>ML058433.1:6821143-8261485 GCA_003013855.2 Liriodendron chinense
ATGATGATGATGTCCATGAGGTAGACTTCATTGAATCCATTGTAGAAGAGGAGTTTGTTTTAAATCAGAATCTTGATCCTCTAGATGTTCTTTGCTTCGATCCCTTTGAGGATTGGGGCGATGATGATGGCCCCCATGAGGTAAACATGATAGAATCCATGGAAGATAGGGAGTTTCTCCAACATGATCTACCTGAAAGATTGGAGACATACATGGCACACTCCAAGGATGAAACTTATTTGACTATTAATGAGGCATTGGAAGTGCCAATTTCTGAAAATGTATTTGACAAGACACCAATTTCTAAGTTCAACACATTTATTATGCAGGATTTGGAAGAATTGGTGCTTGATTTGCCTATGGAGAGGACAATTTTTGAAAACGTAGTGGTTGACCTCTTCCAACCTACACAAGTGACCGAGAAGGTCGAAGTTTCCTACACTCTTGAGGAGTGTTTGGCATATTTTGAGGATTGGAATGGTCCTATGATCTGTGACATTATCAATGCCTTAAGGGAAACTTCACCAGTGCCTATAAAGAATCTTTCAACAAAGTATGAAATTGATCTATCAATTGTGGAAGCACTGGTGAAATCTGATTTTTGTAGAGATCATAACAACTTGTGAAGAAGAAATACAAGTCTCCATATCTCTTTGGGTTGTTCAAACCAAAGAACACCACTTTTGGGATGACTCGTATTTAATAAATTTTTGCCCAGACAAGATGGAAAGGAGATCCATATTCAATGATTTCCAACCAATGCAATTCTCCTTTCCTAGTACATGTGACAATTTTATTGAGGAATCCTTTGAAATTTTCCAGCAGGATTTTCAATAGGTTAGACTGGGTGATGTCACCATTGTACTTTCAAAAGCAGGATGGTTGATAGTCCTATTAAAAAATTTGTTACACCACCTGATGATCTTGCTTAACTTTGTACTTTTGGATGTTATAATGATAATCGATCTCCTAGTCTGATGGAGAGCTTCTTTCTAAAAAGGCGGGTTAGGTAACTTTTATTGCTTTACGTAGATTAGGTTTAGTTGTTTTCCTATCTTAGTTTTACTGCTTTAGTGGATTTAGTTGTCAGAGTTGTAGACTCTCATGATCGACTCTCTCAGGTACTATTGTTCTCACTCTCTTATATTTTACCATTGCTCTCATGTTCATACTCATTGCATATCTTTTTACATTGAGGACAATGTAAGATTTGGTTGGGGGGTGAGATGAGATTCTCTCATCTAGCAGTTTGCAACATTTCGAGCATCATATGTGCAAATTTTTTCAAATTTTTTAAAAATTCAAAACTCTTTTAGAAAACCTTATTTCTATGCACTCGGGATGATATGGGTATAAGAAAAGGAGATATGAAGTGATAATTGTTGTAAGTCTTGAACTACTTCTAATATAATGGTTTTATCTATGAATTCCCCTATTTATGTGATCGATAGAAAATTTGAACACTTTTACACCTAGTTCACATTACACGAGTTTCATGGGTTGAAAGAATTATGTGATTTGTGGATTGGCTAGACCAAGATTTGAGGTGTTGAGGAACCAAGCCGGAGTATTTTGTCCATCCTTGTCCATGGGAAAATAACGAAAGATATGGATTTCTAAAAATCCTATCTAATGTAAAAGAAAAAGGAAAATGAAGGATGAAAACATGGGAATGATGGAGAATTTGGTGAAAAAATTCCGAAAAGGGCTACCTATTACCAACCGGGGGATGGTCTATCCATAACCAAAGTTGGAAATGGGACGTAGTGTGAAAGCCGTCGGAAGGACGGTAAGGCAAATTCCTCTAATAGGCTTGTTGTTGATCTATACACCTTGAGATCTATAGTTTAGTTGATTTATGAAGAAGATGATCCTATAAACTCATGAGATGAGCCATCACTATGCACATTAGGTTGAATTTTGTTCAAAGTTCTTCTATTTATCAATCAATCAGCGGGAATTCTATATGAACACTTTCTGTGTTTTGAGAGTTTAAGGTTGCAACCTTTATCACCCAGTCTCTCTAATTTTTGCACCTGTATGTTTTGGAATGTATAGAAGCATTGTTTCTGAAGGAGAGTTGGATTTTGGAAGATTGAACTTGTTTCACGCATGTTTTGCTCGGGACTAGCAAAAAGCTGGTTGGGGTGTGTGTTGAGCTTCCATTTTATACATTTTCTAGCCCATTACATCACATCACATGCATGGTTTGCATGCTTAAAAGACCCATCTAATGCTTGTTTAGTGTATATAGGAATGAAAGAGAGAAGTCATGAATTTGTTGCTAAAATGGTCCTTTGGAACCACATTGAAGTTACTGAAAAGAAGCCCTGAAGAATCGCTTAAGAAAGACCTGGATCGGCCAGAATAAAAGAAGATTTCAGCATATATAAAAGAAGGTCACCGGGCGTCCGCCCAACATCTGACCGGGCGCCCGAAATTGGATGATAATATGCTGAACCCGTTGGTGATTTCTGGACCTAACCGAGTGCCCGACCAACATCTGGTCTGGTGCCCGATATTCAAAAGAGATTTCACAAAAACATACTGACCGAATTCAAGCATGGTCAGGCGCCCGACCACTACCTGACCAGGAGCTCGCCCAAAGTCCGACAACAGACTAAGTGCATAAGTTTCTACGCAATCTGAGGCGGTTCGAGGTTTTCCTATAAAAGGACACCTTGGCATCCTTGCTAAGGTATCTTAGAAGAGTTCTAAGTTCGTGGGGAGCAAGGGAGATCATCGTGGAGCGACCGCAACTCATCCAACTAGGGTTTTTTCTAGTTTTTCATGTCTTTATGTAGTTTTTCTTTAAATTCTAGTTGAAGCATGATAATGCTCGGCTAGAACCTCTTAGCTAAGGCTAAGAGGTGAAGCTTGTGAGTAGTTATCATGTTGGATTCGTTCTAATTCAAGTACTTTGCTTAAAGTTTTAATTTTTAAGTTCTAGTTTGAATAAAAGTGATATTTTTGGATGTTTTATGAGAGTTCATGTGCTTCGGACATGAGTTCCTTGCAATTCTCTGAAATTATTATGTTTGGATTGGTTAGATTCGAATTGTGGTAACCCTAGAGCATACCATAGTCCATTGGCATGGTCGTTACTTCGAAGGCTACGTGTTTAACTTCTACGTGCTTCATTAGAACTAGAACCTTATTCTTCAACTTGAGTAGGGATTGTTTGTGTTTGAATGCCAAATCTTCCAATTAGAAGAGAGATAGAACTTCAATTCTAGTTGTGTTAGGCTTGGATGAATGAATTCACATGAGGGCTATCACAAGTGGATCCTCAAAAGCCTTAGTTCCCTTTAATTACAAATTTTTACAATTACTGTTTTAAGTTAGTTTATAAACTTGAAATCCTTAATTCCTTAAATTTGAAATTGCTGGAACAATTTGAATTGGTTTACCTTATTCCCTGTGGATCGACCTCGTTCTTACCGAGAATTATTACTACATTGCAGCCTTGCACTTGAGGCGGGCGAACAACAAGGATGGACAA
Organism: Liriodendron chinense; assembly: GCA_003013855.2. Lineage (NCBI taxonomy): Eukaryota > Viridiplantae > Streptophyta > Magnoliopsida > Magnoliales > Magnoliaceae > Liriodendron > Liriodendron chinense. The sequence goes on from ML058433.1 coordinate 6,824,646, forward strand.
AGTACCCCGGCTTGGTTCCTTAACACCTGAAATTTAAGCCTAGCCAATCCAAAAATCTACATAATCCTTTTAAACCATAAGAATCGTGTAACGTGAACTAGGCTCAAAAGTGTTTAAACTTTCTATCAATCACATTAATAGGGGAATTCAAATTGAAAACTATCATATTATAGGTCCTTTAAGAGTTTCAAAATCTTCTCACTCCATCTCTCTTCTTTTCATAGTTATGACATTTCAAGTGCATATAAACATGGTTCTCGAAAGGAGTTATGAATTTTCAGAAAAAATTGAAAATTTTCTACATAATTGCTCGAAATGTCACAAAAGTTAGATTCATCTAGGAATCCTAGATTCATTTAGGAATCTCCACCCCACAACCAAAACTTTACATTGTCCTCAATGTAAGAAAACATGCAATAAATGCAACATGAGAGCAATGTCAAAATAAAGGGGAGTGAGAAAGAGAGAGATCACCTGAGAATACATTGCATGGCAAAATTGGCTTTTAGAGATGGGTTACTTCACAAACTAAGATTACTAATCAAAGCAAATCCTAATGCAATCTAATTCTAGGAAAGGGATTAAAAATCTAAACCATCCTCCATTAGACTAGGAGGTTAATTCCAACAACTCATCCAAAAGCATAAAGTCGAGAAGAATCATTAGATGGATCAAAAGGTTTCACAGTAATGTCATCCATGATCCTGCTTTACAATATACATGTGTGTAAATGATTATGATAAGCCACCGAAAATTCCAAAAAGGAATTTCAGCGGGTTTCTTAATGTTTTCACCACATGTATAAGAAGAGACATCATCATATTTATAAAAAAAATGTCTTCATTCAGATTTTCCTAGGCAATAATATTGCAAGTATGGGTCATCCCAGGGTTGGTAGAGTTCAGTATGCATGATCCATAGAGGTGTGGAAACATGAATTAATTTTTCAGCACAATAAAGTGTTGGTTTCACATCCTACTCTCGGCTAATGTCATATGCCGATACTGTTCGCTTCCCCAAGTGTAGGGTTGCGATGTAGTAATAAACTCAGTAATACCGAGGTCGATCCACAGGGACTTATGTAGGATGTCACAAACTCATCCACAAGTTTCTATTGAAACTAACAATCAAAGTTTGAATAGAATGTGTGTGATTAACAGTTTAAGCTAATTGACTGTAAACAAGTATAAGAAGGCACTAGGGGTTCGAGGATTCACTTGTAGCAATCCTCGATGTTCAATCCGCTGTGGTTTCCCATTCTCTCAACTAGAATCACCAGTCAGGTCTATCTAGTCGGATGATAGAACTGTTAAACCAGAAGTCTGTAACATGTAAGTTCTGTGCATAAAGTTCACTCAACTCTAGGCTGATCTGAGCATGCTCATTGCATAGGTCATTCACCTTTTCTATATGTCCAATTCCCAATCATAACCATCCTCAAGTCTTCTCACAAGACAAGGCTAGATCATGATTTGAACTGGATTCAAATTATATGCACAGTCCATACATATTCCAGATAATCAACCAAAACTAGAACTTTGGCATGAAGCCCCTTTATGAAGAGCTTGGTACTAGAGCGCACTCCAATTCCTCGGATCATACAGGTCTAGACCGTTGCAAACAAATTAAGAAGATAAGTAATTCATCCAAACATCCATGAGTCATCACAAGACTAAGAGAAATTACTTAAAAACTTGTATAAACTTCAAACCTTAGTTCATAATCATGAATTCCAAACTGAAAACCACTTAACTACGAATTAAAACATCTTGGATACACTACAAGCTTCACCTCTTAGCCCTAGCTAAGAGGTTTAGCTGCTCATGATCCAAGGAAACATGAAACAACTACAAAAAGCATAAAAACAGCAAAGCAAACCAAAAGGAGTTGTGAAACTCCAATCTTCACTTTCACAGCCTCCAACCTCGCTTGAACCCTTCTAGGATACCCTAGAAACAATCCCTAGGTGTTTATTTATAGTTTGGCGACTCCCCAACGTCGGAAGAATCGGAAATTTGCGTAACACTTACGCAGCGCAGAGAATTTCGGGAAGAAATTAGAAAGTTCCAACTCAGTACGCATGGCCGACCGGTCATGACCGGTCGGCCTCAAGTGAAAACACTCCAGCAGGTATGCCCGACCGGTCGGGCCTCGTAGAACATCAGTCCAGCAAGCCTATCCGACCGGTCAAGACCGGTCGGATGTTTTCATCCACACTACAGCAGCAATGTCGGTCCTTTTCAATGAAGTTCCAGCACATATGTCCGACCGGTCAAGACCGGTCGGACGTCTTCAGTAGGAGCCTAATCTGCATGGCTGACCGGTCACTGACCGGTCTGGCTTCCTTGGCCGACCGGTCACGACCGGTCAGCCCTCTTTTCTTCTTGTATTTTTCCTTTCTTTCTTCTACTTTCTTTTCTTCTTTAGTTCTTTCTTTCTTTATTAGAATAGTTCCAAATGAGCTCATTATATCTTCAATTGAGTAGAGTCCACCCTCAATCCTGTAGTCACAAAACATGCATTGAATTAGCTTCCAAACCATACAAACCTTGCACAATGAGTGATGAATTGGGGTTAGAATATGCATAATTAAGAGCTCAACACACCCCCCAACCAGCATTTTGCTAGTCCCGAGCAAAACATGCGTGAAACTAATCCTATTCTTCAAAAACTCAACTCTCCTTCAGAAACCCTCCTTCTATACATTCCAAGGTACATAAGCATAAGATTCAGAAATATTAGGCGACAGAGGTTGAAACCGTAAACCCTCAAAACATAATAAGCATTTATATGAAATTCCCGCTGATTGGTTGATAAATAGAAAGACTTGAACAAATTTCACCTAGTGTGGGTACTGAAAATTCATTCCACGAGTTTCTAGGATTATCTTCTTCATAGATCAACTAGACTATAGAACTCAAGGTACATAGAGCCACATCAAGCCAATGACAGGAATTTGCCTTACCGTCCTTCCGACGACTTTCACACTACGTCCCATTTCCGGCTTTGGTTATGGGTAGACCATCCCCCGGTTGGTAGTAGGTAGCCCTAATCGGAATTCTCCACCATTTTTCCACATTCCCAATTTCATCCTTCCTTTTCCTTTTTCTTTTTAAATTAGATAGGATTTTTAAAAATCCATATCTTTCATTATTTTCCCATGGACAAGGATGGACAAAGTACCCCGGCCTGATTTCTCAATACCTTAATTCAAAGTTTAGCTAATTCATAAGTCACATAATCCCTTCAACTCATGAAAATCGTGTAATGTGAACTAGGTGTAAAAGTGTTCAGATTTCCTATCAATCACAAAAATAGGGGAGTTCACATATAAAACCATTATGCTATGAGAGATTGCAGACATCCAGCCCCATACACTTCATATCTCCTCCTCTTATGCTCATATCAACTTGAATGCATAAAACCGGTGTTTTCCAAAAGAGTTTCGAATTTTTGAAAAATCGAAAAAATTTCCACATGATTGCTTGAAATGTTGCAAATCGCTGGAGTCATCCAAGTGATCCTACACCCCCCAACCAAATTTTGCATTGTCCTCAATGAAAAAGATGTACAATGAGCAAAACATGAGAGCAATTTGAAAATAAAAGGGAGTGAGGAATGATAGTACCTGAGAGAGTGAAAAGTGGAGATCTTCCTCCTTCTAACAAACCTATGAAAACGAAAACAAAAGCAGCAAAATCCTAATCCTAACTACTCTATACCTCCATCAGACTAGGAGATCAATCATCCTGATACACAGGATCATTCAGATGTATGAACATACCTTCTGAAGGGAAGTTTTCAAAGAACAGCTTTAATCGCTGCCCATTTGCTTTAAAAATGTTGCCGTTCCTTGGATTTAACAGCTCGACAGTCCCATATGGATAGACAGTTTGCACAATGTAGGGACCGGTCCACCGAGATCTCAATTTTCCCGGAAATAGATGTAAGCGAGAATTATACATGAGGACTTTTTGATTTATCGTGAATGTCTTGCGAAGAATATTCTTATCATGGAATATCTTCGTCTTATCCTTGTATATTCTTGCATTCTCATAAGCTTCATTCCGGATTTCTGCAAGTTCATTCAATTGTAGTTTGCGTAACGAGATTGCCTTGTCAGGATTGAAATTCATCTTCTTAATAGCCCAATACGCCTTATGTTCCAACTCCACAGGCAAGTGACAAGCCTTCCCATAGACAAGTCTATAGGGAGACATTCCAATAGGAGTTTTAAAGGCAGTACGGTAAGCCCAAAGCGCATCGGTAAGTCGAAGTGACCAATCCTTGCGATCGGGATTCACCGTTTTTTCTAAAATGTGTTTAATCTCCCTATTGGATATCTCGGCTTGTCCACTAGTTTGTGGGTGATAGGGAGTGCTCACTTTGTGCGTTACGCCATATTTCTTCATTAATGCTTCAAAAGGGCGATTGCAAAAGTGAGACCCTCCATCACTTATGATGACTCGAGGCGTTCCAAATCGGGAAAGAATGTTTTCTTTTAAGAATCGAATGACCGTTTTATGGTCATTATTCTGGCAAGGGATGGCCTCGACCCATTTGGAAACATAATCAACGGCAAGCAAGATGTATAAGTTTCCAAAGGAAGATGGGAATGGGCCCATGAAATCGATGCCCCAACAATAAAAAATTTCGATAATTAAGATGGGATTGAGTGGCATCATATTTCTACGGGAGATTCCTCCTAATTTCTGACAGGGTTCGCAAGCTTTGCAAAACTCATGTGTGTCTTTGAACATGGTGGGCCAATAAAACCCACATTGCAGAATTTTCGCTGTGGTCTTTTTAGCCGAAAAATGGCCACCACATGGTTGAGAATGACAGAAGGAGAGGATACTTTGTTGCTCATCATCTGGGACACATCTCCTTATGATTTGATCGGGACAATACTTGAACAAGTATGGGTCGTCCCATAGAAATTTTCGTACCTCTGAGAAGAATCTATCCTTATCTTGCTTTTTTCAATATGTAGGAATTGTACCTGTAGCAAGATAATTAGCAATGTCCGCATACCATGGTAATTGGGAAACGGCAAAAAGTTGTTCATCGGGGAACATGTCATTGATTGCAGTCGTTTCAGGGGAATCAGTGAGGGTAAGTCGAGAGAGGTGGTCAGCTACTACATTCTCTACTCCTTTCTTATCACGTATTTCTAAGTCGAATTCTTGGAGTAGGAGGATCCATCTTAATAACCGTGGTTTAGCATCCTTCTTAGAGAGAAGATACTTAAGCGCGGCATGGTCAGTGAATATAATGATCTTGGATCCAATCAAGTAGGATCTAAACTTCTCCAAGGCAAAAACTACGGCTAAAAGTTCTTTTTCAGTAGTAGTGTAGTTTGCTTGGGCTGAGTTTAGGGTTCTACTTGCATAGTAGATGACACATGGCTTTTTATCTTTTCTTTGGCCTAACACAGCCCCAATAGCATAGTCGCTAGCATCGCACATAATTTCAAAAGGGAGGCTCCAATCAGGTGGTTGCATTATTAGAGCACATGTCAACATACCTTTAAGGGTGGTAAAGGCCTTCTGACATTCTTCATTCCACTCGAAAGAATTTTCCTTTTGAAGTAGGTTACATAAAGGGTGAGAGAGTGAACTGAAATCCTTTATGAACCTTCTGTAAAATCCTGCGTGTCCTAAAAAGGACCGTATATCTCGTATGCTTTTGGGTGGTGGGAGGTTAGAGATAAGATCAATTTTCGCCTTGTCCACCTCAATTCCATTTTGTGAAACGATGTGACCAAGTACAATTCCCTTTTGAACCATGAAGTGACACTTTTCCCAATTGAGCACAAGGTTCTTCTCTTCACATCTTTTTAGCACAGATTTCAAGTGCTTGAGGCACTCATCAAAGTTACAACCAAATACAGAAAAATCATCCATGAAGACTTCGAGAATGGTCCCCACCATGTCAGAAAAGATGCTCATCATACAACGCTGAAAGGTGGCAGGGGCATTACATAGTCCAAACGGCATTCGTCGATAGGCGAAAGTACCGAATGGACATGTGAATGTAGTCTTTTCTTGATCTTCACGGGCAATTTCTATTTGGTTGTACCCTGAATAGCCATCAAGGAAGCAAAAGTGGGAATGACCCGCCAACCGTTCTAAAATCTGATCAACAAACGGTAGGGGAAAGTGGTCTTTCCTCGTGACAGTGTTTAGCTTCCTGTAGTCAATGCACATTCTCCAACCGGTAGTGACTCTAGTTGGCACGAGTTCGTTATTGGCATTGGCTACGATGGTTATTCCGGATTTCTTAGGCACCACTTGAGTTGGGCTCACCCATTGGCTATCAGATATTGGGTAAATGATACCTACATCCAATAGTTTCACCACTTCGGCCTTAACCACATCCTTCATATTTGGATTTAGTCGTCTTTGTGGTTGCCGGGATGTCTTTGCATTTTCCTCAAGGTGTATGCGGTGAGTGCAAATCAGTGGGTCTATGCCTTTGAGATCCGCAATTGTCCATCTGATGGCACTCTTGTGCTCTAATAGAGTGGCTATTAGCCTACTCTCTTGTTCCTCATCCAAGTGGGAAGAAATCACCAATGGATATGTCTCATCTCGACCTAAATAAACATATTTTAGCTCACTTGGCAATGGTTTTAGGTCGAGTTTTGGCACCTTAATGTTGGATGGGAGGGCCTTGTTCTCATTTATAGGCAAAGGTTCAATTGGGGCCCTCCATCTTTTATTTTCACGCACCAGCATCACATCTAGAATGGCATCCATCTCTTGTGTTGTATCATCATTCATATCATGGAGATGGGCCACACAGGCCTCCAAAGGGTAGGAAAATAGTGACAAGGGGATTGTATCTTCCACGAATGATTCGATCATGTTTAATTCGTGGATATCATCATCAACTTCCCGTGGTTGTTTGCATAACTCAAATATGTTAAGCTCAAGGGTCATATTTCCAAAGGACATTTGTACAAGTCCGTTTCTACAATTGATAATGGCGTTTGAGGTAGCTAGAAACGGTCGTCCAAGTATGACGGGAATTTGAGTACCGGTGCCTATCACGGGATGTGTGTCCAAGACAATAAAATCTACTGGATAGTAGAATTTATCAACTTGGACTAGAACATCCTCTACCATTCCTCTCGGTATCCGGATGGATCTATCAGCAAGTTGGAGTGTGGTTTTGGTGGGTTTCAATTCACCTAACCCAAGTTGTTCATAGACCGAGTATGGAATGAGATTCACACTTGCCCCCAAGTCGAGTAGGGCTTGTTTAATCTGGTAGTCTCCTATGATGCATGATATGGTTGGACTACCCGGATCTTTGTATTTTTGGGGCACCTCTTGTTTGATGATGGCACTCAAATTCTCAGCCAAAAGCACTTTGTTGTGAACGTTATGTTTCCTTTTGATTGTACATAATTCCTTTAAAAATTTGGCATAAGATGGTATTTGTTTTATTGCATCCAACAGCGGAATGTTGATCTTCACCTGCTTGAAAACTTCCAGAATCTCCAGATTTTTATCTAAAGGTTTAGGTGAAATCAACCTTTGTGGAAATGGGGCAACCGGCTTGTATTGTCTTTCCGGTTCTTTCTCTTGTGGAATATTGTTTGGGCTATCATCCTCTTTGGGAATTTCCGGATCCTTAGGCTTGGGGGCCTTCACCGGATTGGATTTATCAATTTCTTTCCCACTTCTCAAAGTGGTGATAGCTTGGACATGTTCCGTATGGTGGGAGGATGAGCTTGCATCTTGTATCTCATATTGGGTCCTTGGGTTAGGAAGAGGTTGGGCAGGGAGTGTGCCCTTCTCTCTAACACTAAGGTGAGCTTCAACTCTAGCCAAAGATGTTTTCAATTCATTGATGGCTTGGTTTGAGTTTTGATTGAATTTCAATTGCTCTTGCATGAACCCATCTATTTTTAGAGAGTTTGTCTTGTTATGCTCATTCTGGACTGATACAAATGCACCCAACATCTCTTCTAGTGATACTTTTGGAGTGTTGTTTGCATTTGCATTGGGCCCATTCTTCCAACTGAAGTTGGGATGGTTCTTCCAATTAGGATTAGACGTGTTTGAGTTTGGAGCACCATATTGCTGCTGATAACTGTTTATGGCATTTATTTGTTCTTGTAGGATGCCTTGGACTGCTAAAATTGTGGGACAATCTGGTGTAGCATGTTGATTTCCAGCACAAATTCCACAAACAGTTTCAACCTCAGTGGAGTTGATTGTTTCTCCTTTCCTTAATTCCATGGCTTCGACCTTTCTTGTAAGGCTAGCCAACCGTGCACTTATGCTATCTTCTTCTGATAGGACATACATTCCTCCCTTTTCCTTTTGTTGGCCAATCTTGGAATTTGTTGGTTTAGGTGTGTCCCAAGATTGTGCACTTTCAGCCAATTCTTCCAGATAATCCCATGCTTCATCAGCTTCCTTATTCATGAACTCCCCATTACACATCATCTCTATAAATTGGCACATGGATGGAATCAGTCCTTCATAGAAAAAACTTATAATCCGCCAATTTTCATAGCCATGATGTGGGCATGCGTTTAATAGGTCCTTGAATCTTTCCCAACATTGGAAAAAGGTTTCATCCTCCTTTTGGGCAAAGTTCATGATAAGGCGCTTAAGCATGTTCGTTTTGTGAGTAGGGAAGAATTTTTTTATAAATTCTCTGTGCATATCGTTCCATGACCCAATTGATCTTGGCCTTAATGCATACAGCCAACCCTTGGCTTTATCCTTAAGAGTGAAAGGGAAGAATTTAAGTCTTACTACATCTTCAGTCACATTTGCAAAGTGCATGGTGGTGATTACCTCATCAAACTCCCTAAGGTGTTGATAGGCACTTTCACTATCTAAACCATGGAATTTAGGGAGAAGATTGATCACTCCCGGTTTCAAATCCACATTCCCTGCATTTGGTGGGAAAACTATGCATGAGGGAGTGCTCGTTCTTGCAGGTTGCAAGAAATCACGTAAAGTCCTAGGTCGGGGAACATTCTCAACCACATTCTCCCCTGTTTCAGTTTGATTTTGAACCGGGTTAGGTTGATTTGCAGCCATATTTTCAGATAAAATTGGAGAATCTAGCTGTCTCCTAGCACGTGGCTCTCTATCAATCCCTTCTACTATCCCCCCTTCACTTATGAGTCGGTTATTGGAATCCCAAGCCCAATGCGGCATGCAAAACAAAAAAATAAGAAACAAAAAGAAAGGAGAATTCTTCCTCCCTTTTCTTTACTCTTCTCTAAGATCGAAGCACAAGGTGTCTTGCAATGGCTAGGCCAGAAGCAAGGATAAAGACCGATTTCTCCTGGTCAATAGGGGTTCAGAAAACTCCCCACCCACTCTTTGAATCTTTTGAGAAAAAGTGCAGAAAAAGGAAAAAGAGGAGTAGAGATGAGAAAAGAAATCTCTGAGCACAAGGTGAACCAAGGCGGCTGAGCCGACCAATAGGAATCCAGGTGGCAAAAAGGCCGACCTTTTAGAGATCCAAAAGGAATCTCCACCCACTCTACAAGAGATGAATAGGAATGAATAGGAGAAGGAGAAGAGTAAGGTTTAGAAAGATAGAACCTGATTCGCACTTGAAACTCTTGTATCTTCTTCAGCTTCCTAGAAATCCCTGAAAAGAAAAAAAAATCAAATAAATAAACTAAGTTAGTTCTAAAAATCTAAAAGAGTCCTAAATAGATACTAATTTCAGAAATTTGTGAAAACCGTCAAGGTCCCCGGCAACGGCGCCAAAAACTTGTTCGCTTCCCCAAGTGTAGGGTTGCGATGTAGTAATAAACTCGGTAATACCGAGGTCGATCCACAGGGACTTATGTAGGATGTCACAAACTCATCCACAAGTTTCTATTGAAACTAACAATCAAAGTTTGAATAGAATGTGTGTGATTAACAGTTTAAGCTAATTGAATGTAAACAAGTATAAGAAGGCACTAGGGGTTCGAGGATTCACTTGTAGCAATCCTCGATGTTCAATCCGCTATGGTTTCCCATTCTCTCAACTAGAATCACCAGTCAGGTCTATCTAGTCGGATGATAGAACTGTTAAACCAGAAGTCTGTAACATGTAAGTTCTGTGCATAAAGTTCACTCAACTCTAGGCTGATCTGAGCATGCTCATTGCATAGGTCATTCACCTTTTCTATATGTCCAATTCCCAATCATAACCATCCTCAAGTCTTCTCACAAGACAAGGCTAGATCATGATTTGAACTGGATTCAAATTATATGCACAGTCCATACATATTCCAGATAATCAACCAAAACTAGAACTTTGGCATGAAGCCCCTTTATGAAGAGCTTGGTACTAGAGCGCACTCCAATTCCTCGGATCATACAGGTCTAGACCAGTTGCAAACAAATTAAGAAGATAAGTAATTCATCCAAACATCCATGAGTCATCACAAGACTAAGAGAAATTACTTAAAAACTTGTATAAACTTCAAACCTTAGTTCATAATCATGAATTCCAAACTGAAAACCACTTAACTACGAATTAAAACATCTTGGATACACTACAAGCTTCACCTCTTAGCCCTAGCTAAGAGGTTTAGCTGCTCATGATCCAAGGAAACATGAAACAACTACAAAAAGCATAAAAACAGCAAAGCAAACCAAAAGGAGTTGTGAAACTCCAATCTTCACTTTCACAGCCTCCAACCTCGCTTGAACCCTTCTAGGATACCCTAGAAACAATCCCTAGGTGTTTATTTATAGTTTGGCGACTCCCCAACGTCGGAAGAATCGGAAATTTGCGTAACACTTACGCAGCGCAGAGAATTTCGGGAAGAAATTAGAAAGTTCCAACTCAGTACGCATGGCCGACCGGTCATGACCGGTCGGCCTCAAGTGAAAACACTCCAGCAGGTATGCCCGACCGGTCGGGCCTCGTAGAACATCAGTCCAGCAAGCCTATCCGACCGGTCAAGACCGGTCGGATGTTTTCATCCACACTACAGCAGCAATGTCGGTCCTTTTCAATGAAGTTCCAGCACATATGTCCGACCGGTCAAGACTGGTCGGACGTCTTCAGTAGGAGCCTAATCTGCATGGCTGACCGGTCACTGACCGGTCTGGCTTCCTTGGCCGACCCATTCATGACCGGTCACTGACCGGTCGGCTTCCTTGGCCGACCGGCCGACCGGTCATGACCGGTCTTTCTTCTTGTATTTTTCCTTTCTTTCTTCTACTTTCTTTTCTTCTTTAGTTCTTTCTTTCTTTATTAGAATAGTTCCAAATGAGCTCATTATATCTTCAATTGAGTAGAGTCCACCCTCAATCCTGTAGTCACAAAACATGCATTGAATTAGCTTCCAAACCATACAAACCTTGCACAATGAGTGATGAATTGGGGTTAGAATATGCATAATTAAGAGCTCAACAGATACCGACTCTAAAAGTGCGACGACATCCCCTATCAATTCACCATTCTTATTAGGGGAGTAGGTCACGTCTTCTTCTAAGTGACCGAAGTAAAGAGGTGAGAGGGACTCATCTTCCACAATCGAATTGATCATGTTTATTTCGTGGACCTCCTCATCTTCATCCTCTTGTTGGTTGTTAATATTGAAAGCATTTAACTCAATCGTTATATTGCCAAAAGACATTTATACGACCCCACTCCTACAATTGATGATAGCGTTTAATGTAGCTAGGAATGGGCGGCCAAGTATGATAGGAATTTGAGTGTCAATATTAACCATGGGTCGTGTGTCCAAGACAATAAAGTCCACCAGGTTGTAGACCTTGTCAACTTGGACAAGAACGTCCTCAATCACCCTTTTCGAAATACGAATTGATCGGTCAGCGAGTTGTAATGTGGTTTTGGTGGGTTTTAATTCACCTAAACCCAATTGTTCATCAACCGAGAAGGGGATTAAGTTCACACTTGCCCCTAGATTGAGTAAAGCGTGCTTCACCCGGTAGTCTCCAATTATGCATGAACTAAAGGGATCTTTGTATTTCTTGGGCATCCCATGATTTATAATGGCGCTTACATTCTCTGTCAAAAATGGAATCGGATTGCGTGCGGAGTCTCCGCATGCTCTTATCGTGCGGAGTAAACTCAATTGGGCCCACCTAGAATGTATGTGCTTTATTTATTCCATCCATATGTTTTTCCAGCTCATTTTAGGGGTTGAGCCCAAAAATTAAGTATATCCAAATCTCAAGTGGATCGTGCCATGGGAAACAGTGGGAATAATGATTTCCACCGTTTAAACCTTCCTAGGCCCTACAGTGATGTTTATTTGTCATCCAACCTGTTCATAAGATCACATGGATATGGATGAAGGGAAAACACAAATATCAACTTGATCCAAAACTTCTATGTCCTCCAAGAATTTTTCAATGGTAGACATTCAGTTCACACATTTCTTGTGGTGTGGTCTAGTTTAGATTTTGATATGCTTCATTTTTTGGCACCATACCTAAAATTTCCTGCTAAGATGGATGGACGGAGTGGATAAAATACGTAAATCACTATGGGCCCCACAGAGTTTACTCCGCACGCTAGCATACGGAGTTACTCAACACGCAATCCACTTCCGTAAAAAATGCCTTCTTTTGCACATGTATTTTTCTTTTTACCGTGAAAAGGTCCTTAAAAAACTTGGCATATGACAGTATTTATTTAATGGCATCTAACAATAGGATGTTGATCTTGACTTGCTTAAAAACCTTCAAAATTTCCAATATATATCTTGAGGTTTGGTTGAAATCAAGCGTTGGGGGAATGGGGCAACGAGCCTATATTCTTTCACTGGTTCTTTTTCATGTGAGGCGATGCTAGGTCCATCATCCTCTTTGGAAGATACCAGATCATTAGGTGTTGAGGCCTTCACCGGGTCAAATTTTTCAGTAATTTTACCACTTCTAAGAGTGTGATGGACTTAACATGTTCCATATGTTGGCTAGAGGAACTAGGCACACTTATTTCGAATTGTGATTTCGGATTAGGTAAGGGTTGGGCTATAAGAGTCCATTCCCTTGCGTTTAAGCAAGCCTTGATTTCCTCCACCGAATTTTTAAGCTCATGCATTATCTTATGGTTCGATTGGTTTATTTGAGCTTGGCCTTCCATGAACGCTTTCAATGTATCCTCTATAGGCATTTGAAGTGGGGCCATAGGAAATTGCATTGGGGGCCCCTTTTGAGGATTACTTTGGTTGGTCGTGGGTTCATTCGCCTAATTGAAGTTAGGATTGTTTCTCCAACTAAAATTGTACGTGTTTGGATTTGGAGTACTAAAAGGTTGTTGATAACTATTCAAAGCATTAGATTGTTTGTTTAAAAGTTCTCGAAATGCAGGAATTGTTGGATAATCCTCCGTTTGATGTACATTCGAAGCACAAATACCGCAAATAGTTTCAACAGCCCACCTTTGTTGGGTTGTGTCCACTTTTCTTATTTCCATCGCTTCGACCTTTCGTGTGAGATTAGCCACTCTAGAACTTAGATCATCTTCTTCATTCAAAACGTAAATTCCTCCATTTTCCTTGGCTTAGGACTGTTTTGAACTTGTCGGTTTAAATGTATCCCATGATTGTGTGTTTTCAGCCAACATGTCAAAATAGTCCCAAGCTTCCTCTGTTTCTTTATTCATGAACTCCCCATTGCACATCATCTCCACAAATTGGCTCATGGTTTTGTTTAGTCCATCATAGAAGAAACTAATCAGCATCCACCGTTCGTAGCCATGATGTGGGCATGCATTTAATAGCTCATTATACCTTTCCCAACATTGAAAAAAGGTTTCATCTTTTTTTTGGGCGAAATTCATTATAACCCTTCTCAGCGCATTGGTTCGATGAGCCAAGAAGAATTTTTTCAGAAAATCCCAAGTCATCTCAACCCATGTCCTAATAGACCTTAGCCTTAAGGAATGTAGCCATGATTTGGCCTTCTCTTTCAAGGAAAAAGGGAACAATTTGAATTTTATGGTATCCTTGGTTATATAATCATAGTTTATTGTGGCAATAACCTCTTCAAACTCCTTAATGTGTAGATAAGTGCTTTCAGAGTCGAGTCCATGGAATTTGGGAAGAAGTTGGATCAAGCCCGGTTTAAAATCAATATTTCCCACATTGTGAAGTAAAATTATGCAAGAGGGGATACTCGTCTTAGCGGGTTGTAAATAGTCATGTAAAGTCTTAGGTTGAGGTACATCCCCCACTTCATTCTGATCAATTTCAGTAAAGTTTTAGGCTTGATTTTGATGTTGATTAGCCCTTGATTGGGTTAATTTTCAGCCATCCCTCTAGCAATTTCAGGAAGATTTTGACATTTTCTAGCACGAGGTTCTTTATCAATCCCTTCAATAATTACTCCGTCACTTAACAATCTCCGAATGTAATCATGAACCTACTTGGGCATTAACCACTCAACACAAACCTAAAATTTAATCCTAATTCTAAAAATAAAAATTGAAACTATCTATAACAAGAGGGGTTAGAAGGATAGAACCTGAATTGTAGATCTATGTTAGTATTCTGATATTAGAAGAAAACTTATCCTAGAAAGCAAAACAAATCCTAAACCTATCTTAACACAATCTCAACTAAAAGTTATCTTAAGAAAATTCTGAAACACCGTATCAAATCCCCGGCAGCGGCGCTAAAAACTTGTTCGCTACCCAAGTGTAGGGTTGCGATGTAGTAATAATTCGGAAAGACCAAGTATCATCCCACAGAGATTTATATATGGGTATTCTCAGAATTTATCTAAAATAACCTATAATCGAGATCCTATTAAGAATTAAAGCTGAAAAATAGTGATTTGAAGTAAAACAGTGATTATGAGAGGTAATAACAATCTAAAAAGGCACTATAGCACCAAGGATCCACTTTTAATAGTTTTCAATGCATCAGCACAACTACGTCTCTCACATCACAATCAGAATCGAATTCATATCTCTATCCGATCGGAATATGAAGCGGTTCAATAAAATCTTATCTTAAACAATTACTTGTTCATTAATTCGATTCCCACAACAATGTTCAGGCCTTGGGCACACTCAATTATATAGGCCAAGCCTCTTTCGAATCTAGTTGAGATTCACAACCATAGTTTTCATCTAATCCTGTCACTAGACTTGACTAAAACCAATGATTAGAACTCTAATTAAATCAAAATCAATCAGCAAACATCTATCTCAAATTATCTCAAAAGATAAGAACATCAGTTTGAATGAGTTCCCACATGAAGAACATGTCATTGTACACAAGGCAATCAAATGGTTTACCATGCCCGAAGTTAATGATAGATCTACACAAGCATAAACAATACCAAAAAGGTAAGCTACTAGTTTAGATTCACTAAAAAGCACATGAGCCCGGAGTCATCGAGAGATCAAAGTAAAATCTGAACTAGTACTTTATTCAAACTCATATTAAATTAAATCCTTCAATTAAAACATGAAAAAGAAACCTAGGTTGCATCAATCCATCAAAAATAAATCAAAAGCTTCACCTCTTAGCCCTAGCTAAGAGGTTTTAGTTCATCTCAACATCCTTGAACTAGAAGCCTCAAAAACCATAAAAATAACTAAACTAGAAGAAAACTAGGAAAACTTGAAGTAAAATCCGTCTCCTAAGCCTCCTTGATGTTCCCCACGTCTTATCATGCTTGGGTATGAAGAGAAGAGGTCCTTTTATAAGTTTCGGACTCTAATTGCGAAGAACCTTCAAGAAATCCCGCAAAAATAGCGTTTTGCGCAGAAAATTTCGGAGCTTGTAGAACAAGCTCAGTTACACAGACGATCGGTCGGATGACCAGTCTGAACCCATGGACGACCGATCGTAAAACGTCAAAAACAGTCCAAGAAGCTTTTGAAAATTTCATCCTCCCCTATTGAGTGCTCGATTGGTCTGACGACCGGTTTGAGTGGCAGTCGACCAGTCTAACGACTGGTCTGAGAAACACAAAAACAGTCCAGCAAGCTTTGTTTCTATGGACTCTTAAAGACTAGTCTGGCGACCGGTCTCGCAATGTAGACCTGTCTGGCGATCAGTCTTGGAACAGGTCTTGGAACAGGTCTTGGGATAGTTTTTCCATATTTTCTTCTATTTCTTTCTTCTTCTTTCCTCCACCTTTTGGCACTTGATCTATTGATATTCAATGCATGCAAAGTGACTCTTTTAACCCTAAATTGGTGAAGTCTCTCTCTCATTCCTACAATCACAAAAACATGTATTAGATTAGTCTTTAAACATGAAACCATGCATAATGTGATGATGAAAAGGGGTTAGAATATGTAATATTCATGACTCAACACACCCCCCAACCAGCATTTTGCTAGTCCCGAGAAAAACATGCGTGAAACAAGTTTAAATCTCTAAAATCAAACTCTCCTTCAGAAACTATGCTTTTATACATTACAAGACATACAAGTGCAAAAATCAGAGAAACTGGGTGATAGAAGCTGAAATCTTAAACTCTCAAAATATAATAAGTGTTCATATAGAATTCCCGCTAATTGATTGATAAATAGAAGAACTTGAACAAATTCAACCTAGTGTGCATAATGAATGTTCATTTCATGAGTTTCCGAGATTATCTTCTTCATAGATAAACTAAACTATGGATCTAAAAGTGTAAAGATCAACAATAAGCCTATGACAGGAATTTGCCTTACCGTCCTTCCGACGGCTTTCACACTACGTCCCATTTCCAGCTTTGGTTATGGGTAGACCATCCCCCGGTTGGTAATAGGTAGCCCTTTTCAGAATTTTCCACCATATTCTCAATCATACCCATATTTTCCTTCCTTCTTTCCTTTTCATACACATTAGATAGGATTTTTAGAAATCCATATCTTTCGTTATTTTTCCATGGACAAGGATAGACAAAGTACCCCGGCTTGGTTCCTCAACACCTTAAATCTAAGCCTAGCCAAACCAAAAATCTACATAATCCTTTCAAACCATAAGAATCGTGTAACGTGATGTAGACACCCCACCTTCGGCTACAATGTTGGTCGAGATAGCTGAATGAATGGAGATCCATACCCTCAAATCCCATGTCCAAACCCAGCCAAACTCACCCTTGTAAGCCCCAATCCATAGCACAACTCAAGCCTGAACCCAATCGACTTACCCCTAAACATCAGCCTGAAAACTCCCAATAAGAAAAACCAGTAAAAAAATTTCAAAAAAGTCAAACTTGGTAAGTCAACCCGCTGAGTCAAATCATTGAGTCAACTCACTGGGTCAATCTAGCCCCTGCACCCAGTCAACTCACCGGTCAATCCATCTTTCAAACCCATTCAACTCACTAGTTATGGGCCATAACTTCAGAGTAGCTTCGAACCTTGAACTTCAGACTTTTCTACTTCAGGTTCGGGGGTCATACACTCCGAAGCTAGAGCAGCGCGTCCGTACGGGTGGCCCCCAAGCTTATTTACACAAGCTCCCACTGCTCACAACTATACATACCGCCCTCCTCTCTTGTTTCAGCATCCGAAAAAATCCACTTCTCATCTTTCTAGCCTGAGAGCTTCGAGTCTGTCTCCACCCGCTTTTAGTCCATTCCTCTAGCAAGGAGAGCCTGAGTGAGAAGAGCCTAACCCTGGTCTAGCCCAGCCTGACCCTGGTCCAAGTCTCCCAAGCTACCTAAGTCCCAATCTTAGTCGCTCGAAGCAAACCCTTGCGACACCTTCGTCTATCCAGCGATTCTTTTATTAGCATCATCTCATTCGCATCTAGCGTAAGTGCAACACTTACTATTCTTCCAAACCCCCTACTTATCATATCACTGCAAACACTTTGATTAATCAAATACACAGCATGCATCCCGCATAAAGCACCTGTTAGTTCGAGTGTATGCTCTGGGCTTGCCTGATAATGGAAACCTGCCCATCAGAAACCCTTACTGTTTAGACCTACATTCATGCATCATATCATCCATGAGAGTGTACGAGAATTAAATCAGACTTTCAAGTATTAGTTCGATTCTGTGAAGTAGGAGATCGTACTTCGGTACAGGCAGAGTGGGTGCTTAACACCTTCCCACCCTGTAACCATGATCCCTTACCTCGAATCTCTGGCCGTAGATCAAAAGGAGTCATTTTAGATGAAGGAATCTTCGGATTCCCTTCTCTAACGTTTCTACGGGGTCTAGCCGACTGTAGATTCGAAGTAACTGGCTAGTGGCGACTCTGGTCTTATACGAACTCATTCAAACATATCTAGTTAAACACGACAACCGAGAAAAAAAGGCCCTTGAGAACGAGGCGAGCCAATGGCACAACGGTGATTCGTGCACCCGTTTTTTCGAAAGGGAGGGTCGGGAGAGAGGAAAGGCGAGCGTCCACAGAATGGAGACTCTGTTGGGGATAGGCTAGTCCCACTAGTCATGATCTAACTTGAAAAATGGAGTCCCTCCTGTACTTGAAAGTCATTAGTCCTCATACAATCTCATCTGCATAGCATTCCATCCAAAAATAAAAAAATAGAAAATCCCAAAACCCAAAGAAAAAAAGAGTAGAGCATATTCCTCACCATTGCGCCTCCTCGGGCTCAATGTTTTAAAAAACAACTTCCCTTCCGCAGCATAATACGCACTCGAGCTCAGCAAGCCATGTCCGACCACGAAGAGGAAGCTCACCTCTTCCCTGCCCTCGACATGGCCAAAACGCAACCTCTAGCGCAACAACCAATTGAGAATACGCCAATCATGCAAGAATTGGCACAAGGAATGAGAGCAATGCAAGAAATGCTCTTGCAATTCATGCAAGCACAAGCTACCATAGCAGTCAACAATCAAGTTGACTCAATTCAGCAATCTCAATAGCCATGCCAGGTCCCTTCGGCCTCTAGTTCAAATCAAGCACAACCATCGGAGTCTGCCCAAGACTACCGACAATAGCCATCTCAACCCGTCGCTATGGGGCATCCTCCTCAATACCTTCCTGCGACGACAAGACTGTCTCAGAGCATTCCCGTCGCAGGGACTTCCAGTCAATCTTACAAGCAACAGTCTCAGTAGATTCCAGCATGTCCCCATCGATGGGACCCATTTTCTTTCTCAGCATGTCCCCGCCGATGGGACCTTTACTCAATTTCAACACATCCCCGCCGATGGGACCTTTACTCAATTTCAACACATTTCCACCGATGGGATTTCAATTCAATTTCTACCAGCAGGGACAGCACTGGTGAATGCCCATAATGGGGGTCAGTGTCAAGCCCACATCAATCAGCGGACAATGATGGATACCCAACAAGGGGGTCACTTCCCAGCATCTCAGCCTCCTACAAATAGGATCACTTTTCAATTCCAGCACATCACCGCCAATGGGATTCTAGTTAATTTCTAGCAACTTTCAATTCAGCAAGCTCCAGTTAATTTTCAGAAATCTTCGATCCAGCAATTTTCAATTAATTTCCAGCAAGTTCCAGTTCAACCTTCAGTACAATTTCCAACTCAATTATAGTCATTTCAAGAACAAGTTCGTCAGAATCCAGCTCAATCATCGAATCAAGTTCAGCAACCCATGGTTGCCATTCAACAAGCCCATAGTGGTCGAAGACATCGACCACTATGCCGAAGAAGAACATGCTTTACTTCGAGAGGCACCAATCGCTCAAATAGATCATGCAGGACTGGACGAGTTGCGGGAGCAGTTCCAAATCTTACAAAATCAACTACAGCGACAATAGGGAATCGATCTACTCTCGACCAAGTTTAGAGACTTGTGTCCATTTCCAGACGCTTAGATACCTCAAAACTTTGAGGTCCCAAAATTCAAAAGATACGACTGCAGCGGTTGTCCCACAGCACATCTCGAGGCTTTCTATGGAGAGTTAAGTGCAATCTCAGGAAATGAAGGAGCACTCATTTGCTTGTTCCAAAAATCTCTGAAGGGCGATGTCCTAGACTGGTACACATCATTGGACTGCCATCGCATCAGGACTTGGGGGCAACTCTCCCAGGCTTTTGTCAACAGATTCGCATACAATCTCAACATGGCACCCAGGAGAGCCGACCTCGCGGCTCTCAGGCAAAGGAGTGACGAAACATTATCAGCTTATGTGGGACGTTGGCGAGCTATGGCAGCCAGAATGTGGACACCTATCGACGATGAAGAACAATCTCCATGATTGTTCATTCAACATATCCTGGCATATCTGGATATCTCATCCGCATCCATATGTGAATTTCTCACAGTTGATCCGTGCTGGAGAGCAAGTCGAAGCAGGAATCCGCGCAGGGACAATATCCCCATGGCCTCATCAGGCCACTCCAGTCAAACGAAACAGAGTGGAAGGAAGACCTATTGGATACAGGAATGGAAACCGCAGCGGTTCTCCTCCTCGCCCTGACAGAGGTAAACAACATCATCGCCACTGCTCAGGGCAACCAATATGCTCCCCCACAGGGACGTCAACCATATCAGCAGAATCAGGCTTAGCATCAACCTCAGAGGTATCAGCCACAGCCACCCCTACCGCAACCAAATCCTCAACTACAGTCACAACCACCTCGACAACAGCAGCAGTTCAAGGGGAACGGCCAATACTCATATCAGAATAGGCAGAATTATAGGGAGTTCAGGAAATTCACTCCTCTCACTGAGCCACTCAGTCAAGTCATGACTATGCTGGTACAAAAACAGTTACTCACTCTAATGGCACCCAGGCCTCCTCCAAATCCTCTAACTAAACTACCGAGAAGATGAATATTATGCCTACCATCAAGGGCGTGGCCACACCACTGATCGATGCATGACTCTGAAGAATGCCATACAAAATATGATTGATGACTGCAAGATCGTCATCTCGGTCCTTGGAACTCCTCCAGCAGCTCCTACCAACATCCTTCAGAATCCTTTGCCTCAGCATCCGACGGACCCCAGTTCGTCTCGTGGCCTGCCGTCAACAGCATAGAAGAAGGAGAGCGTCTCGATAACTTCTTCTCCCCTATCTAGTTCATTTATGCTTACACTTATGGGCCAACAAACTCTCCTCCGATCTTGCAAGAGGCAAACCCCTTTCCTCCTTCAGTCTCCGAGCCATTAGTACTCGAAGGAGCACCTCCATATGATACACCAGTTGTTCAAGGGCTTGTCCCTTTGCAAGGGGCACTTTACAACCATTCATATTGGGAGCCAGTCATCCTGGAAGGAGTACAATCATACATCGAGCCCGCATACGAACCTTTCATTTTGTAAGGGGCAATTTCAGCTCAGGAACAATTCAATCCGCAATGGAGGGATTATACTTATTAGCAGCAAAAATCCATTTTCTTGGAAGGGGCTCCTCCAGTCAAGCCAGTCATATTGCAAGGGGCAAGTTCTGTCCCCAAGCCACAAAGATGTCCCGGAGGCGTGTCAATTACACTACAACAGATGGGCCGAACAGAGAAACCCCTCGCCATATCTAGAGGACCAGTGTTCATTCCATGGTAACCTCCTACTCCAAGAACAGTCAAGCCAGGAGCACGACCTTATGTGATCTATGAAAACAAACCTCAATATTATCCCTTCAGCACATGCAACAATGTAGTCCTCAAGGCAAAAGCTCCATATGAGGAAGATCTGGTACTCGCACCAGCACCGTTGTAAGAACCAGTGGTCCTAGAAAGCAAAGGAGGGAAAAATTATAAAGAAGTCCCGTGGCACTATCCAGAATGTGCAGAGGTAGGAAACATGAATCCTAATGGGCGTTGCATCCGAAGAGATAATCAGAACAAAGGAGATCCCAAAAGTGCTCTCTCGGGCCTCGGTAATAAAAATAAAGCTGCATATGATGTGACGACTCAGCTCAAGTCAATCCCTACCCAAATCTCGGTATGGGAGTTACTCTGCATATCTCACATACACCGAGAAATGTTTGCCAAAACCCTGAGTGATGCCATGTCTCCTCCAATACAACACCTGAAATGATAACATTGATGATCAGACAACTCCTGGCTCCGCGGGCCATCACCTTCACTGATAATGAGTTGCCACCAGAAGGGCACGATCATGGTCAATCCCTCAATATAGCCTTATGATATAAAGACCTTTATGTCCCGCTGGTCCTTATCGATAACGGCTCAAGCTTAAATGTCTACCCGCTCATGTACGTCAGAGCATTCGACAACACCCGCCAATCAGTGGAAGGAGAGGTCGACATAGAGGTACAGATAGGTCAAAAAATCTCCACCATCACATTCCAAATCCTGGATATATTAGCCTCTTTCAACATGTTGCTTGGACGACCTTGGCTACACAAGGTTGGAGCTGTGCCATCAACTTTGCATCAACGGGTGAAGAATATCTATGGAAATCAAGTGATCTCTGTCCATGCAGAGAAGGAGCTCACATTCCTTCCAATGTTGCTGCCACTGAACCAGATATCCCTGTCATCGACATCCAACACTCTGAAGAAGACATCCCATTTCATAGTCTTAAATTCCAAACTGTGAACACTATCGCCAATCCAGAAACGATAAGTGTGGATCATGTCTTTTCACCAGCAGAACGTCTGAGCCTCAAGTATTGGATGAAGAATCATTTCAAGTTCAGAAAGATGCCGCTGGTATATAATCAACGTAAATGGGGACTCAGGTACAAGTTAGTCATCATGGACAAAAGAAAAAAGAAATGTTAGTGTTCACTCATTCAATTCATCAGGCCAGGAGAACCTTGCAGAGATCCAAGAAGAAATCAACCAACTGCACTACACAAAGGCCTCCCGATGAGCTTAGCTTGGGCCATGTGGCCCCCCATTCGATGGGACTGGATTCTCGAACCATCTAAGCCTCCAGAAGAAGAAGGAGAAGATGAAGACAAAGAAGAAAAACAAATATAACAGCTTCAAGACTAGGGTACTCTGATACCTGCTCTCAACTAGGGGCACAACTTGCCCACTTCAATTTCAACCAACCAGGGGCACAACTTGCCCATCTTAGCATTAATTGTTAACGCCAACAATTGGCTAACAGATGTTGGTCAGAGACCAACTTTGATTCTTCGTCGTCTGACCTCCAATCGGAGATGAATGGTGTAGATTGGGGAACCTGCAATCACTAAGAAAGGTTAGGACCACCGCTGGTTAGCCCGGCTTATGGCCCTCCAATGGCAAAGTCAGTACGGGTACTGTGATAGTAAGATGAAGTGTCAAACATAGGCTTAGAGATTGTGTACCTTTATCATTTGTGAGGTCATTTATTTATGCAGATCCGGGTGATCGAGTCTGTTACGCAAGCTGTTAAGATTAATACTGATTTCAGGGGATAAGGCACTTATTCTGTTAATCCTTAGATAAGGGGATAGCCTAACTACTTTACACGTCTAACTGATTACGTCTCTTGATGGAGATCCCTTGAGACACGGAGCCGTAGACGGAGATAAGTCCCAAAATCAGCCTATACATGCTGCTGGTACTAAGTAGGGATGTTATCGCTGATCATCAGTAGTTAGAGCTGCTCGCACGTCGGAAGATGCTCACGAGACAAGCTGCTCGCATTATAGGCTGCTCACATACCAGATATCAGAGACCAGAGACCAGAGATCAGAGAGCAGAGACTAGAGATTAGAGAGCAAAGACCAGAGACCAGGGCTGCTCGCATGACCAGAGACCAGGGTTGCTCGCATGACCAGAGACCAGAGACCAGAGACCAGGGCTGCTAGCATGACCAGAGACCATAGACCAGAGCTGCTCGCATGACCAGAGACTAGAGACCAGAGCTGCTCGCATGACCAGAGACCAGGGCTGCTCGCATGACCAGAGATCAGAGACCAGAGCTGCTCGCATGACCAGAGACCAGAGAGCAGGGCTGCTCGCATGTTCGGGAGCTGCTCACATGTCGGGAGTGCTCATGACGAGAGTGGTCATATGTCGGGAGTGCTCATGACAAGAGTGGCCATATTCGGGAGTGCTCATGACGAGAGTGGTCTTATGTCCGGAGTGCTCATGAGCCGAGCTGCTCGCATGTTGATCGGATGGCATTGCTCGGGGATCTGAGATGAACTATAAACGGAGGAGGCTCGCTATCGAACAATTTGATGATGACTTCTCTCAATCACTTTCTGATCACATCTTTCGACGACCAACTTTATTCTACAACAGATGCCCCCCAAGTCCTTGGTGTTGAGTTGCTACACGAAGGACTTGTATGTATATGTAACCGCCTATTTTTGGAGGAGAAGCCGTACATGATTGAGCATGCATTTATAAGTGCCAGCTTTCTGCATAGAGATAGGCTGGCCTATCAATTGAGTCTTTGGCCCTGCGGTGAGTAGGTGACTTAGTCACTTCATGCTATAATGTTTTACTCAACTCATGAAAATGAGTTGGGCTCAATCTGGGAGGTCTTGGCGACCATGTCCGCATAGAGATAGACTGATCTATCGATTGAGGCTTTGATTCTACCAAGGGCAGAAGATTGGCCAAGAGAATGTATGTATTCCCTTTGGGGCTATTCGGGTCCAAAAAATAGAGTAGCGACCAAGTTATAGATTCCATAGCTGAACAGCTGGAATGAGAGAGATCGTCTTTATTTTAGAATGGTCCAATATTCACATGCTTTATGAAAAATATCAGAGTAAATGTTCCATGTGCCAAGGGTGACGTAGGGGTCTTCCTCGCATGTCTTCTAGATAATATGTACCTGGTCGAGCAATCTCGATGACTCGATACGGGCCTTCCTAGTTAAGATGCAATGACCGAGTGGCTGTTCCGATGTTTTGCCTGAGCACCAAGTTATCGAGCTAAAAAACCCTGAATTTGACCTTTGAATTATGACAACGGGCTATACGTTGTTGATAAGCCACTACTTGAAGACAAGATATGTTCATTTTCTCTTCTAGGAGATCGAGGTGAAGTAATCGACTGCCACATCCTTTTCCCATAGGTAGTGGTCTGATTATATCGATTCTCCATTGAGCGAAAGGCCAAGGACGGTCCATTTACTCAGACGGTAAATGAGGGAATGGAGAATATTGCTGATATTTGTCACATTTCTTTGAGAATTCGATAGCATCCGCCTTCATAGTGGGGCAATAGTATCATTGTCTCATTGCTTTGTTTGCTAGAGACCGTCCTTTGGGATGATTACCGCATGCCCCCTGGTGTATTTCATCTAGAACACAGTGTGCTTCTTCTGGATGGAGACACTTTAAATACAGTAAAGTAAAACTTTTACGTAACAATTTTTCATTTTGTAAGATGTACCTGGCAGCACGATAGCGGATTGTCGGGCTGATTTTTATCATTTGGGAGTCATCCGCTTTGGAGTAAAGGATGATGGGGTCCATCCAACAGGAAGATAAAATTAATGTGCGAGTTGCTCAGGAGCAACTTGATCGACACTCGGGGTAGATAGATGCTCGATAAGAACAGCTTGTGTCAGATCGGACTCAGGTGTAGAAGATAAGTTTGCCAAAGAACCTGCGAGCTTGTTCTCCTCTCGAGGAATATGACTTATTTTATATTTGTTCAATTTGAGCGAGCAGGATGAGTACCTGAGATTTGTACGAAGCCATCCGATCCTCCTTTGCCTCGAATTCATTGAGCACTTGATATACAACGAGCTGAGAGTCGTTGTCAATGAGTGGGTTCCTTATTACGTGTATATTTGCTAATTTGAGGCCGACAATTAAGGCTTCATATTCCGTTTCATTGAGGCACGAGAGCTTTAACGCTACAACGATGGAATCCTTATGAGGGAAATGGATTCCTTTAGCATCTTCATGAGAGAAAGAGATTGGATGATGGCTCCAAACTTAACGTGCTGGATGATTTTTCTACCCAATAAATATGCTAAGGCTTCTGGCATGCCTTTCGAGTATATGCTTTCCTGAGGCTTAGGAATCTCCTCCACAAGCCGGACCACTTGTAATGGATGGAGTGGATGACCGCTAGCTGGATGATGAAGATCAGCTGGGTGGCGTTGATGGTTGCTGGCCCCACACGTGATATAATCTTGATTCAGAACGAGCCCAGTTTGCTGAATCGTCCATGGCTGGATGGTGATGAAAATGATGATGGAAGAGTTAGACAATTGGCCCGATGATGGTGTACAAGTACCGGAGAACTGCAACCATTAATTTGTTGGGGACCGTTGGACTGGACAGATGGATTGCTGGCTGCACTTGGAGATGTTGATTTGGACCATCTTCCATTAATGGACGTAATGATGTCCAACTACTGCAAGTCATGTGAGAGCATGCTAGAATCGAACAGTTAAAAGGGTGGAATACTTTGAGGAAGGTGAAAGAATGGTCGAAGATCGTTGCAGGACTGCTGGTTCATTAAATCTTTGATCCACCATTGCTATATGTTGTACGACCTGGATTGACTCTGGAGGTTTCGTTAATATGAAGAATTGAAGGAATCGAAATTGGTTCCGTGCCTTACGCGATTTGTGATCCTCACAGTCGTTTTCCTGATCGGCGGATGCCATGAGAGAGGCCGAGATGAAATTGTGATGTGTGAGGACCACGCCCTTGTTGATGCCGGTCATGCCAGAGGAGTAGAGGAGTGCGGCAGTGTCGGACTGCCCGATGGGCACTGGCAGGAATTCAGATAACGGCCCTGAGATGAGATCTTCGAAGTAGGTGATCTTATTATTGGGGATGATCGGAGGGGTGTAAAGAGGGTTGAAGGTCTCGATGCGTTCGAGGACGTCAGAGAGATCAGCGGTGGTGATGCTATGCACATGAGATGGACGGTTGGGAAGAAGACGTGGTCCACATGAAGACGTGTTGCTTGGTTGGAGGAGCTGTTGAAGGTGGAATCCACTTTGATGGACGTTGATGATGATAGAGGTCCCGAATTGCTACTTGGCTTCAACTAATCACGTGAGATGGAAGCACACGTGTGAGGCTTGGTCATTCACCAGCTTCTGGATGATGATTGCCCTGCTGAACGGTGGGGTCAATCTACTAAAAGTTAGATGGTGTTGATCTTTTTTTTACGGTGAAGATGATGGACGTCCATCTGCATCGTTGGTTGATCAGGTGCTGATGATTGAAGATGGCCCACCTGTTGGGCGTTGATGATGTCCACCATTGGTTGGATGTTTACACTTATGAAGGCTAGGTGACGTGGAATCAGGAACGTTGGATGAGGGGTTGTACACTTATGATGCCCTGGTCTCTGGAAGACGGGATGCACATGCAAGATGAAGGCCATTGATGATAGGTGCGACGTCCTCAACTGATGGACGACTGAGCGGCTTAGTGGAGACGTGGGCCCCTCCTGACGTTGGAGTGCTGGAGAGGAAGATGAGACTGGTGGAGATGTGGGCCCCTCCTGACATTGGAGTGCTGGAGAGGAAGATGAGATTGGTGGAGATGCACGTGTGAAATGATCCACCAACTCTTGGTTGAGCATGTGTTGTAGATGATGCTGACCATTGATTAGGTAAAAGGGAGAAAATGACTGAACGACGAAGGAAGAAATAGGCGAGAACAATTTAGTCGTTCCCACAGACGGCGCCAATCTGTTAACGCCAAAAATTGGCTAACAGATGTTGGTCAGAGACCAACTTTGATTCTTCGTCGTCTGACCTCCAATCGAAGATGAATGGTGTAGATTGGGGAACCTGCAATCACCAAGAAAGGTTAGGACCACCGCCGGTTGGCCCGGCTTATGGCCCTCCGATGGCAAAGTCAGTACGGGTACTGTGATAGTAAGATGAAGTGTCAAACGTAGGCTTAGAGATTGTGTACCTTTATCATCTGTGAGGTCATCTATTTATGCAGATCCGGGTGATCCAGTCTGTTACGCAAGCTGTTAAGATTAGTACTGATTTCAGGGGATAAGGCACTATTCTGTTAATCCTTAGATAAGGGGATAGCCTAACTACTTTACACGTCTAACTGATTACGTCTCTTGATGGAGATCCCTTGAGACACGGAGCCGTAGACGGAGATAAGCCCAAAATCGGCCTACACGTGCTGCTGGTACTAAGTAGGGATGTTATCGCTGATCATCAGTAGTTAGAGCTGCTCGCACGTCGGAAGATGCTCGCGAGACAAGCTGCTCGCATTATAGGCTGCTCACATACCAGAGATCAGAGACCAGAGACCAGAGAGCAGAGACCAGAGATCAGAGAGCAGAGACTAGAGATTAGAGAGCAGAGACCAGAGACCAGGGCTGCTCGCATGACCAGAGACCAGAGACCAGGGCTGCTCGCATGACCAGAGACCATAGACCAGAGCTGCTCGCATGACCGGAGACCAGAGACCAGAGCTGCTCGCATGACCAGAGACCAGAGACCAGAGCTGCTCGCATGACCAGAGACCAGAGACCAGGCTGCTCGCATGTTCGGGAGCTGCTCACATGTCGGGAGTGCTCATGACGAGAGTGGTCATATGTCGGGAGTGCTCATGACAAGAGTGGCCATATTCGGGCGTGCTCATGACAAGAGTGGTCTTATGTCCGGAGTGCTCATGACAAGAGTGGCCATATTCGGGAGTGCTCATGACGAGAGTGGTCTTATGTCCGAAGTGCTCATGAGCCGAGCTGCTCGCATGTTGATCGGATGGCATTGCTCGGGGATCTGAGATGAACTATAAACGGAGGAGGCTCGCTATCGAACAATTTGATAATGACTTCTCTCAATCACTTTCTGATCACATCTTTCGATGACCAACTTTATTCTACAACATTAATCAACAAGGGTCACAACCCGCCCATCTCTGCAGAATTAATATCATCAACAATCAGCCAGGGGCAGCAGCCCATCCATTGGACCAAGAAAGGGAAATGGCCAGCCCTGGATTGGTCTGATGTCCAGATTCCGAACTTATGTCTCGCCATGGAACCAGACGAACTACAATGCGAGGTAAGTGATTTGGGAGGGACTGAGTATGACTCAGATCTCGAACCCAACCAGCAAGAAATCATGGTCATTGGACCAGACTGTGATTCTTCACCTAAATCATCAACTCCCACCTCTCCGGGGGAAGGAGTGTGGGGTCCTGAATGGTCATCCGTTCCCTTAAATTCTGAATCAGCCAGAGAGTCATGTGAGGGCTCTGGCTTCCAAAAAAAATGTCAGTTTAAGTAGAGAGTGGTACTCTAGGAGAAGCTGGGATCAATCATGGTTTGCAATGCCCACTTGTACAAGGTCCCGTGAATTTCAAAAATCCAAAAAAATAAAAAACTTTCAAAAGCTAAAAACATCTAACATTTCAATCCTAGAAAATTCTCAAAAACCAAAAAACATTACTTTTCCTCTATTCAATAATGTGCCAAGTGAAATTACGTCGGGTAGTCTAATATGACACCCTATGCATACGCGTGCGGAAGCTTAAGGAGAAACTAGAATTATGGTTAAGTCCTAGAGGGGAGGTGATTAGGACCTTTTAAAAACTTTTCGCTTACTTAACGGTTTTAGCAAATTCAACTAAGTAAGCGATTAACACTTCGGCTTCCAAGCCTAAGTGGGTCCAATCAAAAGACTAGCATATGGTTTAAAATAATAAACAACATAGTCTAAACCAGCATAGACTAATAAATGATTAAACTAATGAAGAACCTAATCTATGTAACTCAAGTAGACTTAAATGAGGATGGATAAATTAAGCTCAAGTCTACTAAAGGAGTGAAAGTACATCTTGTGTGTGTGGATGTGTCTATCAAGAGCCTAGCATACATTCCTAATTAAGCATTCATAATTAACCGATTAAACACAATGTATAAAGAGAAATGTGCTCAAGAGCAATCATAAACACAAGGATGTATAGTGGTTCGACTACGTGTCTACTCCACTCTCGATTCAAGTACTCAACCCCTTTGAGCACACCGATATTTACTGGGGAGTTTAAATCTGGTTCCTCCCAACCAAGGTGTTTTAACTCGGATCCACCCAATTGGGGAGTTTACAAGTTTCTCCCAACCTACACGTTCACACCCGTGTTGGTGGCTCCCCTTGGAGACTTTGTTTAGGCTCGACAAACGTGCGAAGGAACGGCTAACGTCCCTAAATTTATGCTTGGCAAATGAGCCAAGGAGTGCCGAACAACCCCTAGTCTTTAGGCCGACAAACAAGCCAAGGAACGGCTAACATCCCCAGACTTTAGGCTAACTGACAAGCCAAGGATAGACAAATGACCCTAGTTCGAGTTTGTCAAACAAACTCTACACTCAACTCCCACAGGGAATTAAGTGGACGGACTCCTAACAAAGACAACCTTCTTGTCGGATTGAGCCCCTTTGTAGCGCCGTTTTGGGTTGCTTCTTCTTGCTCTCTTGTGTTTGAATCAGCTCCCCTTGTGCTCCCCCGTTCTTTGATGTCGCTGCTTTGCCAAGGCTTCAGCTCCAAGATCAGCTACCTTGCATGTGATGCTCCATTGGAGATGCCCAAGGTGCTAGGGAATGGTGAATCCTCTACAAATGGTAGAAAATGGGTTTTCTAGAGGAATACACCTATTTGGACTCCTAGGTGGTGTTTAGACAAGGGATTTAACTATGATCAAGGTGTCTAATCTCCTAGGAATCAAGAGGGAACAAGTCCATTCTTATTATGCCATTGAATGTCCCAAGCTTGTGATGAAACCACAAGGAGAATGACTTGTTATGGGTTTGGAATAGAGCCTCTGATGGTCTTTAGCAATGGTGGCTTCTATCTCCTCAAAATCCCCTCTATCGACCCTAAAAACAAATCCCCTGTTTATATAGAGTTTCTCCCAACAGTCAAATAACGGGCAGATTTGAGCAGGGTCGGGTGCCCAGAATCCGGTCCAATTCAAAATTTTAAACACTGGACAGATTTGGAGTTGGTCGGGCGCCCGGACAAGTTGTGGTCGGGCACCCGATGGCCATTTTTTTCACTGGTCGGGCGTGCGGTGAACACTTGGTCGGGCACTCGGAATTCAATCCTAAAATGGTCTGTGCTGCTGGATGATTTTTGCACTGGTCGGGCACTGGACATGTTGTGGTCGGGCCCCCGATGACCATTGGACTTTCAGGCCAACTCTCTCTGAACGGATTTCCCTCAGGTCAGGCATCCGGTGGATAATGGGTCGGGCGCCCAGCCAAGCATGATTTTCTGTTGTTGAATTGTGTTTTGCAGCAGATCATGCAACCTCTTTGGCCATTCTTTTGGTGGTCTTTTGGGACACCTAAGGCCAATCTAAGATGACTAAGGGTATGCCTATTGGGACATGGTCATCTAGAGGTTAATGGTTTTGTATAGGTACAAGGTTAAGGCTCATCAAGGCATCACTTTTACCTGTTTCTTCATTCTTGATGTAGCAAGTCTGTCTTGAGTCTTCGATCTTTGTCTTCATTCAGCTCAACCGACACTAGACTCACTAACCTAAGTAATTGACAAACAAGGTGTACTAGTATGCCACAGAAAAGTGCACTAACACCAAGTTCGTCTAAAGAGTCATATGAGTTTGAAGTCGAATCATATGATTTTGACGTCGAATTAGACTTCAAGCTCATGGGTCTGGACGAAGCTCGGGATGAGGAAGATGATGACCCGGCTCTCGAACTAGAGGATCTCCTTAAAAAGTTTGAATCTAAAGCCAATGTTATAGCTGATGATTTTGAGATAGTAAACTTAGGGACACCTGAGATCCCTAGGGAAGTACGCGTTGGAAAATCGCTGCCACCAGAGATGAAGCAAAGAATGATAGAGTTCCTGGCTCCAAGATTGTTCAACTTTACGTTCTCATATGAAGACATGTCGGGGCTCGATGAAGAGCTCGTTGTAAATCATCTGCCAACGAAATCAGATATGAAGCCAGCGAAGCAGAAACTCCGAAGAATGAAGCCAGAATGGGCTTTGAAAGTTCAAGATGAGGTCATCAAGCAGTACAATGCGGGATTCTTGGTAATCTCCAACTACCCTGAATGGCCTGTCAACATCGTACCAGTACCGAAGAAGGATGGAAAGGTTCTAATGTGCATCGACTTCTGAGATCTCAACAAAGCCAGTCATAAAGATGACTTCCCTTTGCCACATATCGACACTCTGGTCAACAACACTGCAGGGTACAAGATCTTCTCATTCATGGACGGATTCTCAAGTTACAATCAGATCAAGATGGCCGTCGAAGATCGTGAGAAGACGTCGTTTATCACTCCCTGGGGAACCTTCTGTTACAGGGTAATGCCGTTCGGTCTAAAGAATGCAGGAGAAACATATCAGCGAGCAATGACAACATTATTCCATGATATGCTGAACAAAGAGCTTGAAGTATATGTGGACGATATGATCGTCAAATCTCACACAATTGAAGGACACTTTAAAGATCTGAAGAAGTTATTCAACATATTAGAAAAGTACAAGCTCCGTCTCAACCCTCAGAAATGTGTCTTCGGTGCAACGAAGGCAAACTCCTTGGCTTTATGGTGAGCGAGGATGGCATCAAGGTCGACGAAACTAAAACTAGAGCAATCATCGAGATGCCCCCTCCTAGAACGGAGAAAGAAATCTGTGATTTCCTCGGTAGAATTCAATACATCAGTTGCTTCATCGCACAGCTCACACCTATCTGTGAACCCATATTCAAGCTCCTTCGAAAAAAATGTTCCAAAAGAATGGAATGATGATTGCCAAGTCGCCTTCGACCGCATCAAGAAGTATCTCATGAATCCTCCAATTCTAGTTCCACCCACTCCTAGACAACCACTATTGTTATACATCTCAGTAACAGCAGAAACCATTAGCTATGTTCTCAGCCAGCATGACGAGATCAGGAAGAAGGAACAAGCAATATACTATTTGAGCCAAAAGTTCACCGACTACGAGACCAGGTATTCCCCGATCGAGAAGACTTGCCTCGCCCTAGTCTGGGCAACTCAGCGACTCCGTCAATACATGATTGCTTTCCCTATTCTCCTCCTCGCTCGCATGGATCCGCTCAAATACCTGTTTGAGAAACCAGCACTCACTGGAAGGATAGCTAAATGGAAGCTACTCCTGTCTGAATTCGACATCACCTATGTCACTCAGAAGGCAATCAAGGGGCAGGCCCTCGCCAATCATCTTGTCGTTCAATCTCTCCTAGATTATCAACTGCTTGAGACATTCTTCCCTGATGAAGATCTCTTGCTCATCGAAGGTGAAGAAAAGAAGAAGAAAGATGAGTGGACGTTATTCTTCGACGGCGGAGCATATTCTAAAGGAAGTGGTATCGGAGCAATCCTCTACTCTCCGGACGATGTCCCTATTCCTATCTCAAGGCGCATAGCATTTGAGTGCACCAACAACATGGCAGAGTATGAAGCATGCATCGCTAGTCTAAGGGAAGCCATAATCTTGGGCGTCAAAAAGCTACGAGTATTTGGAGACTCACAGCTTATCATCAATCAGACCAATGGCGAATGGAAAACTAAGGACAAGAAGTTGATACCATATCATGTGTACCTTAAAAATCTAGTCGAAGAATTCAAAGAAATCACCTTCTCATACATGCCCAGGGCCAAGAATCAATTTGCAGATGCTCTTGCTACACTTGCATCAATGCTCGAGATCCCAAAAGGAGCTTTAGAATGGGAGCACACAGTCGAAACTCAAGATGAACCTACTTTCTGCTTGCTGTTGAACCTCCAATTTATACATTGCATTGCCCATTACATGACATGGTTTGCATGATTTTCATGATTTAAAGGCCTATCTAACACATGTTTTGTGATTATAGGGGATGAGAGCGGACTTCATTCAATTAGGGATTGAAAGGATACATTTAGAGCCATTTGGATGAAGGATGAAAGAGGACCAAAGAAAGAAGAACACAAGGAAAAGAGAGAGAAGAGGAAAGAGGAGAAAAGAAATAAAGAAGAACAAGTTAAAGAGGAGCCAGACCAATCTTGACCGGTCGGCCACACAAGCTGAACACATTGAAAAATAGACCGACCGGTCTTGACCGGTCGGCCATGCACACTGGAAGATGGACAACTTGGTCCGACCGGTCATGACCGGTCGGCTACACTTGCTGGATCAATGGACAGATCAGTCCGACCGGTCATGACCGGTTGGCAGCACTCCCTGGACTGTTTAAAAGGCCAGTCAGACCGGTCTAGACCGGTCGGCCCTGCGTAAGAAGAGTTCTTTCTAAATCAGGACTCCGAAAACTGCTGCGCACTGCATAACCTTTCGCAGATTCCGACGCAAGGGAGGTTTCTTACTATAAAAGGACACCTAGGGGCTCTTCCTAGGTCATAAAAGAAGCTAAGGGACATGGTTTTGGAGAGAGGAAGCTGTCGTGGAGCGTCTGCAACTCTTCTATTTCCGGTTTTTCTAGTTTTATGCTTTTATTCAGAGATTTTAGTTGTAGCATGAGTATGCTCGGCTAGAACCTCTCAGCTAAGGCTGAGAGGTGAAGCTTGTAGCTAATTCTATGTTGGATTCAGTTTAATTCAAGTAATTTAATTTCAAGTTGAATTTTTTCTTTCATGTTTCAGTTCTAAAAGTGGTAGTTTGAGATGTTTTATGAGAGTTCATGTGCTCCGGACATGAATTCCTTGCAATTCTCTGAGATTACCATATAATGCTGGTTTAGATTCGAATTATAGTAATCCTTGAGCAGGCCATAGTCCATAGGCATGGCTGTTACTCCGCAGGCTATGGTTTTGAATTCTACATTGATTGAATGAACTAGAGCTTGGAAGTTCAACTTGATTTGGATTGAATGTGTGTGAATGCTCTATTTTCCAACTAGATGAGAGATAGGACTTCAAATCTAGTTGTGTTCTCTAATTGGATTGACTGAATTGACATAGGATTGCTACAAGTGGATCCTTGAATGCCTTAGTACTTTATATCACTGATTTTCCATTAAGTTGCTGTTTTAGTTAAATACTCAATTGAATTTGATTTTCTTCCATAAATTGAGTTGCTGGAGTGGTTTGGAAGTTGTTTCTATTTCCCTGTGGATCGACCTCGGTCTTACCGAGTTTTATTACTACATCGCAGCCTTACACTTGAGGCGAGCGAACAAGTTTTTGGCGCCGCTGCCGGGGAACTTAGATAACGGTTTTCAAATAATTTTAGTGGCTGTAGAAGTAGAAGTAGATAGGTTTTTCTGATTTTCTTAGAACTAACATATTTTTTTTCTGTTTTGTAGGAAATCTTCTTTAGTTCAAGCACATCAGGTGATACCTTTCTAACTTAGTTTTTTTCAGATTAACTTCAGATTTCAGTTTTCTAGGTTAGGATTAGTTTTGATTTTTGGTTAAGTGGTTTATGTCCCGTTGGGAACGTAATCACTCAAATCGTCTCCAATCTGAAGGTGGTTTAGTTGGACCATTGTCAGTTCATAGGCGAGTCCGAAATTATCAAGAGCATTGTGAAAGTTTGGGGAGTATGGAACAGACACCTTTAAGAAATCTTCCCCCCCTACTCCAACTACAAACGCAAATCAGGAAGGAGTAGGAGAGAATGAGGTACATAATGTTCCTCCAATGAGATCACTACGGGACTACCTACAACCTGCCCGAACTATTACACCCTCTTGCGTGGTTCTACCAGCAAACGGTGGAAATTTTGACATAAAACCTGGTGTAATTCAACTCTTACCAAAGTTTCATGGGCTAGATTCTGACCGCCCATACTTACACTTGAAAGAATTCGAAGAAGTGTTGGCCACCTTGCATTACACCAATGTTTCTGAGGATACTATCAGACTTAAACTTTTTCCTTTCACTTTGAAAGAAAGAGCCAAAGATTGGCTTCACTCTCTCAGACCACATTCGATTGGGTCATGGGTTGAGATGAACCGGGAATTCTTGAAAAAGTTCTTCCCGGCTCATAAAACGAACACCCTTCGAAGGGCCATAATGAATTTCTCGGCCAAAGAAGGTGAATCTTTCTTTCAATGTTGGGAAAGATTTAAAGATTTCCTGCTTGCTTGCCCATATCATGGCTATGAGAGTTGGCGAATCATAAATTTTTTCAATGATGGATTAAGTTCCAATATGCGCCAATTTGTGGAGATGATGTGCAATGGCGAGTTTATGAGTAAAAATCCAGATGAGGCTTGGAGTTACTTGGACATGTTGGCTGAAAACGCCCAATCTTGGGATACATTGGATAAACCCAATAACTCCAAGCCCACTCAAGAGAAAGGAGGGATCTATGTCCTTAAGGAGGAAGACGATGTGAAAGCAAGGATAGCCAACCTCACAAGGAAGGTTGAGGCCATGGAACTTAGTAAAAGTGGAGTTCCCAAGTCCAAAGAAGCTGTTGAAACCATATGTGGGATCTGCCTCACCGATTTACATGCTACGCAAGATTGTCTCACAATTCCTGCGTTTCAGGAAGTGCTACATGAGACTGCCAATGCCACATATGGTTATCAACGGCCTTTCAATGGACCGGTAGGTAATACGTACAATGAGAGTTGGAAGAACCACCCAAATTTTAGTTGGAAGAATGCTCCTACGGGCAATCCTACCAATTCTCAAAGAGGGCCACCCATGCAAAATATGGCCCCACCTCAATTCTCAATGGAGGATACCTTGAAGGCGTTTATACAAGGGCAAACGCAAATCAATCAATCGAATCAGAAAATGTTCTAAGACCTTAAAGCCTCGGTTGATGAGATTAAGGGACGCTTGAATGCTAGGGAAGGGACCTTTCTGGCCCAACCTCAGCCCAATCTAAAGCAAGTACATGAAGTAAGCACCCCTAATCCTTCCAACCAAAACATGGAGCAAGCCAAATCCATCACCACCCTTAGAAGTGGTAAACAAATTGACAAAACTATTTCGGTGAAGGCCGATGAGCCTAATGATCCGGTAAATTCTGAGGATGAAGATGGATCTAACTTAGCCCCACAACAACCGGAACGCATTTACAAGCCCGTGGCACCATTCCCTTCAAGATTGGTTGCCCCAAAATCTCTCCCAAATTCTCATGATATTCTAGAGATTTTCAGACAAGTCAAGATTAATATCCCTTTGCTTGATGCCATCAAACAAATTCCCTCTTATGCCAAGTTTCTAAAAGACCTATGCACAACAAAACGCAAATATAATGTGCAGCAAAAGGCCTTCTTAACTGAGCAAGTGAGTGCCATCCTCACTCAAAAGACCCCCCCAAAATTCAAAGATCCCGGTAGTCCCACCGTTTCATGTATCATTGGAGACTACCGGATTGAACGTGCCTTGTTAGATTTGGGGGCGAGTGTGAACTTGATCCCATACTCGGTATATGAGCAATTGGGTCTTGGTGAATTGAAACCCACCAAAACCACGTTGCAACTCGCTGATAGATCTATCCGTGTACCGAGGGGGATAGTTGAGGATGTTCTAGTCCAAGTTGACAAGTTCTACCACCCGGTAGATTTTATCGTCTTGGACACACAACCGGTTTTGGATGCTAGTACCCAAATACCGGTAATATTAGGCCACCCATTCCTTGCCACATCAAACGCAATCATCAATTGCCAGAATGGGGTGATGCAACTATCCTTTGAAAACATGACATTAGAGGTGAATGTGTTTCACTTAGGCAAGAGGCATAGGGATGATGATGATGTCCACGAGGTTGATATGATTGATTCAATCATGGAAGAGGAGTTCGCTTTAAGGCAGAATTTTGATCCTCTAGATGTTGTTAGCTTTGATCCCTTTTTTAGGATTGGGACGACAATGATGGTCCCCATGAGGTAAACATGATAGAATCCATGGATGATGGGGGGTTTTTCCAACATGATCTACCTGAAAGTTTGGGGACATGTTTGACACATTCTAAGGATGAATCTAAATTTCATTTTATTAAGACCTTGGAAGTGTTAACTTCTGAAAATTCATTTGACAAGTCACCAATTTCTGATTTACACAAATTTGTTGTGCAGGATTTGGAAGAAATGGTGCTTGACTTACCTACAGAGAGGCCAATTTCTGAAAGTGTAGAGATTGAGGACCCACTCCAACCTACACAAAATTCTGTGAAGGAGGAAAACATATGTTAGTGCACTTTTCCGTGGCATACTAGTGCACCTTGTTTGTCAATCACTTACGTCTGTGAGTCTAGTGTCGGTTGAGCCCAATGAAGACAAAGACCAAAGACTCAAGACGGACCGGCCGCATCAAGGAAGAAGTTTCAGGTAAAAGCGATGCCTTGGTGCCTTAACCTTAACCAAAACCCATCCCCTTTGTATCTTTGATGACCTTGACCATATTGGAGTACATTTAGGCATCATAGATAGGCCCTAGGTGTCCCATGTGATCACCCCATCCTTGGCCAATATGGACAGGCTGATGCACGACGTGGTCAGCAATATGCAGGGGAGATCCAAGCTGGTCCGACCGGTCATGACCGGTCGGCCAGCAGCTTTGCTGCTTATTCATGTGGACAGCCGACCGGTCAAGACCGGTCGGCCTTCTCATACCAGGAAGTCAGCAAGATTGGCCGACCGATCATGACCGGTCGGCCTGGTAATCTCCTTTGTCCAGCAAGGTGGGCCGACCGGTCATGACCGGTCGGCCAATTTGTTCTTCAAACTGTCCAGCAGAGGGGTCCGACCGGTCATGACCGGTCGGCCTGTGTATTTCGCCTATGGTATTGGCTGCCTTCAGCAAGGGGATTCGACCGGTCATGACCGGTCGGGACAGGTCGGCTTATAGCCGTTTTATGCCCGTTTTCTGACCGTTGGGGCTCTCTTTTCCTACATATAGAACTCCGTATTTGGGCATTGCAAGAGGGATTTTTGAGGAAGAAAAGCCACCATTGAAGGAGATCTTTTGAGGCTCATTCCTTGACCTATGCAAGGCATCTTCCTTATGCTTTAACACAAGATTAGAGCATTCCAAGTTCATGAAGAAGATGACCTTCATCCCCTCTTGATCTCTAGAGTTAGGAAGCTTCTTGATTGGCAAATCCGTGTCCTAAACTCGAAGATGAGATCGTTGTAGGTAAGAGACTCTAGGAAACCCATTCCCTCTAAGTTGTAGAGCTCTTAAACCTACCCTCCTAGCACCTTGGGCATTTCAAGGCATCGCATGCAAGGTGTTTGATCGAATGTGGCTGAGGCATTGGCGACGCAACGGCGACATGATCGTGGGAGCAAGGGAAGCTGATTGAAGCACGAGAGAGCGGAGATCAAGCAACCCAATCCGGCGCTAATCAAGGGGCTCATCCGACAAGTAGGTTGTTTTTTTTAAGAGTCCTATTTTAGAGTTTGTTTTTCGAACTCGACCTAGGGACGTTAGTCGTTCATTGGCCCGTCAGCCGGGCCTAAACTAAGTCTCCAAGGGGGAGCCTCCGACACGGGAGTAAACGTGCGATTAGGTTGAGAGTTAGCCTATGTCTAAAACTCCGGATACGGTTGAGAGGTGAACCGGCAAAACCTCCATGTAAAGGTTGAGAGGTGAACCTCATTTAAAACCTCCGATAGTGAATGCCGGTGTGCTCAAAGGGGTTGAGTACTTGAACCGGGAGTGGAGTAGACACGTAGTCGAACCACTATACATCCTTGTGTTTGTGATTGTTCTTGAGCACATTATATCGTTGCATTGTTAGTAAAATTGCTTAATTATGAATGCTTGACAGGAATGCATGCTAGGCACTTTTTAGGCATCCTCACACAAGATGTACCTTCACTACTTGTGTAGACTTGAGCTCATTGATCCACTCTCATAAGTCTACACAAGATGCATAGGCTAGGAGCTTGATTAGTTGAATATTTTCTTTACCTATGCATGCTTAGACTAGGATTATTTATTGCTTATACTTTTGCTAGTCTTGTGATTGGACCCACCTAGGCTTGGTAGCCTAAGTGTTCTTGCTTACTTTGTTATATTTGTTGAATTGTGCAAGTAGGCGAAAAGAATTTCAAAGGTCCTATTCACCCCCCCTCTAGGTCCATAGACATATCTCCAAGTGTCTCTACTAGCGGTAAAATCGCAATTTCAATTGGTATCAGAGCGAGGTTCCTCTTTAAGGGCTTAATTGCCTAGAGGTAGATCCTAAAGAGAAACTTGAAAATATGTCTAGAGAGGACTCTTCATCCGTCACTAAGCCTCCTTTATTTGATGGGTCAAATTATCCATACTGGAAAGCCCGAATGCGCATCTTCTTGGAATCCATTGATTCGGATGTGAGGGACATGGTTGATTTTGGATATGAACCCCCAATGGTCACTATTTCTAAGGAGGGTGAGCCGGATGTTCTCAGGCCAAAAGACAAGGCATTGTGGACTGATCATGAAAAAGCTCAACGTATTAATAATGCCAAAGGCCTGAATGCTATTTTTTGTTCAGTATCTAGAGAAGAATTTGGTCGAATTCAAAACTGCACTACCAGTAAACAAGCATGGGATATTCTTGAAGTTACCCATGAA
Organism: Liriodendron chinense; assembly: GCA_003013855.2. Classification (NCBI taxonomy): domain Eukaryota; kingdom Viridiplantae; phylum Streptophyta; class Magnoliopsida; order Magnoliales; family Magnoliaceae; genus Liriodendron; species Liriodendron chinense. Next base: position 6,864,897 of record ML058433.1, read on the forward strand.
GGTACAAATGTTGTTAAAAATTCTAAACTCCAGCGCCTCTCCACTCTATTCGAAAATATTACTATGGAGGAGGATGAAACGTTTACTGAATTTTATACCAAACTGAAAAAAATCACAAATGATATGTGGGGCTTAGGGGATCCGGTTCCGAAACATAGGCTTTGTAGGAAAATTCTGAGATCTCTTCCGGAACGGTTCTCTTCTAAACTCACCACCATTGAAGAGTGTAGGGATCTAAACACAATGAAAGTTGAAGAACTCATAGGTTCCCTACAAACCTTTGAGCTAGGCTTTAAATCCCCCTCTAGAAAGAAAAACATCGCTTTTAAGTCCTCTCACAAACACAAGAAAATAAAAAATGAGTCGGAGGAAGATAGCGATGATGAGGATGATGAGGAAGAGAAATTGAACAAAAAATTCAAGAGATTCCTCAAATTTGATAGAGGGAATAGCCGTGATAAGAAGGACAAGAATGGTGATAAAAGTAAAGGAAAATCATCCATATCCTCATCCGTCCGTTGTTACGGTTGCGGTCGTCGTGGCCATATTGCCCCGGAATGTCCGGAAGGGCCTAAACTGAAAGGTAAAAAGGCAATGGCTGCCACTTGGGATGATATGGAGGAGTTCGAATCTGGTGACTCTGCTTATGATGAGGGCCAACATAAAGATCTTGCTCTCTCGGCCTCCATCACGACCCCTCTACCAGATTATCTAAGAGGGGATCCCAACCGATATCCCTTCTAGGAGAAGGAGGAGTTCCCAACCCCTCACCTCATGCTACATTTTATGAGGGTGTTGTGGAATTTTGCTACCCTTTGACTTTTTAATCTCAACATGGTTAGTGAGGGTAGCTAGTTGTGCTTTTATTGGAAAATCTGAGGATTTCAGCCTCATTTCTGTGTGTATGGGCAAATCAGAGGATTCCAACCTCATTCGCCCAGATTTTGATGATTTAGCCTTGCTTTTATTTAATTCATTTGCTTGCTAGATTGTCATCCTGCTTAGATTAGCTAATCATCTTGAGTTTTATGCTTCATTATATGCTAATCTTTGCATTATTTTGGTCTTGATATACCAATAGGGGAGTTTGGTTGATTGGGCTATAAGTCCTTTGTGCTTTCAATGCCAATGTATATCCTTGACCAATGTTGCATGATTAACTATGCCTAGTTAGTTACATTTCTATTGTTAATCATGTTTTCTTAGCTTGCTCCATGTATTTATGATTCATGCACCCTATACTCTCCTAGCTAGAATGTGCTTATAGTTATAACTACGACATACTATCTTCTCTCACCTTAGCCTCATTGATATATCATTAAGGCGGAGAGAATAGTTTGTCAATTGCTAACAAAAAGGGGGAGAAAGATCAAATCCCACCAAAATGTTTTGTGATGCAGGGATTGACAGGTTGTGGGAGAGCAAACTGAAGCGGAGCAGCTTAGTTTAGGCATGTCAAGAGTCCTGTAATTTATTCATTATCATTGTAATATCTTGAACATGTAATTTTTTTTGGTAGGTTAAGTTTTTGTAAGTAATTGACAAAGGGGGAGATTGTTAGTGCACTTTTCCGTGGCATACTAGTGCACCTTGTTTGTCAATCATTTACGTCTGTGAGTCTAGTGTCGGTTGAGCCCAATGAAGACAAAGACCGAAGACTCAAGACGGACCGGCCGCATCAAGGAAGAAGTTTCAGGTAAAAACGATGCCTTGGTGCCTTAACCTTGACCAAAACCCATCCCCTTTGTATCTTTGATGACCTTGACCATATTGGAGTACATTTAGGCATCATAGATAGGCCCTAGGTGTCCCATGTGATCACCCCATCCTTGGCCAATATGGACAGGCTGATGCACGACGTGGTCAACAATATGCAGGGGAGATCCAGGCTGGTCCGACCGGTCATGACCGGTCGGCCAGCAGCTTTGCTGCTTATTCATGTGGACAGCCGACCGGTCAAGACCGGTCGGCCTTCTCATACCAGGGAAGTCAGCAAGATTGGCCGACCGGTCATGACCGGTCGGCCTGGTAATCTCCTTTGTCCAGCAAGGTGGGCCGACCGGTCATGACCGGTCGGCCAGTTTGTTCTTCAAACTGTCCAGCAGAGGGGTCCGACCGGTCATGACCGGTCGGCCTGTGTATTTGGCCTATGGTATTGGCTGCCTTCAGCAAGGGGATCCGACCGGTCATGACCGGTCGGGACAGGTCGACTTATAGCCGTTTTATGCCCGTTTTCTGACCGTTGGGGCTCTCTTTTCCTACATATAGAGCTCCGTATTTGGGCATTGCAAGAGGGATTTTTGAGGAAGAAAAGCCACCATTGAAGGAGATCTTTTGAGGCTCATTCCTTGACCTATGCAAGGCATCTTCCTTGTGCTTTAACACAAGATTAGAGCATTCCAAGTTCATGAAGAAGATGACCTTCATCCCCTCTTGATCTCTAGAGTTAGGAAGCTTCTTGATTGGCAAATCCGTGTCCTAAACTCGAAGATGAGATCGTTGTAGGTAAGAGACTCTAGGAAACCCATTCCCTCTAAGTTGTAGAGCTCTTAAACCTACCCTCCTAGCACCTTGGGCATTTCAAGGCATCGCATGCAAGGTGTTTGATCGAATGTGGCTGAGGCATTGGCAACGCAACGGCGGCACGATCGAGGGAGCAAAGGGACGCTGATTGAAGCACGGGAGAGCGGAGATCAAGCAACCCAATACGGCGCTAAACAAGGGGCTCATCCGACAAGTAGGTTGTCTTATTTGAGAGTCCATTTTAGAGTTTGTTTGTCAACTCGCCTTAGGGACGTTAGCCGTTCCTTGGCCCGTCAGCCGGGCCTAAACTAAGTCTCCAAGGGGGAGCCTCCGACACGGGAGTAAACGTGCGATAAGGTTGAGAGTTAGCCTATGTCTAAAACTCCGGATACGGTTGAGAGGTGAACCGATAAAACCTCCGTGTAAAGGTTGAGAGGTGAATCTCATTTAAAACCTCTGATAGTGAATGCCGGTGTGCTCAAAGGGGTTGAGTACTTGAACCGGGAGTGGAGTAGACACGTAGTCGAACCACTATACATCCTTGTGTTTGTGATTGTTCTTGAGCACATTATATCGTTGCATTGTTAGTAAAATTGCTTAATTATGAATGCTTAATAGGAATGCATGTTAGGCACTTTTTAGGCATCCTCACACAAGATGTACCTTCACTACTTGTGTAGACTTGAGCTCATTGATCCACTCTCATAAGTCTACACAAGATGCATAGGCTAGGAGCTTGATTAGTTGAATATTTTCTTTACCTATGCATGCTTAGACTAGGATTATTTATTGCTTATACTTTTGCTAGTCTTGTGATTGGACCCACCTAGGCTTGGTAGCCTAAGTGTTCTTGCTTACTTTGTTATATTTGTTGAATTGTGCAAGTAGGCGAAAAGAATTTCAAAGGTCCTATTCACCCCCCCTCTAGGTCCATAGACATATCTCCAAGTGTCTCTACTAGCGGTAAAACCGCAATTTCAACATAAAGGGTCCAAATCTGAAAACTTCCTCCGATGAAGTCTCCTACACTCTAGAGGAGTGTTTAGCGTATTTTGAAGATTGGGATGATCCCATGATTCAGGATATCGTGCATGCTTTGAAGGAGACCCCTCCGGTGCCCAAAAAGCTTCCTTCCACAAAGTGCCAAACTGAAAAATCAATTGTGGTAGCACCTATGAAATCTGATTTTGTGGAGATCATATCGACTTGTGAAAAAGAAATACAAGTCTCCACATCTCTTTGGTTTGTTCAAACCGAAGAAAACTTCTGGGATGATCCATACTTGAATAATTTTCGCCCAGACAAGAAGGAAAGGAGATCCATATTCAATGATTTCCAACCAATGCAATTCTCCTTTCCTAGTACATGTGACAACTCTGAACCCGCTGAAATTTTTCAGCTGGATTTTCAATGGGGTAGAATGATCAATGTCACCAATGTACTTTCCAAAGCAGGATGGTAGTTAGTTCTATTGAAAAATTTGTTACACCACTTGATGATCCTGCTCAACTTTGTGCTTTTGGATGATATAATGACAATCGATCTCCTAGTCTGAGGGAGATCCTCTTTTTACAAGGACAGGTTAGTTATCTTTACTGCTTTCCGTAGATTAGGTTTAGTTTATCTAGTTTTACTGTTTAGTAAGATTTAGTTATTGGAGTTGCAGACTTCCATGATCACTATCTCAGGTACTATTGTTCTCACTCTCTCATATGTTACCATTGCTCTCATGTTCATGCTAATTGCATATTTTTTTACATTGAGGACAATGCAAGATTTGGTTGGGGGGTGGGATGAGATTCCTCATCTAGCATATTGCAACATTTCGAGCCTCACATGCGCAAATTTTTTTTCGAATTTTCTAAAATTTCAAAACTCTTTTAGAAAACCTTATTTCCATGCATTCGAGATGATATGAGTATAAGAAGAGGAGATACAAAGTGTGTGATGTTGTAAGTCTTGAATTTCTCCCAACATAATGGTTTTATATGTTAGTTCCCCTATTGTTGTGATTGATAGAAAATTTGAACACCTTCACACCAAGTTCACATTACACGATTTTCATGAGTTGACAGGTTTATGTGATTTGTGGATTAGTAGACTTTGATTTAAAGGTGTTGAGCAGCCAAGCTGGGGTATTTGTCCATCCTTGTCCATGGGAAAATAACGGAAGATGTGGATTTCTAAAAATCCTATCTAATTTAAAAGAAAAAGGAAAGAAAGGATGAAATCGGGAAGGAAAGAAAAATGGTGGAAAATTTCAAAAAGGGCTACCTATTACCAACCGGGGGATGGTCGAACCGTAACCAAAGCCGGAAATGGGACGTAGTGTGAAAGCCGTCGGAAGGACGGTAAGGCAAATTCCTGTCATAGGCTTCTTGTTGCTCTGTGCACTTTAAAATCCTTGGCTTACTTAATCTATAAAGAAGATGATCCCAGAAACTCATGAGATGATCTTGCACTATGCACACTAGGTTGAATTTGTTCGAGTTCTTCTATTTATCAATCAATCTGTGGGAACTTCATGTAGACATGTATTATGTTTTGAGAGTCCAAGGTTTCAGCTTCTATCACCAAATTTCTCCAATTTTTAGACTTGTACATCTTGGAATGGATAGAAACATGGTTTCTGGAAGAGAGTTGGGTTTGGAGGTTTAAAATTATTCACGCATGTTTTGCTCGGGACTAGCAAAAAGCTGGTTGGGGGGTGTGTTGAACCTCCAATTTATACATTGCATTGCCCATTACATGACATGGTTTGCATGATTTTCATGATTTAAAGGCCTATCTAACACATGTTTTGTGATTATAGGGGATGAGAGCGGACTTCATTCAATTAGGGATTGAAAGGATACATTTAGAGCCATTTGGATGAAGGACGAAAGAGGACCAAAGAAAGAAGAACACAAGGAAAAGAGAGAGAAGAGGAAAGAGGAGAAAAGAAAGAAAGAAGAACAAGTTAAAGAGGAGCCAGACCGGTCTTGACCGGTCGGCCACACAAGCTGAACACATTGAAGAACAGACCGACCGGTCTTAACCGGTCAGCCATGCACACTGGAAGATGGACAACTTGGTCCGACCGGTCATGACCGGTCGGCTATATACGCTGGAACAAGCCCAATTTGGTCCGACCGGTCATGACCGGTCGGCTACACTTGCTGGATCAATGGACAGATCAGTCCGACCGGTCATGACAGGTCGGCAGCACTCCCTGGACTGTTTAAAAGGCCAGTCCAACCGGTCTAGACCGGTCGGCCCTGCGTAAGAAGAGTTCTTTCTAAATCAGGACTCCGAAAACTGCTGCGCACTGCATAACCTTTCGCAGATTCCGACGCAAGGGAGGTTTCTTACTATAAAAGGACACCAAGGGGCTCTTCCTAGGTCATAAAAGAAGCTAAGGGACGTGGTTTTGGAGAGAGGAAGCTGTCGTGGAGCATCTGCAACTCTTCTATTTCCGGTTTTTCTAATTTTATGCTTTTATTCAGAGATTTTAGTTGTAGCATGAGTATGCTCGGCTAGAACCTCTCAGCTAAGGCTGAGAGGTGAAGCTTGTAGCTAATTCTATGTTAGATTCAGTTTAATTCAAGTAATTTAATTTTAAGTTGAATTTTTTCTTTCATGTTTCAGTTCTAAAAGTGGTAGTTTGAGATGTTTTATGAGAGTTCATGTGCTCCGGACATGAATTCCTTGCAATTCTCTGAGATTACCATATAATGATGGTTTAGATTCAAATTATAGTAATCCTTGAGCAGGCCATAGTCCATAGGCATGGCTGTTACTCCACAGGCTATGGTTTTGAATTCTACATTGATTGAATGAACTAGAACTTGGAAGTTCAACTTGATTTGGATTGAATGTGTGTGAATGCTCTATTTTCCAACTAGATGAGAGATAGGACTTCAAATCTAGTTGTGTTCTCTACTTGGATTGACTGAATTGACATAGGATTGCTACAAGTGGATCCTTGAATGCCTTAGTACTTTATATCACTGATTTTCCATTAAGTTGCTGTTTTAGTTAAATACTCAATTGAATTTGATTTTCTTCCATAAACTGAGTTGCTGGAGTGGTTTGGAAGTTGTTTCTATTTCCCTGTGGATCGACCTCGGTCTTACCGAGTTTTATTACTACATCGCAGCCTTACACTTGAGGCGAGCGAACACTTGCAAATAGAAGAAGCCGAATCTGGCCCTGACAAACCCTGGTATGCCGACATCAAGCAATATCTCGAAACCCAGGAATATCCGGAGGCAGCAACAACAACAAATCGTCGAACCATCCAGCGTTTGGCCGGCCAGTTCACTATCAGTGGCGAAGTTCTCTACAAGCGATCCTATAATCAAGTCCTCCTTTGATGCGTCGACGAAACAAAAGTTGCAAAGATCATGAAAGAAATACATGAAGGAATCTGTGGCCCACACATGAACAGGCACATGACGGCAAAGAAGATCTTACAACTCAGCTACTATTGGCTCACCATGGAGATAGACTGCTGCCAACACGTCAGAAAATGCTTCAAGTGTTAGGACATGCGAATCAAGTTCATGTCCCCTCCTCAGAACTATACAACTTGACAACTCCCTAGCCCTTCTCTATGTGGGGACTCGACATTATTAGGAAGATTAGTGCCAAAGCATCAAACGGTCATGAGTACATACTTGTGGCAGTCAACTACTTCACTAAGTGGGTAGAAGCAGCCTCCTACACCATGATTGCAGCATCCCAGGTGATCAAATTCATGAAGAACAGCATCATATGCCGGTATGGAATCCCTAATGCTATCATCACAGATAATGGGACCCCGTTCGTCAACAAGAAGATGGATGACTTCCTCAGCAAGTTCAAGATTCAACGTCATCAATCGAGCCCTTACTGTCCTCAGATGAATGGTGGGGTAGAAGCCACAAGCAAGACAATCGTTAGGATACTCGAGAATATGGTTGTGACTTATTGAGATTGGTCAGATATGCTCCTAAATGCACTTTGGGCCTATCAAACGTCTATACGGTCTGCTACAGGCGTTACTCCTTTCGAGCTTACTTACGGAATGGAAGCAGTTCTACCAGTCGAGGTGGAAATACCGTCACTAAGGGTATTACTGGAAAGCGAAATTGAAGAAGGAGAATGGCAACGGGCCAGATTCGATCAATTACAGCAAGTAGATTAGAAACACATGCGTGCGCTAAGTCATTCCCAGTGTTATCAGAAAAGGATCGCTAGGGCCTACAACAAGAGACTCCGAAAAAGAAGTTTCAAGGTGGGCGACATGGTCATGAAGAAATCCTACCATCGCACCTTCCGGATCCCAGAGGAAAGTTCAAACCCTCATGGGATGGACTGCTGATCATCAGAGAAGTACTTCCTGGAGGCGCCCTTAGACTCACTAGCATGAGAGGGGTGGATCTTCCGGAGCCAATCAATGCCGACAAAGTGAAGATCTTTCACGGGTAAGTCATTCTGACCTTATTAAGAGTTACGTTAGTAGAGCTGGAGTCAAAGGGTCGAAGCTAAAACTTCTGAGAAATCATTTCCGTCCACAAATAAGTGTTTCAAATAAAGGGATTCAAAAGAAAAAAGAGAGAAGAAAAAGACAAAAAAAAAAAGAATACAAAGAAAAGAACAAAAAAGAAAGAAAATGAGAAGACAAAAACAAAACACTCGAGAAAAATCAACCCGAAAGGAAACACAGTCATCCATCCATCCATCTCAGAAGGGTCTATGGCTAAGATCGACAGCTCTATCATTATAACTTAGGATAAGGGCCGAAAGGCTACCATCGGCTGGCAACAACGGATTCCCGACCTTTAGCCGCCGCATTTATCCAAAAAAAAATGTGTGCCTAAACAAAGAGGCTGGAGTGAAAATCCAAAGGGACCTCCGAGTAAAAACAGTGCGCATACAATGGACTTGGTGAAAACCCGAAAGGGCGCCAAGGGTAAAAAACAACTTAGCTGCCAAGGGGCAGGCAAGATCAAATACTCGAGACGTGGTGAAAACATGAAAGGGCGCCACGGGAAAAAATGACGGGAAAAAGCCGATTGTGGTGAAAACTCGAAAGAGCGCTGCAGGAAAAAATGACTCGAATAGAAAAATAAAAAATAAAAAGTGCAAGTACCAAGAAACCAAACAGTCCAGATTAGCTCAAGCAGTTGCAGTTCAAGAATAAGAATAAGTATAGCCAGGGACAAAGAACTCTACAAGCTCTGACAAAACTCTCTGGAATTAACAATTTACATTGCCTACACCTCTAGGGAACCAAAGGGATCTCACACAAGTCAATCTCGAGACATCAGTTAAAACCTTGGTCGAGCCTCAGTTCCGATTCCTATGTTCTAGCACAAAATCCAAACACACATTCACAAGACAACTCATGGCACAATAAGTTCTCAAAAAGTTTTTTCTTTCCATTAATGCATCGTATTTCTTTTACATATATCATATCATTTCTTTCAAAAATAAAAAAAATGTGCATCATTACCGGTTATGTACTATGTAAAAAGAGAAGTACAGACTGCCAGCACAGCCCTAAAAAGTAAAAAATCAATCTCTGCCCTCCTCCTCGACCATGTCAGGTAAGTCTTCTGACTCATAATGAAATAGCCTCGCTCTCAACCTGCTCACCTCCATGCACAGGTAATGCACCTCATCTCGCTTCAGGCTACGGATCACCTCATCTCGCTTCAGACAACCTTTGATCAGTGGCCAATCTCCTCGACATCATCTCACAATGATACCAGAGTGTAGAAATCTCAGACAACAAGTGGCCATGAGTGGCCAAGAGGAAGCCAGGATCGATAAATGGGCGCTCCTCAAAGGGCTCATATGAACTAGATGAACCGGCATCCCCAAAAACATCCTACTAATCCTCATCAGTGCTCAGGTGCCAGCAAGGAATGCACCGATACAGAGACTGCTCAGCAACCCAATGCTGGTATGGGGCAGTCGCCATCAAAAAAGTCTGCGGCTCAAAACCAAGCAAATCAGTAGTCAGGTGACTCACCCAAGACCCATCAACCCGAGTCCTAAAGTCGGATGATCTGGCCGAAAGAGATCGATGCCCAATACCCGAGAAAGCAAAAGGAGGAACATCTTGCTCATACCCAAACTGCCGCAGGAACCGGATAGGGTGATAAGAAAAGTAAGAGCGAAAGCTTACCAGCATCAGAGGAAGGCGATGAGCATCACAAAGTACTGGAGGAAGTGAAAGCCAAGATGACTCCCAATGAACATTCCATTCACGCAGCTCAGCAAACATACTGCGATACAAGGGCTCGCTCATACTAGGTGTATGCGAAAGAAACTCCATGATATGACGCATGAGATCAGGGCGATGAATACTGGGAAATGATACAAGAACAGTCAGCGAAAGATGCTCCCATAGCCACATCTGATCGTGAGAAAGTAAAGAGATTCAGCTAAAGCAAAGCAGTTCCCAGAAGACAAGAAAAGAAAAAGAAAGTACAAAATGGGATACCTGGAGAAATGCACAACAGCCGCGAAGGACACAGGTGCGGCCTAGGGCACAGTCAATCAGCCCATTAAACAGCTCAGCCAGGACAAGAGAAATGATCCCCTTCCGTCGAACAACTCGGCTTATCACCGTGAATAGCAAAGGAGTCTGAGATATGTGCCATCCTGAGAATAGCACCTCAGCTATCAGACAGAACATCAGCGCATTCCGAGAAAGTAGGGACCCTGCCACACTCCGAAGGCCCGAGAAAAGATCATACAGTGAGTTTAAAGAGAAGACCACAGCATCCTGACTGTCAGCTACAGGCTTAATAAGATACGGAATCCCAAACCAGTTCTGCGGAGTGGCAGTCTTCGGCGAGAAATACTGAGCATAATCCCAGGGAAGACCTGTCAAGCGCGCGACCTCCTCTAAAGAAGGTCTCATCTTCATATCGTTGAACGCAAACAAGTTCAACGAAGGGACCCAGTCCATCAGTGCGGCCCCGAGCATCCTCTAATCAATTCAACCCTAGCCAAATGAATCAGACCACCAAAGCCATAGGACTTTCTTGAATCTCATAAGCTGACAATTTGTCAAGCCAAGCAAGCAGTCGTGGCGAATAAGAAGGACGAGGAAGCAACTAGCAAGTCCTTACAGGAATCCCCTCCAGAACAAAAGGCCCAGGAATCGCTGGCAGCTCATCAAGGATCGGAAGATCAACGGGCGAAGGAGAAGGAAAAGCTAGAACCCCTACGAACTCAACAACCCTTGACCTATCCCTAGTAGCGGCTATGTCTGATATAGTCGCATCGCTATCTGAAACTATCACGACCTCAGCGGCATGAGAAGACTCGCCCACCTCATGAACTGAATGCGTAAAGGGTCAATGATCAGGAGAAGGTCGGTACTCTCCATTAAGAAGGCTATCAGCAAAGATCACGCTGCACATCGTGGCATCCTAACCAATCTGACCGCTGAAAAATGCATCGGAGCTGTCAAGAAGGGCCTCGGCGACCCCGATCGAAGAATCTATGGTCAAATCTGGACTTGCGGTCCTCTCTAACATAAAATCAGGAATCCAACAGTCACTCTGTCCAGTCAAAGGAATCATCGGGACATCCACACCATCCATCATCAAGGGGACATCATCAATGATCACATCAAGTCCGCCCAAACAAGTGTACCGCACATCTTGGCCATCATCAAGAGCATCCAAGCCGTCAAAGGTATCATCTGAACCATCCATACCATCTAAACATGAGATCATCCCATCTATGTCCACCATAACCCCATCATCACCATCAATCAAATCATCCATGTAGCCCACACTAAAGGGGTACATAGCCTCACCTATGGCCCATCTCCCCATCTCATCCATACTATCCAATCCTACCATGGTCAATGCCCCATTCAAATCAGAATTTTCAGTCATCCCACCATTAATGGAGCCATTAAAAGCTCCATTAACCACCATTCTTAAACCCCCATAAATGGCCCCATTTAAACCTCCATCTACCCCATCCATTAAAGGCCTCTCCCCTCCATTAAAGTTTCATTGAAAATCTTAAGTGGGGGACCCATCATGGTCAGCCCCCACAACCCCTAAATCTCCACCATCCATAGCTTGAGAGAGGACAAAGTGAGAAGAAGACAAAAGGAGAAGAAGAGTGAAGACAAAAGAGGGATTCATGGCTGGATCGAAACGTCGTACGCAAAGAATCAAGGAGACAGCAACAGGGGGTAGAGTGGAATGTCTGAACCAGAACCCGCATGGACCGCACATGAGGAGAGGTCTGGGCGGTCCCCTGTGGGCCGCCCGTACGGACTGTCTCCCTCTCTCTCCACAGGATTGGCCCAACAGCCTCTGGTAGGTGAGACTATCAGTCCACGTCAGCAGTTAACACCCTGAGGGCTGCCCAAAGTTCCGATCAAGTCTGAAGTTTGACCGAATCTAATCTGAATCACCTGGAAGGTACCCCACCAGTCCAATCATGAAGTACTATGACCAAAATGGGTTTGATCAAGTCAAAGGAAGAAAAGTTGATCAAGAGGGGCCCACAAGCAATCTGAACCATTCAAAGGATAGATCATCATGATCCAAACCATGAAAAATCTTACATGAGTCATCAAATGACAAGATCACAGGATAGATCGTAAAAAGAAGGTCAGAGTCCAAGATCTGATCATTAAGTGGGCCCACATGGCTAAATCAAGTAATCTGAACCGTTCAAGTCATCATCCATGCAGTTGAGAATCCTATCTTCCACAAAGCATCAAAGAATGGATCGAAAATCAAAGCATCCGAGCATCATCGAGAAATCTAAGGTAAAACAAAGGTTGCATTTCATTCAAAAATTTTGGTACAAAAGCAAAGCAAAAGGCCTTAAAAAGTCAGAAGGCCATACATCAACAAGCTTAATACATCCTCAGAGAAGCAGGATATAGATCACCAATATAATCATCATTATCCCTCCTCTCCTCCCGCTCCCGACGGTGAAGGTCCAATAGAGGAGCTGTCATTGATCCTCCAGCATACCTGCAGCGACCCCTTGGAACATATAGTGAAGGAAGAAGAGGTCCCTATCCATGCAACAGATACCACTCATCATAGTCACGATCCGAGATCGTGAAGCGAAATCCAAGCTGACCCTCGAGAGCATTAGCCATAGCATCAGTCAAAATCTAAGCAGCTGGAGGGGGTACAAAACAAGGAACCCGGGCCACGCCGGTGATCTGTCGAAGTAATCTCTCTCCCAGATACCATTGAAATGATTCAGCATCAGAGAGCATGATCCATAGACACAAAGAATCATACACCTCCATGCGTTGAGGAGTATAGTAAAGGGGAAAATAGGCATATGACATCCGAGCGAACTACAAGAAAGAAAATCACCACAGTCAGTTGCAGAACAGCACGGCGGACAAGGTAAATAAGATACTTATGTCCTTGGTAGTCAATCCATCCATGTCAGCACGCTAATTATCCCCAGACACTCGAGGACTTCGTTGACGGTTTTGCTGACGCCAATGTATGAAACGATACAAAGATGGTTCAAAATCATCCCGTATCCTCGGCGACAAGTGAGCAAAATGATCATAGAAACAGGTCTGGACAGGGGCAAACACGATGATCAGATGAAGAAAGAAGACAAACATCACCAACGGAGGTCAAAGAGAATACCTCCACGACAGGCCAAAAACCTGTAAGAGACCTGCTACTCCGAGAGGTCTTATCCAAGCCCTGTAGATGCGAGTCCATATGGCCCCATTCCAATTATATGAATGGTGAAGATCCTTAATCAAGCGAAGAAATCTAGGATCGATCCTTTCATTTACATGACAGAAAAGGAACGAACCGAAGGCGTAAGTAATCATAGCCCGTGCTTTATGAAGGGCTTCCAGCTCGGTAGTAGGGAGGACAGCAGCGAAGGTGTTGTAAAACCACCGCAGTTTCACTTGGCTACTCTGAAATTCACTCTCGGGTGGGATGGCTCCCACAAGCTGTATCCAGTCATCGGGGGTAATTGGGGCAAGAGAACCCACATGGGGAACAATTGTCCCGTGGAATGGAAAACCTATCTACATATATATATCCAGGGGGGTTATTCCCCATTCACCACAAGGAAGCTGAAAGGTGTGGGTCTCGTCCCTCCACCTCTCACAAAGGGCTGTAAGTAGCATGCGATTGGCATTATTGTTGTGGAAACGTAATGTAAGAAGGCCTGCGAAAGGAGTGTTGGCCAGAACGCGTTCAAGCATCGGCTGTGGTTGTTCCACCCAGTTATCCCAAAGGTCTCGGGTGCCCCGACCTTTTATGGAAGGAAGAGGTTGGTGTTCCTTGGCTAAAGAACACATATGGTCCTCGCGGCGAACAATGAAGGCAGGGTCATCCTCATTAATCGCTCTACATCCCCTCGTGCCGTCCACCATCAAATCCTACAAACTTGGCAAGGTAAGCTCCTATTCTTTACCCGTTAAAATCCAAATCATTATCTAGGAAGCCCATGGATTTGGACTTACATTCAAATGCAAAAATCTAATGTCCAAATCCATGTGTCACCTAAAGAAAGCAAGGCCTACCTTAAAGAGGTTGTATGTCATGCCTTAGGTGAGGAAAATCCACCATCCAAGGATACATTTTGGACAACAAATGCACTTAAGTGCCATGAGATCAAAGTGGGATAAGAATTAAGCTTCATACGAAAAAATCCTTTTTCAAAGTCCAAGTGTGACCAAGGTTTGGTTCACTTTCCATATCAAAGCAATGAGCCTCATTTAAAATGTTTCCATATTTTTACAAATGTACATGGACAAATGGGGAATAGGAAGGAAATTGGTCTCCAAGAGCAACTCAAATGCCCCTCCTCAATGGATTGAAAGGAGCACATAGCCCACTTGAAGAACCATAAGAACCCATTCATGGGTCAATCATGGGCAACCTATGTGCATCATCTTGATAAATGTTTTGACTATGAGAATACAATATGGTAGTCTACCCACAAACTTATGAGTCAAAGAAGCCAATGGTAAAAAAAAAAAAACGATGCACAAATCCCATATGAAGAATCAAAGTTAGAAATGTCCATGCAAGGACAAATTTGGGCAACTTATGTGCATCACTTTCTTTACTAAAAAGAAGACCATTTGAGCACAAGAGGGCATGGCTTGATGAGTCATCCAACCATCATGAAAATGGTTAAGAATGATATACATAGCCCACTTAAAAATCAAAATCCAAAATACCCCAAAGCATGGGAAAAATTTGGGCAACTTATGGGTATCATTCTTTCCCATAAATTGAAAAAAAAATCACTCATCTTTGAGAAGGATGGTGGGTGACCCACCAAACACCCTAAGAGAAGTTCAAGGAGCTATGACTACATGGATAGCTCACTTGAAGAAGGGTCATCCATTTGAGGGTGGTAACATTAAAGGAAACTCTTGAGAACCACTTTCCTACAACATGAGAAAACCATTTGAACTTAGTGAGATTGTTGAAACAACTCACTCATGGGACTTGTAGATGATCAAGTAACCCAAGTCCTCCATCCATCCAAAGAAAAGGCATGAAGGGAAAGAATCCTACATGTACAAAGTACAATGGTGCACACATGACTAAAAAAAATTCACAAGTTTCAATGAGGGCCCAAAAGCCCATCTATATAGAGGAATTCCAAGGAGCCCACCACACTTTGTGTATAAGGATATACATCATAATCAAGAAATGGTGGAAGATTTCGGCTATTTGTCCATAAAGGCCCAACTAAGAAATATAGCCCATCAGAGATCCAAGGGAAGAATGAGCTAGTCACTTTTTTCCATACACATGTGAAGAAAGAAGGGACCATCCAAAGTGAGCATTGTGAGCCCAAAACTTGAGGTGGGCCCTACCAATCTCATGGGCTCAAACCTTGAAAAGAAGATGAAAAAGAAGAGAAAGCATCTAAGGAAAATATGAAAAGGAAAAGAGAGCATGATGGAGCCCAAAATGAAGTATTGGGCCCATCAAATACACCAAGAGCCATGACTTCACTTTCAGCCCATTTGATACACATAAAAAGGGGCCCAACTCCCATGAGAGAAAATAGGATATTTTACCATGCACACTCGGTGGACATGGCAAAATTACCCTTTACATACACATGGAGGGAGTTATATAAAAAAAAGGGGAAAAGATGAAGCTTAAAATGTCCCTCTCCATGCACCACCTTGATAAGAGATGGAAAAAGTGGAAAAGGCCAAAAAGCTTGGGCCCACCTTAACTCTCATGAAGTACCTACATGAAGAAAAGAAAGATAACATGAGAAGAGAAACTGAAAAGGAAAGCAATGAAGTGAAAGAAAGGAGTGGTCCATACCTTCACCACTCACCAAAGGGGGACCACCTTGCTGTCCCAAAACTCCACCAAAGCCTCACCACTTGAAAGAGCAAGAGGACCACCAAAAGAAGAGAAAAACTTGGAGAAAGAGAGAAAGTGATAAAGGAGAGAGAGAAAGATTGCACGTTGGAAGTGCCAAGCGTGCCCCATGTTATATAGAAAAGGGAAGGGCACCCCATTACCCAACCCACTGGAAAAACCAGTGGGCAGAGGAGGCTTGGGCGGCACCCAGGGGGCCAGCCGTCCTCCCATCAAGTTGAAACGACTCCTCTCTCTCTCTCTCTCTCTCTCTCTCTCTCTCTCTCTCCTTGGGAAGAGTAGTTGCAAGTGAATCTTGTACCTCCATGTAAGAATGAAGTGATGGAAGAGAAGAATGAGAAAAAGAAAGGAATCTCACCAAAATCTCATCTTGTGAGAAATTGGAGAGAAATTAGCTTGATAATGTGGAAAAAGCTCCATGAGATTTTCAAAAGAAAGAAAAAAGAATTGACTTGGTCAAACATTGATCTCAACCATCCAAAGTCATGGCCTGATGATCTGAATCATTTTTCAGAAAACATCAAGAATTTCCAGCCCTGATTTCCAATGTACAAAATTTTGGGTCCAAAGACCTTAAACTACGTCAGGATCAACATCCCGAGAGACTTTTTAATAAAAAACCGGCATGAATCTCGACCACTTGGATCAAGATCTAATGACCAGAATTTAAAAAAAAAACACACAAAAAAATATATATACATTTTCAACCTCGCTTGTACATAATTTTTGGTCCGAAGACCTTAAACTACACTGGGATTAATTTCTCGGGGGATTTTTCTTACTTTTAACCAAAAATTGGCATCGACCTCGACTGCTCGGATTAAGGTTCGATAATCAGGATCTTTTAAAAAAAATCACAAAAAGAATGTACTTTCAGCATGTACATAATTTTCGGTCCGAAGACCTTAAACTACACTGGGATTAATTTCTCAGGGGACCTTTCTTACTTTCAACCAAAAACCGACATCGACCTCGACCGCTAGGATCAAGGTTCGATAATTCGGATCATTTCAAAAATACCAAAAAGATTTTAAGCTTTCCATAAAAACCAGTATCAATCTCGATCACTCGAGTTGAAGTCTGGAACATTCTCAAAACAAAAAAAAAACTCACCATCAATTTTAACTGCGCAAGTTTATCCCCAGTCGAAGACCTAAAACTACAGTAGGATTAACTTCTCGGGGGCTTTCTCTCCTAACCTGTCCCAAACATGGCCGACACTTGATCGTATGGATGTCCGAAATCTTCTAAACAGGTAAGGGCTGAGGCGGGCAGAACCCCACGATTCTGTTCGTGTTGAATGCACCGTGATAAACAACCTTGATTTGGAAGTCGCTGTTGAATCTGACAGATGTTCCCTATTCCTAAAACTTATGAAGAGGATTAAGGCAATTGGGAGGTGAAGCGCACCCTCACGAAATTGTGAGCAGCATAAGACCCCAAACTGGATTGACAAAGGGAAATGTGAGGATGTGGCTCATTTTGTGGCCGAAGGAGTCCGTCGGACGATACGTGGTCTATGTGCATTGCAACAGGCAACTTTCTTGGTGTGTTGATTGAAAATCCTCAAAATTCCCTCATCCGAAGATGTAAAACTATGGCACTTAACTGTGTGAGGTCCGTCTTGCTCACTGACGTAAAATGGATCGGGTGCCTTACCAGTAGTAGAAGCTGGAAATGGATGAAAATTCCATACCTTTCCCTGCATTTCAGAAAAATCAGAAAATACTAAAACATTGCAAAATCATCTTTTAAAAATCGCAAAATGCTTCCATTGTTTTCAATAAACACCGATCTTTACTCGAACCAAATATTTTCAAAATCACAAAAATATTTCCTTTATTTTCAATAAACGATCTTCATCCTGACTACTTAGGTAAAGATTAGGATCAAATATTTGCAAAAATCAAAAAAATTATCACTATCCCCAGCACAGCACTTCAAGAGTCTCGAACTCCACTCACTCACTTCACAGTTTGGGATGACGGATCTGATCACCCGCAAATTGGAATCTTGACCAAAACTGGCAACCAAACGTCATCCCAATCACACCCATCCCCCAGAAGAACATCTTGAGGTTACAACTAACAACCTCCTTCATTTATCCCCATCAGTAAGGAAACAACATCTTAGGACGATAGACCTAATCAACCACGGGTCGGGATCTTGACCAACCCGTTAACCAAACATCCGCATTGAAAAGAAAATCTCCAGGGAAGCACAACCCTGCAAGATGTTGTTAGTTCTCCGCATCCCCAGCGAAAGCAAAATCATCGAACTGAAAGAGAATGAGCCAAACCATGCATCCATCATCAAATATGCATCCCCATGCATCAGCATCCATCGCATCAATCATCATGTTTACCTGCTTTAAAAATAAAAGTCGGTTAGCCAAAGACCCCACAGGCATCCTTAATGGAGGCGCGTTCAAGCCAGATTTCCTTTTCGAAAAGATAAAAAATATTATATATATTCCTATTTGTAAATAAAAACCTCATGGAGTATCACTCCCCAGAGTGGGTATCTTTTCAAAAATCCAAAAAATACCTTCTCAATAGAGCGTTCAGCCTCCAAAACACTGAGAGATCCTCCATATCTCTAGGTATGAGCCGATGCAAAAATAAAATAAGATCCGATGTCCCGTGGTTTCCCTGAAGACCATTGGATCCAATGACTCAAAGTACGGTCGAACTGAAATACAGTCTCAGTGCAGTCGTACCACATGCTAAGATACGAAAAGATGAAGGCTAAAAGGCTCGGTCAAAGAAACCGTCTGAACGGTGGAAACATGAATTGTAACTCAAGTATCAAAACCAGCAGATTGGGTGGAAAGAGTTCACCCGCACATACCTAGGCGTGGATGCCTGAAGTACCTTAACTGAGTCCAAGTCGGCTTAGTGGATATCTCGTAAGACTACATGGACGCAGGGCAGCTAACCACTTTGACAGTCAAGCAAAACAAGTACTCCTAGAGTGATCCGGAAAAGCAACGAACAATCAATCACAGGGTCGGAAACCTCGTAAGACTATGATGGACGCAAAGGCTCTACTATACCTTTCCGATGTTAGTACCAATCGGGAACGGAAGGGTTGCGATTGGGTACCCAGGTTGCAGCTCATGCAGGGACAATCGCAACATTTTCTCTAAACTCCTGCTGTATGTGCGAGTTATCAATTTTCAGACAATCAACTGACTCAGATACAAAGGCAAGCAAAGATTTCAGACCACAATCTATGAATGGCTAGGTCAGAAGTGGAGTGTCCACTAGCTTTGGCATTCTGTTGCACGCAACCTCTGCCAAAGAGGGGCATCTGTAGACACCCCACCTTCAGCTACAATGTTGGTAGAGATAGCTAAATGAATGGAGATCCATACCCCCAAATCCCATGTCCAAACCCAGCCAAAATTACCTTTGTAAGCCCCAATCCATAGCCCAGCTCAAGCCTGAACCTAGTCGACTCACCCCTAAACATCAGCCTGAAAACCCCCATAAGAAAAACCAGTAAAAAAATTCCAAAAAAGTCAAACTTGGTGAGTCAACCCGCTGAGTCAAATCACCGAGTCAACTCATCGGGTCAGTCCAGCCCCTGCACCCAGTCAACTCACCGTGTTAATCCATCTTTCAAACCCAGTTAACTCACCTGGTTCCGGGCCACAGCTTCGGAGTAGCTCTGAACCTCGAACCTCAAACTTTTTTGCTTCAAGTTCGGGGGTCGTACACTCCAAAGCTGGAGCAGCGCGTCTATACGGGAAGGCTGTCCAAGCTTATTTACACAAGCTGCCACTGCTCGCAGCTATAAATACCCCCTCCTCTCTTTTTTCAACATCCAGAAAGTTCACTTCTCATATTTCCAACCTGAGAGCTCCGAGTCCGTCTCCACCCCCTTTTAGTCCATTCCTCCACCAAGGAGAGCTCGAGTGAGAAGGGCCTAACCCTGGTCTAACCCAGCTTGACCGTAGTCCAAGTCTCACAAGCTACCTAAGTCCCAATCTTAGCCGCTCGAAGCAAACCCTTATGATAGTATTTGTTTAATGGCATCCAACAATAGGATGTTGATCTTGACTTGCTTAAAAACCTCCAAACATTCCTGATATTTATCGTGAGGTTTGGTTGAAATCAAGCGTTGGGGGAATGGAGCAACGGGCCTATATTCTTTCACTGGTTCTTTTTCATGTGAGGCGGTGCTAGGTCCATCATCCTCTTTGGAAGATACCAGATCATTAGGTGTTGAGGCCTTTACCGGGTCAATTTTTTTTAATAATTTTACCACTTCTAAGAGTGGTGATGGACTTAACATGTTCCATGTGTTGTCTAGAGGAACTAGGCATACTTATTTCGCATTGTGATTTCAGATTAGGTAGGGGTTGGGCCATAAGAGTCCCTTACCTTGCGTTTAAGCGAGCCTTGATTTCCTCCACCGAATTTTTTAAACTCAAGCATTATCGTATGGTTCGATTGGTTTATTTGAGCTTGGCATTCCATGAACGCTTTCAATGTATCCTCTATAGGCATTTGAGGTGAGGCCATAGGAAATTGCATTGGGGGCCCCTTTTGAGGATTACTTTGGTTGGCCGTGGGTCCATTCGCCCAATTGAAGTTAGGATTGTTTCTCCAACTAGAATTGTACGTGTTTGGATTTGGAGTACTAAAAGGTCGGTGATAACTATTCAAAGCATTCGGTTGTTCGTATAAAAGTTCTCAAAATGCAAGAATTGTTGGACAAACCCTCGTTTGATGTACGTTTGAAGCACAAATATCGCAAACAGTTTCAACAGCCCCCCTTTGTTGGGTTGTATCCACTTTTCTTATTTCCATCGCCTCGACCTTTCATGTGAGATTAGCCACTTTAGAACTTAGATCATCTTCTTCATTCAAAACGTAAATTCCTCCATTTTCCTTGGCTTGAGACTGTTTTAAACTTGTCGTCTTAGATGTATCCCATGATTGTGTGTTTTCAGCCAACATGTCAAAATAGTCCCAAGCTTCCTCTGTTTCCTTGTTCATGAACTCCTCATTGCACATGATCTCCACAAATTGGCCCATGGTTGAGTTTAGTCCATCATAGAAGAAACTAATCAGCCTCCACCGTTCGTAGCCATGATGTAGGCATGCGTTTAATAGCTCATTATACCTTTCCCAACGTTGGAAAAAGGTTTTATCTTCTTTTTGGGCGAAGTTCATTATGGCCATTCTCAACGCATTGGTTCGATGAGCCGAGAAGAATTTTTTCAGAAACTCTCGAGTCATCTCA
Source organism: Liriodendron chinense (assembly GCA_003013855.2). Lineage (NCBI taxonomy): Eukaryota > Viridiplantae > Streptophyta > Magnoliopsida > Magnoliales > Magnoliaceae > Liriodendron > Liriodendron chinense. The sequence continues at coordinate 6,886,043 of ML058433.1, forward strand.
GCCAATGTCCCAATAGACCTTGGCCTTAAGGAATGTAGCTATGATTTGGCCTTCTCTTTCAAGGAAAAATGGAACAATTTGAGTTTTACAGTATCCTTGGTTACATTATCATAGTTTATTGTGGCAATAACCACTTCGAACTCCTTAATGTGTAGATAAGCGCTTTCGGAGTTGAGTCCATGAAATTTGGGAAGAAGTTGGATCAACCCCGGTTTAAAATCAATATTTCCCACATTGTGAGGGAAAATTATGCAAGAGGGGGTACTAGTCCTAACGGGTTGTAAATAGTCACGTAAAGTCCTAGGTTGAGGTACATCCTCCACTTCATTCTCATCAATTTCAGTAAAGTTTTGGGCTTGATTTTGATGTTGATTAGCCCCTTGATTGGGTTGATTTTCAGCCATCCCTCTAGCAATTTTAGGAAGATTTTAACGTTTTCTAGCACAAGGTTCTCTATCAATCCCTTTAACAATTACTCCATCACTTAACAATCTCCAAGTGTGATCACGAACTGTTGAGCTCTTAATTATGCATATTCTAACCCCAATTCATCACTCATTATGCAAGGTTTTCATGATTTATAGATTAATCTAATGCATGAATTTGTGATTGTAGGACGAGAGAGATGATTCATCAATTGGAGACTTAAAGAAGCCATTTACAAGCATAGAAGATCAAAGGGCTAAGCGTCAAAGGATGAAAGAAAGAAGTCAGAGAAAAGAAGAAAGAAAGCAAAAGAAGAGGCCCACGACCGGTCGTCTATAGCTAAGGACAGGTCGCACGACCTGTCCGATCACTTAACAGGAGGGGCCACAGGGCCACAACTCACTGGACTGTCCATGACCGGTCGTGCGACCGGTCGTCCGCTGCTCAGACCGGTCGTCCGATCAGTCCTTGAATAAATTTTCTAGGTTGAAAAATCCCAAAACTCTCTAGACATTTTTTACGTTTTTTAGACCGGTCGTGCGACCGGTCGTCCAGGAGCTCAGACCGGTCGTCTGCGTAACTGAGCGTGTTCTACAAGTCCCGAATTTCTCTGCGCACTGCATACTCTTACGCAATTTCTGGAAGATTCTGATATTGTGGAGCCTCCCCACTATAAAAGGACACCTAGGGATCGTTCCTAGGGTATCTTAGAAGAGTTTGAGCATGGTGGGAGGCGGTGGAAGTGGATTTTGGAGTTCCACAACTCCTCCTAGTTTGTTTACTATTTTCATGTTTTTCTTAGTTGTTTCACGTTTCCTTGGATCATGAACGGCTAAACCTCTTAGCTAGGGCTAAGAGGTGAAGCTTGTAGTGAATCTAAGATGTTTCAATTCGTTTAAAGTTGGTTTCAAGTTGGATTTCATGTTTAAGAACAATGGTTTGAAGTTTAATTCAAGTTCTACGTAGTTTTTCTTAGTCTTATGATGACTCATGGATACGGAAGAATTGCTTGAGTTCTTAACTGTTTTGAGTTATTCTAGACCTGTATGATCCGAGGAATTGGAATATGCTCTAGACATATGATTTTCATGTGGGAACTGCCTACCAAAGTTCTACTTTTCTGGATTTCTGTTGTAAGTGGGACTGTGTATGTGATTTGAATCAAGTTCAAATCATGATCTAGCTTTGTCTTGTGACAGGACTTAATGATGGTTATGATTGTGAACTTAGTCTATTGGAATTGGGACTGACCTATGCAATTGAGTATGCTCGTCCTAGCTTGCATTGATTGAATCATATACATTGATCTTACATATGGCAGATTGTTGGTTTAGCTGCTCTATCATCCGACTAGATAGATCTTAATTTCGATTCTAGTTGAGAAAGTGAGAAACCACAGCGAATTGAGCATCAAGGATTGCTACGAGTGGATCCTTGAACCCCTAGTGTCTTTTATTAATTGATTACTTCAGTTTAAGTTAAAAATTGTTATTCACATCAATCTCCTTAAAAACTTATTTGTTAGCTTCTCAGTAGAAACTATTGGAAGTGTTTTGTGAATTCCTACATAAGTCCCTGTGGATTGACCTCGGTCTTACCGAGTTTATTACTACATTGCAACCCTACACTTGGGGAAGCGAACACGAACCCACTTAGGCATGAATCACTCAACACAAACCTAAAGTTTAATCCTAATTCTAAAAATAAAATTTTAAAATTATCTATAGTAAGAGGGGTTAGAAGGATAGAACCTGAATTGTATATCTATGTTAGAATCCTATAAAATCAAAACAAACTAAGTTAGTATTCTGATATTAGAAGAAAACCTATCCTAGAAACCAAAACAAATCCTAAACCTATCTTAACAAAATCTCAACTAAAAGTTATCTCAGAAAAATTCTGAAAACACCGAATCAAATCCCCGGCAGCGGCGCCAAAAACTTGTTCGTTCCCCAAGTGTAGGGTTGCGATGTAATAATAATTCGGAAAGACCGAGTAATCGTCCCATAGAGATTTATATGTGGGTATTCTCAAAATTTATCTAAAATAATCTATAATCGAGATCATATGAAGAACTAAAGCTAAAAAATAGTGATTTGAAGTAAAACATTGATTATGAGAGGTAATAACAATCTAAAAAGGCACTAGAGCACCAATGATTCACTTTTGATAGTTTTCAATGCATCAACACAACTAGGTCTCTCACAACACAATCGGAATCGAATTCATATCTCTATCAAATCGAAATATGGAGCGGTTCAATCAACTCTTATCTAAAACAGTTGCTTGTTCATTGATTCAATTCCCACAACAATGCTCAGGCCTTGGGCACACTCAATTGTATAGGCCAAGCCTCTTTCCAATCTAGTTGAGATTCACAACCATATCTTTCATCAAATCTTGTGACTAGACTTGACTACGACCAATAATTAGAACTCTAATTAAATCAAAATCAATCAGTAAACATCTATCTCAAATTATCTCAAAAGATAAGAACTTCAGTTTGAATGAGTTCCCACATGAAGATAGTGTCATTGTACAATAGGCAATCAAAGGGTCTACCATGCCCGAAGTCGATGATAGATCAATGAAGTACACAAGCATAAACAATGCCAAAAAGGTAAGCTACTAGGTTAGATTCACTAAAAAGCACATGAGCCCGGAGTCATCAAGAGATCAAAGTAAAATCTGAACTAGTACTTTATTCAAACTCATATTAAACTAAATCCTTCAATTAAAACATGAAAAGGGAACCTAGGTTGCATCAATCCATCAAAAATAAATCAAAAGCTTCACCTCTTAGCCCTAGCTAAGAGGTTTTAGTTTATCTCTAAGATCCTTGAACTAGAAGCCTCAAAAACCATAAAAATAACTAAAACTAGAAGAAAAACTAGAAAAACTTGAAGTAGAATCCGTCTCCTAAGCCTCCTTGATGTTTCCCACGTCCTAGCATGCCGGGTATGAAGAAAAGAAGTCCTTTTATAGGTTTTGGACTCCAATTGCGAAGAACCTTCGAGAAATCCGGCGAAAATAGCGCTTTGCGCAGCAAATTTCAAAGCTTGTAGAAAAAGCTCTGTTACGTAGACGACCGATCTGAACCCATGGACGACCGGTCGTAAAATGTCAAAAATAGTCCGGCAAGCTTTTGGGATTTTCATCCTCCCCTGTTGAGTGCTCGATCGATCTGACGACCGATCTGAAAAACACAAAAACAATCCAGTAAGCTTTGTTTCTCTGGACTCCTGAAGAGCAGTTTGGCGACCGGTCTAGCAATGTAGACCTGTTAGGCGCCGGTCTTGGAACAAGTCTTGGGACAGGTCTTGGGATAGTTTTTCCATATTTTCTTCTTTTTCTTTCTTCTTCTTTCCTCCACCTTTTGGCACTTGGTCTATTGATATTCAATGCATAGAAAGTGACTCTTTTAACCATAAATTGGTGAAGTCTCTCTCTTATTCCTACAATCACAAAAACATATATTAGATTAGTCTTTAAACATGAAAACTATGCATAATGTGATGATGAAAAGGGGATAGAATATGTAATAGTCATGGCTCAACACTCATTCTAAGGAAGAAATAAATTTGGATAATGAGGCCTTGGAAGGGTTAAAATCGGACAATTCTATTGACAAGACACCAGTCGCTGACTTGAACAATATTGTCATGCAGGAAGTTGATGGATTGGTGCTTCATTTGCCTATGGAGAGGCCAATTTCTGAAAATGTAGTGGTTGAGGACCTTTTTCAACCTACACAAGTGATCGAGAAGGTCGAACACTCTAGAGGAGTGTTTGGCATATTTTGAGGATTAGGATGATCCTATGATCCATGACATTGTCAATGCCTTACGAAAAACTTCACCGGTGCCCACAAAGACTCATTTAACGAAGTATAAAACTGATTTATCAACAGTGGAGGCATTGGTAGAATCTGAAAATGTGGAGACCATAATGACTTGTGAAGAAGAATTCCAAGTCTCCGCATCTCTTTGGTTTATACAAACCGAAGAGCACCATTACTGGGATAATCCTTATGTGAATAATTTTTTCCCAGACAAGTTGGAAAGGAGATTCATATTTGATGAATTCCAACCGAAGAAATCTTCATTTCCTAACACATGGAGTGATAACTTTGAGAAACCTGCTGAATTTTTTCAGTAGGATTTTCAATGGATTAGAATGACTAACATCACTCATGTGCACTATGAAGCAGGATGGTGGATGGTATTACTAAAAACTCTTTTACTCCACCTATTAATTCTGCTTAATTCCATTCTTTTAGATGATCTTGTCTATCAAGATTAACCTTCTAGTCTGACGGAGGTATAGAGTAGTTTCATTTATTTTAATTGCTTAGTTGTTTGGAGTTGCAAACTTCCATGATCGACTCTCCTAGGAACTCTCGTTCTCACTCTCCTTTATTTTATCATTGCTCTCATGATTCATACTCGTTGCATATCTTTTTACATTGAGGACAATGCAAGATTTGGTTGGGGGTAAGATTCCTCGAATCTAGCAATTTATGACATTTCGAGCAAGGTTTTTATAGAAAATTTTCAATTTTTTTGAAACATTAAGACTCTTTTGAAAAACTTTGTTTCTTTGCACTTGAAATGTCATGAGTATGAAAGGATGAAAGATGAAATGATATGATTTTAAAATCTCTAAATTAACTTAAACATGATAGTTTTATATATGAATTCCCCTATTTATATGATCGATAGAACATTTGAACACTTTTGAGTCTAGTTCACATCACACAATTCTCATGGTTTGAAGGGATTATGTAGATTTATAAATTGGCTAGACTGAAATTTGAAGTGTTTAGGAACCAAGCCGGGATACTTTGTCCATCCTTGTCCATGGAAAAATAGCGAAAGATATGGATTTCTAAAAATCGTATCTAATGTATATGAAAGGGAAAGAAGGAAGAAAAATATGGGTATGATTGAGAATATGGTAGAAAATTTTGAAAAGGGCTACCTATCACCAACTGGGGGATTGTCTACAGGTAATTAAAGCCGGAAATGGGACGTAATTTGAAAGCCGTCAGAAGGACAGTAAGGGAAATTCTTGTCATAGGCAATTGATTGATCTGTACACTCTTAGATCTTTGGTTTACTGATTTATAAAGAAAGTAATCCTAGAAGTCATGAGATGAACATGCACAATGCACACTATCATATTCAGATTTGTCTATTTGTCAATAAATCGATGGGGACTCTATGTGAACACTTATTATGGTTGGAAAATTTATGATTTCAATCTCTCATCATGTAGTTTTTTTTATTTTTGCACTTATATGTCTTAAAGTCTATAAAACCATAGTTTTCAAGAGAGAGTTAAGTTTTCGGAGAAAGGGATTGTTTCACGCTTGTTTTGCTCGGGACTCGCAAAATGCTGGTTGGGGGGTGTGTTGAGCTTCCATTTTATACATATTCTATCCTATTGCATCGCATTATATGCATGGTTTACATGCTTAAAAGACCCATCTAATGCATGTTTTGTTGATGTAGGAATGAGATAGAGAGTGCACTTAATTGATGATAAAGAGAGCACATTTAGGAGCCCTTGGATGAAGACCCAAGGTAGGCCAAAGAAGGAAGAGGAAAGAAGGAGAGAAGAGAAGAAAGAAAGAAAGAAAAAATGGAGGAAAAAAGGCCGAGAAAGCCAAACCGGTCCAGACCGGTCGGCCAAGGCTCAGACCGGTTGTCCAACCGGTCAGCAATTAAACAGGGACTCCCACATGTTGCAAAACTCACTAGACCAAGAACGACCAGTCGGACGACCAGTCAACCATTACTCAGACTGGTCATCCGACCGGTCGAGAACTCGACAGGGGAGGATGAAAATTTCAAAAAAACATGCTGGACTGTTTTTGGTGATTTACTACGGGTGGTCCGACCGGTCGACCATGGGCTCCGACCAGTCATCCAAATGATCGACTGCGTAACAGAGATTGTCCTACAAGCTCCAATTTTCTCTACGCAATTGCTTGATTTCTTACACAATCTAAAATCTTTAACACCAATCTATAAAAGGGCACCTAGGGCCTCATCTAAATCCATCATGGAATGATAAGGAAGTCGTGGGAGGTGAAGGAGATCGCTGTAGAGCGTCTATAACTCTTCCAACTCGGTTTTTCTATGTTTTTAGTAGTTTTTCTTTTGAGTTTTAGTTTAACCTATTGATGGTTGCCTAAACCTGTTAGCTAGGGCTAAGAGGTGAAGCTTTTAGTTATTTGCAATGTTCAATTGGAATCAGTTTCAGTACTTTTGGGTTTTATGAAGAACACTTCTAGTTCTAGTTTGAAATAAAATTAGTATTTTTAGTTAATCTTCTATTTCTTTTTATTGCTCTTACATGGGATATTTTGATTATTGAGATTGCTTAATAGGGGTGTTGATTGATAGAATTTTGGGTTATAGAGATCTTAGATTCATCATGATGTATTTGATGCTAGGGGATCTTACAAACTAAGTTCCTAAGTGCTTATCTAGAACTAAACTAGAAGAAGTTCTTATCTTTGGAATTGATCTGAGATAGTTATTTATGTTGATTTTGGTTCAATAGAAGTTCAATTCATGCTTCTAAATCAAGTCTAGTGACAAGGCTTGAGGAAGAATCATGAATGTGATCTTGCTTGTTTTGTGTAGAATTTGGTTGTGTGATTGAATACACTCAATGCCTTAGTTGTTTATGAGAGAACCATATCAGTGGATGATCCATCTATGTTAGATGCATTATGATGATTCGTAACTCTATATTCCGATTGGATAGGGATAGACTTCGATTCCAATTGAGTTATAGCTTGAATGATTTAAATTTTCATTGTGAATGATTATTAGTGGATCCTTGGCGCTCTAGTGTTTATTTTCCTGATTTAAGTATAAAATAGATAGTTTTATGTTCTTAATTTCTATCTATCATTACAAATTCGAATTTAGCCAATCTTAGTTATAAAACTTAAAATTGTTACGACAATGCTTGAGGATCGACCTCGGTCTTACCGAGAATTATTACTACATCGCAACCTTGAACTTGAGGCGAGCGAACATGTAGCTGTCGACCGGCCAAACCTGCGGCCAACAACACTATAAGTTATGTTGTTTGGGGTATCTTTTTACATCAGCTCATGAACTTCTTTGGCCTTACAAAGTGTGGTCTTTTGGCACTCCTAAGGCCAAACTATAATAACTAAAAGTTTACCTAATTGGGTCCAAGTCACCTAAAGGTCTGCCTTTTGGTTCTAAAGGGTTAGAGATACCATGACATCTCTGATTTACCTGTTTCTTCTTCCTTAATACTTCTTGTCCACTTGAATCTTTGGTCTTCAGCTTGCAAAGGCTCATCCAACATTAAGACACATGGATACACGTGATTAATAAATAAGGTGCACTCGTATGCCACAAATAAGTGCACTAACACCCCCAACCTATCTGTAATGATCATAACTGTAGTGGGGGCCACTGAATCGCTCAATTTGAATAATCCAATGGTAAGATCTAAATCCATGATCACATATGACCAACCTAATAAGAGTCTTATACGACCCACGTAATAAGAGTCTTATACCTGCTTATTCACCTGCTTATATGCTATTGTACATATGAGGCCACCTAGTTTGTCCAGGCCATTCCAACCATCATAATGGAATGCTCCAAAAATAATTCCTATATAGCCAAAAAAAAAAAAAAAAAAAAAAAAAAATTGTCCTGTAGTTTTCAACTAAAATTTATTGTACCTAAACAAATTCATATATGTGATATATTTTAGCGTTTTTCATATTTTATAGCATTTTCATATTTTATGGCCAATTTTTTTTTTTTTATAGTATCTTCCAACGTCTCTACTACATAAAACTCGTAACTTCTGCCAAACCGTATTTTCCGTCAGCCTTCGATATCAACGATAGTTCACATAGGGCCCCCGAGCAGTAGTACATAAATAGGATCTAGAAAGCATGTACCATGGTCGCCTGTGTTTGGCCAATTCACAATTTCAATCTCTTCAGCACGGAATCAGTGTAGCAATCATCTGCTTTAACCAATCATAAACCAGTCAACCGCTCAGCGACTGAACTGTCCAAGCTGCCTAAATGTACACGTATTGGGTATTACTCCGCCCGTCCTAGCTATGAACGGACAGGGGCTGTGAGGAACAACCGTGATGTATGGGTTTTATCCCAACTGTCCATCTTTTTTTTTCCTTATATCTTCTAAGGGTACGAGCTAAAAATAGGCAGTTCCAAGGCTCAAGTGGACTGACAATACAGAGGGGATTAAAAACCTACCTTCGAAAATTTTTGGAAGCCCATCAAAACTATTGATCAACTTGACATTTGTGTTTTCACCTTTTTGTTTTTTTTCGTTCGGGTTAGTCATGCAACCCATCCACCCAGTTAGTCATGCAACATACCAATGCTATCAGCAGCGTGGATATTTCACCATTGATGGGTTTCGAGATCGAGACCCCTTGTTGAAACTCCGCATACTACCAACGAGGCAAGGCCTCGAACCCAGGTCTATGTGACCTTATGAACAGGTGGGCTGAACAGTAACCATCATGGTGGGCCAGGAAGGTTTCAACAGTGGGTGTCATTATCACCACTACTTCCTAAGGTGTGGTTCACTTGAGCCTTGGACCTGCCTCATTTTTGGGCTTGTATCCTAAATGAGGCGGTGGCGCCTCAGATTATCTGTATGTTCCCTTGTTGCAGGTGAAACGCGGAGGGGAGCAGTTTGACCTGTCTCTTAGCCGTGATAAACTGGTTCCATGGACGGCTGAACAATCACCTAAAAATGGATTGACATTTACAGATGCGGAGTCAACGAAAAATTCAATGACTCTCTAATGGTGTCAATTAATTAGGACCATAGAAACGAAGTGCTCCATCCAATCTTGGATAAATGATGCGCCCTAGCTGCATAATTGTTTAGACAATCCTAACCATCCAGTTTATGGCCACTAAATACACAGTTGGCGACCATGATTTCGTTGGCGATCAAGATTTCATTGGATGAGGAATCTTTTTTTTTTTTGCTTTCAATAACTCGTATGGAAGAAATGTTCATCGAAATAATAAGCAGCATAAATAAATGGCGCCCAAGCAAATGGTGTGAATGAGAAACCCGGAAACAGATGGTATTGAAATTTGTCTTCCCAAGTCGTCCCAGCATGATCATCTTTGGAGTGGGCCATCTGCTACCTGCGACTGTGATTTGGGGGTAGAAGAGGAGTGACCTATGCGGAGATGCCAGAGCATGATTTTGGAGCAATCATCGGTGATTCCCTTCAACTTGGTCTCGTCTTCCACAACAACTTGCTGGACGAATTCCATCGCCTTCTGCATCATTTTCCCAGCAACAATGAATTAATTAAGAAGATTTCCAGTGTCACGATAATCTTCTTTCAAACTTGCAAACATTCTAACTTTTCAGCCACTGCGGATGATGCAGGGAAAAAGTAAATGATCCAAAATACAGGGGATCGCAATGCAGCCAGGCTGTAGGTGACCCAATTCTGAGCTAGACTTAAATGCTAGTTCACCACCATGTTAAAAAAAAAAAATGATGGAGACTCAGTCTTACCATGAGGTGGCATATGATATACACATCCATCGACACCATAAAAGTTAACAACAACCTTATGAATGCGGCATCTCTGCAGTCAAACTGAGCACTTTAAAATCAGTTGTTTAAGGGTTAAAAAAGTTAAAACAGTGAGTGATCCGTATTCCAAAGGCAAAAAATGGACGGTTTCTATGGTATTATTATTATCTTTCAATTTCGCCTGCACATTATTATATTGAGGCCCATCCTGAGCCCGAGCCCACCTCCACTTGGTCCACACATGGCGCGGTTTGGGTGGATCCATAGGTCAGTGGATCCCTAACTGTGGGGCTCACTGTCATGTATATGCCTTACATCCACACCGTCCATCCATTTTGACAGCTCATTTAGGACATGATCCAAAAAATGAACCCATCCGAATCTTAGGTGGACCATATCACAGGAAACTGTCGTGATTAAATCCCTGCCATTAAAGACTTCATTGGCCATCCAACTTGTTGATAAGGTCAAAAATACTTGGATGAAGAGACCACACAAATATCAGATTGATTCAAAACTTTTATGGCCCACGAGAAGCTTTTAATAATCAATTACTACTGTTTTTGTATTATAGTCCGCCTAAGATTTAGATATGCTTCATTTTTTGGATTATACCCTTAAAATGAGTTTTCAAAACGAATGGATGGCATGGATACAAGGAACATACGTCACAGTGAGCCCCATAGCTAGGAATCCACCGGCCTTGGGGATCCACCCAAACCACACCGGTTCGCAATCCACCGGCCTTGGGGATCCACCCAAACCACACCGGTTCACACCAAGGTGCACCTGCGAACCATCTCTCTCTAGAACCCGTGAGGCATGGTTCGCAGGTGAGCATTCCTCTCTCTCTCTCTCTCTCTCTCTCTCTCTCTCTCTATATATATATATATATATATATATATATATATATATATATATATATATATATGTGTGAAGCATTGCTAACATCCCTGAAAAGGCTGGGGACCTTGACAAAAGCTCATATTTATTTAAATGGTTTGGACTGCCGTGCAAATATGCCATGTGGACACATGCAGAGGTAGGAATGACGTTTTAGTTTGGCAATTTATAAGGTGACGGGTGAACAACCGAGCTACCACTCATTGTGTATTATAGTAATCATTAACTGTAGATTAGAAAACTGCGGAATTAGTTAGGTCTCGGGGCCACTACAACGTCTCTCCCGTCCAACAGTGTCATCTGACCATGACAATTGGTTACATTGAAATTCAAGCAATCCAAAGGTTATTATGTGAATTTGAAGCTTTCTTGGCTGCGTATCTATCTTCTATGGTTGTGGCCCACTTGATGATTGGATCATCCAGAATTTTGGGAATCCATATTCCAAGGAAGCAACTCTACTTAGACAGGGTAGATGCCAAACAAACACCACAGTGGGCCAAAAACTCATCTAGTTGCACAATTTTTTCTACCCAACTAGATAAATAAGTGATTTTTATCTGAAAATTCTTCAGAATCGCTAATTTTTTTTAGGAAAAAAAAAAACTTTTGTTGTTCCATATTTCCAAAGTACGTTTCTAACCAATTAATGAGGTTATTTAAAGTGACCAATTTGTCCTTATTCTAAGAATGGAGGGAGAAAAAAAAAAAAGCTTTGCCAAATACAGAGGCATGTACTTGAGCTTTATAGCACATGTGCAGCGGCTTAGCAAAGTGAAAAATTAAATTTAAAAAAAGGAAATATATGATACTCAGGCTGGGTATGAAGCTTGATACGCAGGCAGTCAGAAATTGTACATTTTGGCATATATTAAATCAAATAAAACTGATTAAATTAAGCAGTACTCTTTAGCAAAGTTATAATCCCAAGAACAGATTTGTAGAACAATCATAGCCTGGTTAGATGCTTGTTTGTGGAAATACAACCATTAGGTTAATGATGTTTCTACACCGGGTACCATAATTTAGATGGCTTATTTTGACTAATATGCACGTGTCTAAGTAACTTTAAATGCCTAGGGATCATCTGTCACACTATACAAGAGTTACTAAGTCAGCCTCGAATGCTAATATGCCACGCGAGGGATGATCCTAGCCGTGCATTCATCTTAACAAAAGATGAGGCCCTTCTATTCATCAAAGGGCAACACTCAAACATCAAAATACACATCTATATAGATGCCCTAGCCCAACAATCAGGTTGATCTACCAGTCAGATTTATGGCTACTGACTCTAAAATGGATGAAGTTTTTTTTTTTTTTTTTTTTCCAATAGATATTGAGGCCTGTATGCTGATTAAACCAGATTTTATTTTTCATTTTGGGAAACATGTAGAAGGTTAGTTCCACCCGATAGATGGATCTATGCCAGCACATGTGCGGCGTGTACACACGGGCTTTATTGCACACGCATGTGTTCTTTATCATGGTCTTTTCCGGTTTCCTCTCCATTCTCAAGTAAGGGTAGATAAGTCTTTATTTATTTATTTATTTATTTATTTATTTTTGGAGAATTAGAAATTGTGAGTAATTTTTGGGTAAAAATTCCTAATGATGGATTTTTACCTCAAAATTCCGAGTTTACAAAATGCCACAATGTTCTTTTTTCAAGGGAGGAAATGACTAAAGTGCATATTTTATTTATTTTTCTTTAAAACTGGTAAACTAGAGAATTGCCGGGCCACTCAGTGTGAATACGACATACAACCCATCTAATTAATTGAACCATGATGATAATAATACTAAAAGTCTGGACTATCAACCATTAGGTGGGCCAGACCATAAAAAACAATACCACCCAAAACATCCAAATTCACTTTGGGTGCATATGTTGGATGGTTTGGATGCATGCAAATACGATGAAGGCCCAAACAATTATTGACCTGATGCTTTTTAAAAGTAACAAAAAATTAAGGGTATTTTGGTAGTTTTGCCTCTCATAAACCACTGCTCAGTAGAGCCATTATTTGGTAAAATGAAAACTCCAAAGTAATTTTGCCGTAGAAATTCCTAATAATAATAATAATAATAATGCAATGATTTGGATGTTTCAAGCGTTTGTTTTTCCTAGGTCGTTGCTCAAAATCATCAACGTGTTTGGCCACAGAAAGGCTACATTTGTAGAGATGGTAAGATGATCACAACGGTCCATATTTTAGGTGGTCCCCAAACGGGAGGCAGAAAGAAGCTTAAGCTGAACGGATGATTTTCAGCATTGATGATTTCAGCATGAGAGCCTGCCTCATTGAGTGCAGATGTTCTGTGTTGAAGTAACAGGGAATTTCTGAGCAGTTGCTTTTCATTTTGCCGATGATATGACCTCACAGAAGAGGCCCAATTAATAGGTTTTGTGCTACACTGCGCAACGTGACTTTTTATGTGTGAAACCTCTAAGAGCCCTCTATAATTTACATGTTAGATCACACTATCCATCAATTTTTCAACATCAGTTTAGAGCAAGAGCCAAAAGTGAGGCACATTTGAACCATACCACTGAAAGCCGTGGAGATTGAATAAACTACATTGAAACCTTATCAGGGCCAACCATGAGGTTTATTTGCCATCCAACCTGTTCATAAGGTCACATAATAGACTTTGATGAAAGGAAAACATAAATATCATGTTATCAAATCCTTCTGTGGCCTCAAGGAGTGTTCAACGGTAGGCGTCCAATTCCTATTGTTTCCTGTGGTGTCGTCCACTTGCGTTATGGATCTGCCTTGTTTTTTGGACTCATATCCTAGAATGATCTGAAAAAATGGATGGACAGTTGAAAAAATGATCTGCCTTGTTGAAGTAACAGGGAATTTCTGAGCAGTTGCTTTTCATTTTGCCAATGATATGACCTCACAGAAGAGGCCCAATTAATAGGTTTTGTGGTACACTGCACAACCTGACTTTTTATGTGTGAAACCTCTAAGAGCCCTCTATAATTTACGTGTTAGATCACACTATCCATCAATTTTTCAACATCAGTTTAGAGCAAAAGCCAAAAGTGAGGCACATTTGAACCATACCACTGAAAGCCATGGAGATTGAATAAACTACATTGAAACCTTAGCAGGGCCAACCATGAGGTTTATTTGCCATCCAACCTATTCATAAGGTCACATAATAGACTTTGATGAAAGGAAAACATAAATATCACGTTATCAAATCCTTCTGTGGCCTCAAGGAGTGTTCAACGGTAGGCGTCCAATTCCTACTGTTTCCTGTGGTGTCGTCCACTTGCGCTATGGATCTGCCTTGTTTTTTGGACTCATATCCTAGAATGATCTGAAAAAATGGATGGACAGTATGGAACTAATAAATACATCATGGTGGGGCCCACATAAATTTCATGCTTGCTATGTGGTGTCACACATTAAGGAAGAGAAGAAAATTGAAAGTGTTGACATGTGGAACTTTTGTGGCCCCGCCATAATGTATTTGTCCGATCCACACCGTCCATTCATATTTTCATAATATTTTAGGGTATGAGACAAAAATGAGGCAGATCTCAGTCTTAAGTGGATCACACCATAGAAACAATAAGAATTTGACACCTACCATTGAAAACTTCTAGGAGCCACAAAAGATTTTGATCAAGCTAACATTTGTGTTTTCCCTTCATCCAAGTCCGTGTGACCTTATGAAGAGGTTAGATGGCAAAAAAACCTTATGGTATATCCTAAGAAGGTTTCAACAATAGTCGTTCAATCCCTACTGATGTCAATAGTGTGGTCTATTTGAGCTGTGGATGTGCCTCTGTTTTTATGCTTTTGCTCAATAATGACCTGCAAAAATTGATGTACAAGGTGGATCTAACACATAAGTCATGATGAGCCAAAGAAGCTCCAAAGGTTAAAAAGTGTGTTGTGTAGTGTACCAGCTATTGGGAAGAGAAAAATCTGCCCTTTTTGTGACCTGAAGTCAACAGGGATGACGTGGACCAATGAAAAGTGATGTCACTATCCAGGAATTCCTTGGGCCTTGAACACAGGCGATCCGCACTCTGCCTCATTGAGCATATGCTCATGCGAGTTGCGGGCGCGACTTGGGTGAGACCCCGAATCATCGATGTGGGTGGGATCCTGAATTTAGGGCCCACCTGGATGTGTTCTTTGTAAATCCATGCCGTCCATCTGTTTCTTCATATTATTTTAGGCTGAATTCACAAAAATGAAGCTCATGCAAATTTTAGATGGACCACACCCCAAGAAACAGTTCTCATTCAACCATGACCATTAAAAACTTCCTGGAGTCCACCGTAATGTTTATTGACCATCCAATCTGTTGATAAGGTCACGTAGACAGGAATGAAAGTAAAAAACAAATATCAGGTTGATAGAAAACTTTTATGGCTCACAAAAGGTTTTTAATGGTCACTAACCAGTGTTTCTTATGTTGTAGTCCACCCAAATTTTGTATCTTCTTTATTTTTGGTACCATAGTACAAAATAATATGGAAAAGCAGATTACCGGCATGGATTTACAAAGAACACATCCAAGTGGGCCCTACGTTCAGGGTCCCACCCACATCGCTGGTTCCGGGGTCTCACCCAAGTCGCGCCTGCGAGTTGCGACATATAGGCAAGTGTGCATTTTTAAAGGTAAGCAGCTACGAAGTCAAAGCACAAAATACAAGTGACAGCAAACAAAACTTTGAGGCACTCGGTATCTCCTGACTCGGGACATTGGTTTCTTCTCCTTTTTTTATTCCTTTTTATCGGCCAGGGTGTGTGCGCTCCTTTTATATTATTTGGATTTGGATCGGATGTCCTTTTGAAGAAATAAAGAATTAAACACATCTTCCGAAAAATTAGAAGAAAAAAAAATTGAGAGAGTGCAAAAGAAAGTATGGTAAAACCATCTTTACAGGGAGATTTGTGTAAATTTGAACTAATTGCATGCATGGAGGGAGCAGATGACCATGCCACTTATACAGTATTAGGAAAATGAGTGTACCATAACTAAGGAAGGAAGGATACCTGGGAATGGTCGGGAGCGGAGGAAGCGCGACCCCATCGCTCAGGGTCCCAAAGTATAGAAGTGTTGAATGCAAAACTTGAAATATGGATAGCAAATGTTGGGTTTGTTTTGTTGCTACCATTCCTCAAATGCCACCCCATCACTTGTGAAGAAGAGCAAACGGGTCCTTCCATCACCACCCTCTTCCTGTTTGCTGCCAACATTGCCATTGGCCATGTCCCAATAACCCTGTTACATCACCCACCCACCATAAAAAACATCTCACACTCTCATGCCATGCCAAGCATCTGTGAGATTTGGATCCTTCTTTCCCTTGTCCAAAAATACATAGCGGAGAAAAGAAAAGAACAACAAAGAAGAAGAAGAAGAAGAAGAAGCAGAAGAAGAAAGGAAAGAAAATCATACTCGATTTCTCTTATGGCTTGGAAGAAGTGGAGAGGGTATATGTTGGAAATTGGAGCAAAATGAACGATCCCATGGAGACGATGATGCTCGATGTGATTAAGGGCCAAGTTCCTCTGATGATCCATCTCTGCTTCTTGGTCCGTGAAATTCTCCCTATAAATCAAATGCCTGTACATAATTCCAGTTTTCCTCAGCACTGCTGTCGACTCTGAAGAGTTGTAATGAGATTGCACGACCATCCATAGAAGCGGAGGAGGGACCAACTTGAGCGTATTCCCCAGTCTTCTCAGAAATGGCACCTGAAACCGAGGATTGGATCTTGTCGAGATGGGTGTTACAATGATTAAGAGCTTTGGAGTTTCCTTAGATTCTTCTCCTTTTTCTTCTTCTGAATAGGTTGGGGATTGCGAGGGAATTTCTGCCAAACTCCTATTCGAGTTGCTGTCGGAGTAGTGTACAGATTCGGATGGCTGCGGTGAAAATGTAAGATTGTTTTCCAGTAATGTTTGGTTGGACATGCCTGAGGGACTGGACAGAATGGAAGCAGTATTCCGAGGAGCGAAGCCTGTGAAGAATCCCATGCAAAAGCAGAGAGAGAAATGCAAGAGGGCTTTCTTCCATAACTGAATTTTCTTCTTGGAAGAACCCATCTTTCTGTCGACCTGAGTAATGAAGAATGAAAGAAAGATGATTGCAGAGAGTCTTTTTTCTCTTCTTCTATCAAATTCTATGGCAGAAATGGATTTCAATATATAGATATATATATATTTATATATATATGCTAATTCTCGGCGGCTTACTTCCTAAAGCTTTTCTCTCTCATTTGGTGCGTGGAAGGAGGTTTTATATCCTGGGACAGGATAACCAACTAATCCCTGCGTTAACGTGTCTGTTTTTTTTTTCTTTTTTTCTTTTTCATAAATTAATCAAATCTAACGTCTCCGTTTTGATAGTCCGCGGCCTAGTGATGGATGGGGTGACCCATCCCACGGTTCAAAACGGGCAATGATCGCTTTTAAATTTATGTCCCTTTTAAGGTCTTGGATGGATAGGATCATTTGATTGGTGCTAGAGTTTTAAAATGTGGGCCCATCCATGGCAGGGATCCATTGATGGACATTTCTGTAATCCTACGAGGAGTTGCTTCAGATACAGTGGGAGAATTTGACCATCCTTTGGCATCCATGCAAAAAGTGGGCCCAAATATAGATATGTGTGGTGGCCCTGAAAGCCTGATTGGTGGGCATTTCCTTTTCGACAAACCATATTTTATTCATAAACGATACATTCAATGGCCCACCGAACAGAGAGCTGAGTCATCCTTGTGGTTAGAATTTCAGGGTCATGACCCATCTGAGGTGGTTTTAACTTATTGAACAGTTTGGATCTGGTACACATATGAGTCTCATACAGCGCATGTCATGCATGCACATGGGTGGCCATACCCATACGCTCCAGCATACTAGTGTCTTCTCTTTTACGAATTGAAAATCATTGAAAAGGAGGTTCCATCTATCCATGGATCACATAGCACCATCCATTGCCATCATTGTTTTTGTTAGTACCATTTTAGTAAGCAAGAAAAGAAAAGAAAAGAAAAGAAAGCAGCGGAGGAGAGAAGGGATGCAATTGCTTTAGTAAGTCGTCACTTGAAGCTAAAGAAAAAAACGCAGGGAGCGGTTGTCTTCACCAAATTGTTGTTGGGACAGAAACACACTACCTAAACGTGTATCATTATATTATATAATTACTTGACCCTTCCTTTCACCATATAATCGCACTTCTATTCCTTAGTGGGACCAGCCGACATTTAATAATCCTCATGATCTCTAAGGGACGCCGATTATCGGCCTATATATGTGTGGTACACACATGTCACGTGTCTATGTTGATCCAGACGACGCACATGTGGGCCGTGAGTCATTGGCTCGTGACAAAAGCCACTTTGATTCATGAATGGATTTTTTGTAATTGATGTAGAATGGGTTGCTGATTATTTCATGGGCAGGTAGACCAAAAGAAGACCGGTCCGGGTCAAAAGGGATCCGGACTATCATGACTGGCCGTTTCTAGCCATCCGGAATAAGTTTCTGTACATATAATATATCATTTTGGGTAGCTCAAGCTACTTTAGCCACCCAACCCTGCTACACCGGGTTGCCCATGCCGGAATCGCGAGATTCGTCCGTATCGACGGTCATTAAGCTAGTTTATTTTCAATTTTACTATTTATAGTAAGTATTAATTCAATCATAACTTTGGATATGTAGGGTTTTAGAGTTAGTGCCCAACATGAAAAAGGGCTTAATATTTAGAAGAACAACATGGTTGGGCCTGTTTGATAACTTTCTATTTTTGGCCGAAAACCAAGAGTTCTAGTAGGATTGAATGACTTCTATAAATAGTAAGTTTACTATTATAGTAAGTTGCGTTTTCTTGGAGTTTGAGTTTGAGTTGGAGTCTGGTACTTTACGTAGGGTTTAGTTTCCTATTTATATGCATTGTAATTCTGTTTCTATACATTCAATATATTAAAAATAATTATTCGAAATTAATTCCTCTTTTTATCCTTTTATTTCTTCTCG
Organism: Liriodendron chinense; assembly: GCA_003013855.2. Taxonomy (NCBI): domain Eukaryota; kingdom Viridiplantae; phylum Streptophyta; class Magnoliopsida; order Magnoliales; family Magnoliaceae; genus Liriodendron; species Liriodendron chinense. Next base: position 6,905,001 of record ML058433.1, read on the forward strand.
TGGATTCGAGAAACAGTCGGTTAGGGAGACAGTAATCGACCTACCACGTCCTCCCTGTGTTAGTAACTGAGGGAGAACCATCTTTGACTGTGTGATTTCTGATGCCCACTTGCATGCCACCAATCAATAGACTAAGATTGTCCAAACATTATAGCTTTTGGAGTAAGGCCCACCTATATGAGAAGAAATTAGGAATTTGTGCATTTTGGATAGGACTATTTTTCTTCCATTTTCCTAAATTTTCTTTTAATTTTTAACCAATTCAATATGGATTATTCAATTGCTTACTTGATGTTTGTGTGCCATTAAGTGGACCTTTTTTTTTTAATCAATTTTTAAAATTTTACTTCTAGTTTTTAACATGTGAAGATGATTCGGATACCATGTGATGTTTATATCGGAGATCTATAAAGCCTGTGAGATGAATGGGTGGTGACATGTGGTATTGCAGATGAATGATTGTTCGCTTCCCCAAGTGTAGGGTTGCGATGTAGTAATAATCTCGGTAAGACCGAGGTCGATCCACAGGGAAGGAAGTAAACAATTCCAACTATCCTAATAACTAGAATCTTAAGAGGTTTGTGAAATTGGTTTTGAACATAAAATAGAAAATCTGATAATGAAAAGATAACTAGAGCATCAAGGATCCACTTATAGCTCTCCTTAGATGCATAATTCGCTATGGTTTCTCACTTTCTCAACTAGAATCGATATTAAGATCTATCTAGTCGGATGATAGAGCTGTTAAACCAAACAATCTGTCATATGTAAGTTCAATGCATAGGATTCACTCAATGTAGGCTGAGCTGAGCATGCTCAATTGCATAAGTCATTCCCCATTCCAAAAGGTTCAGTTCACAATCATAACCATCCTCAAGTCCTGTCACAAGACAAGGCTAGATCATAATTTGAACTTGATTCAAATCACATGCACAATCCATACATATTACAGAAATTCAGAAAAGTAGAACTTTGGTAGGAAGTCCCCACATGAAGATCATAGTACTAGAGCGCACTCCAATTCCTCGGATCATATAGGTCTAGACTGATGCAAACCAATTAAGAATTTAAGTAATTCTCCAAACATCCATGAGTCATCATAAGACTAAGAAAAACTACTTAAAGCTTGTATAAACTTCAAACCATAGTTCATAATCATGAATACCAATCTTAAAACCAATAAAACGAATTAAACAATCTAAGAAAACTATAAGGTTCACCTCTTAGCTCTAGCTAAGAGATTAGCTAATGAAAAGCATATTAAAAATAAAACTAGAACTAAGAAAAGGAAGAAAAACTAGCTGGAGGAGGCTAGGAAGCCTCCTATGACTTGAACTCCTTGCTCCCCACGTCCTTGGTTGCCTTAGAATAGAAGAGAGCACCTCCTTTTATAGTGCAGCAATAGTACAGCAACATAGCAGAATTTGTTTCGCTTGGTACGGTTTAACCAATGGTCGGATTGCCTTCAAATTTGATTTGTAGCTTCCTTGTAATGTGATCTTCCTCATAGATGATTTATATTTCCAAGGTTATTCTCTGAATGGGCCCACCAATCATATCACCGACCGCCTCTCAAAATCGCGCACTTCGAATACCTTCAGAACCAGTCATCTTGCTTTCAACGTTTCGGAGTGTACAGATGTCGGATTGATCTCAAATTTTGAATATTGGTAGAAAACTTCCTCCTCTACATGATAGATGGATTAGATTGTCCAAAACAATCCCAAAATGTAGTCCAAAAATTAGAACACTTAGGGCTTTTATAAACTCTGCGCAGTTGGATCTTTCTGGACGGTCCATCTTTGTTCAACCGGTACGATCAAACCACACATCCTTTTGATCTAAAACTTTGTGGTTATTCATATATGGATGTGTTCTAGAAGATGGTTAAAGTAGATTCTTCATATCATCAATGATGAGTCACCTGGACCGGCCCAGAGTGGAGTAGGCAGAATCTGGAACTTTCTGGACAGTTCGTATTGTTTTGGCCACCACGATCAATCCGTAGCTCCGATCGACACAAAACCACTTGGGTTAGTTCGGCGTCGAGCTCCTCTTCGACATGAATGTGTTGGATTTTCAAATATCATTAAGATGAGCCTAGAAAATGGGTCTGAAAAACTAAAAATGGAAATGGCCTGCAGTCTGTAATCTGAAATCTGGAATTTGCATGGCCGACCGGTCAAGACTGGTCGAACAGGGCTGGCCGACCGGTCAAGACCGGTCTAGCCTGTCTGGATGGCAGTCCAGCAACATGTGAAGACTTTTCTACCCATGGCCGACCTGTCACGCCCCAAATTCGGTTCTCGACGTCCATTCGCTGTAACCCGAATTCAGAGGTGGCAGCCTCCGTAGTACCCCGATCTCGGATCCTAACCCCACACGCCAGGTTCCGATCCTGGGATACCACAAGGAGGATTTTAGGGTCTGAATTTTTTTTTTTGAAAACATGAGCATCACAATATGAGTACCATCAAAGACAAACACAATAATTCCACTAAATCATTTCGTTTATATACAGTACTGGAAAGTAAATATACAATGCGTAAATATAAAAACTGTGCACACTTCGGCACCTCCTGCTACTGCACTACAAACTCCAACTCAACGTTGCTGATACACTCTGGTATAACCTGCAGCGTAACAAACGCGCATAAGCTTCGAACGAAGCTTCGTGAGTGCGTGTGTGCGTGCACAATGCGTATGACAAGCATGATAAATATCAGAGTAAGCAGTAAAGCATGATGAGAACTCAAGACTTCGCCAAATTAGGCTACACGATCATGTGATATGAATAACCAGTCTATCACGGCTATGCAAGCATGCAATACATATAACTAGCCTACCATGGCTATGCAAGCATGCAATGCAGGTAACCAGCCTACCAAGGCTATAAACTCATACTATGCAATGGCCTACAGGGCCTAATGTCACATACGATGATCCAATGCATGTATGCAAATCACCACCTCTCAGTACAGTGGTCCAGATACGAACAGTCATAACGCGATCACGTAAGCAATGCAGGACTCGGAACTGGTAGCTCGCCAGTGTGGTAGCTCGTCCAGGCTTACAGCCTCGCCCACATCACACCCGCCCACATCAGGTCCGTCCCACACCATACAGAACATCAGTCACATCACTGATACCAATACCATCTCTGAAACGGAACATCACCGGGGTCTCACAGACCTCACTACTCACCAGTAGAATGCCAAAGCCTATCTGGTGCAATAGCGGACCTACTCACAGCTGGTCAAACTCAACCCCCTTTGCCAACACTCTTCCGGCAGGTTAGGTCAGACCTCCTTCCAAACTGACCACGTGCAGTGGATAACACCGCCGTTTGGTATTCGGCATACTGGTGTATGATTAAACCACCCGGTCCTTGAATGGAGCACCCACCTTGGTACCAACGGGATCAGGGACTTTCACCCAGGGACATCTTTGGCATCCAGTTTAAAGATCACATATTTCCGGTGTTCTGCAAACCACGATGGAGCTGTGGTTGCAACGTAGTAACCATGCTATATGCGGCACAAGCAGACGGTGCGAAATGCAACCATGCATACAAACGTGGGACGACATGCCCGTGCAAGTCTCCAAAGAGCACCATAAAACTATAAGGTCTCAAACACAATGTCACCGTCAGCTGGTAATGAACTGCACGACAATCACGACCGATATGGCCGGTTGATACAAGACAATCAGATGAGCCAAGCATTCATGATGCATGAGTCAAGTATACAGTATGAGTGCCAACAAGTAGCCCATCTACCACGATGGCAATAAATCAATCTAGTCCAACCTATTTGAGATATGATTAAGATGAGGGGACACATATGAATGATCGAGTCATAGTGCGGGATGTCGCTAGCCAGGGAATCTCGCACCAAGGGCTACAAGGTATGCTAAGCTATTCCTACCATACAGTGTAAGTCAGGATGATAGATTCCTGTCCTCGAATAGTCCCATACCTATTGGAGAGGTTTGCGATAGAGAGCACGTGAATTACATTTGCGCGACTACATCTCGAATGCTTTATGAATGCGTTTATGCCCTAGTGGTCCCCAACTAACAATGGTGATTCGGGATGCATACTCATTACACATGCATGGTGGTCGTCGAAGCATATAGTATAAAGATCATATATGAGTATTCTAACAACACTACGTGTGGCAACAGACATATCAAAAATAGCATAAAAAGATAATTCACTTATAATACAAGCAAACATAAAGAGATAAGACTCTAAATGGATGGTATACAACAACACAGATGGTCCAACAACTGAACGGTGTGGATTAACCTTCAATATTCAGATAACCCAAATGGAAAGGAAATGATTGAAAACACTACCGACACATCAAAGGTAGAACCTACTTGAGCGGCAAGAGTGGAATACTCAAAATCATGCCGAGACCCATAATCCTGTAGTACAGTTGAGATAAACACGATGAATGGTCCGTAAAAGGAATATTATAGGACGTATCGAAAGATAGACAGGTTATGACAGAGAATCATAAATGGTAGGGAAATCTGAGACAGATGATCAATACGATGAGGTCCAAAAGAGACGACAGGTCTAACCTCATACTACAAGATAGGCTCCATATAATGGATGGCCTAGATGACATACGAACGTCGAGGATGAGCCCCACACTCGCCCTAAAGGTAAACGGACGGTGTGGATGAGATATACACGATATGGTAGTCTTTTAATAGTTAGGTACAAGGGTAGAAGGGGTGAGTCATATGAGTATACAAGCTGAGTTGCTAAGATCAATCAACATGGTGAGTCAACAAGGTGAGTCAACAAGGCGGGTCAACAAAGCGGGTCAACATGGTGAGTTAACAAGGTGAATTGACAAGACGGTTCCACAGGGTGAGTTTAAGAAGGTAGCCCTGTGACTTGGATCAAGCAAACTCTAAGGATGACCTTTCAATAAGGATTTACACAACTAATCATCAAGGTGGATCCATAGGATGGACAACGCAGTCATTCGAATACGCACACTAAGGTGGTCCCAAGGGCCATCCTGTAGATAACATGCTAGGGTTCATTCATTTGGATGGTTTGGATTAAGCACAAAATTAAGGCGGTCCTAATGGATGGCCAACATACATATCGCACCATGGAGGCCAATAGCTGACGTGGATAGAACACATGCATAACAAGGTGGACCCGTGGTTGGGTATAACCGCACAAAGGAGTGGGGAAGCCACATACATCAATGAGCTACAACAGTTTGGGATCAACCCGATATTTGTGCTTTACCACTAATCAAGTGAGATGGTAAACAAACACCATGGTGGGGCCCGCACGCCACACGTGTGGAACCCTACCCATGGTTGAGTGACTTATTAACAAGAAGAATGGCAAATAAATATAACAGATGGGTCCTGTAAAGTTTCCAATGGTAAGCATTCAATCACCCTTATTTTCTACATGTGGCCCACCTAAAATTGGGCCCACACCTTTACCAAGAAGAACGACAAAGTATCCCCAACATTCATCAAGGTGGGACCCAAAATTGGGCCCCATCACCTTTGGTTAGATGGAAAAATAAACATTACAATGGCCCCAAGGAAGGTTTCAAAGGTGGGCATCAATGACCGCTGTTTCCCTACAATGTGGTCCACTTGAGGTTTGTATTTACCTCATTATGAGGGCCCCCGGCCCTAAAATAACATGGAAAAACAGATGGGCGGCATACATAAAACAGATACATCGTGGTGGGACCCATAGAGCATAGCACCCAAATGGGCCCCAAGCATTTTGAATCAAACTAACATTTTTGTTTCCCCCTTCACCCATATCCATGTGATCTTATGAACAGGTTAAATGACAAATAAAACATCACTGTAGAGCCTGGGAAGGTTTCAACGGTGGAGATCATAATTCCCACTGTTCCCATGGCATGGTCCACGTGACATTTGGATATGCTTCAATTTTGGCTCAGCCACTAAAATGAGCTGGAAAAGCATGTGGGCGGAATAGATAAGGCACGTACATTATAGGTGGGCCCAACGAGTGGGGCCCATTGCCATGCCCAGAGAGGGCTGCGCCGCTGGGCAGCAGCGTCCCCTGGACGCTGTCTGTCCAGTGGCCAGCTCCCATATTTTTTTTATTTTGTTATTATTTTTTTTATTTATTTATTTATATCCTCTCTGCAAGTGGGGCCCACAAGCTTTTGATCAATCTGATATTTTTGTTTTCCCTTCTTACATGCATGTGTGAACTTATGCACAGGTTGGATCTCAAATAAACATCATGGTGGGCCATAGGTAGGTTTCAACGGTAGGGCCATTGTCCCTACTGTTTTCTGTGGTGGGGTCCACTGAAGATTTGGATCTGTCTCATTCTTGGAGTCATGACTTAAAATGATCTCCCCAAACGGATGAACGGTGTGGATTACAGCACATGCATCATGGTGGGACCCACAACTGGGCCACCAGCTGGGACGAGCCAGCGTCCAAGGACGCTGGTACGCCCAGCGCGTCAGAGCCCTCCTCCTTTCTTTCTTTCTTTCTTCTTCTTTTTTTTTTTTTTTTTGTTTTTCAATGGTTATCGTTGAGTGGGGCCCACATAAAGGTGATCCACTCCGTTCATCAGCTGGGCCATCTCATGGTGGGTCCAATGAGCCCAATATTGGATATATTACGGGGTCTACAAACATCAGTGTGGGCCGAAGCAGTTTCGACAGTGGACATCATTCACCCCACTGTTTCATGTGGTGCGGCCCACTTAAGAATTGAATATGCTTCACATTTGGGCCTTAGCCCTAAACTGATATGGTAAAACAGATAGACGGCGTGGATGGAACATAAACATCAAGGTGGGTCCCACGAGTGGGGACCCCAGCCAATGCCCAAGGTGACGCTGGACGTTCCAGCGTCAAACGTCCAGACGCTGGACGTCCAGAGTCCTTCTTTTCTCTTTATTTTTTTTTTATATATAGTGGTTATTTCAAGTGGGGCCCACTTATGGACAATCCACCCCCTCCATCATGTTCCCCAGCTCATTGGGGTTCTAACAAGCCCAATATTGGGCAGGTAATATGGTCCACAAACATCACGGTGGGTCCAAGAAGTCTCAACAGTCGTTTCCACTGTTTTCTATGGTGTGGTCCACCTGAGATCTGGATCTACTTCATTTTTGGTGGCCAGCCCTAAAATGGGCTGGAGAAACAAATGGACGGCGTGGATTACATACATACATCAAGGTGGGTCCCACGAGTGGGGACCCACGGTCAACCACCAAAGCCCCAGCGCTGCTGGGCAGCAGCGTCCTCTGGACGCTGGCTGTCCAGCGGCCTTCTCCTTCATCCTTTTCTTCTTCTTCTTTTTTTTTCTTTTTTTTTTTTTTATAAATTCAAGTGGGGCCACATGTGCAAGATCCACTCCATCCATCAGCTGGGCCATCACATGGTGGGCCCACATGGTGGACAGCGGGGATGAACTACATACATCATGGTGGCTGTTGGCCACACTAAATATGCCACAAAATAGGTCCCAAAGTGGGATCCACACCATCAAAGGGTGGGACCCATTCATGGACGATCCAGCCCATCCATCTCATTGCCCATCACAAGGTGGGACCAAGGAAAGAAAACGAAAGGTAAACGAGAAAAAAGGGGGAAAGGGGTGCACTCACAATGATGGTTGGACGGTTGGATTGCCGATCGGACGGTCCGGATGATGATCGGGGTCCTCCAAGCTTGATCTTCACCTTCAATCTCTCTCTTTCTCTCTTGATCTCCCTCTAAATCTCTCTCTAAACTCACTCAATCTCTCAAATCTCTCTACTTCTCTCTCTTCTTTCTCTTCTCTCTCTTCTCTCTCTCTCTCTCTCTCTCCCTCTCTCTCTCTCTCTCAAATCTTGGAATAGAGAAGGCCACCCCCCCCCACGTATGGCTCTTGTATGGGAAGAGGGGGGTGCATGATGTCATGATGATGATGATGATGATGGGAGAGAGCATGAGAGGTATGGGTTGTGGTTGACTTTTGGTGAGAGAGGATGGGGTGGGTATGGTGATGATGGCTAGATAATGATGGGGGTATGGGTGAGGGTGATAGTGATAGATTTGACATGTTGTTGGAAATTGTGCAAGTGGGGCCCACGCCACACGCGCGTTGCGTGGCCCACCTCGAATTGCACGAACGTATGCATCTTACACACCGGGTATCGCAATGGGGCGTGCCGCGCGGCGTTGGAATCGTGGCGCCCGCGCGGTCGCAAGGGTACAAGTCTTGGGGTCGTTGTGGTACTAAATCAGGGTCGCGATCAAGGCTCTCTAATCTGGTCCGTCCGGGACGTACCGGTACCGAAACTAAACGTACGGAGGGCAATTCAGGGTACGGGTCTTACAACTCTCCCCTCCTTATAAAAATTTCGTCCTCGAAATTCACAACGAAACGAAGTCAAAGCAAACCACACATATATATAGATAGAAGCTAAAAAGTATACGAAAATCAATGAAAGTTTGCAACATCGCTAAGTCCACATAGCATGCGTACAGCTCTTGATGGTGTCAATCTCCTCTGGTGTCTACCGCAAAATGTCGGGGTCGAGGGAACAACGCTCTAGTACTGCTACTGACGGGATGGGCAGTCCCTAACTCGGTGTCCAATCTCGCCACACTTGAAACAAGTGCCCTTGAATGGCTTTTGGAGGTCGGGTGCTCTTGGTGTCGTAGGCGGCTTCCGCGGATGAACCTTCCTTTGACGCCTAGTTCTTCGAGGACCTACGATCGGAGGGATTGGTGCAATCGGTGCTCTGCGCCATGGTTGTTGTTTAGGTGCTCTTGGTCGCTGAGGGCATTCCTTCCTTCGATGGCCGGCTTCACCGCACTCGAAACAGTGACCTGAGATCCGCGATGGGGTCTTCTCTGAAAACTGTGTTGTCTGGGAACTGCTAGGGGAGAACTTCCTCTTCCTGCTGTCACTCGGGGGTGCTTGTTGTTGCTCGAACAAAGCGGTCATCAACCGGAGCATCCCTTGGAATTGCTCTGCGCTTACTAGGGTGACAGGTGCTAACTCTGGCTGGGACGTACCAGCCTCAACTTCAGCTACTGGTGTCGTGTCCATCTTTAAAAAAGAAGGGACAAGAAACCCTTAGCCTCAGAAAACTGCAAACATATTACGATTAAAGAACTATACCATTGGGAATCCTAGTGATTCTAAGTTCGCAAACATCAACAAGTGAGGGGTGATCTAATCCTAAAATACTAAGTAGAAACATTGTGTTGTTCACAGGTAGCTCCCAAGTCATGCTCTGATACCAACTCCTGTCACGCCCCAAATTCGGTTCTCGACGTCCATTCGTTGTAACCCGAATTCAGAGGTGGCAGCCTCCGTAGTACCCCGATCTCGGATCCTAACCCCACACGCCAGGTTCCGATCCTGGGATACCACAAGGAGGATTTTAGGGTCTGAAATTTTTTTTTTGAAAACATGAGCATCACAATATGAGTACCATCAAAGACAAACACAATAATTCCACTAAATCATTTCGTTTATATACAGTACTGGAAAGTAAATATACAATGCGTAAATATAAAAACTGTGCACACTTCGGCACCTCCTGCTACTGCACTACAAACTCCAACTCAACGTTGCTGATACACTCTGGTATAACCTGCAGCGTAACAAACGCGCATAAGCTTCGAACGAAGCTTCGTGAGTGCGTGTGTGCGTGCACAATGCGTATGACAAGCATGATAAATATCAGAGTAAGCAGTAAAGCATGATGAGAACTCAAGACTTCGCCAAATTAGGCTACACGATCATGTGATATGAATAACCAGTCTATCACGGCTATGCAAGCATGCAATACATATAACTAGCCTACCATGGCTATGCAAGCATGCAATGCAGGTAACCAGCCTACCAAGGCTATAAACTCATACTATGCAATGGCCTACAGGGCCTAATGTCACATACGATGATCCAATGCATGTATGCAAATCACCACCTCTCAGTACAGTGGTCCAGATACGAACAGTCATAACGCGATCACGTAAGCAATGCAGGACTCGGAACTGGTAGCTCGCCAGTGTGGTAGCTCGTCCAGGCTTACAGCCTCGCCCACATCACACCCGCCCACATCAGGTCCGTCCCACACCATACAGAACATCAGTCACATCACTGATACCAATACCATCTCTGAAACGGAACATCACCGGGGTCTCACAGACCTCACTACTCACCAGTAGAATGCCAAAGCCTATCTGGTGCAATAGCGGACCTACTCACAGCTGGTCAAACTCAACCCCCTTTGCCAACACTCTTCCGGCAGGTTAGGTCAGACCTCCTTCCAAACTGACCACGTGCAGTGGATAACACCGCCGTTTGGTATTCGGCATACTGGTGTATGATTAAACCACCCGGTCCTTGAATGGAGCACCCACCTTGGTACCAACGGGATCAGGGACTTTCACCCAGGGACATCTTTGGCATCCAGTTTAAAGATCACATATTTCCGGTGTTCTGCAAACCACGATGGAGCTGTGGTTGCAACGTAGTAACCATGCTATATGCGGCACAAGCAGACGGTGCGAAATGCAACCATGCATACAAACGTGGGACGACATGCCCGTGCAAGTCTCCAAAGAGCACCATAAAACTATAAGGTCTCAAACACAATGTCACCGTCAGCTGGTAATGAACTGCACGACAATCACGACCGATATGGCCGGTTGATACAAGACAATCAGATGAGCCAAGCATTCATGATGCATGAGTCAAGTATACAGTATGAGTGCCAACAAGTAGCCCATCTACCACGATGGCAATAAATCAATCTAGTCCAACCTATTTGAGATATGATTAAGATGAGGGGACACATATGAATGATCGAGTCATAGTGCGGGATGTCGCTAGCCAGGGAATCTCGCACCAAGGGCTACAAGGTATGCTAAGCTATTCCTACCATACAGTGTAAGTCAGGATGATAGATTCCTGTCCTCGAATAGTCCCATACCTATTGGAGAGGTTTGCGATAGAGAGCACGTGAATTACATTTGCGCGACTACATCTCGAATGCTTTATGAATGCGTTTATGCCCTAGTGGTCCCCAACTAACAATGGTGATTCGGGATGCATACTCATTACACATGCATGGTGGTCGTCGAAGCATATAGTATAAAGATCATATATGAGTATTCTAACAACACTACGTGTGGCAACAGACATATCAAAAATAGCATAAAAAGATAATTCACTTATAATACAAGCAAACATAAAGAGATAAGACTCTAAATGGATGGTATACAACAACACAGATGGTCCAACAACTGAACGGTGTGGATTAACCTTCAATATTCAGATAACCCAAATGGAAAGGAAATGATTGAAAACACTACCGACACATCAAAGGTAGAACCTACTTGAGCGGCAAGAGTGGAATACTCAAAATCATGCCGAGACCCATAATCCTGTAGTACAGTTGAGATAAACACGATGAATGGTCCGTAAAAGGAATATTATAGGACGTATCGAAAGATAGACAGGTTATGACAGAGAATCATAAATGGTAGGGAAATCTGAGACAGATGATCAATACGATGAGGTCCAAAAGAGACGACAGGTCTAACCTCATACTACAAGATAGGCTCCATATAATGGATGGCCTAGATGACATACGAACGTCGAGGATGAGCCCCACACTCGCCCTAAAGGTAAACGGACGGTGTGGATGAGATATACACGATATGGTAGTCTTTTAATAGTTAGGTACAAGGGTAGAAGGGGTGAGTCATATGAGTATACAAGCTGAGTTGCTAAGATCAATCAACATGGTGAGTCAACAAGGTGAGTCAACAAGGCGGGTCAACAAAGCGGGTCAACATGGTGAGTTAACAAGGTGAATTGACAAGACGGTTCCACAGGGTGAGTTTAAGAAGGTAGCCCTGTGACTTGGATCAAGCAAACTCTAAGGATGACCTTTCAATAAGGATTTACACAACTAATCATCAAGGTGGATCCATAGGATGGACAACGCAGTCATTCGAATACGCACACTAAGGTGGTCCCAAGGGCCATCCTGTAGATAACATGCTAGGGTTCATTCATTTGGATGGTTTGGATTAAGCACAAAATTAAGGCGGTCCTAATGGATGGCCAACATACATATCGCACCATGGAGGCCAATAGCTGACGTGGATAGAACACATGCATAACAAGGTGGACCCGTGGTTGGGTATAACCGCACAAAGGAGTGGGGAAGCCACATACATCAATGAGCTACAACAGTTTGGGATCAACCCGATATTTGTGCTTTACCACTAATCAAGTGAGATGGTAAACAAACACCATGGTGGGGCCCGCACGCCACACGTGTGGAACCCTACCCATGGTTGAGTGACTTATTAACAAGAAGAATGGCAAATAAATATAACAGATGGGTCCTGTAAAGTTTCCAATGGTAAGCATTCAATCACCCTTATTTTCTACATGTGGCCCACCTAAAATTGGGCCCACACCTTTACCAAGAAGAACGACAAAGTATCCCCAACATTCATCAAGGTGGGACCCAAAATTGGGCCCCATCACCTTTGGTTAGATGGAAAAATAAACATTACAATGGCCCCAAGGAAGGTTTCAAAGGTGGGCATCAATGACCGCTGTTTCCCTACAATGTGGTCCACTTGAGGTTTGTATTTACCTCATTATGAGGGCCCCCGGCCCTAAAATAACATGGAAAAACAGATGGGCGGCATACATAAAACAGATACATCGTGGTGGGACCCATAGAGCATAGCACCCAAATGGGCCCCAAGCATTTTGAATCAAACTAACATTTTTGTTTCCCCCTTCACCCATATCCATGTGATCTTATGAACAGGTTAAATGACAAATAAAACATCACTGTAGAGCCTGGGAAGGTTTCAACGGTGGAGATCATAATTCCCACTGTTCCCATGGCATGGTCCACGTGACATTTGGATATGCTTCAATTTTGGCTCAGCCACTAAAATGAGCTGGAAAAGCATGTGGGCGGAATAGATAAGGCACGTACATTATAGGTGGGCCCAACGAGTGGGGCCCATTGCCATGCCCAGAGAGGGCTGCGCCGCTGGGCAGCAGCGTCCCCTGGACGCTGTCTGTCCAGTGGCCAGCTCCCATATTTTTTTATTTTGTTATTATTTTTTTTATTTATTTATTTATATCCTCTCTGCAAGTGGGGCCCACAAGCTTTTGATCAATCTGATATTTTTGTTTTCCCTTCTTACATGCATGTGTGAACTTATGCACAGGTTGGATCTCAAATAAACATCATGGTGGGCCATAGGTAGGTTTCAACGGTAGGGCCATTGTCCCTACTGTTTTCTGTGGTGGGGTCCACTGAAGATTTGGATCTGTCTCATTCTTGGAGTCATGACTTAAAATGATCTCCCCAAACGGATGAACGGTGTGGATTACAGCACATGCATCATGGTGGGACCCACAACTGGGCCACCAGCTGGGACGAGCCAGCGTCCAAGGACGCTGGTACGCCCAGCGCGTCAGAGCCCTCCTCCTTTCTTTCTTTCTTTCTTCTTCTTTTTTTTTTTTTTTGTTTTTCAATGGTTATCGTTGAGTGGGGCCCACATAAAGGTGATCCACTCCGTTCATCAGCTGGGCCATCTCATGGTGGGTCCAATGAGCCCAATATTGGATATATTACGGGGTCTACAAACATCAGTGTGGGCCGAAGCAGTTTCGACAGTGGACATCATTCACCCCACTGTTTCATGTGGTGCGGCCCACTTAAGAATTGAATATGCTTCACATTTGGGCCTTAGCCCTAAACTGATATGGTAAAACAGATAGACGGCGTGGATGGAACATAAACATCAAGGTGGGTCCCACGAGTGGGGACCCCAGCCAATGCCCAAGGTGACGCTGGACGTTCCAGCGTCAAACGTCCAGACGCTGGACGTCCAGAGTCCTTCTTTTCTCTTTATTTTTTTTTATATATAGTGGTTATTTCAAGTGGGGCCCACTTATGGACAATCCACCCCCTCCATCATGTTCCCCAGCTCATTGGGGTTCTAACAAGCCCAATATTGGGCAGGTAATATGGTCCACAAACATCACGGTGGGTCCAAGAAGTCTCAACAGTCGTTTCCACTGTTTTCTATGGTGTGGTCCACCTGAGATCTGGATCTACTTCATTTTTGGTGGCCAGCCCTAAAATGGGCTGGAGAAACAAATGGACGGCGTGGATTACATACATACATCAAGGTGGGTCCCACGAGTGGGGACCCACGGTCAACCACCAAAGCCCCAGCGCTGCTGGGCAGCAGCGTCCTCTGGACGCTGGCTGTCCAGCGGCCTTCTCCTTCATCCTTTTCTTCTTCTTCTTTTTTTTTCTTTTTTTTTTTTTATAAATTCAAGTGGGGCCACATGTGCAAGATCCACTCCATCCATCAGCTGGGCCATCACATGGTGGGCCCACATGGTGGACAGCGGGGATGAACTACATACATCATGGTGGCTGTTGGCCACACTAAATATGCCACAAAATAGGTCCCAAAGTGGGATCCACACCATCAAAGGGTGGGACCCATTCATGGACGATCCAGCCCATCCATCTCATTGCCCATCACAAGGTGGGACCAAGGAAAGAAAACGAAAGGTAAACGAGAAAAAAAGGGGGAAAGGGGTGCACTCACAATGATGGTTGGACGGTTGGATTGCCGATCGGACGGTCCGGATGATGATCGGGGTCCTCCAAGCTTGATCTTCACCTTCAATCTCTCTCTTTCTCTCTTGATCTCCCTCTAAATCTCTCTCTAAACTCACTCAATCTCTCAAATCTCTCTACTTCTCTCTCTTCTTTCTCTTCTCTCTCTTCTCTCTCTCTCTCTCTCTCTCTCCCTCTCTCTCTCTCTCTCTCAAATCTTGGAATAGAGAAGGCCACCCCCCCCCACGTATGGCTCTTGTATGGGAAGAGGGGGGTGCATGATGTCATGATGATGATGATGATGATGGGAGAGAGCATGAGAGGTATGGGTTGTGGTTGACTTTTGGTGAGAGAGGATGGGGTGGGTATGGTGATGATGGCTAGATAATGATGGGGGTATGGGTGAGGGTGATAGTGATAGATTTGACATGTTGTTGGAAATTGTGCAAGTGGGGCCCACGCCACACGCGCGTTGCGTGGCCCACCTCGAATTGCACGAACGTATGCATCTTACACACCGGGTATCGCAATGGGGCGTGCCGCGCGGCGTTGGAATCGTGGCGCCCGCGCGGTCGCAAGGGTACAAGTCTTGGGGTCGTTGCGGTACTAAATCAGGGTCGCGATCAAGGCTCTCTAATCTGGTCCGTCCGGGACGTACCGGTACCGAAACTAAACGTACGGAGGGCAATTCAGGGTACGGGTCTTACACGACCGGTCTTGACCGGTCGTGGGTCTCCTGGCTGACCGGTCTTGATCGGTCTAGCCAAATTTTCCGCATTGTTTTCTTCTTTCTTTCTTCTCTCTTCTCTCTCCTTGCTTTCTTCTTTCTTTGGCCCACCTTGGGTCTTCATCCAAGGTTCCTAAATATGTTTCTTTTAGCTATTGATCAAGTGAACTCTCTCTCATTCCTGCAATCACAAAACCATGCATTAGAATATTCTTCAAACATAAAATCCATGCATAATGAGTGATGAATTGGGGTTAGAATATGCACAATTAAGATCTCAACAATGATGCAAGCACAAGTGTAAGATTTAATGAATTAGCAAGCGAGTTTTCTGAAGTAACAGGTGACCGATAGTCATTGGGGCACGTCAGTAAGAGAAGAAAGCAGTCAAGGCAGAGGTGGTTGAGAAGAATACTGGAAGACTCGAAGCATTGTAAGGAAGTCAGATTCTCAAGAAGGTTTAATAATCTGGGAATCATAACAGTCAGAGTTAATTAGGAGTTTAGATAGTTCTGTTTAAATCTATAAATATACGACGTAGTCGACAGAAGAAGGGGTCTCACACCAAATCAAACGATAAACTGTATTTATCTTTCCGTAGCTTATCCTTAACATAAAATTTAGTTGTAATCGCTTGTCCACGCTCGTTGGACAATTTAGTTATAATCGCTCATCCCATGCTCACTAGGCAACCTATCTTATACAGTCAGTTCTATTTTTGTAGAATTGTTTGTTTGAGTATGGACCATTCAGTCAATTATCACTAAGCATCAATTAGTACCTAGGGGAAAGTCATTTCTGCTGAAAGACAAAGTGCAACCCATTTTCGGAGGACGAACCCTACCCTCAGTTAATCGCTCGATCTATCTGAATCCACTAAGCAAGTGGCTGCGTAGGCGACCAACCTCTTCAGGTCTCAGTCATATACGGTCAAAGTGCGACATATCTACCTATTTTGACTCTTAGGATCAAAGTTGTAACAGGTTGGAATCGAGCCGCATAGTCGGTTCTCGCATGTCTGCGCACAAGTATAAACATGACACGCGTGTGAGAGGTGTTAATCCAATCGAGGACTAACAATTTTTTGCACGCCTGGTGGGACTCATACCAACAGTTATAAAAATTATCTCACTTATTGTATGCCTCAACCATGAGTCATCGAGGTGGTCAATCTAGTTCAACTAACGATCCTGCAACACCTGCTATGGGTCCCCCCACAAGAGGAAGGTTTTGTTCAAGCACCTGTTCTCTTGAATTTGACTTCAGAATCAGTTAACGATTCTTCAAACAGACCATCTACATCTCAAAATGATCTTGTGTGTAATGACCCAGAAATTTGGACATATAAACTACGCTACTAAAAGGGGTTAAAAGATTTAATTTGAGTTAATTAACAAAAACAAGTCATTAAGCTATTTGGTAGAAGCTCTCTTAGTTGGGAGGAGAGACCAGGGATCGAATTTTATCATAGGCAATGTTATACTTTTTGCACCTAAACTTAGATTTTGAATTTTGAATTTCCAGATGAGGAAGATGTGCTCATCTTGCCTTATTCAGAGGTTCCATCTCCTATAAGATAATAGGGCTGTGCACGGTTCGGTCGGTGAGGGGTGATATCCAACCGAACCGACTCGATCATTTTTGAATATTTAACAAACAAATTGAACCGATGAAGCCTCATTAACCGAACCAAACCAGATAAATTCTGGTTGGTTCAGTTTTGTTGCTTTCATGACAATGTTTAAAAAATTAAGAAAATCCAAATTTCTGGTGGATCACGCCAATGTAAAAACTGGTGAATGAACATTAAAACTTTTTATAATTATAGGCTACAAAATTTTTGGATCAAACTGAAAGTAAATTTTGACTTTTCCCTTCATCCAGGTGTGTTTGACCTTATCAATGGGTTGGATGGTAAATACACATTGCAGATCTTCTTTAAGTGGGCCCTGAGACATTTTTAATGGCGAGCGCTCAATCAACACTGTTTCCTATGGTGTGTCCACCTGATATTTAGATCTAATTAATTTTTGGGAACACATCCCAAAATGGGCTAAGAAAAATTCAAATATATATATATATATAGTCAGTTCGGTTCTGTTGAAAATAGTTTATAATTTTCACAAACCGATATTCTCGATTTTTAATATAAAAAAACTAACCCGACCCAAAATAAAATGGAAAACCAACTGGTTCAGTCGGTTTTTTGAACAGCCCTATCAGATAGGCTAGGTGAGAGCATTCATATGAAACCTTAGTTGTGTAGAGAAAAAGAGAGAAAGAAAAATGGGAGAGAGAGAGAGAGATTGCTATGATCTTAAATAGGTAAACCTTGGTCATTTTCTTCTTATTTTTATTGCATTCTATGAAGTTTCCCCTGACATAGCCAATGAACGGGATCGATCGGCCATCCGCTCATTGTATGGATCGGTGGGCAGATTTCAGATCTAGAGTATCTTTATGCGCAAATCATGGATGCTGGATTGATGTGGAGGCCATCTGAAGGTGTTGGATCTGATCAACCCCAGTCACGAGGATTCCAAGATTAAATCATGTTATGGTCTAAAATCTTAGGGCAATCCAATCCTCAGATGGACCACACCGATTTGATTCAATGGTTATTGTTGGTTCTTCTATAGGTCGTTGGTACATCCAATCCATCTATCGTAATCTAGATGATGGAGTTTGTTCTAGGGATTGGATGATCTTGTGGGCCATAGAGGTCTTGTAGGAGTTTGTTATGTGTATGTGCGCACTAGCACTTGCGTGTGTGTGTGTGTATCTCAAGATGATGAATGATCATCATAGATTAAATCCATGGGCATAAATCTTCATATTTTTGGGCATATTAGAAGGGTGGCCCCATAATCTGACCTATGATGATGATAGTTTCATCAAGAGAATTTAGGAAAAATCATAAAAAGATGTTAATTGGTTGAATGGTGGAAACTAGGTGCGCTTCGGTTGACCGAAGGCCATGTTCGGTCGACCGAGCGGCTTATTTTTTGAAAAAAAAACATAGAAATCTGTAACGGTGACCCAGGAAAGCTAGGGTCGACCTAGGAAGCCTTCGATCGACCAAATGAAGGGTTGGTGGACCGAAGGACGCTTGATTCTGAAATCTAAAACAAATTATAATCTTAACCGAGGAGGTCTTCGGCTGACCAAACATAGGGCAGGGTCGACTGAGCGATTATGAATTCTATCGATTTTAATTACACACTTTCATTCTTGATCAACAAAGTTAATATATAACTTTATGAACTAGAAAATGAACAAAACTAATGAAGGGAGAGATGACAAATAAGAATAAATGAATTTAAAGATAAATGAATATGATTGAATAATATGTGTCTATAGTATCTTGTTCATAGTTGGGAATTTGATAAGTGTGGAATCCACATCACCAACAATAGGTGAGTGAATCCCAACACGGTTCTTCTTTGTTTAAATTAAGTAGCTCATTGGTGTGATGCTATGTTTGGATGAATTGTATTTATTATGATGCACGTTATATATGTTGAATGAAAGGAATGACGAATAATATGTATGTGCTTCTCAAAATGAGAGATGATTGAATTACATGTTGCCTCTCAATTGGAGGAATGATTATGTGAACACAACATGCCATACACATCATACACTCATACATTGTTTGTCTTGGAGCATCTCTCTAGAAGACCTTAAGTACTTACAGTACCGGGTTTCCTAGGGACCATCCTAGATGCCTGCAAATCATGCGAAAGTGTGCCCTACTACGTAGGGGTAGTGCAGGTTGATGGACTCCAACCTAAGCAAGTGGATGGTTTGGTTATGTAGCCACTTGATGCATCATATCATCTTGCATAATATTCTTGTATCCATAGTACAACTTGAATTGTAAGACTGTGTTTGGACGTACTGCTTTATTTGGACGGGTGTGAACCATGATAGGTCCACTCACTGAGCCTGGCCAGCTGACGGTTGTGGATTAAATGTAAACAGGTGAAGTAGAAGTTCATCCACCCAAGGTGAATACTGAAAATAATGCAGAACCAATGAAAGAACCTTAAGGGGCTTAGTTGGACTGATATGTTGATTGCTTTTCATTAATTGTTGTTATTATGATTTTTAAAACATTTAGTTAAGGCATTAGTTATTCTTAAATAAAGTCTCAGATGAGAGGACTTGATTAGATCTTTAAGCTATTAAGTAAATGCGAATGATTATCTTAATTATATGGTGTTGGATGGTTGAATGACTTAGTTAATAAGATGTAATGCCTTAGGAACTATATGATTTATGTAATACGTGCACCAAGTGCACTAGTCACTAACCGTAACTTAAACCTAAGGGTGCACACTCTGTGCCCGGATTACGAGGCATGAGAGAATGTATCAAAGAAAGGCTTTCCTTAAAAACTTAATGACCTGTAAGTTATTCCCCTCCCCCCCCCCCCCCCCCCCCCCCCCCCCCCGCTTATGCATAATTGGTAGATCCCCGAAATTAGAAACATAACCCACTGATTATTTGTTGTTATGGTTGTAACTTAGAAACCAAAAGTTAGGGATCCCTACCATCTATTGCTCCAAGCTAGATGTGCACTACATTCTGCATTGAAGTTGCCCTAGGCAAATGAAATATGAGAATATACGTGTGTGTGTGTGTAGTTAAATAGACACTAGTTAACGGGAAGTCGTCTGATTATGTTATATATGTGTGCTCGAGACCAATTGATTAGAACCATGTGTATACATTAGTTAGCTAAAACATACTTTTCTCTTATAGGATATTATGGCTCCTAAGAAGACCCGAAGCCATACAATTTCATTGGCAAGTGCAACTGTATCGCATGAATTGATAGCAAATCCTATAGCAATGGAGGAAGAAGAGTCGATTAGGAATCGAGATGAGAATGAGGTGGACGAGGAAGATTATGTGGAAGATCAATAAAACCAGGAGCATCCCCCACCCGTGGCTACCTCAGGGGGAGAAGTGGGCCCCAGTACTCGACTGCCACTATCCCCTACGGCCATGAGAGCAAGGTCTCAATATTCCACTATGGGATCCGGTATTTGGATTGATGAATCAGATGGCAGCAATGCTGGAATAACAATAGGAGCAGTTTGCTGCATTGTGGGATTTGATGACCAATATGAACATATAACTCAGGGAGGACGACAAACTATGCTGGCGAGAACCGAGACGCTTCGTGAAGTGGACCTTTTGGAGAAGTTTACCAAGCTTAGGCCGCCAATGTTCCAAGGTGCCACTAACCCTACCGTAGCTGAGAACTGGTTGATTCAAGTGGAGAAGGTACTAGAAGCTATAAACTGCCTAGATAATCAGAAGGTTAGGCTGGCCTCATCTATCTTCCAAGGAGAGGCAGACATGTGGTGGTGTGTGTTCACTTCCCCAAGTGTAGGGTTGCAATGTAGTAATAATTCGATAGAGACCGAGATCGTTCTTAGGGACTTGTATAGGAATTCACAAAATACTTCTAATGGTTTTCTAATTGAGATCTAACTAAACAGATTTTTGTAATTGAATATAGAGAAGTAGTTTTAAACTAAAAGTGATTATAATTAATATAAAAGAGCACTAGGGGTACACAGATCCACTTATAGCAATCCTTGATGTATAATTTGTTGTGGTTTCACAATTACACAACTGGAATCAAAATTGAATCCTATCTAGCCGAATGATAGAGTGGTTAATTCAGCAAAACAATCCAATTCATGTGTTGTTCATAGACATGATTCCCTCAATTCGAGTTAGGACTTAAGCACACTCAATTGCATAAGTCAATCCTAGTTCCAATAGGTTAAGATCATAACCATAATAATCATCAAACCCTGTCACAAAGCTTAACTATATCATGATTTGAAATTCATTCAAATCACATGCACAAGCAACACATAAATCGGACTTCTCAGGAAAAGATAGAACTTTGGTTTGAAGTTCCCACATGAAGAAACAAGTTCTAGAGCGTCTTGAATCCAATTACTCGGAGCGTATAGGTCTAGATCTCAGCAAAACAAGTGAGGATTAAGATAATTCTTCTAAACATCCATGAGTCATCATAAGATTGAAGAAAACTAACTTAAACTTCATTCAAACTTAAGCAAACCAATGTTCAACGTTAAAATTCAATTCATAAAACCCTAAAACGAATCAAAGCATCTTAGATGAACTACAAGCTTCACCTCTTAGCTAGAGCTAAGAGGTTTAGCCGATCATGTTATGAGAAAACATGAAAGCTAATAAAAACATGAAAACTAGAAAGAAAACTAGAAAGAGGGAGTTGTAGAACTTCAAATTCATCCGTCTCTGCCTCCCACCATGGTAGATCTCTTCTAGGATCACTTAAGAAGGATGCGGAGGTCTCCTTTTATAACACAAATCTGTCTTTCGCTTGAAATCTTCTGAAATTGCATAACTACTTACGCAGACAGGTCCAATTGATCGGAGATACCTCCGATTGATTAGACTGTGAACTCCAATTGATCTAAAGTCGACCGATTGATCGTAAAAGAGTCCAGAAAGTTGCTATTTTCTGCCATGTATTTCGATTGATCGGATACCTCTTTCAGATTGATCGAAAATATGTTCAGAGAAATCTAGTATTTCTAGTATGTTCAATTGATGGTCCGATGGATCGGACTTCCATTGAAAACTCCTCCGATTGATCGGACACCTATCGTCGATCCATCGGAACTACTGATTTCTTCATTTTCTTCTGTTTTCTCTTCGGATCTTCTTTGCTTGATTTCTTTCTCTCATTCTTCCTTTCCTTGACTCTTCAATGTCCCTTTACAGTGTCCTTTAATGCCCAAATGGTGAGGCTTCTCTCTTATTCCTACAATCACAAAACCATGCATTAGATAGGACTTCAAACGTATAAATCGTACATAGTTAGTGATGAAATGGGGTTAGAACATACACATTTAAGAGCTCAACATACCCCTCAACCAGCATTTTGCTAGTCCCGAGCAAAATATGCGTGAAACTAATCCAACTCTCCAAAACTCAACTCTTCTTCGGAAACTATGTTTCTATACATTTCAAGACATGTAAGTACAAAAATCAGCAAAACTGAGTGATAGAAGTTGAGACCTTGAACTTTAAAAAACATAACAAGTGTTCATATGGAATTCCCGCTGATTGATTGATAAATAGAAGGATCCAAACAAATTTAAGCTAATGTGCATAGTGAATGTTCATCTCATGAATTTTCGGGATTATCTTCTTCATAGATCAACTAAATTAGGGATCTAAGGTGTACAGATTAACAACAAGCCTATAACAGGAATTTACCTTGCCATCATTCCGACGACTTTCACACTACTTCCCATTTCCAGCTTTGGTTACGGGTAGACCATCCCCCGGTTGGTAATAGGTATCCCTTTTCGGCATTTTCACCATATTCTCAATCATACCCATATTTTCTTTTCTTCTTTCCTTTTCATATACATTAGATAAGATTTTTAGAAATTCATATCTTTCGTTATTTTCCCATGGACAAGGATGGACAAAGTACCCTGGCTTGGTTCCTCAACACCTTAAATTTAAACCTAGCCAATCCACAAATCTACATAATCCTTTCAAAACATGAGAATCATGTAAAGTGAACTAGGTGTATAAGTGTTCAGATTTTCTATCAATCATAAAAATAGGGGAATTCACATATAAAACTATTATCTTAGAGATTGTTCAAGATATTCAACGTCACTCACTTCGTATCTCTTTTTCTTATGCTTACACCATCCCAAATGCATAGAAACAAAGTTTTCCAAAGGAGTTTTGAATTTTCAGAAAATTTTGAAAAATTTTCTTCATATATTGCTCGAAATGTTACAAAACACTAGATTCATCCTAGTGATTCCACACCCCCAACCAAATCTTGCATTGTCCTCAATGTAACTTATATGCAATGAGTAAAACATGAGAGTGATGATAAAAATAAAGGGAGTGAGGAATGATAGTACCTGAGAGAGTAAAAAGCTGGAATTCTACCTCCTTCTAACAAAACTATTGAAAAACAAATAACAAAAAGTACGAAATCCTAATCCTAAACTATTTATACCTCCATCAGACTAGGAGATCAAATATCCTAATACACAAGATTGGTCAGAGATATGGACATACCTTCTAAGGAAAAGTTCTTAAAGAACGACTTTAAATGCTGACCATTTGCTTTAAAGATGTTGTCATTCCTTGGATTCATCAACTCGACAATCCTATATGGATAAATAGTTTTTACAATGAAAGGACCGGTCCATCGAGACCTCATTTTTTTTAAATAAATGTAACCGAGAATTATACATAAGGACCTTTTGATTAATCGTGAAATTCTTACGAAGGATGTTCTTGTCATGGAATATACCTTCCTCTTGTCCTTGTAAATTCTCGCATTCTCGTAAGCCTCGTTCTGGAGTTCTGCAAGTTCATTCAATTGAAGTTTGCATAACGAACTTGCTTTGTCAGAATCAAAATTTATTTTCTTTATCGCCTTGACGGTTTTCACAAATTTCTGAAATTAGTATCTATTTAGGATTTTTTTTAGAGTTTTAGAACTAACTTAGTTTATTTATTTGATTTTTTTCTTTTCAGGGATTTCTAGGAAGCTGAAGAAGATACAAGAGTTTCAAGTGCGAATCAGGTTCTATCTTTCTAAACCTTACTCTTCTCCTTCTCCTATTCATTCCTATTCATCTCTTGTAGAGTGGGTGGGGATTCCTTTTGGATCTCTAAAAGGTCGTGCTTTTTGCCACCTGGATTCCTATTGGTCAGCTCAGCCGCCTTGGATCACCTTGTGCTCAGAGATTTCTTTTCTCATCTCTACTCCTCTTTCTCCTTTTTCTGCACTTTTTCTCAAAAGATTCAAAGAGTGGGTGGGGTGTTCTCTGAACCTCTATTGACCAGGAGAAATCGGTCTCTATCTTTGTTTCTGGCCTAGCCATTGCAAGACACCTTGTGCTTCGGTCTTAGAGAAGAGTAAAGAAAAAGAAGGAAGAATTCTTTTTCCTTTTTGTTTCTTATTTTTGGTTTCGCATGCCACATTGGGCTCGGGATTCCAATAACCGACTCATAAGTGAAGGGGGGGATAGTAGAAGGCATTGATAGAGAGCCACGTGTTAGGAGACATCTAGATTCTCCAATTTTATCTGAAAGTATGGCTGCAAATCAACCTAACCCGGTTCAAAATCAAACTGAAACAGGGGAGAATGTGGTTGAGAATGTTCCCCGACCTAGGACTTTACGTGATTTCTTGCAACCTGCAAGAACGAGCACTCCCTCATTCATAGTATTTCCACTAAATGCAGGGAACGTGGATTTGAAACCGGGAGTGATCAATCTTCTCCCTAAATTCCATGGTCTAGACAGTGAAAGTGCCTATCAACACCTTAGAGAGTTTGATGAAGTAATCACCACCATGCACGTTGCAAATGTGACTGAAGATGTAGTAAGACTTAAATTCTTCCCTTTCACTCTTAAGGATAAAGCCAAGGGTTGGCTTTATGCATTGAGGCCAAGATCAATTGGGTCATGGAATGATATGCACAGAGAATTTATAAAAAAATTCTTCCTTACTCACAAAACGAACATGCTTAAGCGCCTTATCATGAACTTTGCCCAAAAGGAGGATGAAACCTTTTCCCAATGTTGGGAGAGATTCAAGGACCTATTAAACGCATGCCCACATCATGGCTATGAAATTTGGCGGATTATAAGTTTTTTCTATGAAGGACTGATTCCATCCATGCGCCAATTTATAGAGATGATGTGTAATGGGGAGTTCATGAATAAGGAAGGTGATGAAGCATGGAATTATCTGGAAGAATTGGCTGAAAGTGCACAATCTTGGGACACATCTAAACCAACAAATTCCAAGACTGGCCAACAAAAAGAAAAGGGAGGAATGTATGTCTTATCAGAAGAAGATAGCATAAGTGCACGGTTGGC
Source organism: Liriodendron chinense (assembly GCA_003013855.2). Lineage (NCBI taxonomy): Eukaryota > Viridiplantae > Streptophyta > Magnoliopsida > Magnoliales > Magnoliaceae > Liriodendron > Liriodendron chinense. The sequence continues at coordinate 6,930,344 of ML058433.1, forward strand.
TAGCCTTACAAGAAAGGTCGAAGCCATGGAATTAAGGAAAGGAGAAACAATCAACTCCACTGAGGTTGAAACTGTTTGTAGAATTTGTGCTGGAAATCAACATGCTACACCAGATTGTCCCACAATTTCAGCAGTCCAAGGCATCTTACAAGAACAAACAAATGCCATAAACAGTTATCAACAGCAATATGGTGCTCCAAAATCAAACACGTATAATCCTAATTGGAAGAACCATCCCAACTTCAGTTGGAGGAATGGACCCACTGCAAATGCAAACAACACTCCAAAAGTATCACTAGAAGAGATGTTGGGTGCACTCGTATCGGTCCAGAATGAGTATAACAAGACAAATTCTCTAAAAATAGATGGGTTCATGCAAGAGCAATTGAAATTCAATCAAAATTCAAATCAAGCCATTAATGAATTGAAAACATCTCTGGCTAGAGTTGAAGCTCACCTTAGTGGTAGAGAGAAGGGCACACTTCCTGCTCAACCTCTTCCTAATCCAAGGACCCAGTATGAGATACAAGATGCAAGCTCATCCTCCCACCATACGGAACATGTCCAGGCTATCACCACTTTGAGAAGTGGGAAAGAAATTGACAAATCTAATCCGGTGAAGGCCCCAAAGCCTAAGGATCCGGAAATTCCCAAAGAGGATGATAGCCCAGACAATATTCCACAAGAGAAAGAACCGGAAAGGCAATACAAGCCGGTTGCCCCATTTCCACAAAGGTTGATTTCACCAAAACCTTTAGATAAAAATCTGGAGATTCTGGAAATTTTCAAGCAGGTGAAGATCAACATCCCGCTGTTGGATGCAATAAAACAAATACCATCTTATGCCAAATTTCTAAAGGAATTGTGTACAGTCAAAAGGAAACACAATGTCCACAACAAAGTTCTTTTGGCTGAGAATTTGAGCGCCATCATCAAACAAGAGGTGCCCCAAAAATACAAGGATCTAGGTAGTCCAACCATCTCATGCATCATAGGAGACTACCAGATCAAACAAGCCCTACTCGACTTGGGGGCAAGTGTGAATCTCATTCCATATTCGGTCTACGAACAACTTGGGTTAGGTGAATTGAAACCCACCAAAACCACACTTCAACTTGCTGATAGATCCATTCGGATACCGAGAGGAATGATAGAGGATGTTCTAGTCCAAGTTGATAAATTCTATTACCCAGTAGATTTTATTGTCTTGGACACACATCCTGTGATAGGCACCGGTGCTCAAATTCCCGTCATTCTTGGACGACCGTTTCTAGCTACTTCAAATGCCATTATCAATTGTAGAAACGGACTTGTACAAATGTCCTTTGGAAATATGACCCTTGAGCTTAACATATTTGATTTATGCAAACAACCACGTGAGGTTGATGATGATGTCCACGAGTTAAACATGATTGAATCATTCGTGGAGGATACAATCCCCTTGTCACTATTTTCCGACCCTTTGGAGGCATGTGTGGCCCATCTTCATAAGATGAATGATGACACAACACAAGAGATGGATGCCATTCTAGATGTGATGCTGGTGCTTGAGAATAAAAGATGGAGGGCCCCAATTGAACCTTTGCCTGTAAATGAGAACAAGGCCCTCCCATCCAACATCAAGGCACCAAAACTCGACCTAAAACCATTGCCAAGTGAGCTAAAGTATGTTTATTTAGGTCGAGATGAGACATATCCAGTGGTGATGTCTTCCCACTTGGATGAGGAACAAGAGAGTAGGCTAATAGCCACTCTATTAGAGCACAAGAGTGCCATTGGATGGTCAATTGCGGATCTCAAAGGCACAGACCCACTGATTTGCACTCACCGCATACACCTTGAGGAAAATGCAAAGACATCCCGGCAACCACAAAGGCGACTAAATCCAAACATGAAGGATGTGGTTAAGGCCGAAGTGGTGAAACTATTGGATGTAGGTATCATTTACCCAATATCTGATAGCCAATGGGTGAGCCCAACCCAAGTGGTGCCTAAGAAATCCGGAATAACCATCGTAGCCAATGCCAATAACGAACTTGTGCCAACTAGAGTCACTACTGGTTGGAGAATGTGCATTGACTACAGGAAGCTAAACACTGTCACGAGGAAAGACCACTTCCCCCTATCATTTGTTGATCAGATTTTAGAACGGTTGGCGGGTCATTCCCACTTTTGCTTCCTTGATGGCTATTCAGGGTACAACCAAATAGAAATTGCCCGTGAAGACCAAGACAAGACTACATTCACATGTCCATTCGTCACTTTCGCCTATCGACGGATGCCGTTTGGACTATGTAATGCCCCTGCCACCTTTCAGCGTTGTATGATGAGCATCTTTTCTGACATGGTGGGGACCATTCTCGAAGTCTTCATGGATGATTTTTCCGTATTCGGTTGTAGCTTTGATGAGTGCCTTGAGCACTTGAAATCTGTGCTAAAAAGATGTGAAGAGAAGAACCTAGTGCTCAATTGGGAAAAGTGTCACTTCATGGTTCAAAAGGGAATTGTACTTGGTCACATCGTTTCACAAAATGGAATTGAGGTGGACAAAGAAAAAATTGATCTTATCTCTACCCTTCCACCACCCAAAAGCATACGAGATGTGCGGTCCTTTTTAGGACACGCAGGATTTTACAGAAGGTTCATAAAGGATTTCAGTTCACTCTCTCGCCCTTTATGTAACCTACTTCAAAAGGAAAATTCATTCGAGTGGAATGAAGAATGTCAAAAGGCCTTTACCACCCTTAAAGGTATGTTGACATGTGCCCCAATAATGCAACCACCTGATTGGAGCCTTCCTTTTGAAATTATGTGCGATGCTAGCGACTATGCTATTGGGGCTGTGTTAGGCCAAAGAAAAGATAAAAAGCCATGTGTCATCTACTATGCAAGTAGAACCCTAAACTCAGCCCAGGCAAACTACACCACTACTGAAAAGGAACTTTTAGCCGTAGTTTTTGCCTTGGAGAAGTTTAGATCCTACTTGATTGGATCCAAGATCATTGTATTCACTGACCATGCCGCGCTTAAGTATCTTCTCTCTAAGAAGGATGCTAAACCATGGTTATTAAGATGGATCCTCCTACTCCAAGAATTCGACTTAGAAATACGTGATAAGAAAGGAGTAGAGAATGTAGTAGCTGACCACCTCTCTCGACTTGTCCTCACTGATTCCCCTGAAACGACTGTAATCAATGACATGTTCCCTGATGAACAACTTTTTGCTGTTTCCCAATTGCCATGGTATGCGGACATTGCTAATTATCTTGCTACAGGTACAATTCCTACATATTGGAAAAAGCAAGATAAGGATAGATTCTTCACGAAGGTGCGGAAATTTCTATGGGACGACCCATACTTATTCAAGTACTGTCCCGATCAAATCATAAGGAGATGTGTCCCAGATGATGAGCAACAAAGTATCATCTCCTTCTGTCATTCTCAAGCATGTGGTGGTCACTTTTCGGCCAAAAAGACCACAGCGAAAATTCTGCAATGTGGGTTTTATTGGCCCACCATGTTCAAAGACACATATGAGTTTTGCAAAGTATGTGAACCTTGTCAGAAACTAGGAGGAATCTCTCGTAGAAATATGATGCCACTCAATCCCATCTTAATTATCGAAATTTTTTATTGTTGGGGCATCGATTTCATGGGCCCATTCCCATCTTCTTTTGGAAATTTATACATCTTACTTGCCGTTGATTATGTTTCCAAATGGGTCGAGGCCATTCCTTGCCGGAATAATGACCATAAAACGGTCATTCGATTTTTAAAAGAAAATATTCTTTCCCGGTTTGGAACGCCTCGAGTCATCATAAGTGATGGAGGGTCTCACTTTTGCAATCGCCCTTTTGCAGCCCTAATGAAGAAATATGACGTTACACACAAAGTGAGCACCCCCTATCACCCACAAACTAGTGGACAAGCTGAGATATCCAATAGGGAGATTAAACACATTTTAGAGAAAACGGTGAATCCCGATCGCAAGGATTGGTCACTTCGACTTACCGATGCGCTTTGGGCTTACCGTACTGCCTTTAAAACCCCTATTGGAATGTCTCCCTATAGACTTGTCTATGGGAAGGCTTGTCACTTGCCTGTGGAGTTGGAACATAAGGTTTATTGGGCTATTAAGACAATGAATTTCAATTCTGACAAGGCAAGCTCGCTATGCAAACTTCAATTAAATGAACTTGCAGAAATCCGGAATGAAGCTTATGAGAATGCGAGAATTTACAAGGACAAGACGAAGATATTCCATGATAAGAATATTCTTCGCAAGACATTCACGATCAATCAAAAAGTCCTCATGTATAATTCTCACTTACATCTATTTCCGGGAAAATTGAGATCTCGATGGACCGGTCCCTACATTGTGCAAACTATTTATCCGTATGGGACTGTCGAGCTATTGAATCCAAGGAACGGCAATATTTTTAAGGCAAATGGGCAGCGATTAAAGCCGTTCTTTGAAAATTTTCCTTCAGAAGGTATGTCCATACCCCTGAATGATCCTGTGTATCGGGATGATTGATCTCCTAGTCTGATGGAGGTATAGAGTAGTTAAGATTAGGATTTTGCTGCTTTTGTTTTCGTTTTCATAGGTTTGTTAGAAGGAGGAAGATTTCCAATGTTCACTCTCTCAGGTAATATCATTCCTCACTCCCTGTTATTTTCAAATTGCTCTCATGTTTTGCTCATTGCGAATCTTTTACATTGAGGACAATGCAAGATTTGGTTGGGGGGTGTAGGACTGCTTGGATGAATCCAGCACTTTGCAACATCTCAAGCAATTATGTGAAAATTTTTCGATTTTTTTCAAAAATTCGAAACTCTTTTGGAAAACATTGGTTCTATGCATTCCAGATGATATGAGCATAAGAGGAAGAGATATGAAGTGAATAGGGCTGGATGTCTGGAATCTCTCATTGCATAATGGTTTTATATGTGAACTCCCCTATTTTTGTGATTGATAGAAAATCTGAACACTTTTACACCTAGTTCACATTACACGATTTTCATGAGTTGAAGGGATTATGTGATTTATGGATTAGCTAGACTTTGAATTAAGGTATTGAGAAATCAGGCCGGGGTACTTTGTCCATCCTTGTCCATGGGAAAATAATGAAAGATATGGATTTTTAAAAATCCTATCTAATTTAAAAAGAAAAAGGAAAAGGAAGGATGAAATTGGGAATGTGGAAAAACGGTGGAAAATTTCGATTAGGGCTACCTACTACCAACCGGGGGATGGTCTACCCGTAACCAAAGCCGGAAATGGGACGTAGTGTGAAAGTCGTCGGAAGGACGGTAAGGCAAATTCCTGTCATTGGCTTGATGTGGCTCTATGTACCTTGAGTTCAATAGTCTAGTTGATCTATGAAGAAGATAATCCTAGAAACTCATGGAATGAATTTTCACTACCCACACTAGGATGAATTTGTTCAAGTCCCTCTATTTATCAACCAATCAGTGGGAATCTCATATGAATGCCTATTATGCCTTGAGGATTTACGGTTCCAACCTTTGACGCCTAATCTTTCTGAATCTTACACTTATGAACCTTGGAATGTATAGAAGGATGGTTTCTGAAAGAGAGTTGAGTTTTTGAAGAATGAGATTAGCTTCACGCATGTTTTGCTCGGGACTAGCAAAATGCTGGTTGGGGGGTGTGTTGAGCTCTTAATTGTGCATTTTCTACCCCCAATTCATCACTCATTGTGCAAGGTTTGTATGGTTTGTAAGCTAATTCAATGCATGTTTTGTGACTACAGGATTGAGGGTGGACTCTACTCAATTGAAGACATAAAGAGCTCACTTGGGATCATTCTGATGAAGAATGTTTGAGGACCAAAGAAGAAAAGAAAGAAAGAACTAAAGAAGAGAAGAAAGCAGATGAAAGAAAGGAAGAAAATAAGAAGAAAATGAAGCTGACCGGTCGTGACCGGTCGGCCAAGGAAGCCAGACCGGTCAGTGACCGGTCAGCCATGTATGTTGGGCACTACTGAAGAGGACCGACCGGTCATGACCGGTCGGTCATTGTTGCTGGAAAATTACTGAAGAGGTCCGACCGGTCATGACCGGTCGGACATGCTTGTTGGACCAAGGATGAATAGGCCAGACCGGTCAAGAATGACTCTCTATTGAGGCCGACCGGTCATGACCGGTCGGCCATGCGTATGAACTTAGAAACTTCTAATTTCTTCCCGATTTTCTCTGCGCTGCGTAAGAGTTTCACAAATTCCCGATTATTCCGATGTTGTGAGCCTCCAGACTATAAGAGGACACCTAGGGATCATTCCTAGGGTATCCTAGAGGGGTTCAAGCGAGGTTGGAGGCTGTGGAAGTGAAGATTGGAGTTTCACAACTCCTTTTGGTTTGCTTTGCTGTTTTCATGCTTTTTGTAGTTGTTTCATGTTTCTTTGGATCATGAGCAGCTAAACCTCTTAGCTAGGGCTAAGAGGTGAAGCTTGTAGTGAATCCAAGATGTTTTAATTCGTAGTTAAGTGGTTTTAGTTTGGAATTCATGATTATGAACTAAGGTTTGAAGTTTATACAAGTTTTTAAGTAATTTTTCTTAGTCTTGTGATGACTCATGGATGTTTGGATGAATTACTTATCTTCTTAATTTGTTTGCAACGGTATAGACCTGTATGATCCGAGGAATTGGAGTGCGCTCTAGTACTAAGCTCTTCATAAAGGGACTTCAGGCCAAAGTTCTATTTTAGTTGATTTTCTGGAATATGTAAGGACTGTGATGGTGATTTGAATCTAGTTCAAATCCTAATCTAACCTTGTCTTGTGAGAGGACTTGGGGATGGTTATGATTGAGAACTGGACCTATAGGAAAGGGGAATGACCTATGCAATTGAGCATGCTCAGCTCAGCCTAGATTGAGTGAATCTTATGCATAGAACTTACATATTACAGACTGTTTGGTTTAACAGTTCTATCATCCGACTGGACGGACAGGAATGTCGATTCTAGTTGAGAGAATAAGAAACCACAGCGGATTAAACATCAAGGACTGCTACAAGTGGATCCTTTAAACCCTAGTACCCTCTTATAATTAATTAATCTCGATTTAATTCAGCTTTTGTTACTCACATCAACTTTATACAACAATCTGATTAGTAGACTTCAATAGACACTTGTGGATGAATTTGTGAGATCCTACATAGTCCCTGTGGATCGACCTCGGTCTTACCGAGTTTATTACTACATCGCAACCCTACACTTGGGGAAGCGAACACCAATCATCAACTAATTTGCAATATCAAAATGGTTCTCATCTGGGACATCACCGAGGTCCATTACACTCTGACACCGGCCGCCGCACATCACACGCATGACCAAGTGAGTAGAAAAGACCTCACTATCCGCCTCGTCAGTGGTATGATAATGTCCACCCGTCTCATCAATAGCGGACTCATTTCACAAGCTGTTCAAACTCAACCTAGCTTATAGCCCTCTACACTCGGGTGGATAAGGTCACACCCCTTTCCAACCGACCTCGACACAGTGGGAGACGCAGCCTACTGGTATTTGGCACTCGGGATCTCATATTATCCACTCGGTCTCGACGTTGGAGCATCCTATTGGTACCACAGGGTTTAGGAACTTTCACCCAAGGACATCCATAGCGCCTACGTGCTAGAACATGTTTCCGGTGTCCATTCCTGCTAACCACGATGTGACTGCGGTGGCCACCACCTTGATGCTGCTAGGCTGTGAAGGCGATCGTGACATACATATTGCGAGATGCATGAGTCATACAATCCAAGTCATGCACCAAACCTACGCATGCCGAGCAATCATGTGGGACGACCCACTCTCGCACGGGTCCCCTATGTATAACAAGCCAAAATGGTGTATGCTATGATTAATCGTGATCCAAAACAGGCATAAAAATGATGTGTATGGGCATATGAATGAGCATATGGTATCCATTATACTAAGCATATTATCAATGTGACCTATCAAGCTAATTACACTAGCATGTTATCAGACGTATCGTGTGATGTTGGCCTTATATGGCCCAATATATGTAGAGAGCGGGACCCAGACTATGGGCTCCATTGGAAATGTAGAGGTCTTCGTGGCATGACCCACTTGAGACTACATCGGCCCCATACTAGGGCCTACACACACAAAATGGGCTAACGAAATAAATGTACGACATGGATGAAATACACACATTAAGCGAGTCCCACTAAGGAGGGCCTGTATAGAACATAAATACCAAGGTGGGGTCCACAGTGGTCTTACCAATAGGTTGGATAGCAAATAAACATTACCATAGGCTTTAGAAAGTTTCAGCCATAAGCATTCAATCATCACCATTTACTATGCGTGGCCCATCCAAAACTAGGCCCCACACCCTTGCCAAGATGGAAGGCAAAGTACACAACACATCCATGAAGATGGCCCCACAACCTTTGGTTGGATGAAAAATGAACATCCCAGTGGCTTCAAGAAAAGTTTCAATGGTGGTCATCAACAACCACTGGCTCCTGAGGTGTGGTCCACTTGAGATTTGTATTTACCTCATTTTCGGGCCCACGGCCTAAAATGACATGGAAAAACAGATGGGCAGCGTGGATAAGACAGATACATCATGGTGGGATGTTCGCTTCCCCAAGTGTAGGGTTGCGATGTAGTAATAATCTCGGTAAGACCGAGGTCGATCCACAGGGACTTGTGTAGGAATTCACAAACACATCCAATAGTGTCTATTGAGAGCTAACAACCAGATTTTGTATGAGATTGATGTAAGTAACAACTTTAAACTAAATTGAAGGTAAACAATTATAAAAAGGCACTCGGGGTTCAAGGATCCACTTGTAGCAATCCTTGATGCTCAATTCACTGTGGTTTCTCATTTTATCAACTAGAATCAATATTAAGATCTATCTAGCCGGATGATAGAGCTGTAAAACCAAACAATCTGTCATATGTAAGGGCCATGTGTATGATTCACTCAATGCAAGCTAGGCTGAGCATGCTCAATTGCATAGGTCAGTCCCAATTCCAATAGGATAAGATCACAATCATAACCATCCTCAAGTCTTGTCACAAGACAAGGCTAGATTATGATTTGAACTTGATTTAAATCACATGCACAGTCCCATACATAATTCAGAAAACCAGAAAAGTAGAACTTTGGTAGGTAGTTCCCACATGAAGATCATAGTACTAGAGCGTACTCCAATTCCTCGGATCATACAGGTCTAGACTAGCACACAACAATTAAGAACTTAAGTAATTCTCCCAAACATCCATGAGTCATCATAAGACTAAGAAAAACTACTTAGAACTTGTATTAACTTCAAACCATTGTTCATAATCATGAAAACCAATCTTAAAACCAACTATAAACGAATTGAAACATCTTAGATCCACTACAAGCTTCACCTCTTAGCCCTAGCTAAGAGGTTTAGCCGTTCATGATCCAAGGAAACATGAAACAACTAAGAAAAACATAAAACAGTAAAACAAACTAGAAGGAGTTGTGGAACTCCGAAATCCACTTCCGCCGCCTCCAACCTTGCTTAAACTCTTCTAAGATACCCTAGGAACGATCCCTAAGTGTCCTTTTATAGTGGGGAGGCTTCGCAACCTCAGAAACTTTCAGATTTTATGTAAGAGTACGCAGTGCGCAGAGAATCTCGGGACTTGTAGAACACATTTCGTTACGTAGGCGACCGGTTGCACGACTGGTCGCAGTGGCTGGACGACCGGTTGTAGATACTGGACGACCGGTCTCAAAACGGCAAAAAGTGTCCAGTGAGTTTCGAGGATTTTCAACCCAGAAAAATAATTTAAGGACCAGTCGCAGAAGTGGACGACCGGTCGCACGACCGGTTGTGAACAGTCCAGAGAGTTGTGGCCTCTGGGTCTCCTTTGTTGCATGTGCGGACCGGTCGGACGACCGGTCTTTGACCTTGGACGACCGGTCATGGGCACCTTCTTCTGCTTTCTTTCTTCTTTTCTCTGACTTCTTTCTTTCATTCTTTGACGCTTAGCCTTGTGGTCTTCAATGCTTGTAATTAGCCACTTTAACTCTTCAATTAGTAAATCCTCTCTCTTATTCCTACAAACACAAATCTATGCATTAGATTGGTCTTTAAATCATGAAACCATGCATAATGAGTGATGAATTGGGGTTAGAATATGCACAATTAAGAGCTCAACATGGGACCCACAAGGTGGACCACCTGCTGGGTAGCATGCGTGCGCACACTGTCTGCAGCGTGGGACCCCCTGGGTCATAAGAGTTTTGAATCAAACTAATATTGGTGTTTTCTCTTTCATCCAGACCTGTGCCACAGGTCTGGATGGAAAATAAACACCATGGTGAGCCTTAGGATGGTTTCAACGGTAGCCATTCAATTTTCCACTGTTTCCTGACAGTGAGACCCACACAGTTTCTAAATCAAGCTGATATTGTGTGGGTCCTTCATACAGGTCTATGCGACCTTATCAATAGGTTTGGATGGCAAGAAAACATCAAGGTGGGGCCATGGAAGATTTCAACAGTGGATGTCACTATCCCCATTGTGTCCTATGGTGCAGCCCACTTGAGATCTGAATCTGCCTTAGATCTGGGCCCATGGCCAAAAATGATCTGGAAAACAGGATGGGCGGCGTGGATGATACATACACATCATGGTGGGTCCCACGAGGTGGGCCCTCTCCACCGTTGGAAAGAGCACAATGTCAATGACGCTGGCTCTCTCTCTCTCTCTTATATATATTATTTATATTTTGTTTTTCTTTGTTTTTCTAGCTAAGTAGGGTCCACACATGAAAAATCCAACCCGTCTATTGGGTTTTCCAGATCACGAGGGGCCTAATGAGCCCTGGTTTGTGGAGGTTTCGTGGCATACATACATCACGATAGGCCAAGGAAGGTTTGGATAGTGGCATCATTGTCTCCACTTTTTCATGTGGTGCGGTCCAATTAAGATTTGGACCTTCTTCATTTTTTAGCTCCAGACATAAAATAAACTAGAGAAATAGTGGACGGTGTGGATTAAACAAAAACATCAAGGTGGGACCCACGAGTGGGGATCCTATTCACACCCTTGCAAGTCTGACGCTGGACAGTTCCAGCTTCTCTGACGCTAAGAACATCCAGCGTCTGGACTGTCTCTCCCCCTTTATTATTATTACTATTATTTTAAAATCTATGTGGGGTCCATATGTGGGCGATCCAATCCATCCATCTGGTTGTCCATATGTGGGGTCCAAAAGCTTTGGATCAAGATGATCTTTGTATTTTTCCTTCATCCAGATCTTTGTGATCTAATGAACAAGTTGAATGGTAAATAAATATAGCATGCGGGGCATGCTGTCTCACAGCGTGGCCCACTTGTGGGCCCCACCACAGTTCACAAAACAAGGGAAAGGAAGGAAAAAGGAAAGAAAAGAGGGAAATCAGGCTAACAGGATGGACCCCTGCCACTGTGGGGTCCACCATACATTTGATACATAAGTAAGATGAGTCCCCATCTTTGAGGGCCCACTAAAATGAAAAGAAACAATGGAAAAGACGATTTTCATCCTCCCTTGCACTCACTTGTAGAATGGACGGTTGGATCGGGTCGAATCATCGATCGGACGATCCGGATGATGAAGCTCTTCCTACAAACCTTTCTAACCTCCCTCAAGTCCTAATCCTCCCCTTAATTCTCTCTTTTCTTTTTTACCTCTTTCTTTAATCTCTCACTAAACCTTTCTTTAATCTCTCTCTCTCTCTCACACTTAATCTTTTCTTTTCTTTTCCTTTCTTTCTTTTCTTTCTTCTCTCTCTTCAAATTCTAGCTATGAGAAAAAAATGAGGGAAGGCTCCTACGTATGGGGCCTTATGGAGTAGAGATTTTGGGATAGAGGAGGGATTAAAAGGGGAGAGAGGGGTAGAAAGGGAAGGGAAAAAGTGAGCAGAATGATGGCTTATAGCTAGGAGTAGGGTAGGTATTGATGTTAGGACCTTTCTTGCATGGGGAATTGGAGAAAGGTAGGGGTATATAGGGGAATTATAGAGATTAGATAATACTTTAATAGGGGTATTTTAGGGTTTTGGTATAAGATGTGATGGATTGATGAAAAAAGGTGATGGGGGTAGGTGGGGGATTGATTGATTGATAAATAGAGTGATTGATTAAACTTTCTAAGGATTTGTGTAAGTAGGGCCCACGCTACGCATGCGTTGCGTGACCCTCCTCAGATTGCGCAAATGATCGTAACTTTCACACCTGGTATCGCAATGGGGTGTGCCGCGCGGCGTTGGAATCGCAGCAGCCTACGCGGTCGCCAGGGATAGGTCTTGGGTCGATGCGGTACTAAAATAGGGTTGCGATCAAGGCTCATTAATCTGGTCTATCTGAAACGTACCGGCGCCGAAACTAAGCGTACGGAGGGCAAATCTGGGTATGAGTCTTACAACTCTCCCCCCTAATTAAAATTGTCATCCTTGAAATTTGCACTACAAACCCAAACTAGTCGAAGCTCATAAGAGAAAGAAATCGCATCACTATATACCATACGAAAAGTAAACATACTGATACAATCAATCATCGAAAAGATGAGGATAAGACTAGCGAATCTCTGCCTCTCGCTCCCACGATGCCTCATCTGTGCTATGATGACTCCACTGGACCTTCACCAAAGGAACGACCTTAGTCAAGAGGACCTACTCCTTCCGGTCAATGATACGAACAGACTGCTTAATGTAAGAAGCATCCTCACGAACCTCCAACGGCTGCCAATCTATCACAGGAACCACGTCTGACCCACACTTTCGCAACATAGAAACATGGAAAAACGTTGTGGACGCCAGACAACTGAAGCGGCAAGGCAAGCTGATAGGCCACGGTGCCAACGCGCCCAGTGATCTCGAAGGGTCCAATGAATCTCAAGGCAAGCTTCCCCTTGACTCCAAAACGAACCACGCCCTTTATGGGCGAACCCTGAGATACACACGATCCATAACGAAAAATTCTACGGGACGACGTCGACGATCTGCAAAACTCTTCTGCCAGCTCTGAGCTGTCCGCATCTTCTGCCTAATGATATTAACAGCCTCGGATGTCCTCTACACCAACTTGGGACCTAGGAGACGACGCTCTCCAACTTCGATCCAACAACTAGGCGACCTACAAGGTCTACCATACAACGCCTCAAAAGGAGCCATACTGATAGTCGCCTGATAGCTGTTATTGTACGCAAACTCAACCAAACGCAGGTGCTTATCCCAACTACCTGAGAAATCTAGCACACAAGCTCGAAGCATGTCCTCAAGGATCTGGTTGACCCTCTCGGTCTGTCCATCAGTCTGTAGATGATATGCGGTGCTGAACTTCAAGGCAGGCCCCATCGCCTTCTGAAAACTCCTCCAGAACCGCGATGTAAATCTCGAATCTTGGTCAGAAATGATCAAAACTGGGACACTGTGCAGTCTCACAATCTCCTCGATAAACAAATCTGCAAGTTGGTCTAATGGCTAGGTCGCACGTATCGCAAGAAAATGTGCCGATTTGTCAGACGATCGACAACAACCTAGATGGCGTCGTGATCGCTTAGAGTCCTCGGCAAGCCCATAATGAAGTTTGTGGTCATGTGCTCTCATTTCCACAACGAGACACTCAACGGCTGTAAGGGACCTAAAGGTTTTCGATGATCAGCCTTGACACGCTGGCAGGTGTCACACTCGGCCACAAAACTTGGCAATCTGACGCTTCATTCCGGCCCAGAAATACTGCCTCCTCATATTATGATACATCTTGATAGAGCCCAGGTGAATCATGAACCTCAATTGGTGTGCCTCATCCATAAGATCTCTACGCAACTGTGGAATATCTATGACATACAACCGGCCCCTGAAACGAAGTCCACCATCTGATCCAATTTGCCAATCTGTCTGATCCTCTGACACAGCCTCTGCTTGATAGTCCTGCAACGTCTGGTCATCCTACTGAGCCTCAATCACCCTAGAAATAAGAGAGGGTTGAATCGACAAGCTCGATAAGTGTGCGATAGAAGATTGCAGGCTCGGCTCAAAATCATACTCGGCAACATCCTCGAGCATCCTCCATTCCTGATCCATCATATGCGCCACCAGGCCACTTGGCCGGCGAGTAAGGGCATCTGCCACCACGTTGGCCTTTTCAGGGTGGTATTAAAGATCAAAATCATAATCCTTTAGGAGCTACATACAGCGTCTCTACCTCATGTTCAACTCAGACTACGAGAAGAGGTACTTTAAGCTCTTGTGGTCGGAAAAGAGCTTGAACTTGACCCTATAAAGATAGTGCCTCCAAACCTTTAGTGTGAAGACTACTGCTGCTAACTACAGATCATGTGTGGGGTAGTTCTACTCATGGACCTTGAGCTGGAGAGACGCGAAGGCCACGAGTCTACTATGCTGCATCAGGACAGTATGCGAGGCATCTATAAAAACCATGAATCCTTCACTCCCGGAGGGAAGAGTGAGGACTGGTGTAGAAGTAAGATGGTCCTTTAGTTCTGCAAATGCTCGCTCATGGGCATCACTCCAAACGAACTCAACGCCCTTCCGAGTCAACCTGGTCAACGGGGCTACAATACGGGAGAAACCCTCGATGAAACGACGATAATAACCTGCTAACCCAAGGAAACTCTGGATCTCAGACGCATTCATGGGCTGGCCCCACTGACGTACAGGCATCAATCTTCACCAGATCCACTTGCTACACCCTGCCTCGTCACAACATGACCGAGAAACTTCACCTCATCTTGCCAAAACTCGCGCTTCTCCAACTTCGCACAGAGCTGTTGTGCGCGGAGGGTCTGCAAGGTGATCTTCAGATGTTGCTCATGCTCCTCCTGAGTCCTCGAATAGATCAGAATATCATCGATGAACACCACAACAAACTGGTCAAGGTACGGACGAAAGACCTCATTCATTAATTGTATGAACACTGTGGGTGCATTAGTCAGTCCGAAGGACATGACCTGGAACTCAAAATGACGGTAACGTGTCCAGAATGCCATCTTCGGGATATCCTCCTCCCGGACACGAACCTGATGATAACCGGACCGCAGATCAATCTTCAAAAAGAACTGCGCCTCTCGCAACTGGTCAAATAAATCATCAATCTTCGAAAGCGGGTACTTATTCTTGATCGTGATCTTGTTGAGCTCGCAGTAATCCACACAGAGCCTCAACGAGCCATCCTTTTTCTTCACGAAGAGTACTGACGCTCCCCATGGCAAACTACTCGGACGGATGAAGCCCAACTCGCGCAACTCATCCAACTGCTTTTGCAACTCCCGTAACTCCAATGGTGCCATACGGTATGGGGCCTTTGAGATAGGCACGGTACCAGGCACGAGGTCAATCTAAAACTCGATATGCATATGAGGCGGCAACCCTGGAATCTCCTGAAACACATCCAGGAAATTGCAAACGATCGGCAATTGGTCGATGCTCAAGGCAACCGGCTCCTCTATGGCACAAGACATCAAGGATGACAATTGCTCTCCTTTGGGCTCGGCAACGAACTGAAACTGTTACATGTCGGGTATAAGGAAAGTGACTGTCCTCGCGAAGCAGTCCAATATAGCATGATACTCGGCCAACTAATCCATACCCAGGATAAAATCAAATTTGGTCGTCGACAAAAGAAACAAGTCAGAAGGCAAAAAGGTCTCTCCTACCAGGACAGGGCAAGATAAACAGATCAAACTCAACACTGCAGTCTTCCCTAAAGGCGTCGACACCGACAAACCCTCACACACAGGCTCTAATGGCAAACCAGTTGATCGACAGAAATCATTGGATATAATAGAATGCGATGCGCCAGAATTAAATAAAACATGAGCTATGCATGCAGAGACAATGAGTGTACCCTCACGACTTCTCCAAGTGCCTGAGGATCCTGCTGGGTTACGTAGAACTTACCCTGAGCCTGCTGGGGATGTGTCTGTCCCCTCTGCGGTCATTGCTGCTGTTGATGCAGCTTATGCCGCTGCCTCTGCTGCTGTGGGGTAGGCCTTGGTAGTGGGTACTGCTGCTATTGCTGCTATGGAGGTGCTCTCAGCTACTGCTGTGGGTGGTGGCACTCATGTCTACGGTGCCTATCCCTCCACATCTGTAACAAACACTTACAAAATGTCTCTGTGATGGTGCTTGAGGTGCTGCTGGTGCTACTGGCGGTCGAAAGGATGGACGAGCCGGATGCCTCTATGGTGCCCGAGTCTGATGCTGTCGGAAACTACTAGAAGGAGCCTTCCTCTTACCCTTCCGATCTCCACCCTGGTTACGGATCCGCTGCACATCGGCCCACTCTGCCTGATAAATCTGGGCCCGCTCCACAACCTCCTCGAACATACGAAGCTTGTATCCTGTGACATGGCCACGAAGGCTAAGGCACAATCCGCTCTTAAATCGACGGGCCTTCCACCCCCCATCATCCACAAGATATGTCGTAAATTTGGACAGCTCAACAAATCGAGCCTTGTACTGCGACACTGTCATATCTCCCTTGACCAGTGTCTCAAACTCCAACGCCAGCTGCTGACGAACATGCTCGAGGTCCACTCGAAATCGGGCCCGGCTAGCCCGGGTAACCGATGCCCACTAATGCTCAGCCTCTCCCTGAAGAAGAAAAATGGTGAGAGGAACTCGCAGCTCGGTCGTGCATCGCATCGTAGTAAAGATCTTCGCTACCTCATATTTTCATCTCTCTGCTGGCATCGATTCTGGCTCGCCCAAGAAACGTGGGGGATCCATCCATCTGAAATTCCTAAGTAAAGACCGAGCGCAATCCTGCTCTAACGGGGCAGCTATATCGGCTGACCTCCTCTCCTGGCGCTCCACCATAGAGGTCATGACACGCATCATCTGTTGGAACTGACCAGCAGTCATAGCTGAAGCAGGGGCTAAGACTGTTCGGGATGTACCCACACTAGTCGACGGCCTACCGGTGGCTCTCTTGGGTGCCATATCCTACAGAAAAGGACATGTACCACTTAGCATTGGTACTCTGGAATGCACACATGTTAGGGAACCATATTTAGAAGTTTTTAAGCTCACAATAGGGAATCCTATTATAAATTATGTTGTAACAGGATCCTAGTGTGGGTCGCTAAGTGCATGAGATCGGGATCCTAATCATTCTAAGTTTGCAACAATCATTCAGTGAAGGGTATTTAATCCGAGGCCATTTAGTAGATGTGTGATGTTTTTGTAAGTGCTAAGCACAAAAAGTGAGTGCTAAGCACAGTATAATTGTCATATTTCGTAGACACTAGTTTAGTACATGAGGTTATGTGTACAAGCCTAGTTCTTTGAGAAGAGAAGTCTCTGCCTCAATAAACACATCAAGATCAAGTCTATCGACTCTACAACAAGATGTGGCAAAGCTACGAAGATAAACCATATATGCCAAGGTAATATTGACCATAGGGATGAGCCTTGGTTAGGTGATTTCGTATGACTTTTAAGATTAGTCACTCTACTATTTTTAAAAGTCATATTTCAAGGAAATTCGGCTAGCCTAACCCCGTGTTCGGTCAACCCAAGAATCTTCGGCTAAGTTTCCAGCAAGTTTAAATGATAATTTCTAAAGATGTTCGGCCAGCCCAGCCCTGTGTTTGGCCAGCTGAAGAAACTTCAGTCAAGTTTCCAGATGTGAAACTGATTTCTGAACTCGGATCTCGAGTCAGCCCGACCCTGTCTCGGGCTAGCCGAAGCTCACTCGGGCTACCCGAACTGACACTCTGGTCAGTTGAAGTTTGAACAAAATCTTATCCCGCGAAATCTGATAGCCGTTGGGATAAAACGATTGATTCTTAGGTCAGCTGAAGGAAATCTTAGGTCAACCGAAGACCTAACTTTTTTTAATTATAAATAGAGCTTCTTCACTCTATTTTTAATCAATAAAAAACACAAAAATTACTATCTTTCTGGTGGTAAAGCTCTCCATTATAGTCTAACTATTTTCTAAATTTTTATTTTCATTTTATAGCTATCTCAATTCTCTTCTCATTTAATTTGATTGTATAAAGAGAAGATCATTCTCATACTAGAGATAAGAGAATTGAAATTACAGTTTTAGGAAAACTCTTTTTAGAAATTCCTAGATCTATCTTGTTCGAGCTATATTAGTTTATCTTCTACAACGATCGGATCGCTGCATTATTGAAGCTTCATCTCTGCTAAGCTTCACACCTTCTACAAGAAGAACGGTAATACCTTTCTATTATTTTTGGATTTTTGTTTGAGATAGCCCGTGAAAATCTTAAATCAGGTTGTTAGTATTATCCTGTGAAAATCACTTAAAGTTATTGATTAACCTGTGAAAATCATTTGAGGTTTTGTTGTGATAAGCCTGTGAAAATCACAATCTCTATATTGGGTTTTAAATGTGAACCTGTGAAAACTTTTATATAATGGAAAGCCAAAATTACAAGTGTAGTAATTTTGGGAGTAGAGTAGGTGCAAGTTATTTTAGCACCAAACCATTATAACTCTTTGTGTCGTGGTGATTGCTTTATTGTTTATCTGTTTCTGTGCTTGATTATTTATGAATCCCTAAATCGTGACATAAGGTTATCCTACTTAGATTTCTAAGTGATATCAGGTTGTCCTACTTAGTTTGCTAAGTGGAAGGTTGTACTACTTAATCTCCAAGTGGAAGGTTGTGCTACGATTTAATCCAAGGTTTTCATATTGACCTCTATTTGCTTTCAGATTGGTTAATTGGACATTCTTACTAGTCTTGTGATTGATTCTCTGATTTATTTTAAGATTACAAGAAGCAGAATTAATTGAGTTGTCCTATTCACCCCCCCCCCCCCCCCCCCCCCCCCCCCCCCCGAGCATTTATAGCTCCATCCTTTTTCAAGTGGTATTAGAGCGGGTTTCCTCTTTTGTGGATTTTCAATCCAAAGAGTTAGATTCGAAGCTGTTAGAAGTCTAAATTTGAAATCTTATCTGTTTCTAGGCCACCTTATTTTGATAGTACTAACTATTCTTATTAGAAAGCTAGAATGAGGATATTTCTAAGATCCATGGATGAAAGTGTGTGGCAAGCCATATTAATAGATTGGACACCTCCAATTATTGAAGTAACAGATGATAATGGAATTAAATCTATGAGACGAGTGGCTTATAACCTATGGACCACTACTCAGAAAATGAAAATAGTACAAATGTTAAAGCATTGAATGCTATAACTTGTGCTCTTTCACCTGATGAATTCAAAAGAATTATTTCATGTGAATCAGCTAAACAAGCTTGGGATATTCTTGAAATAACCCATGAGGGCACTAGTATTGTAAAGAAGTCTAAATCCAACTCCTCACAACCAAATTTGAGGAAATTCAGATGGTTGAAAATGAAACATTTATGGACTTCTATACAAAATTAAATGATATAGTAAATTCTATGTGGGGTCTTGGAGAGAGTATTCCAGAAAGCAAAGTTTGTGCTAAAATTCTGATATCTCTACCAGATTAATTCAATTCCAGAGTCACTGCTATTCAAGAATTGAGGGATACTGATATAATGAAAGTTGAGGAACTAGTTGGATCCATTCAAACATATGAATGACATTCAAACGTTCTAAAAGTAAGTCAATTCCTCTCAAATCTTCAAAATCTGTTTCAATAAATGAAAATTCAAATAATGAAGAAGATGAGGATGATATGGCATTGTTGGCTGAGAAGTTTTGCAAGATTTTTAAAAACAAAAAGAAATTTGAGATTAAAAAAACTTTGGGAAAGAAGAGAGGTAAATCAAGTTTTTGAAAAAACAAAGCCAAGGATTCGCAATGCTTCAACTATTCAAGTTATGGGCACTTAGCTGCAAATTGTCCTACAAAAGAAAAATCAAAGAAGAAAGGAATGGTTGCTAACTTGGAATGATTCATCAGAATCTGAATCTGATTCAGACTCCGATGAATCATATCAGGAAGGATAAAAAATTCAGAATGCATTTATGACCATTGCCAAGATTTCTCCTTTTGAAGACAATGATAACTCTGGAATGAGACATCATCCAGAAGTGAATCTGAAAATGAAGAAGATATTCAAGAAACTTATAAAGACCTATATAAGGAAAGTTGTAAGATTGCATCCAAATTTAGAGTTTCAAAGAAAATGTGTGATGAATTGCAAACTGAATTTGACAAATGCATTTTAGAAAAATTCCATTTTTTAATTGTTTTGAAAAATGTAAACAAGACTTGAAAATCAGAAATGAAGATTTTGAAAAACTTCAAACTGATTTTAACTCTTTAAAATCTGATTTGCTTATTCTTAAAAAGTTGAAGATGTCTGGAAAATCCAAAGATATAGTGGAAGAAATTCTTCAGTTTTCCAGACCTTATGATGATAGATCAGATCTTGGCTATAACAAGTTCATTTCAAAGCTAAAGATATCACCTACCATCTTTATAAAAGGTGAATCTTTGCATTTCAAGAATGAATTTCAGAAAGATTTTAAAAAGTCTATTTCTGAAAGTCCAAAACCTTTTCAAAAGACTTTGAAAATCTCAGCCAACAACAAAGGTATTCTTCTTCAATTATTCTGAGAATCATTGACTTACTCAAAGATCTCTTGATACAAAGAAGGAGAAAAGAAAGACTAGTGTCTAATCTCCTCAAGGAAAGAAGGATCCACTTAAGTTCAAAACCATTATGAAGTGAGTTCCTAAAAACAAATGTTTGGTGATCCACACTGCTTTCAAAGCCAGTAGCCATTCTAAATAGTACTTGGATAGTGGTTATTTAAGACATATGACAAGTGACAAAGGTATATTATCAAACATCAGTGAAATTGATGGAGGAGCTGTCACTTTTGGAGATGGTAGCCATTGTAAAATCATTGGCCAAGGTAATGTTCAATTACCTAATCTTAATTTGTTTAAAAATGTTCTATATGTTGATGGATTAAAGCATAACTTGTTTAGTATTTCACAAATCTGCAATAATAATCACAGTGTTAAATTTTTTTATCGTGGATGTAAAATTTCGAATAAATCAGGAGATGTAATTTTACATGGTCGTAGAACATCTGAAAATTGCTATATAATTGATCAATGTTGCTCAATGGAATATTCATGTTGCATGGCCCAACTTAATGAATTTGAACTTTGGCATCAACGACTTGGACATGTGAACTTCAGAGATTTATATAAATTGAGTAAAAGGGATCACTTACGTGATTTACCCAAACTAAGAAAGAAAGAAAATAAAGTATGTGGCTCATGTCAAGTTGGTAAACAAATAAGAAGTTGCCATAAGAAAGTAGACCCCTTGAACTTCTCCACAAGGATTTAGTTCGACCAACTTGAACGGAGAGTAAGGATGGTAAAAATTATTTCTTAAGTTATTGTTGACGATTTTACTCGATTCTCTTGGGTAGCTTTTCTGAGAGAAAATTTTGAAACCTTTGATGAAACCAAAAAGATCATCAAACGGATTCAAATTGAAAAACAAATGTATGTCAATAGAATCAGAAGTGATCATGGAACTAAATTTGAAAATAGCAATTTTCAGAAGTACTGTGAAGATCATGGTATCTTACATGAGTTTTCAGCTTCAAAAACATCTCAGCAAAATGGAGTTGCTGAGAGAAGTAATAGAGCTTTACAAGAGATTGCAAATGTTTTGCTAACTGGTAAGAATTTACTAAAAAGTTTTTGGACTGAAGCTGTGAATACTGCTTGTTACATTACCAATCGTATGTATGTTAGAGCAGGTAAGAATAAGACTTCGTATGAATTGTGGTTTGATAAGAAACCATCGGTTAAACATTTTTTAATTTTCGGAAGCCTCTGCTACATTTTACATGACCGGAAAAAATGTTAGAAAAATTGATGCTAAAAGTGATGAAGGCATTTTTCTAAGGTATGCTACAAACAGTCGTGCATATCGAGTTTTAAACAAAAGAACTGGAGTGATTCAGGAATCCATAAATGTGGTCATCAACGACCAAGATCATAACTCCAGCTCTTCTATGGATGATGATGATATAGAAATACCACCATCTAATCCAAATGATGTTTAACTCCGATCAGTAAGAGACCATCCACAAACTCAAATTTTGGGTGATCCACTTACTGGTATACAAACTCGAAGTCAGATAGAAGAGATTTGTAGTCAGGTATGCTTTACTTCACAAATAGAACCGTCCAACGTAAATGAAGTACTAACCGATGAAAATTGAATGTTAGCCATGCAAGATGAGCTGAATCAATTTGTTCAAAATGATGTATGGTATCTTGTTCCCCGTCCATCTGATAAGAATGTAGTTAGAACTAAGTGGATTTTCAAAAACAAATCAGATGAACTTAGAAATATCATTAGGAACAAGGCTCGATTGGTTGCACAAGGGTACACTCAAATTGAAGGTATAGATTATGATGAAACTTTTGCACCAGTTGCTCACCTTGAATCCATTAGACTGTTCTTATCCATTGCTTGTTTTAAACGTTTTAAAATTTATCAAATGGATATGAAAAGTGCATTTCTTAATGGTCATTCACATGAGGAAGTTTATGTAGAACAACCTAAAGGATTTGAAGATCTAAAACTTCCAAATCATGTATTTCGACTTAAGGAAGCTCTTTATGGTCTAAAACAGGCACCAGGAGCATGGTATGATAAATTGAACCAATTTCTGATCAACCATGATTTTCAAATGGGTAGTGTTGACAAAACCCTATTTGTCAAACATTCAAATAATGATATTTTAATTATTCCGATATATGTACATGATATTATATATGGATCAACTTCTACTAATCTGTCTCTTAAGTTTGCATAACTGATGAAGTCTGAATTTGAAATGAGTATGGTTGGTAAACTAACCTACTTTCTTGGATTTCAAGTCAGACAACTGAAAGAAGGTATCTTTCTATCACAAACTAAGTATGCTCAAAGCTTTGTTAAGAAATTTGGTTTAGATAATGGTAGAAATTATGATTCTCCCATGAGCACTACACTTTGATTATCAAAAGATGAGCTTGGTAAAAGTGTAGACTCTCACTTATATAGAAGTATGATTGGTAGCCTACTATACTTAACTGCTAGTAAACCTGATATAGTATTCAGTGTTGGTGTGTGCGCCAGATATCAATCTAAGCCCAAAGAATCACACTTAACTGCTGTGAAACGCATACTTCGATATGTTGCTAATTCTACTAATCTTGGATTTCCATGTGATACTTCATCTCAATTAGTAGCATATTCTGATGCTAATTGAGCTAGTAATGTTGATGATAGGAAATCAACAAGTGGTGCATGTTTTTATATTGGTAATTGTCTTGTCTCATGGATGAGTAAGAAACAAAACTCGATTTCTTTATCAATTGCAGAAGTTGAATACATCGTTGTAGGAAGTGCATGTACACAGATTATGTGGATGAAAATAATGTTAGCTAATTATGGGATAATACAGGATATTATGTACCTGTATTATGATAACACCAGTGCAATTAATATCTCCAAAAATCCCATTCAACATTCTCGGACAAAACACATTGACATTTAATATCATTATATCCGAGATTTGGTTGAAGAAAAATCAGTTTTGATGGAATATATTCAAACTGAAAATCAGTTGGCTGATATTTTTACCAAGCCACATGATAATACAAGATTTTTAAAATTAAGAAATGATATTGGTTTGTGTTTTATGTAATTATCTTGTTTTATATCATTTCATGCATTTAAAAAAAAAATTGGCCAACCGGGTGACCGAACTGTTCGGTCAGCTGAACAGTCTGTTCGGTCAGCTGAACAGCACCGGTCATTCCGCTTTTTAGAGATGAAAACCCATTTTCTTTTCATTCTTCTTCTTCTTCTTCTTTGGTCGGCAAGTGCTCCTCTTCGGTTATCCATCATCTTTGTCATGCAAGTAAGTATTGTGAGTTGATTTTTCATCAATATTCTTCTTGTTTTCATCATTTAATCAACTCCATTGCATCTTAATCTCAAGATTGTGGTCGCAAACCCTTATTTTTGGGAGTTTTCTTGTTGGAGTATTTATCTTACTATACTTCTTCAACCTTTTATTATGGAACATCGTCCTAAACGAGCCATTAGCAAATCCTATCCCGACTCCTCTTCTCGTTCCACTCCAAGAGAAATTTGGACAATTCCACCACTGGAAGATGATCCCAACTATGTCCGTGATTTCTGTTTTAGAGATATCATTGTTGAAAGATTTGTTAATCTTAATCATATTGTCAAATATGAGTTGTCTATCCAAGAGCAGGAAACAAAACTAATCTTACTCCTTTCATGTTACGAGTCTTGCATTCTATTGCTACTAGGATACGTATTTATCTTCCTACTTTCATCTGTGCCTACATTATTCACTATCGCATGCAGCCTAAGCATGGATATTTACCTTTCGATTATCTTATTACTACTCTTGCCCTTAATATGCATGTTCAAATTCCAATTGAAGAGGCACCAGAGTCCGAACTTTCTTTCAATAATTCTAATTTGAATATGATGACTTTGGAGCCTCTACCAGAACAACTTGGTGATCATGGTGAAGAAGGTGCTGAAGGCGATATGAATATGGATGACTTATTTAATGAAGTTGAAGCTGATGCTGAAGATGAAGATGACCCTGATTACATCCCTCTGATTATAACTCTCGTATTTCTACCCTGGAACAAATGATGGATTCCCTGCATGTTTCTCAAGGAAACTCTTGTTGCTATTCAAAAGCTTAGCATGAAATACATGAAAAAGTATTTTCATTTTATGAGCAAGAGTCTGAAACGTATTGATCCTGAGATGCCACTTCCTTCCTCTTCATCTGGGTCAGACTGATTTTCTATTTCTAGTTGGCCTGTAATGAATGTTTATGAGTACTTTAGACTCAGTATGCTACTATGCTATAAGACTACTTTTATTTGCCTTTCTTCCTTTGTCAACTTGTGACAAAAAAGGGGAGAAATACATATTTTTGGCTTGAATGCTTTATGTTAATGCTCTCTATATGTTAATGCTCCATGTTATCCTATGTGCTATGTTTGTTGTACAAAATTTTTATTTTCTAAGCATATTTGCAGGGAGAGCAGCATACTTCCAGGGGGAGTATACAAGACAAGAGCTTACAAGATAAAAAGTTTCATTTTACTCCTTTTTATAGATGTTGAGAGTCACTTGTAAATGTAATATATTGTGTTTTGTCATAAAATTAACAAAGGGGGAGATTGTAAGTGCTAAGCACAAAAAGTGAGTGTTAAGCACAGTATAATTGTCATATTTCGTAGACACTAGTTTAGTCCATGAAGTTGTGTGTACAAGCCTAATTCTTTGAGAAGACAAGTCTCTGCCTCAACAAACACATCAAGATTAAGTCTATCGACTCTACAACAAGATGCGGCAAAGCTACGAAGATAAACCATATATGCCAAGGTAATATTAACCATAGGGATGACCCTAGGTTATGTGATTTTGCATGACTTTTTAGATTAGTCACTCTAATATTTTTAAAAGTCATATTTCAAGAAAATTCGGCTAGCGTAACCTTGTGTTCGGTCAGCCTAAGAATCTTCAGCCAAGTTTTCAGCAAGCTTAAATGACAATTTCTGGAGATGTTCAGCCAGCCCAGCCCTGTGTTTGGCCAGCCGAAGAAACTTCGGTCAAGTTTCTAGATGTGAAACTGATTTTTAAACTTGGATCTTGGTTCAGCCCAACCTTGTCTCGGGCTAGCCGAAGCACACTCGGGTCAGTCGAGGTTTGAACAAAATCTTATCCCGTGAAATCTGATACCCATTGGGATAAAACGATTGATTCTTAGGTCAGCCGAAAGAAATCTTAGGTCAGCCGAAGACTTAACTTTTTTACTATAAATAGAGTTTCTTCACTCTATTTTTAATCAATAAAAAGCATGAAAATTACTATCTTTCTGGTGATAAAGCTCTCCATTATAGTCAAGCTATTTGTTCTAAATTTTTATTTTTATTTTATAGCTATCTCAATTCTCTTCTCATTTAATTTGATTGTGTAAAGAGAAGATCATTCTCATACTAGAGATAAGAGAACTAAAATTGCAGTTTTAGAAAAAAAAAAAAACTCTTTTTAGAAATTTCTAGATCCATCTTGTTCGAGCTATATTGGTTTATCTTCTACAACGATCAGATCGCTGCATTGTTGAAGCTTTATCTCTGCTAAGCTTCATCACCTTCTATAAGAAGAACGGTAATACCTTACTATTATTTTTGGGTTTTTGTTTGAGATAGCGCGTGAAAATCTCAATCAGGTTGTTAGTGATTAGCCTGTGAAAATCACGTAAGGTTATTGATTAGCCTGGGAAAATCATTTGAGGTTTACTTGTGATAAGCCTGTGAAAATCACAATCTCTATATCGGGTTTTAAAGGTGAACCTATGAAAACCTTTATATAGTAGAAAGCCAAAATTACAGGAGAAGTAATTTTGGGAGTGGAGTAGGTGCAAGTTGTTTTAGCACCGAACCACTATAACTCTTTGTGTCGTGGTGATTGCTTTATTGTTTGTCTGTTTATATGCTTGATTATTTATGAATCCTTAAATCGCGACATAAAGTTGTCCTACTCAGATTTCTAAGTGATATAAGGTTGTCCTACTTAGTTTGCTAAGTGGAAGGTTGTACTACTTAATCTCTAAGTAGAAGCTTGTCCTACGATTTAATCCAAGGTTTTCATATTGATCTTTATTTTCTTTCAGATTGGTTAAGTTGCATGTTCTTTCTAGTCTTGTGATTGATTTTCTGATTGATTTTAAGATTACAAGAAGCAGAATTGAATTGAGTTGTCATATTCACCCCCCTCTAGGACATTTATAGCTCCATTCTTTTTCAGTTATTGATAGGTATTCTCAAGTTATGCTCTGATACCAACTTCTGTCACGTCTCAAACTTGGGGACCAGGCTCACTAAATTCCCAATCACCGACCTTGGTGCTGACAGCCTCCGTAGTCCCCCATTCTCTGATCCTAGCTTTCATACGTCAGGTTCCGATCCTGGGATCCCACCAGGAGGATTTTCAGGGTGATTTTTTTTTGTAAGGGAGCATAACCATAAGTGTACCAAAACCACAAAACATCACAACATATCCACTATAAAAAGTTTGAGTACAATGCTGGAAAGGAAAATACAAAATAAGCAAAAAGATTAAGTACATGCTCCGGGCTCAACGTTGCTGATATGCCCTAGTACCTGCAGCTTAAACAATCTTGCATAAACTTTCTAAGAAGCTTAGTAGAGTGTGTGTGCGATGCATATGACAAGTATACAGATATCAGAGTAAGTGAAAATGATGGAGGGCTAAGTTACCAAGTTCGTAAATGCTATTAGCCATCCCAAGGCTATGCAATGCAAGGGCCTACATGGCCTAGTGTCATATGTTAGAGATGCAACGCAAGCATGCCAATCATCAACTAATCTGCAATATCAAAATGGTTCTCATCTGGAACATCATCGAGGTCTAGTACATTCTGACACTAGCCGCCGCACATCGTACGTATGACTAAGCGAGAAGAAAAGACCTCATTATCCGCCTCATCAGTGGTATGTCAATGTTCACTCGGCTCATCAATAGCGGACCATTTCACTAGCTGGTCAAACTGAAACTAGCTTATAACCCTCTGCACCCGGGCGGATAAGGTCACACCCCTTTCCAACTAACCTCGACACAGTGGGAGACGCGGCCTACTGGTATTTGGCACTCGGGCGCTCATGTTATCCACTCAGTCTCGACGTTGGAGCATCCTACTGGTATCACAGGGTTTAGGGACTTTCACCCAAGGACATCCACAGTGCCCACATGCTAGAACATATTTTTAATGTCCATTCCTATTAACCATGATGTGACTGTGGTGGCCACCACCTCGATGCCGCTGTGGTGTGAAGGCGATCGTGACATACATAATTCGAGATGCATGAGTCATACAATCAAACTCATGCACCAAACCTGCACACACCGCGCAACCATGTGGGGCGACCCAGTCTCGCACGGGTCCCTTATGCATAACAAGCCAAAATGGTGTAGTGCTATGATTAATCGTCATCCAAAACAGGCATACAAATGATGCGTATGGGCACATGAATGAGCATATAGTATCCATTATACTAAGCATATTATCAGTGTGACCTATCAAGCTAAGTACACTAGCATGTTATCGGACATATCATGTGATTTGGCCTTCTATGGCCCAATATATGTAAAGAGTGGGACCCAGACTGTGGGCCCCATTGGAAATGTAGAGGTCTTCGTGGCATGACCCACTTAAGACTACATCGGCCCCATACTTGGGCCTGCACACACAAAATGGGCTAACAAGATAAATGTACGACATGCATGAAATACACACATCAAGCGGGTCCCATGGGAGGGCCTAGATAGAACATAAATACCAAGGTGGGATCCATAGTGGCCTTACTAATAGGTTGGATAGCAAATAAACATTACCATAGGCTTTAGGAAGTTTCAGCCGAAGCATTCAATCATCACATTTACTATGCGTGGCCCATCCAAAACTGGGCCCCACACCCCTGCCAAGATGGAAGGCAAAGTACACAACACATCCATGAAGGTGGGACCCCAAGATGGCCCCACAACCTTTGGTTGGATGAAAAATGAACATTCCAGTAGCTTCAAGAAAAGTTTCAATGGTGGTCATCAATGACCACTGGCTCCTGCAGTGTGGTCCACTTCAGATTTGTATTTACCTCATTTTCCGGCCCACGACCTAAAATGACATAGAAAAACAGATGGGCAACGTGGATAAGACAGATACATCAGGGTGGGACCCACAGGGTGGGCCACCTGCTGGGCAGCGTGCGTGCGCACACTGTCTGCAACGTGGGAGCCCCTGGGTCACAGGAGTTTTAAATCAAACTAATATTGGTGTTTTCTCTTTCATCCAGACCTGTGCCACGGGTTTGGAAGGAAAATAAACACCACGGTGAGCCTTAGGATGGTTTCAACGGTAGCCATTCAATTTCTACTATTTCCTGACGGTGGGGCCCACACAGTTTCTAGATCAAGCTGATATTGTGTGGGTCCTTCATACAGGTCTATGCGACTTATCAATAGGTTTGGATGGTAAGAAAACATTAGGGTGGGCTAGGGAAGATTTCAACAGTGGACGTCACTATCCCCACTATGTCCTATGGTGCAGCCCACTTGAGATCTGAATCTGCCTTAGATCTAGGCCCATGGCCAAATATGATTTGGAAAACAGGATGGGTGGCGTGGATGATACTTACACATCGTGGTGGGTCCCACGAGGTGGGCCCTCTCCACCGTTGGAAAGAGCCTAGCGTCAATGACGCTCTCTCTCTCTCTCTCTCTCTCTCTCTTATATATATATATATATATATATATATATATATATATATATATTATTTTTCTTTGTTTTTCTAGCTAGGCGGGGTCCACACATGAAAAATCCAACCCCTCCATTGGGATTTCCATATCACCGGGGGCCTAATGAGCCCTGGTTTGTCGAGGTTTCGTGGCATACATACATCACGGTAGGCCAAGGAAGGTTTGGACAGTGGCATCATTGTCTCCATTTTTTCATGTGGTGCAGTCCAGTTAAGATTTGGACCTTCATTTTTTAGCTCCAAACATAAAATAAACTAGAGAAACAGAAGGGCGGTGTGGATTAAACAAAAACATCAAGGTGGGTCCCACGAGTGGGGATCCCATTCACACCCTTGCAAGTCTGACAGTGGACAATTCCCGTGTCTCTGACGCTAAGAACATCCAGCGTCTGGACTGTCTCTCCTCCTTTATTATTATTATTATTTTAAAATCTATGTGGGGTCCATATGTGGGCAATCCTAATCCATCCATCTGGTTATCCATATGTGGGGTCCAAAAGCTTTGGATCAAGATGATCTTTGATCAAGATGATCTTTGTATTTTTCCTTCATCCAGATCTTTATGATCTAACGAACAAGTTGACTAGTAAATAAAATTCAGGTGGGCTACACATGGTGGCCCACGCTGTGACAGCGTGCGGGGTATACTGTCTTACAGCATAGCCCACTTGTGGGCCCCACCACAGTTCACAAAAAAATGAAAAAGGGAAAGGAAGGAAAAAGGGAAGAAAAGAGGAAAATCCGGCTAAAGGGATGGACCCCCGCCACTATGGGGTCCACCTATACATTTGATACATAAATAAGATGGGTTCCCATCTTTATAGGCCCACTAAAATGAAAAGAAACAATGGAAAAGACGATTTTCATCCTCCCTTGCACTCACTTGTAGAATGAACGGTTGGATCGGGTCAGATCGTCGATCGGACGGTCCGGATGATGAAGCTCTTCCTCCAAACCTTTCTAACCTTCCTCAAGTCCTAATCCTCCCCTTAATTCTCTCTTTTCTTTTTTACTGCTTTCTTTAATCTCTCTCTCACACACACACTTAATCTTTTCTTTTCTTTTCCTTTCTTTCTTTTCTTTCTTCTCTCTCTTCAAATTCTAGCTATGGAAAAAAAATGAGGGAAGGCTCCTACGTATGGGGCCTTATGGAGTAGAGATTTTGGGATAGAGGAGGGATTAAAAGGGGAGAGGGGTGTTATAGAATAAAGTTGGTCGTCGAAAAAGCTCGAAGACCTGTAAACCTGGAACATTTTTACGGTCACGCATATACGACCCACGAGCGCCACTAACCTCCATAAGTTACAAATAGGTCAGCCGTCCAGCGAGCCTACGTGGTTGCATCTCATATATATTGGACAAGCGTGCTCGTTAACTGGATACTCCTAATATGCGAGCAGGACTGGTCTTTGGTAATTAAGTGGGGACACCCCCGTTCTACGAGCAGTCCTACTCTCTAGTCGTCAAGCAAGGATATCTCAATATGAGCAGCCTTGTTCTCTAGTTGTCTGCTGAGGACGCCCCTCATCTCATAATACCAACAGCCCATATAGGCCGATTTTGGCTTGTTTCTATTCGTAGCTCCGAACCATGGGGGATCTCCATCAAGAGACGTAATCAGCTAGACGTCTAGACTGGTTAGGCCATCCCCTTATCTAAGGATTAACAGGATAAGCACCTTATCCCCTAAAATCAACAATGATCTTAACAGCTTGCGTAACAGACTAGATCACCTAGATTTGTATAAATAAATGGCCCCACAAATGATAAAGGTACAATCTTTAAGCCTACGTTTCACACTTCATCTTACTGTCAAGTCACCTCTGACTTAAGTTTCGGAGGGCCAACGGCCAAGCGCCGGCCACCCTTAGTTTTCTTCTTTGGCTTTCAGGTTTGGAGGGGAGCTCACTTCGAGAAGGGCATATACTTGGGAGGAACCTGTTACTAAAATCTGACATTAACAGATTGGTGCCGTCTGTGGGAACGAGTATCAATTCGTTCTCATCACTAATTCTTACCTCCCATCATGCCTCCGAAGAAGACGACTTATCCTTCCGCCTCAAAGCAGATGCTGCCTCTAGTAAAAGTTCTTGAGCAAAATCCTAGCCTCCCTCAAACTGCACCACCCTTGACACAACCCAAGCAGCCTGATTTCAAACCACCAAATCCATTCCAAGATATATCTGGTGGCTTCGACGGTATTATGCACTTTGTCGGGGATACGCTTCTTACTCTCTAAGTTGGGTTTCAAACCCTATGTAATCTGTTTGATCAAACCTTTCTCGAATCGTAATAATCTCCGGAAGGAGCTCCAGAGGGATCGCCATTACAACCTGCGCCTGCTACTTCTAGACACTCTCTAGATGAATCACAAGTTTAGGCTGACCCTCCTTCAAATCGCATCTCTCGAGACAATTAAATTTCTAATAAAAAAACTTGCATCTCACCTGTCATGGGAAGCATCCGTACCAAAAAACTTGCATCTCACCTGGCAGATTTAAAGCAGCAACATGGAGAAACAATCAAAGAATTCACCGTTTGATTTACGGTAGAAGTAGTCCAAACATAGGGTTATATTGAAGATAAGGGTCTCACCGCCGTTATAGCTAGCATTACAAGCGAAAAATTATAATTCGCTCTAAATAAGAATCCTCCTAAAACGATGATCGAGTTCCAAGCAACAGCTCAAAAAATATATTAACGCTAAAGAAGTAGCGTTGGCTCGTCATGGTATTCAAGGAAAGAAGCGAAAGGCTGGAGAAATTTCTCCAGCAGACAAGAAGTACCGACATGATAGCTCTCCAAAGAAGTCTTATTTTGAGAAATATCTCAATTATACACCTCTCAATCGGTCTCTAGAGAAGGTATTGATGGAGATTAAACACAAGTCGTATGTTAAATGGACTCCGAGGTTCAAATCAGATCCCGAAAAAAGAGACAATAGAAAGTTTTACTACTTCCATAAAGATCATGGGCATAACACGCAAGACTGTATATCTCTTAAAGACCAGATTGAAGCCCTCATTCGAAAGGGACACCTCCGAGACTATGTCGCACGACACGATGTTCGCTTCCCCAAGTGTAAGGTTGTGATGTAGTAATAATCTCGGTAAGACTGAGGTCGATCCACAGGGACTTGTGTAGGAATTTACAAAACACTTCCAATTGTCTCTAATTGAGATCTAACTAAACAGATTTTTAGAATTGAATGTAGATAGAATTCTTAAACTAAAGGTGAATGCAATCAATATAAAAGAAGCACTAGGGGTTCAAGGATCCACTTGTAGCAATCCTTGATGCATAATTCATTGTGGTTTCCCAATTACACAACTAGAATCGAAATCAAATCCTATCTAGCCGGATGATAGAGCGGTTAATTCAGCAAAACAGTCCAATTCATGTGTTATTCATAAACATAACTCCCTCAATTCAAGTTAGGACTTGAGCACACTCAATTGCATAGGTCAATCCTAGTTCTAATAGGTTAAGATCACAATTATAACAATCATCAAACCCTGTCACAAAGCTTAACTATATCATGATTTGAACTTAATTCAAATCACATGCATAAACAACACCCAAATTGGACTTTAGAACAAAAGGTAGAACATTGGTTTGAAGTTCCCACATGAGGATCTAAGTCTAGAGCGTATTGTATCCGATTCCTCGAAGTGTACAGGTCTAGATCCATGCAAAATAAGTAAGAAACTAATGTAATTCTTCCAAACATCCATGAGTCATCATAAGATTAAGAAAAATTACTTAGAACTTTATTCAAACTTTCATAAACTATTGTTCTTCAATAAAAAAAATCAAACTTGAAACTAATGTAAAGAATTAAAGCATCTTAGATTTACTACAAGCTTCACCTCTTAGCCCTAGCTAAGATGTTTAGCCGATCATGATCCAAGGAAACATGAAATCAACTAAAGACATGAAAACTAAAAGAAACAAACTCGGAGGAGTTGTAGAACTCCGAATCCGTCTTTCTCCGCCTCCCACCTTTGTAGATCTCTTCTAGGATACCTTCGGAACAAGGTAGAGGAGCCCTTTTATAGATCTCATTACCTAGGTTTTTAGGATAATTTAAATAATAATTTAATTATTTTAAATTTCTAGAATAATTTAGATAATGATTTAATTAATTAAATAACTTTAATATTGATTAATTAGTAATAAATAAACCATCAAGAATCAACGTAGGGTCCCTTTGTTAAAGTTGTTTAGAATAAATCCCAGCGTGGAAATATTCGAGTTCACAAAACTCACATGTTTATAATAATTACGAAAATGCCATTAGTTAAATTAAAATAAATGGCCATTTTTAAGTTTTATAATTTCTGGGGATCACTTTCACTCGAAACTTCATACACTAGTTCTAGGACATAATTTAACTGTACACATCGAAATTCAGCCCTCCGATCATCCTGCAAATGCCCTAATCATAAATCGGATCGTAAGTGGCCCACCTTAACTCGGATCTGTCTCAATTTTGGTACCAACCCCCAAAATTCCATGGTCCACTTGGTGATCGGAGTGGATTTCATATAACCATTATGGTGGGACCCAGTGTGTGGTGCACACGGTCGGCAACTACGTTTGACCGCGTTGCACGCGTAACTGATGGAGCGTCCGTCTTCTTCACAAACACTGCAGCGACAGCGCTGCCGCTGCCGCCATGCATGATCCACACCATTCTCTAGGTGCTCTCCATCTGATTGATCTAAACCGTCCATCATGTTGGTGCGCTACCCGTCCCCAATCCGTTGAAATCTTCTCGTCATCCGTTGACCGTGCAACCCTCCTCAAACCACCTTTTAAAGCCCAAGAAACCAAGATCTGTCAGTCCGTTCTGCATGGACAGACCATATTTCTCCCGGACCTTCGTGTGGACCTCACCTAGGTCTCCAACGGTCCATATTGTCTAAGAATACCTGGAAGGAAGTTTCCTTCTTCAACTCGGATACGTGTCCGTGAGTTCTCTCGTAAACGTCGACCGACCAACCGACGTTGAGTCCTATATAAACCCACCGTAGGCTTCTCTGCCCTCTCCAGAAAAACGTAGAGATAGAGAGAGAAAGAGAGAGGGTTCGGCTAGAGAGAGAGAGAGAGCTAGTTTTGAGAGAGAGAGAGAGAGCCGTTAGAGAGACGAGAGAGAGAGAGAGAGAGAGAGAGAGAGAGAGAGAGAGAGAGAAATCGTGTGGTCTCTCTAACCAATGGGGGACCCACCCACTGTTGCTGTTCTTATTGCTGGGAGATTTCTCCAGCAAAGAAGAAGAAAGAAAGAAGAAAGGAGAAAGAAGAAGGAAGGAGAAAGAAGGAAGAAAGAAAGAAGAAAGAAGGAGAAATTTCTCCCTCCAACCGAGTCGACTCAGACTCAATTTGAGGCTTGGGACCTGCCATAAGTGAGTGATTCATCTCACGATTTTCTGGTTGATTTTCCTTGATTCTCTTATCGTTATATTCCAAGTCTTTTTTTTATTATTTAACAATTGGATTTTGGGTAAGGAATCCGTTTTTCCAACTCACTTCCTTAATCAAGTCTTTTGATATTGTCTTTATTCTTCCCTGTCATTTGTAAGGGGATCTTAGGTATGGGACCCAACTCCAATATCTGTTCTTAAATATCATCTCATGATTGTTCGTTCCTGATGTTTTTACCAAATTATCCTCTCTAGTTATACATATCATGATGTTAGACAAACTTGACATACGTTACCTTACATGACCATCTTCTCAATTTGTTTAATTTACAACAAACTAAATGTTTAGATAAAGAACTACTTGATTGAAGGTCAACACATGCATTATGTGATTGGAATTGAGTTTGATATGCATTGTATGCTTGAAGAGTGCTTCCATAACTCATGACATGCACATTCATTATACACTGCGACAGAACAGGAGCATGGTTGATTTGACTCCTGGCGTACATGGTTGATTTGCCGCCTTGCTATACCGGTTAGGTGAGCATGGTTGATTTGCGATAGGTTCTTAATGTTCAGTGGGCGCGAGTTCTGGTTGTTTCACTTATTGAGCATGGTTGATTTGCTCGGTTGGATCAGTGGTGCATGGTTGATTTGCCCACTGGCGTGCATGGTTGATTTGCCTCCTCGCTGTACCGGTTAGGTGAGCATGGTTGATTTGCGACAGGTTCCTAATGTTCAGTGGTAGCGAGTTTCTAAACGTTTATTGCTCTCACACGTATCATAACATACATGACATCATGATAATCATGTTCCATTGATAATAAATCATAAAGTGTATCAATCATAACTTTATCCTCGTATATTTCATACAATTCTATCCGTTAATGATTCGCATCCTACCTCTTATTAACTGAATATTACCTGTGATGGAAATGACCTCACTAGGCTTTAGCTCACCAAAATCACCATAGATCCTACAGATTTCAGGAGGAAGAAGCGGCTGAAGCGGAATATCTGGACGGCTATTTCTATTAGAAGCTTTATTTTAGATTGGGTCATTTAATTTATTTCCCTTTAAAGTTGATGTAAATAGACTTTAGTAGATTTAATTAATTGGTAGAGTAGATGTAGTTGTTTAATTTAAATTTACAGCTTGAGATTTAAACTATGATAAATAAAGCACCTTATTTAGTTGATATTGTGTGTGTGGAATGGAATTTCTCTAAAGTTATGCTTGAGTTAAGTTCGCACTCTGGAACTCGAGCTTTGGGTTGTTGTACTAGAGTGTTGAATTTCAGGGCATGACAGCTTAGTATCAGAGAGAATTTCGAGATTCCGAAGTGCCTAGGGTTATGGGTTAGGTTTAGATGAAAGTGAATAATCTAGTTCTTTGATGGCACCAACCCTATTAAGTATTAACTTATGATTTACTTGGCTCGTAGATTAACCATGACGGGGCTTGGCGAGCGAAACAGGACGCCCTCCACCCCACCCGCTACCAACAATACAACAACATCAGTCCCAGGCTTGGCTGAGCAAAACCAACTGCTACAAGAGATGATGAAAGTGTTGGGGACCGTGGTCAACGTTATTGACTTCAGAATAACCAGAAAAATCCGATACCCCCTCCAACCACTCACGAAAATTCAGGAGGGTTACTGGAAAGATTCAAACGGTTACAACCCCCCTCATTCAACGGATCACCCGACTCGAACGAAGCAGAATATTGGCGTAATGAGATAGAGAAACTCTTTGAGGGAATGGGATGCAGAGACGAAGAGAAAGTCACTTTAGCCACCTTTGTACTCGAGGGAGAAGCGTATTATTGGTGGATCCATGGTGAGATCAGTTGCCCCGGGCACTGTATGGACCTGGGACCTATTCTGTGACAAATTTAATAAACAATACTTCCCAAAAACAATGCGAGATCAGAAGATAGTGGGATTCATGAGATTGGAACAAAGAAAGCTCTCAGTCAGACAGTATGAAGCAAAGTTTACGGAGTTAGCGAGATATGCCACTTCTATGGTGTAAGAAGAAGAGGACAAGGCTCGAAAATTTGAGAGCGGCCTCAAACCACCTATACGCAGCAGAGTGGTGGAGCGGCCTCGAACTAATGACTTATATGAAGGTCTTTAATAAGGCTCAGTGGTGGAGAGAGACTTTGAGGAGTTTTGGAAGGATCGGGAACAGAAAAAGTCTGATACGGGGTCAAAAAACAAGACGTCATCCATCGCACTGCCCCAATATTCAGATAAGAGATAGAAAATAATGAGAAATTCCGCACCCCCACCTCCATCGGGCAGTAATCAGTTCTAAGGGAGATGCTATAATTGTGGAGAGGTGGTTCACACGCGACCTTCATGTCCTCTATCGGTCTAGGGGCCATCTCGCCCGATATCCCAGCCACGCATTCCACCGTCTTAATATTCAAGGTCACAACAAACACAGCCATAACAGCGTCCTCACTTGCAACAGCAGAGGCCTCCACAATACACTCAACATCCCAAGCCGCAACGAACACAACCCTTCTCAATTACGAAACCTGGTAACCAACCTCCACGACAGCAAGCTCAAGGACGGGTTTACGCAGTAGCCCCACCAGTGGGGGAGCCTGAAACACCACAAGAATATGAAGAAGTTCCACATGAAGAAGAATCAGTTCCCGAAGAGGCAGCAGCAAAGTGCTACGCAATCACAGATGCCCCACCTAATCACAATGCAATTGGAACAGTGGTCGAAACTTTTTATATTTACATCACCTGCCAAAAATTTATTTGATACGGGGCCACACACTCATTCATTTCCACATCCCTGGTCACTTCTTTGGAGTTGGTTAGTGAGAACATGGATAAGAAATTAACTAGTGCTACACCCATTGGTAGATCAGTTGTGTTAGATCGAATATGTAAAGACTGTCCCATCTTGATAGGTGAGGCTTGTTTGCGAGCAAATCTAATCATCATGGATACGACAGGATTCGAGATTATCCTTGGAATGGATTGGTTGGCCGCACATCACGCTACCTTAGACTGTTACGAAAAGACAGTAACATTTTCCACCCCAAATCAACCAGTCATCATATTTCATGGGGGCAGACATGTAGATCCAATAATAAGCATGCCAGCGCTATCTGAGACGGAAGACCAGGAGGCCCATACAGACAAATACACATAGTTAACGAATTTCCTGATGTGTTCCAAGAAATTTCAGGATTACCTCCTCGGAGAGCGATAGACTTTTTTATCGAACTGGTACCAGGAACTGCATCGATTTCTAGGGCAGCATACCGCATGATGTTGAACCTCCAATTTATACATTGCATAGCCCATTACATCACATTATATGCATGGTTTGCATGTTTAAAAGGCCCATCTAACGCATGTTTTGTGATTGTAGGAATGAGAGCAGACTTCACCCAATTGGAGACAAAAAGGGTCCACTTAGAGCCATTGAATGAAGACCCAAGGTGGGCCAAAGAAAGAAGAAAGCAAAGAGAGAGGAAGGAGAGAAGAAAAGAAAGAAGAAAATATGCAAATATTGGGTTCGACCGGTCATGACCGGTCGGCCAAGAGGGCCACGACCAGTCTAGACCGATCGGCCACCCCTTGCTGCCTCTCTGGAAACTCAATGCAAAGAGGCCGACCGGTCAGCCTGCCCCCTTCATCCTACACGCTGGACACCTTCCCAGACAAGTCCGACCGGTCGGCCACATGCAAACAGCAACCAGCAAGTTTCTAAATCCGATTTTCGGGTTTCCTAAGTGCGGGAGTGTTGTAGATAAGTTTGGCTTTAAAAGGAGATGCGAGGAATCGCGGTCGTATCCTATAACTGCGAGCAGCTTGGCTCGTGCTCGACGAAAGGAGTCGCATCCCCAGAATGCGACCAGCTCAGCTCGTGCTCGACGAAAGGAGTCGCATCCCCAGAATGCGACCAGCTCAGCTCGTGCTCAACGGAAGGAGTCGCATCTCCAAAATGCGACCATCTCGGCTCGGGCTCGACGAAAGGGGTCGCATTCCGTATGCTAAATGCGAGTACTCTTGTTACGCGCAGCTCCCGGCATCTGAGCGATCGTGGTTTCTAATCTCTGGCATGGATGGCCTTTGTCTCATAGTACCAGCAGCCCGTATAGGCCGGTTTCAGTTTATTCTTAGCTTCGAATATCCAGAGACGTAATCAGCTAGACGTCTAGGATGTTTTGACTACTTCCTTATCCAAGGATTAACGAGATAAGCTTCTTATCCCATGAAATCAGTACTAATCTTAACGGCTTGCATAGCGGGTTGGGACATTCAGATCGATATAAATAGATGGTTTTATAAATGAGAAGGTACACAATACTCAATCCCTAATCTCCGTCGTTTATTGGTTCTCCTTCCTTACCCTATCTAACTTAGGCATCGGAGAGCCAACAGCCGGACGCCGGCCACCCTTAGTTATTTTTCTGTCCCCTTTCAGGTCCAAGGAGAAAAATCGCTTGGAGGGAAGGTGAACCTTCCGGAGGATCCTGTTACAAAATTCGACGTAAACAGTTTGGCGCCGTCTGTGGGAACGATTTGATCATCACAGTCAATCGTTTTACCACTGATCAAAATCCTTCCACCATGCCTCATAAAAAGACTGTTCATCCTTCCACATCAAGGCAGATGTTACCTCCACCTGATGTTATAGAACCAGTACCCATCCCTCAAGCCACTTCGGCCGGCATCCCTCAAGCGGGTCCTAGTGTGCCATCACAAAACCCGTTATTTGAGGCTTCTGGAAGTTAAGAAGATGTCATGCGTTTCCTAGGAAACACACTTCTAACTCTCAATGCTGGGTTTCAAGCCTTGTCCAACCGACTTGATCAGCATTTCCTGGAGCCTTAGAAGTTACCTTCCGGGGGGTTGCCGGCGCAGCCCATACTGATGGCTTCTAGACACTCTGTGGACGAACCACTGGTTCAACCAAATCATCCTCCATCGAACCGAATGCCAATCGGCAACCAACCCCCCGTACTATCCCCACATTCCGTACATTCCAGTGCTTCCCACCAACAACAATCCCATGGGTCCACCGTCGAAGCATCAGGTTATACTTTACCATGGGAAGGGGACCTCAAGAAAATCCATGATCGTTTTGATGACATGGAGCAACGATATCAGGCAAATCGACCATCAACCGCTGTGGCGTCAATACATCAATCCGAGTCCCCTTTCACC
Organism: Liriodendron chinense; assembly: GCA_003013855.2. Lineage (NCBI taxonomy): Eukaryota > Viridiplantae > Streptophyta > Magnoliopsida > Magnoliales > Magnoliaceae > Liriodendron > Liriodendron chinense. The sequence goes on from ML058433.1 coordinate 6,970,358, forward strand.
AGCGAAGTTATGGAAGCACCTCTTTCGAGAAAGTATCGTACGCCCGTCATCATCCCATATACAGGTACCGGCGATCGTCTCGAACAACTGGAAACTTATAGGTCTCTTATGGAGCTGGAGGGACATGGGTCGAAAATCATGTGTAGGGCATTTTCCCTAACCTTGAAGGAAGCAGCCCGTACTTGGTTCCGGGGGTTAAAACCTCGATCTATCGGTTCCTTTTCACAGTTATCGGAGCTGTTCCTCTCCAAATTTATGGGAAGCATCCGTACCAAAAAACCGGCGTCTCACCTAATGGATTTGAAACAGCAGCATGGGGAAACAATAAAGGAGTTTACAATGCGGTTCACAACTGAAGCAGTCCAAACTGAAGGTTATACTGAAGAGAAAGGCCTCACCGCCCTAATAGCTGGGATCACCAACGAAAAATTCAGATTCGCTTTGGATAAGAATCCTCCCAAAACTATGACAGAATTCCAAGCTAAAGCTCAGAAGTATATCAATTCTGAAGAGGTGGCATTACACGTCATGGTATACAAGGCAAGAAACGCAAGCCGGAGGAAGTCTCTTCTTCGGATAAGAAGTATGGCACGATCGGCGAGATCGCTCTCCCAAGAAAGTTTTCTCTGTTAAGTACCATAACTACACCCCCCTTAATCGGCCTCCAGAAAAGGTGCTAAAGGAGATTAAGCATAAACCATATGTGAAATGGCCCGCAAAAATAAAATCTGACCCTGAGAAAAGAGACAAGAGCAAGTTTTGTTATTTTCATAAAGATCATGGGCACACTACCCAAGACTGTATAACTTTGTGTGACCACATCGAGGCTCTTATTCGAAAAGGTCATCTTCAAGATTATGTTGTCCGGCAAGGTCGCTCGCCGAAAAGGGGGGAAGCCTCGCTACAACAGAAGAAATCACCTCATCGACATACTCCGCAAGAAGACGCTGAGCCCACCAGAGAGATACGCACCATCGCCGGGGGAACGGCTTGCGGGGGAGATTCTCGAGCTTCAAGAAAAGCATACGCTGGTAAGGCGTCCAAGAAGCCCCAGCATATCTATTAGCTGGAACAGACACCCAACGCATCAAGAACCAGTCATCCTCCAATTTCCTTCTCCCTCGAAGATGCTGAGGGAATTCACTTCCCTCACGAAGACTCTATCGTGGTCGCACTAAAGGTATCAAATTATTTAACTCATCGTATTATGGTGGATACAGGTAGCTCTACTGATATTCTATACCTGGAGGCTTTCAACAAAATGGCACTCGCCAGAAGCCTACTCGAGCCAGTCTCAACTCCCCTCATCGGCTTCTGGGGCAAAGTGGTGACACCTGAAGGAAGCATTGACCTTCCAGTCACCTTTGGGGAGAGTCCAGCAAAGACGACCATCTTCGTAAACTTCCTTGTGGTGGACCGAAGATCACTATACAATGCCATTTTGAGGCGGCCATCTCTTAATAAGGTTGGGGCAACTTTACATCCTTTGTATTTATGCGTCAAATTTCCTACATCGAATGGCGTTGGGGTTATACGAGGAAACCAGAAAGAGGCTTGGTCTTGTTATGAGATAGCCCTACAAGACCGGAAAAAAGCACAAGCGACGCCAGTTATGATGGTAGCACAAACTTCATCCAACTCCCCAGCGGATACCTCGCTAGACCCAAGAGAGGATGCTCTCCAATCAGGAACTCCCGGGGAAGAGATAGTAGCGATTCGCTTAAATGAGGGTGACCCATCCAAAGTTGTTTGTGTGGGATTCTCTTTGAGAAATGTCGTTTGAGCAGATTTGATCTGCCTCCTCACTGAATATCAAGATGTGTTTGCCTGGTCTCACCGAGACATGCCTGGCATTGACCCTAGTGTCATCGCACACCGTCTGAACATCGACCCGAAGTATAAACCAGTCCACCAGCACCGACGTCCCTTCACTGCAGAAAGGCAAATGGCTATCAAGGCTGAAGTCGAGAAGCTGCTTACGGTCAATTTCATAAAAGAAGCTGACTACCCAAAATGGGTCGAGAATGTAGTTCTCGTTCGGAAATCCAATGGCAAATAGAGAATGTGCGTCGATTATTCAGATCTGAATAACCCAGAATGGGTTGCGAATGTAGTTCTTGTTCGGAAATCCAATGGCAAATGGAGAATGTGCGTCGATTATTCAGATCTGAATAAAGCGTGCCCCAAAGATAGCTTCCCGACCCCACGAATCGACCAGTTGGTTGATTCAACAGTTGGGCATGCTCTGCTCAGTTTTATGGACGCTTATTCTGGTTATAACCAGATCATGATGCATCCGCCCTGATAGCTAGCATACTGCCTTCATCACTGACCGAGGTCTATATTGCTACCAGGTAATGCCGTTTGGTCTTAAAAATGCAGGGGCCACCTATCAGCGTCTCGTCAACAAGATATTCGCCGCACAAATTGGCAGGAATATGGAAGTATATGTGGATGACATGCTCGTGAAAAGTGTCGTAGAAGACGATCACCTTTCAGATCTTCGAGAAGCCTTCGACCTGATGAGGAAATATCAGATGAAGCTAAACCTAGAAAAATGTGCGTTCGGAGTGTCTGCTGGAAAATTTCTTGGATTTATGGTCGGCCAGCGAGGAATTGAGGCAAATCCTGAAAAAATAAAAGCGCTGATAGAGATGAAATCCCCGGCCACTCTTAAGGACGTCCAACGTCTGGCTGGTCGCATCGTGTCGTTGAATAGGTTCATCTCGCGAGCATCTGACAAGTGCTTACCCTTCTTCAAGCTCCTCCGTGCCACAGCTAAGTCTGATTGGGAGTGGACATCACAGTGCGAAGAAGCTTTTCAACAACTGAAGCAATATATGAGCACACCCCCTGTTTTATCTAAACCTGTGCTGCACGAACAACTCATCCTTTATTTATCTGTATCCTCCATGGCCGTTAGCACCACTTTAATAAGAGAAGATTCTGGGATACAAAGGCCCAGTTTATTATATCAGTCGAGCAATGGTAGACGCTGAAACTTGGTACTCTGATATGGAAAAGCTGGCTTTGGCTTTAGTTACGGCAGCTCGAAAGCTGCGACCATACTTTCAAGCCCACGTTATTTTAGTACCAACGAATCATCCGCTAGGGCAGATCCTTCAAAAACCTGAGGCTTCCGGATGATTAACTAAATGGGCGATCAAGCTCAGTGAGCACTACATATCGTTCTGCCCCAGGACTGCAATCAAGGGCCAGGCCGTAGCTGACTTTATCGCCGAATTCACATATTCCTCTTCTGATGAAAATATCCGCGATCAGCGACCAGCCTTCCTGGTCACTCTTCGTGGACGGGTCTTCACGGGCCACTGGTAGTGGAGCGGGCCTTATTCTAGTCGCCCCAGACGGGTCGCATTTTCAATACGCTTTACGTTTCAATTCTCGCATCTCAAATAATGAAGCAGAATATGAGGCCTTGATCGTTGGCCTTGAACTAGCGAGCGTCCTTTCAATTCAAAACCTACTCATTCACAGTGATTCTCAGCTCATAGTCAATCAAGTACTTGGCGAATTCGAAGCAAAAGAAGAAAGGATGGCCTTATATAAATCTCGAGTGCTCATTCTTCTTGCAAAATTGAAGAATTACGAAATAATCCACATCCCTCGCGAGAAGAATAAACTCGCTGATTCGTTGGCAAAACTCGCCTCTGCACCAGAATCTGAGTTATCATATTCAATTCCTATCGAGTATCTTCAGAACTCGAGTATCGACCAAGCAGCTCTCGAGCAGGTAATTGCGATACATCCGTCTCCATGTTGGATGGATCCCATCACTCTTTATCTTCGAGATGGTGTTCTTCTAGACGACAAGAAAACCGCACGATAAATCCGATATCGATCTGCCAGGTACACTTTACAGAATGGGATCCTATTACGTAAGAGTTTTTCTTTGCATTATTTAAGGTGTCTTCACCCAGAAGAAGCACATCGTGTTCTAAATGAAATACACCAGGGGGCATGTGGTAACCACCCAAGGGGGCGATCCCTAACGTATAAAGCAATGAGGCAAGGATACTATTGGCCCACTATGAAGGCAAACGCAATTGAATTCTCTAAAAAATGTGACAAGTGCCAGCGATACTCTCCTATACCTCATGTACCGTCCGAGCAAATGACTCCAGTTGATAGCCCTTGGCCTTTCGCGTAATGGGGGGTCGATATCATCGGGCCCTTGCCTACTAGAAAAGGACAAAATAGGTTCGCGATAATGGGGGTCGATTATTTCACCAAATGGGCCGAGGCAGAACCATGAGCTAAAATCACTGAGAAACAACTACTAAGTTCATATGGAGAAATATCATATGCTGGTATGGACTCCCCCATACTATAATTACCGACAACGGAACGCAATTCGACAACGCAGCTTTCGATGAATTTTGTGAAAAGTGGAAGATACACAACCTCCACACCTCTCCGTATCATCCTCAGGCAAATGGGCAAGTTGAGGCAGTGAATAAAATCATCAAGCATCATTTGAAAACCAAGCTCTACGAGTGTAAAGGCATGTGGCCAGAACTCCTGCCAGAAGTCTTATGGGCGTATAGGACTACAACTCGTACGTCTACAGGCGAAACTCCCTTCTCCTTGGCGTTCGGTACCGATGCGGTAGTACCAGTTGAAATTCAAGTCCCCTCGTACCGGATCGAGCAGTACGATCCCACTTGTAATCAGGAAAATCTTCAATTTCACCTCGATCTCTTGGAAGATCGAAGAATTGCCTCTCAGATGCGAGCAGCAGAGTATCAGCAGCGCATTGCTCGCTACCGTAACGCTAAAGTTCGGCCTAGAGCTTTCCAGCTAGGCGATTTAGTTCTCAGACAGAACCTCGGGGTTCCTGCTCGATCACTTGATCCGACTTGGGAAGGCCCGTATCGAGTCATCAAAATTGTGCGACCCTGCACTTACTATCTTAAAGATATGCAGGGAAGACCCGTACGTCGCCCTTGGCACGTGGAATACTTGCTGCAATATTTCCCTTGAGTCGGTGTAACTCTTAACGACATTCGAATGAATTAAGGATTGAAGAAATCTTTTGGTCGCTACTCCATTTACTTGGACTCAAATAGCCCCGAAGAGAATATATACATTCTCTTGGTAAATTGCCTACCTTTGGTAGGGTTAAAACCATCCTTGTTGGTCGCTTCTCCATTTTATGGATCAAAAATAGCCCTGAAGAGAACATACGTGCTCTCTTGACCAATCTTCTACCCTTGGTGGAATCAAATCTCAATCGATAGACCAGTCTATCTCAACGCGGACATGGTCATACGACCCCCGGATTGAGTCTAATTCACTTTTCATGAGTTAGTTATGCGAGCAGTCAGTATACGATCGACACAGTAGGAAAAGTATACAACATTAAAGAAAAGAGAAGTTTCCATTACTATTGATTAAAAAATCGGTTACATGGGCAATTTCCTTTCAAAAAAAAGAATATATATATATATATATATATATATATATATATATATATATATATACAATGCAGAAGAAGGATAGCACGAAGTCAAGGCTGGTCATCCCCGTCTTGAGCGGGCTCGCGGCTCTCAGCTTCAGGGCCAGCCTCAGGAGTAGGTGCAGCATCTGTAGCTCCAGTGACTTCATTCTCAGCAGCAGGTCACTCTCTGGCCGCAACCTCGAAGGCCACCCTTTCGAACTCCTCAAAATTAAACGTCGGAGTGATCTGCTGCATAACTCTGACCGCAAAATCGCGACCAGCGATATACGCTTCATATCGCTCCTCGTCATAAAGTTGAGAGGTTTGAAATTCCTGGACCGCACGAGGGCCTTTGTCAGATACCATCTGGACGAGAGCCACCCGCTCCTCTTCCCAGTGAATGGAATCATCCTTCAACTGGTGGAGTCTCTGCTGGGCCTCCTCGAGCTTAGCCCGAGCATCCTTGAGCTGCTCTTCGAGCTGGATCTTGTCTTGACGGAATATCTCCTTCTCTCTCTCGCTCTTGGTATGGAGTTCTTAAAGCTTCGCGAGTTGGAGATCCAATGACTGAAAGCAATCAGTCATGGCTTGAATCTTGACCAGGAGAATCCATTTTTCCTCGTCCAGCTTGGCGATTTGGGCTTCCAAAGCCTTCACCAGACGATCCCTCCCTTGGACTTCGGCCTCCATCGTCTTCTTCCTCTTTTCTGCATCTTCCACACTATGGCAGGCTGCTTCAATGTCACGTCTGACACGAAGCGTGAGATCCAGACTCTGATATAAAAAGAAGAAGAAAAAAATTTAGAGTGGCCCGCTATATTGTTAATAAAGAAAGAATGACAGATGGAAGAAGGTTGGTTACCTGAAGCAATCTCACCCCGATATCGGTAGAGAGAGCTTCTGGGCTTGGTTCGGGGAGGCCTCCGAAGGAGTTGGGAGAAATCTTGTCAAACATAAACTCGCATATTGGATGCAAGTGAGGTGGAATGACAAAAGCTCCCGACCCAGAAGGTTGGGCTACAATCATCTCCTTAGAGCCCGCCTCGCGAGCACTCGCAGTACCCGAGGTGGGCATCAGTAATTCACGAGCAGTGGTAGGCTCGCATGTAGCCCCCTTTGGAGGGAGGCCTCCCCCTCTTCGATCGCCTTTCGGTGAGTTATCGACAACTTTAATGATTGGCTGACCGCGAATGTCGGCCGGAGGGGTCGCAGGTGTTGGAGGGGTCGCGGTCGTACGAGAGGTCGTAGCGACCCCTCCTGGTGCAACCACACGCGATTGTGGGCCGCGAGCAGACCCCTCTGCTGGAGCAGGCGCACTTGAAGGACCACCCGTAGTCTTCTTTTGCCTCTTCGAGGCTGTACCCTTCAGACGGGGAAGTACCCCTAGTGCGCCCCTTTTATCTCCAACATTCGTCATCTCTTCTTGGAAGATGAGACCCGCCGCACAGAGACAACGAGGTTCTAGAGCAGCGTTGACGTGGCGCGCAGCCGCTGAGAGCTTGTAGACTCTAACTAACTTCTCGTTGAGTCCTCCTCGCAAGTTCGGCTTCACACCAGTTGGAATCCCTGCAAGAAAAGGAGAAGGCACATTAATTGTTATAGAGCAATGGCTTTGTTTCTTTCAGACAAATAACAAACACTTAACCCACCTTCGCCAAAATAACGATTAACATTATGGCCTTTGGGGTCGGAGCCCATTTCGGACTCCCAGTTGCCGGAGACATAAAACCACTTTTTTCTCCACCCCGGGCAGTTGGAAGAAGGGTTTCCCAAAATGAAGTTATTCCAATGCCAGAAGCAGAGGTAGTACCAACCCTCGCTAGCTGGTGCCTTCTTCAGCTGGAATAACCTTAAAAACTCCTCGGCGAGAAATACTGAGCATAATCCCAGGGAAGACCTGTCAAACGCGCGAGCTCCTCCAAAGAAGGCCCCATCTTCATGTCGTTGAACGCAAACAAGTTCAACGAAGGGACCCAGTCAATCAGTGTAGCACCAAGCATCCTCCAAACAATGTCAACTCGAGCCATATGGATCAGACCGCCAAAGCCATATGACTCCAACTCTCGAATCTCATAAGCTGACAATCTGTCAAGCCAAGCAAGCAGCCGTGGTGAACAAGAATGACGAGGAAGTGTTCGCTTCCCCAAGTGTAGGGTTGCGATGTAGTAATAACTCGGTAAGACCGAGGTCGATCCACAGGGACTTATGTAGGATTTCACAAACACATCTAAAAGTGTCTATTGAAAGCTAATAATCAGATTTTGAATAGAATTGATGTGAATAGCAATTTTAAACTAATTTGAATGTAGACAATTATAAAAAGGCACTAGGGGTTCAAGGATCCACTTGTAGCAATCCTTGATGTTCAATCCGCTGTGGTTTTTCATTCTCTCAACTAGAATCGACATTAAGGTCTATCTAGTCGGATGATAGAGCTGTTAAATCATACAATCTGTCATATGTAAGTTCAATGCATAGGATTCACTCAATGTAGGCTGAGCTGAGCATGCTCAATTGCATAGGTCATTCCCCTTTCCAAAAGGTCTAGTTCACAATCATAACCATCCTCAAGTCCTGTCACAAGACAAGGCTAGATCAGGATTTGAACTGGATTCAAATCACATGCACAGTCCATACATATTTCAGAAAATCAGAAATATAGAACTTTGGTAGGAGGTTCCTTCATGAAGCTCATAGTACTAGAGCGCACTCCGATTCCTCGGATCATACAGGTCTAGACTGATACAAACCAATTAAGAAGTTAAGTAATTCTCCCAAACATCCATGAGTCATCATAAGACTAAGAAAAACTACTTAAAAACTTATATAAACTTCAAACCATAGTTCATAATCATGAATTCCATACTTAAAACCAACTAACTACGAATTGAAACATCTTGGATCCACTATAAGCTTCACCTCTTAGCCCTAGCTAAGAGGTTTAGCTGCTCATGATCCAAGGAAACATGAAACAACTAAAAAGTTCATAAAAACAGCAAAACAAACTAGAGGGAGTTGTGGAACTCCGAAATTCACTGCCGCCGCCTCCAAGCTTGCTTCAACCCCTCTTAGATACCCTAGGAATGATCCCTAGGTGTCCTTTTATAGTGGGGAGGCTCCGCAACTTCAGAAAGATCGAGAATCTGCATAATAGTTACGCAGTGCGCAGAGAAAATCGGCCCAGGAATAGAAATTTCTGATTTTTCTCATGGCCGACCGGTCTGGACCGGTCGGACTGGGCTGGCCGACCGGTCACGACCGGTCTGGCCTATTCAGCAACACTCCAGCAGGCATGGCCAACCGGTCAAGACCGGTCGGACATCTTCATCAATGGTCCAGCGTGCATAGCTGACCGGTCAAGACCGGTCTGGCTTCCTTGGCCGACCGGTCAAGACCGGTCGGTCTCTTTTTCTTCTTGTTTTCTTCCTTTCTTTCTTCTATTTTCTTCTTTCCTTGCTTCTTTCTTTGCTTCCTTCTTCCTTCAGCCCTCCTTGGGTCTTCATCCAAGGTTCTAAATCAGCTCTTTTCATCATCAATTAGGCGGAGTTCACTCTCAAACCTGCAATCACAAAATATGCATTAGATTTGTCTATAAACCATGCAAACCTCGCACAATGAGTGATGAATTAGGGTTAGAATATGCACAATTAAGAGCTCAACACACCCCCCAACCAGCATTTTGCTAGTCCCGAGCAAAACATGCGTGAAACCAATTCCATTCTTCCAAAACTCAACTCTCCCTTAGAAATTATCCTTCTATGCGTTCCAAGGTACATAAGTGTAAGATTCAGAAATATTAGGCGACAGAGGTTGAAACTGTCAACCCTCAAAACATAATAAGCATTTATATGAAATTTTCGCTGATCGGTTGATAAATAGAAGGATTTGAACAAATTCAATCTAGTGTGGATAGTGAAAATTCATCTCATGATTTCTAGGATTATCTTCTTCATGGATCAGCCAAACTATAGATCTCAAGGTACATGGAGCTACATCAAGCCAATGACAGGAATTTGCCTTACCGTCCTTCCGACGACTTTCACACTACGTCCCATTTCCGGCTTTGGTTACGGGTAGACTATCCCCCGGTTGGTAGTAGGTAGCCCTAATCGGAATTTTCCACCAGTTTTCCATCATTCCCAATTTCATCCTTCCTTTTCCTTTTTCTTTTAATTTGGATAGGATTTTTAGAAATCCATATCTTTTGTTGTTTTCCCATGGACAAGGATGGACAAAGTACCCCGGCCTGATTTCTCAATACCTTAATTCAAAGTCTAGCTAATCCATAAATCACCTAATCCCTTCAACCCATGAAAATCATGTAATGTGGACTAGGTGTAAAAGTGTTCAGATTTTTTATCAATCACAAAAATAGGGAAATTCATATATAAAACCATTATGCTATGAGAGATTCCAGACATACAGCCCCATGCACTTAATATCTCCTCCTCTTATGCTCATATCATCTTGAATGCATAGAACCGATGTTTTCCAAAAGAGTTTCGAATGTTTGAAAAATCGAAAAATTTCCACATAATTACTTGAAATGTTACAAAACGCTGGATTTATCCAAGTGATCCTACACCCCACAACCAAATCTTGCATTGTCCTCAATGTAAAAGATGTGCAGTAAACAAACATGAGAGCAATGTGAACATAAAGGGAGTGAGGAGTGAGAGTACCTGACAGGTGAAAATTGGAATTCCTCCTCCTTCCAACAAACCTAAGCAAAAGTAAACCAAAGCAACAAAATCCTAATCCTAACTACTCTATACCTCCGTCAGACTAGGAGATCAATCATCCTGATACACAGGATCATTCAGGGGTATGGACATACCTTCTGAAGGAAATTTCTCAAAGAACGGCTTTAATCGCTGCCCATTTGCTTTAAAAATGTTGCCGTTCCTCGGATTTAACAGCTCGACAGTCCCATAAGGATAGACAGTTTGTACAATGTAGGGACCGGTCCATCGAGATCTCAATTTTTCCGGAAATAGATGTAAGCGAGAATTATACATGAGGACTTTTTGATTGATCGTGAATGTCTTGCGAAGAATATTCTTATCATGGAATATCTTCGTCTTGTCCTTGTAAATTCTCGCGTTCTCATAAGCTTCATTCCGGATTTCTGCAAGTTCATTCAAATGTAGTTTGCGTAACGAGCTTGCCTTGTCAGAATTGAAATTCATCTTCTTAATAGCCCAATATGCCCTATGTTCCAACTCCACAGGCAAGTGACAAGCCTTCCCATAGACAAGTCTATAGGGAAACATTCCAATAGGAGTTTTGAAAGCAGTACGGTAAGCCCAAAGCGCATCGGTAAGCCGAAGCGATCAATCCTTGCGATCGGGGTTTACTGTTTTCTCTAAAATGTGTTTAATCTCCCTATTGGATATTTCAGCTTGTCCACTAGTTTGTGGGTGATAGGGAGTGCTCACTTTGTGTGTTACGCCATATTTCTTCATTAAGGTTTCAAAAGGGCGATTGCAAAAGTGAGACCCTCCATCACTTATGATGACTCGGGGCGTTCCAAACCGGGAAAGAATATTCTCTTTCAAGAAGCGAATGACCGTTTTATGGTCATTATTCCAACAAGGGATAGCCTCGACCCATTTGGAGACATAATCAACGGCAAGCAAGATGTATAGGTTTCCAAAAGAAGATGGGAATGGGCCCATGAAATCAATGCCCCAACAATAAAAAATTTCGATTATTAAGATGGGATTGAGTGGCATCATATTTCTACGGGAGATTCCTCCTAATTTCTGACAAGGTTCACATGCTTTGCAAAACTCATGTGTGTCTTTGAACATGGTGGGCCAATAAAACCCACATTGCAGAATTTTCGCTGTGGTCTTTTTAGCCGAAAAGTGGCCACCACATGCCTGAGAATGACAGAAGGAGATGATACTTTGTTGTTCCTCATCTGGCACACATCTCCTTATGATTTGATCGAGACAATACTTGAATAAGTATAGGTCATCCCATAGGAATTTCCACACCTCCGTGAAGAATTTATCCTTATCTTGCTTTTTCCAATATGTAGGAATTGTACCTGTAGCAAGATAGTTAGCAATGTCCGCATACCATGGCGATTGGGAAACAGCAAAAAGTTGTTCATCAGGGAATATGTCATTGATTGCAGTCGTTTCAGGGGAATCAGTGAGGACAAGTCTAGAAAGATGGTCAGCTACTACATTTTCTACTCCTTTCTTATCACGTATTTCTATGTCGAATTCCTGGAGTAGAAGGATCCATCTTAACAACCGTGGTTTAGCATCTTTCTTAGAAAGAAGATACTTAAGCGCGGCATGGTCAGTGAATATAATGATCTTGGATCCAATCAAGTAGGACATAAACTTGTCCAAGGCAAAAACTACGGCTAGAAGTTCTTTTTCAGTAGTGGTGTAGTTTGCTTGGGCTGAGTTTAGGGTTCTACTTGCATAGTAGATGACACATGGCTTTTTCTCTTTTCTTTGACCTAACACGGCCCCAATAGCATAGTCACTAGCATCGCACATAATCTCAAAAGGAATGCTCCAATCAGGTGGTTGCATTATGGGAGCACATGTCAACATACCTTTAAGGGTGGTAAAGGCCTTTTGACATTCTTCATTCCACTCGAATGAATTTTCCTTTTGAAGTAGGTTACATAAAGGGTGAGAGAGTGAACTGAAGTCCTTTATGAACCTTCTGTAAAATCCTGCGTGTCCTAAAAAGGACCGTACATCTCGTATGCTTTTGGGTGGTGGAAGGTTATGAAATTGCGATTTTCACCGCTAGTTGAGATACTCGGAGATATGTCTATGGACCTAGAGGGGGGGTGAATAGGACCTTTTTAAAATTCTTTTCGCCTACTTATACAATTCAACAAGTTTAAGCTAGGTAAGCAAGAACACCTTGGCTTCCAAGCCTTGGTGGGTCCAATCACAAGACTAGCAAGAGTTAAGCAATAACCAAACCTAGTCTAAGCATGCATAGGAAGTAAATGATACAACTAATCAAGCTCCTAACCTATGCATCTTGTGTAGACTTATGAGAGTGGATCAATGAGCTCAAGTCTACACAAGTAGTGAAGGTACATCTAGTGTGGGGATGCCTATAAGGTGCCTAGCATGCATTCCTATCAATCATTCATAATTAAGCAATTAAACAAACAATGCAAAGATAGAATGAGCTCAAGAACAATCACAAACACAAGGATGTATAGTGGTTCGACTACTTGTCTACTCCACTCCCGGTTCAAGTACTCAACCCCTTTGAGCACACCGGCATTCACTATCGGAGGTTTTAAATGAGGTTCACCTCTCAACCTTTACACGGAGGTTTTATCGGTTCACCTCTCAACCGTATCCGGAGTTTTAGACATAGGCTAACTCTCAACCTTATCGCACGTTTACTCCCGTGTCGGAGGCTCCCCCTTGGAGACTTAGTTTAGGCCCGGCTGACGGGCCAAGGAACGACTAACGTCCCTAGGTCGAGTTCGAAAACAAACTCTAAAATGGACTCTCAAATGAGACAACTTACTTGTCGGATGAGCCCCTTGTTTAGCGCCGTATTGGGTTGCTTGATCTCTGCTCTCCCGTGCTTCAATCAGCTTCCCTTTGCTCCCTCGATCGTGCCGCCGTTGCGTTGCCAATGCCTCAGCCACATTCGATCAAACACCTTGCATGCGATGCCTTGAAATGCCCAAGGTGCTAGGAGGATGGGTGAATCTCGTACATGGGATGTGTAGGTTGTTCCAACTAGGAGATTCACCTAGAGAGTCTTCTAGAGGTCTTGGACAAGGGATATACCTATGTGGAATAGTGTCACACCTCTAGATTTGAGAGAGGAATCAAGTCATCTCTTGATAGCATTTGAATGCCCATACTTGTGTTTGAAACACAAGGGATATGACTTGAAAACCTCCTCTTTGAGGCCCCAAATGATGTACAAGATAAGTGTGGAATGGGCTCTCAAAAACTTCTCTCAACTTGCCCAAGAATGGAGCTCCATATATATAGAAAAGACAGCTCCAACGGTCACAAAACGGGCAGAAAACGGCCATAAAACGGCTCTGGCCGACCTGTCCCGACCGGTCATGACCGGTCGGATTCCCCTGCTGAAGGACAAGGATTGCATAGGCCAAACACATGGGCCGACTGGTCATGACCGGTCGGACCCCCTCACTGGACAGCCAAAATACATCAGGCCGACCGGTCATGACCGGTCGGCGCACTTTGCTGGACGTGTGTGAATGTGAAGGCCGACCGGTCATGACCGGTCGGCACGGCTTGCTGGACCACAACACCTGTGAAGGCCGACCGGTCATGACCGGTCGGCTGGCCATTTACAAATGCAGCAGGGCTGCTGGCCGACCGGTCATGACCGGTCGGACCAGCCTGGTTCTCCCCTCCATAAAGCTGAACTCCTCATGATTCAGCTTGGTTTTTTAGGCCAAGGTTAGGGTGATCAAAAGGGACACCTAGGGCCTATCAATGATGACTAAAAGGTTCTAAATATGGTCAAGGTCATCAAGGATACAAAGGGGATAGGTTTTGGTCGAGGTTAAGGCACCAAGGCATCTCATATACCTGAATCTTCTTCCTAGATGCAGCTGGACGTCTTGAGTCTTCGGTCTTCGTCTTCTTTGGGCTCAACCGACACAAGACATACTGACGTAAGTGATTGACAAACAAGGTGCACTAGTATGCCACGGAAAAGTGCACTAACAGGTTAGAGATAAGATCAATTTTCGCTTTGTCCACCTTGATTCCGTTTTGTGAAACGATGTGACCAAGTACAATTCCCATTTGAACCATGAAGTGACACTTCTCCCAATTGAGCACAAGGTTCTTCTCTTCACATCTTTTCAGCACAGACTTCAAATGCTCAAGGCACTCATCAAAGCTACAACCAAATACAAAAAAATATCCATGAAGACTTCGAGAATGGTCCCCACCATGTCAGAAAAGATACTCATCATATAACGCTGAAAGGTGGCAGGGGCATTACATAGTCCAAACGGCATCCGTCGGTAGGCGAAAGTGCCGAATGGACATGTGAATGTAGTCTTTTTTTGGTCTTCACGGGCAATTTCTATTTGGTTGTACCCTGAATAGCCATCAAAGAAGCAAAAGTGGGAATGACCCGCCAACCGTTCTAAAATTTGATCAACAAATGGTAGGGGAAAGTGGTCTTTCCTCGTGACAGTGTTTAACTTCCTGTAGTCAATGCACATTCTCCAACTGGTAGTGACTCTAGTTGGCACGAGTTCATTATTGGCATTGGCTACGATGGTTATTCCGGATTTCTTAGGCACCACTTGAGTTGGGCTCACCCATTGGCTATCGGATATTGGGTAAATAATACCCACATCCAATAGCTTTACCACTTCGGCCTTAACCACATCCTTCATGTTTGGATTTAGTCGTCTTTGTGGTTGCCTAGATGTCTTCGCATTCTCCTCAAGGTGTATGCGATGAGTACAAATCAGTGGGTCTATGCCTTTGAGATCCGCAATTGACCATCCAATGGCACTCTTGTGCTCTAATAGAGTGGCTATTAGCCTACTCTCTTGTTCCTCATCCAAGTGGGAAGAAATCACCACTGGATATGTCTCATCTCGACCTAAATAAACATATTTCAGCTCACTTGGTAATGGTTTTAGGTCGAGTGTTGGTGCCTTGATGTTGGATGGGAGGGCCTTGTTCTCGTTTACAGGCAAAGGCTCAAATAGGGCCCTCCATCTTTTATTATCAAGCACTGGCATCATCTCTAGTATAGCATCCATCTCTTGTATTGTGTCATCATTTATTTCATGAGAATAAGCCACACATGCCTCCAAAGGGTCGGAAGATAGTGATAAGGGGACTGTGTCCTCCACGAATGATTCAATCATGTTTAATTCGTAGACATCATCATCAATCTCCCGTGGTTGTTTGTATAAATCAAATATGTTAAGCTCAAGGGTCATATTTCCAAAGGACATTTGTACAAGTCTGTTTCTACAATTGATAATGGCATTTGAAGTAGTTAGAAACGGTCGTCCAAGTATGACAGGAATTTGAGCACCGGTGCCTATCACGGGATGTGTATCCAAGACAATAAAGTCTACTGGGTAGTAGAATTTATCAACTTGGACTAGAACATCCTCTATCATTCTTCTTGGTATACGGATGGATCTATCAACAAGTTGGAGTGTGGTTTTGGTGGGTTTCAATTCACCTAACCCAAGTTGTTCATAGACCGAGTATGGAATGAGATTCACATTTGCCCCCAACTCGAGTAGAGCTTGTTTGATCCGGTAGTCTCCTATGATGCATGAGATGGTTGGACTACCCGGATCCTTATATTTTTGGGGCACCTTTTGTTTGATAATGGCACTCAAATTCTCTGTCAAAAGGACTTTGTTGTGGACATTATGTTTCCTTTTGACTGTACATAATTCCTTTAGAAATTTGGCATAAGATGGTATTTGTTTATTGCATCCAACAACAGGATGTTGATCTTCACCTGCTTGAATACTTCTAAAATTTTCAGATTTTTATCTAAAGGTTTAGGTGAAATCAACCTTTGTGGAAATGGGGCAACCGGCTTGTATTGCCTTTCCGGTTCTTTCTCTTGTGGGGTATTATTCGAGCTATCATCCTCTTTAGAAATTTTCGGATCCTTAGGCTTTGGGGCCTTCACCGGATTAGATTTGTCAATTTCTTTCCCACTTCTCAAAGTGGTGATAGCTTGAACATGTTCCGTGTGGTGGGAGGATGAGCTTGCGTCTTGTATCTCAAACTGGGTTCTTGGGTTAGGAAGAGGTTGGGCAGGAAGTGTGCCCTTCTCTCTAACACTAAGATGAGATTTAACTCTAGCCAGTGATGTTTTCAATTCATTGATGGCTTGAGTCGAATTTTGATTGAATTTCAATTGCTCTTGCATGAACCCATCTATTTTTAGAGAATTTGTCTTGTTATATTCAGCTTGGACTGATACGAATGCACCCAACATCTCCTCTATTGATACTTTTGGAGTGTTGCTTGCATTTGCAGTGGGTCCATTCCTCCAACTGAAGTTGGGATGGTTCTTCCAATTAGGATTAAACGTGTTTGAGTTCGGAGCACCAAATTGCTGTTGATAACTGTTTATGGCATTTGTTTGTTCTTGTAAGATGCCTTGAACTGCTGAAATTGTGGGACAATCTTGTGTTGTATGTTGATTTCTAGCACAAATTCCACAAACAGTTTCAACATCAGTGGAGTTGATCGTTTCTCCTTTCCTTAATTCCATGGCTTCGACCTTTCTTGTGAGGCTAGCCACCTGTGCACTTATGCTATCTTCTTCTGATAAGACATACATTCCCCCTTTTTCCTTTTGTTGGCTAGTCTTGGAAATTGTTGGTTTCGATGTGTCCCAAGCCTGTGCATTCTCAGCCAATTCTTCCAAATAATCCCATGCTTCATCAGCTTCCTTATTCATGAACTCCCCGTTACACATCATCTCTACAAATTAGCGCATGGGTGAAGTCAATCCTTCATAGAAAAAGCTTATAACCCGCCAAATTTCATAGCCATGATGTGGGCATGCATTTAATAAATCCTTAAACCTCTCCCAACATTGGAAGAAGGTTTCATCTTCCTTTTAGGCAAAGTTCATGATAAGGCGCTTCAACATGTTCGTTTTGTGAGTAGGGAAGAATTTTTTTATAAATTCTCTGTGCATATCAGTCCATGCACCAATTGATCTTGGCCTCAATGCATAAAGCCAACCCTTGGCTTTATCTTTAAGAGTGAAAGGGAAGAATTTGAGTCTTACTACATCTTCAGTAACATTTTTAAAGTGCATGGTGGTGATTACCTTATCAAACTCCTTAAGGTGTTGATAGGCACTTTCACTGTCTAATCCATGGAATTTAGGGAGAAGTTGGATCACTCCCGGTTTCAAATCCACATTCCCTGCATTTTGTGAAAAAACTATGCATGAGGGAGTGCTCGCTCTTGCGGGTTGCAAGAAATCACGTAAAGTCCTAGGTCTTGGAACATTCTCAACCACATTCTCCCCTGTTTCAGTTTGGTTTTGGCCCAGATTAGGTTGATTCGCAGCCATATTTTCAGACAAAATTGGAGAGTTTAGATGTCTCCTAGCATGTGGTTCTCTGTCAATTCCTTCTACTATCCCCCCTTCACTTATGAGTCGGTTATTGGAATCCCGAGCCCAATGTGGCATGCAAAACCAAAAAAATAAGAAACAAAGAGAAAGAAGAATTCTTCCTCCCTTTCTTTACTTTTCTCTAAGATCGAAGCACAAGGTGTCTTGCAATGGCTAAGCCAAAAGCAAGGATAGAGACCAATTTCTCCTGGTCAATAGGGGTTCAGAAAACTCCCCACCCACTCTTTGAATCTTTTGAGAAAAAGTGCAGAAAAAGGAGAAAGAGGAGTAGAGGTAAGAAAAGAAATCTCTGAGCACAAGGTGATCCAAGACGGCGAGCCGACCAATAGGAATCCAGGTGGCACAAGGCCGACCTTTCAGAGATCTAAGAGGAGTCTCCACTCACTCTACAAGAGATGAATAAAATAGGAATGAATAGGAGAAGGAGAAGAGTAAGGTTTAGAAAGATAAAACCTGATTCGGCACCTGAAATCCTTGTATCTTCTTCAGCTTCCTAGAAATCCGTGAAAAGAAAAATCAAATAAACAAACTAAGTTAGTCCTAGAAATCCTAAAAAAAAGTCCTAAATAGATACTGATTTTAGAAATTTGTGAAAAACCGTCAAAATCCCCGGCAACGGCGCCAAAAACTTGTTTGCTTCCCCAAGTGTAGGGTTGCGATGTAGTAATAAACTCGGTAAGACCGAGGTTGATCCACAAGGGACTTATGTAGGATTTCACAAACACATCTAAAAGTGTCTATTGAAAGCTAATAAGCAGATTTTGAATAGAATTGATGTGAATAGCAATTTTAAACTAATTTGAATGTAGACAATTATAAAAAGGCACTAGGGGTTCAAGTATCCACTTGTAGCAATCCTTGATGTTCAATCTGCTGTGGTTTTTCATTCTCTCAACTAGAATCGACATTAAGGTCTATCTAGTCGGATGATAGAGCTGTTAAATCATACAATCTGTCATATGTAAGTTCAATGCATAGGATTCACTCAATGTAGGCTGAGCTGAGCATGCTCAATTGCATAGGTCATTCCCCTTTCCAAAAGGTCTAGTTCACAATCATAACCATCCTCAAGTCCTGTCACAAGACAAGGCTAGATCAGGATTTGAACTGGATTCAAATCACATGCACAGTCCATACATATTTCAGAAAATCAGAAATATAGAACTTTGGTAGGAGGTTCCTTCATAAAGATCATAGTACTAGAGCGCACTCCGATTCCTCGGATCATACAGGTCTAGACTGATACAAACCAATTAAGAAGTTAAGTAATTCTCCCAAACATCCATGAGTCATCATAAGACTAAGAAAAACTACTTAAAAACTTGTATAAACTTCAAACCATAGTTTATAATTATGAATTCCACAATTAAAACCAACTAACTACGAATTGAAACATCTTGGATCCACTACAAGCTTCACCTCTTAGCCCTAGCTAAGACGTTTAGCTGCTCATGATCCAAGGAAACATGAAACAACTAAAAAGTTCATAAAAACAGCAAAACAAACTAGAGGGAGTTGTAGAACTCCAAAATTCACTTCCGCCGCCTCCAAGCTTGCTTCAACCCCTCTTAGATACCCTAGGAACGATCCCTAGGTGTCCTTTTATAGTGGGGAGGCTCCGCAACTTCAGAAAGATCGAGAATCTACGTAATAGTTACGCAGTGCGCAGAGAAAATCGGCCCAGGAATAGAAATTTCTGATTTTTCTCATGGCCGACCAGTCTGGACCGGTCGGACTGGGCTGGCCGACCGGTCACGACCGGTCTGGCCTATTCAGCAACACTCCAGTAGGCATGGCCGACCGGTCAAGACCGGTCGGACATCTTCATCAATGGTCCAGCGTGCATAGCTGACCGGTCAAGACCGGTCTGGCTTCCTTGGCCGACCGGTCAAGACCGGTCGGTCTCTTTTTCTTCTTGTTTTCTTCCTTTCTTTCTTCTATTTTCTTCTTTCCTTGCTTCTTTCTTTGCTTCCTTCTTCCTTCGGCCCTCCTTGGGTCCTCATCCAAGGTTCTAAATCAGCTCTTTTCATCATCAATTAGGCGAAGTTCACTCTCAAACCTGCAATCACAAAACATGCATTAGATTTGTCTATAAACCATGCAAACCTCGCACAATGAGTGATGAATTGGGGTTAGAATATGCATAATTAAGAGCTCAACAGGAAGCAACTGACAAGTCCTCATAGGTATCCCCTCCAGAACAAAAGGCCTAGGAATCGATGACAGCTCATCAAGGATCGGAAGATCAACAGCGAAGGAGAAGGAAAAGCTGGAACCTCTACAAACTCAACAGCCCCTGACCTATCCCCAGTAGCGGCTATGTCTAATATAGTCGCATTGCTATCTGAAACTGTCACGACCTCAGCTGCACGAGAAGACTCACCCACCTCATGAACCGAATGCATAAAGGGTCGACAATCAAGAGAAGATCGGTACTCTCCATCGAAAGGGCTATCAGCAAAAGATCACGCTGCACATCGTGGCATCCTAACCAATATGACCGCTGAAAAATGCATCTGAACCGTTAAGAAGGGCCTCGACGACCCCAATCGAAGAATCTACGGTTAGATCTAGACCTGCAGTCCTCTCCAACATAAAGTCAGAATCCAGCTATCACTCTGCCTAGCCAGAGGGATCATCGAGACATCCACACCGTCCATCATCAAGGGGGCATCATCAATGATCACATCAAGTCCACCCAAGCAAGTGTACCACACATCTCGGCCATCATCAAGAGCATCCAAGCCGTCAAAGGTATCATCTGAACCATCCATGCCATCTAAACATGAGATCAGCCCATCTATGTCCATCATAACCTCATCATCACCATCAATCGCATCATCCATGTGTCCCACACTCAAAGGATGCATAGCTTCACCTATGGCCCATCTCCCCATCTCATCCATACCATCCAATCCTCCCATGGTCAATGCCCCATTCAAGTCAGAATTTTCAGCAATCCCACCATTAATGGGGGCATTCAAAGCTTCCCCAACAACCACCCTTAATCCACCATCAATGGCCTCATTCAATGCTCCATCTACACCATCAATCAAAAGCATCTCACCATCATTAAAACCCTCACTACTATCTAAAGTATGGGGCCCACTAAGATCAGCCATTATGCCCCCCAAGCCATCATCAATGGCTGCCCAAGAAGGGACAAAGCAAGAAAAAGACAAAAAGAGTAGGAAAGATGAGACAAGGGGGAGATTCATGGCTGGAATCGAACCTGGGAGTACAAGGAATATGGGGACAGGGACAGTGGTCTGAAGAGAATGTACGGACGGTCTCCCTCTCTCTCCGCGGGAATGGCCTCAAAGTCTCTGGTAGGTGAGACTGTCAGTCCACATCAGCAGTTGGCACCCTGAGGGCCGCCCAAAGCTCCAATTGACTCTGAATTTTGTCTGAGACTGATCTGAATCATCTGGAAGGTACCCCACCAGTCCAATCATGAAGTACTGCGACCAAAATGGGTCTGATTAAGTCAAAGAGAAGAAAAATCGATCAAGAAGGGCCCATAAGCAATCTGAGCCATTCAAAGGCTAGATCATTATGATCCAAGCCATAAAAAGCTTGTATGGGTCATCAAAGGGTTTGATCGTCCAGAAAGAAGGCCAAAGTCCAGGATCTGATCATCAAGTGGGTCCACAAGGCCAAATCGAGCAATCTGAATCATTCAAGTCATCATCCATGCAGTTGAGAGATCCTATCTTCCACAAAGCATCAACGAATGAGTCGAAAATCAAAGCATCCAAGCATCATCAAGAAATTTGAAGCAAATCGGGGGGTTGTATATTCATTCAGAAGATTTTGATACAGAAGAAAAGTAAAAAAGGGGGCCTCAAAATGACAAGAAGGTCATACATCAACAAGCTGAATACATCCTCAGAGAAGCAGGCTAGATCACCAACATAATCATCATCATCCCTCCTCTCATCCCGCTCCCGACGGTGAAGGTCCATCAGAGGAGCTGTCACTGATCCTTCAGCATACTTGCGACGACCCCCTGAAATGTAGAGTGAAGGAAGAAGAGGTCCCTGTCCGTACAACAAATACCACTCATCATAGTCATGATCCGGGATCATGAAGCGAAATCCAGGTTGACCCTCAAGAGCATCGACCATAGCATCAGCTGGAATCTGAGTAGCCGGAGGAGGTGCGGAATAAGGAACCTGAGCCACGCCAGTGATCTGTTGGAGCAACCTCTCGCCCAAGTACCACTGAAATGATTCGGCATCAGAGAGCATGATCCGAAGACATGAAGAATCATATGCTTCCACACGTTGAAGGGTATAGTAAAGGGGAAAGCTGGCATACGGCATCCAACCAAACTATAACAAAGGAATTCATCACAATCAGTCGTAGAGTAGCATGACGGATAAGGAAAGCAAGATATTTATGTCCTCAGTGGTCAATCCCTCTATGTCAGCGCACCAATTGTCCCCAAACACTCGGGAATTTCGTTAACGGTTTTGCTGATGCTAATGCATGAAGCGATACAAGGATGGTTCAACATCATCCCGTATCCTCGGCGACAGATGAGCAAAATGATCATAAAAATAGGTCTGGACAAGGGCAAACAAAATGATTAGATGAAGAAAGAAGACAGACATCTCCAGGGAAGGTTAAAGAGAATACCTCCACGACAAGCCAAAAACCTGTAAAAGACCTGCTACTCCAAGACATCTTATCCAAGCCCTAGTAAATGCGAGTCAAGATGGCCCCATTCCAATTATATGAATGGTGAAGATCTTCAACTAAGCGAAGAAATCTAGGATCGACCCTCTCGTTCGCATGACAGAAAAGGAATGACCCAAAGTCGTAAGTAATCATAGCCCATGCTTTGTGAAGGGCCTCAGCTCAGAAGTAGGGATGACAGCAACGAAGGTGTTGTAAAACCACCACAATTTCACTTTGTTACTCTGGAACTCGCTCTTGGGTGGGATGACTCCCACAAGCCGTATCCAGTCAGTGGAAGTAATGGGAGCAAGAGAGCCTACATGGGGAACAACTGCCCATCGAATGGAAAACCTATTTGCATATATATATATATATATATATATATATATATATATATCCAGGGGAGTTATTCTCCATTTGCCACAAGGAAGTTGAAAGGTGTGGGTCTCATCCCTCCACCTCTCACAAAGGGCTGCAAACAGCATGCGGTTGGCATTATTGTTGTGAAAACGTAATGTAAGAAGGCCGGCGAAAGGAGTGTCGGCCAGAATGGGTTCAAGCATCGGCTGCGATTGTTCCACCCAGTTATCCCAGAGATCTCGGGTACCCCGGCCTTTTATGGAAGGCAAAGGTTGGTGCTCCTTAGCTAAAGAACACATATGAGTCCCGCGACGAACAATGAAGCCAGGGTCGTCCTCATTGACAGCTCTTCGCCCCCTTGTGCCGTCCGCCATCAAATCCTACAAGCTTGGCAAGGTAAGCCCTTATTCTTTGCCTGTTAAAATCCAAATCATTACCCAGGAAACCCATGGATTTGGACTTACATTCAAATGCAAAAATCCAATGTCCAACTCCATGTGTCGCCTAGGATATGTGTTGGGCCCATCGAAGAAAACAAGTTCCACCTTAAAGAGGGTTGCATGCCACACCTTAGGTGAGGAAAATCCACCATCCAAGGACACATTTTGGACAACAAATGCACTCAAGTGCTATGGGATCAAAATGGGATAAGAATCAAAATTCATATGAGAAATCCATCTTCAAAGTCCATGTGTGACCAAGGTTTGGTTCACTTTCCATATCAAAGCAATGAGCCTCATTTAAGATGTTTCCATCTTTTTACACATGCACATGGACAAAGGGGAATAGGAAGGAAATTGGTCCCCAAGAGCAACTCAAGTGCCCCACCTTAATGGATTGAAAGGAACACATAGCCCACTTGAAGAACCATAAGAACCCATTCATGGGTCAATCATGGGCAACCTATGTGCATCATCTTGATAAATTTTTTGACTATGAGAATACAATATGGTGGTCTACCCACAAACATATGATTCAAAGAAGCCAATGGTAAAAAAATTGATACGCATAGCCCACATGAAAAATCGAAGTTGGAAATGTCCATGCAAGGACAAGTTTGGGCAACTTATGTGCACCAATTTCTTTACAAAAAAGAAAACCATTTAAGCACAAGAGGGCATGGCTTGATGAGTCATCCAACCATCATGACAATGGTTAAGAATGATGTACATAGCCCACTTGAAAATCAAAATCCAAAGTGCCCAAACCATGAGACAAACTTGGGCAACTTATGGACACCATTCTTTCCCCACAAATTGAAAAAGATCACTCATCCTTGAGAAGGATGGTGGGTGACCATTAAACACCCCAAGAGAAGTTCAAGGAGCTATGATTGCAAGGATAGCTCACTTGAAGAAGGGTCATCCAATTGAGGTTGGGAACATTAAAGGAAACTCTTGAGAACCACTTTCCTACAACATGAGAAAGCCATTTAAACTTAATGAGATTGTTAAAACAACTCACTCATAGGACTTGTAGATGATCCAGTAACCCAAGTCCTCCATCCATCCAAAGGAAAAGGCATAAAGGGAAAAGAATCCTACACGCACAAAGTGTAGTGGTGCACTCATGACTAAAAGAAATTCACAAGTTTCAATGAGGGCCCAAAAGCCCATCTATATGGAGGAATTCCAAATAGCCCAACACACTTTGTGTATAAGGATATACATCATAATCAAGAGATGGTGGAAGATTTAGGCCACTTGTCCATAAAGGCCCAACTATAAAATTTAGCCCACTTGAGATCCAAGTGAAGAATGGGCTAGTCACTTTATCCATACACATGTAAAGAAAGATGGGTCCACCCAAAGTGAGCATTATGAGCCCAAAATGTGAGGTGGGCCCTACCAATCTCATGGGCCCAAACCTTAAAAAGAAGATGAAAAAGAAAAGAAAGCTCTAAAAAATGATAAGGAAAAGAGAGCATGAGGGAGTCCAAAATGAAGTATTGGGCCCATCAAATACACTAAGGGCCATGACTTCACTTTGAGCCCATTTGATACACATAAAAAAGGGCCCAACTCCCATGGAAGAAAATAGGATATTTTACCATGCACACTTGATGGACATGGCAAAATTACCCTTTACATACACATGAAGGAAGTATGAAAGAAGAAAAGAAAGATGAAATGAAGCTTGCAATGTCCCTCTCTATGCACCACCTTAAGAGGAGATTGGGAAAGTAAAAAAGGCCAAAAGACTTAGGCCCACCTCAACTCCCTTGAAGTATCTACATGAAGAAAAGAAAGAGAACATGAGAAGAGAAAATGAAGAAGAAAACAATGAAATGAAAGAAAAGGAGTGGTCCATACCTTCACCACTCACCAAAAGGGGGACCACCTTGCTGTCCCAAAGCTCCAACAAAGCCTCTCCACTTGAAAAGAGCAAAAGGGCCACCAAAAGAAAGAAAAACTTGAAGAAAGAGAGAGTGTAAGAAAGAAGAGAGAGATTGCACGTTGGAAGTGCCAAGGGTGCCTCATGCTATATAGAAAAGGAGAGGGCACCCTATTACCCAACCCACTGGAAAAACCAGTGGGCAGAGGGGGCTTGGGCGGCACCCAGGGGGCCGCCCGTCCTCCCACCAAGTTGAAACGACCCCTCACCCTCTCTCCTTGGGAAGAGTAGTTGCAAGTGAATCTTGTACCTCCATGTAAGAATGAAGTGATGGAAGAGAAGGGTGAGAAAAAGAGAAAGAAATCTCACCAAAATCTCATCTTGTGAGAAATTGGGGAGAAATTAGCTTGATGATGTGGAAAAAGCTCCATGAGATTTTTAAGAAAAAGAAAAAGAATTGATTTCGTCAAACAGTGATCCCAACCATCCAAAGTCATGGCTTGATGATCTGAATCATTTTCAGAAAACACCAAGAATTTTCAACCCTGATCTCTGTCCACCTCTCATCCCAAGTTGTGGTCCGAAGACCTTAAACTGCGTCAAGATCAACATCCCGAGAGACTTTTAATAAAAACCGACAGCGGTCTTGATCGTTCAAATCAAGATCCGACAACTCCGGACACACACACACACACACACACACACACACACACACACACACACACACACACACACACATTTCGTACATCGCATGTACATAAGTCATGGTCCGAAGACCTTAAACTACGTCGGGATCAATATCCCGAGAGGTTTTAATAAAAACCGGCAGCGGTCTTGATCGTTCGAATCAAGATCCGACGACACCGGACATTTTTCTAAAAACAAATGTGTGTGTGTGTGTGTGTGTGTGTGTGTGTGTGTGTGTGTGTGTACATTTCTTGTGTCGCCTATACAAATCTGGTCCGAAGACCTTGAACTACGTTGGGACCAAAATCCCAAGAGATTTTCAATAAAAACCAGTGTTAATCTTGATCGCTCGAATTGGGATTTAACAGCTTGGAACATTTCGAGAGAAAAAAAAATATTTCTTGTACATAGTTTTGGTCTAAAGACCTTAAATTACGTCGGGATGAAGATCCCGAGGGATTTCATAATAAAAATCGTCATTCGATCTCAACCGATCAAGGAAGGGGTTAGATAGACTGGATCTTTTTAAAAAATAAAAAAATGTGTCGTGTTTACATGTACATAATTTTGGGTCTGTAGACCTTAAACTACACTGGGATTAATTTCTCAGGGGACTTTTCCTGCTTTCAACCAAAAACCTGCATCGACCCTAACCACTCGGATCAAGGTTCGATAATCCGGATCTTTAAAAAAAATCACAAAAAGAATATATTTTCAGCTTGTATATAATTTTGGGTCCGAAGACCTTAAACTACACTGGGATTAATTTCTCAGGGGGACTTTTCTTGCTTTTAACCAAAAATCGGCATCGACCTCGACCACTCAGTGGTCAAGGTTCGATAATCCGGATCATTTAAAAATACCAAAAAGATTTTAAGCTTTTCATAAAAACCAGTATTAATCTCGATCACTCAAGTTGAAGTCTAGAACTTTCTCAAAACACAAAAATTCACCATCAATTTTAACTGCGCAAATCTATCCCCAGTGGTCCGAAGACTTAAAACTACACTAGGATTAAATTCTCAGGGGCTTTCTTTCCTAACCTATCCTGGACATGGTTGACACTTGATCGTACGAGTGTCCGAAATCTTTTAAATAGGTAAGGGCTATGGTGGGCAGAACCCCGCGATCATGTTCGTGTTGAACGCACCATGATAGACAACCTTGATTTGGAAGTCGCTGTTGAATTTAACGGATGTTCCCTGTTCCTAAAACTCATGAAGGAGATTAAGGCAGTTGGGAGGTGAAGCGCACTCTCACGGAATTGTGAGCAGCATAAGACCCCAAACTGGATTGACAAAGAGAAATGTGAGGATGTGGCTCATTTTGTGGCTGAAGGAGTCCGTCGGACGATACATGGTCTATGTGCATACACATGAGGAACAGGCAACTTTGTGGGTGTGTTGACTTCCCTCATTCGAAGATGTAAAACTACGGCACTTAACTGTGTGAGATTCGTCTTGCTCACTGACGTAAAATGGATCGAGTGCTTTACTAGCAGTAGAAGCTGGAAATGGATGAAACTTCCATACCCTTCCCTGCATTTCAGAAAAATCAGAAAAATACCAAAATATTGCAAAATCATCTTTCAAAAATCACAAAATATTTCTCTTGCTTTCAATAAACACCAATCTTTACTCGAACCAAATATTTTCAAAATCACAAAAATATTTCCTTTGTTTTCAATAACCGATCTTCATCCTGACTACTCAGGTAAAGATTCAGACCAAATATTTGTAAAAAAATCACAAAAATTGTCATTATCCCCAGCACTGCACTTCAGGAGTCTCAAACTCCGCTCACTCACTTCACAGTTTAGGATGACGGATCCGATCGCCTCAAATTAGAATCTTGACCAAAACTGGAAACCAAACACCCATTCCCCAAAAGAACATCTTGAGGTTACAACTGGCAACCTCCTTCATCCATCCCCATCAGCAAAGAAACAGCATCTTGGGACGATGGACTTGATCGACCATGGGTCAGGATCTTGACCAACCCGTTAACCAAACATCCGCATTGGAAAGAAAATCTCCAGGGAAGCACAACCCTGCAAGCAATAAGCTAAAAGTTCTCTACATCCCCAGCAAAAGCAAAATCATCGAACTGAAAGAGAATGAGCCAAACCATGCATCCATCATCAAATATGCATCCCCATGCATCAGCATCCATTGCATCAATCATCATGTTTACCTGCTTTCAAAATAAAATTCAGTTAGCCAAAGACCCCACAGGCATCCCTGGTGGAGGTGCATGCAATCCAGATTTTCTTTTTAAAACAGATAAAACAATATTATATATATTCCTATTTGCAAATAAAAACCCCACGGAGTATCACTCCCTAGAGTGGGTATCTTTTCAAAATCCAAAAATATTTTCCCAGTAGAGCGTTCGGCCTCCAAACACTGAGAGATCTTCCATATCTCTGGATAGGAGCCGATGCAAAAATCAAATAAGAACCAATGTCTCGCGGTTTCCCCGGAGACCATCGGATCCAATGCACTCAAAGTACGGTCGAACTAAACTCCAGTGTCAGTGCGGTCGTACCACACGCCAAGATACGAAAAGATGAAAGCCAAAAGGCTCGGTCAAAGAAACCGTCTGAACGGTTGAAACGATGAATTGTAACCCAAGTATCAAAACCAGAAGATTGGGTGAAAAAAGTTCACCCACACATACCTAGGCGTGGATGCCTGAAGTACCTTAACTGAGTCCAAGTCGGCGTAGTGGATCTTCCGTAAGACTACATGGACGCAAGGCAACTAACCACTTTGACAGTCAAGCGAAACAAGTACTCCTGGAGTGATCCGGGAAAGCAACGAACAATCAATTACAGGGTCAGTAACCTCGTAAGACTATGACGGACACAGAGGCTCTACTGTACCTTTCCGATGTTAGTATCGATCGAGAACGGAAGGGTTGTGATTGGGTACCCAGGTTGCAGCTCATGCAGGGACAATCGCAATGTTTTCTCCAAACTCCCACAGTATATGCGAGTGATCAATTTCCAGATAATCAACTAACTCAGATACAAAGACAAGCAAAAATTCCAGACCACAATCTATGAATGATCGGGCCAGAAGTGGGGTGCCCACTCGCTTTGATATTTGGTTGCACGCAACCTCTACCAAAGAGGGGCATCTGTAGACACCCCACCTTCGGCTACAATGTTGGTAGAGATAGCTGAATGAATGGGGGACCATACCCCCAAATCCCATGTCCAAACAGCCAAACTCACCCTTGTAAGCCCCAATCCATAGCCCAGCTCAAGCCTAAACCCAGTCGACTCACCCCTAAACATCAAACCAAAAAACCACACATAAGAAAAACCAGTCAAAAAATCCCAAAAAAGTCAAACTTGGTGAGTCAACCCGCTGAGTCAAATCACCGAGTCGACTCACTGGGTCAGTCCAGCCCTTGCACCTAGTCAACTCACTGTGTCAATCCATCTTTCAAACCCAACTAACTCACCTGATTCTGAGCCACAGCTTCGGAGTAGGTCCGAACCTCGAACCTCAAACCTCTAACCTCGGGCTTTGCTGCTTCAGGTTCGGGGGCCATACACTCCGAAGCTGGAGCAGAGGGGCCATACGGGCAGCCCCCAGGGTGCCGCCCAAGCCTAATTACATGAGCTACTACTGATCGCAGCTATAAATACCCTTACTCCTCTCCTGTTTTAGTATCCCTCAACTCTCGGAGAAATCCCATAAATTCCGAGTTCATATCCACCCCCTTTTAGTCCATTCCTGATCCACCAAGGAGAGCCCGAGTGAGAAGAGCCTAACCCTGGTCTGGCCCAGCCTAACCCTGGTCTAAGTCTCCCAAGCTACCCAAGTCCTAATCTAGCCACTCGAAGCAAACCCTTGCGACACCTCTGTTCATCCAACTACACTTTTACTAGCATCATCTCATTCACATCTAGCAAAGTGCAACATTTACTATTCTTCCAACCCCCCTGCTCATCATGCCACTGCAAATACTTTGATTATTCAAATACACAACATGCATCCGCATAAAGCACCTGTCAATTCGAGTGTATGCTCTGGGCTTGCCTGTTAATGGAAACCTGCCCATCAAAACTCTTACTGTTCAGACCTACATTCATGCATCATATCATTTATGAGAGTGTACGAGGATTAAATCAGACTTTCAAGTATTAGTTCGATTCTGTGAAGTAGAGACCGTACTTCGGTACGAGTAGTGTGGGGTGCTTAACATCTTCCTACCCTGTAACCGTGATCCCTTACCTCAAATCTCTAGCCGCAGATCACAAGGAATCATTTTAGAGGAAGGAATCTTCGGATTCCCTTCTCTAACATTTCTACGGGGTCTAGCTGACTGTAGATTCGAAGTAACTGGCTAGTGGCGACTGTTGAACCTCCAATTTATACATTGCATTGCCCATTACACTACATGGTTTGCATGATTTTTATGGTTTAAAAGCCTACTTAACATGTGTTTTGTGATCATAGGAATGAGAGCGGACTTCATTCAATTACGAGACAAAAGAATGCAATTGAAGCTTTTGGATGAAGATGAAAGAAGACCAAAGAAAGGAGAAAGCAAAGAGAAGAAAGAGAAGAAGAAAAAGGAGAAAAAGAAGAGAAGAAGAATCAAATGGAAGACAGGCCGACCGGTCATGACCGGTCGGCCATGAAGGCTGACCACATTACATTGGAGCCCGACCGGTCATGACCGGTCGGCTATATACATTGGACAAGGTGGGAACAAAGTCCGACCGGTCAGCCACATCACATGAACAAGAAGAAGAGAGGCCGACCGGTCATGACCGGTCGGCCATGCACGCTGGATGAGAGGGAGATCAGCCCGACCGGTCATGACCGGTCGGGCACACACGCTGGATGAATGAAAATCAGTCCGACCGGTCATGACCGGTCGGCTGTACTCACTGGAATGTTTGGAAATCAGCCCGACCGGTCACGACCGGTCGGCTCTGCGTAATAGGAGTCCTTTCTAATTCGGGACTCCGAAATTTGCTGCGCAATGCGAAGGCTTTCGCAGAATCCGACGCAAGGGGGGTTTGTTGCTATAAAAGGACACCTAGGGGCTCTCCCTAAGGTATCAGAGAAGAGAAGGAACGTGAGTTTGGAGGCTGAAGGCGACTGTGGAGTGTCTGCAACATCTATCTTCGGGTTTTTCTAGTTTTATGCTTTATTTTTAAGTTTTTAGTTGTAGCATGACTATGCTCGGCTAAAACCTCTCAGCTAAGGCTGAGAGGTGAAGCTTGTAGCCAGTTCTATGTTAATTTCAGTTTGATTCAAGTACTTTTAATTCAAAGTTGGATTTTTCTTATGTTTCAGTCCAATAGGTGGTAGTTTGAGATGTCTTATCTGAGTTCATGTGCTCCGGACATGAATTCCTTTTAATTCTCTGAGATTATCACAGGTTGCTTGTTTAGATTCGAATTATAGTAATCCTTGAGCAGGCCATAGTCCATAGGCATGGTTGTTACTCCGCAGGCTATGAATTTGAATTCTACATTGATTGAATGGACTTGAACTTGGAAGTTCAACTCGAATTGGATGAATGTGTGTGAATGCTTTATTTTCCAACTAGATGAGAGATAGGACTTCAAATCTAGTTGTGTTCTCTACTTGGATTGACTGAATTGACATAGAATTGTTACAAGTGGATCCTTGAAAGCCTTAGTACATTATATCTCTGATTTTTCATTAAGTTACTGTTTTAATTAAACATCCTATTGAAATTGAATTTGCTCTATTAAACTGAGTTGCTGAAGTAATTAGGAAGCTGTTACTTTTTCCCTGTGGATCGACCTCGGTCTTACCGAGTTTTATTACTACATCGCAGCCTTACACTTGAGGCGAGCGAACAAGTTTTTGGCGCCGCTGCCGGGGAAATTAGATAATAGTTTTCAAATAATTTCAGTGGCTGTAGAAGTAGATAGGTTTTTCTGATTTTTCTTAGAACTAACAAAGTTTTCTGTTTTGTAGGAATTCTTCTTTCAGTTCAAGCGCATCAGGTGATACCTTTCTAACTTAGTTTTTAGAATTTTCAGATTGCAGTTTTTTAGGTTAAGATTAGTTTTGATTTCTGATTGAGTGGTTTATGTCCCGTTGGGAACGTAACCATTCAAATCGTCTCCAATCTGAAGGTGGTTTGGTTGGACCATTGTCAGTCCATAGACGAGTCCGGAATTATCAAGAGCATTGTGAAAGTTTGGGGAGTATGGAGCAAACACCCTTAAGGAATCCTCCACCCCCTACTCCAACCACAAACGCAAATCAGGAAGGAGTAGGAGAGAATGAGGTACATAATGTTCCTCCAATGAGATCACTACGGGATTACCTACAACCTGCTCATACAATTACACCTTCTTGCATAGTTCTACCAGCTAACGGTGGGACCCTTGACATAAAACCAGGAGTAATCCAACTTTTACCTAAATTCCATGGGCTAGACTCTGACCGCCCATACTTACACTTGCAAGAATTCGAAGAAGTGTTGGCCACCTTGCATTATCCCAATGTTTCTGGGGATACAATCAGACTTAAACTTTTTCCCTTCACCTTGAAAGAAAGAGCCAAAGATTGGCTTCACTCTCTTAGACCATATTCGATTGGGTCATGGGTTGAGATGAACCGGGAATTCTTGAAAAAGTTCTTCCCCGCTCATAAGACAAACACTCTTCGAAGGGCCATAATGAATTTCTCAGCAAAAGAGGGTGAATCATTCTTTCAATGTTGGGAAAGATTTAAGGAACTCCTGCTTGCTTGCCCACATCATGGCTATGAGAGTTGGCGAATTATAAATTTTTTCAATGATGGATTAAGTCCTACTATGCGCCAATTTGTGGAAATGATGTGCAATGGTGAGTTTATGAGTAAAAATCCAGATGATGCTTGGAGTTACTTGGACATGTTGGCTGAAAATGCCCAATCTTGGGACACCTCGGATAAACCCAAGAACCCCAAGCCTACTCAAGAGAAAGGAGGGATATATGTCCTTAAAGAGGAAGACGACGTAAATGCAAGGATAGCCAACCTCACAAGGAAGGTTGAGGCCATGGAACTTAGCAAAAATGGAGTTTCCAAGTCCAAGGAAGCTGTTGAAACCACATGTGGGATTTGTCTCACCGACTTACACGCTACGCAAGATTGTCCCACAATTCCTGCATTTAAGGAAGTGTTGCAAGAGACAGCCAATGCCACATATGGTTATCAACGGCCCTTCAATGGACCGGTAGGTAATACATACAATGAGAGTTGGAAGAACCACCCGAATTTCAGTTGGAAGAATGCCCCAACAGGCAATCCTACCAACTCCCAAAGAGGGCCACCCATGCAAAATATGGCCCCACCTCAAGTCTCATGGGAGGATACTTTGAGAGCGTTTATGCAAGGGCAAGCGCAAATAAATGAATCAAATCAGCAATTGTTCCAAGAACTGAAAGTCTCGGTTGATGAGATTAAGGGACGCTTGAATGCTAGGGAAGGGACCTTTCCGGCCCAACCTCAGCCCAATCCTAAGCAAGTACATGAAGTAAGCATCCCTAATCCTTCCAACCAAAACATGGAGCAAGCTAAATCCATTACCACCCTTAGAAGTGGTAAACAAATTGACAAAACTATTCCGGTGAAGGCCGATGAGCCTAATGATCCGGTAAATTCTGAGGATGAAAATGGATCTAACCTAGCCCCACAACAACCGGAACGCATTTACAAGCCCATAGCACCATTCCCATCGAGATTGGTTGCCCCAAAATCTCTCCCAAATTCTCAAGATATTCTAGAGATTTTCAGACAAGTCAAGATCAATATCCCTTTGCTTGATGCCATCAAACAAATTCCCTCTTATGCCAAGTTTCTAAAAGACCTATGCACAACAAAACGCAAATATAATGTGCAGCAAAAGGCCTTCCTAACTGAGCAAGTTAGTGCCATCCTCACTCAAAAGACTCCCCCAAAATTTAAAGATCCCGGTAGTCCCACCGTCTCATGTATCATTGGAGACTACCGGATTGAACGTGCCTTGTTAGACTTGGGGGCAAGTGTGAACTTGATCCCATACTCGGTATATGAACAATTGGGTCTTGGTGAATTAAAACCCACCAAAACCACATTGCAACTCGCTGATAGATCTATCCGTGTACCGAGGGGGATAGTTGAGGATGTTCTAGTCCAAGTTGACAAATTCTACTACCCGGTAGATTTTATAGTCTTGGACACACAACCGGTTTTGGATGCTAGCACCCAAATACCGGTGATATTAGGCCGCCCATTCCTTGCCACATCAAACGCAATCATCAATTGCCGGAATGGAGTGATGCAATTATCTTTTGGAAACATGACACTAGAGGTGAATGTATTTCACCTGGGCAAAAGACATAGGGATGTCGATGATGATGAGTTCTTCGATGTAAACATGCTTGAAACCTTTGAAGAAGAAGAACTCCTCCAGCTTGAACCACTAGAAAGTTTGGAGACATGCTTAGCACACTTCATGGATTCTAAAGATCCTATCATTAGTGAGATTGTGCATGCATTAAATATAGAAAGACCGGTAGTTGATACTAGCCGGTGGAGGCCCCATTTCGAAAAATTGCCACCAACCACATCAAGGCCTCTACCGTCTAGCATCAAACCACCGAAGCTTGACCTCAAACCATTGCCATCCGAGCTTAAATATGTATATCTGGGTCAAGAGGAAACTTTCCCAGTTGTCATTGCCTCCCACCTAGAAAAAGACCAAGAGCTCAAGTTGATTGAGTTACTCAAAAAACACCGGGAAGCCATAGGTTGGACAATAGCGGATCTCAAAGGGATAGATCCTTCGGTTTGCACTCACCGTATACACCTTGAAGAAAACGCAAAAACGACTAGACAACCTCAAAGACGGCTAAATCCAAACATGATGGAGGTTGTCAAAACCGAAGTATTAAAGCTATTGGATGTGGGTATCATCTACCCCATCTCAAATAGCCAATGGGTGAGTCCTACCCAAGTTGTCCCCAAGAAATCCGGTATTACCATCATTGAAAACGCCAACAACGAGCTTATACCGACTAGGGTGACCACCGGTTGGCGTATGTGCATTGATTATAGGAAGCTCAATACGGTCACTAGGAAAGACCACTTCCCTCTCCCATTTATGGACCAAATTTTGGAGAGGTTGGCAGGCCATCCCTACTATTGCTTCCTAGATGGCTATTCCGGATACAACCAAATTGAGATAGCTCCGGAAGACCAAGAGAAAACCACATTTACATGCCCGTTTGGTACCTTCGCCTACCGAAGGATGCCATTCGGGTTATGCAATGCACCCGCCACATTCCAACGATGCATGTTGAGTATTTTCTCAGACATGGTGGGTGAGTTTCTTGAGGTGTTCATGGATGACTTCTCTGTTTTTGGTTGTACATTTGATGAGTGCCTCGAGCACTTGAAGTTGGTCTTAATGAGGTGTGAGGAAAAGCAACTCGTATTAAACTGGGAAAAGTGCCACTTTATGGTACAAAGAGGAATAGTCCTTGGACACATCATCTCGTCCAATGGAATAGAGGTAGACCGGGCAAAAATTGACATAATCTCCAATCTACCACCACCCAAAAGCATACGCGATGTGCGGTCCTTCCTGGGACACGCCGGTTTCTATCGAAGGTTTATAAAGGACTTTAGTCACATCTCAAGGCCTTTATGCAACCTTCTACAAAAGGAGAACCAATTTGAGTGGAGTACCGAATGTCAATTAGCTTTTTCAAAGCTAAAAGACATGTTGACAACCGCTCCTATCATGCAACCACCAGATTGGTCCATTCCTTTTGAGTTGATGTGCGATGCGAGCGATTTTGCTATTGGGGCGGTGTTAGGCCAAAAGAAGGATAAAAAGCCCCATGTCATCTACTACGCGAGTAGGACCTTGAATCCTGCCCAAGTTAATTATTCAACTACGGAGAAAGAGCTCCTAGCTGTCATCTTTGCCTTGGACAAATTCAGGCCATACTTAATAGGATCCAAAGTTATTGTTTATACGGATCATGCGGCGCTGAAATACCTTCTTTCTAAGAAGGATACTAAGCCCCGTTTGCTAAGATGGATCCTACTCCTTCAAGAATTCGACCTGGAGATCAAAGATAAGAAGGGGGTAGAAAATGTGGTGGCAGATCATCTATCTCGCCTAGTCCTACCAAATTCCATTGATGAGTCACCTATTGAGGACTCATTCCCTGATGAGCAACTCTTTGTTGCTATGCATCCACCATGGTACGCTGATATAGCCAACTATCTTTCCACAGGTGCGATGCCGACTCATTGGACTGCGCAAGACAAACGTAAATTTCTAAGGGAAGTGCGCAGATTTTTCTGGGATGAACCTCTATTGTTTAAATATTGCCCAGACCAGATTATAAGGAGATGCGTCCCCGATGATGAACACAATTCAGTCATCTCCTTTTGTCATGATCAAGCATGTGGGGGTCATTTTTCAGCCAAGAAAACAACTGCAAAAATTCTGCAGTGTGGTTTTTATTGGCCCACATTATTTAAAGATACCCACGAGTTTTGCAAAGCTTGCGAGCGCTGCCAGAAGTTAGGAGGATTATCCCGTCGAAATATGATGCCCCTCACCCCAATTCAACATCTTGAAGTCTTTGACTGTTGGGGCATCGATTTCATGGGACCATTCCCCTCATCTTTTGGACATGTCTATATTCTATTGGCCGTAGACTATGTGTCTAAATGGATAGAGGCTATCCCATGTAGAACCAACGATCATCGTACGGTTCTCAAGTTTCTCAAAGAAAATATACTTTCTAGATTTGGGACGCCTCGAGCCATTATTAGTGATGGTGGTGCTCACTTTTGCAATAGACCTTTTGAAACTTTGATGAAGAAATATGGTATTAGGCATAAAGTGAGTACCCCATACTACCCACAAACAAGTGGGCAAGCTGAAATCTCCAATAGGGAAATCAAACAGATTTTAGAAAAGACGGTGAGACCGGATCGCAAGGATTGGTCCCTACGATTAGATGATGCACTTTGGGCTCACCGTACTGCCTACAAGACACCCATTGGAATGTCCCCTTATAGACTGGTCTATGGGAAAGCTTGCCACTTGCCTGTGGAGATAGAACACAAAGCCTATTGGGCAATTCGGGCCCTAAATTTTGACATCGACAAGGCTAGCTCGCTTCGCAAACTTCAATTAAATGAGCTTGATGAGATCCGGAACGATGCATATGAGAATTCGAGGATTTACAAGAGCAAGATGAAGGCCTTTCATGACAAGCACATCGTAAGGAAATCCTTCCATGAAGGACAGAAAGTGCTCTTGTATAATGCCCGACTTCATCTTTTTCCGGGAAAATTACGATCTCGATGGACCGGCCCATATATTGTTAAAGAAGTTTTTCCTCATGGGGCTGTTGAGATTGAGAATTCAGCAAATGGTGACTGTTTCAAAGTTAATGGACAACGCCTTAAACCATTTGTTGAGAAATTTGATTCAGAGGACATGTCCATCTCCCTGAATGATCCTCTTTATCAGGATTATTGATCTCCTAGTCTGATGGAGGTATAGCATAGGTAGGTTTATTTTGTTTTACTGTTTTAAGTAGGATTTAGTTGTTGGAATTGCAGACCTCCATGATCGCTCTCTCAGGTACTATTGTTCTCACTCTCTCATTGTTTACCATTGCTCTCATGTTCATGCTAACTAATTATCTTTTTACATTGAGGACAATGCAAGATTTGGTTGGGGGGTGAGATGAGATCCCTCATCTAGCATATTGCAACATTTCGAGCTTCATATGCACAAATTTTTCGAATTTTCTAACATCTCAAAACTCTTTTAGAAAATTTTGTTTCTATACATTTGAGAGGCTATGAGTAGAAGAGGAGGAGAAACGAAGTGTGTGATGTTGTAGTTTGGAATTTCTTCCAACATAATGGCTTTATATGTTAATTCCCCTATTGTTGTGATTTATAGAAAATTTGAACACCTTTACACCAAGTTCACATTACACGATTTTCATGAGTGACAGGTTTATGTGGTTTGTGGATTAGCTAGACTGTGGTTTAGAGGTGTTGAGCAGCCAAGCCGGGGTATTTTGTCCATCCTTGTCCATGGGAAAATAATGAAAGATATGGATTTCTAAAAATCCTATCTAAGTTAAAAGAAAAAGGAAAGAAAGGATGAAATCGGGAAGGAAAGAAAATTGGTGGAAAAAAAATCCGAAAAGGGCTACCTATTACCAACCGGGGGATGGTCGAACCGTAACCAAAGCCGGAAATGGGACGTAGTGTGAAAGCCGTCGGAAGGACAGTAAGGCAAATTCCTGTCATAGGCTTGCTGTTGCTCTGTGCACCTTGAAATCCCTGGTCTACTTAATCTATAAAGAAGATGATCCCAGAAACTCATGAGATGAACTTTCACTATGCACACTAGGTTGAATTTGTTCGAGTTCTTCTATTTATCAATCAATCAGCGGGGATTTCATGTAAGCACTTCTTATGTTTTGAGAGTCCAAGGTTCAGCTTCTAACACCTAATCTTTCCAAATTTTACACTTATACATCTTGGGATGGATAGAATCATAGGTTCTAAAGGGGAGTTGGATTTGGAGGGTTGAAATTATTTTCACGCATGTTTTGCTCGGGACTAGCAAAAAGCTGGTTGGGGGGTGTGTTGAACCTCCAATTTATACATTGCATTGCCCATTACACTACATGGTTTGCATGATTTTTATGGTTTAAAAGCCTACTTAACATGTGTTTTGTGATCATAGGAATGAGAGCGGACTTCATTCAATTACGAGACAAAAGAATGCAATTGAAGCTTTTGGATGAAGATGAAAGAAGACCAAAGAAAGGAGAAAGCAAAGAGAAGAAAGAGAAGAAGAAAAAGGAGAAAAAGAAGAGAAGAAGAATCAAATGGAAGACAGGCCGACCGGTCATGACCGGTCGGCCATGAAGGCTGACCACATTACATTGGAGCCCGACCGGTCATGACCGGTCGGCTATATACATTGGACAAGGTGGGAACAAAGTCCGACCGGTCAGCCACATCACATGAACAAGAAGAAGAGAGGCCGACCGGTCATGACCGGTCGGCCATGCACGCTGGATGAGAGGGAGATCAGCCCGACCGGTCATGACCGGTCGGGCACACACGCTGGATGAATGAAAATCAGTCCGACCGGTCATGACCGGTCGGCTGTACTCACTGGAATGTTTGGAAATCAGCCCGACCGGTCACGACCGGTCGGCTCTGCGTAATAGGAGTCCTTTCTAATTCGGGACTCCGAAATTTGCTGCGCAATGCGAAGGCTTTCGCAGAATCCGACGCAAGGGGGGTTTGTTGCTATAAAAGGACACCTAGGGGCTCTCCCTAAGGTATCAGAGAAGAGAAGGAACGTGAGTTTGGAGGCTGAAGGCGACTGTGGAGTGTCTGCAACATCTATCTTCGGGTTTTTCTAGTTTTATGCTTTATTTTTAAGTTTTTAGTTGTAGCATGACTATGCTCGGCTAAAACCTCTCAGCTAAGGCTGAGAGGTGAAGCTTGTAGCCAGTTCTATGTTAATTTCAGTTTGATTCAAGTACTTTTAATTCAAAGTTGGATTTTTCTTATGTTTCAGTCCAATAGGTGGTAGTTTGAGATGTCTTATCTGAGTTCATGTGCTCCGGACATGAATTCCTTTTAATTCTCTGAGATTATCACAGGTTGCTTGTTTAGATTCGAATTATAGTAATCCTTGAGCAGGCCATAGTCCATAGGCATGGTTGTTACTCCGCAGGCTATGAATTTGAATTCTACATTGATTGAATGGACTTGAACTTGGAAGTTCAACTCGAATTGGATGAATGTGTGTGAATGCTTTATTTTCCAACTAGATGAGAGATAGGACTTCAAATCTAGTTGTGTTCTCTACTTGGATTGACTGAATTGACATAGAATTGTTACAAGTGGATCCTTGAAAGCCTTAGTACATTATATCTCTGATTTTTCATTAAGTTACTGTTTTAATTAAACATCCTATTGAAATTGAATTTGCTCTATTAAACTGAGTTGCTGAAGTAATTAGGAAGCTGTTACTTTTTCCCTGTGGATCGACCTCGGTCTTACCGAGTTTTATTACTACATCGCAGCCTTACACTTGAGGCGAGCGAACAGCGACTCTAGTCTTATACGAACTCATCCAAACATATCCAGTTTAACATGACAACCGAGGAAAAGCCCTCGAGAATGAGGCGAGCTAGTGGCACAAATGGCAATTCGCGCCCATGCACCCTTTTCCAAG
Source organism: Liriodendron chinense (assembly GCA_003013855.2). Lineage (NCBI taxonomy): Eukaryota > Viridiplantae > Streptophyta > Magnoliopsida > Magnoliales > Magnoliaceae > Liriodendron > Liriodendron chinense. The sequence continues at coordinate 7,010,304 of ML058433.1, forward strand.
AGGGAAAAGTCAGGAGCGCCGAGAGGCGAGCGTCCACAACCTCCATCTTCCAATTGTACTAAAGCTTTTTCATGCTCAAATATTTCTTTCTCTATCACCAGGTCTGTCTGCTGTTCTGTAGGGCTGATTTGGGTCATTTCGCTAACCATATTTACTTGTGCAGACTCCAAGGATGCCCCCAATGCCAATAATTTTTCGCGCCTTTGGAATATAGTGGGCACTGATATTCCTTTACCGCTGTTTAGGCCAATCGGATCTTTACAATCGAAACCCATTGACCACATTATTCTCTTACTTACAGGACTGTATCGACCCAGCTCTTTTGGGTCCAGTTTTGCAGGTTTTCTCATCTGTATTGGTGCCTCATTCTGTTCTTCAGCATTTTTTACCCTATAGAGTAAAATAATATCGGAGCCTATTCCGTTTTTCCCGACACTCAGAATTCTTGAGGTCCTTTGGGAAAAGGCCTGCTTTTTTCTAATTTCGGTGCCTGCATAGTGAAATTTGTCTGAAGAGTTTCTGCTTGTTTCACCGAAAATATGACCAATGGTGGCTGTCCTGGCTGTCGCATGTTTTTCGGCACAAAGAAAAATCTTTTTGTTCTGGGTCTTTTCTATTCTTCTTGCTGATGTTTTTCTTTCTGCGAGTTCTTTACACCTTCATGTTCTTCGCTAGCGAATGATTCATAATATCGCACATCTGCAAAAAATGATTCTGCAATTGTGTATGGTTTCTCATCTACCGAAATTCTGTTATGTACACCTTTCTGACAATATTTGAAACATTGATGCAAGGTGGAAGGAATAATCCCGTATCTATGTATCCACGGCCTCCCGAGCAACATATTATATGTTGTTACTACATTAATCACATGAAAAGTCACCTTAGTGATCAAATTCTCGATCTCTAGCAGCATGGTAATTGTGCCCAGTGCTTTCTGCTCGTCTTGATTGAATCCCTATATCATCATATTGCTTGTTCGCAAATGCGGTCACTTTTATCCCAGCTTGGAGAGCACACTTAATGGCATTATTTGCTCCCCAAGTGTAGGGTTGCGATGTAGTAATAACTCGGTAGAGACCGAGATCATTCTCAAGGACTAATGTAGGAATTCTCAGAATTTTTTCTAACAATCTCCTATTGAAATCAAACTACAATAATCTGTAAATATGAATGTAGGAGAATAATCTGTAACTTGAGATAAAATTAACAATCTAAAGAAGCACTAGGGTGCCGAGGATCCACTTGTAGCGATCTTTGATGCATAATTCACTTTGGTTTCTCAATTACACAACTAGAATAGAAATCAAATCCTATCTAGCCGGAATATGGAGCAGTTAATTCAGCAAAGCAGTCTGTCCCATGTGTTGTTCATCAACATGATTCACTCAATTCAAGTTAGGACTTGAGCACACTATTGAGCTCTAAATTGTGCATATTCTAACCCCAATTCACACATGTTATGCATGGTTTGCATATTTAAAAGACTAATCTAATGCATGATTTGTGATTGTAGGAATGAGATGGAGATTTCACTGATTCAAGGCTAAAAAGAGAACTTTACATACATTGAAGATCAAGGAACCAAGTGCAAAAGGATCGAAGAAAGAAGTGTAGAAACTTGCACTTAAGACCGGTCATCCGACCGGTCGTCCATAGCCCAAGACCGGTCGTTCGACCGGTCCGAACACTCAATAGAAGGACCCCTGCTGCCAACCTTGTTGGACCAATCAAGACCGGTCGTGAGACCGATCATTCACCACTCAAACCACTCGTCAGACCGGTCGATTAACTCAACGGGGGAGGATGAAAATTCTAAAAGCCTATTGGAAGATTTTTGGCCTTTTACGACCGGTCGTCTACATAACAGAGCTTCTTCTATAAGCTCTGAAATTTGCTGCGTAAAGCGCTATTTTTGCAGGATTTCTCGAAGGTTCTTCGCAATTGGAGTCCGAAACCTGTAAAAGGACCTCTCCTCTTCATACCCAAGCATGCTAGGATGTGGAGAACAACAAGGAGGCTTGGGAGACGGATTCTACTTCAAGTTTTCATAGTTTTTCTTCTAGTTTTTATGTTTTCTGAGTTTTTAGTTCAAGGATGTTAGAGATGAACTAAAACCTCTTAGCTAGGGCTAAGAGGTGAACCTTTTGATTCGTTTTTTATGGATTGATACAACCTAGGTTTCCTTTTCATATTTTAATTGAAGAATTTAGTTTAATTTTATTTTGAATCAAGTACTAGTTTAGTTTTACTTTGATCTCTTGATGACTCCAGGCTCATGTGATTCTTAGTGATTCTAAACTTAGTAGCTTATCCTTTGGGCATTATTTATGCTTGTATAGTTCATTGATCTATCATCGACTCCGGGCATGGTAGACCCTTTAATTGCCTTGTGTACAATGGCATGATCTTCATGTGGGAACTCATTCCAACTAAAGTTCTTATCTTTTGTTATAATTTAAGATAGTTGTTTGCTGATTGATTTTGATTTAATTAGAGTTCTAATCATCGGTCGTAATCAAGTCTAGTGACAGGATTTGATGAAAGCTATGGTTGTGAATCTCAACTAGATTGGGAAGAGGCTTGGCTTATACAATTGAGTGTGCCCAAGGCCTGAGCATTGTAGTAGGAATCGAATTAATGAACAAGCAACTGTTTTAGATAATTATTGATTGAACCGCTCTATATTCCGATCGGATAAAGATATAAATTCGATTCTGATGCATTGAAAACTATCAAAAGTAGATCCTTGGCGCTCTAGTGCCTTTTTAGATTGTTATTACCTTTCATAATCACTATTTTACTTCAAATCACTATTTTCCAGCTTTAGTTTTTAATAGGGTCTCAATTATAAGTTGTTTTAAATAAATTCTGAGAATACCCATATATAAATCTCTTTGGAAACGATACTCGGTTTTTTCGAATTATTACTACTTCGCAACCCTATATTTGGGGAGTGAAAAAAAATTTGGCACCGCTGCCAGGGATCTCTATGCGGTATTTTTAGAATTTTCTGAGATAGCTTTTAGTTGAGATTGTGTAAAGATAGGTTTAGAATTTGTTTTGCTTCTTAGGATAGGTTTTCTTTTAAATTCATAATACTAAATTAGTTTGTTTTTATTTTGCAGGATTCTAACATAGATCTATAATTCAGGTTCTATCCTTCTAACCTCTCTTACTATAGATAGTTTCAGATTTTTTCTTTTGGAAGTAGGATTAGATTTTAGGATTGTGTTGAGTGGTTCATGCCCAAGTGGGTTCGTGATCACACTCGGAAATTGTTAAGTGATGGAGTAATTATTGAAGGGATTGATAGAGAGCCCCGTGCTAAAAAACGTCAAAATCTTCCTGAAATTGCTAGAGTGATGGCTGAAAATCATGCCCAAAACTTTACTGAATTGGATGAGAATGAACCTCAACCTAAACCTAGGACTTTATGTGACTCTTTACAACCCGCTAGGACGAGTACCCCCTCTTGCATAATTTTCCCTCACAATGTGAAAAATATTGATTTTAAACCGAGGTTGATCCAACTTCTTCCCAAATTCCATGGACTCGACTCTGAAAGCGCTTATCTACACATTAAGGAGTTCGAAGAGGTTATTGCCACAATAAACTATGACAATGTAACCAAGGATACTATAAAACTCATATTATTCCCTTTTTCCTTGAAAGAGAAGGCCAAATTATGGCTACATTCTTTAAGGCCAAGGTCTATTAGGACATGGGTTAAGATGACTCGGGAGTTTCTTAAAAAATTCTTCCCGGCTCATCGAACCAATGCGCTGAGAAGGGCCATAATGAACTTCGCCCAAAAAGAAGATGAAACCTTTTTCCAATGTTGGGAAAGGTATAATGAGTTATTAAACGCATACCCACATTATGGCTACGAACAGTGGAGGTTGATTAGTTTCTTCTATGATGGACTAAACTCAAACATGCGCCAATTTGTGGAGATGATGTGCAATGGAGAGTTCATGAACAAGGAAACAGAGGAAGCTTGGGACTATTTTGACATGTTGGCTGAAAACACACAATCATGAGATACATCTAAGCCAACAAATTCAAAACAATCCCAAGCAAAGGAAAATTGAGGAATTTACGTTTTGAATGAGGAAGATGATCTAAGTTCTAGAGTGGCTAATCTCACACGAAAGGTCAAGGCGATGGAAATAAGGAAAGTGGACACAACCCAACAAAGGGGGGTTGTTGAAATTGTTTGCGGTATTTGTGCTTTGAATGTACATCAAACAGGGGATTGTCCAACAATTCCTGCATTTCGAGAACTTTTATATGAACAATCGAATGCTTTGAATAGTTATCAACGACCTTTTAGTACTTCAAATCCAAAAACGTACAATTCTAGTTGGAGAAACAATCCTAACTTCAATTGGGCGAATGGACCCACGGCCAACCAAAGTAGTCCTCAAAAGGGGCCTCCAATGCAATTTCCTATGGCCCTACCTCAAATGCCTATTGATGATATATTGAAAGCGTTCATGGAAGGCCAAGCTCAAATAAACCAATCGAACCATACGATAATGCTTGAGCTTAAAAATTCGATGGAGGAAATCAAGGCTCGCTTAAACGCAAGGGAAGAGACTCTTCCAGCCCAACCCTTACCTAATCTAAAATCACAATGCGAAATAAGTGTGCCTAGTTCCTCTAGCCAACACACAGAACATGTTAAGTCCATCACCACTCTTAGAAGTGGTAAAATTATTGAAAAATCTGACCCGGTGAAGGCCTTGACACCTAATGATCTAGTATCTTCCAAAGAGGATGATGGACCTAGCACCGCTATGCATGAAAAAGAGCCATTGAAAGAATATAGGCCCATTGCTCCATTCCCTCAACGCTTGATTTCAATCAAACCTCAAGATAAATATTAGGAATTTTTAGAAGTTTTTAAGCAAGTCAAGATCAACATCCCATTGTTGGATACCATTAAACAAATACCGTCATATGCAAAAATTTTAAAAGACCTTTGTACGGTAAAAAGGAAAATACATGTACAAAAGAAGGCATTTTTTACAGAGAATGTAAGCGCCATTATAAATCACGGGATGCCTAAGAAATACAAAGATCCCGGTAGTCCAACAATATCATGCATAATTGGAGACTACCAGGTGAAGCACGCTTTTCTCGATCTAGGGGCAAGTGTGAACTTAATCCCCGTCTCGGTCTATGAATAATTGGGTTGAGGTAAATTAAAACCCACCAAAACCACATTACAACTCACTGACCAATCGATTTGTATTCGAGAGGGGTGATTGAGGACGTTCTTGTCCAAGTTGACAAGGTTTACTACCCGGTGGACTTTATTATCTTGGACACACGACCCATGGTTAATATTGGCACTCAAATTCCTATCATACTTGGCCTCCCATTCTTAGCTACATCAAACGCTATCATCAATTGTAGGAGTGGGGTCGTACAAATGTATTTTGGCAATATGACGATTGAGTTAAATGCTTTCAATATTGACAACCAACAAGAGAATAAAGATGAGGAGGTCCACGAAATAAACATGATCAATTCAATTGTGGAAGATGAGTCCCTCTCATTCTTTTACTCCAGTCACTTAGAAGAAGAAGAGACCTACTCGCCTGATAATAATGTTGATGTGATAGGGGATGTAATCGCACTTTTAGAGTTGGTATCAGCATATGACATTAGCCGAGAGGAGGCTGTGGAAACAACACTTTGTTATGCTAAGAAATCAATTCATATTTCCACACCTCTATGGATCATGCACACCGAACTCTACCAACCCTAGGATGATCCATACTTGTAATATTAATGCCCAGGAAAATATGAATGGAGATATATTTTTCCTAACAAATATGATGTTGTCTCCTCTTATACATATGGTGAAAATATTAAGGAACTCGCTGAAATTCCCTTTTGGAATTTTCAGTGGCTTATCTGGATCACTCACACACATGTATATTCTAAAGCAGGATATTGGATGATTTTACTGCAAAACCTTTTGATCCATCTAATGATTCTGCTTGACTTTATGCTTTTGGATGAGTTGTTGAGATTAACTTCCTAGTCTAACGGAGGACGGTTTAGATTTTTAATCATTTTCTTAGAATGATATCCCATTAGGAGTTGCTTTAATTAATTGATTTAGTTATGAAGTAACCCATCTCCAAAAGCCAATTTTGCCATGCAATGTATTTCTCAAGTGATATCTCTCTTTCTCACTTCCCTTTATTTTGTCATTGCTCTCATGTGTTGCATTCATTGTATATTTTCTTACATTAAGGACAATGTAAAGTTTTGGTTGGGGGGTGAGAGATTCCTTAGATTAATCTACTAGCTTTTGTAACATTTCGAGCAATTATGTAGAAATATTTTGATTTTTCTGAAAATTCAAAACTCCTTTGGAAAACCGTGTTTATATGCACTTGGGACGTCACAAGTATGAAAGGATGAGAAACGAATTGATATGACTTTGAAACTCTTAAAAGACTTATAACATGATAGTTTTATATTCGAATTCCCCTATTTATATGTTTGATAGAATGTTTGAACACTTATAACATGATACCTAGTTCGCGTTTCATGATTCTCATGGTTTGAAAGGATTATGTGGATTTGTGGATTGGCTAGGCTTAGATTTAAGGTGTTGAGAAACCAAGCCGGGGTACTTTGTCCATCCTTGTCTATGGGAAAATAATGAAAGATATGGATTTCTAAAAATCCTATCTAATGTGTATGAAAAGGAAATGAAGGATGAAAATATGGGAATAATTGAGAATATGGTGGAAAATTCTGAAAAGGGCTACCTATTACCAACCGAGGGATGGTCTACCAGTAACTAAAGCCGAAAATGGGATGTAGTGTGAAAGCCGTCGGAAGGACAGTAAGGCAAGTTCCTGTCATAGGCTTGTTGTTAATCTATACATTTTTAGATCCATAGTTTAGTTGATCTATGAAGAAGATAATCCTGAAAAGTCATGACATGAACATTCACTATGCACACTAGGTTGAATTTGTTCCAATTCTTCTATTTATCATTCAATCAGCGGGAATTCTATATGAACACTTATTATGTTGAGGGAGCTTAAGATTTCAATTTCTATCACTAATTTTCTCTGAATTTTGTACTTGTGTGTCTTGGAGTTTATAGAAGCATAGTTTCTGAAGGAGAGTTGGGTTTTTGAGAATTAAATTTGTTTCACGCATGTTTTGCTCGGGTCTAGCAAAATGCTGGTTGGGGGGTGTGTTGAGCTCTGAATTGTGCATATTCTAACCCCAATTCATCACATGTTATGCATGGTTTGCATGTTTAAAAGACTAATCTAATGCATGATTTGTGATTGCAGGAACGAGATGCAGATTTCATTGATTCAAGGCTAAAAAGAGAACTTTACATACATTGAAGATCAAGGAACCAAGTGCAAAAGGATCGAAGAAAGAAGAAAGAAATGCAGAAACTTGCACTTAAGACCGGTCATCCGACCGATCGTCCATAGCCCAAGACCGGTCGTCTGACTAGTCCGAACACTCAATAGAAGGACCCTGCTACCAACCTTGCTGGACCAATCAAGACCAGTCGTGCGACCGGTCGTTCGCCACTCAAACCGGTCATCAGACCGGTCGATTAACTCAACAGGGGAGGATGAAAATTCCAAAAGCCTACTGGAAGATTTTTGGTCTTTTACGACCAGTCGTCTGCGTAACAGAGCTTCTTCTACAAGCTCCAAAATTTGCTGCGCAAAGCGCTATTTTTGCAGGATTTCTCGAAGGTTCTTCGCAATTGGAGTCCGAAACCTATAAAAGGACCTCTCCTCTTCATACCAAAGCATGCTAGGATGTGGAGAATAACAAGGAGGCTTAGGAGACGGATTCTACTTCAAGTTTTCATAGTTTTTATGTTTTCTGAGTTTTTAGTTCAAGGATATTAGAGATGAACTAAAACCTCTTAGCTAGGGCTAAGAGGTGAACCTTTTGATTCGTTTTTGTTAACCTCCAATTTATACATTGCATAGGCCACTACATCACATTATATGCATAGTTTTCAAGTTTAAAAGGCCCATCTAACTTGTGTTTTGTGATTGTAGGGATGAGAGCAGACTTCACCCAATTGGGGACCAAAAGAATACATTTAGATGCATGGGATGAAGATTGAAAAAGGAGCAAAGGAAGAAGAAAGCAAGGAGAAAAGAAAGTTAGTTGAAGAAAAAGAAGAAGAACAGCAAGTTGGTCGTCCGACCGGTCGGCTACACCTTTAGAAACCACTGGATGAAGGACCAGTTGGTCCGACCAGTCTTGACCGGGCGGCCAACCGGTTGGTGCCTTCTGCTGAACTCGCTGGAACAAGACCAGTTTGGTCCGACCGGTCGGTGCCTTCTGCTGAACTCGCTAGAACAAGACTAGTTTGGTCCAACCGGTCTTGACCGGTCGGCCAACAGGTCGTTCTCCCCTGTGTGCCTGCTGGACTGAATACAAGATAGATCCGACCGGTCGTGACCGATCGGCCAGACCAGTCCGACCGGTCACCCGACCGGTCGGCCATGCAGAAAATTAGGCAGTTTCATTTCTGCTCCGAAAAACACTGCGCACTGCGTAACCTTACGCAGTTTCTGGATGTTTCCGACGCAACCGAACGCCCTCACTATAAAAGGACACCTAAGGGCTCTTCCTAGGGTATCATAGAAGCCAAGGGACGTCGTGGGAGAGGAAGGAAGACGTCTTGGAGCGTCTGCAACCCTCCAATTTCGGTTTTTCTATGTTTTCTAGTTTTTTATGAATTCTAGTTGTAGTATGACAATGCTCGGCTAGAATCTCTCAGCTAAGGCTGAGAGGTGAAGCTTGTAGCTAATTTCATGATTTGATTCAGTTAATTCAAGTACTTTCAATTCAAGTTTGGATTTTTTTTATCTATTCTAGTTCTTAAAGTTGATAGTTTTAGATGTTTTATGAGAGTCCATGTGCTCCAAACATGGATTCCTTGCAATTCTCTGAGATTATCATATTGTGCATGTTTAGATTCGAATTATAGTAGTCGTTGAGCAGGCCATAGTCCATAGGCATGGCTGTTACTCCGAAGGCTATGATTTTGAATTCTACATTGTTGAATGGGACTAGAACTTGGAAGTTCAACTTGAGTGGGACTGAATGTGTTTAATGCTTTATTTTCCAACTAGATGAGAGATAAGACTTCACATCTAGTTGTGTATCTTGCTTGGATTGATTGGATTGACATGGGATTGCTACAAGTGGATCCTTGAATGCCTTAGTGCCTTTAAATTACTATTTTCATTAAGTTCCTGTTTTAGCATAACTGTTCCAATTAAAATCTCTTATTTGATTGCAAATTGAGTTGGTGGAATAGTTTGGAACCTATTTTCCAATTCCTTGTGGATCGACCTCGGTCTTACCGAGATTTATTACTACATCGCAGCCTTACACTTGAGGCGAGCGAATAAGTTTTTAGCGCCGTTGCTGGGGAATTTAGATAACGGTTTTCAAATTATTTTAGTGGCTGTAAAAGTAGAATTAAATAGGGTTTTCCTGATTTCTTAGCACTAATCAAAATTGTTTGTTTTGTAGGATTTCCTCTCTAGTTCAAGCACATCAGGTAATATCCTTCTGACTTAGCTTTTTGCAGATTTTTCTCAATTTCCAAATTAATTTCAGATTTCTAGGATTTAGGAATAGCTTAGTTTTTAGTTGAGTGGTTTATGTCCCGTTGGGAATGTGACCACTCCAATCGTCTCCAATCCGAAGGTGGTTTAGTTGGACCATTGTCAGTCCATAGATGAGTCTGAAATTACCAAGAACGTTGTGAAAGTTTGGGGAGTATGGATCAAACACCTTTAAGGAATCCTCCCCCTCCTACTCCAACTACAAACGCAAATCAAGAGGGAGTAGGAGAGAATGAGGTACATAATGTTCCTCCAATGAGATCACTACGGGATTACCTACAACCAGCCCGTGCAATTACACCCTCTTGCGTGGTTCTACCACCAAACGGGGGAAACATTGACATAAAGCCGGGTGTAATTCAACTTATACCAAAGTTCCATGGGCTAGACTCTGACAGCCTATATCTGCACTTGAAAGAATTCGAAGAAGTGGTGGCTACCTTGCAATACTCCAATGTTTCTGAGGATACATTAAGCTTAAACTCTTTCACTTTTCATTGAAAGAAAGAGCCAAAAATTGGCTTCACTCTCTTAGACCACATTCGATTGGGTCATGGAATGAGATGACACAGGAATTCTTGAAAAAGTTCTTCCCGGCTCATAAAACGAACACCCTTCTAAGAGCCATAATGAATTTTTCAGCTAAAGAGGGTGAATCTTTCTTCCAATGTTGGGAGAGATTTAAGGACCTCCTACTTGCTTGCCCACATCATGGCTATGAGAGTTGGCGAATTATAAACTTTTTCAACGATGGATTAAGTTCCAATATGCGCCAGTTTGTAGAGATGATGTGCAATGGCGAGTTTATGAGCAAAAATCCAGATGAGGCTTGGAGTTATTTGGACATGTTGGCTGAAAATGCCCAATCTTGGGATGCCTCGGATAAACCCAATAACCTCAAGCCTACTCAAGAGAAAAAGAAAGGAGGGATCTATATCCTCAAGGAGGAAGACGACGTGAATGCAAGGATAGCCAACCTCATAAGGAAGATCAATGCCATGGAACTTAGTAAAAGTGGAGTTCCAAAGTCCAATGAAGCTATTAAGACTATATGTGGGATTTGTCACACCGATTTACATGTAACGCAAGATTGTCCCACAATTCCTGCATTTCAAGAGGTGTTACATGAACATGCGAATGCCACATATGGGTATCAACGACCTTTCAATGGACCGGTGGGTAATACGTACAATACTCGTTGGAAGAACCACCCAAATTTCAATTGAAAGAATGCTCCCACGGGTAATCCTACCAACTCTCAAGGAGGGCCACCCATGCAAAATATGGCCCCACCTCAATTCTTAATGGAGGATACCTTGAAAGCGTTTATACAAGGGCAAACGCAAATTAATCAAACAAATCAGCAAATGTTCCAAGAGCTTAAAGTCTCGGTTGATGAGATTAAGGGACGCTTGAATGCTAGGGAAGGGACCTTTCCAGCCCAACCTCAGCCCAATCCAAAACAAGTACATGAAGTAAGCATCCCTGATCCATTCAACCAATATATGGAGCAAGCCAAATCCGTCACCACTCTTAGAAGTGGTAAACAAATCGACAAATCTACTCCGGTGAAGGCCAACAAGCCTAATGATCCGGTAAATTCGGAGGATGAGGACGGATCTAACTTAGCCCCACAAGAGAAGGAACGTATCTATAAGCGCGTAGCACCATTCCCTTCGAGATTGGTTGCCCCAAAATCTCTTCCAAATTCTCATGATATTCTAGAGATTTTCAGACAAGTCAAGATAAACATTCCCTTGCTTGATGCCATCAAACAAGTCCCCTCCTATGCCAAGTTTCTAAAGGACCTATGCACAACCAAACGAAAATATAATGTGCAACAAAAGGCCTTCTTAAATGAGCAAGTGAGTGCTATTCTCACTCAAAAGACCCCCCAAAAATTCAAAGATCCCAGTAGTCCCACAATCTCATGTATCATTGGAGACTACCGGATTGAGCGTGCATTGCTAGACTTGGGGGCAAGCATAAATTTAATCACATACTCGGTATACGAGTAATTGGGTCTTGGTGAATTAAAACCCACTAAAACCACATTGCAACTTGCTGATCGATCCATCCATGTACCGAGAGGGATAGTTGAGGATGTGCTAGTCCAAGTGGATAAATTCTACTACCCCGTAGATTTCATCGTCTTAGACACACAACCGGTTATGGATGCTAGCACCTAAATACCGATGATTCTAGGCCGCCCATTCCGCGCTACATCAAACACAATCATAAATTGCCGGAATGGAGTGATGCAAATGTCCTTTGGAAACACGACGTTGGAGGTGAATGTGTTCCACTTAAGCAAAAGGCATAGGGATAATGATGATGTCCACGAGGTTGACATGATTGATTCAATCGTGGAAGAGGAGTTCGCTTTAAAACAGAATTTTGATCCTCCAAATGTTGTTAGCTTTGATCCCTTTGAAGATTGGGATGACAATGATGGCCCCCATGAGGTAAACATGATAGAATCCATGGAAGATGGGGAGTTTTTCCAACATGATCTACCTGAAAGTTTGGGGACATGTTTGACACATTCTAAGGATGAATCTAATTCTAATGTTAATAAGACCTTGGAAGTGTCAATTTCTAAAATTTTATTTGACAAGTCACCAATTTCTGATTTACACAACTTTGTTATGCAGGATTTGGAAGAATTGGTGCTTGACTTGCCTACAAAGAGGCCAATTTTCGAAAGTGTAGAGGTTGAGGACCCACTCCAACCTACACAAAATTTTGAGAAGGAGGAAAACGTAAAGGTTCCAAATCTGAAAATTTCCTCCGATGAGGTCTCTTATACACTCGAGGAGTGCTTAACGTACTTTGAGGATTGGGATGATCCCATGATTCAGGACATTGTACATGCTTTGAGAGAGACCCCCCGGTGCCAAAAAAGCTTCCTTCCACAAAGTGCCAAACTGAAAAATTAATTGTAAAAGCACCGATGAAATCTAATTTTGTGGAGATCATATCGACTTGTGAAGAAGAAATACAAGTTTCAACATCTCTTTGGTTAGTTCAAACCGAAGAACACTTCGGGGATGACCCATACTTAAAATTTTTTTGTCCAAACAAGAAGGAAAGGAGATCCATATTCAATGATTTCCAACCAATGCAATTATCCTTTCCTAGTACATGTGACAAGTTTCTTGAGGAACCCGCTGAAATTTTTCAGCAGGATTTTCAATGGGTTAGAATGATCGATGTCACTAATGTACTTTCCAAAGCAGGATGGTGGATAGTTCTACTAAAAAATTTGTTACACCACTTGATGATCCTGCTCAACTTTGTCCTTTTGGATGTTATACTGATAATCGATCTCCTAGTCTGATGGAGATCCTCTTTTTAAAAAAAAGGACGGGTTAATTATCTTTATTGCTTTTCGTAGATTAGGTTTAGTTTTATTTAGTTTTACTGTTTTAGTAGCTTTAGTTGTTGGGTTGTAAACCTCCATGATCGCTCTCTCAGGTACTATTGTTCTCACACTCTCATATTTTACCATTGCTCCCATGTTCATGCTCATTGCATATGTAATATCTGTGATTTTTTATGATTTATTATTTAATTTAAAAATCTGAATTAGAATTTATAAAATTAAAATAATAATAATTTAATGTGTGTAAGTTGATAACATGTTTGATGTACGTTTCTCATGGTATTGGGTAGAAAAGTGGAATTATAAACCATATTCCATGTACATAAACTTTAGTAATTCATTTTAAATTATTTATATTATCTGTGGAATTGATCTGAGCCATAGAATGATATATTAAATCATGTAGAATCCAATAATATAGTCCGATCGATCCAGATCTAATCATAAATATTTCTATCGGGACCATTCATCCTCATTTTGATCACCATGGCCTATTGAACTAATCAAATCGAGTTTTGTTCCGTTGGAATTATAGAGTATCCTTAGAAGAACCTTTATGACCGTTGAAATTCTCATCGGACTTCGATCAAGCCATTAAAACTTGTTCTAGAACCAAACCAGTGGTGAAAGTGAACCCCCGTGATTTATTTCAATTGGTGTAGTCAGTTAGCTGTGGGATTTTCTCCACACCTTTGTCATAGCATTTTAGCCGTCCATGTAAAATTTCATCACTGGATAATCTTTCAAGACTGTTTAATCAAAGAATTACTGCGTAGGGCCATGTGGACCACCAATCAAGGTGAAATCACTCATGGGAGTCCTTTTTCATATACTTAGGTGACCTATTGGATTAGATTCCCTCATAAGGTCCTAGATGTGTCCATGTAGACCGAGAAGTACAAAAGTCACATTCGTTGCGATGTGCCAATTCAAAATCTAAATTTTAGGATATGGTTACGGAGTTTCGTACAGAGAGATTTCTATCTTCGTTGTGGACCGTCCATCTTTTTGCATGGAAGTCGGTGTGTCTCTAGATTTTGGATATTTTAGGTTTTCTAAGATGGCCCACGTCCCCATGTTTTCAGAATCTTGAACCGAGGTGTGTTCACCGTCCATCACATTTTTTTATCAATTACTCTTAAACCAGTAAGAGATTCATCGACCCAACGGTCCATTATTCAATCCATAGACATTCTAACCAATGGTGCGGACCACTTCGCACAACACTCAACTGTCATGATTTAATCTCACCTCAAAGTGGTCAAGCTTATCCTTAGAAACTAACCACCTTAAGTTGTGGTATTTACCATCATTTAGATCATCATTTGTGTCCTTATTAGATCGTGGGTGTGGACACTAACAAATTCTCCCAAATTCATACCACTTTGTCAGTTTTTCGAGGCCAATGTCATAATAGTCTCAAATTTGTGAAAGGTGTGCCCGATTTTAAGATGTTACATATCTATTCTAGAGCGTTCATTTAGGCTAACTCTTACATAGATCATATTGTGTCCATCCATCGACCCTTTGACCCAAGAGTTTACCCACTACTTGTTGTATTAATCCTCTATATGATGGACGTCTTAGATCCAAGAAGGGATCACTAGGTGGACCATCAAGATATTACTTCTATTTTCACCACAAATATTTATGTTATAAGCTAATGTACTTTATTTAAACTCTCGTAAGAGAGTCCTATTCTACTACTTTTACAATTACGACCGAATCGTAACCATCCCATCACCATTCATCATCAATAGTTTCAAATCCCTACCATCTATTATCACCATCCATCATTACCATCCATCATCATATAACCGTTGATTGGGAGGAAGGAGGTAGTATTTTATAGTGGGCCGAAGATTGGTTTTCTTTGTTCTTCAAAATCTCGGATCGGGTTAACGATTGGTGAGTCTACCGATATACTCACCCCACATCATTGTTTGAATGCGCATTTGTGTTTTGTTTAGTAGATCAATTACGTTACTTTGATTAAATCTATGCCGTTCACATGTATTTTAGCTTACGTTTGCTTGTGGGCCCAGATTTAAAAGAAATCTGATATTTAAGTGGGCCAGGGTGGGAGAAATAGACCCAAACATTAAAAGGGGGATAAAGCCACTATTTTGGTTTTACAATTTTCGATCTGTGCAAAATTAGATTTATTGGGTGGACCAAAGGCCTGAATAATTCAATGGATGGATTGGATCTCAACCTAATGGGCCCCACCTTGTGTGGATACAAATTATAAAAAGAAAGAAAGAGAGAGAAGCTGCTGCCCAGCTAGCGCCCAAAAGGACGCTGCTGGCCAGCAGCGTCACCAACGCCCAGCGCCGGCGGGTGGGCGAACGGGCTGCCAGTTGGAGGCCCACTCGTGGACCCCACCTTAATATATTTTTTTCATCCACTCCATCTATCACTTACCTCATCATGTGATGTAATAGTCCACAAAATTTCAGCTCAATCCGAGACCCGAGCGGACCACACCAACTTCTACAAATTGGACTATATTGCTGAATTTTCTGCAATTGTGTAGAAAATTTCGAATTTATCTCTCATGTACAGCGGGTAATCCGTGGGCCCCACTCTAAGTTTTCTGTCAAATCTATACCACTCACTTGTTACATTACTATGTCAGGAGGCTGGAAATTAAATTTCATAGGGTTTCGATAACCGACTGGGCCACACCATCTCAAATAGTGGACAGTGTAATACAATATAAATCTGAAGGTAAGCAGATTTTAAAGTGGGGACAACAAGCACTCATAGGCCCCACATGTGAACTTTTGGATAAATCCACCTCGTCCACACTGTTTGTTGGGTTGTGTGGGATTCACCATAAAAATATAGGGCCAGAATGGGGTTCCAAGTGGCCCACACCACTTGAAATAATGGGATTGACACCTTGAAAAATAACAGAATCTTAATCTGATTAGACTCCAACTTTTGGGTCCCATTAAGGAATATTTTGCCCAATCTAAGCTCTCTAATGCTTAGACCAGTAAGTCTTAAACTGTAAAATAAATTTGGTACACATCAAACCTCCCAAACAGTCAGATTAAACGAAATTGTGGGGACAACAACTGTCCATTCTCTTTGAATGTATGGTTATAGTTTAGTTTAAAGTTCTTAAACCCCTCAAAATGCTGTGTTTCATAATGTGGATGCATTCTTGCCATCTTGATATATATGCACTTGATTTGTTTCTTAAATAGTTATGTTGTATGATTCATTAAATTGTGTTAACATGCAGTAAATTCTCATTATCACATGTTTATGTTTATATGATCACATATGATGGACCCATGCATAGAGCGGTTTATGGTGAGGTTAAGTCCACGGAATTAAATCAGAGTAGGGGTACGTAAATGGTTCTTAACCATGACTATCCAAGTACGGTTAAGCATGGTCGGAGTATATGGGTGTGGTTAAGTGTGGTTAAGTTTGTGTGGGATGGATATGGGTGTGGTTATGGGACACCTATGTATGGATACATCATTGGATGAACTAGAATATGGGAAACCATCAAGTGTGGTATGTTTTCCCATCGAGAATGCGTCCCGTGTTGGGATCGGATCGTACCAGTGTCAGGATCGGGGCAATTGTTTTCTCATTGAGAATGCGACCCGTGTCAGGATCGGGCGTACCGTGTCAGGATCGGAGCAATTGCGTCTCGTCAGGAATGCGACCCGTGTCAGGATCGGGCGTACCGTGTCAGGATCGGAATGTACCTCACCTGTCTGGTTGTAATTGGTTGTGATACTATTTTTCAGGCGTAACCTCGTATGGCCGATTTACTTGTGTGAAACCTGACTAAAGACCTTGTATTAAAGGCCACGTATATGGTTGATTTATGCGTGCTGCATGGAAATTCATTATGGGATGTGTGTTTAATGTTAATGAATGTGTCATTGTGGGGTGGAAAAATGTGAGCATGGCATTCTGCAATTTACAAACTGAATAGTTATGTTTTGATTCTTTTTATCTATTTACTTGGATGCGTAATTCATATTATGGAGTGGAGTAAGTACTCCTACTCGCTGGGCATTGTTTTGCTCACCCTTCTTAGGGAACTGTAGGTTCAAGAGGTGACATGGAATCTTTCGAGGACAAGGCACAAGTTGAGAACATAGTGAAAATCCAGGAGGAGGAGAACACCAACTCTAATGAAGACGATTTTATTTATTTTTAGATATTTTATTTAGTTTTAAGTTAATAGAATCGTAGATGAGTATATCAGTGTCATGTTTGTGAATTATGAACATTTATAATTTATTTTATGATGTAAGTTGGAATAAGAGTATGGATATGGTTTAGTAGAAAAAAATGCTTTAAAAAAATTGCTACTATTATTTGTATTCCTATAATTATTACCTTAGTAGCGCTCGAAAATTTGTGATCGGGCTGTATATTCGGGCGTTGAATTTTGGGGCGTTACAGCATATCTTTTTACATTGAAGACAATGCAAGATTTAGTTGGGAGGTGAGATGAGATCCTTCATCTAGCATGTTGCAACATTTCGAGCCTCATATGTGCAAATTTTTTCGAATTTTCTAAAATTTCAAAACTCCTTTAGAAATCTTTATTTCCATGCATCCGAGATGATATGAGTATAAGAAGAGGAGATACGAAGTGTGTGATGTTGTGAGCCTTGAATTTCTCCCAACGTAATGGTTTTATATGTTAGTTCCCCTATTGTTGTGATTGATAGAAAATTTGAACACCTTTACACCTAGTTCACATTACACGATTTTCATGGGTTGAAAGGATTATGTGATTTGTGGATTAGCTAGACTTTGAATTAAGGTGTTGAGAAACCAAGCCAGGGTACTTTGTCCATCTTTGTCCATGGGACAATAACGAAAGATATGGATTTCTAAAAATCCTATCTAATTTAAAAGAAAAAGGAAAAGGAAGGATGAAATTGGGAATGATGGAAAAATGGTGAAAATTTCTGAAAATGGCTACCTATTACCAACCGGGGGATGGTCTACCCGTAACCAAAGCCGGAAATAGGACGTAGTGTGAAAGTCGTTGGAAGGATGGTAAGACAAATTCCTGTCATAGGCTTGTTGTTTCTCTATACACCTTGAGATCTATAGTTTAGTCAATCTATGAAGAAGATAAACCCAGAAACTCATAAGATGAACTTTCACTATGCACACTAGGCTGAAGTTGTTCGAGTTCTTCTATTTATCAATCAATCAGCGGGAATTTCATGTAGACACTTATTATGCTTTGAGGGTTTAAAGTTTCAACTTCTATCACCTAATTTTTAAAAATTTATACTTGTATGTCTTGGAATGGATAGAAACATAGTTTCTGAAGGAGAGTTAGGTTTTGGAGGTTCGAACTTGTTTCACGCATGTTTTGCTCGGGACTAGCAAAAAGCTGGTTGGGGGTGTGTTGAACCTCCAATTTATACATTGCATAGGCCACTACATCACATTATATGCATAGTTTTCATGTTTAAAAGGCCCATCTAACGTGTGTTTTGTGATTGTAGGGATGAGAGCAGACTTCACCCAATTGGGGACCAAAAGAATACATTTAGATGCATGGGATGAAGATTGAAGGAGCAAAGAAAGAAGAAAGCAAGGAGAAAAGAAAGTTGAAGAAAAAGAAGAAGAACAGCAAGTCCAACCGGTCGGCTACACCTTTGGAAACCACTGGATGAAGGACCAGTTGGTCCGACCGGTCTTGACCGGTCGGCCAACCGGTCGGTGCCTTCTGCTGAACTCGCTGGAACAAGACCAGTTTGGTCCGACCGGTCTTGACCGGTCGGTGCCTTCTGCTGAACTCGCTGGAACAAGACCAGTTTGGTCCGACCGGTCTTGACCGGTCGGCCAACAGGTCGTTCTCCCCTGTGTGCTTGCTGGATTGAATACAAGATAGATCCGACCGGTCGTGACCAATCGGCCAGACCAGTCCGACCGGTCTGCCATGCAGAAAATTAGGCAGTTTCATTTCTGCTCCGAAAAACACTGCGCACTGCGTAACCTTACGCAGTTTCTGGATGTTTCCGATGCAACCGAGCGTCCTCATTATAAAAGGACACCTAAGGGCTCTTCCTAGGGTATCATAGAATCCAAGGGACATCGTGGGAGAGGAAGGAAGCCGTCGTGGAGCGTCTGCAACCCTCCAATCTCCGGTTTTTTTTATGTTTTCTAGTTTTTTTTATGAATTCTAGTTGTAGTATGACAATGCTCGGCTAGAATCTCTCAGCTAAGGCTGAGAGGTGAAGCTTGTAGCTAATTTCATGATTTGATTCAGTTAATTCAAGTACTTTCAATTCAAGTTTGGATTTTTTTATCTATTCTAGTTCTTAAAGTTGATAGTTTTAGATGTTTTATGAGAGTTCATGTGCTCCAGACATCGATTCCTTGCAATTCTCTGAGATGATCATATTGTGCTTGTTTAGATTCGAATTATAGTAGTCCTTGAGCAGGCCATAGTCCATAGGCATGGATGTTACTCCGAAAGCTATGATTTTGAATTCTACATTGTTGAATGGGACTAGAACTTGGAAGTTCAACTTGAGTGGGACTGAATGTGTTTAATGCTTTCTTTTCCAACTAGATGAGAGACAGGACTTCACATCTAGTTGTGTATCATGCTTGGATTGATTGGATTGACATGGGATTGCTACAAGTGGATCCTTGAATGCCTTAGTGCCTTTAAATTACTGTTTTCATTAAGTTCCTATTTTAGCATAACTGTTCCAATTAAAATCTCTTATTTGATTGCAAATTGAGTTGCTGGAATAGTTTAGAACCTGTTTTCCAATTCCCTGTGAATCGACATCGGTCTTACCGAGATTTATTACTACATCGCAGCCTTACACTTGAGGCGAGCGAACAATTTTTGATGGATTGATACAACCTAGGTTTCCTTTTCATGTTTTAATTGAAGAATTTAGTTTAATTTGAGTTTGAATGAAGTACTAGTTCAATTTTACTTTGATCTCTTAATGACTCCGGGCTCATGTGATTCTTAGTGATTCTAAACTTAGTAGCTTATCCTTTGGGCATTATTTATGCTTGTATAGTTCATTGATCTATCATCGACTCCGGGCATGGTAGACTCTTTAATTGCCTTGTGTACAATGACATGATCTTCATGTGGGAACTCATTCCAACTAAAGTTCTTATCTTTTGTTATAATTTAAGATAGTTGTTTGCTGATTGATTTTGATTTAATTAGAGTTCTAATCATTGGTCGTAATCAAGAATAGTGACAGGATTTTATGAAAGCTATGGTTGTGAATCTCAACTAGATTGGAAAGAGGCTTGGCCTATACAATTGAGTGTGCCTAAGGCCTGAGCATTGTAGTGGGAATCGAATTAATGAACAAGCAACTGTTTTAGATAATTGTTGATTGAACCTCTCTATATTCCGATCGGATAGAGATATAAATTCGATTCTGATTGTGTAGTGAGAGACCTAGTTGTGTTGATGCATTGAAAACTATTAAAAGTGGATTCTTGGCGCTCTAGTGCCTTTTTAGATTGTTATTACCTTTCATAATCATTATTTTACTTCAAATCACTATTTTCCAGCTTTAGTTTTTAATAGGGTCTCAATTATAAGTTGTTTTAGATAAATTCTGAGAATACCCATACATAAATCTCTGTGGGAACGATACTCGGTCTTTCTGAATTATTACTACTTCACAACCCTATACTTGGGGAGTGAACACACACTCAATTGCATAGGTCAATCCTAGTTCTAATAGATTAAGTTTACAACTATGATAATCATCAAACTTTGTCACAAAGCTTAACTATATCATGGTTTGTACTAGATTTAAATCACATAAATAAGCAATGCATGTTTCAGACTTCTTATAAAAAGTAGAACTTTGGTTTGAAGTTCCCATTGAAGAACCAAGTCTAAAGCGTCTTGAATTCGATTCCTCGGAGCGTACCAGTCTAGATCTATGAATAATTAATAATTAAAATAATTCTTCTAAACATCCATGAGTCATCATACGATTAAGAAAAACTACTTAGAACTTTATTCAAGCTCAATAAACCATTGTTCAATCAATAAAAATCCAACTTGAAATCAATAAAACGAATTAAAACATCTTAGATCTACCACAAGCTTCACCTCTTAGCCCTAGCTAAGAGGTTTAGCCAACCATACTAAGGAAAAATAGAAACATTAATGAAAACATGAAGAACTAAAAGGAAAACTAAGAAGAGGAAGTATAGAACTCCAAAAACCAACTCCTACTATGATAGATCTCTTCTAGGATAGCTTAGGAACGAAGTGGAGGACCCCTTTTATAACTTTTAAGCCTCCTCATCGCAGAAGATTCGAGATTTTGCATAAAATTTATGCACTTGTGTAGCAAAAGTCGGAACTGAAATTAGCATTTTCTATTCTGGGCGATTGGGTGATTGATCGACTGGGCTGAGCGATCAATCGGTTGTACTGGGCGATTAATTGCAGGTGGTGGGCGATGGATCGCACGGGACAAAAAGTGTCCAGAGACTTCAGCATAAAATCCTGTATTTTGATGACTTGGGCGATTAATCGCTCGAGCTGAGCGATCAATCGCTGGGGCACTTTTCTGTCTAGCAACCATTCTAAAATCCCTGCACTATGGGCGATCAATCGGTTTGGGAAACCGATCAATTGCTGGTTTATCCTTTAGTCTAGTGGTGCTTGCAATGTTACCGATCAATCAGTTGGGCCAGTAGATCAATCGACCACCTTGGCAATCAATTGGCCAGGGTGAATCTTCTTCTTTTCTTGCTTCTTTTCTTCACTCTTTTTCTTGCATATTTTCTTTGATCTTCAATAAGCATTAAGAGTGTTCTTTAATAATCATCTCAGTGAAGTTTTCTCTCATCCTACAATCACAAAATCATTGCATTAAACAAGTCTGTAAGCATAGAAATCATGCAATGTTAGTGATGAAATGGGGTTAGAATATACACATTTTAGAGCTCAACAAGCATCAAATTCATAGCCGACCCATTACCGATCATGATACACTTTACCTGTCTGTCATTGATATATCATGTAACCATAAGCGGTCAATTGTGCTCTTTTTCACCTAACATCATATCATCCTTTGGGAAGGTTATTGTCGACATATAATAAGCTTCTTCAGCCTTTTTTATCATTGCATGCCAGCTCTTATCCTCATTTTTATCTACGTTTACTGCTTCCATTTTTGTTATCAAAGCCTCCCGCATATTATCATCAAGTAAAGCTTGTATCAGGTCCTGCTAAAAGCTTTTGGATAATTTTAGGGCATCATATATGCTTAGTCTCACTAGAATTCTTTTCAGATGACTAATGACAACGTATGTAACACTTGCCGTCGATGATTCCTCTGGCCGCGATGATTTATCGGTCCTTTCACCAGCCTTCTCTTGACCGAAGGTTTGATCGAGGATATCTCTCTGCGATTCTTTCTGAGATTCCTGTCATAGCTATTTTTCCGACCTCAACGTTATTAGGTTGCTTTCCATTCCTTTATCATTAAATGAGCTGTTTGTATCCTCTGATTTTTCTATGGCTTGCATCGCTGTGACATTGCACAATTTATGAAACTAAAGCACTAATATTTTCAACAACTGTTGGAAGCTTCGTGGGATTCCTTGGTTTTTTGGTATCAGCTGTTCTTTAAGTACAGTTACTCGAGTGCATTCTTTCATCATAATATCTTCGATCAAAGGCAATGTGAAACTGCAAGCCCGTACATTCCACCATCGACGTACGAGATCCAATACGTCCTCATCTGGAAGTTGCGATATCTTTTGGAGTAATTCTTTTGATATTCTTGCATCATATCTATAGAACCGCATCACGAACTTTTCTTTCATATCCTGCTAACTTGCAATCGTTCTTTCTGGCAAAGTGAAATACCAAGCCATGGCGCTGCCTGAGGTGGCCAGTGAATATATAAAGTTTCGCAGTAAATATTCTTGAGAAACGTTGCCTCTGAAATAAGCAGCCTTTTCATAATTCACCAGATGTTCCATTGGTGACTGGGTCCCTCCTTGAAGAGTGTAAATTTAGGAAAACCCGGTGTCCACTCTTCCTTACGAGAAGTTGTGCATTGCAATGGATTGGTCTGAGCAGCATCTACCATTTGTCTGACATTATTGGCATGTGAGTTGCTGAAGAAATGTATCGTTTCTCGTTCTCTATTTATTTCGAGCCCCATTACGCGGCTTCTTTCATTAAGTTGAACATGGTATATGGTTTATATCTGTTTATGGCCTTCATTCCCATACTTTCGGTACATTACCTAGTTATCTCTATTTCTGTATGTTCAAGCAACTTGTATGAGCTTGTTATTGGGTTTCTCCACTTCATAGTATACTGGTACGGACATTCTCCTAGAATCATTTCTAACCTTGTTAACTCTGTCAGAGGAACTACCCTTCGTGGCACCCAAAATCTTAACATGAACAATTCACGAAATTACACCCATGTTGATATTTCTCACAGAATTCCTAATTCATACCATTCTTCAACTAGCCCTATCAATGTAGCCTTAAATTGCTTTATCATCTGCCCTTTGCTAACCCTCTGGCGATCACAATCTCTCTCATATCATAGTAAATGATTGAGAGGCGAATTGTGTATTGAAAATAACGTCGTCTCATCGTTTAAGGCTTTGCATGGCCTCCGACGTCTTGGCAATCGACGGGCTTTTATTTTCAACACGACACTGATCCTTTTCTGTATCTGATTTTCTTCTGATGCGACAGTTACAGTCATGCATTGTGCAAACTGTTTTTCTCTTTCCTCAATTTTTGAACTTAACTATCCTGAAAGGAGTACTGAAGATGATTCCTGCCATTAGTTTCACACTTACCGCAGACACGGCATTTGTATTTGCCTTCTTCCCTTTGTCTTTCTCTTTCCCCATGACTATTTCTCCTCCTTCGATTATTCTTTAGAGAATAGCCTTGATAGAAAAACATCTACGAGTAGGATGCCCTATCATGCGATGATAGTGGCAATAGTATCTGTCTTCTGTTTTATCTGCTTCTTCTGGCCGTTTTAATGGTGGTAATTCTATGGTTCCTGCCACGACCAATTGATTCATCATAGGTACGATGTCTTCGTTCGAGAAAGAATAATCTTCTCGACAGTTATATCGTCGATATCTCTTGTCAGCTAGTTCATCGGCAGAATAGCTTTGCGTTTCTCTTCTATTATCTCTTGGTTTACTTCGAAATTCTTCTTTGTTATTGCTCTTATTTGTGACATTTGCAGAAACTTGCTAGTGATTTGTCTTGTCGATTCTGTATGGAATGCGGGCACCTTCTTAATCATATTTTCTAGAGCGTGAGCTCTTGTAGCCAATTCTCGAAATGTGTGTATTTTCTCTCCTATAAGTACGAATGCAATTTCTGGTTCCATACATCTAATACACATTTCTACCTGTTCGGCTTCCTCGGAGAGATGTTTGCATGACGTGCTTAGGGTTCTCCAGTGTGTAATAAATTTGTCAACGGATTTCGATTCCCTTTGTCGTATGGCTGCCAATTTCGTCAGACTCACTTCTCTTTCAGTCGAAAAGAAGCTCGTCAGAAAAGTTTCCTGCATTTGTTCCCAGGTACGTATAGTTCCTAGGGCTAAGGCTGCGTACCATTTGAATGCTTTCCCGGTCAAAGTTACACCGAATAATCGTAAGCAGTATTGTGGCACGACAGCATAACTTTCCAATGCAGTGATGAAATGCATCATGTGTTCTTCCGATGAACCTTTCCCATTAAACTTATGAAATTTTGGGCATTTAAAGCCTACTGGGAAAGGAATATCATTGACTTCTCTTGGGTATGGCGTTTTATATTGAAAACGTTCTTTGTGCATCCTTTCTCCTTCTGATCAGACAATCTCGGTAATAATCTGTCGTATTTCTTCTGTTGCCATTCCAACGTTTGTCCTTAGAATAGACCCGTGTGACATGGCCTAAGATGGTTGTGACCCTTCAGCTGGATGTTCCGCATTTTCTATGGGGGTCGCATTTTGAGGAGCGGTGTTTTGAGATACGATGTAGGCTATCATAGATAAAACCTCTCACATATTCCTGCATTCTTCCATTAGGATTGCTTGTGTTCATGCCATTTCTTCGAAACGCATTTCCATTGATTGTCCAGCCTGGCTTGTTTCAGCTACCAAGACGAAAGCTTTCCTTCTGAATGTTTCTGTCCCTGAGGATGTGGATGACGTGGTAGTCAACGGTGTGAGTGATATTGATCTTCTTCTCAACTCGTGATTATTACATCGCGAGGAGTTGATAGACTCAGTATGTTCAGTTTGTTTCGATGTTGTT
The DNA here is from genome assembly GCA_003013855.2 of Liriodendron chinense. Taxonomy (NCBI): domain Eukaryota; kingdom Viridiplantae; phylum Streptophyta; class Magnoliopsida; order Magnoliales; family Magnoliaceae; genus Liriodendron; species Liriodendron chinense. The sequence continues at coordinate 7,035,662 of ML058433.1, forward strand.
CTGATCGGACTCCCTTTTGAGCTTTCTGTTAGAGAAAACTAATATGGCATAAGGGTTTGATTCATCTGTCTTCGCATGATAGGAGATACTGGGAGTGCAGGAAAATCTTTTTTAACAAAATATCTTTCTTCTTCCCCTGGATATAGGGATGGAGGAGCCATAGCTGGAATTTGTCTGGCTATGCTTCGTATAATAGGTCTTTGGTAGGTTCGAGAATAAGGCCCTTTGACTATGGTTTTGATAGTAGCTTTGGATGATCTCTGTTTTCTTTTTTACAGTACCATTACTCATCCGCTTTTGTCCTCTGCAGCGACAGGTGAAGCGGAAATCACCATAGCATTTGCCTTAGTTGCTATGCTTTGGGTTGTCTTCATCTGGCATTTCCTTCTTGTGTTTTGATTGTCATAAGAGATAGTAAATCCTCCTCCCAGCATGAAATCAAAAATGATTTGGTGAGTTGGAAAAGCCATTGAGAGAGTTTGATCGTTGTCTGGTTGAAGTCGTGTTGTAATCTGTAATGTACCTGACATTTGAAAAGAACAGTAATTAGTCATTTGTAAGATATATACAATCTATTTTAGAGATAAAGGGAGGAATGTTCCCGTTGAAAGTCATCATTTTAGCGTTAAAAAGCACCAAAAGGTGACGAATGCTTTTCTTATATTCTCTTATCAATGTTAGAACATAACTCTTATAATAGTCCCTGACAGAGTCACCATTTTGTTTACACAACAAAATTGCCTTGTTGTAATATGGGGGAAGCAAGAGTCATATTTCAATATTAGATAAGAGAGACAGAAAAGCATTCATCACTTCAATTTATTCATTTAGTGAGTTCTTCACACATTCTATATTTACATCATCCCTTGATCTTAGGATAGATTGTATGTTGTATAAAAAATGAAATATATTCATAAAGTAATTTCAGCAGAGCTTCGCTCTATTCTTCTTTCATCCTGTCCAAATGAGAAGGAATGATTGACTGGACCAAGGCTTCAAAGACTGTTCTTCTGCTCATGAGCAAGGTGAATCAACCAGACTAGACTTCGTTCCTTTGCAATCTTTGTAATAATATCACCCAGCATCTACCACTTCTAGGGATTGTATCGAATACATTCAACCTAAAGGGAGAGACAAGGGGCTTCTGCTCCAGAAACATCATTTATACTAATCATCCACTTGTGGGGTATGGAATACTCCGTATATTCAACCCGAAGGGAGAAAGATAGGTCTTCTGCTCCAAAAACATCATCTATACAAATCATTCACTTGAGGGGTACAGAATACTCCGTATAATCAACCCGAAGGGAGAAGGATAGGTCTTCTGTGCAAAGGAACAAACTCTCAAGTCTGGATTGCTTTCTCTGCATCAATTATCTTTGTTACAGTCCCAGCTTGGAGTGCTCTTTCACAATCGAAGGGAAACAAAGTTCAGAAGCCTTTGTACATTCTTCACAAAATGAAGAACAAACGTCTTCTGGAGAGCTTTACGCGACCCACGGCAAGCTCCCTTCAAGCCGCTTCTTCAAAGCTTCTTCCTTCTTCTTTAATCCGACAGCATCTCCCTCTTGTTCATCTTTTATTCTCGGGGTCCGCACTTCGTGTGTTCGACCCGAGAAGAAGAGAACTCGAGGTCTGCCCCGTACCTCTGAGAACCTCTGGAGCTCTAAACTTCATAATCAACTGCCAAATGAGGACCCCTGGGGGTATTTATAGGCATTTGCGGTCATTTCCGTGGCAAGTGTAACTCACCCAACAAATGCTTTCCGCGACCAAGCACCTGTTTTCTGCATTTTTCTTCTTTTTTTCTTTTCTTTCTTTCTGAATCTTTCTTGATTCTTTTCTTTTTCTTGTTTCTTCATTTTTCATGCCTCGACAGAGCTCCTAAAGGATTATGATTTTGATCTTCAGTACCACCCTGGAAAGGCCAACGTGGTGGTAGATGCCCTTAGTCGCCAGCCATGGGGCCTAGTGGCGCATATGATGGTTTAGGAGTGGAGGATGCTCGAGGATGTTGCTGAGTATGATTTTGAGCTGAGCCTGTAGTCTTCTATCACACACTTATCGAGCTTGTCGATTCAACCCTCTTTTATTTCTAAGGTGATCGAGGCTTAGCAGGCTGATCAGACGTTACAGGATTATCGAGCAAAGGTCGCGTCAAAGGATCAGACAGATTGGCAGATTGGGTTAGATGGTGGACTTCATTTTAGGGGCCGGTTGTGTGTCCCAAATATTCCGCAGTTGAACAAAAATCTTATGAATGAGGCACACCGATCGAGGTTCACAATTCACTAGGGCTCTACCAAGATGTATCGTGATATGAGGAGGCAATATTTATGTGCCGGAATAAAGCATCAAATTGCTAGTTTTGTGGCCAAGTGTGACACTTGCTAGTGTGTCAAGGCTGATCATCGCAAACCTCCAAGTCCCTTGCAGCCGTTGAGTGTCCCATTGTGTAAATGGGAGCACGTGACCACGGACTTCATTATGGGCTTGCCGAGGACTTTGAGCGATCACAACACCATCTGGGTTGTTGTCGATCATCTGACAAAGTCGGCACATTTTCTTGCGATACGTGTGACATGGCCATTAGACCGGCTTGCAGATTTGTTTATCGAGGAGATTGTGAGACTGCACAGTGTCCCAGTTTCCATCATTTATTACCGAGATTCGAGATTTACGTCATGGTTCTGGAGGAGTTTTCAGAAGGCGATGGGGCCTTCTTTGAAGTTCAGCACCGCATATCATCCACAAACTGATGGACAGACCAAGAAGGTCAACCAGACCCTTGAGGACATGCTTCGAGCTTGTGTGCTAGATTTCTCAGGTGGTTGGGATAAGCACATGTGTTTCGCTGCGTTTGCTTATAATAACAGCTACCAGGCGACTATCGGTATGGCTCCTTTTGAGGCGTTGTATGGTAGACCTTGTAGGTCTCCTAGTTGTTGGATCGAGGTTGGAAAGCGTCATCTCCTAGGTCCGAGTTGGTGCAGAGGACATTCGAGGCTATCGATATCATTAGGCAGAGGATGCGCACAACTCAGAGCCGACAAAAGAGTTTTGCAGATCGTCAACGTCGTCCCCTAGAATTTTTCGTTGGGGATCGTATCTCAAGGTCTCGCCTATGAAGGACATGGTTCATTTTCGAGTCAAGGGGAAGCTTGTCCCGAGATTCATTAGACCCTTCGAGATCACTAGGCGTATTGGCACCGTGGCCTACCAGCTTGCCTTACCACTTCAGTTGTCTGGCATCCACAACGTTTTTCATGTTTCTATGTTGCGGAAGTGTGGGTCAGATGTGGTTCCTGTGATAGATTGGCAGCCATTGGAGTTTCGTGAGGATGCTTCTTACATTAAGCAGTCGGTTCGTATCCTTGATCGGAAGGAGCAGGTCCTCTGGACCAAGATCATTCCCTTGGTGAAGGTCTAGTGGAGTCACCATAACACAGATGAGACATCGTGGGAGCGAGAGGCAGAGATTCGCGAGTCTCATCCCCATCTTTTTTATGATTGATTGTATCTGTATGTTTGCTTTCCATTTAGTATATAGTGATGTGATTTCTTTCTCTTATGAGCTTCGGCTAGTTTGGGCTTGTAGTGCAAATTTTGAGGATGAAATTTTACAATTAGGATGAGAGAGTTATAAGACCCGTACCCTGATTTGCCCTCCATACGCTTAGTTTTCGGTGCCAGTATGTTTCGGACAAACTAGATTAACGAGCCTTAATCGCAACCCTGTTTTAGTACCGCGTCGACCCAAGAACTATACCCTGGCGACTGCGTAGGCGCTGCGATTCCAACGCCAAACGGCACGTCCCATTGCGATAGTCGGTGTGAAAGTTACGATCATTTGAGCAATCTGAGGTGGGTCACGCAGCACAAGCGTGGCGTGGGCCCTACTTACACAAATCCCTAGAAAGTCTAATTAATCACTCAATCACTTTAGCTATCAATCAATCAATCCCCCCCCTGCCCCATCACCTTTTTCCATCAATCCATCACATCTCATATCAAAACCCTAAAATGCCCCTATTAAAGTACTACCTAATCTCTATAATTCCCCATTATACCCCTACCTTTCTCCAATTCCCCATGTAAGAAAGGTCCTAAAGTCAACACCTACCCTACTTCTAGCTACAAGTCATCATTCCCCTCACTTTTTCCCTTCCCTTTCTACCCCTCTCTCCCCTTTTAATCCCTCCTCTATCCCAAAATCTCTACTCCATAAGGCCCCATACGTAGGAGCCTTCCCTCATTTTTTTTCTTATAGCTAGAATTTGAAGAGAGAAAAGAAAGAAAAGAAAGAAAGGAAAAGAAAAGAAAAGATTAAGTGTGTGTGAGAGAGAGAGATTAAAGAAAGGTTTAGTGAGAGATTAGAGAAAGAGGTAAAAAAGAAAAGAGAGAATTAAGGGGAGGACTAGGACTTGAGGAAGGTTAGAAAGGTATGGAGGAAGAGCTTCATCATCCGGACCGTCCGATCGATGATCCGACTCGATCCAACCATCCATTCTACGACTGCAAGGGAGGATGAAAATCCTCTTTTCCATTGTTTCTTTTCATTTTAATGAGCCCACAAAGATGGGAACCCATTTTATTTATGTATCAAATGTATGGTGGACCCCAGAGTGGCGGGGGTTCGTCCCATTAACTGGATTTCCCTCTTTTCTTCCCTTTTTCCTTCCTTTCCCTTTTTCATTTTTTTGTGAACTATAGTGGGGCCCACAAGTGGGCAACGTTGTGAGACAGCATGTCCCGCACGCTGTCACAGCGTGGGCCACCATGTGTGGCCCACCTGGATATTTATTTACCATTCAACTTGTTCGTGAGATCACAAAGATCTGGATGAAGGAAAAATACAAAGATCATCTTGATCCAAAGCTTTTGGACCCCACATATGGACAACCAGATGAATGGATTGGATCGTCCACATATAGACCCCACATAGATTTTAAAATAATAATAATAATAATAATAATAATAATAATAAAGGGGGAGAGACAGTCCAGACGTTGTACATTCTTAGCGTTAGAGACGCTGTAACTGTCCAGCATCAGACTTGCAAGGGCGTGAATGGGATCCCCACTCATGGGACCCACCTTGATGTTTTTGTTTAATCCACACCATCCATCTGTTTCTCTAGTTTATTTTATGTCTAGAGCTCAAAAATGAAAAAGGTCCAAATCTTAACTGGACCGCACCACATGAAAAAGTGGAGCCAATGATGCCATTGTCGAAACCTTCCTTGGCCTACCGTGATGTATGTATGCTACGAAACCTCCACAAACCAAGGCTCATTGGGCCCCCCATGATCTAGAAAACCCAATGGACGGGTTGGATTTTTCATGTGTGGACCCCGCCTAGCTAGAAAAATAAAAAAACAAAATATAATATATATATATATATAAGAGAGAAAGAGAGAGAGAGAGAGAGAGAGAGAGAGAGAGAGAGAGAGCTAGCATCATTGACGCTGGGCTCTTTCCAACAGTGGAGAGGGCCCACCTTGTGGGACCCACCATGATGTGTATGTATCATCCACACCGCCCATCCTGTTTTCCAGATCATTTTTTGCCATGGGCCCAGATTTGAAGCAGATTCAGATCTCAAGCGGGCCGCACCATAGGACACAGTGGGGATACTGACGTCCACTATTGAAATCTTCCCTGGCCCACCCTGATGTTTTCTTGCCATCCAAACCTATTGATAAGGTCGCATAGACCTGTATGAAGGACCCACACAAATCAGCTTGATTTAGAAACTGTGTGGGCCCCACTGTCAGGAAGCAGTGGAAATTGAATGGCTACCGTTGAAACCATCATAAGGCTCACCATGGTGTTGAAAGAGAAAACACCAATATCAGTTTGATTCAAAACTCCTGGACCCCAAGGGGTCCCACGCTGCAGACAGCGTGCGCACGCATGCTGCCCAGCAGGTGGCCCACCCTGTGGGTCCCACAATGATGTATCTGTCTTATCCACGCTGCCCATCTATTTTTCCATGTCATTTTAGGCCGCGGGCCCGAAAATGAGGTAAATACAAATCTCAAGTGGACCACACCGTAGGAACAAGTGGTCGTTGATGACCACCATTGAAACTTTTCTTGAAGCCATTGGAATGTTCATTTTTCATCCAACCAAAGGTTGTGGGGCCATCTTGGGGTCCCACCTTCATGGATGTGTTATGTACTTTGCCTTCCATCTTGGCAGGGGTGTGGGGCGCAATTTTGGATGGGCCACGCATAGTAAATGGTGATGATTGAATGCTTACAACTGAAACTTCCTTAAGCCTATGGTAATGCTTATTTGCTATCCAACCTATTGGTAAGGCCACTATGGACCCCACCTTGGTATTTATGTCCTATCCAGGCCCTCCCAAGTGGGACCCACTTGATGTGTGTATTTCATCCATGTCGTATATTTATTTTGTTAGCCCATTTTGTGTGTGCAGGCCTAAGTATGGGGCCAACGTAGTCTCAAGTTGGTCATGCCACGAAGACCTCTACATTTCCAATGGGGCCCACAATCTGGTTTTCTACCTGTGGCCATTATACATCATATCTAGCGGCCATCTTTGTGCTGTTGACCGAGTGGACGGAGCAGATCGCTTCGATCCACCTCAGCGGACCCCACTTGGAGACTGTGTCTCCAATTCGCGGGTTCCGTACGCGGTAACTATGTAAAAAAAAGGTTTTTCTCTTCCTTCTTCCCTGCTACCGTCCAACCCTCCCATGTTGTCCATCAGGATGGGCCCGTCATCCAGATCCACACTATCTTTTAAGCGCCCTTGGATAACTCCGTCCACCCAAGTTTTGTTGCCAACTGTCGCTTGCGTGGTCGGCATCAAATCACCGTTCAAAACTAAAAAGCCCAAGATCCTCTGATCCATTGTGCATGGCCTCTCCAAATTTCACCTAAACCTTATGGGCCCCATCTACCCTCTCAACGGTCCATATTCAATTAAGTTTAAGGAAAGAAGAGAGGGAGAAATCTCTACTCTCTCCTAACCGAACTAGGAGACCGGATCCGTCCACACTCCCCATCTATAAGACCTCCATCCATCCCTCTCTCTTCCTTCATCATCAAGTAAAGAGAGAGAGAAAGGGAGAGAAATCATGTAGGGAGAGACGGAGAGAAATTGTGTAGAGAGAGACAGAGAGCTCGTGCAGAGGGGAAACCCCGACCACCGTTGTTGCTGTGCTATTGTCATTCCTTCCAGAGAAGGAGAAGGAGAGGAAAGCAAAAGAAAAGAAGAAGAAAAGGAAGGATAAAAGAAGAAAAGAAAGGAGGAAGGAAGAAGAGAGAAATAAAAGAAGAAATCGAGTCGACTCGGCCGAGTTGCTGAATGTCATTGTTTGGGAGAGAGGTTTCGAATTTAAGGGAGATTACACGGCCTTTATAACATCTCAATCCATGAAAATTCAAAGGTGAGGATTTCCTTCAAAGGCTAGTTACACTAATATCGTTTTTATTCAATAAATTCATGGTTAGGACTTAGGGATTATATGTTATTATGTATGGACCATGTGTGATGAAAACTCTTCCTAATTCACATTAGATGATGTATGAAACTTCTGGATGCAAACTTGCTGAATTTTTGGTTGCTAGGAACCATGTTATAGAATACATGCCTCCATGATGATACACTCGTTTATGAAAGGCTTTACTATGAAATTCATGTTTGAATTATGTATCTTACATGTTCATGATGTACTTGATATATATATATATATATATATATATATATATATATATATATATATATATATATATATATGGTGTGGTATGATATGGATTCATGTATGAGAATGTTCGGTCAATGGAAACCCTTTGCCCCATGGATAGTATAATGGTGGTGGACTTATAAAGATGAGTTGGATGGAATGTTTGGGCAAAACCCATGTATGTAATGTTGATGAATGGCCTATGGACGAACATACAGTTGAATATGATGAATCCTTGAGGGGTAAATGATATTTGTATGCCATGTGTCTTATCCTGACTAAGATGTGTACGCCCTCTCTACAGTTGGCCCTTGTTGGGGGGAAACGGCTATTCCATGTCATGATGGACCATAGGGTGGGGTAAAGAGTGACCGTTGTTCACGAACATCACTAAATTGACTGGATGTCAAACTACTTAAATAAAGGTGAATTAAACATGCATTCATTTACCCTTGGGGGTATTATCTGGTTTGGTGCATGGGAAGAGTGGAATTGGTCCCGTCATAGCTAGAACCTATGGCGACTAGTGGCTAGTGAGGAGAGTGAAATTGGTCTCGTCTCACTTGGTCAGGGTGTCTTAGCCAGAGCTTGCATATCATGCATAGTATTAAGACAGATTTTCACATGTGTGTTTTATATGAAATGTGTTCACCATGTTTAAATATTATTGTGCTATTCTTGGTGGGTAATCCCCACTGAGTTGATCACGAGTAACTCACGTCCTCCTGGGACGGTGTTTTAAAACATCATTCCAAATATTGTAGGTGACGATCCAATAGGTGAGCCTGAACTACAGGGAGAGGAATACAAAGGCTCATGGCAGCAAATGGTGGACGATTAGGCTAACATGGTGTGAATATGTTTCGCTTAGTTTCTTTAATAAAGTAGATTTATTTTCTTTTGAACATGTAATAAGTCTCTCATGGAGACAATAAGTGGAACGTTTGGTTGGACATGTTTTATTTATTTTACACTTGATTTAGAACTTAGAATAGAAAATTTATGAAAGAAGAATTTTAATTTCCGTCATTATGCTATGAATGCCATGAAGATATGAAATATCGGTAAGTGTGTGGTAACGTATCCCTAACATACATGAGTTAGCACCCGAAAACCCGACCCTTCGTGTCGTCCACGAGAGTCGAATTTTCGGGGTGTTACGAGTTGGTATCAGAGCCCAACCCATCGCATAATAAATTCACCCTAGGACTTAGACCCCTGAAACTAGTGATACATTAACCTAGGAATGTCCATGATTTGGTTGCATGAAGTGCTTGGATATAGAAATCCACACCTAAGTTCCCCATGGTGTCAGTTGCGTAGCCATTGAACATAGAAACGTGACTCTAGGGTCTTGGAAGGAGAACTCCCACCTACTACTTACATTTTGGCTGAATGGACATGTGAATGTAGTCTTTTCTTGGTCTTCAAGGGCGATCTCTATTTGGTTGTACCCTGAATAGCCATCAAGGAAGCAAAAATGGGAATGACCCGCTAACCTTTCTAAAATTTGATCAACAAATGGTAGGGGGAAGTGGTCTTTCCTTGTGACAGTGTTTAGCTTCCTGTAGTCAATGCACATTCTCCAACCGGTAGTGACTCTGGTTGGCACGAGTTCATTGTTGGCATTGGCTACGATGGTTATTCCAGATTTCTTAGGCACCACTTGAGTTGGGCTCACCCATTGACTATCGGATATTAGGTAAATAATACCCACATCTAATAGTTTCACCACTTCGGCCTTAACCACATCCTTCATGTTTGGATTGAGTCGTCTTTGTGGTTACCTAGATGTCTTTGCATTCTCCTCAAGGTGTATGCGATGAGTACAAATTAGTGGGTCTATGCCTTTGAGATCCGCAATTGACCACCCAATGGCACTCTTGTGCTCTAATAGAGTGGCAATCAGCCTACTCTCTTGTTCTTCATCCAAGTGGGAAGAAATCACCACCGGATATGTCTTATCTCGACCTAAATAGACATATTTCAACTCACTTGGTAATGGTTTTAGGTCGAGTATTGGCGCCTTGATATTGGATGGAGGGCTTTGTTCTCGTTTACGGGCAAAGGCTCAAATAGGGCCCTCCATCTTTTGTTATCAAGCATCGGCATCACATCTAGAATGGCATCCATCTCTTGTATGGTGTCATCATTTATCTCATGAGAATGGGCCACACATGCTTCCAAAGGATCGGAATATAATGACAAGGGGAATATATCTTCCATGAATGATTCAATCATGTTTATTTCGTGGATATCCTCATCAACTTCCCGTGGTTGTTTGCATAAATCAAAAATATTAAGCTCAAGAGTCAATTTCCAAAGGACATTTGTACAAGCCCGTTTCTACAATTGATAATTGCGTTTGAAGTAGCTAGAAAGGGCGGCCAATTATGACAGGAATTTGAGCACTGGTACCTATCACGGGATGTGTATCCAAGACAATAAAGTCTACTGGGTAGTAGAATTTATCAACTTGGACTAGGACATCCTCAATCATTCCTCTCGGTATACGAATGGATCTATCAGCAAGTTGGAGTATGGTTTTGGTCGATTTCAATTCACCTAACCCAAGTTGCTCGTAGACCGAGTATGGAATGAGATTCACACTTGCCCCCAAATCAAGTAAGGCTTGTTTAATCCGGTAGTCTCCTATGATGCATGAGATGGTTGGACTACCCGGATCCTTGTATTTTTGGGGCACCTCTTGTTTGATGATAGCGCTTAAATTCTCAGTCAAAAGTACTTTGTTGTGAACATTGTGTTTCCTTTTGACCATACACAATTCCTTTAGAAATTTGGCATAAGATGGTATTTGTTTTATGGCATCCAACAACGGGATGTTGATCTTCACTTGCTTGAAAACTTCTAATATTTTCAGATTTTTGTCTAAAGGTTTAGGTGAAATCAACCTTTGTGGAAACGGGGCAACCGGCTTGTATTGCCTTTCCGGTTCTTTCTCTTGTGAAGTGTTGTTTGAACTATCATCCTCTTTGGAATTTTCTGGATCCTTAGGCTTTGGGGCCTTCACCGGATTAGATTTGTCAATTACTTTTGCACTTCTCAAACTGGTGATAGCTTGAATATGCTCCGTATGATGGGAGGATGAGCTTGCATCTTGTATCTCAAATTGGGTTCTTGGGTTAGGAAGAGGTTGGGCGGGAAGTGTGCCCTTCTCTCTAACACTGAGATGAGATTCAACTCTAGCCATTGATGTTTTCAATTCATTGATGGCTTGGGTTGAATTTTGATTAAATTTCAATTGCTCTTGCATGAACCCATCTATTTTCAGAGAATTTGTCTTATTATACTCAGGTTGAACGGATACAAATGCACCCAACATCTCCTTTAGCGTCACTTTTGGAGTAATGACTAGAGATGGACCTAGTATAGGTTGAGCTTGAGGGATATTGTTTGCATTCGCAGTGGGTCCATTCCTCCAATTAAAGTTGGGATGGTTCTTCCAACTAACATTAAACGTGTTTGAGTTTGGAGCACCAAATTGCCGTTGATAACTGTTTATGGCATTTAATTGTTCTTGTAAGATGTCCTGAACCGCTGAAATTGTGGGACAATCTTGTGTTACATGTTGATTTCCGGCACAAATTCCACAAACAGTTTCAACGTCATTGGAGCTAATCGTCTCTCCTTTCCTCAATTCCATGGCTTCGACCTTTCTTGTGAGGCTAGCCACCCGTGCACTTATGTTATCCTCTTCCGATAAGACATGCATTCCCCCTTTTTCCTTTTGTTGGCTAGTCTTGGAATTTGTTGGTTACGATGTATCCCAAGACTGTGCATTCTCAGCCAATTCTTCCAAATAATCCCATGCTTCATCAGCTTCCTTATTCATGAACTCCCCATTACACATCATCTCTACAAATTGGCGCATGGGTGAAGTCAGTCCTTCATAGAAAAAGCTTATAACCCGCCAAATTTCATAGCCATGATGTGGGCATGCGTTTAATAAGTCCTTAAACCTCTCCCAACATTGGAAGAAGGTTTCATCTTCCTTTTGGGCAAAGTTCATGATAAGAGGCTTCAACATGTTTGTTTTGTGAGTAGGGAAGAATTTTTTTATGAATTCCCTATGCATATCAGTCCATACACCAATTGATCTTGGCCTTAATGCATGAAGCCAACCTTTAGCTTTATCTTTAAGAGTAAAAGGGAAGAATTTGAGTCTCACCACATCATCAGTCATATTAGCAAAGTACATGGTGGTTATTACCTCATCAAACTCCTTAAGGTGTTGATAGGCGCTTTCACTGTCTAATCCATGGAATTTAGGAAGAAGTTGGATCACTCCCAGTTTCAAATACACATTCCCTGCATTTTGTGGAAAAACTATGCATGAAGGAGTGCTTGCTCTTGCTGGTTGCAAGAAATCACGTAAAGTTCTTGGTCGGGGAACATTCTCAACCACATTCTCCCCCGTTTCAGTTTGGTTTTTGCCCAGATTAGGATTAGCCATCGGATTAGGCTGATTTGCAGCCATGTTTTTAGACAAAATTGGAGAGTTTAGATGTCTCCTAGCACGTGGCTCTCTGTCAATTCCTTCAACTATTTCCCCTTCACTAATGAGTCGGTTATTGAATCTCGAGCCCAATGTGGCATGCAAATCCAAAAAAATATGAAACGAAAAGGGAAACGAATTCTTCCTCCCTTCTTTAATCTTCTCTTGGACCGAAGCACAAGGTGTCTTGCAATGGCTAGGCCAGAAGCAAGGATAGAGACCGATTTCTCCTGGTCAATAGGGGTTCAAAGAACTCCCCACCCACTCTTTGAATCCTTTAAGAAAAGTGCAGAAAAAGAAGAAAGAGGAGTAGAGGTGAGAAGAGAAATCTTTGAGCACAAGGTGATCCAAGACGGCAGAGCCGACCAATAGGAATCCAGGTGGCACAAGGCCTACCTTTCAGAGATCCAAAAGGAGTCTCCACCCACTCTACAAGAGATGAATATGATAGGAATGAATAGGAGAAGGAGAAGAGTAAGGTTTAGAAAGATAGAACCTGATTCGAGCACTTGAAATCCTTATGTTTTCTTCAACTTCCTAGAAATCCCTGAAAAAGAAAAAACAAATCAAAAGAAACTAAGTTAGAACTATTCCTAAAAATCCTAAATAGATTCTATTTTCAGAAATCTGTGAAAAACCGTCAAAGTCCCCGGCAACGGCGCCAAAAACTTGTTCGCTTCCCCAAGTGTAGGGTTGCGATGTAGTAATAAATCTCGGTAAGACCGAGGTCGATCCACAGGGACTTGTGTAGGAATTCACAAACACATCCAATAGTGTCTATTGAGAGCTAACAACCAGATTTTGTTTGAGATTGATGTAAGTAACAACTTTAAACTAATTTGAAGGTAAACAATTATAAAAAGGCACTAGGGGTTCAAGGATCCACTTGTAGCAATCATTGATGCTCAATTCGCTGTGGCTTCTCATTCTCTCAACTAGAATCGAAATTAAGATCTATCTAGCCGGATGATAGAGCTGTTAAACCAAACAATCTGTCATATGTAAGGCCAATGTATATGATTCACTCAATGCAAGCTAGGATGAGCATGCTAAATTGCATAGGTCAGTCCCAGTTCCAATAAACTAAGTTCATAATCATGATCATCATTAAGTCCTGTCACCAGACAAAGCTAGATCATGATTTGAACTTAAATCAAATCACATGCACAGTCCCATACATAATTCAGAAAACTAGAAAAGTAGAACTTTTAGTAGGAAGTTCCCACATGAAGATCATAGTACTAGAGCGTACTCCAATTCCTCAGATCATACAGGTCCAGACTAACATTCAGCCATTAAGAACTTAAGTAATTCTCCCAAACATCCATGAGTCATCATAAGACTAAGAAAAACTTACTTAGAACTTGTATAAACTTCAAACCATTGTTCATAAACATGAAATTCAATCTTAAAATTAACTTAGAACGAATTGAAACATCTTAGATCCAAGCTTCACCTCTTAGCCCTAGCTAAGAGGTTTAGCCGTTCATGATCCAAGGAAACATGAAACAACTAAGAAAAACATAAAACAGTAAAACAAACTAGAAGGAGTTGTGGAATTCTGAAATCCACTTCCGCCACCTCCCACCTTGCTCAAACTCTTCTAAGATATCCTAGGAACGATCCCTAGGTGTCCTTTTATAGTGGGGAGGCTCCGCAAGCTCGGAAACTTTCAGAATTTGCGTAAACGTACGCAGTGCGTAGAGAATTTCGGAACTTGTAGAACACACTTCGTTACGCAGACGACCGGTCGCACAACCGGTCTGAGCCACTGGACGACCGGTCGATGCGACCGGTCTCAAAAGCGCGAAAAACGTCCAGTGAGTTTTGGGAAATTTTGAATCCAGGATTTTAATTTAAGGACCGGTCGCAGTAGTGGACGACCGGTCGTGAACAGTCTAGAGAGTTGTGGCCTCTGGATCCCCTCTGTTGAGTGTTCGGACCGGTCAGGCGACCGGTCTGGGCCTTGGACGACCGGTCGGATGACCGGTCGTGAGTGTTCTCTTCTGCTTTCTTTCTTCTTTCCTCAGACTTCTTTCTTTCATCCTTTGACGCTTAGCCTCTTAATCTTCTATGCTTGTAAATGACTTCTTTAAGTCTCCAATTGATGCATCCTCTCTCTCATCCTACAATCACAAATTCATGCATTAGAATAGTCTATAAATCATGAAAACCTTGCATAATGAGTGATGAATTGGGGTTAGAATATGCACAATTAAGAGCTCAACAATTAGCAGGCATGATGCACCAACAACAAATACAATAACAAGTGTAACAAGCTAGACACCAGGCCCTTTTGGAAAGACTTGTGACCTATATGACACCGGGCTAGACCTCGACTCAGGTGCCGTTTACACCTCAGAACCAGCCAGAGGCCTGAATGCCACCCGTAGCACCCAGTCAAACACCTCCTACACCTCAGGATCGCCCAAAGGCCCGAATGCCACCCTCAGCGCCCAGTCAAGCGCCACCATCGATACAGCCTAGATTCGCCCTACCAGAGGAAACCATACTGATAGAAAAGTTCATGAAGCTACGCCCAGAACCGTTCGTTGGAAGTGTTCGCTTCCCCAAGTGTAAGGTTGCGATGTAGTAATAATCTCGATAAGACCGAGGTTGATCCACAAGGACTTGTGTAAGAATTTACAAAACACTTCTAATGGTTTCTACTGAAGAACTAACTAAATAGAATTTAGTAATTTGGTGAAGATAGCAAACTTGAACTAAACTGAAGATAATCAATTAATAAAAAGGCACTAGGGGTTCAAGGATCCACTTGTAGCAATCCTTGATGCTCAATTCGCTGTGGTTTCTCACTTTCTCAACTAGAATTGAAATTAAGTTCTATCTAGTCGGATGATAGAGCGGTTATATTATCAAAACAATCTGTCATATGTGTGATTAATACACATGATTCCCTCAATTCAAGCTAGGATTTGAGCACACTCAATTACATAGGTCAATCCTAATTCCAAAAGGCTAAGATCACAACCATAATCATCATTAAATCCTATCACAAGATATAACTAGATCATGATTTAAACTTGATTCAAATCATATACACAATCTCACATACTTCAGAAATTTCAAAAAAATAGACCTTTGGCATGAAGTTCCCACATGAGGATCATAGGTCTAGAGCGTATTGAATCCAATTCCTCGGATCATACAGGTCTAGACTAACTCAAAATAATTAAGAACTTAAGCAATTCTTCTAAACATCCATGAGCCATCATAGGATTAAGAAAAACTACTTAGAACTTTATTTAAACTTCAAACCATTGTTCTTCACTAATAATCCAACTTAAAACCAAATCAAACGAATTGAAACATCTTAGATTCACTACAAGCTTCCCCTCTTAGCCCTAGCTAAGAGGTTTAGCCGTTCATGATCCAAGGAAACATGAAAACAACTAAACAAAGCATAAAACTAGAAAAACAAACTAAAAAAAACTCTGAATCCGACTTCCGCCGCTTCCCACCTTCGAAGCTCCCTTCTATGATCCCCTAGGAACGATCCTTAGGTCCCCTTTTATAGTGGAGAAGCTCTGCTACGTCGGAATCATCTATAAATTGCGTAAGGTTACGCACTGCACAGAGAATTTTGGAGCAGAATTGGAAACTTTCTGTTTTGAACGCATGGCCGACCGGTCACGATCGGTCGGACTTGTCTATTTAGGAGTCCAGAGTGCATACTGGAGGTGGGCAGGCTCTGGCTGACCGGTCAAGACCGGTCGGCCCTGTTGCTTTCAATGTCAAGAGAGGAAACAGGGGGTGTCCGACCGGTCTAGACCGGTCGTGGCCCTCCTGGCCGACCGGTCACGACTAGTCTTTGACCTTTTCTTCTTCATTTTCTTCTTTCTTTCTTCTCTCTCTGCTTTCTTCTTTCTTTGGCCCACCTTGGGTCTTCATCCAAGGCTCTTAAAGAGATCTTTTTAGTCATCAATTGGGCCAAGTCTCTCTCATTCCTACAATCATAAAACCCCGCATTAGAATAGTCTTTAAGCTTGAAAACCATGCATAGTTAGTGATGAAATGGGGTTAGAATATACACATTTAAGCACTCAACAGGAAGCCCTGAACCCACCAAGGCAGACTATTGGATTAAGCAAATGGCGAAGAAGTTAGATACCATGGCATGTCCCCTCCATCAAAGGGTTACCTTAGCTGCCTACATGTTAGAAGGACTTGCTCACGTGTGGTGGGAAGCGACTAAAAGATGGGGCCCAGAAAATTATCAGTGGACATGGGAGGCCTTTTGTGTCAAATTCCATGATAAATACTTCCTTGAGGCTTATCGAAAGAAAAAGATGATAGAATTTCTGAAGTTGGAACAAGCAAGCATGTCTGTGGCCTAATATGAAGACAAATTCATAGAGTTAGCAAGTTATATGCCTAGGGCAGTGGAAGACCTAGAGTACAAAACTCATAAATTTCAAGAATGATTAAGGCCAAGCATCCGATCCAAGATTAGCATCCTGAAACTCCATTCATATGAAGAGATCGTGGACCGCTCTATGATTGCAAAGAAGGACACAGAACGTTACTTATATTAGCGTAATTAGACCAGACCAGCATTATCGAAGATAAGGCACCACCAAGTATTCTGTCTGCCCTCGAGAAGAGACTCAAACCGGCTTATCCACAGAACGACGTACCAGAACAACATCAGACTCTAGAAAATAAAGACTGCTACTACTGCGAGAAGCTAGGAAACCTAGCCATCAAGTGTTATAAAAGGATATCATACGAACAAAGGGTAGCTCTGCGCATAGAAAATCGGATTTAACAACCTCAGCAAGCACCAAAATCAACACAACCTGCCCACCCTCCAGCCCAGAGAAAAGAGATGTCGAGCTCCAATAAGAAGAATCAGGGATGCCTTTTTGCCATGACACCACCTGAAGAAGAACCTCAAGCCACCGAAGGTATCATTTACATTCATGATGATCGATGTGGAATGTTTATCCCTACATCGATGCTAGCACAATTAGATCTTTTGAGTGACCTCTTAGATGAGACAGTTGTAGTAGCTACCCCTATAAGACAAATTGTTAGAGTTAGAAGAATATGTCGAGTATATCCTTTGATTATCGGCAGAGTCACCTTTAGGTTGACCTGGTAGTAATGAATATGAGAACGGTTAGGGGAATCGTGATTAGATTATAGTCCTTCTAAAGCCTTAGCCTTCTACCTTGCCTTAAAATAATACTGTACCTAGAAGAGTGCATCTAAGAATCAGAATGCGTAGTGGAAGCATGTTAAACTAGAATTTGAAGAGCTCGTGAAACCAATTTTCGAGGACGGAACCGTATTTTAAGGGGGGTGGAACATGATCGCAATCAACTCGGAATAGAACCAGGATAGCTAGAGATGTAGAAAATAGACGGAGAATGCCCACAATTGACGCCTAGGAAACTTCAGGGACGAAGATTGTTTTTAAGGGGGGTGGAATGTAACGCCCCCTATTTTCAGTATAAATTAATTAATTATATGTTTATTTAATTTATTTTTATTATGTTATTTGACTTTTAAATTTGATAAAATCATATCAAATCATCCGTAGATAATCCGAGGAAGTTCCATTTACAATAGTTGCGTGGATTAATCCCTAGTATAGTGTAGAACCATTAGATTCCACGAAACTCACTGTTTTACATTAATTACGAAAATGCCATTAACTAAACCCCACGATTTAAGTGAACTAGTTTCTCGTGTTCTGTTTAACTCGAAACTTTAGGAGAAGTCTATCTGGACTAAAATAACTGTACACGTCAAATTTCGAACTGATCATAGTATAAATATCCCAATCAGAAATCAGCTAACGGACGGTCCGTCTTAACTCAGATTAGCACCATTTTTTTTGCCAACGGCCATTTTTGTGCTGCCGACCGAGTGGACGGAGCAAATCACTCTAATCCACCTTAGCAGACCCCACCTAGAGACTGCAGCTCTAAGTCGCAGGTTCCGTACATGGTAACTACGTAAAAAAAGAAAAAAAAGAAAAAAAAGGTTTTTCTCTTCCTTCTTCTTCCCCGCTGCCGTCCAACCCTCCCACGCTGTCCATCAGGATGGGCCCGTCATCCAGATCCACACTGTCCATCTTTTAGGCACCCTTGGATAACCCCGTCCTCCCAAGTTTTGTTACCAACTGTCACTTGCGTGTTCGGCATCAAATCACCGATCAAAACTAAAAAGCCTAAGATCCTTTGATCCACTATGCATGGCCTCTCCAAATTTCGCCTAGACCTTCTTATGGGCCCCATCTACCCTCTCAACGATCCATATTCAATCAAGTTTAGGGAAAGAAGAGAGGGAGGAATCTCTACTTTCTCTTAACCGAACTAGGAGACCGGGTCCGTCCGCACTCCCCATCTATAAGACCTCCATTCGTCCGTCTCTCTTCCTCCATCGTCAAGTAGAGAGAGAGAGAGAGAGAGAGAGAGAGAGAGAGAGAGAGAGAGAGAGAAATTGTGTAGGGAGAGAGGGAGAGAAATTGTGTAAAGAGAGAGAGAGAGAGAGCTCGTGCTGAGGGGAAACCCCGACCACCGTTGTTGCTGTGCTATTGTCATTCCTTCTAGAGAAGGAGAAGGAGAGGAAAGTAAAGGAAAAGAAGAAGAAAAGGAAGGATAGAAGAAGAAAAGAAAGGAGGAAGGAAGAAGAGAGAAATAAAAGAAGAAATTGAGTCGACTCAGCCGAGTTGCTGAACGGTTTGGGAGAGAGGTTTCAGACTTAAGGGAGATTACACGGCCTTTATAACATCTCAACCCATCAAAATTCAAAGGTGAGGATTTCCTTCGAAGGCTAGTTACACTAATATCGTTTTTTATTCAATAAATTCATGTTTAGGACTTAGGGATTGTATGTTGTTATGTATGGACCATGTGTGATGAAAACTCTTCCTCGTTCACATTAGATGATGTATGAAACTTCTGGATGCAAACTCGCTGAATTTTTGGTTGCTAGGAACCATGTAATAGAATACATGCCTCCATGATGATACACTCGTTTATTTAAGGCCTTATTATGAAATTCATGTTTGAATTATGTATCTTACATGTTCATGATGTATTTCATATATATATATATATATATATATATATATATATATATATATATATATATATATATATATATATATATATATATGGTGTGGTATGATACGAATTCATGTATGAGAATGTTCGGTCAATGGAAACCCTTTGCCTCATGGATAGTATAATAGTGGTGGACTTATAAAGATGAGTTGGATGGAATGTTTGGGCAAAACCCATGTATGTAATGTTGATGAATGACCTATGGACCAATATATAGTTGGATATGATGAATCCTTGAGGGGTTAATGATATTTGTATGCCATGTGTCTTATCCTGACTAAGATATGTACGCCTCTCTACGGTTGGCCCTTGTTGGGAGGAAACGGCTATTCCATGTCATAATGGACCATTGGGTGGGGTAAAGAGTGACCGTTGTTCACGAATATCACTAAATTGGCTG
The DNA here is from genome assembly GCA_003013855.2 of Liriodendron chinense. Lineage (NCBI taxonomy): Eukaryota > Viridiplantae > Streptophyta > Magnoliopsida > Magnoliales > Magnoliaceae > Liriodendron > Liriodendron chinense. Next base: position 7,055,392 of record ML058433.1, read on the forward strand.
GATGTCAAGCTACTTAAATAAAGGTGAAATTAAACATGCATTCATTTACCCTTGGGGGTATTATCTGGTTTGGTGTATGGGAAGAGTAGAATTGGTCCCGTCATAGCTAGAACCTCTGGCGACTAGTGGCTAGTGAGGAGAGTGGAATTGGTCTCGTCTCACTTGGTCAGGGTGCCTTAGCCAGAGCATGCATATCATGCATAACATTAAGAAAGATTTTTCACATGTGTGTTTTGTATGAAATGTGTTCGCCATGTTTAAATATTATTGTGCTATTCTTGGTGGGTAATCCTCACTGAGTTAATCGCGAGCAACTCACGTCCTCCTAGGACGATGTTTTAAAGCATCATTCCAGACATTACAGGTGACGATCCAATAGGCGAGCCCGAACTGCAGGGCGAGGAATACGAAGACTCGTGGCAGCAAATGGCGGACGATGAGGTTGACATGACGTGAAGATGTTTCTCTTAGTTTCTTTAATAAAGTATATTTATTTTCTTTTGAACATGTAATAAGTCTCTCATGGAGACAATAAGTGGAACGTTTGGTTGGATGCGTTTTAATTATTTTACACTTGATTTAGAACTTAGAATAGAAAATTTATGGAATAAGAATTTTAATTTCCGTCATTATGCTTGAATGCCATGAAGATATGAAATATCGGTAAGTGTGTGAAACATATCCCTAACATACATGAGTTGACACCCGAAAACTCGACCCTTCGTGTCGTCCACGAGAGTCGAATTTTCGGGGCGTTACATACCTGTTCTTCTTCCTTGATGCTTTTTGTCCACTTGAATCTTCGGTCTTTAGCTTCCCAAGGCTCAACCGACATTACAACACATGGACTCACGAGATTGACAAATAAAGTGCATTAGTATGCCACAGATAAGTGCACTAACAGATCCTCTATATCACCTTCTATGGGGTTATTGTCCTTACATTGCAAAGAGATAACAATTCGAGGTTCTTCCTCGCTCTAATACCAACTTGGCGCAGCCGGGGCGGGTAAGTTCAAGCGTCGTCTCTCTCACAGGGATAAATACTCCGAATCCACGGAACTATCAGGATTCCTCAACTGATCTTTGTCGAATCCACTGATGGGAAATCTCGAATCCACGAGATTATCTTCGAATCCACGAAGAAGAATGGAGTAAAAGCTCAATTTTCATTAAGAAATAATCAAAAGCTAATTACAAAATGAGTTTAATCAACTTAAATATAAGTAAACTAATCCTAAAATCCTAACTTGCATGTTAAGAAATGAATCCTAGGAGGAATAGGAAATAAATAAAAAAAATTGGAAAAGATTTTATAAAAAATCGGCAATTATTCGTGCAACCTACGCGTCTCACGGCCGGTTGGCAGTGGGCCATAACCGGTCGTGGTTGGCCCAAAATTGTCCAACATGCTGGACGGCTTCTTGTATAAATACAACCAGTCGGACGACCGGTCATAAGATGATATTTCTTTGCGTTTTCTCATACTCTTCCTCCTATCTATCTCTATCATGAAGGTCTTCGATCCTCGCCATTGATCATAGGATTCACTCCCTACATTAAATTGGGTCACATAGACCTAACTGAAGGGGAAAACACAAATATATATCAGCTTCGGTTTCATCCAAAACTTTTGTGGCTGATAAAAAGTAGATAAAATGTTTTTAATGGTCATACACCTGAGATTTATATCTGCTTCAATTTTGGGTCCTTGACTAAAATTAACTGGAAAAACAAATGGACGACATTGGTATACAAATTATCCATTTAAGTGGCCCCCACGGTCAGGGTCCCTCCCACGTCGCTGGACAGGGGCTGCAGCATCCGCGTTCATGCGGGAGACTACGGATCCTAATTAAAAATGAAAATAACTCATCCTCCTCACACGTGACACTGATGTACAACTATCCATGCCATTCAAATTGCGGGACATATTGTGGATGGAGTACATCTCTGAAATTACACTGATCAAGCAATCCTAACCGTCCAATTAACGGCTGTTGAATGGATGGTTCAGACTAAAATAGTGAGTGGTCCAAATTCAAAGGGAAAAATCAGATAATAAATATTATCTTCTCGGTGGAATTTTTAGCATGTGCTCCCTCTACAGTTGGGTCAGCGATTTCGACATTCTTCCGCATTACTATGCCACGTGTCCATTTGAAGAGTCGACACCATTTTCTACTTTAAGATGTGGCGAACAAGGGTTGTCCAAGATTTATACCGCTGACAACGTTTCTGTGTTCTCCATTCCAACGGCTATGGCTTCAGCGCAGGGCCTGGAAAAGTGGGTCATTGATCTTCTCCTCCCTTCCCCATGCCAAAAGAAGCAAAACCCAACTCCGGTTTTCCTTCCAATACCCATTTCCAGAAGATCCGCTCTTCTATTTACGGTTCTGCCAGTCAACCTCATTGCTCTCTCCCCACCAGCATCCCATGCCAGAGAACGGAGGAGCAGGAAAAGCATCCCTCTTGAGGAGTACATGACTAGCTGTCAGTCACTTCCCTTCCCTTTCAAAAACTCTCTGTGTATAGTTCAGCAATTGGGTGATTTTTATTACTTCATTTATCTAAGTTTCTATGTATGTAGGCATGTGCAGGGGTGCCAATGAGCCGGCCGGGTTGGGGCCGGTCATCGGGGCTGCCAATCGGCCGGGTTTACGCGGCCTGACCCAACACTTAACACTCAAGGCCTGAGCCCGGCATGGGCTTAGCATAGCACGCTCAAACCTGACCAAAAAAATTTGGCTGGGCCAGGACCCGGACCCGACCGGCCGACCTGAACTGAAGTGATAAAGTTCTTATTTCCCACTTAAAACTTTTCTAATTTATCCATTCATCTAGTGTTCCCCACATGCACAAAGAAATCAACATTTTAGAGGAATGAAACCAATGTTCGGCATTCAAGATAGATGGTTGCATAACTAGGGATTATAATGACATATTTGTAATTCTGTAGGATATAACACATTTACATATAAAGTTGGGTTGGATCGGTCTGGCTAAAATGGCTTGAGTTCAAGCTTGACCCGAAAGTTGATCGGCCCATGCATGCGATGTGCAAGCCTGGCCCACAGGCCAAGCTAGTAGGTCTGAGCCTGGCCCAAGGCAGGGTTGGGCTTGTCAGGTTGGGTGGGTTACCTGGCCCATTCCCACCTTTAGTATGCAACCATGTATGCACTTATGTGTGAATGTTATTGAAGACATTGAATCACTGTAATTCAGCAATTGAGTTACTTTTAGTCCTTCATGCAGGTATATGTATATCTGTGTTGGTATACCTGTATATCTGTGTTGGTATGTGTGCATATGCATGTGGGTACGTATGTAAAAATGTATGTCATTACGTATGAATGTATTGAAGACATTGAATCACTGTGATTCAGCAATTGGGTGATTTCTATTCCTTCATGGATATATGTCTCTGTATGTTGTCATGTGTGCTTGTGTGCATGTGGGTATGTATGTAACTATGTACAGGTTTTTGTGTATGAATGTTATTGAAGACATTGAATCACTGTGATTCAGCAATTGGGTGACTTCTATTATGCATGCATGCGGGTATGAATGTAACTATGTATGTAGTCTTTGTATGAAAGTTATTGAAGAGAATGAATTGTTTATGGTGATCTTCTGACCATGATGACATGCATTGTTCATAGTGAGGGATGACCATTTGGAATTTTTCTTTGAGGGAAGTTTATGAAAAAGTTCCTATGGACGTTGGATTTCTAAAGGTTCCTAAAAATTGTGTATTTGGACCAAATCCCAACATGGATTATAATGCTGTTATTTGGTAAAAAAGGACTTCTATTTCCCATGAGTCGAATGCTTTCCATTTACACATTTTCTGGCTTGCCTTTTCATTATGTTCATTATCATTATATAGTGGTAATACCGGTTCTATTATAGGTCCGTAACACTGTTTAAGCCTTCTTTTTCATGAGGCATGCAAAGCCCAGACGCATGTAGATCCCTGCTCATGTGCACACTATCACACGTGCAAATATGGAACATGTGTGTGAGATTTGAGCTTTCCATTAGTTACACCAGACTAATTAGATCTTCTGGCTGAAAAATGAGGCAGGTTCACTGAATTGACCCACAATGTACAGAAAAAAGCTAATGGCTAAAACAACTTTTTTTCTAGCCATCAATTTGTTTTGTACGCTATGGCCAACTTGACAAGTGAAATTACCTTTTTTTAAAAGCAATTATCCAATGGACAGGTCGGATCTCAAACGCATGCCACACCAGAACATGGGCTTGCTTATAGGGCCTAACATGTGAGTGGCTTAGTGAACCTCCTTTTTAATTACCTTTTTGACCTTTCATTGCTCATAAAACTAGCTGCTAACATTAGCCTAGTCACTGCATTTTGGTAATTTTCCTAATTTTCAATTGCCAAATTGATCAAGCACTTTCTATTTATTAACCAACCAATGCACTTCTTGAAGGAGATTTGGCAATCACACAAGCAGTTGTTCATCCCCCTTTTATCAATTGATGTTATAGAATTGACTAAGTGACGTAGGGCAGCCCTAAGAATGATGCATGCGTATGAACACAACTAATCAGCGGAAAAATAAAGAGAATAATAACCTAAAATCCAGAGTTAATCATCATAAACTAAGAAGATCATAAAGAGACATGCAATGGAGCGGGTCATTCATCACAACTACGAAGTATGAAATTCAATTATTGCTATGGTTGGATCCGACGAGGGATGGAACCTCTCGATCTTGCATGGTCTTAACCCAATCGATCAATGAGGATCACTAGTTCGAGGAATAAAAGAAGGTTTCTCGGGTTAAGGATTTAAAAATTTGAGGAATTAGGGTTTGGATCAATTCTCAGATTTAGATCGTAGGAATAAACAAAACAGAGGTTTAGAAGGATAAGAATAGAAGATGAAATACCTGGAATAAGTTGAAGGGGCATAAGAAGAAAAGAGAAGAGTGAGATCAAGGAAGAGGAAGAAGCACCATGGGAGAGAAGAGAGGAAGCAACCAAAGGGTTTGCTTTTCATTAATCAATCAACTAACTCATTTTTAGGGCTTAGCCCACTTAAATAAACAAATAAAAGACATAAAATTGCTAAAATACCCCTAAAATTAAGCAAAAACACCGAATAAACATAAGTGCGCAAAAGTTCGGGCGCTCGGTTGGGCGCTCGAAGTCGTCCGAAAACCTCCTAGAGAGGTTCAGGTGCTCGTCAGGCAAAGTTCGGGCACCTGAAGGCTATGGTTGGGCGCCTAAAGATGTCCAGTTCTTCGGTCTTTTTTCTCCTTTCTTCCTTCACACGTGTCTTTTCTGAGTGGGGTCTTCTATGTGTCCAATCACATGTGAAGGGTCTTCAGCGGGTCTTTAGTTCCTCAATAATCACCTATCCACAAGGACGGTACTTGTGGTTGGCGTTTTCTTCGTTGGTACACCTTGAATGCTTTTGTGTCTGCATCAATTCCCCAGGTGAGAAAAACTCGACTCTGATGAGTTGAAACTTTTGTAGCGCTCCAGTAGATCTGGATCAATACTCTGCAACACTTCGCCCGACAGCCATGTAGATTCAGATGATGGTTTGTTTTTCCATTTGACAAGATACCTCTGGAAACCTCCGTCTCTCGTAGATACTATCTCGTCATCCAAGATCTCCTCAATTTCTTCTTTATGGGTAATGGGTGGAGGAAGGGGTGTAAGGGGTTGTGTAGCAAAATCAGAAAAATGCCATGAAAGGGACAATGGGTCGACAATGGGATTGTGAGAATGGACTAGATCTTCCACATTAAAAGTTGGATTAATACCCATTTCAGGTGGAAGGTCAATCCGATACACGTTGGACCCAACCTTTTGTAATATCTTGAATGGTCCAGCATTACACACTTGTAACTTTTTAAGCGGATCCTTGAGAGAATCGCTCTAGCCTTATTCACACCATAACGTAGTCTCCTTCTTGAAATTCTCGCGCTCTACGATGAGAATCAGCTGAAATTTTATAATCATCATTGCTCTTATTTATCAACTGTCTAATATGTGTATGCAAATCATAAATATGGCGTGCAAATGCATCGGCTGATTCAGAAGACCGTTGGGTAACAGACATAGGTAAGAGATCTATGGGCATTCTAGGTTTATAACCACTTACAATTTCAAAAGGACTCAACTCTGTACATCTATTAACTGACCCATTATAAGCAAATTCAGCAGTTGATAAAATTAGGTCCCAAGTCTTAACATGTTCACCCACTAGACAACATAGAAGATTTCCAAGACTACGGTTTACCACTTCAGTTTGACCATCTGTTTGTGGGTGTAAGCGGTAGAAAATTGCAAACGAGTTTCCATAATGTGCCACAGTGTCTTCCAAAAATAGCTAGTAAATCTGACGTCACGATCAGACATTATGGTTTTAGGTAACCCATGGAGACGCATCACACCATCAAAAAAGATACGAGCAACATGAGACACATCCGACGTTTTCGAACATGGGAGGGAATGCGCCATCTTAGAAAAATGGTTCACAACTACAAAAACGGAATCGTGCTTCTTGATTGTCTTGGGAAGCCCAAGCACGAAATCCATACTAATGTCCTGCCACGGAGCATGTGGCATTGGCAATGGCGTATACAACCCGGTATTTTGCTTTCTTTGCTTTGCCAGCTGACATGTACAACACTGTCCTAAAACTTTGGCTACGTCTCGCTTGAGACTTGGCCAATAGAAACGATCTTCCACAAGGGCAATGGTCTTATCACAACCAAAATGTCCAGCTATCCCTCCTGAATGAAGATCCCATATGAGGAATTCACGAAGGGACATACGGGGAATAGAAAGTCTGTCCCCCTTGAAAAGGAAGTCATCTTTAAGAACATACTCACCCATAATACGCTGGTCACTGGAGAGTGACGTGTAAGTACCTCCAAAATCAGGACATGTGGGGCATTCATCTTTCAGTTGCTCAAATCCGATGACCTCTACACTCAAGGAGTTAAGCAACACCACTCTTCTACTAAGGGCATCCCTGGTTTGTTTTCAACCCCAGCCTTGTGTTTCAGAACAAACGAATATTCCTGAAGAAACGCTACCTACTTAGCATGCCTTGGGTTGAGTTTCTTCTGAGAATGTAAATATCTCAAAGCCTCATGGTCAGAAAACAAAACGAATTCCTGCGGTAGGAGATAGTGTCGCCAATGTCTCAGGGATTGTACTACTGCATAAAATTCTTTGTCGTAAGTGGAGTACGTTTGTTTTGCCATTCAGTTTCTCACTGAAATAGGCTACTGGGTGTCCTTCTTGACTTAACACTCCACCTATATCGACACCAGACGCATCACACGCTACTTCAAAGACTTTAGAAAAGTGGGGTAGACGCATGACAGGAGCTTCTACCATCTTGCCTTTAATTTCCTTGAAAGCCTTGACTGTGGCTTTAGACTACATGAACTCTCCCTTTTTCATGCACTTGGTAATGGGAGCCATGATCGTGCTAAAACCCCTAATGAACCAACAATAAAAAGTTTCTAAGCCGTGAAAGCTTCGCACCTCATGAATGTTCTTCGGTTCAGGCTACTCAACTATGGCCCTGACTTTTTTAGGGTCTGCGCGCATTCCTTCAGATGACACTATAAATCCTAATAACACAACTTGACTAGACACGAACGCACATTTCTTAAGATTAGCATACAACTTTTCATTCCTAAGGACGCTACAGATCTGCTTTAAATGGTCAAGGTGTGATTCCTTAGTGGTACTATAAATAAGAATGTCGTCAAAATACACCACTAGGAATTTTCTCATGAACGGCCTCAAAACTTGTGTCATCACGCGCATAAAAGTACTAGGTGCATTAGTCAAGCCGAAGGGCATGACCAACCACTCATATAACCCATCTTTCGTTTTAAACGCAGTCTTCCACTCATCTCCTGTGCGTATACGGATCTGGTGATATCCACTCTTGAGATCTATCTTAGAGAATAGTGGACCTGGCCATCATGTCAAGCATGTCATCAAGTTTAGGTATAGGGAATCTATACTTGACAGTAATTTTGTTTATGGCATGACTGTCCACACACATGCGCCATGTGCCGTCTTTCTTTGGCGTCAACAATGCAGGCACGGCACACGGGCTCATACTCTCTTAGATGAAACCCTTTTGCAGAAGCTCATCAACTTGCTTCTTCAACTCTACATGTTCTGCAGGGTTCATCCTGTAGTGAGGAAGGTTCGGTAGAGTAGACCCTAGGACAAGGTCAATGGCATGCTGTATGTCCCTCATAGGTGGCAACTCATTTGGTAAGTCTTCAGGAAATACATCATTGTATTCCTTCAGGACCGAGGTCACCTCACAGGGCAACTCTGATGGGACTTCAAGTGTAATCTCTCTAGCCACAAGGGCATACACCATAGAATCCTCGTTAGCCTCTTTTTCAAACTCTCTTGCGCTGATTATATGGAGAGACTTAGGCTTGGATTTCCCCACTCCTCTAGGCCCGCTTGCCTTCTCATCCTTCTTCTTCCCTAGTGTGTTCTCAAGTGACATGGGGTTAAGTTCGATCTTTTTACTGTTATACATGAAGGTACACACATTTGAACGGTCGAAGATCGTGACATATTATCGAATAGCCACGGTCTACTTAGGATAACATGTCCCACATCCATAGGTAAAATATCACACCACAAGGACTCCTTGTATGACCCAAACTCAATGGGGACTAAACATTGATGGGTGACAGGAAGGGATGTCTTGTCAACCCAAGAAACTTTATATGGGTCAGGATGAGGTGTGGATTTCAGTTTCAAGCGATCTAAGGTACTAGTGGCAATTACATTCTGACAACTTCCACTGTCCACTATCACCTTATAATTCTTTTCACCACACTTGGCAATAGTGTAGAAGATAGTGTTTCGACGCCAGTCAACACTACTTCTAGACTGAGCTAGCACATGCCTGACTACTGCAATCGTTGCTTCCCCATCTAATTCTTCCTCATCAGTAAGTCCTCATTCAGGGTGATACTCTTCGACTTCATAATCACTCTGGTTATCTCCACCCTCGTGGGACTCGCCTACAACTAAGGCTTTTCCACGGCTCTTCGTAGGACACTGATTAGACATGTGGCAAAGATTGCTACACTCATAGCACCTCACTTGGCTCATGTTACTAGGACTGGCACCAAGAACCCCTTTGCCCTTGTCCTCCCTAGGCCTAGGCGGAATAGTCGCCTGTACTCTAGGTTGACTACCAACATTAGGTCTAGTCCCCTGGGAACTAAATGTAGCACTGGAGTCTCGGGACTCAAAACGTCGAACGACAGGAGCTTTCAGATATTGCTTTAACTCCTGCACGACTTGATATGCTTCATCCAAGTCCGTTAAGGGCCGAGTCATAAGCTCGCGCTGAAGATCCGCACGAAGGCCCGTCTTGAAACGCGAGAGCGTTACTAGAGAGTCTTCTTAGATATCACATCGCATCATATATTCTTCAAATTTAGCGATGTAGTCAGCGGCAGACATTTACCCTTGGCGTAAGGATTGCCATTGGTCAAGGAGCTTCTGACGGTATGAGAGAGGAATGTACTTCTCCTTCAACTTCTCTTTCATCTCATACTAATGTGTGATAGGGGCTCTACCAACTCTTTCTATCTTATGCTCGGTGTTGGTCCAAAATAGCTTGGCTTGGCCCACAAGCTTCATCTTTGCAAACCGCATTTGACGGTTTTCTGACATGCCATACCACTCAAGTAGTGGTCCATGTCAGCAACCCAGTCAAGGAATGCCTTGGGATCCAGACGCCCATCAAAACTTGGGGCCTCAACTCTCATATTTTTCATCGCACGCTCATCTGGATCATAGTGGTCTTGATGATCATATGTCGCTCGTGCCTCTCGCACAACACTACGACCATTACCACGATTCCTATCCTCACTACCTCCAAGTGCGGCAGCGTGTTCTTCAATGATTTCTCCCACCTGGGAGTGCGCATCATCCCCTACAGCGGGGTTTTCCCTTTGGGACGCCTCTAGCTGCTCGACCTTAGTCATGGTAGTGGTGATTTAGTTCTCAAGGCGGGCAAACTAACGCCTTTGACTTGCTTCTAGAGCGGTTATCTTTTGTATGAATTGAGCAAGTTGCTCAGATAACTGCTCGTTATTCATGGTGGGTTGAAGTCCGAAACCTCTACCTCTTCTCGTGGGCATACAATTAAAACTTGAACCAAACTCTACCTAACTAGACTACTAGGTGTTATGACTCACAAGATGAATGCGATGAATGCAAAACTAATATGAACTGACACAATTAAATTAAGACAGGAAACAACTCAAATATGGAAAATTTTCAAATTAGGAAACTTTCTAAAGTTGAAAAGTTTCTAAAATTGGAAACTTTCTAAATCTGGAACTTTCCTAAATTAGATCTAAATATCAAAACCCTAATTTGATAACTCGATCTAGACAAAAACCATGCAAGCCTATTCTCTGATACCAAATTTGACGTAGGACAGCCCTAAGAATGATGCATGCGTATGAGCACAATTAATTAGCGGAAAAATAAAGAGAATAATAACCTAAAATTCAGAGTTAATCATCATAAACTAAGAAGATCATAAAGAGACATGAAATGGAGCGGGCCATTCATCACAACCATGGAGTATGAAATTCAATTATTGCTATGGTTGGATCCGGTGAGGGATGGAACCTCCCGATCTTGCATGGTCTTAACCCAATCGATCAATGGGGATCACTAGGCCGAGGAATCAAAAAAAGGTTTCTTGGGTTAGGGATTTAAAAATCTGAAGAATTAGGGTTTGGATCAATTCTCATATTTAGATCGTAGGGAATAAACAAAATAGAGGTTTAGAAGGATAAGAATAGAAGATGAAATACCTGGAATAAGTTGAAGGGGCATAAGAAGAAAAGAGGAGTGAGATCAAGGAAGAGGAAGAAGCACCATGGGAGAGGAGAGGAAGGAAGCAATCAAAGGGTTTTCTTTTCATTAATCAATCAACTAATTCATTTTTAGGGCTTAGCCCACTTAAATAAACAAATAAAAGACATAAAATTATTAAAATACCCCTAAAATTAAGCAAAAACACGAAATAAACATAAGTATGCGAAAGTTCGGGCGCTTGGTCGGGCGCCTGATCGGTCGCCTGAAGTCGTCCGAAAACCTCCAGAGAGGTTCGGGCGCTTGTCAGGCAAAATTCGAGGCTATGGTCGGGCGGGCGCCCGGTCGGGTGCCCGAAGATGTCCAGTTCTTCGGTCTTTTTTCTCCTTTCTTCCTTCACACGTGTCTTCCCTGAGTGGGGTCTTCTATGTGTCCAATCACTTGTGAAGGGTCTTCAGCGGGTCTTTAATTCCTCAATAATCACCTATCCACAAGGACGGCACTTGTGGTTGGCGCTTTCTTCGTTGGTACACTTTGAATGCTTTTGTGTCCGCATCACTAAGGCCCCATTTGGTATACACCTAAAAATAAGTTCATCTCATTTTCAAGGTATTCCATAATGGAAATGGTGACCATACGACCACTGCTTTTTCTTTTTTTTTTTTGTCGAAAAAAATCTATTTCGACCTTGTAATGGACTGTAATAGGGCCATTACGGGACATTTTTTCTATGACGACCATTATGATTTATGACCTTGTAACACGCAATGGTTTCCATGGTTGCCGTTACGTAACTATTTTGGAATACCTTGCTCATTTTAGTTAGTAGTAATCATGTATTAGAGATCTTGATCTCTAATACATAATGGATTAATGTTAACAATCATTATGCATTAGAGATAATATCTAATATATAACTGCTACTAATTAAAATGAGATGATCTCATTTTTAGGTGTCTACCAAACAAGGCCTAAAGATTTTCAAAACAAAAAGAAAGCACAATCTTCTTTGTTTGCTGTATCGATACAGAAGTAATACCATTTCTCTAAGTTTATAATATCGCAATATGTTAAATGCGATAATCTGAAAGTTGGGTGCTCATTTGATGTAGTATTTGAAATATGGTGTTAGTGACCTACCATGAGATTCTTGACTCAATATTTATCTGTGAGCCAAGAAACGATATCACGTTGTGTCACAGGCTCATAGCTCTGTCCTAGGTATGTGTGGTCGCCTTCACCAATCCTATTTTGCCAAGTATACACATAATAGAAAAATTATTTTGGTGACGCTTCTTTGAACGGATGCCCGCCATACATCAACCCTACTCCTTTATTCGGGCTTGGGACTCAAATATCAACGATGTATCGAGCTATCGTGGTGTATGGGTGAGTAGCCAATCCAATACATAGTGTATTTGGCCGATATTGTTTATCTTGATTTGAGATGAAAGAGTTGAACACAAGCACGTTGTGGACGTGATTGAGAAAAAGAGAGAGGAGGAAAAGATGAAGAAGGGAGAAAGAATGCAAGAAAAGAGAGAATAGGAGGTTAGGGTCCCCCACAAAAAAAAAATATTTAAGTCATAAATACATTAATGACCTAAATGCTCTTAATAGTAAAAGCAAGAATTTATAACATATCCTAAGAAACTACTAGTAACATAAGTGACTGAGGACTAAAGATAAGTGAGCCTAATGAAAAAGAGGTGGCCCGTACAATAGATGGCCCACATTCGATAACACTCCCCCTTTAGTTGGAGCATATATATCGTGTACGCCCAATCTGATAAAGAGGCGATCTAGCTGAGTATGACCCAGAGCTTTCATGAACATATCTACCAGTTGGTCTTAGAACTTGACAAATGACATGGAAATTTCTTTGCTAGAAACCTTCTCCTTGATGAAGTGATAGTTGATCTCGATGTGCTTGGTTCTCTCATGATAGACAGGATTGTTGGCAATATGAGAAGTTGCTTGATTGTCACAATATAACCTCACACCAAGATCAACCATAATCCAAGCTCGCATATTAATGTCTTAAGACAAATGAGTTCACACATCGCATGGGCCATTGCCCTGTATATAGCCACAACATTAGAACGGGGGTCTACACTCAGCTTCTTAGTCTTCCATGTAACACAATTACCATCTACAATGGTAGCTATCCTGGACCACCGGTGCGGTGCACGCGTGATGGCGTACGCATGGGAATGGGAAAGGATGGTCATAAGTTATTAGTGAAGGTTGGAGTGTCACCGTACTCTTATGATTGGGGGTTAGAACCCTTGGCTATCCTCGGAGGGTTTTGGCGGGGATTATAGGAGGGCTATGGTAAGAGATTAGCTATAGCGGCATTACTGCTCACCCCCCCACGATTACCATCTACAAAGTATGGTAGCTAGTAATATATTGACTATCTAATGGAGAACTAACCCAACATGCATAAGAATATCCTTCTACACTGAGATGACCATTCTGTTTATAAAGGATACCACGACCAGGAGCTCCCTTTAAATATCTAAGGGTATGAAGCACGGCCTCCACATGAGGGGCTTAGGGAGCCTGCGTAAATTGACTAACCACACTGATTGGATATATGATATTAGGTTGGGTAATTGTTAGTTATAGATCAATTTTCCAACCAATTGATGATATCTCCTTGGATCATCAACCAATTATCCCCAATCCACACTAAGTTTCTTGTTTGTACCATGGGAGTTTTAGCGAGCTTGGCTCTTAGAAGGCCTATTTCATGTAATAAATCCATCATATATTTTCGTTATAATAAATTGATGCTACCTTAAACCTGGCTACTTCAATGCCCAAGAAGTATTGAAGACGGCCCAAGTCCTTCGTATAGAAGTGCTATTGTAAAAAAATCTTCAACTAATCAATCCCTCTACTATCACTTCCTTTGATGATGATATCATCCACATACACAACCATCATAATAGTGCCCGTATTACTTTGACTTACAAAATAGAATGGTTCGCCTGGCTATTTTTCATCTCGAATTTGAATGCCACTTTACTAAACTTGTCTTTAATGATGATATCATCAACATACATAACAAACACAATAGTGCCCATCTTAATTCGTCTTACAAAAATAGAATGGCTGGCTTGGCTACATTTCATCTCGAATTTGAACACCGCTTTACTAAACTTATAGAACCAAGCTTTTGGAGATTGTTTCAAATAATAAATTGATTTCTTAAGACGGCATACCTTATTTGACCCCTTACTTGACTCCCTTTAAGCAACAAACCTAGGCGGTTGCTCCATGTAGACTTCTTCAACTAGATCTCCATGAAGAAAAGCATTCTTCACAACAAGTTGATACAATAATCAATCTAAATTTACAGCAATGGAAGCAACCACATGTACAAAATGAAGCTTTGCTGTAAGAGGTCTCTAAATAGTTCTTCTAGAGTCTGAAAGTACCCTTTTACAACCAACCGAGCTTTTAGCCGATCAACTAAACCATCAAGATTATATTTCACTATATATACCCATCTGCATCAAACTACACACTTTCTAGTAGGTGGTTTAGGGCTGATTTGCACGTTGCACGGGCATCTCCCCAATTTCAATAGTAGTGTTGGTACAATGGGAAGCGTAGTAGTGGAAATCTCTTCAAACTGTAATGACTTTCCTCCCTTGGAGAAATATAGTCTGTTCAAAGAATTCGACATTAGCGGACACATAGCGTCTATGGGGAACAAGATTATAACATTGTTTCCTTGTTGAGTACGGGAGTACTCAAGAAAAATACACTTGAGAGCCCTTAGTTCAAACTTGTCATGAGCATGATTGAGCTGATATACAAAATACACACAACTGAATATTTTTGAAGGAATAGAGAAAGAATGAATTTGTGGACACGAGACAGAGGTGACTTTCCATCTAGGACAGATGAAGGGATCCAATTTATTAGGTAGCATGTAGTTAAGACTGCATCACTACAAAATATTTTCGAAACCTTCATATTCAACAACAATGCCCTAGCAACCTTAGGTAAATGATGGTTCTTATGTTCAACTATCCCATATGGTTGTGGTGTGTGCGCACATGAAGTTTGGTGAATAATGCTATTAGATAAAAGATATAAGTTAAAATAATGAGATATATATTCCATAGCGTCATCTAAACGTAGAACACACACTTTTGAATTGAATTGTGTTTGTGCTTCCATATGAAATTCTTTAAAACAAGAAAATACTTTTGACTATCTATCATCAAAGATAACAAATTACTTAAAAGTAGATAAACTAGAAAGATGAGCAGGATCCCAAATATTAGAATATAGTAAATAAAAAGGTTTATCACTTCTTTTGTCCACACGAGGAAGAAACGACACTCTATGGTGCTTGCTCAACTCACAAGTCTCACACTCTTAGACATATGTGACAATAATGGAACTAGACCCTACAAACTACTTAAAGAAGATGACCAAGCCTAGAATGCCATTGATATGGAGAGATGTTTATCTGCAATGCAGCTCCAGTTATTCCACTGTCGAGGTAATAAAGTTCATTCACTTCATGCCCTCTACAAATCATAATCCTTGTTTTTAGATCCTAAAATTCACAATAAGAAGGATAAAGTGTGACAGAACAATTTAAAGATTTGATTAGTTTACTCACTAACAACAAACTCAAAGAGAATTTAGGAATATAGAGTACTGACGATAATGAAAGTGACGGGGTAGAACAACCAATACTTGACCTAAACACACGGGTTGAAGTACCATTTGCTAGTGTGACAGAAGAAATGGATGATGACTTAACTAACTAAGACGATTCATTGTGCTTACCAATTGTGACAGAACAATTTAAAGATTTGATTAGTTTACTCACTGACAACAAACTCAAAGAGAATTTAGGAATATAGAGTATTTACGATAATGAAAGTGACGGCGTAGGACAACCAATACCTGACCTAAACACACGGGTTGAAGAACCATGTGCTAATGTGACAGAAAAAATGGATGATGACTTAACTAAGACAATACATTGTGCTTTCCAATCATATGATTGGAAGCTCCTAGGTCAATGACCAAAGGTACACTAAGTGAGAGTGACTGTGGAAGATGATGCATGAGTAGAATGAACCTTCCAAAGTTTAGCATATTCTTCTTTGGACAATATAACTGTATAACTTGCAGTACTAGGCATGTAAACGAAGGAGATAGGCTTGAAGACATAACCCTTAGTGCTATCATCTAAAGAGCGAACTTGATTTGCCCAAGCAAGTTTACTAACAAGATCCCAACACTTATCAACCGTGTGGTTACATAGACTACAATGAGTGCATTGCCAATTACCTCGACCACGACCGAAGCTACCACTAAATTTGTTTCATGGTCTCCCCAATTGTTTCTACCTCCAAAGTAACCTCTGAAATTGCGGTTTGCACCGCTATTGAGATAAGCCTGAAGGTATGCTTATGTCCTAGAGGGGGGTGAATAGGACTTTTCACAAATTCCTTGACAATTAAAAACTTTAATGCATTCACAATCCAATTTACCAATTAAGTCTAAGTAAATGCAAGTAAATAGATCACACAAGATCTTTCTAAATTATCAACTATACTAAGACAAGCATTTGATCAAACGGTTGATATGCATGCTTGTACTAAGCATTCAAGGATTTTATATAAGCATTTTGCCAAACATAAGAGGGGCATTAAGTTAAGCACTTATAAAATCAATCTCAAATCATAATAGCAGACAAGATGCATTCACCACATTACACACGATGTATAGTGGTTCGACGATGAGTCTACTCCGCTTCTGGTTTAAGTACTCGACTCCTTTGAGCACACCGGCATTCACTATCGGAGATTTTAAATGAGGTTCACCTCTCAACCTTTACAACCTACACAAGGTCTATTCCTACACAAGGACTTCTCAAATCCTACACAAGGACAACGCACGTATTCTCCCGTGTCGGAGGCCTACGCAAGGACTTTCAAGTCCTATGCAAGGACACACGTTCTACTCAAGGACAACTCCGAAATTAGGTCACAATCTATAGACCTCAATCTCAACAAGAAGGGGGAATCAAACAATGGACTCTATAAGCTTAAATACTTACAAGAGATGAGCCCCGATTCAGTGCCGTTGAGTAGCTTCAGCTTCCACGAATGCATCAGCTCCTCTTCAAGCTCCCACGATCAGCTGCCAATGCATATAATGTTCCTAGACTAATGCCGGGTAGGTGGGAGGAGGTATTGATGTTCCATTTGCCTATTACAATACAATGGTTAATGAAGGAACTATCAATCTGATCATTCAATGGCTATAAATGACTTCAAGTTGAAGTTTTAATGATAGGGACAGCCATGAATGCTATGCTTGAGTTCATTATTCAAACTGAGCTTTGAATACTCAATGTAGTGCCATTAATGGCTAGGTTTAAAAAATGAACTCAAGACAATGATGAGCAAAAGAGATTAGGTAAGGCTCTTAATTGCCTCTCTCAATGCTCTCAATGGGTGTGCAAAGGATGCCATTAAAGGCTTCAAGATATGCCTTTATAGATGCCCAAAAACGAGCACAAACGGATATAAAATGGTCATATTCCGACCTGCCTGGGACCCTCTGTGGTCGGCCGGATTTGAGGCCCGACCTGTTAGCCGGCCGGCCCTCAGATGGGTCGGGTAAGTGGTCCAGAAAACAGAAACTCGTTGGACACTTTTTAGAATGTCCGACCTGCTAACCAGCCGATCGGATAGGGTAGCCGACATGCTGTCCGACCTATTGGCCGATCGGTCGGCAGACCTGTCCAAACATTGTTTTCATTCAAAGACTGGACATATTTTTGCCATGTCCGGCCGGTCAGATGGTCCATCTAACCTGCTATCCGACCTGTTTGATGACAGGTCGGACTTACCTGATGTTCAATTTTTTTGCTGGTCAAGGGATCAGTATGATTGATCGGCCGGCCGGTAGGCCTTATACATGGCCTTTTTCAAGCTGAATTCCAGCTGAACTATTGGTGCCCAACCAAGGTGTTTTTCCTATGATTTTTCATAGTTTAGCACCTACTTAAAGAAGGTCCAAGACTAATCATCTTGACCTTAAGACCGTGGATAAAATGGCTAAGATAAGAATGTTTAGAAAGCCATAAATACAGGTGTTTTGGGATCCTATGGGCTGTCTATATGAAACTTTCCTTCTGAACTTGTTTTGACTTGAACTTGAGTGCAGAAAGCTGCTTCGGTCTTCAAGTCTTGAGTCTTCAATCTTCATCGGGGCTCACAAGACTCGACTGTCTTAAGCAATCACTGAATTGACAATACGATGCACGAATCAGTGCACTAACAATCTCCCCCTTTGTCAATTACGTGACAAACCTAAGACCGTTCATGATCTCCATATCATGAATATCTCAAAACCAAGAAACTATCACACCCAATTACATGTATATACAAAATATTACAAGGTTATCTTTACAAAATGACATGTACAGACTCGAAATGTCTTCAAATTCTCCCCCTCAATACCTGCACCTAAGAAAGCCAGCAAAAAGACATAAACGGCTTCTTAGTGGGATATATTTCTCCCCCTTTTTGTCAGTGATTGACAAAGGTTAGCTCGCAAAAGAGTATGCCTATGAGAGCAGGGAAGCTGAACCATGAACAATAAGCAATAAAGTACATAAAATATGTCAATCAGACAATTTAAGGGAAGAGACGGATTATGAAAAACATGGGAGAAAAGAAGCGACACATAGCAACATGATATACAATTAATCATTACGCACAAAGGGCCTTTTGCCCAATTAACCAACCACCCTTAATGGCATGTATATCAAGATCAGTTAATCAAAATAAGCTATATTTAAACAGAACAATGAGTCAAAAGGGCTTAATGTCCAGACCATCCAACCTCCCCTTATCAATATACCAATAAAATCAAATAGACTCATCAATATAGCAATAATGGACCAGAAATGGGCATTTTGCCCTCGCCATCCAACCTTCCAATAATCAGATTTTCATTTAAAATTGTATGCTCATATGATTTATGGTAATGAAAACAGATGATAGGCCAAACGATATGGACCTATAGCAAGATTCAAAGTGTATATAGCCCAATCGGCTAGTCTCACTCAATCAATATCCAATAAGGTACAAGACTCGAAACGAATATAACTGTAAAGCACAAGTATTTGTCGAAGAAAAGACCAAAAATGGGTGAGTCACCCAAGCACAATGATATATACATGCAACAAATGGACACTCTAAAAAAGATGTATCAATATAGCTCAAGGAGAAGAAATCTAAACATATGTGGTCATAAACAGATATAACTGTAAAGCTCAATCATCAAAAGTCAAACAGTCATCCAAAATATATAAATATATATAACATGATGAGCGACTGGTGTCTTGGTCATACAAAAAGATACTCCTGACCAAGACAGCTAACTCATGACTCGTCTCTCAGAAGTCAGTCTCATCGTCCTGATCAGGTGGAGTGGGCCACCCCGATATTGACGCTCCCATCTATCCTGCCTCTCCTCGTACTGAGACATCCGAACCAGAATATGAGCCTGTCCCTGCAACAGCTGCTCGTCTGTCTACTGCATCTGTACGAGCATTTGCATGATCCGATCCTATGTCTGAATAATGCGGTCCTGAGTCTGGCGTATCTTAGAGAGCAATGCAGGAGGAGCCGCAGATGAAGATGGATGATCTGAGGGCAAAGATGTGCTTACGATTTGGAAATGTGCGAACTGGAGTACTGAAACACCCTGGATGCTGACGAGGATCTTCAGATGATCGTAGAGCAGGCTTAGACTCAGTATGCTGTGGAATCTCCTGCTGCTGCATCTGCTGCCTCTACTGTCGCTGATCCCTTCTTCGTTGAAGTTCTGCTTGAGTGATCTCCATTCTGGCGATAATGGATTTATTGATGATGATAGGCCTAACGGGTTTTTCGGTTGGATCAACAAGACCTATGGTTTTGGCAAATTTCCCTATGAGGCACCCAAAGGGAAGGCCTGCTGATTGACTGTCAGTTCCCAAAATAACAAAATGAATGGTGCTCATGATCGTAGAGGGGAGACACATCTTCTCACCCTGACTGACTTGGTACAGAACAGACACCATGGACTCGGTCATGTCAACTTTGTTGCTCTTACGGGCATAGACGTTTCTAAAGAATAAGTTGTGGAGAATCCGATAGTCCCACGTCATATAAGAAGACCGTAAAACACAACCACTAACCTCCCTAGGGTTGTCCCCGTCACAAAGAACATCAATCATATCAGGCATAGGTGTAGCCTCCTCGGAAAAATCAGGGAGATCACACGGATCAATAATAGGAATGGTAATAGCTTGAGATATGGATTCCAGACCGAAAGTCCATACAGAGTTGTTGTAATGGACAGTGAAGGATATGGGATCTTCAATGGTGTCTTAACAGCATGCATAAAATTTACGGATAATGTTCCTTTGCATAGGACCTCCCATATGCAACATCGGCTCCCAATCTATTGCTTTCAATAAATTTACAACATTGTAGGGTTCTAAGTCCACAAGAGAGGCTGATCTCTCACAAATCACATCTCGGTCAGTGAATTTTGCCTAATTGGCAAGATGAGATGTGTTAGAACTTGGGATTGAGAAGGGGATTTAGAGGTTGAAGCTACCACTTTTTCCTTGGAAGCGGTTTTTTTGGATTTGAGTTGTGAGGGCCCCTCATCATGTTGTTTCTTTGAATGGCATTTACACCGAGGAGGGGTCTCATCTCTTCTACTACAGGAAGACATAATGGAAGCCTAAGATCCACACAAATCTACCCTAGGTTTCAAAAGAAAGGGATGCAACAAAGAAAACCCAAATAGAAACCCTTATCGGAGAAGATAACAAGAAAAAGCTTGATTTGGAAGAGAAATGCACAACTTGGGGAGCTTCAAATTATATTTGGAGACCTAGGATACCTTGAGGAGGGCTAGGGAGAGCTTTGGAGTGAAAAAGGGAGTGAGAAGAAGTGAAATGGAAATGAAATAACCACTCCCGACCGTTTTAAGTGCTGGCCGGGTGAGCCCGTTGGACTGTATCTGCCCGGCCGGTCCTCAAATTTTTTTTTATTTTGTTTAGAGCGATTCTGGCCTACTTAAAGCTCCCCGGGTTGCACCCACTGGACGACTGCCGGCCGGTCGGACAAGGGTCATCGGCTGGCCGGACCTCAACAAAAATGCACATCTTGAGCAGTTTTTAAGGTCCACAAAGATGGGTCCGCTTTTGTGTTCTCAAATATGATTTGTTTGAGACCCAATCAAGCAATTTAGGTTAGCCAGAGGTTCATGAGCATTACACATCAAAAAGCTTAAGATTAACCATATGATTTTAAGGGATTTGATGCCTTAAATGACTAAATTTTAAGACAGAGTGAAGTGAGGGATCTTATTTTCAGATTTTCCTATTATGCTCAGGAATGATGAGGCTTAATCCTTTGATATGGATCTAGGCTTATAATGAGACTTCTTAGTTCAAGTTTGTCTATATTATGATGTAGACAACATTTTCTCAATATTCAAGGCCATGAGGATATGCAATCAGTTTATGCCATATAAAGTAGTTGAGAATCTCAAATATTGAATCAAGATCATACGACAAAATAGAAAATCAGATATGAAGCTAAATTATTGAGTAAAGTTGACCATTACGATGATTAGAAAAAGGTAATATATTTACTCAATCTAAGCCAATCAGGGTACCATTAGTTTAGCAAGGTGAATTTTACCAATAGCATGCAAGAGCTAAACTTATTTAACAAGAATTAGAGGCTATGATCCTCAGAATTTACCATGAAGATCAATGAATTTAAGGCTAACACTGGAAGTAATCAATCCTGCAAATCACAAAAACTTGTTAGCCAAAATCCAAAGCATAGCTGCCTATGGATTTTAGAGATTTATATTTAAAACACAATCCAAGGAAGCTGGCACAAAACATTGAGAATCACTTTTCCTTCACGACCCATTTGGCAACAACTTTCATTGTGCCGGGGTCATGTGAGGATCTATTAAAAGTTCTCCTATTTCCTGGAGAGTTGTTCTTTTTATATGGTTGCTCATAGCCCAATCTCATTTCATCAATTATTCTATTGGTCTTGTCATTTATTAAGGCTACTTGTTTGAGCAAAGCATTCATTCGAGCATCATTCTTTGGTGGAGTCAGAAAATTTCTCCCCACATTCTTTCGATTCTTAGCGGGGACTCCTAGTGTGATGTGCTTTTCTTCCTTTTGGAATAGATTTGCCTATCTTGCACTGGGAGGAAGAGAGCTGTGGGCGTTTAAAGGCTAAACATTCAGATTTTAGGTGACCCACATCACCACAAGCATGACAAATAGGGGATGCTTTGGTTTTACTTCCTGATGTACCATCGTTTTTTCTCACCATAGGAGGGACAGAAGCAGTCTTAGAGATATGACTGTTAAAACCAATTCCTCTTTTGTCCATAAGTGATCTCCCTACTCCCAAGAGCTTTTCAAGGTTTTCTTCTCCTTGGGCGAAATGTCTTCTAGAGTCAACAAGTTGACATTTAAGACGATCAATTTTATCATTTACCTCTTTGAGTTCTTTTTCAAGGATCATATGTTTATCTAGAGTATCACCATTCATGAATTTTTTTTTTTTCATGTTCAAGAGCTTCATTCTTCTTTTTCAGCTCTTCTAAATTTTGACATAGCTTTTGATTTTCAATTTTTAAACCATCAAGATTTTTTGGATAGTTTATCATTTTCAACCTTCATTTGTCCCAACTTCTTTGTGATATTCATACTTTCAATCTAAAGTTGGTTGTACACTTCTTGAAGTTCATCATCCTCACTCTCATCATCAGTTAAGGAGGTATGGTTAACATTGTCTCCCTCTTTTTCATTTTCAGGGAGAGTTGTGGTGGTGGAGATCATAAGAGCTTTCACCGATCTTTGTTCACCATCATTATGGGAATCATAGGAATCGGATTCCGAGCTAGTATCAGCCCAAGTGATAACAATGGCCTTTCTCCCTTTATGTTTCTTTTCATCGTTTTCTGAGCAATTGGGAGCAATGTGACCGTACTTCCCACAATTATAGCATTTTGGTTTTTTTTAATCTTCCGAAGGATTTACTTGTATGGTTCTTATGATCAAAATGCTTTCCTTCCTTGTGGTGGCTCTTGCTTTTAAAGAATTTCTAGAATCTCTTAGCCATAAGAGTCATTTCTTCTATGTTCATTTCCTCATCATCATTTTCTTTATAAGTGTGTGCTTTGTGAGAGGTTTTCAAGACTGAATATTTAGATTTTGTGGAAGGTCTGAAATGAAGCTCATAAATTTGAAGGGATCCTAGTAGTTTTTCAACTTTCAGTGTCTAGGTCCCTACACTCTTCTAGAGCAATGACTTTAGATGAGAAGTGTTCCGGTAGAGATCTTAAGATTTTCTTACAAATTTTGCTATCCGGAACCTTCTCTCCTAGTCCACACATGTCATTGGTGATGTTATTTACACGTGTGAAAAATTGTATGAAGGTTTCATCCTCCTCCATTTTTATATTCTCAAATTGTGTTGCAAGGAGTTGGAGTTTAGATCTTTTGACTATGCTTGTTCCTTCATGAGTCACTTCTAGAAAGTCCCATGCTTCCTTACTAGTTTGGCAATTTTGAATGTGACCAAATTCATTTATCGAGACTGAACAAAAAATGGCATTTAAACCTTTAGCATTACAAACACGTTGAGCTTTATCAAAATTATTAGTCCACATGGCCTTCTCTCTTGGTCTAAGGACATCCGGTTCACAATCCTTTCTTAATGGTATCCATTGGGACGTTATAACCAAATTCAATCATGTCCCATACATCAGAATCGGTGGATTCTAAAAAGATGCGCATTTGAGCTTTTCAATATGGATAGTTGGATCCTTTGAAGAACAGTGTCTTGGTAACGGAAGTGGAGTATTCCATAGACATATTTTCAAGCTTACTCTAGGATCAACCTCTAGGCGGTTAAGCCTTTAAAGGGGAACCCTTTCTGATACCAATTGAAATTGCGATTTGCACCACTATTGAGATAAGCCTAAAGGTATGCTTATGTCCTAGAGGGGGGTGAATAGGACTTTTTACAAATTCCTTGACAATTAAAAACTTTAATGCATTCACAATCCAATTTACCAATTAAGTCTAAGTAAATGCAAGTAAATAGATCACACAAGATCTTTCTAAATTATCAATTATACTAAGACAAGCATTTGATCAAACAGTTGATATGCATGCTTGTACTAAGCATTCAAGGATTTTATATAAGCATTTTGCCAAACATGAGATGAGTATTAAGTTAAGCACTTATAGAATCAATCTCAAATCATAAGAGCGGACAAGATGCATTCACCACATTACACACAATATATAATGGTTCGACGATGAGTCTACTCCGCTTCCGGTTTAAGTATTCAACTCCTTTGAGCATACTGGCATTCACTATCGGAGGTTTTAAATGAGGTTCACCTCTCAACCTTTACAACCTACACAAGGTCTATTCCTACACAAGGACTCCTCAAATCATACACAAGGACAACGCACGTATTCTCCCGTGTCGGAGGCCTACGCAAGGACTTTGACGTCCTACGCAAGGACACACACGTTCTACTCAAGGACAACTCCGAGATTGGGTCACAATCTCTAGACCCCAATCTCAACAAGAAGGGGGAATCAAACAATGGATTTTATAAGCTTAAATACTTACAAGAGATGAGCCCCGATTCAGCGCCGTCGAGTAGCTTTAGCTTCCACAAATGCTTCAGCTCCTCTCCAAGCTCCCACGATCAGCTACCATTGCATATGATGTTCCGAGACTAATGCCGGGTAGGTGGGAGGAGGTATTGATGTTCCATTTGCCCATTACAATACAATGGTTAATGAAGGAACTATCATTCTGATCATTAAATGGCTATAAATGACTTCAAGTTGAAGTTTCAATGATAGGGATAGTCATGAATGCTATTCTTGAGTTCATTGTTCAAACTAAGTTTTGAATACTCAATATAATGCCATTACTGGCTAAGTTTGAAAGGTGAACTCAAGACAATGATGAGCAAAAGAGATTAGGTAAGGCTCTTAATTGCCTCTCTTAACGCTCTCAATGAGTGTGCAAAGGATGCCATTAAAGGCCTCAAGATATGCCTTTATAGAGGCCCAAAAACGACCACAAATGGATATAAAACGGTTATATTCCGACTTGCCTGGGACCCCCTTCGGCCGGCCGGATTTGAGGTCCGACCTGTTAGCCGACTGGCCTTCAGATGGGTCGGGTAAGTGGCTCAGAAAACAAAAACTCGCTGGACACTTTTTAGGATGTCTGACCTGCTAACCGGCCGGTCGGATAGGGCAGCCAACCTGCTGTCCGACCTGTTGGCCGATCGGTCGGCAAACCTGTCCAAACATTGTTTTCATTCAAAGACTGGACATTTTTTTGCCATGTCTGGCTGTCGGATGGTCCATCCGACTTGCTGTCTGGCCTGTTTGATGACGGGTCGGACTTACCCAGATGTTCAATTTTTTTGCTGGTCAAGGGGTCAGTATGACTGACTGGCCGGCCGGCCGGCCGGTAGGCCTTATACATGGCCTTTTTCAAGCTGAATTCTAGCTGAACTATTGGTGCCCAACCAAGGTGTTTTTCCTATGATTTTTCATAGTTTGGCACCTACTTACAGAAGGTCCAAGACTGATCATCTTAACCTTAAGACTGTGGATAAAATGGCTAAGATAAGAATGTTTAGAAAGCCATAAATACGGGTGTTTTGGGATCCTATGGGCTGTCTATATGAAACTTACCTTTTAAACTTGTTTTGGCTTGAACTTGAGTGCGGAAAGCTGCTTCGGTCTTCAAGTCTTGAGTCTTCAATCTTCATCGGGGCTCACAAGACTCGACTGTCTTAAGCAATCACTGAATTGACAATACGATGCACGAATCGGTGCACTAACAACCTCCCCCCAACTCTCTGCCACCAAAACCGCCGCCACCACCACCACCATGACTTCTCCCATCTCCTCTACTAGATATAGAAAGGAATGCAAAATGATCTGACATAGATGAACCCTATACACCAACCGCATTGAACACGAGTAAATGCCTCGGTGATGGATGGAATCTTGTTATTCTAAGAATTTGAGCTCGGAAAGGCTCGACTCAGGATGAAGACTAGGGAAAAATTTAGCAACCCAAAATTCTTTTCTTTGCTGTCTCATAGCCTCATAATCGATATACAAGGGCTGGTATATGTTTAGTTATTCCCATGTGCCTCGCAAGGCTGAATAGTACTCTTTGACTTTCTTATCTCCTTGTTGAAGAGTGAAGATATTTTGAAGTAAGTTGTTGTTTGGAGTTAAATTCTTTTTCCCTGAATACATTTCTCTCAGATTTTCCTATACTTCCTTTGCTGTCTTGAAAAAGATGGTGTTTGCACTAATCTATGGCTCCATAATATTCTATAATAAAGCTCTGATTTGAGCATACTCCATCACCTAACCTTCGTATTCTATTGAACTTTCTTCAGGTTTGGTGGGGTCAAATATTTTAATTACCTTTAACCTGTAAGGAATACCTCTACCAGTGTGGCCCATTGTAGTAATTTTCTCCATTAAGTTTAGTCGATGTAATCTGAAGGTTCATCAATTCAGATGGAGACAAAAGATTAGTCTTGGTTTCATTCTTGACATCCATTTATGCAAGAAAAATCAAACAAACAAGGGAAGAATGTTTAATTTTAACTTACCCAACACTTATTTTAGAAAACACGATCACCTGATAGTACTGCTTATTTCAACGCGTCCACACGTACATGTATTTTTTAATCCTTGCCATATGCACTTCTGCTTGCTCCTTTGGTCTCAAATCTGGCCATAGACACATGATAGCGCACTTTGATCCATCATAATGGAGTTATATGAAAGTGGGCCTCACACCCATTTAATCCTGGGACACGATCACACGACCCACCATATGGTGGTTGAGAGAGGATTTGTGTAGGTTAGCCCTAATGACTTTAGGATTCCACTTCAAATAAATAGAAGAAAGAAAAGAAAAGAAATGAGGAAAGTGACAAGAGAAATCAAGGCTTGGATTAGTCAAAGCTCTTATACCATGTGGATGTGATTGAGAAAGAGAAGACGGGGAAAGGAGGAAGAAGGGAGAAGAATAAAAGATGGGAGAAAAGGAGGTTAGCACCCCCCTGACCATAATAACAAAAGCATGAATTCCAACATGTCCTAAGCAAAGTGGCAAATAACTAAAGATAAGTGAGCCTAATGAAAAACGGTGGGTTGTATAGTAGTATTGCTCACATCCGATGACACACATAGTATTGTATGTTAGCTATTTCATGATAAAACTCCTACATGTTATTTCTCCATGAGGAATGCTAATTTCAAATTGCCCATCTTCATGTTCCAAACACAAATGCCCCACCTGGGCGAACATGGCATGTGCTGGGATTTGAGTTGTTTACAAGGTGGAACCCAGACTAAATGTTACTTGGCCAAAATTCTTGCCAGTCCATTTATTAGATGGGCCATACATGTTTGAGGAAATGAACAGTTATAAAATGATAATTGGTGGTCGTAATCAAGGTGCATGTGTCGCTCACTCGATGAGTGGGCTGAACTAATTTTTTGAGCATCATTTGTTGTACATTTTTGTTTCAAGCTTGAAGGTGGGGCACTTTGAATTTAATGCTTTAGAGAAATATGTGGATGGTCTTGGTTGGGTGTTTGTTTTCACGTAGGTGGATGGGTTTGTCTTCAGTGTGTATGCTAGGCTCATTGCATTTTATCTTGTCCCTCATTTATTCATTTGTTAGAAGAACAATGATTGCCTAGAATGGCTGATGGGAAGGAAAATGGCCTTTAGGAAAGAAAGCTTTGATATTAGAACTTGGAACACCTGAAGAGCTAAGACGTGTTCCGACAAGTAGAACATGATTCCCGAAGTCTTTAGCTGCACGAAGTGTGAGCAGAGCAGATTTGGGTGCAAGAGAAATTTCTAAAGTGGGGGCAGTGGCAACACCTTGGATTGAAGGTTCCAGCAACTAAGTCTAGAACAAGGAACCTAGGGTTCTATGATTCCAAGGTCACTATGGAACAATAATTAAACTCCTATATTGATTACAGGATGTACTAGCAAGAAATCTCTAATCGACAAGTTTTCTTACGTGAATTTAGTTTTCATTCAATAAACATAACAAACATAAGGGCAATACGGCTTCAGGGAATCAACTGAAGAGAAGTTGATAGGCTGTATGAATTTTTAAGAGCTGAATTGTGGGTAATGAATGATAGCCATGTCTCACTACATTTCCTTGTACATTTGATTTATCTTCTTGCCTTGTATATCTCACTGATTGATTTTACTCATTATCTCTCTTCATTCTCTTTCCTTGTATTGATGATTCTCTAGGCTGTAATTCTCTATATATTCACCCATTTGGGTCTAGTCTAATACATAGAAAACCAATAGGAGAATTCTCCACAAGTTTCGATTTCTCTATGATATCATTTCAATTTCTCTGTGCTATGAATGAAAATCGACGACAACAGAGAGTTTTGGGAAGAATTTGTCGCATGAAATTGACAAAGTTCGCCGATAGTGTTTTTATTGGAGGAAGAGTGAGAATCTTGAAATATCATCTCTCTCTATATCTTTCTTTATCTCTATCTTCATCTGAGTTTGTATGATGCAAGCACCAAACGAACATCTTACTTAGGACTCCAGTCCAATTTTCTCCTCAATTTTAGAAGCTCTCAACCATGTATTGGCTTATTGGGTAAAGATAACAGTCACCTCTGTTATGAGGGTGAATTGGTCCTTTATGAAAAATGAGTTGTATTGGCCTGTATTGGCTAACATAGCTTGTGTTGACACCATTATGGAGCCAATACAGCCGTTACAAGCCGATAAGGCTACAAAGGGTCCTTTATGACAGTTTTTGTTTTCAAAATTTCTCTTGTTTTTTTGTTTTATTAATTTGAACCATGAAGGAAGCTTTTAGCGGGCTTTAGTCGAGTGCTTGTTTACTCCTGAAATAGCAGACGTGTCAGGTGTCTTCATCCCTCCTCAATACCAACCTTTTTACAAGCGCTCCAAAATTCAACTTGGGGCATGTGAGCTACAATGAAGTGAAATAGAATTGTAATCATATATAGTTCGAGTTTTTGAGAACCATTTAAATCAAGTAAACTAATTCTAAACTAGATCTAGGCCTATTTTGAGGACCAAAACACAAATTTGAGTAGGATTTGATGAACTGAAGTGGAGTTGACCATTTTGGGAGACATTGGAAGGAAGGGTAAGCCATCACTTTTTTTTTTTTCTTTTCGTTTTCTGTCTTATTTTGTATTTATATGTAAAGGGCCTTAATCCACCAAATCATGTTTGATTAGAGCCTAGTTGGTTGAATTTCAGCAGGTCACACGTTTATACTACCTGACAAAAAAACTCTTTTAATCAAACACATTCAAAACCAAAAAGAAAACAAACTTGGGATCCACACATTTTTTAGAATTCTACCAATTTTTTAAATATTTTTTTCCCAAAAAAAAAATATTTCTTCCATCACAGGGTTGAACATATTAAGAGAAAGCTGGTTGATACACTGGCCGATACTGTTACATAATTCTTTGGTTAGTTAACTCTATTATTCATGGAATTGCTCTAAAATAAATTCAAGAGTGATTGATCGTTAGGCAAGGAAGGTAACCATGCATTTTTTTAGTGTTTCAGGGTCCATGCAAGATATTTTCCTGTTATCAAATAGTATTCTTAGTACATTGCCTCTTCTTGGTGTCTTTAATTAAATTTGTTAGACATATATAATTGTCCACGTCACACGTGCCACATGTGGCTGGGTCGTACGGTCGGATGGCCGTGGTGGAGGGGTCTGTCCCCTTACCTATTTATATTATATTTGTATTATTGCTTGTAATATATTTTTCCTCTTTTATCTCTTGGCACCATGTTGGGTGGCTATGTCTATATAGGGGCATTCTTATACATTGTTCTATTTCTAGGGTTAATATATATTGTTGCTTTCTTTGAGGGTTTGGCATTAGGGCAAACCTCACCAATCTAGAGTTCTGTTATGTATGGTGATTTCTCTTGGTTTTCTCCAAAACCTATCATGGTATCAGAGCGGACAATCTAAGAAGATTAGATCTGGTGTTCTTCACAGTTTTATCCTTATCTGATGGTAAGTCCTTTTTTGGATTTCGTAGTTCCCTTCTAGTGTTCTTGGGTGCCGTATATTTGTACGGATCTGGTCTGAAAAAATTTATGTTCAGTTGTACGGATCTGGTTGTACTTGTGTTAAAAAAAATTCTAGTGGATCGTTGGAGATGTTGTGTGTTGCGCGATCTGTTGGTTGGTGATTCTGTACTGTGATCTTTCATCTTGGAGTGTGTTTATTTTTGTGATTATGGAGAAAGAAAATTTTCACAATGATGCTCCCGGTGTGTGTACCTTTGATGGTACCAATTATGGGATTTGGTCTCTCCACTTCTAGGCATTTTTGAAAGGTCGTGGTCTTTGGGGGCTGATAGCTGTTCAGACCTTAAAATCGGTAGATGTTGAGAAACTGGCTGATTGGGAGATGAAGAATGGTCGAATAACGACCTGGATTTTCGATTGAGTTGAGAAATCTATTGTTGTTGGGTTGATTTCACATCACATGGCTAAGGCTATGTGGGATCATTTATGGGTAATATACCAATAGAGCAATGAAGCTCTTCTCTACCATTTAGAGCAGGTTTTGATACATCTTTCCCAAGGTGATAAAAGTATTCAGGTGTTCTACAATGATATTATGGCCATCTGACTGAGATGGCAATGATGGATCCGTAGTTTCCTAATGCTTTTCAGATTTATTAGGATTTACAGGAGTAGACATGTATTTGGTAGTTTGTGATCAATGATTTGTTGGTGGAAGAACAACGGCTTAAGGTTCTTTACTCGATTCCTCGGTCTCCTAGTACCTTTGATACGGCTCTGGTGGCCTCATTTGGTACTCGTGATACTCGCACTAGTTCCTTTGATACGTGCTTTGGTTGTAACAAGGTGGGACATCTGGTCACATGGTGCAAGGAGTGGTACTCTTATTGCCGCCAGACTGGTCATGGCATTTTTTAATGTAAAGTGAAGGATTTTGCTACTATTTCCCGAGGCCGAGGACATGGTGGTCGTGGTTGTGGACATGGTTGTGGTCGTGCCTTTATTGCTGCCCCTGCCCCTGCCCCTGCTCCTACTCCTCTTGAGCCTACATCTGCTTCCAGTTACTTTGCTAGTTTTGTCTCTGCCTCTCTGCTAACCCCGGAGACATTCTTTGTACAAGCTCTTTCTGTTGTATGCCTGTTAGGTATATCTTTGTCATTTCCTTGGTATATTGGTTCTGGTACGTCAGATCATATGACCAATAGTTCTTCTCACCTTCGTGATGTTAGTCCTTATACTGGTCATCAAGTTATTTCTATGACTGATGGTGTATTACTGCCCGTTAAATCGGTTGGTACTTTACGGTTGTTCCCTACTGCTAATAGGTCCTTTATTTTGAAAAATGTGTTTTATGTTCCTAAGTTGTCTTCCAATTTGATTTATGTGGGTCAACTTGCTGAAAATAATTGTTTGGTCCTTTTCCTTGGTGGTTTTTGTGTTTTACAGGATCTAGTAACGAGGTAAGTAGTTGGGAGGGGTAGGAGGAATGGCCGCCTCTTCATGTTGGAGTTCCCTTCTGATGTCACTTCAGGCTTTTATTTTTTCGCCCCATTTGCTTTGAATATTTCTCATGCTAATAAATTGTGGAGACTTTGGCATTGTCTCCTTGGTCATCCACATTTTGATAGGCTTTACCTTTTTTTTTTTTTCCTCTGGTGTTACAGATAAAATAAGGGAGATCAACTCAGCTGCTAAGATTGTACACGGACGCCCACTCGACTCTCGAGATCATCTGAGCAAGAGTCGCAGATCGGGTAAATACGGAAGTACCCATTGGACTCTCGAGATCATATGCTCGAGAGTCGCAGATTGGGTAAGTGCGGGATGCCCATCCGACTCTCGAGATCATCTGATCACGAGCCGCAGATTGGGTAAGTGCGGGACGCCCATTCGACTCTCGAGATCATCTGAGCGAGAGTCGCAGGATTGATAAATCCGCGAGCAGACCTTCTCGTAAGTCGTTGAAAGGTGTTACGTCTAAATGAGCGAGCACTTGGACTCGTGA
Source organism: Liriodendron chinense (assembly GCA_003013855.2). Lineage (NCBI taxonomy): Eukaryota > Viridiplantae > Streptophyta > Magnoliopsida > Magnoliales > Magnoliaceae > Liriodendron > Liriodendron chinense. The sequence continues at coordinate 7,087,533 of ML058433.1, forward strand.
CCATACTCCAACATGCGAACAGCTTTTCCGTGGTGACACCTCTTAGCCTTCAGTACCAGCACCCGATTCTCGTCGAGCAGCTCGTTCAATCCCTCTGCAATACCAAGCAGGGCTACACCCAGTTCGGTGGTTTCCGTCCCGTCGGCGTCTCCTTCCTTTTCGCCGGCTATGACTCCAACTACGGTTTCCAGCTCTACATGAGCGATCAGCGCTATTACTACGCCTACCAGCAGTCTGGATAGGTCGGGTTTGGGCTTATCTTCTCTTGTGGTTCCGAATTTCAAGGGATTGCTATCAAGGAACGTGATTGCCAAAATAAGTCATCGGGTTAGATCTCGTCTCCAAGGATAAGGATCTTATCCCACGAAATCAGTGGCATCTCGGTATCGTACACAAAATCAGTGGGATCTCGATATCTTACGTAACAGATTGGGTCGCTCCAGATCTATATAAAGAGGTGACTCCATTAAGAGAAAGGTAGACAATATTCAATCTCTGGCCTATTTTTGCCTGGTTATTCTTCTTCTTGCTTCGGCCTGACTTAAGCATCGGAGGGCTAACGGCTGGACGCCAGCCACCCTTAGTTGCTTTCTGTCTTCTTTCAGGTCCGGCGGAGGAAGGTATCTGTTGGAGAGAAGGTGAACGTCCGGAGGATCCAGTTACAAAATCTGACGTTAACAGTTTGACGCCGTCTGTGGGAACGACTTGATCGTCAAAATCAATCGTTCTAACCACCGATAAGGATCTTTCGGCGATGCCTCCTAAAAAGGCTGTTCATCCTTCGACTTCAAGGCAGGCACCCCCTCCGCCCGATGAGACGGAATCCGTACCTACCCTTTCACCTACCTCGACGAACATCCCTCAAGGAGCCCCAACTATGCCATCAGCAAACCCATTATTGGAAGCTTCTGGAAATCAAGACGATGTCCTACGTTTCCTCGGAACACTCTCCTAACTCTAAACGCCGGAGTTCAGGCGCTGTCAAATCGGCTTGATCAGCATTTCCCCGAACCGCAGAAACAAGCCTCCGAAGGGTTACCACCGCAGCCCATACCAGTGGCATCTAGACATTCTATGAACGAACCACAGGTCCCACCACTTGGCAGCCATCTCCCTGTGCCGTCTCCACATTCTATACATTCTAGTTCGTCTCGACAACCTCAACCGCAGGACTCCACCGCCGAAACATCAAGCTATACCCTACCATAGGAAGGAGATCTCAAAAGAATCCATGATCGTTTTGATGTCATGGAACAGCGATACCAGGCAAATCGGCCATCTGCCATCATGGCGGCAATACATCAATCCGAGTCCCCCTTCACCAGTGAGGTTATGGAAGCCCCGTTACCCAGAAAGTATCGAACGCCTGTTATCACCCCGTACACAGGTATTGGCGACCCTCTTGAACACCTGGAAACATACAGGTCCCTCATGGAGTTGGAGGGACATGGTTCAGAAATCATGTGTAGGGCTTTTTCCCTAACATTGAAGGAGGCAGCTCGTACGTGGTTCCGAGGATTAAAGCCTCGTTCCATCAGCTCCTTTTCTCAGTTATCGGAGATATTCCTTTCTCAATTCATGGGAAGCATCTGCATTAAGAAGCCAGCCTCCCATCTAATGAATCTAAAACAACAGCATGGAGAAACGATAAAGGAGTTCACAGTACGGTTCACCGCTGAGGCCGTTCAAACTGAAGGTTATACTGAAGAAAAAGGCCTCGCAGCCCTCATAGCCGGAATAACGAGCGAGAAATTCAGGTTTGCTTTAGACAAGAGCCCTCCAAAAAGTATGGCAGAGTTCCAAGCCAAAGCTCAGAAGTATATCAATGCAGAAGAAGTCGCATTGACACGCCATGGAGTACAGGGTAAGAAACGCAAGCCAGAAGGAGCCTCTTCTACAGATAAAAAATATCGTCGTGATCAACGCGAACGTTCTCCCAAGAAGCCTTATTCCGGTAAATATCATAACTACACTCCTCTTAATCGGTCTCATGAAAAGGTTCTAATGGTGATTAAACACAAGCCATATGTGAAGTGGCCTGCAAAGATCAAATCCGATCCCGAGAAGAGAGACAAGAGCAAGTTCTGTTACTTCCACAAAGATCATGGGCATAGAACCCAGGATTGCATCTCTCTACGAGACCATATCGAAGCTCTCATTCGAAAAGGCCATTTCCAGGATTATGTTGCTCGTAAAAATCGATCACCAGAAAGGGCGAACACCTCGTCTCGCCAAAAGGAACAACCTCATCATCAAACTGACCAAGAGGACGCTGAGCCTACGGGAGAAATCCGCACCATCATCGGAGGACCAGCTTGTGGGGGTGATTCTCAAGCTTCAAGAAAGGCATACGCTCGAAAGGCGTCCAAAGAACCCCAGCAAATCTACTGGCTGGAACAGACGTCTAGCTCGTCAAAAACCAGCCATCCTCCAATTTCCTTCACTCTCGAAGATGCAAAGGGAATTCACTTCCCTCACGAAGACTATATCGTAGTCACATTGAAGGTATCAAATTATCTGACACATCGAATTATGGTGGATACAGGTAGCTCAGCCGATATTCTATACTTGGAGGCTTTCAACAAAATGGCACTTGCCAGAAGCCTTCTCAAGCCAGTATCGACCCCTCTCGTTGGCTTCGGAGGTGAGGTAGTAACGCTTAAAGGAAGCATCGATCTCCCATTTACTTTTGGAGAAAGTCCGGCGAAGATCACCGTCTTCATAAACTTCCTCGTGGTGGATCGAAAATCAGCGTATAACGCCATTTTGGGGCGGCCGTCTCTTACTAAGGTCGGGGCAGCCTTGCACCCTTCGTATCTGTGTGTCAAATTTCCTACCCCAAATGGTATCGGGATCGTGCGAGGAAGTCAACAGGAGGCGCGGTCTTGCTATCAGATAGCCCTACAGGATCGGAAGAAGGCTCGAGCAACACCCGTTATGGAGATAACACAAGGATCACCCACCTTCTCCACCAACACCTCGTTGGATCCGAGAGAGAATGCTCTCCAATCAGGAGCTCCTGGGGAGGAAACAGTGGCGATTCACCTGACCAAAGACGACCCGTCTAAGATCGTGTACATTGGATCCTCTTTAACCAGTGTCCACCGCGAAGGTTTGATCCGTTTCCTCACTGAATATCAGGACGTGTTTGCTTGGTCTCATAAAGATATGCCAGGCATCGACCCCAATGTCATTGTACATTGCCTCAATATCGACCCGAAACATAAGCCCGTACACCAGCGTCGACGTGCCTTCACTGCAGAAAGACAAATGGCGATCAAAGCTGAAGTCGAGAAGTTACTCACGGTCAATTTCATAAAAGAAGTAGACTACCCAGAGTGGGTTGCGAACGTGGTCCTTGTCCGGAAAGCTAATGGCAAATGGAGAATGTGCGTCGACTATTCAGATTTAAACAAAGCTTGCCCCAAAGATAGCTTCCCTACCCCGCGGATTGACCAGTTGGTCGATTCAACAGCTGGACACGCTCTGCTCAGTTTTATGGATGCTTATTCTGGTTACAACCAGATCATGATGCATCCACCTGATAGCCAGCATACCGCCTTCATCACAGATCGGGGATTATATTGCTACCAGGTAATGCCGTTCGGTCTTAAAAATGCAGGGGCCACTTATCAACGTTTCGTCAACAAAATATTCGCTGCTCAAATCGGTAGGAATATGGAAGTTTATGTTGATGACATGCTCGTGAAAAGCACCGTAGAAGATGATCACATTTCTGATCTTCGAGAAGCCTTCGACCTAATGAGGAGGTATCAAATGAAATTGAACCCAGAAAAATGTGCGTTTGGAGTGTCTGCAGGAAAGTTTCTTGGGTTCATGGTCGGCCAGCGCGGAATCGAGGCAAATCCTGAAAAGAAAAGCATTGATAGAGATGAAATCCCCCACCACTCTGAAGGACGTCCAGCGTCTAGCTGGTCGCATCGCATCGTTGAATAGATTCATCTCGCGAGCATCTGACAAGTGCTTACCATTCTTCAAACTCCTTCGTGCAACGGCCAAGTCTGATTGGAATTGGACGCCGCAATGTGAGGAAGCCTTTCAACAATTGAAGCTATATATGAGCACACCCCCCATTTTATCTAAACCTGTAGCACATGAGCTGCTCATCCTGTATTTATCTGTGTCCACCACGGCCGTTAGCGCCGCTTTAATAAGAGAAGATTCCGGGGTACAAAGGCCCGTTTATTATATCAGTTGAGCAATGGTTGATGCAGAGACTAGGTATTCTGACATGGAGAAGCTGGCCCTGGCTTTAGTTACGGCAGCTCGAAAACTGCGACCATACTTTCAAGCCCACGCTATTTTAATACCAACGAATCATCCACTGCGGCAAGTCCTTCAAAAGCCTGAGGCTTCCGGACGCTTAACTAAATGGGCAGTCGAGATCAGCGAGCACGATATCTCATTCTGCCCTAGGACCGCGGTAAAGGGCCAGGCTGTGGCTGACTTCATCGCCGAATTCATACTCTCCTGATGATACTACCATGACCAGCGACCAGCCTCCTTGGTCACTCTTCGTGGACGGGTCGTCGCGGGCCAGTGGCAGTGGAGCGGGCCTGATTTTAGTGGCTCCCGATGGGTCGCATTTCCAATATGCTCTGCGTTTCGATTCTCGTATCTCGAATAATGAAGCTGAATATGAAGCCCTGATCGTCGGCCTCGAATTGGCCATTGTCCTTACAATTCAGAATCTGTCAATTCATAGCGACTCTCAGCTCATTGTCAACCAAGTCCTTGGTGAATTCGAGGCCAAAGAAGAAAGGATGGCTTTCTACAAGTCTCGTGTCCTCATTCTGCTCGCAAAACTAAAGACTTACGAAATATTCATATTCCTCGCGAGAAGAACCAACTTGCCGATTCCCTGGCAAAACTGGCCTCTGCACCAGAATCTGAGTTATCACATTCGGTCCCCATCGAGCATCGTCAGAACCTAAGTATCGACCACGCAACTCTCGAGCAAGTAATATCGGTACAATCGTCTCCATGCTGGATGGATCCCATCATCCTTTATCTCAAAGACGGATACCTACCAGACGACAAGAAAGCTGCAAGACAAATTCGGCTTTGAGCTGCCAGGTACACCTTGCAAGACGGAATATTGTTGCGAAAAAGTTTCTCCTTGCCTTATTTAAGGTGTCTTCATCCAGAAGAAGCACTTCATGTTCTAGATGAGATACACCAGGGGGCATGTGGTAATCACCCCAGGGGGCGATCCCTAGCGTATAAGGCGATGAGGCAAGGATATTATTGGCCCACTATGAAAGTAGACGCAATTGAATTTTCTAAAAAATGTGATAAGTGCCAACGATATTCACCTATACCTCATGTACCATCCAAGCGGATGACTCCAGTTGATAGCCCTTGGCCTTTCGCTCAGTGAGGGGTCGATATCATCGGGCCCTTACCCATGGGAAAGGGGCAAAATAAGTTCGCGATTGTAGCGGTTGATTACTTCACCAAATGGGCCGAGGCAGAACCATTAGCCAAGATTACTGAGAAACAAACTACCAAGTTTATATGGAGAAATATTATATGTCGTTATGGACTCCCCCACACTATAATCACCGACAATGGAACGCAGTTCGACAACGCAGCCTTTGATGAATTTTGTGAAAAATGGAAGATACGTAATCTCCGCACTTCTCCATATCATCCTCAGGCGAATGGGCAGGTCGAGGCAGTGAATAAGATCATCAAGCACCATTTAAAGACCAAGCTAGGTGAGTGTAAAGGGGTGTGGCCAGAACTCCTGCCAGAAGTATTATGGGCATATAGAACCACGGCTTGTACATCAACAGGTAAAACCCCTTTCTCCTTAGCATTTGGTGTTGACGCAGTGGTACCAGTGGAAATTCAAGTGCCCTCGTATCGGATCGAGCAGTATGACCCCGCGAGTAATCAGGAAAACCTCCGACTTCATCTCGATCTCTTGGAAGAGCGGAGAAATGCTTCCCAAGTACGAGTGGCAGCATATCAACAACGTATTGCTCGTTATCGAAATGCTAGGGTTCGGCCTAGATCCTTCCAGCCTGGAGATTTGGTACTAAGGCAAAATCTCGGAGTTCCCGCTCGTTCACTGGATCCAAATTGGGAAGGCCCGTATCGGGTTATTAGGATTGTGCGACCCGGTACTTATTACCTTGAAGACATGCAGGGAAAGCCCGTACGTCGCCCTTGGCACGTGGAGCATTTGCTACGATACTATCCCTAGATTCAATGTAGTTCATAACAACATTTTATGAATAAAGCGGAAGATATCTTTTGGTCGCTACTTCATTTACTTGGACATGAATAGCCCTGAAGAGGATGCATACAATCCCTTGGCCAATTGCCTACCTTTGGTAGGGTTTAATTCACCTAGGATGGTCGCATTTCCATTTTATGGGTGACCATCCTACCCTCGATAAACTTGGAGTCTCAATTGATAGATCAGTCTATCTCCACGAGGGTATGGTCGTCATGACCCCCTGGATTGAGCATAATACATCTCTCAATCGATAGATCAGTCTATCTCCACGAGGGTATGGTCGTCATGACCCCCTGGATTGAGCATAATACATCTCTCAATCGATAGATCAGTCTATCTCCACGAGGGCATGGTCGCTACGACCCCCCGGGTTGAGCACAACTCATTGCAACAGGAAAGCATTCAGTGCACAAAGGAAAAGAAAGTAAACAAGAACGAGAAAGCAATCATTGCATGAAAGGGAGAGTAAACGAGGACAACACTTCCAAAAATATCTTTTCATTGATAATAAATGTTTACAATATATGCTCGCGAGTACAAGAGAGGAAAACAAAAAGAAGATCAATCTCTTGGAGGAGGAGCTGTGCTCTCGACTTCAGGGCCCATTTCTGGAGCCCCTCCAGCTTGCGTGGCTTCAGTCACCTCGTTCTCAGCAGCAGCTTGCTCTTCTGCAGCTATGATGGTCGCGACTCGACCAAATTCCCCCATATCAAAGGATGGGATCATTCGTTGCACTACTCTTAGCGCAAAGTCACGACCAGCATCATATGACTCGTATCTTTCGTCGTCATATAGCTGCGAAGTCCGGAACTCGGAAATTGCCCGAGGACCTTCCTCCGAGAGCATTTTTACAAGGGCGACTTTCTCCTCGTCCCAGTGGATCAAGTCGTCCTTGAGCTGTGCAAGAGCGGAGCGTTCCTTTTCCAAGTTGTCGTTGGCTTCTTTGAGCTGTGACCTGGACTCCGCAAACCGCTCCTCCAACGAGATCTTGTCTTGGCGAAAGATCTCTCTCTCTCTCTCTTAGCCTTCTCCTTCAAACCCGTGAGCTTCACGAAGTCTGAGTCCAAGGCCTGATACCTGTCGGTCAGGACTTGGATTTTCTCGATGAGGATCTTCTTCTCCTCATCTCTCTTCGCGATCACCGCCTCACGGGCCTTGAGCAGCTGATCTCTCCCTTGAACTGCCTTCTCCAAGGCAGTCCTCTTCCCTTCAGCTTCATCTATCACTGCGACGGGCGGCAACGATATCACGCCTCGTTCGCAGGATAAGATCTAAGCCCTGCAAAAGTAATGAAAAATGTGAGAAAGTATTCTAGAACATAACAACAGATTAAAGCAGGTCTTGGCAGAGTCTCACCTGAACCATCCTCACCCCCGCTTCGAGGAAAAGGTTCTCAGGGCTTGGCTCGGGAAGAGAGCCGAAGGTTTGGGGGGGGGGGACGTTCTCGAATAAAAATTTACATATTGGATGGAGGTGGCGGGGGATAGAATATGTCCTGCTCCCTGACGGTTGGGCAACGACCAACCCAGCCGGCTCGCGAGGTGGAGGCATCGACTCGCAAGCAGGTCCCTGCTCGGCAGCAGGGATCAGTTCGCGAGCAGGAGCCGGCTCTCGAGGCTCTATCTGCTCTCGAGCCTCTTCAGCTGGGGGGCAGCTGGACCCCGCCCCATCCGGGGAATTGTCAGCAATGTTAATCACTGGCGGTCCAGGTGCGACCACCAGTGAGGGAATATTGGGCCCTGCCGGAGCCTCCACCGTGCTCGCGAGAGGGGCAGGTTGATCGCCACCCTTACGGGCGGGTGGTTGGGTTGGTTCGGCAAGAGTTCTCTGCCTTTTGGAGTTCGTGCCCTTCAGTCGGGGCAGCAGACCCCTCTTCTCCCCGGCCTTCGTCATCTTGGCTTCTCCTCTGGATATTAGGCCCGCTGCTGCGAGTTGCGAGGGAGACAAGCAAGCCTCGATGTGCCTATCACCAACAGGCACCTTGTACACCTTGACAATCTTCTCGTTGATTCCTCCCTTTAGATTTGGTTTTCTCAAGGCCGGGATACCTGCGAGCACAAACAGAGGTCAAAGAATGAAGTAAAACCCTAAAATCCTAACTGAAGAAAACTGCACAATGTGGGATTGTGCCTACCTTCGTAGAAAAAACGGGTAACACCTGGACCTCTGGAGGAAGCAGACTCCCAGTTCTCGGAAGCGTAGAACCACCGTTTCCTCCAGCCGGGATAGTTCGAGGAGGGTTTCCCTAGCACGAAGTTATCCCGGTGCCAGTAACACAAATAATACCAGCCTTCGCTGGAGGGCGCCTTTTTCAGACGGAACATACGGAGGAATTCCTCCGCCGTGAGCTCTCCGTTGCCGGCCTGAGCCCAGAGGGCAAAGGAGCCCAGAACTACCCTCCATCCGTTCACGATGAGTTGCCCGGGGGCAATCTTGTAACACCGGAGAACATCGCGTATGAAAGGATGGAGGGGGAGGCGTACCCCCAGGATGAGCTGGTACTCATAAAAAGCTACACATCCTGCGGGGGGGGGGGGGGGGGGGGGGGGGGGGGGGGGGGGGAGTCTGGTGTCTCTCCATCTCCGTGCAATCGGAGAACGACTGAGTCGGGGATCAGGTATCTCTCCCGTAACTCAGTCAGCCGGTCCTCCGATAGAACAGAAGGATATCCGGCTGCTGTATATCTCCCTGCCGGAACCCTCCCACTGCTAGAAGCAGAGGATTCCGGGGTGGCATCGCCTAGAGGAACGGTGGTCTCGTCAGAGTTCCCAGCCATGAAGGAGTTTTTTAAGAAGATTATGAAAAAGAAGAGAACCGAGGCCTATACCCAGAAAAGAAAGAAAGGAAAAGAAGGAGCGCCGGAGGAAGGAGATTGAGAAAAGACTGCAGAGAAATTCCTTTCGAAGAGCTTCTGTAGAAAACCAGAGGAATGGCGGACTCCGTACATTTATAGGCAATCATTCCGCCGCATCTGATGGCACGTGGCAGTCCCTCCTTCGGCGTAGCACTCGAGCAGGCACGCCCATTAACTCCTCAAACACGTGGCGAGCGCCCCTTCATTTTCTGTCTGCGGAAAGGCTGCGGAAAGCTGGTGCTCATTAATTCCAGCCCATCATGTGAGGTTCCGTTCTCGATGAAGGCAGCGGGCGGTTACGTGTGGTAGTGAGCTAAGTCCTTCCCTTCAAAATTCTTGGCGGCAAGGACTTGGGGGGCATCTGTTACAGATAAAATAAGGGAGATCAACTCAGCTGCTAAGATTGTACACGGACGCCCACTCGACTCTCGAGATCATCTGAGCGAGAGTCGCAGATCGGGTAAATACGGAAGTACCCATTGGACTCTCGAGATCATATGCTCGAGAGTCGCAGATTGGGTAAGTGCGGGATGCCCATCCGACTCTCGAGATCATCTGATCACGAGCCGCAGATTGGGTAAGTGCGGGACGCCCATTCGACTCTCGAGATCATCTGAGCGAGAGTCGCAGGATTGATAAATCCGCGAGCAGACCTTCTCGTAAGTCGTTGAAAGGTGTTACGTCTAAATGAGCGAGCACTTGGACTCGTGACCATACTCCAACATGCGAACAACTTTTCCGCGGTGACACCTCTTAGCCTTCAGTACCAGCACCCGATTCTCGTCGAGCAGCTCGTTCAATCCCTCTGCGATACCAAGCAGGGCTACACCCAGTTCGGTGGTTTCCGTCCCGTCGGCGGTCTCCTTCCTTTTCGCCGGCTATGACTCCAACTACGGTTTCCAGCTCTACATGAGCGATTAGCGCTATTACTACGCCTACCAGCAGCCCGGATAGGTCGGGTTTGGGCTTATCTTTTCTTGTGGTTCCGAATTTCAAGGGATTGCTATCAAGGAACGTGATTGCCAAAATAAGTCATCGGGTTAGATCTCGTCTCCAAGGATAAGGATCTTATCCCATGAAATCAGCGACATCTCGGTATCGTACACGAAATCAGCGGGATCTCGATATCTTACGTAACAGATTAGGTCGCTCCAGATCTATATAAAGAGGTGACTCCATTAAGAGAAAGGTAGACAATATTCAATCTCTGGCCTGTTTTTGCCTGGTTATTCTTCTTCTTGCTTCGGCCTGACTTAAGCATCGGAGGGCTAACGGCTGGACGCCAGCCACCCTTAGTTGCTTTCTGTCTTCTTTCAGGTCCGGTGGAGGAAGGTATCTGTTGGAGAGAAGGTGAACGTCCGGAGGATCCAGTTACAAAATTTGACGTTAACATCTGGTATATTAGATAAATTGAACATTAATAAATTTGCTTTGAATTTTCCTTGTTCTTCATGTTGTTTATTAAAGAGTAAAGCTGCTTCTTTTTCTTTGAGTACTTCTCGCACTTCTGCTATATTTGATTTGGTGCATACTGATGGCCTGGGGTCATTCCCCCATTTTATCTAAATTTGGATTGCGATATTATGTTATATTCATAGATGATTTTACTCGATTTACATAGATTTATTTCATGCATTTCAAGTCGCAAGTTTTTGACATTTACTGACAATTTTCCTCAATGGCGGATAAAGACCTGTTCTAACACCCCTAAGTAAAATGGGGTGGTTGAATGGAAGAACCGCCACATTGTGGAGGCTGCAAATACATTGATGTTTGATATGTCGGTTCCCCATGCATTCTGGGCTGAGGCTATGTTGCATTCGGTATATCTTATTAATCGTATGTTGACGCCCCTTCTTCGTAACATCCCCCCTTTACCGTCAATGGTAACCTTCTGGAGCAGCCCACACTTTACCGTCACTTGGTGTGTAGTTTGGTGTACTTGACGATGACTCGTCTTGATATTGCATATGCTGTCTAGGTTGTCAGTCAGTTGGAATCCTTCTAGAGCAGCCCACACTTTATCGTTGCTTGGCGTGTAGTTTGGTGTACTTGACGATGACTCATCTTGATATTGCATATGCTGTCCAGGTCGTCAGTCAATTTGTTTTTGCCCTGAGGACTCTTCATATAACTGTCATGCTTCAGATTATTCGATACTTGCGTGGGACGGTGAACCGATCTCTATTTTTCTCTTCCAGTACTCCTTTGAAGCTTCAAGTATATTCCGATGCAGACTGGGTTGGTCGTGCTATCACCCGTTGTTCTACTATTGGATATTGTGTATTTCTTGGCACTTCTGTCATCTCTTGGAGTACAAGAAATAACCCACAGTCTCAAAGTCCAGCACAAAGGCTGAATATAATGCGATATTTGCTACATGCAATGAGATTGTGTGGATTTGGGGCCTTCTTTCAGATTTTGTTATTCATCTTACAGCTCCGACTCCACTTTATGTGGATAACATTAGTGCAGTTCAGATTTCTTACAACCTTGTCTTTCTTGAGAGGATGAAGCACATAGAGGTTGATTGCCACTTTATTCGAGAGAAGTATCAGTCAGGCATCATTTCTCTTCCTCACATGACGTCCCAGGATCAAATTGCTGATATTCTTACCAAGATGTTGCCTTCTGCACGACATTCCTTCCTTGTTGGCATAGTGTTGCTAGTTGATAACCCACATCGATTTGAGTGGGGATGTAAGACATATTATTGCCCATGTCACACGTGCCACACATAGCTAGGCCGTACAACTGGATGGCCGTGGTTGAGAGGTCTGTCCCCTTAGCTGTTTATATTATATTTGTATTATTGGTTGTAATATATTTTTTCTCTTTTATCCCTTGGCCCCATGTTGGGTGTCTATGTTTATATAAGGGTATTCTTGTACATTGTTCTCTTTCTAGGGTTGATATAATATTGTTGCTTTCTTTGAGGGTTTGACATTAGGGCAAACCTCACCAATCTGGAGTTCTGTTATGCGCGGTGATTTCTCTTGGTTTTCTCTAAAGCATGTCAAAATCAATGTTGTTAAATCATTTAAGTATTAAGCATAACATTTTGTGTTTTTACTTTTCTTTCATTAAATATCTTTAAGTCTGAAGTTTTGTCATGAAAAGCAGCTGATGGACTGAAATACTATGACCTAGTGGAGGGGAAGGGGCCCAGAGCTGACAAAGGTTCAATTGTACAGGTTTGATATGTTGAAACTAGGTGATTTTTTCCTACAGTGTTATTGAATTGATCTTACTGGAAAGATGGAAATTCTTATAACATTAGTTTCTATGGTTTATACCTTCGTAGGTCCATTTCGACTGCGTATATCGTCATATTACGGCAGTCTCGAGCCGAGAATCTAAAATTTTAGCAGGCAATCGAATTATTGCACAGGTTATCTTCCGTAACCTGCTTGTCTAATGTCTTAGTGTGATTTTCAAAAAGATGGAAATTTATTTGGTTTCAACAGTGTACATTTTCTTCTTTGATATATTCCATGTCACCATCCAATAAAATATATTCCACGTCACTATTCTTTTGTGTTTATCGCGATCATCACCGGTTCTACGTGATAACCCAATGAGCACAAAAGAATTAGGAGAACTCTCCAATGGTTTTGTATGTATTACTTTAGCTACAAGCCTACAACTACCACGGTGAAACGGATTGGCTGAGTTTCAGGTTGGTGCAAACCCACTTAATCGAAGCAGAATGCCCACATCCAAATCCACATACCAGCTATATTTTGACAAGTTAAAGCACAAGTCATGGTCTATCGGATTTTTTCTCTATAAGCCTATTTGTGGATGCCCACAAAATGTATATCCTTTGATTGGAAAAGGATCCAATGAGGGAAAGGAATCAATTATTGAAGTACAACTTTACTCGGGCAACGATTCAGAGGTTTGTTATGGATTCCTCTTGAAGTCTTTTTTTTTTTTTGGTCGTGTGCTCAAGATGCCATCATGGGATTGCAACCTGTTTGGGCCATTGAAGTCAATCCAAGAAATGTAGAGTGAAAGCTAAAAGTAAGTCACAATTAAAACAATCCAATGGTAAGCAAAGTCAAATCGAAGCAACCTGATCAAAGCCTATCTTAGGTGCACCAATCCTTCTCTTTGCTTAAATTATTGGTCTTCTCAGAGTGACACATTAGAATTCAAAGAGAGAACAACATGGAAGCAATTGTATGAATGATTTATCTTGCAAGCAAGTGTTTATGGATAGGAAAGCAGAGAAACCAATGAATCATATCCTCATACATTGTTCAGTGGCCATACAACTGATGGAGCTTCTTCATCAAATCTTTTTGGAATCTCTTGGGTGTTCCAAGAAAAGATGGAAATTAGTTAAGTGGTTGGAAGGGAGGCTAATTTAGCAATAACCTATGTATGCATTCAAATGTTTTCTTCTATGCAGTTCGTTGGGGCGAATTGAGTGGATGAAAAGGAATTTTATACAGGAGTTGTTGATGTTGAAACTAATAGCTATAGTCAAATTGGGTGCTGGTTAAAAGAAATTTCAAGGTCAATGGATGTCTGAAGGTAGTCGGACAAGCTAGCTTATGCAAGGAAAGATCGATTATGAGGTGGAAGACACTGCTTGACTATTAAGCTCAATTCCGATGGAGCTCAATAATCTATTCCTGGCCAATGTATAAAGTGTTTGTAAATATGGTGGAGATTTTGAATTTGCCTTTTTCAGACTGATTGGACTAACAGACTCGGACAAAGACAAGGTGGGAGGACTACTCAATGGATTGAAGATCTTGACATCATCCTTGTTGAGGCATCTACTCGTTGAGGGTGATTAGATTAATGCTGTATCATGGGCATCAGAAAGAAGTCTGTCTACGGATAGTTGAAAGTAGAGACAAGAAAGAGAGAGAAAGAAGAATGGGTGAGGAAGGAGAAGGAGAAAGAAATAGGGGAGAGAGAGAGAGGGTTTAGGCCAAGATACTTGGGTTAACATATACTTCGCTATGTTTATAGTGGTATCAAAACAAACATGATGGTGGTTTTTTTTTTTTTTTTTTTTTTTTTTTTTTTATTACTTTTTTGTTTGTCCCATATTAGATGGAGCTTTAAATCACTTTCATAAGAAAAGGAGCTTTTGTAGGGGCTTGAACCCCCTCTTGAGACTTCATTGAGGAGCATGGGGTGGGCATGCCCTATGCAATTTTTCACAGATCCGCACGCACGCACTGAGCCAAGCCAATTTCTGGTGCGACGCAATGTAGTTTGATCCTGGGTATGGTGTGTATGTGTGGCTCTGTTCCTTAACATGGGTATTTTTATTTTTAATTATTTTTAATTTATAAAATCAAATGTTTTATGTAACGGTTTTCTCTTTAATCTTAGGTAATGGTTTTTTCTTTAATTTTTTAATCATTACCAAAAGTTACGGAAAGAGTCTCTGCTCTTTATATAAACTATAACAGAGTCTAAACCAAGGCAGGGAAAACCACTGCCTGCTCTCCCCTGACTCTTTTTCTCTCTCCTTGCAACATCTTTCAAATCCTTGTGCAATCAGAGCCCCTTGTAGTTTCCTGGCATGATCTGGTGGTGTAACCAGAGCTGAGTACACTTCTGAGGTGGGCTGTTTAAATCCTTGGGATTTTTCTGTTGTCGATCCAGTGGACTTGTATGGGATGGAAGTACTCCCAAAGATAGCGACTTGGTTGTGTTTGGTCTCTTCTTGCAACATTGTTGCTGCTCAAATAAAGCTAAAGGGGTTTTTCAGATGCACACATAACAGGCACTATCTTACAAAAGTATGATCTTTTCAGTTCTTAGCCTTTTTGGATTAATTAGTTTAGGACTATTATGGCTTCAAACACATATATGAAAATTGTGAACCAAGAACTTGTCAGGTTAGACCAGTTCGATAGAACCAATTTTCGACGGTGGCAAAAAATGTGTCGTTTTTGCTGACATCGTTAAAATTGGCTGATGTGCTAATTGAACTTTGCCTCGTGAACTCGAACCCAGTTCATCCTATGCTCATAAGAAATGAAAAGACAATATGTGCAAGAATCATATCCTCAATCTGTTGCCGATCAAATCTACGATTTATACTCTGGAACTGGTACTGCTCGGGAGTTGTGGAAATCATTAGAAAAACAATATAAAACTGATGAAGCAAGCGCTGAAAAGTATGTTGTGAGCAAATATTTCAATGATCAAATGGTAAATGAGAAACCTCTATTGTCTTAAGTGCATGAACTACAAGGGATAGTTCATGAAATAACTGTTGAAGATATTTGCATAGATGAACAATTCGAAGTAGCTGTAATCATAGAAAAGTTGTCACCATCTTGGAATGACTACTAGAATATCTTTAGACACAAGAGTAAAGATATGTCTCTTGAAAGATTCAAACTCCACCTGCGAGTTGAGGAAGAGTTTGCACTAGAGACAAAAGGAGGAACTTGAAACAGTCTTTAAGGTAAATGTAACAAAGGAAAGGAAAGAAAAACCACAACATGGCAAACCTAACCATTTGGCTCTTAAAAAGAAGAACATGAAAAATAAACCCAAAAGCCCCAACCAGAATCAAAATCAGAAAAAACCCAAGGACCAGGGAAAGAAGGGTGGTGGCTGCTATGTGTGGAGTAAACTTGCACATTATGTTGTAGTGCTATGGTTGCAAGAAACCTCAGGCTAATCAGTAGCAACCACAGCTTAAGCCAGAAACACAAGCAAACATGATGGAAGAGCCATATGTAATAGTAATTTCTGAGGTCAACGTGGCCAGCGGGGAAAGATTAGTGGATGGTGGATCAATACAAGAGCATCCACTCATGTCTGCTTTGATAGAAACCTGTTCAAGACATACAACTCTGTTGTGAACGACTTAAAACTTGTTCTGGGAACAAATGTAACCTGTGCACCAGAAATGAGGAAAAACTTGGTCTGTGGGTATCTCCTGAACAAGGCTGGGTTTAAACTTGTGATGGAATCCGATCAGTTTGTTATTATATAGATATAAGCTAAGTCAGAGAATTAGTAGATGCTAACTTTTTCTAAGATAAACTCAATCATAAACTGATTCTACTGTCCGTAAGAGGATTAGTGAAACACCCATAGAAAACGTAGATTCTAAAGTAAGGAGAAGTAAGAGAGTCAGGACAACTATTAGTTTTGGACCTAATTTTGAGACTTACATTGTGGAAGATGAACCTATAACCTTTCAAGATGCAATGACCTCCTGAGATGCTCCCTTTTGGAACGAAGCAGTAAATGATGAAATAGATTCTATTCTTTCTATTAGATTCTAGTTGATCTTTCTCTAGGTGTGAAGACTTTAGAAAAAAAATGAATTTTTAAGAAGAAATGTAAGATAGATGACTCTATAGAGAAGTATAAAGCTAGACTAGTCCCTATAGCGTTGGCTACAATCCATAGGTTATCAATTAATTAAATGGATGTAAAAACTGCATTCCTAAATGGCGATTTGGAGGAAGAGATCTGTATGGATTAGCTTAAAGGGTTTGTGATACCATGAGAGGAAAATAATGTGAGTTGGTTAAATCTTTATATGGTTTAAAAAAAAGGATCTAAACAATGGCGTAATAAGTTTGACCAGAAAATCTTATCATATGGGTTTAGAATAGATGAAGCAGAGAAATATATATACTAAAAAACCATTGATATAAATAAATATACTGAAAAACCATATATATGGTTATTATATGCTTATGTAGATGACATGTTGATTTTTGGTACCGATTTAGATGTCATCATAGAGACCAAAAACTTTTTATCACCAATGTTCAAAATGAAGGATTTTGGTGAAGCAGACTTAATACTAGGAATGAAAATTGTGTAGAATGAAAATGGATTTGTTTTTACACAATCTCACCATATTAAGAATATTCTTACAAAGCATAATACCTTCGATGGTAAACCGATGAATATACCATTCAATCCTAGTATTACATTAACTAGAAATGAAGGTCATGGGGTTTCAAAGTGTGAATATGCAAGTGTGATTGGTAGCTTAATATATCCAATAAATTGTATGAAGCTTGATATAGCCTATGCTATTAGTTAATTAAGTCAATATTCACATAACCCTAGTAGAAGTCATTGGAATATTGCATTTAGAGTACTAAGATATCTAAACAAAACTCTAAATTATGCACTTCAATTTTCTAGTTATCCTGCTATTTTGAAAGGTTTTAGTAATGTAAACTGGAACTCTGACATCGATGAGTCTAAATCCACAGGTGCATATATCTTCACCTTAGGTAGAGGTGCGTTCTTATAAAAATTGAAGAAACAAACGGTTATATCTCATTCAACCATGGAATATGAGATCATAGCCCTAAGAGCCGAGGAAGAAACTGAATGGATTAAAACTCTATTAAATAATTTGCCATTAGCATTGAAACCTATTCCCCTTATTGTAATACATTGTGATTGTGCAGCTATTAGTAGAGCTCGGAACGAAATATACAATGGGAAATCCAGCAAGTGCGACTAAAGCACAACTATGTAAGGACATTGTAGTAATAATTGTTAACTTTGTCAAATATGAAATTACGCCTTTTGGATCAACACACTTGTAAAGGTGTGTGCGTGTGGAAGCTTGAGGAACAAGTAGAATTATGGTTAAGTCCTAGATGGGGGGTGATTAGGACCTTTTAAAATTCTTTTCGCCTACTTAACAGTTTTATCAAATTAAACGAAAGTAGTAAGAACACTTCGGCTTCCAAGCCTAAGTGGGTCCAATCATAAGACTAGCATATGGTTTAAGTAATAAGCTAACTAGTCTAAGTAAGCATGGACTATCAAATGATTAAACTAATCAAGCTCCTAATCTATGCAACCTAAGTAGACTATATGAGAGTGGATTATATAAGCTCAAGTCTAATAAGTGAAAGTACATCTTGTGTGTGGATGTGCCTATCTAGTGCCTAGCATACATTCCTATCAAGCATTCATAATTAAACAATTAAACATTCAATGCTAAGATAAGAATGTGCTCAAAACAATCACAAACACAAGCATGTATAGTGGTTCGACTTTGGGTCTACTCCGCTCCCGGTTCCATTAAGCACATCGACATTCACTATATGGAGGTTTTAAATGAGGTTCACCTCTCAACCTTTACACAGAGGTTTTACCGGTTCACCTCTCAACCACAACAGAGTTTTGGACAAGGGCTAACTTTCAACCCGACGCACGTTCACTTCCGTGTCGGAGGCTGCCCCTTGGAGACTTTGTTTAGGCCCGGCAAACGAGCCGAGGTATGCCAAATGCCCCTAGTCTTTAGGCCCGACTAACGTGCCAAGGAACGTCCAACGTTCCTAGAATTTTAAGCTCAACTAACAATCCAAGGATTAGCAAACGACCCTATATCGAGTTTGACAAATAAATTCTACACTCAATTCTTACAGGGAAAAGAGTGGATGGACTCTCAACAATTTGACAACCTTGTCGAATGAGCCCCTTGTTCAGCACCTCTTCGGGTTGCTTGATATCCACTCTCCCGTGCTTCAATTAGCTCCCCTTTGCTCCCCCGATCGTGTTGCCGCTGCGTTGCCAATGCCTCAACTCCACTTGAACAATCACCTTGCATGTGATGCTTTTGAGATGCCCAAGGTGATAGGAGGGTAGGTTTGAGATCTTTACAACTAATGAAAATGGGTTGCCTAGAGTATCTCACCTACAAGGATCTCATCATAGAGCTTTAGATAGGAATATAACTATCAAGTTTGATCCAAACTCTAGAGATCAAAATAAGGGGAAGGTCATCTTCTTCATGAGCTTGGAATGCTCCATTCTTGTGTTAAATCACAAGGAAGATGCCTTGTTAGGGTTAGGATATGAGCCTTAAATGGTCTCCAACAATGGTGGCTTCAATCTCCTGAAAATCCCTCTTCTTACTCAAAAAATCGAGCCTAGCCTTTATATAAACAAACCCCCAACGGACATAAAATGGCTATAAAACGGCTAGATTCCGACCAATCGGTCTCATCGACCGGTCGGATTGGGGTCCTCGACCAGTTGAATATATGGCCTGGACGCGAATTAGTGGCCATCCTTTGGGTGATCTTTTGGGACACCTAAGGCCAATCTAAGATGACTACAAATATGCCTATTGGGTCACGGTCATTTAGAGGTTATGGTTTTGGTTTGGTTCAAGGTTAAGGCTTCACCAAGGCATCTCTTTTACCTGCTTCTTCTTTCTTGATGCAGTAGGTCCACTTGAGTCTTCGTCTTCATTAAGCTCAACCGACACTAGACTCACTTACCTAAGTAATTGACAAATAAGGTACACTAGTATGCCACATAAAAGTGCACAAAAAAATCATGTGAGAATTTGGTTGATCCTTTAACAAAAAACCTTGCAAGAAAAAGGATAAATAAAAAAAAATCAAGGGGAATGAGATTGTTGCCCTTAAAATAAATTTCAATCTTAAGAACCCAACTTGATGAATGGAAATATCCTAAGAAATCTAGGTTCAATGGGTAATTGAGATTGGAAGTTTGATTAGAGAGCACTAATGTGAATGAGAATTGACATTATGAAAATCTCATTCCCAAGGTGTGAAATGCTGCTACTACCATAATGTGAGATAGGTTGGATTAAATTCCTTAATGAGTTTATAACTATTATAGTGGGATATTGGTTATAAGATGTCCTTGATAGGCTCACCTATATGAGTGTGGAAGTATGGCCATTGTTGGGAAAAATCTCTCTTCTTGACCACACGCACAGCAATATCAGAATTAAAAGAAGGTGAAAAAAGAGGAAAACGACATCATAGAGATTTGCGTGGTTCCCATTCGGTACGTCCACGGGTTCACACCAATCCACTATGCTCAAAGGCAAAAAATGAAGATGCAACTCTCAATACAATGACGACTCTCTCTCATGACAGAATATATGTTACCCCAAGTTGATCTTTTGACTTTTGATGAAGGAGTTCTCTCTTTCGAGATTGCTCTGTCACGAATAAAATGATAATCAACTTCAATGTGCTTGGCGTGAATAGAGGATATGTAAATATCAACCAAGTTATCACAATGAAGAGTCATGGGAGAGGAGGCATAAAGCCCAAGTTCAAACAACAACGCAAACAAAGGAATTCACACACATAATGAGTAATAGCCCGATATTCTACCTCAACACTGGAATGAGCTATGACAGGTTGTTTCTTGCTTTTCCAAGTGACGAGTTCTCCACCAACCAAGGTGCAATAAGTAGAAGTGGATTGGTGATTAGAAAGTGACCCAACTCAATCAACGTCATTATAGGCCTCAATTTACAAATGATCTTGTTTGGAATAAAGAATGTCTCAATTGGGAGAGCCCTTCATAAACTTGAAGATATAATAAACAACATGAAAATGACACGTGGGAGGATCATGCATAAATCGGCTCACCACAATTACAGCATGGGCAATATCTAGAGGGGTCATGGTAAGATAAATGAGTTTGCCATGTGGGAGGATCATGCATAAATTGGCTCACTACAATTACAGCATAGGCAATATCTAGAAGGGTCATGGTAAGATAAATGAGTTTGCCAACAAAGCGCTACTACATGCCAACATCAAGAAGAATATCACCACTATCAAGCTAGAGACAATGATTTTGCTCAATGGGGGTATCCATAGGCCGGGTGCCCAGCAGGCAATACTGCGGAGTAGATCAACAGTATACTTCCTTGAGAGATCGCAATATCTCGACCCAAACACATGATTTCAATACCTAAAAAATATCATAAAGGCCTAAGAACCTTTATATCTCAAACTCCTTGCCTAGAAATGATTTCAAGGACTAGATTGTGTCTACATCATGAGACGTGACAATAAGAACAGAGTATGATTAGCATGACTTCGAGTGTATCTGAACTTTAGTAAGGATGACTAAAGCCCTCAAACCATTCTTGGAGATTGCTTGAAACCAGTGTTTGAATTATCTCCGATATTATCTCTATTTCTAGCTCAATGATACCGATAACACCGGTAGCGATACCAATAACACCGATAGTATAAAAAATTCTAGGTATCGCCGACGTATCACTAACTATCGTCAATGTATCAATATCATCAATATTTTCAACTGTGTAAATCTCAGGCATCATTTGTATTGTCAATGCATTGATATCGCCGATGTATCACTAATATTTTTTACTGTATAAATTCCAAGCGTCGCTTATATCGTCAATGTATTTGCAATATTTCGATAATATTGCCAATGTATCGATACGCCAAAAATTTGTATATTAAAAAAATCCCATTTCATATTTTTCATGGGCGTATGGTTGTATGCAGCGTTCAATTTTTCGATGATAATAACGAGACCACAATCTTTAGTTTCTTTTTCAATTGTTAACGATTTGTTTGGAAATATCATGTGTTGTCGATATTCTGAAATTTGGAAGTTTAGATGGAAGGTCAGATATTAGATGGATAGATGGGGTGGATGACATGGTTGGAACTGATTTCTTATAGCAGCACATGCTTTTAGGCTCCCATTAAATAGAAACATATTATGTGTGCGTTCTTTTTGCAATTTTTTTATTCCGAAATATGCAAATATGTGTATTTTATTATCTCCTGAGGTTTCACTGAAAAATTCCTTCGTTTTTTCCATTCCCCCCATTTTCGGTTATCAGCGATATTATCGGCGATATCGATTTTGTTTCCGTATCCCTGGCTAGCAAAACTTCTAGCGATATCAAAACTTCGAACAACGCTTGAAACCATATATAGCCTTACAAAGTTTACGACTAAACCCCTTTTCGATAGCAGGAATAAACACCGGAGGAGGAGCTGTATGCACTTATTGAAGATATCTATGCAAGAAGACATTTTTAATATCAAGTTGTTGAAGAGGCCAGGAGAAATTGGCTGCTAAGGAGAGCAAGACTCACAAGGCTGTCCTACCATACATTGTTGATGTCATCCATTCGGACCGATGATGTCAACAATCAGCTCCACCAAAAACCCATGTGATCAACCCAGAAACTTACGTTGATACTAAGTGGAAAGGAGAAAAAAAAGAAAGAGAGTAGAGGTTGAATTTAGTTATTTATTAAATGAGGCCAATGAAGTAACCAATCCCTTGCTAAGGAAATTTAGTTGTCCTTCTGCTGGGGTTTCCTCGACTCTTTTTTGTAACCGTTTCGACCTATGTTTGAAAACTGACTCAAACTCGGTTGAATCTACTCAATTTGGCTGATTAATTCAACTCTATTATATCTGGTCACAACTCACAACTTTGTCAAGACTTGGCTTGGCTGGCTTGACTCAGTTTCACAAAACTTGGAACTGAGAAATCAACTCAATTGAACTTGAAAAAAAAAAGAATCTCTAGTTGCCAAGAAAGTACAATATTTGATAAATTAAAATTTTAAATACTATCGGCTCTATGTTCAAGACTAGAAAAAAAAAAAAAACCTTGCCCAAGTTACTCCATTAGACTTGACTCAATAAACTTTTGAGCCAAGTGGAGATTTCGAGTTTCAAAACTATGTTTTGGTCCATTTTGCAGTTTTGCCCATGATCCTAGATTCAATTCTTTGCGTAGCATTCATAGTTTGAAGGTATAATGCGATTCTTGACCAAACCAAATAGCGTTTCTGGTTAGGCCAAACAACTGTAATGGTGGGGCCTACATTTGAATGATCTGGCAGGCCTAATCATGAATGGGCCATGTCCCTAAATTCTACTTTATTAGATCATCTCAATGTTCCACATTCAACGAGAATGTTTCTGCCAATCACATGGCTAAACTTATTTGATGGGGAAGATCTTTGGGGCATGACCCATCCAAACTGGGTTCCACTAGCTGGATGGCCTGGATCACAGAAAAGTGGCCCACCTGCATCTGCTGTCCCAAATTTAAAATGCCCATCTAGTCTGGTTGAGCATTGAATGTTTCCTCTGCAATTTTTGGTCTCTTTGATAGTTCTCCATTTCAGAAATAAAATAGTTACCGACATGATCTCCTTATGCTTAAGTAGCCGTATGCATTTACTGTCGGAGCACCCCCGGGAAAGGAGCGGAAGCGTGAATACGTCGACAATGCAAATGGTCTCTTTTCTGCCCAGGCTGCACCAAAACCACCCCCAGCTATGTACTCCTTAACTGAAGGGATGAAAGTAGGAGGGAAGGTGAATTTCTTTCCCTTATTCATTTCGAAACTTCAATCTAATGTCCCCTTAATCTCTTGATTTCTATGTGACTACCATTTTGATTTTTATGTTATATCTTGACTGCACAGAGGACTGTAATTGTGCCTCCAGAGGCTGGGTACGGTAAAAAGGGAATGAATGAGATCCCGGTAAATACTGCATTTTGATTCTAATACTTGCTCATTTATAATCAAATCCACTCGGTGCAATGGCAAGAGTGTTGAAGTGGTGTTCCCTGGTGTTGGGTGTAACTCATTTGGACCCGCATGCCTCTATCCACATGGTTTCATGCATACATGTTCATGTCCACATTGCGCATGTGCATGTGTTTAAAATAATATTACAGAAGGGTCCAGGTGCCATGGCCATGTGACTCATCCAACGTGTATGCATGATGCAAGCAACCCAATCCTACCTGTCCAAATCATGGGCCCCAATGGGGATGAAACATAGCTCAGAAATCCCACCAGTTAGATGATCTTAAAAGCCTTGAATTTTACCCATTGAATTTTGATTGGTGTCATTTTTTAGCCATCCATTTGATGGTGTCACTAATGGCATGGTTAGGATTTTCCTGTCAGTGTGATATTCGGGCTGTGCTCTATCCATATTCAGGCCACGATTTAGATTGTCCAGAGTAGCATGCATGTATGCCACATGTACGGTGGATGAGGTCAGGTGCCCAGTGAGATGTAGCTTTCCAGATTTCAGTTCTCCCTGTAAAAACGGGTGCTGGATTTGTCATCTACATGTTATGTCTCTGTTCATGCTCCCATTAAAGATGTTCACGTCATGTCTCTGTTCATGCCCCCATTAGCATGTGCTTGCCGAAAGAAAACAGGAAAAAAAAAAAACTCATGCTCACTGAATTTCTGTCTATTTTGCAGCCAGGGGCTACCTTTGAACTGAATGTAGAGCTTTTACAAGTAGTGCCACCATCAGCGAAGTAGCCCAAGATAGGTGAATCACAGAGTCACATGAATTTTAACGCCCTATGGCAAATGATTCTTTTGTATATTTCTCATTGAAATGTATTTTGTAAGCATTGGTGCTATTAAATATTTCTGTATGGAATGTTTTTTTTTTTTTTTTGTTTTTTTTTTTATATTTAAAGTACACAATCTTTGGTGCACATGCATTGAAGTGTATTTAAGTGTGTGAGATTATATATATTTGGTTGTAATCATATCCTTTGAGATAATGGTGTATCTTTTAGATTTGATTTACATTTATTTTGAGCTTATCTTTTGTAACGATCTATAAAAAGAGATAATAGAAGGAGAAAGATTCGGTGAAATATTCTCCTCATTTTCTTCCTCCCCATATCTTCTACGATGTACTCTCTTAAGTTAAACATCATATTAGAGCGATGTTGGGCCATGCGGTGGATGGATGTGTGTGGGCTTAGGATATAATGCGCTTGAGTTGGGAGTCACTATCCAATGAAAGACTTAATATATGTATGATTAGACATCGTAAAATTGTCATAAGTTGGGGAATTGAAAGACTACCCAACCTGTGAACCTTGTGGTAAGTTTACTACAGGGGATTTTAGGTAAAGGCCTTAGTGACGGAGAAAGAATGGGCTAAACACTTTTCATTCAAAGCTCATATGAAGATGAACTTGTTCTCTCTCGATCTCTAGATGTTTTAGACATCTACACTATAGGTATATCCTTATTCTAAACGTCTCTAAAGATCATTACAGGTGAATTCTTCTAAGTAACAACATTCTCATTGGTTGGAGAGAATTCTACATATCTCCCATCACCTTGGTCATCTCAAGAAGATCAAATGTAAGGCGATTGATCTTTGAGCTAAGGCATTGGCAACAAGATCGGGAGAGCAAATGGGAGCTGATTTGAGTATGGGAGAGCGAGAAGAAGCAACCCGAAGCGGCGCTACAAAAGGAGCCCAATTTAACAAGTGTTAAGTTTGAGAGTCCATTAGCACTCCTTCCTTTTGGTAGGACTGAGTGTAAATTTAAGGTTGATGGTTAGCCTATTGAAAATCACGTAAGTCTCCAAGGGGAGCCACTGACACAGGTGTGTACGAGTATATTATTAGTTAACCTGAGAAATCATTGTAGCTTCTTGGATTGGAACTGAAGGGTCGGGGGGAACCTCGTTAAAACTCATAGGTTTGGAGGAACCTTATTTAAACTCCTGGGTTAGGTGGAGCCCGTAAAACCACCGTTCAGGTTGAGTGGTGAACCTGTGCCAAAACCTCTGTATAAAGGTTGGATGAACCTATTTAAAACTCTTAGGTTGGGAGGACCTGATTTAAACTTCTTAGTGAAATCCGATGTGCTCAAGGGATTAGTACGACAACCGGGAGTGGAGTAAACAAGTAGTTGAACCACTATATATGCTGGTGTTTGGGATTAATTTGAGGACATTGTTATTCTAGCATTGTTGTTTAATTGTTAATTATATGAATGCTTGAATGGAATGTATGCTATGCATGATAGGTAGATTCTCTTACACAACTTGTAGTTTCACTTGCTAGACTAGTTGCTTGGTTAGGAATATCTTTAGTAGTTTAGATGATTGCACATTGATTAGTAGCTCAACATGTTGTATATTTATAATCCATGTGCTTAGGATAGTTTGCTTAATTGCTTATTCTTTTGTAGCCTTTTTTATTGGACCCACTTATGCTTGGAAGCTAAGTGTTCTCGCTTAACTAGTTTAAAGGATTTTGAAAACGGTCCTAATCACTCCCCTCTAAGACTTAGCCATAGTTCTAGTAGCTCCGCTTTAAGTTTCCGCACGCTTAGCGTCTACAAGTGTGAGTGATAGACGCAATTTCAAGGTGATCATGCATAATGGTCATTTTTAAGATAAACATGAAAGCATACATGAAGGCATAAATTAGTATACATTAAACACAGAATTCAGCAAGATTATGCTAATCTAAGTAAGATGATAGTTTATCAACTAAATATATCAAAAGAAAGCATATGCTAAACTATCAAGGTGGGCTAATGAGGCTTGAATCCTCTTATTTGCCCCTAAGTATATAAATTAGGCTAAAATCCTCATTTTTTTTTCTATAGGTTCAGATTCTAGTTATCCTTGCTAAGTTTCTTCTAATGATTCCTGAGGGTAACCTCATTTCTCCAATCCCCTCATATAATTCAGCATATGGAGAGGGGTTGGGAACTCCTTCTCTTAGAAGGGATAATGGTCGGGATCCTCTTTTAGATTAGGGGGAAGAGAGTTGGTGGTGGAGGCCATAAGAATTCACACTGGTTTTTTATCTCCATCACTAGTGGAGTCACTAGATTCAGATTTTGACTCCTCTGTGTCATCTCATGTTACTGTCATAGCCTTTTTGCCTCTTTTCTTAGGCTTGATTAGGCATTCATTGACAACATGATCATATTCATCACAGTTGTAACATTGGATGAGATTGAATTTAAGATGATTTGCCTTTAAATTTCTCGCCCTTTTTATCATTCTTGTCACAACTCTTTCCTCTTTCAAACTTGAGAATTCTCTTAAACTTTTTTATTCAATTCTTCTTCTTCATTATTCCCATCACTATATTCGGAAGACTCACTTTTAATTTTCTTTTTCCTATGTGAGTGCCTATGTGATGTCTTCAAGACAGTGCTTCTCTTCTTAGAAGGGGTCTTAAAGTGTAGTTCATGAGTTTATAGGAAACCTAAGAGTTCTTTTATTTTCATCGTGTCAATGTCTCTATACTCTTCTAATGCTATGACTTTGGAGTTAAATCTCTCCGAGAGGGACTTAAAGATTTTTCTACAAATTCGCCCATCTGGAACCCTTTCTCTTAAGCTACACATGGAGTTATAAATGTGATTCAATCTAGCATAAAACTTCATAAAAGTTTCATCCTCACCGATTTTAATGTTTTCAAATTGTATGGTGAGGAGTTGTAATTTGGAACGTTTGACAGTACTCGTTTCTTCATGTGTGGTATCTAGGATCTCCAAACTGATTTGTTATTCACACAATTACATATACAATAAAATTTATCAGGTGAGACAATAGAAAGATTGCATTGAGACCCTTGGCATTGTAGCCACAAAGTGACCTTTCTCGGTCACTCTAATTTTTCATTGGTTTGAATTGGGTGACCCAACTTCATCTCGTTCCACCAGTGCGGTCAAACCTCATTGAACTAAGTCTCATACTATTGGTTCAATGGATAATAAAAATATTTGCATCTAGGCCTTCTAGTATGCATAATTTGATCCGTCAAAATATGGTGGACGAGTAATAAAGTTACTCTCCTCTTAGGTAGACATCATGCTATAAACAATCCTACCTAGCCTAATCTACTCTATACCTCCATCAGACGAGGAGATCAATCCTGGTACATAAGATCTTCCAGAGGTATGGGCATGTCCTTTGGAACAAAATTCTCTACGAATGACTTTAACCGTTGTCTATTAACTTTAATTATGTTACCATTCGCAGGATTTTCTATCTCGATGGCCCCTGTGAGGATAAACAATCTTAACAATGAAAGGGTCAGTCCATTGACATCTCAGCTTACCAAGAAATAAGTGAAGTCTTAAATTATACAAGAGAATCTTTTAATTATGTTTGAATGATTTTTCGAAAATATGTTTATTGTGAAACGCTTTCATTCTACTCTTGTAAATCTGGAAACTCTCATATGCACCGTTTTGGATCATGTTAAGCTCATTCAACTATAACTTTCTCAGTGAACTAGCCTTGTCAACTTTGAAATTCAATGTCTTAATTGCCCAATAGGCTTTGTGTTCAAGTTCCACCGGCAAGTGGTAAGCCTTTGCATTGACAAGTCTATAGAGAAACATTCCAATAGGGGTTTTATATGTCATGCGGTAAGCCCACAATGCATCGGTCAGTCTAAGAGACCAATCTTTGCGATATGGTTCACCATCTTCTCTGGTATGTGCTTGATTTCCCTATTCAATATCTCAACTTGCCCACTTGTCTGTGGGTGATAAGGGGTACTCACTTTATGCGTTATGTTGTATTTATTCATCAAGTTTTTGAATGACCTATTGCAAAAGTGGGAGCTACCATCACTTATGATGGCTCGGGGCAGTCCAAATCTGGACAAGATATTTTCTTTGAGGAACCATAGAATCGTACGATGATCATTGGTTCTACATGGAATCGCCCCAACCCACTTAGACACATAGTCTACTACGAGTAATATGTAGAGATAACCAGAGGATGAGGGGAATGGTCCCATGAGATCGATGCTCCAACAGTCAAATATTTCTATGATTTAAATTGGGTTAAGGGGCATCATGTTTCTATGAGACAACCCTCCTATCTTTTGATAGCGCTCACATGCTTTACAAAACTCATGGGTGTCTTTAAACATGGTTAGCCAATAAAAACTGCATTGCAGCATTTTAGCAGTAGTTTTCTTGGTGGAAAAATGAACGGTTAGCCCCTATTACATAAGCACTAGATAGGGGCCTGAAAAACTAGCAACGCCCTATCGGTGGAAAAATGACCACCACACGCATGGGCCAACGATCATCGTTACGCGCTAGCTCCAGCAGTCTTGTGTTCTATTTACCGAGCCTTTGGTGGCGTTATCAGCAATAAAGGCTCTGTTTCTTTCGGGATAAACTCTTCCTTCTGCGGATGGCATTATCGCTCGGGTTGGCTTGGAGTTTACTTCCCTTAGGTTTACGGTATGGAACTCAAGGATTTCATTCGAAGAGGATCGGTTCCATTGCATGCTTTTCAGAAGCGGAAGATGAGCAATGAGAATTTAGCGACTATCGAGGAGAAGATTGCCTGTCATGACACGTCGACTATCCGGTATTGCTCGAGGATGATGAGAGTCTTGGCTCCTGCGAGCGTTCATTTCTGATATCAATTCGCCCAGGTTCACCGCCTTTAAGAGAAGGGGCTGAGTTTTGGAGAAAGCCATACTATCCAAATAGATTTGCTCAACAATTCGGTTACGACCAAAGGGTACCTGAGACTCTCGAGCCAGTAACGAGAGAGCAGCAAGCCTATGGTATAGGGCCGATCCACCGGAAATGGATGTGGCGACAACTCTTGCTCACCAGATCGGGTTGTTCCTTTATTGTTCCGGGTACGGAGTATACTCCCGGTGCTACATACAGTTAGATGAGGTGGTGGGCTCACCAATATTCTTTAATCCGGAACAATTTGCACGTAGCTGATCCTATCTTTGTCTCGCCTCCCATCATTGACCCTGCTCCTGCTGTGGTCTTGGCTATGTATCTGAACAATCACACTAACTTGCTACACCGGGTGTGCAGAAATTTATGACCTCTCTGAATGTGATAATTGATCATGAGAAGCCTGAGCATACGCTTGAAGGGTGGATTGCTTATGGGCAGAGGATCACACTACAAGGGGATCAGGATTCTCCACTTCTTGACCCTGTGTCAGAGGCACAGAGAGAGCGTTATGATATTGGTGATGATGACGATGGCGATGATGGTGAGGGTGAGGGTGATGGTGTTGCAGCAAGGACTCCATCGACTGGTAATCGGGGAAGCTATGACCAGAGTCCAGCAAGTCGAGGGAGTCTATCCAGACGCTCTGTTCCTGGAGATAGCGATTCTGAACCATCTCCTGAGCGGTTTGGGCCTCAAGTGAAGACTGCCCATCGTGTCCTTATTGTCGATGGAGGAAAGAAGATTAAAGAAATGCGGAAGCTGTATAAGGTTAAAAGATTATGGAGTCGACTCTCCAAAGTTGCCAGCAGCGCTCCGACTAATAAAGCCAGTGAAGCAAGGGAGGAAGGGGAGATGAACTCTCAAGCAGATCTTAGTGGAAACCACCCTATAGAGGAGGGTGATGATAATGAGCCGATACACGATAGATCTATCCCCGAAGCAGATACAGAACCCATCCCTATGGATCTTGATGGTGGGGTGCAAGCTGAAGATCCTCCCCTTGCCGACCCTGTTGAGATTGAGGTCGCAGCTAACCCCTATTCCTGAGATAGGGCTTGCTACTGTTGCGGAAGGGGCAGTACCTCCCTTGACACTTCCACATAATGAAGATATTAGGGTTGAGGAGGCTGGTTTGTCCTCTCGGGAGGCTGCAGTTTCTGATGTTGCTAGTATGCCCGAGCCTGTCATGGAAGCACCCCCTGTTGTTGAATCAATTCAAGCCACCACTGCCCCTGAGATCGTCGTACTTTCTTCTCATGAATTGCCTAAGCCAGCGGTGGAAACTGTAACTGAATGTACCCCGACATCATCATTGCCCATTGCTTCAAATAGTGCCCCGATCGACGATGTTCTTGTAGCTACTGGTATATTGTTTATCTTTACTATTTTGTCTGCTTTCTTTCGTCTGTGGTTTCATATGTATTGACGCCTATCCTTGTTCTATCAGCGACTAGTTTTGCTAGCATCTCTGCGCCTGTCATCTTGCCTAAGGTGGTCGTTTCTTTGCTCCAAGGGATGCCAATCATTAAGGCTAGGGTTCTGAAGACACTTCTATCATTCGTTGTCGAAGCCCTGAGGAATGTGAAGGAAGAACGATTGCTTAATGAAGGGGTGAAGGCTTTGGAGGTGCATATTGAGTGGCTTGGCGTAGATGCCTCTGTATTAAGTCAATACGTAGCCTCATTCAAAGCAGAGGTTGTGTGGGTCAAGGAAGCCAAGCAGCTTAGACCTGATCCTTCTGCCGATATGAAGCGTGATGAACTACGGACCCTCCTTCCAAATTTTGAGTCACGTAGAGCTTAGATGACTGCGACTACTTCAG
Source organism: Liriodendron chinense (assembly GCA_003013855.2). Lineage (NCBI taxonomy): Eukaryota > Viridiplantae > Streptophyta > Magnoliopsida > Magnoliales > Magnoliaceae > Liriodendron > Liriodendron chinense. The sequence goes on from ML058433.1 coordinate 7,118,543, forward strand.
ACTGGGAGAGGACCAACAATGAACGTCAAGAAGCCGTGGCCCGTATCGCAACACTGGATGAATAAATCAATGTCTCCAAGTCGAGCGTTCACTGATCTATCTCCAGTTGGTACGGCTCGACAGTCAGGAGTCCCGTCTGCAAGCAACTGCTGAACAACAAAAAGCAGAATGCGATGCCATGGAGGCTCAGGTAACAGCATTGCAGCAGTCACTCCAGAATGTCCCGGATCCTGTCCAAGTCTTGGCGGAGGCAAAGAGAACATAAAAGGCTGCTCAGGAGTTAGCAATAGATCTATTCAAACAATTTCTTAAAAATTTAAATGCGTAATTTTGTGTAAGGATTTCTATGTTGTATATTCAAGAATTTTTTGTAGCAATGAAATGTATAACATGTGTATTATTTCTAGTATGTTTCAAGTTGTGTAATTATATCTTTATTCAGAGAATTAATATAGAAAAATAGTAGATTCGCATGCAGGTAATCGTCCCCTTATCAGGACTGAACCTGCACCCATGGAGATCGAACTTTGAACAAGTCTCAACTTCGAGTTCATTCTTCTATCTTGAATTTGACAGTCTTAGAAAGAAAATGTGGCATGCTTGGTGTGTTCTAGGTTTTAATAACTTTCCTGATACCTGCGTGCACACACACGGAACGAATAATTAGTATTTAATATTGCAAATATTCATCATCGTATTGTTTTGCTTCTTTTAGTATCTTATTTATTACACTTTCCCTCTAATGGGGTGTCTACAAATCACGATGATAAACAAATGTTAAGTGTAATATCTCTTCAGAAACCGGGCGTTCACCAGGGAGCTGATGCCTTGTCCTTTGCAATCTATCACCCGGTAGGCTCCGTTAGAATATACTTCATCTATGATGCAGACGGGATCCCATTTTAGATAGAATTTGCTTTTGGGACCTTGGGATGGCGTTGGTCGTTTCATCATTAGTACTAGATCACCCTTCTTGAATGACCTTCCACGGACTCGTTTATCATATGTAGCTGATATTTTCTTTTGGTACATTTCGAGCCTTTGTTGAGCAGCGAGTCTCTTTTCATCTAAAGCATCGAGTTTAGCCATTCTGATCTTGGCATTATGCTCGGTTGTTAGTGAGTGTCGAAGTGCGACCCGTGGTGACTCAACCTGTGTTTTCATCGGGATCACAGCTTCTATACCGTACACCAATGAGTAGGGTGTAGCTCGAGTGGTTGTACGTTGTGTAGTCCGATATGCCCATAGTGCTTAAGGCAATCGTCTTTCCCAGTCTTTCTTATTCTCCACCACTGTCTTCTTCAGAATCTTCACAATAGTCTTATTGAATGTCTTGGCCAGTCCATTCGTTGGAGGATAATAAGGCGTTGAATAACAATGCTTGATCTTGAACTTCGCACATAACTTATCGATAGTAGCATTCTTGAAGGATGTTCCATTGTCTATGGTAATTCTCTCAGAGATACCATGTCGGTATAGTATGGTGTGACGAATGAAACCTTTAATATGTCTGGCTTTCACATTTCTCAGCGCGACTGCTTCAGCCCATTTGGAGAGATAATCAGTTATGGCTAGAATGTACTAAAGCCCATGGGAGGATGGTGGACTAATCGGCCCGATCATGTCCATGCCCTAGGCTGTAGAAGGCCAGGACATTACTGACTGATGCAAGTTCTTGCCTCCTTGGTGAGCACCGCATTATCCTTCGTGAGCTTCTTTCAATGTAGCATGCGTTTCGTCTTGGCTCAAACATTGCAGTAATACCCCTTCGTATGACCGTCTGTAAGTACGTCATTCTGGAGTATAAATGAACCGGCGCGTCTTCTAACTTGTGTGCGCATTTTGGGATCTTCTGGCAAAAATCCGTACTTTAGATAATCAATGAATGACCTTCTCTAATCATCTTCCTCTGTAATCTCAAAGCAACAAATGGGGTTGACACTCAATTCTCCACTACGCAGCGCGGTTGTCGGTAGAGTTCTCCTTTCTTCAATTGTTACCTGAAGCGGGCTGCCCCCAGGATTAGCCAGAGCAGCGGCTAAACTGACGAGTGCATCTGCTTATACATTCTCCTATATCGATATGTGTGAGATACCGCTGTTCTGAAACTGATCAAACATTGACCGCGCTTGGTGGCAATAGGGTGATAACTCAGGCTTGCGAACCTCGTATTCTGTCGTCAGTTGCCCGATAACGAGCCTAGAATTCCCATAGATACGTATTTCTTTAATCTGCATTTCTAGGGCCAGCTGTAACCCAATAATAAGAGCCTGGTACTCTGCTTCATTGTTGGTGCATGTTGGGACTATCGTGAATGAGTAGGGTAACAAGTCCCCTTGTGGACTGATGAATATAACTCCTACCCCTGCCCCTATCGCTCTGGGTGCACCATCGAAATACATTTCCCAATGACGCGCTTCATTAATCGTCATAACTGATCGTCTAGGAGCTCATACTTTATTTCTTCGCCACTTGACACCGGATGTGCGGCAAGGAAGTCTGCAATTGCCTGTCCTTTGATGGCCCAAGCCGGCATGTATGTGAAGTCGAATTTTGACAAGAGAAGGGCCCACTTGGCCAACCGCCCATACAACATGGGTCTATTAATGAGAAACTTTATGGGATCCGCTTTGGATATAAACGTTATCTGGTGAGAGAGATAATAATGTCTGAGTTTCTTGACAGCAAAGATCAATAGGCAGATTTTTTCGATCGCTGAGTAGTTGAACTCAGCTCCTACTAGTGTGTAGCTCAAGTAATAGAGTACACTTTCCTTCCCTTCTTCATTCTTCTAGGCTAAGAGGGCTCCCAGTGAGTTTTCGCCAACGACAATGTAGAGGATTAGTGGCTCTCCCTTGATCGGTGTTGTAAGGACTGGAGAATTTTTAAGTAGGTCTTTCAGAGAGTCAAACGCTTTCTAACAAGAATCGTCCCACTCAAACTGGACGCCTTTCTTGTTGAGGAGTGAAAGTGGTTGACAATGACTAGATAAATTCGAGATGAATCTTCTTAAGTAAGCGACCCGGCCTTGGAAGCTTTTCAACTCTTTGAGATTCTTTGGAAGTGGCATCTCTCTGATTGCCTTAATCTTCGTCGGGTCAATCTCTATGCCTCAGTGCCTGATGATAAATCCCAAGAACTTGCCTGAGGAAACCCCGAACGCGCATTTCAACGGGTTCATACGGAGGCTTTTCTTTCTCAATTTTTTAAACACTTGCCGCAGATGTTCTCCATGTTGCTCATGCTTGGCCGACCTCACTACCAGATTGTCCACATAGCATTCGACATGCTTGTGCATCATATCCTGGAAGATCACTTGCATCGCGTGCTAGTATGTTGCGCCCGCGTTCTTTAACCCGAAGGGCATCACAAGATAACAATATATGCCCAACATCATACGGAAAGCTGTCGATTCTTCATCTTCTGGGGCCATGTGGATCTGATTGTACCCCAAGTAACCATCCATGAAGGACATCACTGAGTATCCAGTCGTGCTGTTAATCAGTAGTTCTGGTATAGGCAGTGGGAAATCATCTTTAGGGCATGCTTCGTTGAGGTTTTGAAAGTCTACATAGACTCGGATCTAACTGCTCTTCTTCTTAACCGGCACAATATTTGAAATCCATCATGGGTATTTAACTTCTCGGACGAACCCGGTCTGGATTAACTTCTCAACCTCTTCTTCGATCTTAGGCACTATATCTGGATGGAATCGTTGTTGAGGCTGTTTAACCGCCTTCTTCCCTTTCATGATGCCCAGCTTGTGCATCGCAATTGTTGGACTGAGCTTTGGCATTTCTAAGCATGTCTAGGCAAATATATCTTTCTTCTCTTTCAACAGTTGAATATATTTCTCCCTCTCTTCTCCCGGGACATTCCTACTTAGGTACGTATTTCTAGGCTCTTCCGGGGTTCCCAGATTTATTTCTTCGAGCTCATCTATCGTGGGCTGTCCCTTATCCTCTATCTATGCGGGCGCGGCACTGGGTTGGACGATATCGACCGCCTCCTGCGGTTGTACTTCTTCCGTGGGACTGATTGTTACCATGTTCACGTGTCTAGTCTTCATCTTTGCCCCTCGTCCTACTTTAATAAGCTTCGGTGTTTTCTTCAAACGGGGCTAACATTCTTCTATTCCGGGCTGATTCTGAATAATAGAAGCCCATGTTCTTCATGATATTACGGCTGACTTCACTATATCTTTCTTCTTCTATTGGTTGAGGTAGACTGGATGATTTCTCAGCCTCGTCCTCAGACTGCATAGGTTCGTTTGACACCGAATAAAATTTGATTTCTTTCTTTGCATTGGCACTTGGTGGTATAAAAAACTGGCTAGGAGCTTTTGGGAAAGGCTTAACTCTTCCTATTTTTGGCACCAGCATGTTGAAGCTAGATTTGAGCACACTCATGTGCTGATTTAATATCATCTTTAAGATGGATTGCCCTGGCTGTCGCAAGTGTCTCGGAACTACATAAAATTTCTTGGTGATCTGTTGAGGTTCTTCTTCTGAATAACTCATGGTTTCTTTCTGAGTAATAAGCCGAGGCTTGCTTTTTTGTTCAAACTTTTTGACTTGAGGTTTTGCCACTTGCCCTTTTTGCATTACATCGGGCTTCTTCACGACCTCTCTTTTGTCAACCAAGTCAATAGTACTAAGCATCGACCGGGAACGATTCAGCAACCATATACGGTTTCGGGTCTGCTGCCACTCTGTACTGAACTCCCTCTCTGTTGTACTTGAAGCATTGATGATAGGTTGAGGGAATGATGTGGTTCTGATGGAGCCATGGCCTTCCTAGCAGAAGATTATACATTGTTACCGCATCGATTACTTAACATGTTACCTTCGTCTTTAGCTCTTTAATTTCTAGCATCACGGTGATTGACCCTAGAGTACACTGGCTATCTTGATTAAACCCTTGAATAACCATGGTGCTGGGACGCAAGGATGACGGTCTATAACCTAATCTCTGTAGCATTTTTAATGGCATAATATTTACTGTGGATCCATCGTCAAGTATACATCGCTTAACTTCTGTGTCTCTAATCGTCCCTATAACATCAACGGACGATTGTGGTCACTTCAATCATGCGGTCTTCTTCGAAAAATGTGATTGCAGAGGGGTGATCTATTTGCATTGCTTGCTAAATTAGTACATGTCCTTCCCATAACTCATCTGGGTTGTTCATTTCTACTTCAATCTCTATCATCATCACTTCTCTGACTTCACTGTCCAGCAAAGCATTGATTAACATCTCCCTATATACCTTCGAGAAACATAAGGCATCGTATATGCTCAAGCGAGCTGGGACCTTTCACAGATGTGACACCACATCATACACTACTGGTGCTACCCCTTGTCTTGGCTCTGGCCGACTGGACGTGGCTTCAACAACTTTCTCTTTCAACTTCTGCCCCTAGGGCCTTGTTGACGGTCTACCCGGGTTTCCATCTTCTTGCATCGGGTCAACTAGTTCTGGCAGAACGTGTTCTGGCAGAACGTGTTCTGGCATTTGTTTTCTGGATCGGAGAGTAACGGCATTGACTTTCTCTTCACTTGCCCGTGATGCCTCTCTCGCTGACGGCTGTTCTGTGAATGATACCATCGCACAATGTACCTGAGCCTCGATAAGTCGGCTCTTCCCTTGGCTTGTTCTTTTCTCTTTTCTTATCCCTTTCTTCTTGCGGTTGAGGAGTCTTCGTCTATTCTTGAGCTTCCTCCTGCTGCTGACCAAAGTCCAGGGTTCTTCGGGTTTAGGGAACGGGGTGCGCAAGCGTACATTTTCTTCTGAGGGAAACATTGAAACTATCCCAGATATTTCTTTCCTGGTTGTTTTTGGTGATTTCATACTGATCACCCTTGGTTGATCAATCCTTGTATTCTTCCCTTTAGACTAAAATAGTCTTTTGTCTTATGACTCAGACAATGATGGTATTTGTAATACCGGGGATCATTCACTCTCCCAACTTCGTGTGGACGAACTGGTTCTGGTAAGCGGAGTATATCGTCTTCCACTAGCTGTTCCATAATGGGGACCAGATCGGCCATGTCGAACGTGTATGGGCCATTGACCCTTTTTCTCTCGGCTAAAGTTATTCCTCGAGAAACATAAGGCCTCTTGCTTTTGTCTTGGGTAGGCGCTGCTTTCATGTCTGGCTTGGATTCTACAATCGGCCACTTCCGATCTCTTAAGTCTTTGCCCTTGTTTACATTATGTGTTTCTGCAATCCTTTCTCCTTCCCTCCTTTGCCTTTCGGGCTTGAAGTTCACCCATGTCGCGGCTTCTTCCACCAAATGTGCTTTAGTGGCTAGCTCTCGGAAAGAGTAAAAACTATTCCTAGATAACCCGTACGATATCATTGGGTCTAGGGCTCGCATACAAATCTTTATTTTCTCTTTTTCATTGGGTAACTCTTGGCATTGAGCAACTATCGTCCCCCAACGATCCATGAACTTTTCCATAGGTTTGCCCTGTCTCTGTCTGATTAAGGCCAGATCTGTCACTGACGTTTTTCTTTCTGTAGTAAAGAATTTCTAGATGAAGCTGTCTTGCATCTGTTCCCACGATCTTACTGATCCGGCTGGTAGTGACATGTACCATTGGAAAGCCTTTCCTATCAGCGTCGACGCAAATAGCCGCATACAGTACTATGGAACGGCCAACCAATTCCCCAATGTTATAAGGAAATGAGTAATATGCTCCTCTGGTGATCCTCAACCATCGAATTTTTTGAAGTCTGGACATCTGAAGTTAACTGGGACTGGTATTTCTTCTATCTGTAGCGGGTACAAAACTTGATATTTATAACTGGTTCCTTTTTCTTTCTCTTTCTCTTGTCGCATGAGATTTCGTTTGCGACAATTCCTCTCTTGACATTTGCGCAGTCGGGGCGAGCATTCCCTCTGCTGAAACTCTCCTGGTCTGGGTAAGCAGTTCGGCATCGGCTGGTCCTTCCACTGCCCCTTGGGACTCTTCGGCTGATTGGCGCGTAGGTGGTACAACACTTCTGGTAGCATTCTAAGCTATCAAAGTGGTCAACACTTCCTAAATGATTCTCATTCGCTCATTCGTTTCACGATTAGCCTGAACTAATCTGTCAATCTGATCTTGGACTGTAGGCAATTCTTCTGCTTCATACGGCTCTTCTTCTTCCTCTACTACTTGAACCATTGCGATCTGCACCGGTCGTACCTTCTGAACCTGTCCCTGTGTTAGTTTGAGGACTGTCTGAAAATGCGGTATAAGGTTGATTACCGCTTTTGTAGAAGCAAGAAACAAGTTACCTTGTCCTAGAGGGGGTGAATAGGACACTTTTTAAATTACCCAATTACACACTTGTAATCATGCAAAGTATTCTTAGAGCGGGAGGTCACCCTGTCATGCGTGGAGCCCTTTGGCATTCCATCCCTCCTCGCACAAATCGGCTGGGATGGTGTGCCACGATTTGGAGGTGTGGACATCCCGAGGTTGTGTATGTATTTTTGTCTAAAATCATCAGCCCTGTTGGAAATCCTCCATCGTGCGAGGTCATTGTAGGAGGACGTGTGGTGAAAATCACCGCCCAAACGATAGCGGACCTCATTGGGATTCCCATGTCCACAGCCCCTCAACCTAATGACAATCTTCTTGATTTTACTCTACGGGCTGATTGGACACGATATCTGTGTCGGGGTCCCAATCCCGAGCGGATAGATGGTAGTGCACTCCGGGCGTCCGAGATGTCCAACCGATTCCGAGTGCTCCACCAAATTTTCAGCACAAATGTCTATCCACGTAGTACCAACAAATCCGATCTCACAGCCAATATGGTCAATCTCCTCTATCACGTTGGTCATGGGACGCGTCTGTGTCTTCCATCTATCATTTTGCATCATATCCTGGACTCTCTGCCCAACACCCGCAACACCATACCTTTTGGCTGGATCATTACCCATTTGGGCCAAGACTGCGGTTTCACAAATATTGTGGTTCATCCTATTCCTCGTCGTACCTTCAAGGACCTCAATATCAAGAAGATGGCTCTACCAAGAGAGGATAATGTGGAAGACCGGGACTTCTCCCATTCTCCCACACAGGTGTCTTCTGGCACCCATAGTGGGTCTTCAGCTCCAGCCCCGACGCCGGCCCCAGCTCGTCGATCGGTCAAGCGGCGACTTCCGTCTGACGCCTCTTCCGCACCTCCTCCTCCCAACTCGGAGCAGATCATTGCCCAACTAGATCGTGTGGAGGGCGCTCTAGCTCAACACGGTGAGCGGTTGACGCGTCTTGAGAACCTGATGCAGACCATACATGATGCTGTTCAGCGCCTCACATCAGCTCTCTCATGTCGACGCGATGATGTCTATGGACCTGCTCCATAGCTGCCTATATTTTTAGATGGGGTCCGTAGTGTATCTGCAGTCGCGGATATCTTTTTGGGGCGACTTTATTAGTTATACCTTTCAAGCATAATCACAAAATTGAGTCCTGTCACCTGTCATGTGTCGGGAGCATCCACTATCAAGGTACCGCCTAGTGTTTCTTCCGGCTCTAAGGGCTGTATGGATAACTAAGCATTTGTTCTTTACTACCCATTTAGAGACTACCCTTTTTGGAGAACCAGGCTTCTTGGTTGATTCTAGAGATGTCATCGTTTGAGCATAAGGTGTTGAGGTTTTTTCTTTGGCAGGAGCTTGGCAGTCAGAGGCAATATGACCACAGCGTCCACAGTTGTAGCACTTAGGATCTTTTGGCTTGTTGTAAGATTTTCCTGTATAGCGCTTTTTGTCAAAAGATTTGCTATTTTTGTCAACCCTTTTTCCTTTGTTTTAAAGAATTTTCTAAACTTCTTGGCCATAAGAGCCATTTCATTCATATCCATTTCTTCATCACTATCAACTACAGATTCTGTGTGTAGTGTGTGAGGTTTTCAGCACTGTGTTTCTACTTTTTGGGGATTTCTTGAAATGAAGTTCATGGGTCTGTAGAGTCCTAGTAAGTCTTCTATTTTCATAGTATCAATATCTCTACATTCCTCAATAGTCTATGACATATGTGCTGCATTCTCATTTCACTAACCTTTGTCAATCATTGACAAAAAGGGGGAGAAGTTATCCCACCAAAAGGTCCAGGTTATTTTTTTGTTGATCTTTTGTGTGCAGGGACTAAGGGGGAGTTCAAGTGAAGCCTAGTCTGTACATTGAGTCTGTACATTTTGTATGTAATGAGTCATGTCTATGTGTAAAGCATTTATTTTCTTCGACATGTTCAATGTATGTATGAACTTTCTTCGACATATTCTCATTTCTGCCGTATGCCACATGACCATGTATATTTGGCTTCCTCCCTCCACTCGTTAATGTCTATTTCCTCCTTTAGTCTATGACATATGTGCTGCATTCTCATTTCACTAACCTTTGTCAATCACTGACAAAAAGGGGGAGAAGTTATCTCACAAAAAAAATAACCTGGACCTTTTGGTGGGATAACTTCTCCCCCCTTTTGTCAGTGATTGACAAAGGTTAGTGAAATGAGAATGCAGCACATATGTCATAGACTAAAGGAGGAAATAGACATTAACAAGTGGAGGGAGGAAGCCAAATATACATGGTCATGAAAGGATACACAAGTATATGACAGTAAGCACAGTGGGCATATAGCCCAAGCAGCCAACCTCCCCTTCTGAAATGTATATCATGAATAAACATTCCATATATACAACCCAAAATGGGGCAAGAAGCCCAATAAGGATAAAGCAATTACGCACAAGTATATATATACGCAAAGGAGTCAGATAAATGAGAAATGATACACCAAATAAGACATGTCAAAATATCCAAATCCAACAATCTTGGCATGGCACATGCCCCTATGCTAAAAGCAATATCGGGTCTACTTGCTGTGAGGTAGAGGAGACTCCCAATCATACTTCTATATAAATGTTGATCAACACTTTTGCCTGATATACTTGGGTTGTATTTTTGAAAGAAAACTCTGATACCAATTGAAAATGCGGTATAAGGTTGATTACCGCTTTTGTATAAGCAAGAAACAAGTTATCTTGTCCTAGAGGGGGGTGAATAGGACACTTTTTAAATTACCCAATTACACACTTGTAATCATGCAAAGTATTCTTAGAGAACTTTCTTCAAGCACAAAATATGCAGAATATAAATCAATAAAAGCACATGTGAAAGAAGTAAATTAATTCATCCATTCATCACACAACAAGAAATTTTTATAGTGGGTCGGTTATGTACCTACTCCACTCCCGGCTGATCCACTCACTCCTTGAGTGGCCGGATTTCACTATCACTATGGTTTTAAATGAGGTTAACCATAAACCTTAACAGCCTACAAAAGGACTTAAGACTCAACACATGGATTCATCCTTCCATAGGACTAATCCATGACCACTTTGTCCTACAAAAGGGCTTGTCCTACTCAAGGACTTGTCCTACGCAAGGACTCTTACGAGTTTGGGTCTTCAAACTCTGAAACCCAAATCTCAACTTAAGGAGGTTTCTTGGACTCGAAAGACTAAATATACTTAGCTGATTGAGCCCCTTGATGATGCCTTTGTTGAAGAAGCTTCGGCTTGCACGGAAGATACCTTCTTCAGCTCCCTCGATCAGCAACCTTGCTACGGATGACTTCTTGTAGATTCCAAGGAGAGAGATTAGGGTTAGGTTGAGGCTATATGGGGATATGGCTTTTATATGAGGAGAGCTTCTACCTAAACCACCATTAATGGCATTGATGACAAGAGTATATCTTTGAGAGGTAGGTCAAGATGCCATTAAAGAGGGGTTGAGTTCATGATTCAATCCAAGCTTTGAATGCTTCTTCAATGTTGGTCAGATCAACATGGATTGAAGTATGAACTCAACAAATCTTAGGGTATGAGAGAGGGGGATCTAAAGGAGAAGGCACAAACAAACCTTAGATGATGCTCAAGGTGTTCTCCACAAGATCCAACCGAGTTCCATATATAGAGATGACATTCAACGGTCAGAAAACGGTCACCTCAATAGGATTCGATCGATCGGACATAAGTATTAGCTTGATTTGAATTTTGCTGAAAAATAGGTTCTCCGATTGATCGGACTCAGTTCCGATGGATCGGAAGACCCTGTCCGATTGATCGAACAGATGGTCCAATTGATCGGAATTCCTTCCAGAGAGTTTATGTATTTTTCTGAATTTTCCTCCGATGGATCGGATGTATGTCCGATGGATTGGAGCACCCTGTCCGATTGATCGGACAGTCCTCCGAGTGATCGGAAAAGTGTCTAGAGAGATTTTTAATGTTGCTGGACAATTCTTCGATTGATCGGACATATCGTCCGATTGATCGGAGCACCCTGTCCGATTGATCAGACAGTCCTCCGAGTGATCGAAAAAGTGTCCAGAGAGATTTTCAATGTCGCTGGACAATTCTCCGATTGATCGGACATATCGTCCGATTAATCGGACACCTATCGGACAAATCTCCGATGGATCGGACACCTATCAGAGACAGCAGAAAGACTGATTTTCATCTTTTAAGCAACATCTGCCATAATGAATCCTTCCATAGCTGATCTTTATGGAAGGTGGTCTATAGATGGAGCTAAGGATGCAACTAGAAAGGATTGGGCCATCTATAGAAGGGTTTTGGGATCAAAGGTTTGGATGGAGAGGCTATGAAGCTGACTGGATGAGCGATCTTCTTTGAGTAGCTTCTGTCTTCGGCCGCAAGCAGACTTGACGACACACTGACCATGGTAATTGACAAATCTTTGCATTAACACTGTCGTGAGCTTGGAGTTCTTCAAGTGTGCGGTCTCGGTCGACTTATGTGTGACGCGGGTAGCCCTGGGCAATGGCGGAAACTGCTCGATTGTCACTACAGGTACTGAGGACTTGGTTGATGTGACCTTACTGTTAATAGGGATCTTCTGTCCCTGTTTCGGCTGCCATTGTCTCCTAATTACGGGGCGAGGTCTTGCAACATTCACCACTTTGTACGCGGCTATGATGACTGCTTTCTTCTGCGCTTTCTTCTGTCGGCGCGTTTTAACCAACCGCCATTTTAAGTTGGAAATAGTTGTTGTGGTTTTGGTGAAATGGGGGAAGCTAAAACCCCCGGTGGCAAGGAAGATGCACGAACTTCTTATTGAGTATGCCATCTCTTCTGTCTGCGTTAGTATCTTGCTAATTCTGCTGTATTATAAAATCATTAGAACAGTTCATAAATGTGGTCGGGAGTATGAACCCATCGATCGCGGTGCATAAACTGACAAAAATAAGCAAAAAGGAGACAAATACGTGTAGTTATGTGTTCACTCCCCAAGTATATGGTTGCGAAGTAGTAATAATTTGGAAAGACCGAGTATCGTTCCCACAGAGATTTATGTATGGGTATTCTCAGAATTTATCTAAAACAACTTATGATTAAGATCTTATTAAGAACTAAAGCTGAAAAATAGTGATTTGAAGTAAAACAATGATTTATGAGAGGTAATATCAATCTAAAAAGGCACTAGAGCGCCAAGGATCCACTTTTGATAAGTTTCAATGCATCAGCACAACTAGTTCTCCCATAACTCAATCAGAATCGAATTCATATCTCTATCCGATCGGAATATGGAGCGGTTCAATCAACACTTATTTAAAACAGTTGCTTATTCATTGATTCGATTCTCACAATAATGCTCAGGCCTTGGGCACACTTAATTGTATAGGCCAAGCCTCTTTCCAATCTAGTTGAGATTCACAACCATAGCTTTCATCAAATCCTGTCACTAGACTTGACTACAACCAATGATTAGAACTCTAATTAAATCAAAATCAATCAGCAAACAGCTATATCAAATTATAACAAAAGATAAGAACTTTAGTTGAATGAGTTCCCACATGAAGATCATGCCATTGTACACAAGGCAATCAAAGGGTCTACCATGCCCGAAGTCGATAATAGATCAATGAACTACACAAGCATAAACAATGCCCAAAAGATAAACTACTAAGTTTAGAATCACTAAGAATCACATGAGCCTAGAGTCATCAAGATATCAAAGTAAAACTGAACTAGTACTTGATTCAAACTCATATTAAACCAAATCCTTCAATTAAAACATAGAAAGGAAACCTAGGTTGCATCAATCCAAAAAAAAATCGAAAGCTTCACCTTTTAGCCCTAGCTAAGAGGTTTTAGTTTATCTCTAACATCCTTGAACTAGAGCCTCAAAAACATAAAAACAACTAAAACTAGAAAAAAAACTAGGAAAACTTGAAGTAGAATCCGTCTCCTAAGCCTCCTTGATGATCCCCATGTCTTAGCATGCCCTGGTATGAAGAGGAGAAGTCCTTTTTGTAGATTGGAGCGGAAGATTCCAGATTGCACAGGAATTTACGCAATTGCGCAGAGAAAATCGGAGCTTCACGGACAAGCTTTGTTACGCTGCCGACCTGTCGGACGACCGGTCTGAGCCCATGGACGACCGGTCGTAAAACATCAAAAAGGTCCAGCAAGCTTTTAGAAATTTCATCCTCCCCTGTTAAGTGCTCGACCGGTCGCATGACCGGTCTAAGTGACAGTCGACCGGTCGGACGATTGGTCCTAATTGGTCTAGTGAGTTTGGGCAGTAAGGGTCGGGTCCTCTTATTGAGTGTTTGGACCGGTCGAACGACCGGTCCTGGGCTATGGCCGACCAGTCGGACGACCGGTCTTAATTGGAGTTTTCTGCACTTCTTTCTTCTTTCTTCCTTTGCACCCTTGCTTCTTTCTTCAATCCTTTTGCACTTGGTTCCTTGATCTTCAATGCATGTAAAGTGCTCTTTTTAGCCTTAAATCAGTGAAATCTCCATCTCGTTCCTACAATCACAAATCATGCATTAAAGTAGTCTTTTAAAAATGCAAACCATGTATAATATGTGATGAATTTGGGTTAGAATATGCACAATTCAGAGCTCAATAGTGTGGAAATTTGTGCATTCGAAAACCTTTGATTTATTATATATTACCTTAAAGATGAAGGGAAGAACGTTCCTGTTGAGAGTCGCCAGTTTGGCGCCCGAGGGGTGCCGAAACTTACGCCTCGCGGTAACTTTCCTATGCATAGATTCACGTTTGCAAGTAATAGTCTTAGAGTATTCTTTTGCTCATAAATAACCAGAGATTTTGGTGTAGTTCGATCCCCAACAGAGTCGCCAGTTTGGTAGAACTAGAAAATGCTCAATGCAGTTTTCTTGTGTTTTGTTGTTCTGGGGTTCTGAATAATAGAAACATTCATAGACAATCACAAGCATTCACAAAATACATAAGAGAAGAGATATCGCAAGGCGAATTTTATTCCAGAGATTCTGAGATCTTATACATTCTAGGTTGTGGTTTGGCATGAGCTCTTAATTACATCGAATGATTGATGACCCTTGATTAAAAGGCAGAAGACTAGCCAGCAGGGACTATGGTCTTAGAGTTCGTGGCCGTAGAGACCTGTATTTTATGGTTGAAGAAACCTGTATTTTTTTGTGTTTTGTTATAGATTGATCCATCTTTGTATGAGTCATGTGTCTATATCCCATGTTTTGATCAGAGATCTGGGCTGATACCGTCAGGGTTTTTAACCGAGGAGTGCGACTTTAGGCCTACGCCCGTTATTTTTTACGGGTGACCACGGAAAGACCGATCTGCAGTTGTATGTACCCGAGCAGCTTAACCGGTGGATCCATTTGAATGGGTAGGGCATCGACTATTCTTGAAGTATTAATCTTCAACAAGTTCTGTGTAATAGTTTAGAACTCTCTTATTATGGTTTATTGTGTTAACCATAGTCCCGTTTGCTTAGTCCGGACCTGAGTCGAGGTCGTATTATGATAGTACATGTAATGATGATACATTGGTATGATTTTGAGCACTGGTGGCCTCTTTTCGAGAAATTACTCCGTTCATCGTATTGGATAGGATCGGACTCCAAAGGCTTACATTTTACTCATTAGGTGTCCTGGATGAGTTATTTGATTGTTCCATTGCGTCCGGAATGCTTGAAATACTCAAAATAAGCCAAAACGGGCCCCGAAAACATCACAAAATGAAGATTTAGGGATGCTGAAATTGATTTTAGAGTGTTGATTTTTCTGATCCGGTGGCCTGATTTTATTGATGCGCTGGGGCCAGCGCATCGAAAAATGACTTGTTTTGGAAATGGTTGATTTTTCTGATGCGCTTGGGGCTATTTTCTGATGCGTTGAGGGTCAGTGCGTCGATAAAAATAAGCCAATTTTGATTCAATGTATTTTGTGATGTGCCACTATACTTATACAATTTTAGATTATTTCTTCGCCGGACCTGCTGTGGTCGGAAATGAGATTTTTGGTGAAGGGTTCCAACAGTCGAAAAGGAATTTCGGTGATCGAAAAAGGTTTTCGGTGGTCGAAAAAGGGGTTCTGGTAAGGGATTCTGGCAATCTCTCAAATGCCCAACAGATAAAGCTCTCTCTCTGGATCCATCCAAATGAATAGTAAAGGAAAATACCGAAGGTCGGCCAATAGGAGGCTGCAACGTGTAGCGTGTCGAGAAAATAGGTCGGCGCGTCCTAAAATTACTTGGTTTAAATAGCTGAAATTAACTGAAAATGCTTGATTTATTGGATGCGTTGACGGTCAGTGCATCCTGAAATTCCTGAAAATCATTGATTTTTTTGATGTGCTGGCTGTCAGTGCGTCCTGAAATTCATTTCTGAAAATTGTCTGAATTTCTTGATGCACTGGAGGAATTTACTGATGCGCTGAGGGTCAGTGCATCCTGAAATTCATTTATGAAAATGCCTGAATTTCATGACGCACTGACCATGAATTTAGTGATGCGCTGACGGGCTTCTATTTTGGTTATTTGTGATAATCTTGTAAAATAATGGTTTGTGTGGCCCGCTTTGTGATGAGTGTTGATGCACTGGCCATGTTTATGCATGATTGTACTTACCACCCAAATTTGGAAGGTTTCACTCATGATGGAGGTGGGGCCCACCCCTAGGTAAACTTTCTATTTTTGGTAAATGATGATGTGTATTGTGATTTCTGTTTGAATTTCCTGATGCACTGCCTCTAAATTTGATGATGTGATGGGTTATACACTTGTAATCCTTATTTTGAGGAACCCAACATTTTGAGACCCCAACACCTACTAATGATCGACATTAGATTCCACAAGTTCTATGGAGCCAAAGCTCTCTCATATCCTTAACCAAACGCCTATAGTAGCAGCCGAATACTTCCCAACCCAATCGTAGATCCGACAAGGAGTCGTCCCTTCCGATAGTCATTTTGGATATATCAAAGCTATCATAACATAACTATCTTATTGACGCACTCGGCTTGATCGAGCACTACTTCCCAAGTACATAAGACCTAGAGAACGTCTTCCGCAAGATACAGGATACACTTCCTATAAGTGGCTCAGCAGGATACCCACATTACGCAGAGGAAATCGCAACAGTCTTGGAAGCAATCAAGGCATCTGGTTGCAATCACGGCACCATCCGTACGAATCGTATCCCTACGTAATTAGAATCCTAGCCATTTACGGCTCAATCAAATACTATAGGAAGCCCTCCGTGCTACAGGTCAAGGTACACAATACTTTACCATACTTAGCTATCACAAGCTTTTCTCCATACCAGTCATTGACTTAAGCATCGGAGGGCCATCAGCCGGTGATTGTAGATCCTTAGATCCAGCCTGTTCATCCTCTATTACAAATCAGACGGTTAAGATCAAGTTGCTCCTTGATCAACTTTCGTTGATCATCTTTAGCATTAACAGATTGGCGCCTACCGTGGGGCCCAACTTGATAACTTTTCTTCGCTGCCTTTTCTATCTTCTTATTCTCAGTGTTGTCATAATGTCTCCGAAGAAAAACAAGAATGGGGCTGGAGCCGCTACTTCAGTGACATTTGCCCAGAGGAACAAGAATGCCGCTATAACATCCATTTCGGTGGCATCCACCTGATCGGGGACGCTGCGTGGGAGATCTCAATGTGGGGAACCCACTCTTCCACCGCCTCCAACGTGGCCCTTGCTAGAAGATCCCACTTGGAGGATGGTCGTGGAGGCTGACATTCAACTCTTACGCACAGAGGTACTACTCTTCACCGACGTTGCGAAATGGTTGGATCAATTTCTGCCTGCCATGTCCGTCCGATAGCATGGTGAACCATACCATCCTACTCAGCACGAGCGTCATGAGCACGACGCCCCCCCCCCCCCCCCCCCCCCCCCCCCCACGTAGTTGAGTAAGACCATCCACAACACTTGTTCAGCCACCACCTCCAGAACTTGTTCAACAATCAAGGAGCAGACTTCTAGTTGGAGACCTGCGGCATTCACTAGATGTTAGGTGTCGGAGCCATATCCACGATGAAAGGCCCTGGGGCTCGACCGATAATGCAGCCACTGAGGCAACTGAAGCCTCCAACACAAGCCACTCCCAAGCCTGGGAAAAGGAGTTGGATGATTTGAAAAGAAAATTCGCTACTATGGAGCAACGATATCAGTCTGGCACCCCAACGTCAATTCAAGCAATGCTGGATTAGACGGATCCGCCCTTCACTGACGAAATAATGTAGGCTCCCTGGCCGGAGAAATTTCGGGTGCCCAATAACATCCCATCCTATAATGGATCCGGCGATCCAATTGAGCACTTAAAAAATTTTAAATCATAAATGCAGCTGGAGAGAGTCAGCTAGGAAATCATGTGTCGAGCGTTCTCCCTCGTTGAAAGATGCGGTCCTGACCTAGTACCAGAATCTTAAGCCCAGATCAATTAGCTCTTTCTCACAGCTATGCACCCTATTCGAGTCACAGTTCATGGGGAGCAATGATCAAACAGAGAAGCGAAAAGTCTCCCAAGGACTTCCCAATCGCTTCACGTTAGAGGCAACCAAGTAGAAGGCTACACAGATGAGGCAAGCCTTCTTGCTCTCCTCAATGGGGTGCGAAACAAAGAATTCTGATGGGCGCTCGACAAAACCACTCCAAAGAGAATGGTGGAGTTCCAGGCAAAGGCCTAAAAATATATCAATACTGAAGAGTTGGCGAAGGCCAGACGGGAGTTTGAAGCCAGGCCTAGCGAGAAGAAGAGGAAGCATAAGGAAAAGAGGAAGAAAGATGATTGGAGAGATCGGTCTCCGAGGAGAGGTCCCCCCTAGGGACGCTATTCAGAGTATACCCACCTCAACACGACGAAAGAGATGGTGTTCATGCACATAAAAGATCAGAAGTATATGACTTGGCCCCCAAAGTTGAAGGTTGATCCCAGCACTCGGGACAAGCGTAAGTACTGCGAGTTCCACCATGACCATGGTCACAACACTAGGGATTCCATAGCCCTTAAGGATGAAAGCAAGTCCCTCATCCGACGGGGTCATCTTCGAGCGTACGTGGATCGGAAGGACCAATCCCCCAGAAAGCACTAATGGTCTCCTCGTCAGTCAAACTAACAACAGCAAGAGTCGACCCAACGCGATAGGGTCGTTGCGAAGGGAGAAATCAATCAGAACCCTCCGAGCCCACAAGGGAGATCCACACTATCTTCGGCGAACCCGGAGGAGGCGAGGACTCCAACAATTCGAGAAAAGCTCATACCAGAAAGGCTCAGGAAGTATTTCAGGCTGAAAAGTTGTTGAAGTAGCCTGAATGGAAGTGTCGGCCGATCATGTTCTTTGAGGAGGATGGCAAGGGAATCCAGTTCCCACATGATGATGTAGTCATGGTCACACTACAAGTCTTCAACTACAAAACGCACAGGATAATGCTGGACACGAGAAGTTCGGCGGATATCTTGTACACGTTGACTTTCAACGCAATGAACATCTCTCAAAGCCTAATGAAGCCAGTCCACACTGCACTGATTGGATTCGGCGGTGAGACAGTCGAAGAAGAAGGATGTATCGACCTCCCGATCATCTTCGAGGAGGCTCCCAACAGGATCAACGTAATGATAAATTTCTTGATCGTGGATCGACCATCAACCTATAATGCTATATTGGGCCAACCGTCCATGACAAAACTCAAGAGCCTTGATCTCCCTGCTTCACCTTTCTGTGAAGTTCCCCACTCCTACGGGTGTTGGGGTGGTCAGAGGAAGTCAGGCAGTTACACGTGCCTGTTATGAGACAGTGCTACGAATGGAAAAGGGGGAGCAAGTCAGCCCCATTATGATGATGATGACTCCGACTCAGCGTTCAGATTCTGAAGCGAAGCCATCTTTGGATCCTCGAGATGGTGATGCAAAGGGGGGCCCCCCCCGCAGAGGACTTGATCCCCATCTCTCTGTCAACGGAGGACCCTTTGAAGCAAGTGTGGATCGGATCGACGTTAGACCTCAGTGCCCAGGCCTAGTTCACCAGTTTTTTATTAAGCACTAGGATGTGTTCGCCTGGTCACATGAAGACATGCCGTGTATCGACCCGAGTGTAATCATTCATTGACTACAGATGGACCCCAACTTCAAATCCATACATCAGAGACGGTGAGCCATTAACCAGGAGAGGCAGGCAACAATGAAAGAGGAGGTCGACAAATTCCTCAAAGCAGGATTTATCATGGAAGAGGTCTACCCGAAGTGGGTATCCAATGTGGTGTTAGTCAAGAAAGCTAATGGAAAATGGCGGATGTGCTTCGACTACACCGACCTCAACAAGGCATGTCCAAAAGAAGTTTTCCCACGCCCAGGATCGACCAACTGGTTGATGCCACAACCAGGCATGCACTCCTCAGTTTCATGGACGCGTACTCTGACTACAACCAGATCACTATGCACCTGTCAGATAAGGAAAAGACATCATTCATCACTGACATAGGGTTATATTTCTACAAGGTCATGCCATTTAGCCTTAAGAATGTAGGTGCCACATATCAATGTCTAGTCAATAAGATGTTTGCTGATCAGATCGGAAAGACGATGAAAGTGTATGTTGATGAATGTTCGTCAGAAGTGTCAAGGAAGAAAAACATCTCACAGATCTATTGGAGACGTTCCAGATATTGCAGCAACATAAAATGATGCTGAATCCAACAAAATGTGCCTTAGACATATCATCCGAAAAATTTCTTAGCTTCATGGTTGAGAAGAGAGGGAGAGAAGCCAACTTAGATAAGATACGAGCCCTCCTCGACATGAAGTCTCCCAAGAACCTTCAGGACATTCAACGGCTTACCGGATGACTTGCCTCCCTCAACAGATTCATATCCAGGGCTACTGATAAATGCCTGCCATTCTTCAAGTTGCTGAAGGGATCTGGGAAGATGTTGCAATGGACAGCGAGTGTGAGCAGGCTTTTCATTGCCTCAAGGAGTATATGGGGACTCCGCCTGTGTTATCAAAGCCTCTCTAGGGTGAGAAACTGACTTTATACCTCGTTGTCTCCCCGACTGCCATTAGCTCGGCACTCATTCATGACAACGGAGGAATCCAGCGGCAGTCTACTACATTAGTAGAGCAATGGTCGATTCGAGACCCGTTATCCGACGATCGAGAAACTGGTGCTAACCTTGATTACTTCAGCTAGAAGACATCAACCATATTTCCAGGCCCACATTATCATGGCCTCCATAGACCAACCATTGAAACAAGCATTGCAGAATCTAAGAGTATCAAGAAGACTAGCTAAGTGGGCCATTGAATTAACTGAGCATGAGGTACAATTCTCCCTGCAGACGGCGATTAAAGGACAAGCAGTTGTTGACTTCATTGCAGAGTTCACTCACTTAGCTCTCCCAGAGCAGATCGAGTGCTCCTCACAGCCAGCCAAGTCCCCTGCTTCCGATCAACCACTATGACTCCATATATGGATGGGTCGGCCTCCTCCCATGGGAGTGGAGCTGACCTCATCCTGGTATCCCCCGAAGGCTCCAAGATCGAGTACACTCTTCGCTTCAATTTCCATGCATCCGAGATCGAGTACGCTCTTCACTTCAATCGTCCTCAATGTAAAAGGATATGCAATAATCAATGATATGAGAGCAATGAAATAAATAAAGGAGAGTGAGAACGAGAGTACCTGAGAGAGTCAATCATGGAGGTCTATAACTCCAAACAACTAAACAATTAAAACTAATGAAACTACCCTATACTTCCGTCAGACTAGGAGGTCAATCTTGATACACATGATCATCCAAAGGAATGGAATCTAGCAGGATTATGAGGTGGAGTAAAAGATTTTTTGGTAATGCCATCCACCATCCCGCTTCATAATGCACATCGGTGATGTTTGTCATTTTAATCCATTGAAAATCCTTCTAAAAATTTTCAATGGGTTTCTCAAAGTTATCACCCCATGTGTTAGGAAAGGAGAATTTCTTTAGTTGGAATTCATTAAACATGAATCTCCTTTCCAACTTATCTGGAAAAAAAATTGTTCAAGTAAGGATCATCCCAGAGATGGTGCACTTCGGTTTGAACAAACCAAAGGGATGTGGAGACTTGTATTTCTTCTTCATAAGTCGGTATGGTCTCCACATTTTCAGATTCTATCTGTGCTTCCATGATTGATACTTTGGTGTTACATTCCATGGAAGGAGTCTTTGTGGGCACCAATGAAGGTTTCCTCAAGGCATTAACAATGTCACAGATCATAGGATCATCTCAATCCTCAAAATATGCCAAACACTCTTCTAGAGTGTAGGAAACTTCGACCTTCTCGGTCACTAGTGTAGGTTGGAACGAGTCCTCAACCACTACACTTTCAGAAATTAGCCTCTCCTTAGGTAAGTCAAGCACCAATCCATCAAATTCATGCATAACAAAATTGTTCAAGTCAATGATTGGTGTCTTATCAATCAAATTTTCAGAATTTGGCTCTTCCAAGGCCTCATCAATATTTAAAATTACTTCTTCTTTGGAATGAGCCAAACAAACTTCTAAGGTTTTGAAAAATTTAGTCGAGGGTGGCTCATCATCATCCACGATTGTATCTATGAAATTAATCACGTGGATCTCATCTTCATCCTCATCCTCATCCTCTTGTTGTTTCTGTAAATGAAACACATTCAACTTTATTGTCATGTTTTCAAAGGATATTTTCATCACTCCATTCCTACAATTGATCTAGCATTGGCAGATGCTAGGAATGGTCGGCCTAGAATGATGGGAACTTGAGTGCATACATTTATAACTGCTTATGTATCCAAAACGATAAAGTCTACTGGGTGTAGAACTTATCGATTTGGACTAACACATCCTCAATTACTCCTCTCGGTATTCTAACGGAGCGATCCGCAAGTTGTAAAGTTATCTTAGTGGGTTTTAATTCACCAAGCCCAAGTTGCTTATATACCGAGTAGAGAATCAAATTAACACTAGCCCCTAGATCGAGAAGTGCTCTATTGATCCAAAAGTTACCTATCATGTAAGAGATTGTAGGGCTTTCAAGATCTTTCAATTTGGAGGGAGTGTTTTGTTGTATGATAGCACTCACTCGTTCCTTAAAAAATACACTCTTGTGCACGTTTTGCTTACGTTTTACGACACATAGGTCCTTTAGAAATTTGGCAGTATAAAGAAATTTGCTTAATTGTATACAACAAGGGAATGTTGATTTTAACTTGTTGGAAGACTTCTAAAATGTCCTGATTTTTATTTGGCCTTTTGGTTAAGACAAGACATTGGGGGAATAGGGCCATAGGTTTATACACACGTTCTGGCTCTTCATCTTGTGGAGCATTGCTCAATTCACCATTCAAGCGGATCATTGGGCTTTGTGGCCTTCACCGGTTGAGATTTTTTAATTATTTTTCCACTCCTAAGAGTGGTGATGGCTTGAACATGTTCCACATGAGGATGGGTTGAAGAATTGGTGTTTGTTTCCAATTGTTCCTTGGAGTTAGGATGAGATTGGGTCAAAACAGTCCCTTTCTCCCTAACTCCTACATGTGTCTCAATTCTTTCAACCGAAATTTTAAGTTCATTCATGGCTTGTATGTTAGACTGATTTATCTGAGTTTGTCCAATCATGAATGCGTTCAATGTATCCTCAAGAGTGCTCTTTTGAGGAGACCCTTGGGAAACATTGTTTGTATTTACCATGGGTCCATTCTTCCTATTAAGATTTAGTTTACATCGCCAATCACGATTATTCGAGTTAGAATTTGCTGCGCTAAAGGGGCGTTGGTAAGCGTTTGTAGCATTCGATTGAGTTTACAAGATGTCTTAAAACGGAGGGATTGTTGGGCAATCCTTTGTTAAGTGAACATCCACTCTCACAAATACCACAAACACTTTCGATGGCCTCATCGGTGGTTATCATGTTAACACTTCTCAATTCCGTGGCCTCAACCTTCTTTGTGAGACCCACCACCTTTGTATTGAAATCATCCTCCCCATTTAATGTATGTACTCATTCTCTCTTGGGACTGACTTGGGATTATTAGTCGGAGTGAAGATGTCCCAAGATTAGGCATTCTCGGCTAGCATACCAAAGTAATCCCAAGCCTCATCAGGCGCTTTGTTCAAAAATTCACCATTACACATCATTTGAATAAATTGGTGCATGTTTGAACTCAATCCATCATGGAAGAAGTTAATTAAGCGTCACTTTCCATAACCATGATGTGGGCACTCTAATAAAAGGTCTTTGAACCTCTCCGAACAATGAAAAAATGCTTCATCTAATTTTTGGGAGAAATTCATGATGGTCAGCCTTAGTGCATTAGTTTTATGAACCGGGAAGTACTTTTTAAGGAACTCTCGGGTCATCTCAGCCCATGTCCCGATGCTTCTAGGTTTAAGAGATTGAAGCCATGATTTGACTTTGTCCTTTAGAGAGAAAGGGAACAATTTCAATTTGATTATATCTTAGGAGACATCATTAAATTGAAAGGTATTGGTGATCTCCTCAAATTCACTTAGGTGCGCATATGGACTTTTAGAATTGAGTCCATGAAATTTCGATAGTAACTTGATAACTTCTGGTTTAAGGTCCACATTTCCTACATTAGTTGGAAAAACAATGCAGGAAGATGTGGTTGTTCTCTCCGGTTGTAGATAATCTCGCAATGTTTTAACCGGAGGAAAATTAACGTTCCTCATGCTCATTATGTTCCGTCCTAGTTGGTGGTGTATCATGCTTAACGTTTTCAACATTATGTGGTTAATTCTCAGCCATGATTTCAGACGATTCAGGATTTCCTAGACGTTTTCTCACTCGTCTGTGATTAACTAGGCCTTCAACTAAACCTCCCTCATTTAAGAAGTCGCGATGTATGATCACGCTCCTAATGGGGCATAAACCGCATAAAAACTAAACTAAATTCTAAAATCTAAAAACAAAAACAAAAGCTAAAAATTAAATGAGTTTAAGTTAGAACGAGGTTATCGGATTTGAAGAACTAGGTTAGTGAAGAAAATCCTACAAAATAAACACAATCTGTTAGTAGTAGAAAATTATGAGAAAACCCTACTAAAGTAATGAATCCTAACCTGACCTATCTAACCTAACTATACCCTGATTACAAAATTCAGAACCTTTAACCTAATCCCCAGCAACGGTGCAAAAAACTTGTTCGCTCGCCTCAAGTGCAAAGCTGGGATGTAGTAATAATTCTCGGTAAGACTGAGGTCGATCCTCAGGGATTGTCATAACAATTTTAAACTACATAACTAGAATGGACTAAATTCATATTTGTATTGATGGATGAAATTTAAGAACATAAAACTATCTATTAAATCTGGAAAATACGCACTAAAGCGCCAAGGATCCACTTATAATCATTCACAATGTCAATTCAAACCATTCAAGCTAATCTCTCAATTGTAATCGGAATTCTATCTCTATCCAATCGGAATATAGAGCAATCAAATCATCACAACATATCTAACATACATGGATCATCCACTATTAGTTCTCTCATAATCAATTAAGGCATTGGGCGTATCGAATCACACAGCTCAATCCTTCACAAAACAAGCAAGATCACATTCATGGTTCTCCCTCAAGTGTTGAACCTCCAATTTATACATTGCATTGCCCATTACATCGTATTATATGCATAGTTTGCATGCTTAAAAGGCCCATCTAATGCATGTTTTGTGATTTTAGGAATGAGAGCCGAATTCACCCAATTGGAGACTAAAAAGAGTCATTTGAAGCCATTGGATGAAGAAGCATCAAAGAAAGAAGAAAGCAAGTGGAAGAGAGAGAAGAAGAAAGGAAGAAAGAAGTCAAAGGAGAGAAGCTAAGGGACGTCGTGGGAGAGGAAGGAAGCCGTCGTGGAGCATCTGCAACCCTCCAAACTCCGGTTTTTCTATGTTTTCTAGTTTTTTCATGAGTTTTAGTTGTAGTATGACAATGCTCGGCTAGAATCTCTCAGCTAAGGCTGAGAGGTGAAGCTTGTAGCTAATTTCATGTTTGATTCAATTTAATTCAAGTAATTTCAATTCAAGTTTGGATTTTTAATTATTCTAGTTCTTCAAGTTGATAGTTTGAGATGTTTTATGAGAGTTCATGTGCTCCGGACATGGATTCCTTGCAAATCTCTGAGATTATCATGTTGTGTTTGTTTAGATTTGAATTATGGTAATCCTTGAGCAGGCCATAGTCCATAGGCATGGTTGTTACTCCAAAGGCTATGATTTTGAATTCTACATTGTTGAATGGGACTAGAAGTTGGAAGTTCAACTTGAGTGGGACTGAATGTGTTTAATGCTTTATTCTCCAACTAGATGAGAGATAGGACTTCACATTTAGTTG
Source organism: Liriodendron chinense (assembly GCA_003013855.2). Lineage (NCBI taxonomy): Eukaryota > Viridiplantae > Streptophyta > Magnoliopsida > Magnoliales > Magnoliaceae > Liriodendron > Liriodendron chinense. Next base: position 7,144,253 of record ML058433.1, read on the forward strand.
TGTATCTTGCTTGGATTGATTGGATTAACATGGGATTACTACAAGTGGATCCTTGAATGCCTTAGTACCTTAAATTACTGTTTTCATTAAGTTACTGTTTTAATACAAAATTCTTAATTGAATCTCTTATTTACTGCAAAATTGAGTTGCTGGAATAGTTTGGAACCTGTTTTCCAATTCTCTGTGGATCGACCTCGGTCTTACCGAGATTTATTACTACATCGCAGCCTTACACTTGAGGCGAGTGAACAAGTTTTTGGCGTCGTTGCTGGGGAATTTTAGATAACGGTTCTGAATTGTTTTAGTGGCTATAGAGTAGTAGTTAGGATTAGTTTTCTGAATTCTAGAACTAATAAAGTCTGTTTTGTTTTGTAGAAGTAGAAGTAGTAAGGAAGTTCTTCTAGTTCACGCGAATCGGTACTATCCTTCCAACTTGAACTCTCTTAGTTTTTGTTTTTTATATTTCAGATTTTAGGACTAGTTTAGTTTTTAGTTGAGTGGTTTATGTCCCGTTGGGAATGTGACCACTCCAATCGTCTCCAATCCGAAGATAGTTTAGTTGGACCATTGTCAGTCCATAGACGAGTCCGGAATTACCAAGGACGTTGTCAAAGTTTGGGGAGTATGGATCAAACACCTTTAAGGAATCCTCCCCCTCTTACTCCAACTACAAATGCAAATCAAGAGGGAGTAGGAGAGAATGAGGTACATAATGTTCCTCCAATGAGATCACTATGAGATTACCTACAACCAGCCCGAGCAATTACAACCTCCTGCGTGGTTCTACCACCAAACGGGGGAAACACTGACATAAAGCCGGGTGTAATTCAACTTATACCAAAGTTCCATGGGTTAGACTCTGACAGCCCATATCTGCACTTGAAAGAATTCAAAGAAGTGGTGGCTACCTTGCAATACACCAATGTTTCTGAAGATACCATTAAGCTTAAACTCTTTCCCTTTTCATTGAAAGAAAGATCCAAAAATTGGCTTCACTCTCGTAGACCACATTCGATTAGGTCATGGAATGAGATGACCCAGGAATTCTTGAAAAAGTTCTTCCCGGCTCATAAAATGAACACCCTTTGAAGAGCCATAATGAATTTTTCGGCTAAAGAGGGTGAACCTTTCTTCCAATGTTGGGAGAGATTTAAAGACCTCCTACTTGCTTGCACGCATCATGGCTATGAGAGTTGGCAAATTATAAACTTTTTTAACGATGGATTAAGTTCCAATATGCGCCAATTTGTAGAGATGATGTGCAATGGCGAGTTTATGAGCAAAAATCCAGATGAGGCTTGGAGTTATTCGGACATGTTGGCTGAAAATGCTCAATCTTGGGATACCTCAGATAAACCCAACAACCCCAAGCCTACTCAAAAGAAAGACGAAAGGAGGGATCTATATCCTCAAGGAGGAAGACGACGTGAATGCGAGGATAGCCAACCTCACAAGGAAGATCGAGCCCATGGAACTTAGTAAAAGTGGAGTTCCAAAGTCCAATGAAGCTATTGAGACCATATGTGGGATTTGTCACACCGATTTACACGCTACACAAGATTGCCCCACAATTCTTGCATTTCAAGAGGTGTTACATGAACATGCAAATGCCACATATGGGTATCAACGGCCTTTCAATGGACCGGTGGGTAATACGTACAATAACAGTTGGAAGAACCACCCAGATTTTAGTTGGAAGAATGCTCCCGCGGGCAATCCTACCAACTCTCAAGGAGGGCCACCTATGTAAAATATGGCCCCACCTCAATTTTCAATGGAGGATACTTTGAAAGCGTTTATACAAGGGCAAACACAAATAAATCAAACAAACCAGCAAATGTTCCAAGAGCTTAAAGTCTCGGTTGATGAGATTAAGGGACGCTTGAATGCTAGGGAAGAGACCTTTCCGGCCCAACCTTTGTAACGCCCCAAAATTCATCACCCGAATATATCGCCTGAGCACAAATTTTCGAGCACTACTAAAGGTAATAATTACAGGAATACAAATAATAGTTGCATTTTTTTTAAAGCATTTTTTTTGCTTATTATTTTTCTACTAAACCATATCCATACTCTTATTCCAACTTACATCATAAAATAAATTATAAATGTTCATAATTCACAAACATGACACTGATATACTCATCTACGATTCTATTAACTTAAAACTAAATAAAATATCTAAAAATAAAGAAAAAACATCTTCATTAGAGTTGGCGTTCTCCTCCTCCTGGATTTTCACTATATCCTCAACTTGTGCCTTGTCCTCGAAAGATTTCATGTCACCTCTTGAACCTACAGTTCCCTAAGAAGGGTGAGCAAAACAATGCCCAGCGAGTATGAGTACTTACTCCACTCAATAATATGAATCACGCATCCAAGTAAACAGATAAAAAGAATCAAAACATAACTATTCAGTTTGTAAATTGTAGAATGCCATGCTCACATTTTTCCACCCCACAATGACACATTCATTAACATTAAACACTCATCCCATAATGAATTTTCATGCAACACGCATAAATCAACCATATACGTGGCCTTTAATACAAGGTCTTTAGTCAGGCTTCACACAAGTAAATCAGCCATACGAGGCTACGCCTGAAAAATAGTATCACAACCAATCACAACCAGATAGGTGAGGTACATTCCGATCCTGACACGGTACGTTCGATCCTGACACGGGTCGCATTCCTGACGAGACGCAATTTGTCACGCCCCAAACCCGGGGACTGGGATCACTAAATTCCCGATCGCCGACCTTGGTGCCAACAGCCTCCGTAGTACCCCATTCTCGGCTCCTAGCTCTCATGTGCCAGGTTCCGATCCTGGGATCCTACCAGGAGGATTTTCAGGGTAAATTTTTTTTTTTAGATGAGCATAAACACAGGTATACCAAATCAAAAAGCATCATATCACATATCCACTAAGATAATCTATGTTGAGTACAGTACTGGAAAGAAAAATACAACATGAAGCAGAAGTCCAAAATATCAGGTACATGAACCGCCCTCAATGCTGCTGATAGGCTCTAGTACCTGCAGTGTAAACAAACACGCATGAGCTTCCTACAAAGCCCAGTAGAGTGCGTGTGTGCGCGTGTGATGCATATGACAAGTATGCAGATATCAGAGTAAGCGAAAGCAGTAGAGGGCTAAGTTACCAAGTTCATGAATGCTATCAGCCATCCCAAGGCTATGCGATGCAAGGGCCTACATGGCCGAGTGTTACATGTTAGAGATGCAATGCAAACATGTCAATCCTCAACTGATCCACACATCAAAATAGTTCTCATCTGGGACATCACCGGGGTCTAGTATACTCTAACACTGGCCGCCGCACATCACGCGCATAACCAAGCGAGTAGAAAAGACCTCACTATTCGCCTCGTCGGTGGTATGCCAATACCCACCTGGCTCGCCGATAGCGGACCCATTCCATGAGCTGGTCAGACTCGACCTAGCTTACAGCCCACTTCACCCGGGCGGATAAGGTCACACCCCTTTCCAACCGACCTCGACACAGTGGGAGACGCGGCCTACTGGTATTTGGCACACGGGCGCTCATATTATCCACTCGGTCTCAACGTTGGAGCATCCTACTGGTACCACAGGGTTTAGGGACTTTCACCCAAGGACATCCATAGCGCCCACGTACTAGAACAAGTTTCCGGTGTCCAATACTGCCAACCATGATGTGACTATGGTGGCCACCACCCTGATGCTGCTAGGGTGTGAAAGCGATCGTAACATACATAATGCGAAATGCATGAGTCATACAATCCAAATCATGCACCAACTTACGCATACTGCGCAATCATGTGGGGCGACCCTGTCTCACACGGGTCCCCTAAGTATAACAAGCCAACTAGCATATGCTACGGTTAATCATGATCCATAACAGGCATACAAATGATGCGTATGGGCATATGAATGAGCATGGTATTCATTATACTAAGCATGTTATCAGTGTGACATATCAAGCTAATCATACTAGCACGTTACCAAACATATCATGTAACATTGGCCTTAAAAGGCCCAATATATATATCTAAAGAGAGTGGGACCCGGACTGTGGGTCCCATTGGAAATGTAAAGGTCTTCGTGGCATAGCCCACTTGAGACCACATCGGACCCATACTTGGGCCTGCACATACAAGATAGGCCGCCAAAATACGTGTACGGCATGGATAAAACATATACATCAAGAAGAAACCATGGTGGACATCAATGACCACTATTCCCTACGGGTGTGGTCCATCTAACATCTGAATTTGCCTCATTTTTTGGGCCGTATCCAAAATAATATAGAAAAATAGATAGGCATCATGAATAAAACCGATATTTGTGTTTTCTCTTTCGTCCATGTCCATGTGATCTTATGAACAGATTGGATGGCAAATAAACATCACTGTAGAACCTAGAAAGATATCAATGTTGGAAATCATTATTCCCACTATAGCATGGTCCACTTGACATTAGGATATGCTTAAATTTTGGGCCTAGCCACTTATGAATAGGTTGGGTGGCAAATAACATCATTGTAGGACGGAAAAGGTTTCAATGGTGGAGATCATTATCCCCATTGTTGTCCCGTGGCATGGCCCACTTGCCATTTGGATATGCTTAAATTTGGGCTCAGCCACTAAAATGAGCTGGGAAAACATATGGACAGAATAGGTAAGGCCCATACTTTCTAGGTGGGCCCAACGAATGGGGCCCATTGGGAATGACGTTAGGTGGGCCCAATGAGTGGGGCCCGTGGAAGTGACTTTAGGTGGGCCCAACGAGTGGGGCCCATGGGAGTGACTTTAGGTGGGCCCAACGAGTGGGGCCCATGGGAGTGACTTCAGAGACCACACTGCTGGGCAGCAGCGTCCCCTGGACGCTGTCTGTCCAGCAAGCACACATTTTATTTTATTTTATTTATTTATTTATTTATTTATTTATTTATTTTTGTTATCTCAACAAGTGGGGCCCACAGAAGTTTCCGATCAAGCCGATATTTTTGTCTTTCCTTCTTCCATGCAAGTGTAAACTTATGAACAGGTTGGATCTCAAATAAATATCACGGTGGGCCATAAGAAGGTTTCAACGGTAGGACCACTGTCCCTACTGTTTTCTGTGGTGGGGCCCCCTCGAGATTTGGATCTGACTCATTCTTGGGGTCATGCCCTAAAATGATCTCCCCAACTGGATGGACGGTGTGGATACAGCACATGCAACATGGTGGGACCCACAAGTGGGCCACTGCTGGCCGAGCCAGGGTGCCAGGACGCTGGTACGCCCAGCGTCAGCATCGCTGACGTTGACTCTTCTTCTTATTTTCTTTCTTTCTTTCTTTCTTTTTTATATTCATATCAAGTGGGGCCCACATGGGTCTGATCCACTCCGTTCATCAGGTTCCCCATCTCGTGGGGGACCCAACAAGCCCCATATTGGATATGCAAATCCGTCTAGAAACGTTAAGGTGGGCCAAAAGATTCTGACAGTAGGAATCATTATTCCCACTGTTTCAAGCGGTGCGGTCCACTGAAGATTTGGATCTGGCTCATCTTTGGGCCCTAGCCCTAAAATGATCTGGGAAAACTGATGGACGGCGTGGATGGAACACAAACATCAAGGTGGGTCCCACGAGTGGGACCCCATTGCAGCGTCCAAGTGAGGCTGGACGTTCCAGCGTCAGGACGTCCAGACGCTGGACGTCCAGCACATATATTTTTTTTTCTTTTTTTTTTGTTTTCTTGTGGTAATTTCATGTGGGGCCCACTTAGTGAAGATCCAATCCGTCCATTAGGTTCCCCATCTCATTAGGGACCCAACAAGCCCAATATTGGGCAGGTGATGTGGTCCACAAATATCACAGTGAGCCATGGAAGTTTCAACAGTCGGTTTTGCTAACCTCATTTCTTTTCAATGGTGTGGTCCACCTGAGATCTGGATCTTCTCCATTTTTGGCGTCCTGCTATAAAATGGGGTGGAGAAACAGCTGGACGGCGTGGATCTAATACATACATCAAGGTGGGTCCCACGTGTGGGGACCTGTCCACGCCCAAAAGGGGCTGTAGCCCACGAGCTGCTCGGCAGCAGCTGTCACGCCCCAAATTCAGTTCTCGACGTCCATTCGCTGTAACCCGAATTCAGAGGTGGCAACCTCCGTAGTACCCCGATCTCGGATCCTAACCCTACACGTCAGGTTCCGATCCTGGGATACCACAAGGAGGATTTTAGGGTCTGAAATTTTTTTTTTTTTGAAAACATGAGCATCACAATATGAGTACCATCAAAGACAAACACAATATTTCCACTAAATCATTTCGTTTATATACAGTACTGGAAAGGTAAATATACAATGCATAAATATAAAAACTGTGCACACTTCGGCACCTCCTGCTACTGCACTACAAACTCCAACTCAACGTTGCTGATATACTCTGGTAGAACCTGCAGCGTAACAAACGCGCATAAGCTTCGAACGAAGCTTCGTGAGTGCGTGTGTGCGTGCACAATGCGTATGACAAACATGATAAATATCAGAGTAAGCAGTAAAGCATGATGAGAAGACTAAACCAAAACTTAGCCCAATTAGGCTACACGATCATGTGATATGAATAACTAGCCTACCACGGCTATGCAAGCATGCAATACAGATAACTAGCCTACCATGGCTATGCAAGCGTGCAATACAGGTAACCAGCCTACCAAGGCTATATACTCTTACTATGCAATGGCCTATAGGGCCTAATGTCACATACAATGATCCAATGCATGTATGCAATTCACCACATCTCAGTACAGTGGTCTAGATACGAACAGTCATAACGCGATCACGTAAGCAATGCAGGAATCGGAACTGGTAGCTCGCCCAGTGTGGTAGCTCGCCCAGGCTTACAGCCTCGCCCTACATCACACCCGCCCACATCAGGACCGTCCCACACCATACAGAACATCAGTCACATCACTGATACCAATACCATCTCTGAAACGGAACATCACCGGGGTCTCACAGACCTCACTACTCACCAGTAGAATGCCAAAGCCTATCTGGTGCAATAGCGGACCTACTTACAGCTGGTCAAACTCAACCCCCTTTGCCAACACTCTTCCGGCAGGTTAGGTCAGACCTCCTTCCAAACTGACCACGTGCAGTGGAAAACACCGCCGTTTGGTATTCGGCATACTGGTGTATGATTAAACCACCCGGTCCTTGAATGGAGCACCCACCTTGGTACCAACGGGATTAGGGACTTTCACCCAGGACATCTTTGGCATCCAGTTTAAAGATCACATATTTCGGTGTTCTGCAAACCACGTTGGAGCTGTGGTTGCAACGTAGTAACCATGCTATATGCGGCACAAGCAGACGGTGCGAAATGCAACCATGCATACAAACGTGGGACGACATGCCCGTGCAAGTCTCCAAAGAGCACCATAAAACTATAAGGTCTCAAACACAATGTCACCGTCAGCTGGAAATGAATTGCACGACAATCACGATCGATATGGCCGGTTGATACAAGACAATCAGATGAGCCAAGCATTCATGATGCATGAGTCAAGTATACAGTATGAGTGCCAACAAGTAGTTCATCTACCACGATGGCTATAAATCAATCTAGTCCAACCTATTTGAGATATGATTAAGATGAGGGGACACATATGAATGATCGAGTCATAGTGCGGGATGTCGCTAGCCAGGGAATCTCGCACCAAGGGCTACAAGGTATGCTAAGCTATTCCTACCATACAGTGTAAGTCAGGATGATAGATTCCTGTCCTCGAATAGTCCCATACCTATTGGAGAGGTTTGCGATAGAGAGCACGTGAATTTCATTTGCGCGACTACATCTCGAATGCTTTATGAATGCGTTTATGCCCTAGTGGTCCCCAACTAACAATGGTGATTCGGGATGCATACTCATTACACATGCATGGTGGTCGTCGAAGCATATAGTATAGAGATCACATATGAGTATTCCAAATAACACTACGTGTGGCAACAGACATACTAAAAATAGCATAAAAGATAGTTCACTTATAATACAAAGAAACATAAGGAGATAAGACTCTAAATGGATGGTATACAACAACACAGATGGTCCAACAACTGAACGGTGTGGATTAACCTTCAATATTTGGATAACCCAAATGGAAAGAAAATGATTGAATACACTACCGACACATCAAAGGTAGAACCTACTTGAGTGGCAAGAGTGGAATACTCAAAATCACGCCGAGACCCATAATCCTGTAGTACAGTGGAGATGAACACAATAATGGTCCGTAAAAGGAATGTCATAGAAGGGGTTGCAAGATAGACATGTCATGATAGAGGATTATAAATGGTAGTGTAATATGAGATAGATGGTCAACACGATAAAGTCCAAAAAGGGACGACAGGTCTAACCTCATGCTACAAGATAGGCTCCATATAATGGATGGCCTAGATGACATACGAACGTCGAGGATGAGCCCCATACTCGTCCTATAGGTAAATGGACGGTGTGGATGAGATATACACGATATGGTAGTCTTTAATAGTTGGGTATAAGGGTAGAAGGGGTGAGTCATATGAGTATACAAGCTGAGTTACCAAGATCAATCAACATGGTGAGTAAATAAGGTGAGTCAATAAGGCAGGTCAACAAGGCGGGTCAACATGGTGAGTTAACAAGGTGAATTGACAAGACGGTTCCACAGGGTGAGTTTAAGAAGGTAGTCATGTGACTTGGATCAAGCAAACTCTAAGGATGACCTTTCAATAAGGGTTTACACAACTAATCATCAAGGTGGGTCCACGGGATGGACAACGCGGTCATTCGAACACGCACACTAAGGTGGTCCCAAGGGCCATCCTGTACATAACATGCTAGGGTTCATTCATTTGGATGGTTTGGATTAAGCACAAAATTAAGGCGGTCCTTATGGATGGCCAACATACATATCGCACCATGGAGGCCAATGGCTGACGTGGATAGAACACATGCATAACAAGGTGGACCCGGGGTTGGGTATAACTGCACGAAGGAGTGGGGAAGCCACATACATCAATGAGCCCCAACAGTTTGGGATCAACCCGATATTTGTGCTTTCCCCACGAATCAAGTGAGATGGCAAACAAACACCATGGTGGGGCCTGCACACCACACGTGTGGAACCCCACCCATGGCTGGGTGACTTATTAACAAGAAGAATGGCAAATAAATATAACAGATGGGTCCTGTAAAGTTTCCAATGGTAGGCATTCAATCACCCTTATTTTCTACGTGTGGCCCACCTAAAACTGGGCCCACACCCCTGCCAAGAAGAACGACACGATATACTCAACATTCATCAAGGTGGGAGCCAAAGTTGGGCCCCATCACCTTTGATTAGATGGATAAATAAACATTACAATGGCCCTAAGGAAGGTTTCAAAGGTGGGCATCAATGGCCACGGTTTCCCTACAATGTGGTCCACTTGAGGTTTGTATTTACCTCATTATGAGGGCCCCCGGCCCTAAAATAATATGGAAAAACAGATGGGCGGCATACGTAAAACAGATACATCGTGGTGGGACCCACAGAGCGTAGCACCCAAATGGGTCCCAAGAGTTTTAAATCAAACTAATATTTCTATTTTCCATTTACCCATATACATGTGATTTTATGAACAGGTTGAATGACAAATAAACATCACTGCAGGGCTGGGAAGATTTCAACGGTGGAGATCATTATTCCCACTGGTTCCTGTGGCATGGCCCACTTGACATTTGGATGTGCTTAAATTTTGGGCTCAGCTACTAAAATGAGCTGGAAAAACATATGGACGGGATAGATAGAGCGCATACATTCTAGGTGGGCCCAACGAGTGGGCCCCATTGACATTACCCATATAGGCTAAGCTGCTGGGCAGCAGCGTCCCCTGGACGCTGTCTGTCCAGCAGCAGCATTTTATTATTATTATTATTTTTTTATTTATATTTTTATATTTGTTATTTTTTTTATTTTACTCTCAACAAGTGGGGCCCACAGCAGTTTCGATCAAGCTGATATCTTTGTTTTTCCCTCCCTTTCACACGTGTGAACTCATGAATAGGTTGGATCTCAAATAAACATCATGGTGGGCCATAGGTAGGTTTCAACGGTCTGTCACTGTCCTCACTGTTTTCTGTGGTGGGGTCCACTGAAGATTTGGATCTGTCTCATTCTTGAGGTTATGCCCTGAAATGATCTCCCCAACTGGATGGACGGTGTGGATACAACACATGCATGATGGTGGGACCCACGAGTGGGCCACCAGCTGGCAGCAGAGCCAGCGTCTAAGGACGCTGGTACGCCCAGCGTGCGGACGTCTCTCCTCTCCTTTTTCTCTTTCTTCTTTTTTTTTTTTTGTTTGTTACACTCATATCATGTGGGGCCCACATGGGACTGATCCACTCCGTTCATCAGGTTCTCCGACTCAAGGGGAACCCATAGAGCCCAATATTGGGTATGTTACGGGGTCTACAAACATCAGTGTGGGCCGAAACAGTTTCGACAGTGGACATCATTCACCCCACTGTTTCATGTGGTGCGGCCCACTTAAGAATTGAATATGCTTCATATTTGGGCCTTAGCCCTAAAATGACATGGGAAAATAGATAGATGGTGTGGATGGAACACAAACATCAAGGTGGGTCCCACGAGTGGGGACACCATTCCAGCCGTCCTGGCGCTGGACGGTTCCAGCGTCCCAGACGCTGTGAACGTCCAGCGCTGGACGTTCTTATCTTATTTTTTTTTTCTTTTTCCTTTTTTCTTTTCTAAGCTTATTTCAGGTGGGGCCCACTTAGGAAAAATCCAATCCATTCAACACGTTTGCCAGCTCGTTAGGGACCAAATGAGCCCAATATTGGGCAGATGATTCCGCCTGCAAACATCACGGTGGGCCACGGAAGTTCAACAGTCCACATCATTATCTCTACTGTTTTCCTATGGTGTGGTCCACCTGCGATCTGGATCTGCTTCATTTTTGGTGTCCAGCCCTAAAATGGGCTGGAGAAACAAATGGACGGCGTGGATCACATACATACATCAAGGTGGGTCCCACGAGTGGGGACCCACGGTCAACGCCCAAGCCCCAGCGCCGCTGGGCAGCAGCGTCCTCTGGACGCTGGCTGTCCAGCGGCCACCTCCTTTACTCTCCTTCCTTTTTTTTTTTACTTACTTATTTATTATTATTATAATTATTACTACTACATGTATGTGGGGCCCATTCATGGACGATCCAGACCATCCCTCTCATTGCCCAACACAAGGTGGGTCCAAGGAAAGAAAAATGAAGGGTAAACGATAAAAAAGGGGGAAGGTTTGCACTCACAATGATGGTTGGACGGTTGGATTGCCGATCGGACGGTCCGGATGATGATCGGGGTCCTCCAAGCTAGATCTCCACCTTCAATCTCTCTAACTCTCTCTTGATCTCCCTCCAAATCTCTCTACTTCTCTCTCTTCTCTCTCTTCTCTCTCTCTCCCTCTCTCTCTCTCTCTCTCAAATCTTGCAATTGAGAAGCCACCCCCCCCACGTATGGCTCTTGTATGGGAAGAGGGGGGTGCATGATGTCATGATGATGATGATGATGATGGGAGAGAGCATGAGAGGTATGGGTTGTGGTTGACTTTTGGTGAGAGAGGATGGGGTGGGTATGGTGATGATGGCTAGATAATGATGGGGGCATGGGTGAGGGTGATGGTGATAGATTTGACATGTTGTTGGGAATTGTGCAAGTGGGGCCCACGCCACACGCGCGTTGCGTGGCCCACCTCGAATTGCACGAACGTATGCATCTAACACACCGGGTATCGCAATGGGGCGTGCCGCGCGGCGTTGGAATCGTGGCGCCCGCGCGGTCGCAAGGGTACAAGTCTTGGGTCGTTGCGGTACTAAATCAGGGTCGCGATCAAGGCTCTCTAATCTGGTCCGTCCGAGACGTACCGGTACCGAAAACTAAACGTACGGAGGGCAATTCAGGGTACGGGTCTTACAGCAGCGTCCCCTGGACGCTGACTGTCCAGCGGCCCCCATTCCTTCTCTTCTTCTTTTTTTTTTTAATTTTAATTTTTATTATTATTATTATTATAATAAGGTGGGTCCCATTCATGGGTGATCCAGTCCATCCATCTTGTTGCCCATCAAAAGGTGGGCCCGATGAAAAAATAAAATGAAAGAATTTAAGAAAATGGGAGGGGGTTTATGCCCTTGCACTCACCTCAAAGGATGGACGGTTGGATTGAATCGGGTTGACGATTGGATGATCCGGACGGTCCGGATGATGGTTGAGGCCCTCCAAGCAAGGATCTACACCCTCAATCTCCCTAATCTTTCTCTATTTTTCTCAAATCTTCCTCTTCTCTCAAATCTCTCTCTTTCTCTCTCTTTTCTCAAATCTCTTTCTCTCTTTCTCTCTCCTCTCTCTCTTGTGCAAGGAGCTCTCCTCTCCCCCTACGTATGCACTTGTATGGGGGGAGAGAGAGAAAAGGAATTATGGGTAATGATGGCTAGTATGGGAGAGAGGTATGGGGGTATGGGCCTTGGTTGACTTTGGAGGAGAGAGAGGGATGGGGGGTATGATGTGTATAGAGTAGGGGTATGGGATAGGTATAGGTGAGAATGATGGTGATGGATTTGATTGATGTGACATATCTTAGAATTTGTGCAAGTGGGGCCCACGACACACGCACGTTGCGCGGCCCATCTCGAATTACGCAATCGATCATAACTTTCACACCGGGTATCGCAATGGGGTGTACCGCGCGGCGTTGGAATCGCAGCGCCTACGCGATCGCCGAGGTATAGGTCTTGGGTCGATGCGGTACTGAAATAGGGTCGCGGTCAAGGCTCGCTAATCTGATCAATCCGGGACGTACCGGCACCGAAAATTAAGCGTACGGAGGGCAAACAAGGGTATGGGTCTTACACAATTGCTCCGATCCTGACACGGTACGCCCGATCCTGACACGAGTCGCATTCTCAATGAGAAAATAATTGCCCCGATCCTAACATGGGTACGATCCGATCCCAAAACGGGACGCATTCTCGACGGGAAAACATACCACACTTGATGGTTTCCCATATTCCAGTTCATCCAATGATGTATCCATACATAGGTGTCCCATAACCACACCCATATCCATCCCACACAAACTTAACCACACTTAACCACACCCATATACACCGACCATGCTTAACCATACTTGGATAGTCATGGTTAAGAACCATTTACATACCCCTACTCTGATTTAATTCAGTGGACTTAACCTCACCATAAACCGCTCTATGCATGGGTCCATCATATGTGATCATATAAACATAAACATGTGATAATGAGAATTTACTGCATGTTAACACAATTTAATGAATCATACAACATAACTATTTAAGAAACAAATCAAGTGCATATATATCAAGATGGCAAGAATGCATCCACATTATGAAACACAGCATTTTGAGGGGTTTAAGAACTTTAAACTAAACTATAACTATACATTCAAAGAGAATGGACAGTTGTTGTCCCCACAATTTCGTTTAATCTGACTGTTTGGGAGGCTGATGTGTACCAAATTTGTTTTTACAGTTTTAAGACTTGCTGGTCCAAGCATTAGACAGCTTAGATTGGGCAAAATATTCCTCAATGGGACCCAAAAGTTGGAGTCCAATTAGATTAAGATTCTGTTAGTTTTCGAGGTGTCAATCCCATTATTTTAAGTGGTGTGGGCCACCTGGAACCCCGTTCTGGCCCATATTTTTATGGTGAATCCCACACAACCTAACAAACAGTGTGGATGAGGTGGATTTATCCAAAAGTTCACATGTGGGGCCCATAAGTGCCTATTGTCCCCACTTTAAAATCTGCTCACCTTCAGATTTATATTGTATTACATCATCCACTATTTGAGACGGTGTGGCCCACTCGGTTATCGAAACCCTCTGAAATTTAATTTCCAGCCTCCTGACATAGTAATGTAACAAATGAGTGGTATAGATTTGACAGAAAGCTTAGGGTAGGGTCCACGAATTACCCACTGTTCATGAGAGATAAATTTGAAATTTTCTGCACAATTGCAGAAAATTCAGCAAGATAGTCCAATTTGTAGAAGTTAGTGTGATCCGCTCAGGTCTTGGATTAAGCTGAAATTTGGTGGGCTATCAAAACACATGATGAAGTAAACTATGGTCAGAGTAAATATAGAAAAGTACATCAGGGTGGGGTCCACATGTGGACCCCCAACTGCTGCCCGTCCGTCCCTTACGTCAGCAGCCATGACGCTGCTGGACTGGCAGCATCCTTGGGGTACTGACTGGTCTAGTAGCCCATTGTTTTATTTATTTATATATTTTTTTATATGTATCCACACAAGGCGGGGCCCACTAGGTTGAGATCCAATCCATCCATTGAATTATTCGGGCCTTTAGTCCACCCAATAAATTTAATTTTTGCATAGATCGAAAATTATAAAACAAAGATAGTGGCTTTATCCCCTTTTTAATGGTTGGGTCTATTTCTCCCACCCTGGCCCACTTAAATATCAGATTCCTTTTAAATCTGGGCCCACAAGCAAACGTAAACTATAATACATGATGAATGGCATAGATTTAATCAAAGTAACATAATTGATCTACTAAACAAAACACAAATGTGCAAATTCAAACTATGATGTGGAGTGAGTATTTCCGTAGACTCACCAATTGTCAATCCGATTCGAGATTTTGAAAATGAAAATAACAAAGAAAACAAATCTTCGGCCCACTACAAAATACTATCTCCTTCCTCCCAATCAATGGTCATATGATGATGATGATGATGGATGGGGATGATGGATGGTGATAATGGATGGTAGGGATTTGAAACTATTGATGATGAATGGTGATGGGATGGCTACGATTCGGTCGTAATTGTAAAAGTAGTAGAATAGGACTCTCTTACGAGAGTTTAAATAAAGTACATTAGCTTATAACATAAATATTTGTGGTGAAAATAGAAATAATATTTTGATGGTCCACTTAGTGATCCCTTCTTGGATCTAAGACGTCCATCATACAGAGGATTAACACAACAAGTAGTGGGTAAACTCTCAGGTCAAAGGGTCGATGGATGGATACAATATGATCTATGTAAGAGTTAGCTTAAATGAACGCTCTAGAATAGATGTGTAACATCTTAAAATCGAGCCCACCTTTCACAAATCTGAGACCATTATGACATTGACCTCGAAAAACTGACAAAGTGGTATGAATTTGGGAGAATTTGGTAGTGTCCACACCCACGATCTAATAAGGACACAAATGATGATCTAAATGGTGGTAAACACCACAACTTAAGGTGGTTAGTTTCTAAGGATAAGCTTAACCAGTTTGAGGTGAGATTAAATCATGACCGTTGAGTGTTGTGCGAAGTGGTCCGCACCATTGGTTAGAATGTCCATGGATTGAATAATGGACCGTTGGGTCGATGAATCTCTTACTGGTTTAAGAGTAATTGATAAAAAATGTGATGGACGGTGAACACACCTCGATTCAAGATTCTAAAAACATGGGGATGTGGGCCATCTTAGAAAACCTAAAATACCTAAAATCTAGACACACACCGACGTCCATACATAAAGATGGACGGTCCACAACGAAGATAAAAATCTCTCTGTACCAAACTCCGTAACCATATCCTAAAATTTAGATTTTGAATTGATACATCGCAACGAATGTGACTTCCATACTTCTCGGTCTACATGGACATATCTAGGACCTTATGAGGGAATCTAATCTAATAGGTCACCTAAGTATATGAAAATGATTGCCATGAGTGATTTCACCTTGATTGGTGGTCCACATGGCCCTACGCAGTAATTCTTCGATTAAACGGTCTCGGAAGATCATCCAGTGATGAAATTTCACATGGACGGCTAAAATGCTATAACAAAGGTGTGGAGAAAATCCCACATCTAATTGACACACCAATTGAAATAATCACGGGGGTTCACTTTCACCACTGGTTTGGTGCTAGGACAAGTTTTAATGGCTTGACGAAGTCCGATGAGAATTTCAACGGTCATAAAGGTTCTTCTAAGGATACTCTATAATTCCAACGGAACCAAAGTCGGTTTGATCAGCTCAATGGGCCATGGTGATTAAAATGAGGATGAATGGCCACGATAGAAAGATCTATGATCGGATTTGGGTAGATCAGACTATATTATTAGATTCTACATGATTTAATCTATCAATCTATGACTCAGATCAATTCCACAGATAATATAAATAATTTAAAATGAATTACTAAAGTTTATGTACATAGAATATGGTTTATAATTCCACTTTTCTACCCAATTATTCCATGAGAAATGTACATCAAACATGTTATCAACTTACACAAATTAAATTATTATTATTTTAATTTTATAAATTCTAATCCAGATTTTTAAATTAAATAATAAATCATAAAAAATCACATATATTACAACCTCAGCCCAATCCAAAGCAAGTACATGAAGTGATTATTCCTAATCTCTCCAACCAACATATGGAGCAAGCCAAATCCGTCACCACTCTTAGAAGTGGTAAACATATTGACAAATCTATTCCGGTGAAGGCCTACAAGCCTAATGATCCGTTAAATTTTGAGGATGAGGACGGATCTAACTTAGCCCCACAAGAAACGGAACGTGTTTACAAGCCCGTAGCACCATTCCCTTCGAGATTGGTTGCTCCAAAATCTCTTCCAAACTCTCATGATATTCTAGAGATTTTCAGACAAGTCAAGATAAACATTCCTTTGCTTGATGCCATCAAACAAGTCCTCTCCTATGCCAAGTTTCTAAAGGACCTATGCACAACTAAACGCAAATATAATATGCACCAAAAGGCCTTCTTAAATGAGTAAGTGAGTGCCATTCTCACTCGAAAGACCCTCCCAAAATTCAAAGATCCCGGTAGTCCCACAATTTCATGTATCATTGGAGACTACCGGATTGAGCGTGCATTACTAGACTTGGGGGCAAGGGTGAATTTGATCCCATACTCGGTATACGAGCAATTGGGTCTTGGTGAATTAAAACCCACAAAAATCACATTGCAACTTGCTGATAGATCCATCCGTGTACCGAGAGGGATAGTTGAGGACGTGTTAGTCCAAGTTGATAAATTCTACTACCCGATAGATTTCATCGTCCTGGACACACAACCGGTCATGGATGCTAGCACCCAAATACCGATGATTCTAGGCCGCCCATTCCTTGCTACATCAAACGCAATCATAAATTGCTAGAATGGAGTGATGCAAATGTCCTTTGGGAACATGACATTGGAGGTGAATGCATTCCACTTGGGCAAAAGGCATAGGGATGATGATGTTGTCCATGAGGTAGATATGATTGATTCAATCGTGGAAGAGGAGTTCGCTTTAAGGCAGAATTTTGATCCTCTAGATGTTGTTAGCTTTGATCCCTTTGAGGATTGGGACGATAATGATGGCCCCCATGAGGTAAACATGATAGAATCTATGGAAGATGGAGGGTTTTTCCAACATGATCTACCTGAAAGCTTAGGGACATGTTTGACACATTCTAAGGATGAATCTAATTCTAATTTTAATAAGACCTTGGAAGTGTCAATTTCTGAAAATTGATTTAACAAGTCGCCAATTTCTGATTTACACAAATTTGTTATGCAGGATTTGGAAGAATTGGTGCTTGACTTGCCTACTGAGAGGCTAATTTCTAAAAGTGTAGAGGTTGAGGACCCACTCCAACTTACACAAAATTTTGAGAAGGAGGAAGACGTAAAGGGTCCAAATCTGAAAACCTCCTCTCCTGAGGTCTCCTACACGCTCAAGGAGTGTTTAGCATATTTTGAAGATTGGAAGGATCCCATGATTCAGGACATAGTAAATGCTTTAAGAGAAAGACCTCATGCACCTAAAAAGCTTCTTTCCACAGAGTGCCAAATTGAAGAATCAACTGTGGAAGCACAAGTGACAAATGATTATGTGGAGACCATCCCAATGTTTGAGGATGAAGCGATTGAAGTCTCCACATCTCTTTGGTTTGTTCAAACCGAAGAACACTTCTGGGATGACCCATATTTGACATACTTGAATGATTTTTGCCCAGACAAGAAGGAAAGGAGATCCATATTCAATGACTTCCAACCAATGCAATTCTCCTTTCCTAGTACATGAGACAATTTTCTTGAGGAATCCACTGAAATTTTTCAGCTGGATTTTCAATGGGTTAGAATGATCGATGTCACCAATGTACTTTCCAAAGAAGGATGGTGGATAATTCTTCTGAATAATTTGTTACACCACTTGATGATCTTGCTCAACTTTGTCCTTTTGAATTTTTACTGATAATCGATCTCCTAGTCTGATGGAGATCCTCTTTTTAAAAGGACGGGTTAGGTATCTTTATTGCTTTCCATAGGTAGGTTTAGTCGTTTTAGTTTTGCTTGTTTAGTAGCTTGAGTTGTTGGGTTTTAGACTTCCATGATCGACTCTCACAGGTACTATTGTTCTCACTCTCTTATATTTTACCATTGCTCTCATGTTCATGCTCATTGCATATCTTTTCACATTGAGGACAATGCAAGATTTGGTTGGGGGGTGAGATGAGCTTCCTCATCTAGCATGTTGCAACATTTCAAGCCTCATATGCGGAATTTTTTTTCGAATTTTCTAAAATTTCAAAACTCTTTTAGAAAACCTTATTTCTATGCATTTGAGATGAAATGAGTATAAGAAGAGGAGATACGAAGTGTGTGATGTTGTAAGTCTTGAATTTCTCCTAACATAATGGTTTTATATGTGAATTCCCCTATTGTTGTGATTGATAGAACATTTGAACACCTTTACACCTAGTTCACATTACACGATTCTAATGGGTTGAAAGGATTATGCGACTTGTGGATTAGCTAGACTTTGATATAAAGGTGTTGAAAAACCAAGCCGGGGTAGTTTGTCCATCCTTGTCCATGGGAAAATAACAAAAGATATGAATTTTTAAAAAACTTCTATCTGATTTAAAAGAAAAAGGAAAAGGAAGGATGAAATTGGGAATGATGGAAAATGGTGAAAAATTCCGAAAAGGGCTACCTATTACCAACCGGGGGATGGTCTACCCGTAACCAAAGCTGGAAATGGGACGTAGTGTGAAAGCCGTCGGAAGGACGGTAAGACAAATTCCTGTCATAGGCTTGTTGTTGCTCTATACACCTTGAGATCTATAGTTTAGTCGATCTATGAAGAAGATAAACCCAGAAACTCATAAGATGAACTTTCACTATGCACACTAGGTTGAATTTTGTTCGCATTCTTCTATTTATCAATTAATCAGCGGGAATTTCATATGGACACTTATTATATTTTGAGAGTTTAAGGTCTCAACGTCTATCACCTAATTTTTTCAAATTTTATTCTTGTGTGTCTTGGAGTGGATAGAAACATGATTTCTGAAGGAGAGTTAGTTTTGGAGGTTTGAACTTATTCACGCATGTTTTGTTCGGGACTAGCAAAAAGCTGGTTGGGGGGTGTGTTGAACCTCCAATTTATACATTACATTGCCCATTACATCACATTATATGCATAGTTTGCATGCTTAAAAGGCCCATCTAATGCATGTTTTGTGATTTTAGAAATGAGAGCGGAATTCACCCAATTGGAGACTAAAAAGAGTCATTTGAAGCCATTGGATGAAGAAGGATCAAAGAAAGAAGAAAGCAAGTGGAAGAGAGAGAAGAAGAAAGGAAGAAAGAAGTCAAAGGAGAGAAGCTAAGGGATGTCGGGAGAGGAAGGAAGCCGTCGTGGAGCATCTGTAACCCTCCAAACTCCGATTTTTCTATGTTTTCTAGTTTTTTCATGAGTTTTAGTTGTAGTATGACAATGCTCAGCTAGAATCTCTCAGCTAACGCTGAGAGGTGAAGCTTGTAACTAATTTCATGTTTGATTCAATTTAATTCAAGTAATTTCAATTCAAGTTTGGATTTTTAATTATTCTAGTTCTTCAAGTTGATAGTTTGAGATGTTTTATGAGAGTTCATGTGCTCCGGACATGGATTCTTTGCAAATCTCTGAGATTATCATGTTGTGTTTGTTTAGATTTGAATTATGGTAATCCTTGAGCAAGCTATAGTCCATAGGCATGGTTATTACTCCGAAGGCTATGATTTTGAATTCTACATTGTTGAATGGGACTAGAAGTTGGAAGTTCAACTTAAGTGGGACTGAATGTGTTTAATGCTTTATTCTCCAACTAGATGAGAGATAAGACTTCACATCTAGTTGTGTATCTTGCTTGGATTGATTGGATTAACATGGGATTACTACAAGTGGATCCTTGAATGCCTTAGTACCTTAAATTACTGTTTTCATTAAGTTACTGTTTTAATATAGAATTTTCAATTGAATCTCTTATTTACTACAAAATTGAGTTGCTGGAATAGTTTGGAACTTGTTTTCCAATTCCCTGTGGATCGACCTCGGTCTTACCGAGATTTATTACTACATCGCAGCCTTACACTTGAGGCGAGCGAACATCAAGCCTTGTCACTAGACTTGATTTAGAAGCATGAATTAAACTTCTATTGAACCAATATTACCACATAAACATCTATCTCAGATTAATTCAAAAGATAAGAACTCCTTCTAGTTTAGTTATAGATAAGCTCTTAGGAAACTTAGTTTATAAGATCCCCTGGCATCCAACATATCATGTTGGATCTAAGATCTCTACAACCTAAAATCATATCAATCAACACCCCATTAACCAATCTCAGTAATTAAAACATGCCATGTAAGAGAAATCACAAGAGATAGAAGATTAACTAAAAATACTAACTTTATTTCAAACTAAAACTAAAAGTATTCTTCATAAAACCAAAAGTACTAGAACTATTTTGAATTAAGTATCGTAAACAACTAAAAGCTTCACCTCTTAGCCCTAGCTAAGAGGTTTAGCCAACCATCAATAAGTTAAACTAAAACTCAAAAGAAAACTAAAGAAAAACATAGAAAAACTAAGTTTGGAAGAGTTGCAAATGCTCCACAGCGATCCTCTTCACCTCCCATGACTTTCCAAGCCTTCTATGATGTGTTTAGATCGACCCCTAGGTGTCCTTTTATAGATTTGGATCTCTACCGACTTAAAAACTTCCAGAATTGCATAGCTACTTACTCAATTGCGCATGAAAAATCAGAGCTTCTAAGAGAAGATTAATGTCCAAGTGTGGCCAACCGGTCTTGACTGGTCGGACCTATTCTGACGTTAGTCCAGCGAGTGCAGAGTGGGGGTTGCCTTGTGGCCGACCGGTCTTGACCGGTCTAGCCTCTTTTTTTCTTGATTTTCTTCTTGCTTTCTCTCACTCCTCTCCTTGCTTCTTTCTTCTTCTCTTAGTCCATCTTCTATCATCCTCAAAGGCTTCTAAATATGTTCTTCTAGCTTTAAATAAGCAAAGTCTCTCTCTCTCTCTCTCTCTCTCTCTCTCTCTCTCTCTCTCTCTCTCTCTCTTTTCTACAATCACAAAACAAACATTAGTTAGGTGCTTTGAACATGCAAAATATGCATAATAAGTGATGATTTGGGGTTAGAATATGCACAATTCAAAGCTTAACAAGGATGTTAAATCTGGCTTGGCGTCAGTGAGATCGCGCTTAATTCCACATGACATCAGTCAATCTTTAGGATGTGAGGGCATTTCCTAGGACCGAAAATGACTAAGTACTGGGCCTGTTTATCACTTAATCGTGCTGTTTAATGATTAATAATGATGATTGATTAAGCAAAAATGAATGTTGATTCATGAGGCAAGGAACATTATCAAGTTATAGATATATTTCTGTATGAATTTACACTAAAATGATATTCTGGTCATTTTGCTACCTGAAAATTCTAAGTAAAAACCTCGATTATTAATATATCCATAGATCGACCATAAAACATGATGAATATTTTACCACCTTTGGTGTTTTAGCCTAATTAGGGTATTTCAGATTTTTTGGACAGTTTAGATTTGAAGAAAACCCTTCCATTCAAAAGACGTACATTTTGGGAAGTGCCAAAAAGTTACGATTTGTACTTTAGATGGAAAATCAAAATCTTCATTGTTGGGAATTTAATTTATTATTATTTTTTATTGAATCCAAATGGGGGTACTTCCTTATTTACATAAATAACTTAAAGTAAATGGATACTTAAATGTTTTTATGTAAATAAGGTGTGCAGTGTAGTGCATATGTGCAGGTATGCAGTGTAGTGCAGTGCAGTTTTCAGAGTTGCAAAAATGGCTAAGTGTTGGACATTTTGGAGAAAATCAGGGATTGGAGGTCTTTAACATTGACCGTTGGAAAATCTAGTCTGAGGGATGGATGGAGCATGTCCACACCTATCTAAGAGGCATACTACGCTAGAGAGACGGGACCCACCGAAAGCGGGCCACACCACAGATGTCCCAGGCTCCCAAAGGACGCCTAGGCGCATGTGGCAGGGCAGTGGGCACATGTGGTATGACACATGTGCCTGATCCCCATTGGTGGGCACATGTGGAGGAGGGAGAGAGAGAGAGAGAGAGAGAGAGAGAGAGAGAGAGAGAGAGAGAGCACTCCCCCTTAGCGTATGTAGTAGGGTACATGTGCACGAACCAGGCTGGTGGGCGCATGTCCCTTTGGGACTTGGAGAATTTTGCCCCACCCTTAATGGGTGGGCGCATGTCCCTCTTGTAAAAGTGAGATTTTCACTACTTAACACTTTTTCAAAGTTTTCAGGCAGCAAAGGGGTGGGTGTAGAGCTGGACACGAACCAAGTTTAACTGTTCGGATCGACTCAGTAAAACTCTGTTTGGACATAAAGTCTTCTTGTTCGAACTTTGTTCGAACATGCAGGGTGTGTTTGAAAAAAAAATTCGAGTCGGTTTTAATCACGGTCCTGTTCGACTCAAACTCGACTCGAATATTGACCGACTCGACTTTACTCGTTCGTTCGACGTGTGTGTGTGTGTGTGTGTGTGTGTGTGTAGAGAGAGAGAGAGAGAGAGAGAGAGAGAGAGAGAGAGAGAGAGAAGATTGGATGACAAATAAACATGACTATGGGCCCTAGGAAGGTTTCAATGGTGGACATCATTCTCCTCATTGTTTCCTGTGGTGTTGTCCACTTGAGCTTTGTATCTACCTCATTTTTTGTTTAATGCCTTAAAATGAGTTGTACAAATGGATGGATGGAGTGGATAAAAAAAATACATCATGGTGGGGTCCATAGAGCTTTGACACCAGCTTGTTGGCGGGTGTTCGCGTCACCAGCCATGAGCCAACCCACGTTCGCGTCACAAGCCATGTGCAGTTCTTGCGCTGGAAATCTAGGTGGGGCCCACTGTGATGTTTGTGAGGAATCCACGCCATCCATCCATTTTGTGAGATCATTTTAGGATGTAAGATAAAAAATGATTTGGATCCAAGACTCAAGTGGGCTGCACTAAAGGAAAAGGTGGTATGGAAATTCTTACCATTGAAATCTCCCTGAAGCCACAGTGATGTTTAATGCCATCACAATGTCATTCCTGTGGTGTGGTTCATTGGAGATTTAGTTGTGGCTAAACCTTGTGATTTGTCATTTGTGATATGTAATTTGTGAACAAATCGGTATTTACTATTTAGTAGTAGAAAAATAATTTCAAGCGAAAAAAATGAAATTGTTTGAACTTGTTCGAACTCGTAAAAATTATCCGAAATTCATATGTTCGAACATGATTGGGCTAGACCAAATCGAGTTCGAACAGAGGCACCCTGTTCGAATGTTTGTTAGAACATTGTTCGAACACACCCACTTAAGCAGCCGAACAATCCGATCTGGTCCATGTTCGACTCGGATCGGATCGGATCGTTGCCCACCTCTAGGTGGGCGCATGTCCCTCTTATGAAGTGGAATTTTCCACTACTTAGTTGATTTTTCAAAATTTTCAGATTTTTCTTCCTCTCTCTCTCTCTCTCTCTCTCTCTCTCTGCATTCAGACTGCAGCGGCACAATCCCTTTTCGGTGAGAGAATCCCTTTCCGACGAGGGGATCTGGCAAGGGAAAACGAAGTGAGTGCATGTTACCTCTTGTGTCTCTCTGATGTCATCTACGGATGATCTCTCTTATGGTCATTAGGTTGACCTGCTATTTATAGTAGTTTAATCAGGTTCGAGTCCGGGCAATCGGATATGGTGAGTGCATGTGCTTCTGCATGTATTTTCAGGCACATGTGTTTCTAGAGGGATTTCTGGGTGCATGTCTTTCCAGGCCGGGCGCATGTCTCCAAACTTCACTTTTTCGGATGTTTTTCGGGAAGTTTTTCGGGAAGAAATGTCTCGGGCGCATATGGCTAGTGTATGTGGTTTCAGGGCTTCCACATATGGTTTCAGGGCTTCTGCATGTCCCTCTTAAAAATGCAAATTCTCCACTACTTAGAATATTTTCAAGATTTCAGGCTCCGACGGGTGACCTTTCCAAGGAGAGGTACCTTTTTAGGGACCGAAGTCATTGACGCCAAGCAGCTTTTAAGCTCTTATCGACCTATCAAATGAACGAGATGGGGTGTGGAGGACCAGATGTTGCAAACTTTGGTAGTTGTTCCTAATTTGGAACCTCCGGGTCGTCTCTTTGTATAAGAATTTCACTCCGGGAAGCGCGCATATGAAAATACGTACAACACGACATTTAAAGTTGTTAGTTAACAATTTTTGGGCATTCCGAATCATTTGGTGGCAACACGCATGTCCAGTTCCCTTCCGAAATAGATTTGTATGCTTTTAAATCCTTTCAGTAAGTTCCAGATAAGGGCAAAACACATTTCGAGGTGCGCAATTAAAGATATGTGTCGCGCAGCATTCAAACTTGCTAGTTAAGGGTTTTTGGGCATTCTGGATCATTTAGCAGCAATACGCATGTCTAGTTTCACTCCAAAATGACATTCGTAGGTTTCAATTATAATTACGTAGGTCGCCTAGGGTTAGGGCTGCGCCGGTGTTTTTTCGGGTCTGGAATTCATCTGAATTGTCGTAATGGACCGCCACATGTTGTTTTATCATGAGTGAAAATTTGAGCCTGTTGAGCTCTTAATTTATACATATTCTAACCCCATTTCATCACATTTTATGCATGATTCCTATGATTAAAAGACTAATATAATGCATGTTTGTGATTGTAGGAATGAGAGAGAGACTTCACCTATTTGATGGCCAAAAGAATGCTTTTAAACCCACTTAATGATGAATGAAGATGAGCCAAAGAAATAGAAGAAAGAAGCAAGGAGAAGAGAGAGATGACATGGATTTAATGCCAATTTGAAGGATTTGGAATGACTAGAAGACCAAGCTTTGATGATCCAAAGAAGCATAGAAAAACCCTTGAAGGAATCAAGTTGAAGACCTGGAATGGCCAGAAAAGTCAAATTGCAGAGCTGCAGGGCTAGAAAAGTAAAATGCAGAAAATTCAGTTGATGGCCCTGTAGAACAGAAAAACTGTTAATTTTGGCCTTCGGGCGCCCTACCACCACTTTACCGAACGCCCGAAATTGACAAAAAATTCAATTTGTTGCCGTAACTTTTCTGAACATGGCCTGACGCCTGACCACAATTGACCGGGCACCCAATTAAGAGGATCCGGGCGCCTGAAATTCAAAGAAAAATCACCTAAACATGCTGGACTGTTTTGCAGTATGGTCGGGCGCCCGACCAACACCCGTCGAGCGCTTGATGATCAACGTAAGTGCGTAAATTCTTACGCAATCTGAGGTGGTGGGTGAGGTTTGCTATAAAAGGACACCTTGGCATCCTTCTTAAGGCATCCTAGAAGAGTTCTAAGTTCATGGAGAGCAAAGGAGATCATCGTGGAGCGATCGCAACTCCTCCAACTCCGGTTTTTCTAGTTTTCTATTTTTTTAATTAGTTTTTTCTTTTATTTTTAGTTCAAGTATGACAATGCTTGGCTAAAACCTCTTAGCTAGGGCTTAGTGGTGAAACTTGTAGTTCATGTGCTTCGGACATGGGTTCCTTGCAATTGTTTGAGATTATCATGATTGGATTGATTAGATTCGAATTGTAGTAACCCTAGAGCATACCATAGTCTCTTGGCATGGTTGCCACTTTGAAGGCTACATGGTTGAATTCTATGTACTTCATTGGAACAAGAATCTTATTATCTGACTTAAGTGGGATTGTTTGTATTTGAATGCTTAATCTTCCAACTAGATGAGAGATAGAACTTCAAATCTAGTTGTGTTTATGCTTGGATGAATGAATTCACATGGAACTACTACAAGTGGATCCTTAAGGCCTTAGGTCCATTAATTAATAGATTTATACAAAAGTTACTATTTTCCCTTATTTTATAAAATCAAACTTCAATTTGAGAAAGTCGAAGTTGCTAGAATAGTTTGAATTGGTTTATCCTAATTCCCTATCGATCGACTTCGGTCTTACCGAGATTTATTACTACTTCGTAGCCTTACACTTGAGGCAAGCGAACAGAGCCCTAACAAGTGCCCTCCCCTGGTGCGTTGTGCTAGATGCTTACGTCATGCTAGTGCGATGCACTAGTTCTTAAGCTCAAGCATAAATATCGGACTTACTGAGTTATTTGGCCATTTCCAAGTCAAGAAGGTAATTCTTATCATGCATTTATCAGACTTATGTAAGAGTACGTTGGATTGTATATCAGGTCTTGCAATGCTTTTCCTTGGCTCATGTTATGTCAACTCGTACATGCGCCTAGAGTTCGACTATCTTTGAACTTCCCATAATGTTAGCCTGGGTGTTAGGTCTGCAAAACGCATTTTCGGGTGAGCCATATGTATGGCCTAGTTCATCATGAATCCATCCGTGCATCGGTTGATGTAAACTTACCGTCGTACGTTTCGCATTACAGAGCATGCACAGTCATCTACCAAATGCACATCTGAATCTTATGTCCATACATTATTTTGAGTCATGGATATGCATATGTGATTTGCTTATGTGTGATTATAACCATATAGTGTAGTTTTACTTTCCTTAATGCGTACCTTATTATGTTGCTCGTTGCGTGTACCATGCTTTCTTCTTATGTTCTTTCATTTGTTTGCTACACAGTGAATCATGGTGACGTCGACTAGATCTTCTTATAGACTTCTAGTCCGTCGAACTCTGGTCTCTCGCCGATGATCCGGAGTCATAACTGGAGAACAAACTTGTTGATCATTCTGGTGACTATTGGTAAACAAGCTATGCCCAGGGTCGTGGCGATGTTAACTCTACTGTGGATTATTACGATGATGACGACGATGCTGGTGGCATAGGTGGCGATGAAGATGCGGTTGAAGGTGAGACTGAGGCACAAGTTGGTGCAGATATTTAGGTCCATCACATCTCTGAACCTCTTTGTTCTGTATCTCAGAATATCATGACATCGACTGCAGGGCCGTTGACAAGTGCACACCCACATTCATCTCTTCAAATGGGTGATGTTGTAAGGCCTGCTTTAGGATCCAGGGCACACGAGGGAAATGCTAAATCTTTTTTAGTAGCTGCGCTAGCCTGTTCGGCGCAAACAGTCTGTTTTATTGTACATGTGGTCGCGGACACATCGAGTTCTATTGTTACTAAAGTCGAGCGAAACGACCTTCATTTGCAAAATAAGTGCGATGACCAGGGTTATGCTTTATCTTGCTTTTGAAATTACGTCGGGTAGTCTAACACGACACCCTACGCATACACATGCGGAAGCTTAAGGAGCAACTAGAATTATGGCTAAGTCCTTGGGGGGGGGGGGGGGGGGTGATTAGGACCTTTTGAAATTCTTTTCGCCTACTTCCCAATTTTATCAAATTAAACTAAGTAAGAACACTTTGGCTTCCAAGCCTAAGTGGGTCCAATCACTAGACTAGCTTATGGTTAAGCAATAAACTACTTAGTCTAATCATGCATAGATTAACATATGATTGAACTAATGAAGCACCTAATCTATACAACCTATGTAGACTTATGAGAATGGATCAATGAGCTCAAGTCTACACTACTAAGTGAAAGAACATCATGTGTGTGTGGATGTGCCTATCTAGTACATATCATACATTCTAATTAAGCATTTCATATTTAACATTTAAACACAACGCACAATAACAATCAGAAACACAACGATGTATAGTGGTTTGACTTCAGGTTTACTCCACTATCGGTTCAAATACTCAACCCCTTTAAGCACACTGGCATTTAGAAGGGAGTTTAAATTTGGTTCCTCCTAACCTACACATTCACACCCGTGTTAGTGGCTCCCCTTAGAGACTTGTTTAGGCTTACTCAAGCCAAGGTCCTACAACCAAACCTCAATTTAGACTCCGCTAGGAGTCAAGGTCTTACAACCAAACCTCAATAGTTTTAGGCTCTACAACCGAGCCAAGGTCCTACAACAAAACATAGTGTTCACTCCCGCGGGAGGCTCTCCACTTGGAGACTCAATTCGACCCTACAACCGGGTCTAGGTCCTACAACCGAACCTATTGAGTTTGAAGACAAACTCTACACTCAATTTTTCACAGGAAGAGAGTGGAACCAGACTCTTACAATTGACAACTTACTTGAAGGATTGAACCCCTTTGTTGCGCCGCTTCGGGTTGCTTCTCCTCACTCTCCCGTGCTTGAATCAACTCCCCTCGTGTTTCCTGTTCGCTTCCCCAAGTGTAGGGTTGCGATATAGTTATAATCTCTGTAAGACCGAAGTCGATCCATAGGGACTTGTGTAGGAACTCACAAAACACTTCCAATGGGTTCTAGTTAAGAACTAACTAAACAGGATTTCGGAATTGAATATAGATAGATATTTTGAACTAAAGGTGAATGTAAACAATGTAAAAGAGCACTAGGGGTTCAAGGATCAACTTGTAGCAATCCTTGATACTTAATTCACTGTGGTTTCTCACTTACTCAACTAGAATCGAAATTAAATCCTATCTAGCCAGATGATAGAGTAGTTAAAACAAACAATCTGTCATATGTGTGATTCAAGTACATGATTCCCTCAATTCAAGTTAGGACTTGAGCACACTCAGTTGCATAGGTCAATCCTAGTTCCAATAGATTAAGATCACAATCATATCATCATTAAACTCTGTCACAAAGCATAACTAGATCATGATTTGAACTTCATTCAAATCACACACGCAATCACACATAAACAAAAATTCTAGAAAAGTAGAACTTTGGCATGAAGTTCCCACATGAGAATCAAAGGTCTAGAGCGTATTGAATCCGATTCCTCAGAGTGTACAGGTCTAGAGCCATACAAAACAATTAAGAACTAAAGCAATTCTTCTAAACATTCATAAGCCATCATAAGATTAAGAAAAACTACTTAGAGCTTTATTCAAACTTCAAACCATTATTCTTCACTAATAATCCAACTTGAAACCAAAACAATTGAATTAAAATATCTTAGATTCACTACAAGCTTCACCTCTTAGCCCTAGCTAAGAGGTTTAGCTATTCATGATCTAAGGAAACATGAATGCAACTAAGAAAAACATAAAAATTAGAAGAACAAACTAGGAAGAGTTGTAGAACTCCGGATTCGACTTCCGCTGCCTCCCGCCATGGTAATTCTCTTCTAGGATGCCTTAGGAATGAGTTAGAGGAGTCCTTTTATAGGTTTGGAGCCCTTGGTGCAAAGAAACTTCGGAGCTTGTAGAAGAAGCTCTGTTACGCAGCCGATCGGTCGAACGATTGATCTGAGCTCATAGACGACCGGTCTCAAAAGGCTAAAAATGGTCCAGTGAGTTTTCTAGAAATTCGAATTAAAAATTTAATTCAACGACCGGTCTGAGTAGTGAACGACCGGTCGTGATTGGTCTAGTAATGTTAGGAGTAGGGGTCCTCCTGTTGAGTGTTTGGACCGGTCAGGCGATCGGTCCTGGGCTATGGACAACCGGTCGAACGACCAGTCTTCTGTGCATTTTTTCTGCCCTCTTTCTTCTCTCCTTTGCTTTCTTTCTTCCACCTTTTGGCGCTTGGTCTTTTGATTTTCAACGCTTGTAAATAGCGTCTCTAAGCCTTCAATTAATGAATTCTCTCTCTCATTCCTACAACCACAAAACCATGCATTAGTTGGGTCTTTAATTAAGTATTTCAAGCATAATTAGTGATAAAATGGGGTTAGAATATACACATTTAAGAGCTTAACACACCCCCAACTAGCATTTTGCTAGTCCCGAGCAAAACAAGTGTGAAACAAATTTCATTCTTCAAAACTCAACTCTCCTTCGAAAACTATGTTTCTATACATTCCAAGACATGCAAGTACAAAAATCAGCAGAAATAAGTGATAGAAGTTGAGACCTTAAACTTCCAAAAACATAACAAGTGTTCATATAGAATTCCCTCTGATTGATTGATAAATAGAAGGATCCAAACAAATTTAACCTAATGTGCATAGTGAATGTTCATCTCATGGATTTTTGGGGTTATCTTCTTCATAGATTAACTAAATTAGGGATCTAAGGTGTACAGATCAACAACAAGCCAATGACAGAAATTTGCCTTACCGTCCTTCCGACGGCTTTCACACTACGTCTCATTTTCATCTTTGGTTACGGGTAGACCATCCCCCGGTTGGTAATAGGTAGCCCTTTTTGGAATTTTCCACCATATTTTCAATCGTTCCCATATTTTCATCATTCCTTTCCTTTTCACACACATTAGATAGGATTTTTAGAAATCTATATCTTTCGTTATTTTCCCATGGACAAGGATGGACAAAGTACCCCGGCTTGGTTCCTCAACACCTCAAATCCAAACCTAGCTAATCCACAAATCTAATAATCCTTTCAAAACATGAGAATCGTGTAAAGTGAACTAGGTGTAAAAGTGTTCAAAATTTCTATCAAACATAAAAATAGGGGAATTTGCATATAAAACTAGTATCTTAGAGATTGTTCAAGATATTCAACTTCACTCACTTCGCCTCTCCTTTTCTTATACTTACACTGCCCCGAATGCATAGAAACAAAGTTTTCCAATGGAGTTTTGAATTTGTAGAAAAAATCGGAAAAATGTTCTTCATATTGTTCGAGATGTTACAAAACACTAGATTCATCTCAGTGATACCACACCCCCCAACCAAATCTTGCATTGTCCTTAATGTAAAAGATATGCAATAAGCAAAACATGAGAGCAATTATAAAATAAAGGGAGTGAGGAATGAGAGTACCCGAGAGAACAAAAACTAAAATTCTACCTCCTTCTAACAAAACTATGAAAAAGCGAACCACAAGCAACACAATCTTAATCCTCACTACTCTATACCTCCATCAGACTAGGAGATCAAATATCCTGATACATAGGATTAGTCAGAGTTATGGACCTACCTTCTGAAGGAAAATTCTCAAAGAACAGCTTTAATCGCTGACCATTCGCTTTAAAAATATTACCATTCCTTAGATTCAACAACTCGACAGTCCCATATGGATAAACAGTTTTCACAATGAAAGGACCGGTCCATCGAGACTTCAATTTTCCCGAAAATAAATGTAGCCGAGAATTATACATAAGGACCTTTTGATTAATCGTGAAGGTCTTATGAAGGATGTTCTTATCATGGAATACATTCGTCTTGTCCTTGTAAATTCTCGCATTTTCATATGTTTTGTTCCGGAGTTCCGCAAGTTTATTCAATTGAAGTTTGCGCAAAGAGCTTGCTTTGTCAGAATCAAAATTCATCTTCTTTATTGCCCAATATGCCCTATGTTCCAACTCCATAGGCAAATGACAAGCTTTACCATAGACAAGTCTATAGGGAGACATTCCAATGGGGATCTTGAAAGCAGTATGGTAAGCCCAGAGTGCATCGGTAAGTTGAAGCGACCAATCTTTGCAATCGGGGTTCACTGTTTTCTCCAAAATATGTTTAATTTTCCTATTGGATATCTCAGCTTGTCCACTTGTTTGTGGGTGATATGGAGTGTTCACCTTGTGATTTATGCCATATTTCTTCATTAAAGCTTCAAACGGGCGGTTACAAAAATGAGATCCTCCATCACTTATAATGACTCGAGGTGTTCCAAACCGGAAAATGATATTTTCTTTTAAGAAACGAATGACTATTTTATGGTCATTGTTCTGACATGGAATTGCCTTGACCCATTTTGAAACATAATTAATGGCAAGCAAAATATATAAATTTCCAAAATAAGATGGGAATGGACCTATGAAATCGATGCCCCAACAATAAAAAATTTTGATTAGTAAGATGGGATTGAGTGGCATCATATTTCTACGGGATATCCTCCCAATTTCTGACAAGGCTCACACGTTTTACAAAACTCATGGGTATCTTTGAACATGGTGGGCTAATAAAACCCACATTGCATAATTTTGGCTGTAGTCTTCTTAGCCGAAAAGTGGCCACCACATGCCTGAGAATGATAAAAGGAGATGATACTGTGTTGCTCATCATCCGGCACACATCTCCTTATAATTTGATCGGGACAATACTTGAATAAGTATGGGTCATCTCACAAGAATTTTCTCACCTCATTGAAAAACTTATCCTTATCTTGCTTGTTCAAGTGTGTTGGAATTGTACTTGTATCGAGATAGTTAGCAGTGTCCGCATACCATGGCAATTGGGAGATTTTAAAATTTTGTTCATCAGGGAACATGTCATTGATCACGGTTGTCTCAGGAGAATCGGTGAGAACAAGCTTAGAGAGATGGTCAGCCACTACGTACGTATTTCTATGTCAAATTCTTGGAGTAGGAGGATCCATCTTAACAAGCATGGCTTAGCATCCTTCTTAGAGAGATGGTGTTTAACCGTGGCATGGTCGGTGAATATGATGATCTTGGATCCCATCAAGTAGGACCTAAACTTGTCTAAAGCAAAAACTACGGTTAAAAGTTCTTTTTTCGTAGTAGTGTAGTTTGCTTGGGCTGAGTTTAAGGTTCTACACATGGCTTCTTCTCTTTTCTTTGGCCTAGCACAGCCCCAATAGCATAGTCGCTTGCATCGCACATAATTTCAAAAGGAAGGCTCCAATCAGGTGGTTGCATTATGGGAGCACATGTCAACATACCTTTAAGTGTGGTAAAGGCATTTTGACAATCTTCATTCCACTCGAATGCGTTCTCCTTTTGAAGTAGGTTACATAAAGGACGAGAGAGTGAACTGAAGTCCTTTATGTACCTTCTATAAAATCTTGCGTGTCCTAAAAAGGACCGCACATCTCGTATGCTCTTGGGTGGTGGAAGGTTAAAGATAAGATCGATTTTTGCTTTGTCCACCTCGATTCCGTTTTGTGAGACAATGTGACCAAGTACAATTCCCTTTTAAACCAAGAAGTGACATTTCTCCCAATTCAACACAAGGTTCTTTTCTTCACATCTTTTCAACACAGATTTCAAGTGCACAAGGCACTCATCAAAGCTACAACCAAATACTGAGAAATCATCCATGAAGACTTCGAGAATTGTCCCTACCATATCAAAAAAGATACTCATCATACAACGCTGAAAAGTGGCAGGGGCATTGCATAGTCCAAATGGCATTCGTCGATAGGCGAAAGTGCCGAATGGACATGTGAATGTAGTCTTTTCTTGGTCTTCAAGGGCGATCTCTATTTGGTTGTACCTTGAGTAGCCATCAAGGAAGCAAAAATGGGAATGACCCGCCAACCTTTCTAAGATTTGATCAACAAATGGTAAGGGGAAGTGGTCTTTCCTTGTAACTGTGTTTAACTTCCTGTAGTCAATGCACATTCTCCAACCGGTAGTGACTTTGGTTGGTACGAGTTCATTATTGGCATTGGCTATGATGGTTATTCCGGATTTCTTAGGCACCACTTGAGTTGGGCTCACCCATTAACTATCGGATATTGGGTAAATAATGCCCACATCCAATAGTTTCAGCACTTCGGCCTTGACCACATCCTTCATGTTTGGATTGAGTCGTCTTTGTGGTTGCCTAGAT
This sequence comes from Liriodendron chinense, assembly GCA_003013855.2. Classification (NCBI taxonomy): domain Eukaryota; kingdom Viridiplantae; phylum Streptophyta; class Magnoliopsida; order Magnoliales; family Magnoliaceae; genus Liriodendron; species Liriodendron chinense. The sequence goes on from ML058433.1 coordinate 7,178,221, forward strand.
GTCTTCGCATTCTCCTCATGGTGTATGCGATGAGTACAAATCAGTGGATCTATGCCTTTGAGATCCGCAATCGACCATCCAGTGGCACTCTTATGCTTTATTAGAGTGGCTATTAGCCTACTATCTTGTTCCTCATCCAAGTGGGAAGAAATCACCACCGGATATGTCTCATCTCGATATAAATAAACATATTTCAACTCACTTGGTAATGGTTTTAGGTCGAGTGTTGGTGCCTTGATATTGGATGGGAGGGGCTTATTGTCGTTTAAGGGTAAAGGCTCAAATAGGGCCCTCCATCTTTTGTTATCAAGTATCGGCATCACATTTAAAATGACATCCATCTCTCGTATTGTGTCATCATTTATCTCATGAGAGTGGGCCACACATGCCTCCAAAGGGTAGGAATATAATGTCAGGGGGAATGTATCCTCCACGAATGATTCAATCACATTTATCTCGTGGATCTCATCATCAACTTCCCGTGGTTGTTTGCATAAATAAAATATATTCCGCTCGAGAGTTATATTTTCAAAGGACATTTGTACAAGCCCGTTTCTACAATTGATAATTGCATTGGAAGTAGCTAGAAAAGGGCGGCCAAGTATGACAGGAATTTGAGCACCGGTACCTATCACGGGATGTGTATCCAAAACAATAAACTCTACTGGGTAGTAGAATTTATCAACTTGGACTAAAACATCCTCAATCACTCCTCTCGGTATACGAATAGATCTATCAGCAAGTTGGAGTGTGGTTTTGGTGGGTTTCAATTCACCTAACCTAAGTTGTTCATAAACCGAGTACGGAATGAGGTTAACACTTGCCCCTAAATCGAGTAAGGCTTGTTTAATCCGGTAGTCTCCTATGATGCATGAGATGGTTGGACTACCCGGATCCTTGTATTTTTGGGGCACCTCTTGTTTGATAATAGCACTCAAATTCTCAGTTAAAAGTACTTTATTGTGAACATTGTGTTTCCTTTTGACTGTGCACAATTCCTTTAGAAATTTGGCATAGGATGGTATTTGCTTTATGGCATCCAACAACGGAATGTTGATCTTCACCTGCTTGAAAACTTCTAAAATTTTCAGGTTTTTGTCTAAAGGTTTGGGTGAAATCAACCTTTGGGGAAACGGGGCAACCGACTTGTATTGCCTTTTCGGTTCTTTCTCTTGTGGAGTGTTGTTTAAGCTATCATCCTTTTTGGAATTTTTCGGATCCTTAGGCTTTAGGGCCTTCACCGGATTAGATTTATAAATTATTTTCCCACTCCTCAAAGTGGTGATAGCTTGAACATGCTCCGTATGTTGGGAGGATGAGCTTGCGTCTTGTATCTCAAACTGGGTTCTTGGGTTAAGAAGAGGTTGGGCAGGAAGTGTGCCTTTCTCCCTAACACTGAGGTGAGATTCAACTCTAACCATTGAAGTTTTCAAGTCATTGATGGCTTGAGTTGAACTTTGATTAAATTTCAATTGCTCTTGCATGAACCCATCTATTTTCAGAGAATTAGTCTTGTTATATTCAGCTTAAACCAATACAAATGCACCCAACATCTCCTCTAGCGTAGCTTTTGGTGTAATGACTAGGGATGGACCTAGTAAAGGTTGAGCTTGAGGGATATTGTTTGCATTCGCAGTGGGTCCATTCCTCCAACTGAAGTTGGGATGGTTCTTCCAACTAGAATTAAACGTGTTTGAGTTTGGAGCACCAAATTGCTGTTGATAACTGTTTATGGCATTTGATTGTTCCTGTAAGATGTCTTGAACTGCTGAAATTGTGGGACAATCTTGTATTGTATGTTGATTTCCGGCACAAATTCCACAAATAGTTTCAACGTCCTTAGAGTTGATCGTCTCTCCTTTCTTTAATTCTATGGCCTCGACTTTTCTTGTGAGGCTAGCCACACGTGCACTTATGTTATCCTCTTCTGATAGGACATAAATTCCTCTTTTTTCGTTTTGTTGGCTAGTCTTGGAATTTGTTGGTTTAGATGTATCCCAAGACTGTGCATTCTCAGCCAATTCCTCCAAATAGTCCCATGCTTCCTCGGCTTCCTTATTCATGAATTCCCCATTGCACATCATCTCTACAAATTGGCACATGGGTGAAGTCAGTCCTTCATAGAAAAAGCTTATAACCCGCCAAATTTCATAGCCATGATGTGGGCATGCATTTAATAAGTCCTTAAACCTCTCCCAACATTAGAAGAAGGTCTCATCCTCCTTTTGGGCAAAATTCATGATAAGGCGCCTCAACATGTTCGTTTTGTGGATATGGAAGAACTTTTTAATGAACTCCTTATGCATATCAGTCCATGCACCAATTTATCTTGGCCTTAATGCATGAAGCCAACATTTAGCTTTATCTTTAAGAGTAAAAGGAAATAATTTAAGCCTCACCACATCATCAGTTACATTTGCAAAGTGCATGGTGGTTATTACCTCATCAAATTACTTAAGGTGTTGATAGGCACTTTCACTGTCTAATCCATGGAATCTCGGGAGGAGTTGGATTACTCCCGGTTTCAAATCTACGTTCCCTGCATTTTGTGGAAAAACTATGCATGAGGGAGTGCTCGCTCTTGCTGGTTATAAGTAATCACGTAATGTTCTTGGTTGGGGAACATTCTCAACCACATTCTCTCCCGTTTCAGTTTGGTTTTGGCTAAGATTTTGATTGGCCATAGGATTGGGTTGATTTGTAGCCATACTTTCAGACAGATAGGAGAATTTAGATGTCTCCTAGCATGTGGTTCTCTGTCTATTCCTTTTACTATTCCCCCTTCACTAATGAGTTGGTTATTGGAATCCCGAGCCCAATGTGGCATGCAAATCTTAAAAGAATGGAACAAAAAGAATCATTTCTTCCTTTCTCTACTTCTCTCTAAGACCGAAGCACAATGTGTCTTACAATGGCTAAGCCAGAAGCAAGGATAGAGACCAATTTCTCCTGGTCAATAGGGGTTCAGAGAACTCCCCACCCACTCTTTGAATATTTTAAGAAAAGTGCAGAAAAAGAAGAAAGCGGAATAGAGTTGAGAAGAGAAATCTCTGAGCACAGGGTGATCCAAGATGGCAAAGCCAACCAATAGTAATCAAGGCAGCACAAGGCCAACCTATCAGAGATCCAAAAAGGAATCTCCACCCACTCTACAAGAGATGAAGATAATAGGAAAGAATAGGAGAAGAAGAAGAGTAAGGTTAGAAAGATAGAACCTGATTTGAGACTTTATGATTCCTAACTTCTTCTTCAACTTCTTAGAAATCCCTGCAAAAGAAAAAATCAAAATAAAACAAACTAAGTTAGTACTAGAATCCTAAAAATCCTAAACAGATACTATTCTCAGAAATTTTGTGAAAAACTGTCAAAGTCCTTGGTAGCGGCGCCAAAAACTTGTTCGCTTCTCCAAGTGTAGGGTTGCGATGTAGTAATAATCTCGATAAGACCGAGGTCGATCCACAGGGACTTATATAGGATTCACAAAACACTTCTAATAGTTTCCACTGAAGAACTAACAAAACAGAATTTAGTAATCTGATGTAGAGAGATATTTTGAACTAACTGAAGGTAAACAATAAAAGGCACTAGGGGTTCAAGGATCCACTTGTAGCAATCCTTAATGCTCAATTTGCTGTGGTTTCTCACTTTCTAAACTAGAATCAAAATTAAGTTCTATCTAGTCGGATGATAGAGCAGTTAAACCAAACAACCTGACATATGTATGATCCATGTATATGATTCACTCAATGCAAGCTAGGACAAGCATACTCAATTGCATAGGTCAGTCCCAATTCCAATAGGCTAAGATCAAAATCATAACCATCATTAAATCCTGTCACAAGACAAAACTAGATTATGATTTGAACTTGATTCAAATCACATACACCATCTCGCATACTTCAGAATTTTCCAGAAAAGTAGACTTTTGATATGAAGCTCCCACATGAAGATCATAGATCTAGAGCGTATTCTAATTCCTCGGATCATACAAGTCTAGACTAGCTCACAACAATTAAGAACTCAAGCAATTCTTCCAAACATCCATGAGTCATCATAAGATTAAGAAAACCTACTTAGTACTTGAATTAAACTTCAAACAATTGTTCTTCAATAAAAATCTAACTTAAAACCAAATCAAACAAATTGAAACATCTTAGATTCACTACAAGCTTCACCTCTTAGCCCTAGCTAAGAGGTTTAGCCGTTCATGGTCCAAGGAAACATGAAAACAACTAAACAAAGCATAAAACTAGAAAGCAAACTAGGAGGAGTTGTAGAACTCCGAAATCGACTTTCGCCGTCTCCCACCATGCTCAATCTGTTCTAGGATGCCCTAGGAACAATCCCTAGGTGTCCTTTTATAGTGGGGAAGCTCCGCTGCGTCGGAATCATCTAGAAGATGCGTAAGGATACGCAGTGCGCAGAGAAATCCAGAGCTTGTAGAACACGCACTGTTACGTAGACGACCGGTCGCACGACCGGTCTGAGCTCTGCGATCGGTCTCAAAAGCATGAAAAAACGTCTAGAGAGTTTTGGCAATTTCAGAGTCCAAGATTTTAATTCAAGGACCAGTCGCATGACCGGTCTGAGCAGTGGACGACCGATCGCACGACCGGTCTTGGATGGACTAGAGAGATTTGCAGTGTGACCTCTCTTGTTGAGTGTTTGTGATGCAGGACAGCCCTAAATATGATGCATGTTCTTTAACACAATTATTCAGCGGAAATAAAAGCAATAATAATAATAAAATCTAGCATTAATCATTATAAACTAAAAAAATCATAAAGGAAACATGCAATAGAACGGGCCATCATCACAACCATGGAGTATGGAATTCAATTAATGCATAGGTTGGATCCGGCGAGGGATGGGACCTCCCGATCTTTGGCTATACCTAATCGATCAGTGAAGATCACTAGTCCAAAGAATCAGGAAGTTTCTCGGATTAGGGATTTGAAAATTTGGGGTTTTAGGGTTTAGTTTGATTCCCAAGGTTTGATCGAGGAAGGGTTGGCAAAACTAGGAAATAGAACGAGGAAGATAATTACCTTGAAGAACTTGGAGGGGCACAAGAAGAAATTAGAAGATGAAGATTAAGGGAAGAGAAGAAGCATCACCATGAGAGAGAGAAGAGGAAGGAGGCAACCAAAGGGTTTGCTTTTCATTAATAATCAACTAAATTTCAAGTTTAGGGCTTAAACCTCTTAAATAAACACTAAAAACAAGTAAAAGACTAAACTACCCTCAAACTTAAGTAAAAAAACGGAAAAAGAAACACTTGCGCAAAAGTTCGGGCGCTCGGTCGGGCGCCTGAAGACGTCCAAAAACGTCCAGAGAGTTTCGGGCGCTCGAGAGGCCAAGTTCGGCGCCCGATCGGGCGCCCGAAGTCTTCAGCTCTTCAGTCCTGTTTCTCCAGTCTTCCTTCACATGTGTCCTCCCTAGATGGGGTCTTCTATGTGTCTGATCACATGTGGAGGGTCTTCAGCTCCTCAATAGTCGCCTATCCACAAGGACGGTGCTTGTGGTTGGCGCTTTCTTCGTTGGTACACTTGAAATGATCTTGTGTCCTCATCAATTCCCCTCGGGTGAGAAAAACTCGACTCCGACAAGTTGAAACCAGTGTAGCACTCTAGTATATCCGGATCAATACTCTACAATGCGTCACCCAACAACCACGTAGCTTAAGACAATGGTTTGTTCTTCCACTTGACAAGATACCTCTGAAAACCTCCCTCTCTCGTGGATACTATCTCATCATCCAAGATCTCATCAATTTCTTCTTTATGGACAATAGGTGGAGGGGAGGGGTGGGATGGGTTGTGAAGCAAAATCAAAAAAGGGCCATGAATGAAATGATGGATCAATGGTAGGGTTAGGGGAACAGACCAGATCTTCTACATTAAAAGTCGGGTTAATGCCCATTTCAGATGGAAGGTCGATCCGATACGCGTTGGACCCAATTTTCTGCACTATCTTGAATGGTCCAGCACTACGCGCTGTAATTTCTTAGCGGAACCCTGTGAGAACCGCTCTGGCCTTACCCTCACCATTACATAGTCTCCTTCTTAAAAATCTTGCAGTCTACGATGAGAATCAGCTGAAATTTTATAATTATCATTACTCTTACTTATCCACTGTCTAATATGCGTATGCAATTCATGGATATGTCATGCAAATGCATCGGCTGATTCAGAAGACCTTTGGGTGACAGACATGGGTAAGAGATCTATTGGCATTCTAGGTTTATACCCACTAACAACTTCAAATGGACTCATCCCTGTAGATCGATTTACTGACCTATTATAAGCAAATTCAGCAGTTGGTAAAATTAGGTCCCAAGTCTTAACATGATCACCCACTAGACAACGTAGAAGATTTCCAAGACTACGGTTTACCACTTTAGTTTGACCGTCTGTTTGTGGGTGGTAAGCAGTAGAGAATTGCAAACGAGTTCCCATAATGTGCCACAGTGTCTTCCAAAAATAGCTAGTAAATTGAACATCATGATCAGACACTATGGTTTCAGGTAACCCATGTAGACGCACCACACCATCAAAAAAGATACGAGCGACATGAGACGCATCCGACGTTTTCGAACATGGGAGGAAATGTGCCATTTTAAAAAAACGGTCCACCACGACAAAAATGGAATCGTGTTTTTTTATTGTCTTGGGAAGCCTAAGCACGAAGTCCATACTAATGTCCTGCCACGGAGCATGTGGCACTGGCAATGGTGTATACAGCCCGGTATTTTACTTTTTATGCTTTGCCAGTTGACATGTACGACACTGCCCTAAAACTTTGGCTACGTCTCGCTTGAGACTTGGCCAATAGAAACGATCTTCCATAAGGACAATGGTCTTGTCACGACCAAAATGGCCAGCTATCCTTCCTGAATGAAGCTCCCAGATGAGGAATTCACGAAGGGACATACGGGGAATACAAAGTCTGTCTCCCTTGAAAAGGAAGTCATCTTTAAGAACATATTCACCCATAATATGCTGGTCATTAGAGAGTGACACGTAAGTATCCCCAAAATCAGGACATGTGGGGTATTCATCTTTCAGTTGCTCAAACCCGACTACCTCTACACTCAAGGAGTTGAGCAACGCCACTCTTCTACTAAGGGCATCCGCTGGTTTGTTTTCAATCCCGGCCTTGTGTTTTAAAACAAATGAATATTCTTGAAGAAACGCTACCCATTTAGCATGCCTTGGGTTGAGTTTCTTCTGAGAATGTAAATATCTCAAAGCCTCATGGTCAGAAAACAAAATGAATTCTTGCGGTAGGAGATAGTGTCGCCAATGCTCAGGGATTGTACTACCGCATAAAATTCCTTGTCGTAAGTGGAGTATTTTTGTTTGGCCTCATTCATTTTCTCACTGAAATAGGCAACTAGGTGTCCTTCTTGACTCAACACTCCACCTATACCGACACCAGATGCATCACACGCTACTTCAAAGACTTTAGAAAAGTCAGGTAAACGCATGACAGGAGCTTCCACCATCTTGCCCTTAATTTCTTTGAAAGCCTTGACCGCGGGTTTAGACCACACGAATTCTCCCTTTTTCATGCATTCTGTAATGGGAGCCATGATCGTGCTAAAACCCCTAATGAACCAACGATAAAAAGTTGCTAAGCCGTGAAAGCTTCGTACCTCATGAATGTTTCTCGGTTCAGGCCACTCAACTATGGCCCTGACTTTTTCAGGGTCTGCGCGCATTCCTTCTGATGATACGATAAATCATAAGAACACGACATGACTAGACATGAACGCACATTTCTTAAGATTAGCGTACAACTTTTCATTCCTAAGGACGCTACAGACCTGCTTCAGATGTCCAAGGTGTGATTCCTTAGTGGTACTGTAAATAAGAATGTCATCGAAGTACACCACTAGGAATTTTCCCATGAACGGCCTCAAGACTTGTGTCATCACCCGCATAAAAGTACTGGGCACATTAGTCAAGCCGAAGGGCATGACCATCCATTCGTACAACCCATCTTTGGTTTTGAACGCCGTTTTCCACTCATCTCCTGGGCATATGCGGATTTGGTGATATCCACTCTTGAGATCAATTTTGGAGAATATAGTGGACCTCACCATCATGTCAAGCATATCATCAAGTCTAGGTATGGGAAACCTATACTTGACAGTAATTTTATTTATGGCACGGTTGTCCACACACATGCACCACGTGCCGTCTTTCTTAGGTGTCAACAATGCTAGCACGGCACACGGGCTCATACTCTCTTGGATAAAACCCTTTTGCAGAAGCTCATCAATTTGCCTCTTCAACTCTGAATGTTCTGCAGGGTTCATCCTGTAGTGAGGAAGGTTCAGTAAAGTTGACCCTGGGACAAGGTCAATGGCATGCTGAATGTCCCTCATAGGTGGTAACTCGTTCGGTAAATCCTCAGGAAACACATCACTGCATTCCTTTAAAACCGATGTTACCTCATGGGGTAACTCTGATGGAACCTCAGGTGTAGTCTCTCTTGCCACAAGGGCATACACCATGAAATCCTCCTTAGTCTCTCTTTTAAATTCTCTTGCGTTGATTATATGTAGAGACTTAGGCTTGGATTTCCCTACTCCTTTAGGCTCACTTGCCTTCTCATCCTTCTTTTTCCTAGTGTGCTCTCAGGTGGCATAGGGTTAAGTTTGATCTTTTTACCGTTATGCATGAAAGTACACGCATTGGAATGGCCAAAGATCGTGACATCATTATCGAATAGCCACGGTCTACCTAGGATAACATGTCCCACATCCATAGGTAAAACATCATACCATAGGGACTCTTTGTATGACCCAAACTCGATGGGGACTAGACATTGATGGGTGACGGGTAGGGATGTCTTGTCAACCCAAGAAACTTTATATGGGTCTGGATGAGGTGTGGGTTTCAGTTTCAAGCACTACTTCCACTGTGCACTATCACCTTACAATTCTTTTCGCCACACTTGGCAATAGTGTAGAAGATAGTGCTTCGACGCCAGTCAGCACTACTTCTAGACTGAGCTAGCACACACCTGATTACTGCAAGCGTTGCTTCTCCATCTAACTCTTCATCATCAGTAAGTCCTCCTACAGGGTGATACTCTTCAACTTCATAATCACCCTGGTCATCTCCACTCTCGTAGGACTCGCCTATAACTAAGGCTTTCCCACGGCTCTTCGTAGGACACTGATTAGACATGTGGCCCAGATTGCCACACTCATAACACCTCACTTGGCTCAGGTTGCCAGGACCGGCACCAAGAACCCCCTTGGCCTTGTCCTCCCTAGGTCTAGGCTGAATGGTCGCCTGTGCCCTAGGTTGACTACTAACATTAGGTCTAGTCCCCTGGGAACTAGATCTAGCACTGGAGTTTCGGGACTTGAAACGACGGACTACAGGAGTCTTTAAATATTGCTCTAACTCCTGCACGACTTGAATGCTTCATCCAAGTCCGTTAAGGGCCCAGTCATAAGCTCGGGATGAAGATCCGCACGAAGGCTCGTCTTAAAACGCGAGAGCGTTACTAGACGGTCTTCTTGGATATCACATCGCATCACATATTCTTCAAACTTAGCGATGTAATCAGCGGCAGACATTGACCCTTGGCGTAAAGATTGCCATTGGTCAAGGAGCTTCTGACGGTATGAGAGAGGAAGGTACTTCTCCTTCAACTTCTCTTTCATCTCATACCAATGTGTGATAGGGGCTCTACCAATTCTTTCTATCCTATACTCGGTGTTGGTCCAAAAGAGCTTGGCTTGACCCACGAGCTTCATCTTAGCAAACCGCATTTGATGGCTTTTTGACATGCCATACCACTCAAAGTAGTGGTCCATGTCAGCAACCTAGTCAAGGAATGCCTTGGGGTCCAAGCGCCCATCAAAACTCGGGGCCTCAACTCTAACACTCTTCATCGCACGCTCATCTGGATCATAGCGGTCTTGATGATCATATGTGGCTCGTGCCTCTCGCACAACACTATGACCGTTACTACGATCTCTATCTTCACTACCTCCACGTGTGGCAGCGCGCTCTTCAATGATTCCTCCCACTTGGGAGTGCGCATCATCCCCTACAGCGGGGTTTTCCCTTTGGCACGCCTTTAGTTGCTCGACCTTAGTCATGGTAGTGGTGATTTGGTTCTCAAGGCGGGCAAACTCATGCTTTTGACCTGCTTCTAGGGCGGTTCTCTTTTGTATCAATTGAGCAAGTTGCTCAGATAACTGCTCGTTATTCATGGTAGGCTGAAGTCCGAAACCTCTACCTCTTCTCGTGAGCATACACTTAACACTTGAACCAAAACTCTACCCAACTAGACCACTAGGTGTTTTGACTCACAAGATGAATGCGATGAATGCAAAACTAATATGAACTGACACAATTAAATTAAAACAGGAAACAACTCAAATATGGAAAATTTTCAAATTAGGAAACTTTCTAAATTTGGAAAGTTTCTAAAATTGAAAACTTTCTAAATCTGGAACTTTCCTAAATTAGGCCTAAAAATCAAAACCCTAATTTGATAACTCGATCTAAACACAAACCATGCAAGCCTAATCTCTGATACCAAATTTGATGCAGGACAGCCCTAAATATGATGCATGCTCTTGAACACAATTATTCAATGGAAATAAAAGCAATAATAATAATAAAATCTAGCATTAATCATCATAAACTAAGAAAATCATAAAGGAAACATGCAATAGAACGGGCCATCATCACAACCATGGAGTATGGAATTCAATTAATGCATAGGGTAGATCCGGCAAGGGATGGGACCTCCCGATCTTGCATTGCTATACCCAATCAATCAGTGAAGATCACTAGTCCAAAGAATCAGGAAGTTTCTTGGATTAGGGATTTAAAAATTTGGGGTTTTAGGGTTTAGTTTGATTCCCAAGGTTTGATCGAGGAAGGGTTGGCAAAACTAGGAAATAGAACGAGGAAGATAATTAACTTGAAGAACTTGGAGGGGCACAAGAAGAAATTAAAAGATGAAGATTAAGGGAAGAGAAGAAGCATCACCATGAGAGAGAGAAGAGAAAGGAGGCAACCAAAGGGTTTGCTTTTCATTAATAATCAACTAAATTTCGAGTTTAGGGCTTAGCCCTCTTAAATAAACACTAAAAACAAGTAAAAGACTAAACTACCCTCAAACTTAAGTAAAAAAATGGAAAAAGAAAACACTTGCGCAAAAGTTCGGCGCTCAGTCGGGCACCCTAAGACGTCCAGAAACATCCAGAGAGTTTCAGGCGCTTGAGAGGCCAAGTTCGGGTGCCCGATTAGGCGCCCGAAGGCAGTGGTCGGGCGCCCGATGGGTGCCCGAAATCTTCAGCTCTTCAGTCCTGTTTCTCCAGTCTTCGTTCACATGTGTCCTCCCTGGATGGGGTCTTCTATGTGTCTGATCACATGTGGAGGGTCTTCAGCTCCTCAATAGTCGCTTATCCACAAGGACGGTGCTTGTGGTTGGCGCTTTCTTCGTTGGTACACTTGAAATGATCTTGTGTCCTCATCAGTTTGGACCGGTCGTCCACACATTCTTCTGCTTTCTTTCTTCTTCCCTCTGACTTCTTTCTTCCATACTTTGACGCTTAGTCCTTCGATCTTCTATGCTTGTAAATGACGTCTTTAAGTCTCAAATTAATGAATCCTCTCTCTCATCCCTACAATCACAAATCCATGCATTAGATTAGTCGTTAATTCATGAAAACCTTGCATAATGAGTGATGAATTGGGGTTAGAATATGCACAATTAAGAACTTAACGCAGGTTGCAAGTAATCACGTAGTGTTCTAGGTCAGGGAACATTCTCAACCTCATTCTCTCCCATTTCGGTTTGGCCCAGATTTTGATTGGCCATAGGGTTAGTGTTGAACCTCAAATTTATACATTGCATTGCCCATTATATGACATGGTTTGCATGATTTTCATGATTGAAAGGCACATCTAACACATGTTTTGTGATTATAGGGGATGAGAGCGGACTTCATTCAATTAGGGGTTAAAAGGAAGCCTTTGGAGCCATTGGATGAAGGATGAAAGAGGACCGAAGAAAGAAGAAAGCAAGGAGAAGAGAAAGGAGAAAAAAAGAGGAGAAAAGAAAGAAAGAAAAACAAATTGAAGAGAGCTGACCGGTCTTGACCGGTCGGCCATGAGCAATGATCAAAGGGGAAAGCCAGACCGACCGGTCTTGACCGGTCGGCCATGCGTACTGGAAGCTAGAATGAAGCCCGACCAGTCTTGACCGGTCGGCTATGCACGCTGTCCATCCTGTTAAAACAAGCCCGACCGGTCTTGACCGGTCGGTTGTACTCCCTGGACTGTTTAAAAGCCCAGTCCGACCGGTCTAGACCGGTCGGCGTTATGTAAACAGAGTCCTTTCTAAATCTGGACTCTGAAAAGTGGTGTGCACTGCGTAACCTTTCGCAGATTCTGGATGTTTCCGACGCAAGGGAGCTTTCTTACCATAAAAGGACACCTAGGGGCTCTTCCTAGGGTATCAGAGAAGCTAAGGGACGTGGTTTTGGAGAGAGGAAGCTATCGTGGAGCGTCTGCAACTCTTCTATTTCCGGTTTTTCTAGTTTTATGCTTTTATTTAGAGTTTTTAGTTGTAGCATGAATATGCTCGGCTAGAACCTCTCAGCTAAGGCTGAGAGGTGAAGCTTGTAGCCAATTCCATGTTGGATTCAGTTTAATTCAAGTAATTTCAATTCAAGTTTGGATTTTTCTTGCATATTTCAGTTCCAAAAGTGGTAGTTTGAGATGTTTTATGAGAGTTCATGTACTCCGGACATGAATTCCTTGCAATTCTCTGAGATGATCATATGATGCTTGTCTAGATTCGAATTATAGTAATCCTTGAGCAGGCCATAGTCCATAGGCATGGCTGTTAATCCGCAGGCTATGGTTTTGAATTCTATATTGATTATATGGGACTTGAACTTGGAAGTTCAACTTGATTTGGATTGAATGTGTGTTAATGATTTATTTTCGAACTAGATGAGAGATAGGACTTCAAATCTAGTTGTGTTCTCTACTTGGATTGATTGAATTGACATGGGATTGCTACAAGTGGATCCTTGCATGCCTTAGTACTTTATATCACTGATTTTCTATTAAGTTACTGTTTTAGTTAAATACTCAATTGAATCTGATTTTCTTCCAAAAACTGAGTTGATAGAGTAGTTTGGAGATTGTTTCTAATTCCCTGTGGATCGACCTCGGTCTTACCGAGATTTATTACTACATCGCAGCCTTACACTTGAGGCGAGCGAACAAGTTTTTGGCGCCGTTGCCGGGGAAATAGATAACGGTTTTCAAATAGTTCAGTAGCTGTAGAAGTAGAAGTAGATAGGTTTTTCTGATTTTCTTAGAACTAACAAATTTTTCTGTTTTGTAGGAATTCTTCTCTAAATTCAAGCACATCAGGTGATACCTTTCTAACTTAGTTTTTTCAGATTAATTTCAGACTTCAGTTTTCTAGGTTAGGATTAGTTTTGATTTTTGGTTGAGTGGTTTATGTCCCGTTGGGAACGTAATCACTCAAATCGTCTCCAATCTGAAGGTGGTCTAGTTGGACCATTGTCAGTCCATAGACGAGTCCGAAATTACCAAGAGCATTGTGAAAGTTTGGGGAATATGGAACAAACACCTTTAAGGAATCCTCCCCCCCTACTCCAACTACAAAGGCAAATCAGGAAGGAGTAGGAGAGAATGAGGTACATAATGTTCCTCCAATGAGATCACTACGGGACTACCTACAACCTGCCCGAACAATTACACCCTCTTGCGTGGTTCTACCAGCAAACGGTGAAAACTTTGACATAAAACCGGGTGTAATTCAACTCTTACCAAAGTTCCATGGGCTAGATTCTGACCGCCCATATTTACACTTGAAAGAATTCGAAGAAGTGTTGGCCACCTTGCATTACACCAATGTTTCCGAGGATATTATCAGACTTAAACTTTTTCCTTTCACTTTGAAAGAAAGAGCCAAAGATTGGCTTCACTCTCTCAGACCACATTCGATTGGGTCATGGGTTGAGATGAACCGGGAATTCTTGAAAAATTTCTTCCCGGCTCATAAAACGAACACCCTTCGAAGGGCCATAATGAATTTCTCGGCTAAAAAAGGTGAATCTTTCTTTCAATGTTGGGAAAGATTTAAAGATCTCCTGCTTGCTTGCCCACATCATGGATATGAGAGTTGGCGAATCATAAACTTTTTTAATGATGGATTAAGTTCCAATATGCGCCAATTTGTGGAGATGATGTGCAATGGTGAGTTTATGAGTAAAAATCCAGATGAGGCTTGGAGTTACTTGGACATGTTGGCTGAAAATGCCCAATCTTGGGATACATCGGATAAACCTAATAACTCCAAACCCACTCAAGAGAAAGGAGGGATCTATGTCCTTAAGGAGGAAGACGATGTGAATGCAAGGATAGCCAACCTCACAAGGAAGGTTGAAGCCATGGAACTTAGTAAAAGTGGAGTTCCCAAGTCCAATGAAGCTGTTGAAACCATATGTGGGATTTGCCTCACCGATTTACATGCTACACAAGATTGTCCCACAATTCCTGCATTTCAAGAGGTATTACATGAACACGCCAATGCCACATATGGTTATGAACGGCCTTTCAATGGACCGGTAGGTAATACATATAATGAGAGTTGGAAGAACCACCCAAATTTTAGTTGGAAGAATGCTCCTATGGGCAATCCTACTAATTCTCAAAGAGGGCCACCCATGCAAAATATGGCCCCACCTCAATTCTCAATGGAGGATACCTTAAAGGCGTTTATACAAGGACAAACGCAAATCAACCAATCGAATCAGCAAATGTTCCAAGAGCTTAAAGCCTCGGTTGATGAGATTAAGGGATGCTTGAATGCTAGGGAAGGGACCTTTTCGGCCCAACCTCAGCCCAATCCAAAGCAAGTACATGAAGTGAGCACCCCTAATCCTTCCAACCAAAACATGGAGCAAGCCAAATCCATCACCTCCCTTAGAAGTAGTAAACAAATTGACAAAACTATCCCGGTGAAGGCCGATGAGCCTAATGATCCGGTAAATTCTGAGGATGAAGATGGATCTAACTTAGCCCCACAACAACCGGAACGCATTTACAAGCCCATAGCACCATTCCCTTCAAGATTGGTTGCCCCAAAATCTCTCCCAAATTCTCATGATATTCTAGAGATTTTCAGACAAGTCAAGATTAATATCCCTTTGCTTGATGCCATCAAACAAATTCCTTCTTATGCCAAGTTTCTAAAAGACCTATGCACAACAAAACGCAAATATAATGTGCAGCAAAAGGCCTTCTTAACTGAGCAAGTGAGTGTCATCCTCACTCAAAAGACCCCCCCAAAATTCAAAGATCCCGGTAGTCCCACCGTCTCATGTATCATCGGAGACTACCGGATTGAGCGTGCCTTGTTAGATTTGGGGGCGAATATGAACTTGATCCCATACTCGATATATGAGCAATTGGGTCTTGGTGAATTAAAACCCACCAAAACCACGTTGCAACTCGCTGATAAATCTATCCGTGTACCGAGGGGGATAGTTGAGGATGTTCTAGTCCAAGTTGACAAATTCTACTACCCGGTAGATTTTATCGTCTTGGACACACAACCAGTTTTGGATGCTAGCACCCAAATACCGATAATATTAGGCCGACCATTCCTTGCCACATCAAACGCAATCATCAATTGCCGGAATGGGGTGATGCAACTATCCTTTGGAAACATGACATTAGAGGTGAATGTGTTTCACTTGGGCAAGAGGCATAGGGATGATGATGATGTCCACGAGGTTGATATGATTGATTCAATCGTGGAAGAGGAGTTCGCTTTAAGGCAGAATTTTGATCCTCTAGATGTTGTTAGCTTTGATCCCTTTGAGGATTGGGACGACAATGATGGTCCCCATGAGGTAAACATGATAGAATCCATGGATGATGGGGGGTTTTTCCAACATGATCTACCTGAAAGTTTGGGGACATGTTTGACACATTCTAAGGATGAATCTAAATTTCATTTTATTAAGACCTTGGAAGTGTTAACTTCTGAAAATTCATTCGACAAGTGACCAATTTCTGATTTACACAAATTTGTTGTGCAGGATTTGGAAGAATTGGTGCTTGACTTGCCTACAGAGAGGCAAGTCAAAATTCTGTAGAGATTGAGGACCCACTCCAACCTACACAAAATTCTGTGAAGGAGGAAAACATAAAGGGTCCAAATCTGAAAACTTCCTCCGATGAAGTCTCCTACACTCTAGAGGAGTGTTTAGCGTATTTTGAAGATTGGGATGATCCCATGATTCAGGATATCGTGCATGCTTTGAAGGAGACCCCTCCGGTGCCCAAAAAGCTTCCTTCCACAAAGTGCCAAACTGAAAAATCAATTGTGGTAGCACCGGTGAAATCTGATTTTGTGGAGATCATATCGACTTGTGAAAAAGAAATACAAGTCTCCACATCTCTTTAGTTTGTTCAAACCGAAGAAAACTTCTGGGATAATTCATACTTGAATAATTTTTGCCCAGACAAGAAGGAAAGGAGATCCATATTCAATGATTTCCAACCAATGCAATTCTCCTTTCCTAGTACATGTGACAATTCTGAACCCGCTGAAATTTTTCAGCTGAATTTTCAATGGGGTAGAATGATCAATTTCACCAATGTACTTTCCAAAGCAGGATGGTGGTTAGTTCTATTGAAAAATTTGTTACACCACTTGATGATCCTGCTCAACTTTGTGCTTTTGGATGATATAATGATAATCGATCTCCTAGTCTGAGGGAGATCCTCTTTTTACAAGGACAGGTTAGTTATCTTTACTGCTTTCCGTAGATTAGGTTTAGTTTATCTAGTTTTACTGTTTTAGTAAGATTTAGTTATTGGAGTTGCAGACTTCCATGATCGCTCTCTCAGGTACTATTGTTCTCACTCTCTCATATGTTACCATTGCTCTCTTGTTCATGCTAATTGCATATCTTTTTACATTGAGGACAATGTAAGATTTGGTTGGGGGGTGAGATGAGATTCCTCATCTAGCATATTGCAACATTTCGAGCCTCACATGCGCAAATTTATTTGAATTTTCTAAAATTTCAAAACTCTTTTAGAAAACCTTATTTCCATGCATTCGAGATGATATGAGTATAAGAAGAGGAGATACAAAGTGTGTGATGTTGTAAGTCTTGAATTTCTCCCAACATAATGGTTTTATATGTTAATTCCCCTATTGTTGTGATTGATAGAAAATTTGCACACCTTTACACCAAGTTCACATTACACGATTTTTATGAGCTGCCAGGTTTATGTGATTTGTGGATTAGCTAGACTTTGATTTAAAGGTGTTGAGCAACCAAGCCGGGGTATTTTGTCCATCCTTGTCCATGGGAAAAAAACAGAAGATATGGATTTCTAAAAATCCTATCTAATTTAAAAGAAAAAGGAAAGAAAGGATGAAATCGGGAAGGAAAGAAAAATGGTGGAAAATTCCGAAAAGGGCTACCCGTAACCTTTCGCAGATTCTGGATGTTTCCGACGCAAGAGAGCTTTCTTACTATAAAAGGATACCTAGGGGCTCTTCCTAGGGTATCAGAGAAGCTAAGGGACGTGGTTTTGGAGAGAGGAAGCTGTCATGGAGCGTCTGCAACTCTTCTATTTCCGGTTTTTCTAGTTTTATGCTTTTATTTAGAGTTTTTAGTTATCGCATGAATATGCTCGGCTAAAACCTCTCAGCTAAGGCTGAGAGGTGAAGCTTGTAGCTAATTCCATGTTGGATTCAGTTTAATTCAAGTAATTTCAATTCAAGTTTGGATTTTTCTTGCATATTTTAGTTCCAAAAGTGGTAGTTTGAGATGTTTTATGAGAGTTCATGTACTCCGGACATGAATTCCTTGCAATTCTCTGAGATTATCATATGATGCTTGTTTAGATTCGAATTATAGTAATCCTTGAGCAGGCCATAGTCCATAGGCATGGCTGTTACTCCGCAGGTTATGGTTTTGAATTCTATATTGATTATATGGGACTTGAACTTGGAAGTTCAACTTGATTTGGATTGAATGTGTGTTAATGATTTATTTTCCAACTAGATGAGAGATAGGACTTCAAATCTAGTTGTGTTCTCTACTTGGATTGATTGAATTGACATGGGATTGCTACAAGTGGATCCTTGAATGCCTTAGTACTTTATATCACTGATTTTCTATTAAGTTACTATTTTAGTTAAATACTCAATTGAATCTGATTTTCTTCCAAAAACTGAGTTGCTGAAGTAGTTTGGAGATTGTTTCTAATTCCCTGTGGATCGACCTCGGTCTTACCGAGATTTATTACTACATCGCAGCCTTACACTTGAGGCGAGTGAACAGTTAGGTTGATTTCCAGCCAAACTTTTAGACAAAATTGGAGAGTCTAAACATTTCTTAGCACGTGGCTCCCTATTAATCCCTTCAACAATTCTCCCTTCACTAATGAGTCGGTTATTAGAATCTCGAACCCAATGTGGCATGCAAATCTCAAAAAAAATAAAAGCAAAAAGGGTTATAAAAACCTGATTTGAAAGTGACTACTTTGACTCGTAGAATTTCTGTAAAAACAAAATAAAGAAAATAACTAAGTTAGTAAAAGACTCCTAAAAATCTCAAATAGAAACTATTTTTAGAAATTTTGTGAAAAACCATCAAAGTCCCCTGCAACGGCGCCAAAAACTTGTTCGCTTCCCCAAGTGTAGGGTTGCGATGTAATAATAATCTCGGTAAGACCGAGGTCGATCCATAGGGACTTGTGTAGGAACTCACAAAACACTTCCAATGGGTTCTAGTTGAGAACTTACTAAACAAGATTTTGGAATTGAATATAGATATATATTTTGAACTAAAGGTGAATGTAAACAATGTAAAAGAGCACTAGGGGTTTAAGGATCCACTTGTAGCAATCATTGATGCTTAATTCACTGTGATTTCTCACTTACTCAACTAGAATCGAAATTAAATCCTATCTAGCCGGATGATAGAGCAGTTAAAACAAACAATCTGTCATTGTGTGATTCAAGTACATAATTCCTTCAATTCAAGTTAGGACTTGAGCACACTCAGTTGCATAGGTCAATCCTAGTTCCAATAGATTAAGATCACAATCATAATCATCATTAAACTCTGTCACAAAGCATAACTAGATCATGCTTTGAACTTCATTCAAATCACATACGCAATCACACATAAAGAAAAATTCCAGAAAAGTAGAACTTTGGCATGAAGTTCCCGCATGAGAATCAAAGGTTTAGAGAATATTGAATTTGATTCCTCAGGGCGTACAGGTCTAGAGCCATGCAAAACAATTAAGAACTAAAGCAATTCTTCTAAACATCCATGAGCCATCATAAGATTAAGAAAAACTACTTAGAACTTTATTCAAACTTCAAACCGTTGTTCTTCACTAATAATCCAACTTGAAACCAAAACAAACGAATTAAAACATCTTAGATTCACTACAAGCTTCACCTCTTAGCCCTAGCTAAGAGGTTTAGTGGTTCATAATTCAAGGAAACATGAAAGCAACTAAGAAGAATATAAAAACTAAAAGAACAAACTAGGAAGAGTTTTAGAATTCCGGATCCGACTTCCGCCGCCTCCCACCATGGTAATTCTCTTTTAGGATGCCTTAGGAACGAGCTAGAGGAATCATTTTATAGGTTTGGAGCCCTTGGTGCGAAGAAACTTTGAGAAATCAAGCAAAAATTGTGCTTTGCGCAGCAAATTTCAGAGCTTGTAGAAGAAGCTCTATTACGCAGCCGACCGGTCAGACGACCGGTCTGAGCTCATGAACGACCGGTCGGACGACCGATCTCAAAAGGCTAAAAACAGTCGGACGACCGGTCTGAGTAGTGGACGACCGGTCGTGATTGGTCTAGCAATGTTAGCAGAAGGGGTCCTCCTGTTGAGTGTTCGAACCGGTCAGGCGACCGGTCCTGGGCTATGGACGACCGGT
This sequence comes from Liriodendron chinense, assembly GCA_003013855.2. Lineage (NCBI taxonomy): Eukaryota > Viridiplantae > Streptophyta > Magnoliopsida > Magnoliales > Magnoliaceae > Liriodendron > Liriodendron chinense. The sequence goes on from ML058433.1 coordinate 7,198,236, forward strand.
CTTCTATGCATTTTTTCTGCCCTCTTTCTTCTCTCTTTTGCTTTCTTTCTTCTAGCTTTTGGCGCTTGGTTTTTTAATCTTCAACGCTTATAAACAGCGTCTCTAAGCCTTCAATTAATGAATTCTCTCTCTCATTCCTACAACCACAAAACCATGCATTAGTTGGGTCTTTAATCAAGTATTTCAAGCATAGTTAGTGATAAAATGGGGTTAGAATATACACATTTAAGAGCTTAACACCCCCTCAATCTTTGATGCCTCTACTTTGCCAAGGCTTCGGCTCCCTTGCATGTGATGCTCCATTCAAGTTGCTAGGGAATGGTGTAACTTCTACAAATGGTAGGAAATGGGTTTCCTAGAGGGATACACCTATTTAGACTCCTAGGTGGTCTTTAGATAAGGGATATAATATGATCAAGGTATCTAAACTCCTAAGAATCAAGAGGGAACAAGCCCATTCTCATTTTAGCATTGAATGCCCTAAGCTTGTGATGAATCACAATGAGAATGACTTGTATAGGTTAGGATTAGAGCTCCAAATGATAAGCAATGGTGGTGGCTTCTAAATCCTCAAAATCTCATTTCTTGGCCAAAAATCGCATCTCCCGTATATATAGATTTTCTCCCAACGGGCAGAAAATGGGCAGAAAACAACTATTCTAATCGATCGGATAGTGTTTCAATTGATCAAAAAATCATTTTCGATTGATCGGAGTTCCGATAGAAAATTACTATTTTGGGGCAGTTTTGTTTACAGCAACTTCCACCTCTTTGATTAGTCTAACTTATCATGTTTTTCAAGGTGTTCTAAGAATAATGATGATGAATAAATGTATTCCTAGTTGGTGTTCACTCCCTAAGTGTAGGGTTGCGAAGTAGTAATAATTCGGAAAGACCGAGTATCGTTCCCACAGAGATTTATGTATGGGTGTTCTCAGAATTTAACTAAAACAACTAGTAATTAAGATCCTATTAAGAACTAAAGCTGGAAAACAATGAATTGATTTTAAACAGTGAATTGTTAAGGTAATTTCAATCTAAAAAAAAGCACTAGAGCGCCAAGGATCCACTTTTGATACGTTTCAATGCATCAACACAACTAGGTCTCTCATGACTCAATCGGAATCAAATTCCTTTCTCTATCCGATCGGAATATAGAGCGGTTAAACCAACAATCATCTGGAACAAGTGCTTATTTATTGATTTGATTCCCACAACCCTGCTCAGGCCTTGGGCATACTCAATTGTATAGGCCAAGCCTCTTTCCAATCTAGTTGAGATTCATAACCATAGCCTTCACCAAGTCCTGTCACTAGACCTGATTACAACTCATGATTTGAACTTTAATTAAATCAAAATCAATCACTAAACAACTATTCCAGATTATACACAAAAGATAAGAATTTCAGTTGCATGAGTTCCCACATGAAAATCAGGCCATTGCATAAGGCAATCAAAGCGTCTACCATGCCCGGAGTCGATGGTAGATCAATGCATTACACAAGCATAAACAATACTCAAAAGCTAAGATACTAAGTTAGGATCACTAAGAATCACATGAGCCCGGAGTCATCAAGAGATCAAAGTAGAGACCAACATAGTACTTGAATCAAACTCAAATTGAACTAAAATTCATCAATTAAAGCATAAAAGGAAACCCAGGTTGCATCAATCCATCAAAAACGAATCAAAAGCTTCCCCTCTTAGCTCTAGCTAAGAGGTTTTAGTTCATCTCTAACATCCTTGAACTAAAAGCCTCTAAAAACATGAAAAACTACTAAAACAGGAAATCTGAAGTAGAGTCCGTCTCCTCAGCAATCCCCACGTTGTAGCCTCCTCTGGTATGAAGAGAAGAGGTCCTTTTATAGCTTGGAGGAGTCCTTTACGCAAGAAAGTTCCAGAATTTGCGTAATCTTACGCTATTGCGCAATGAAATCCGGAGTTCCAAGAATAGAAACAGCTTTCTAAGCACAGCCGACCGGTCTGGACCGGTCGGTCTTCACTTGCAATGGTCCAGAGAGCACAGCCGACCGGTCATGACCGGTCGGACTGTATTGAGCTTGTTCCAGCAGCTATGCCCGACCGGTCATGACCGGTCGGGCCTATGAATCCTTTAGTCCAGCAGCAGTAGCCGACCGGTCATGACTGGTCGGACTGGCTGGTCAGCTGTCCAATGCATTCCTTGTTGTGGCCGACCGATCTTGACCGGTCTGGCTGCCTTGGCCGACCGGTCAGCCGACCGGTCTGGTTTCTTTTTCTTCATTCTTTCTTTCTTTCTTTCTTCTTTTCTCTTCTCTCCTTGCTTGTCTTTCTTTGATCCTTCTTCATGCTTCATCTAATGGTCTTTAACACTTGTAAGAAGCCTCATTTAGCCTTCAAATGGTGAACTCTCCATCTTGTTCCTACAATCACAAATCATGTATTAAGTTGGTCCTTTAAACATATATATCATGCACAATGAGTGATGAATTGGGGTTAGAATATGCACAATTATGAGCTCAACACACCCCCAACCAGCATTTTGCTAGTCCCGAGCAAAACATGCGTGAAACCAATTTCATTTTCCAAAACCCAACTCTCCTCTGGAAACTATTCTTCTATCCATTCCAAGACACATAAGCGTAAGAATCAGAGAAATTAGGTGAAAAAAATTGAAACCTTAAACATTCAGAACATAATAAGTGTTTATATGAAATCCACGCTGATTGCTTGATAAATAGAAAAACTTGAACAAATTCAACCCAGTGTGCATAGTGAAGGTTCATCTCATGAGTTTCCAGGATTATCTTCTTCATAAATCAACTAAACTACCAATCTCAAGGTATATAGAGTAACAACAAGCCTATGACAGGAATTTGCCTTATCGTCCTTCCGACGACTTTCACACTACGTCCCATTTCCGGCTTTGGTTACGGGTAGACCATCCCCCGGTTGGTAGTAGGTAGCCCTAATCGGAATTTCCACCATTTTTCTTTCCTTCCCGATTTCATCCTTTCATTCCTTTTTCTTTTAAATTAGATAGGATTTTTAGAAATCCATATCTTCCGTTATTTTCCCATGGACAAGGATGGACAAAATACCCCGGCTTGGTTTCTCAATACCTTTAAATCAAAGTCTAGCTAATCCACAAATCACATGATCCTTTCAACTCATGAAAATCGTGTAATGTGAACTAGGTGCAAAAGGTGTTCAAATTTTCTATCAATCATAAAAATAGGTGAATTCACATATAAAACCATTGTATTAAGAGAAATTCAAAGCTTGCAACATCCCTCACTTCGTATCTCATCTTCTTATGCTTATGCTATCTCGAATGCATATAATCAAAGCCTTCCAAAAGAGTTTCGAATTTCAGAAAAATCGAAAAAATTTCTACATCTTTGCTCGACATGTCACAAAAGCTAGCAGATTCATCAATTAAGGAATCTCTCACCCCCCAACCAAAACTTTGCATTGTCCTCAATGTAATAAGATATGCAATATGTATGACATGAGAGCAATGACATAAAATAAAGGAGAGTGAGAAAGAGAGATATCACCTGAAGCATATGGCAAGGTTAGCTTTTGGAGATGGATTACTTCACAACTAAATCAACTATCAAGGCAAATCCTAATGGGAAAGCATTCTAACAAATCATCCTCCGTCAGACTAGGAGGTTAATCCCAACAACTCATCCAAAAGCATAAAGTCAAGCAGAATCATTAGATGGATCAAAAGGTTTCGCAGTAACGTCATCCAATATCCTGCTTTACAATGAACATGTGTGTGAATGATCGAAATAAGCCACTCAAAATTCCAAGAAGGAATTTTAGCGGGTTCCTTAGTGTTTTCACCACATGTATAGGAGGAGACATCATCATATTTAGCAGAAAAAATATGTCTCCAATCAGATTTTCCTGGGCAATGATATTGCAAGTAAGGATCATCCCAGGGTTGGTGGAGTTCGGTATGCATGATCCACAAAGATGTGGAAATATGAATTGATTTCTCAGCATAAAAAGGAGTTGTTTCCACATCCTTCTCTTGGCTAGTGTCATATGCCGATACCGACTCAAAAAGTGTGACCATATCCCTTATCATATCGTCGTTCTCATCAAGGGAGTGAGTCACTTCTTCGTCTAAGGGACCGGAGTAAAAAGGTGAGAGGGACTCATCTTCCACGATAGAATTGATCATGTTTATGTCGTGGACCTCCTCATCCCCATCCTCATGTTGGTTGTCAATATTGAAAGCATTCAACTCAATCGTCATATTGCCAAAAGACATTTGTATGACCCCACTCCTACAATTTATGATAGCATTTGACGTAGCTAGGAATGGACGGCCAAGTATGACAGGAATTTGAGGACCAATATTAACCGTGGGTCGCGTGTCCAAGACAATAAAGTCGACCGGGTAGTAAACTTTGTCAACTTGGACAAGTACGTCCTCAATTACCCCTCTTGGAATACGAATTGATCGGTCAGCAAGTTGTAATGTGGTTTTGGTGGGTTTTAACTCACCTAAACCCAATTGTTCATAGACCGAAAAGGGAATTAAGTTTACACTTGCCCCTAGATCAAGTAAAGCATGTTTCACCCGGTAGTCTCCAATTACACATGATATTGTCGGACAACCGGGATCTTTGTACTTTTTGGGCATCCCGTGGTTGATAATGGCACTCACATTCTCTGTCAAAAATGCCTTCTTTTGCACATGTATTTTGCTTTTAACCATGCAAAGGTCTTTTAAAAATTTTGCATATGACGGTATTTGTTTAATGGCATCCAACAATGGGATGTTGATTTTGACTTGCTTGAAACTTCCAAAAATTCCTGATATTTATCTTGAGGTTTGGCTGGAATCAAGCGTTGGGGGAATGGAGCAACGGGTCTATATTCTTTCAATTTTTCATTCATGGCGGTGCTAGGTCCATCATCCTCTTTGGAAGATACCGGATCATTAGGCTGTGAAACCTTCACCGGATCAGATTTTTCAATGATTTTACCACTTCTAAGAGTGGTGATGGCCTTAGCATGTTCCATATGTTGGTTAGAAGAACTAGGCATGCTTACTTCGCATTGTGTTTTTGGATTTGGTACGGGTTGGGCTGGAAGCATCCCTTCCCTTGCGTTTAAGCGAGCCTTGATTTCCTCTACCGAAGTTTTAAGCTCAAGCATTATCGTATGGTTGGATTGATTTATTTGAGCTTGACCTTCCATGAATGCTTTCAAAGTATCCTCTAAAGGCATTTGAGGTGGGGCCATTTGCATTGGGGGCCCCCTTTGAGGATTATTTTGATTAGCCGTGTTTCCATTCGCCCAATTGAAGTTTGGGTTGTTCCTCCAAGTAGAATTATTCGTGTTTGAATTTGGAGTACTAAAAGGTCGTTGATAACTATTCAAGGCATTCGATTGTTCAAATAAAAGTTCTCGAAACGCATAGATTGTTGGACAATCCGGCGTTTGATGCACATTGGAAGCACAAATACCACAAATAGTTTCAACAGCCCCCTTTTGTTGGGTTGTATCCACTTTCTTTAGTTCCATCTCCTCAACCTTTCGTGTGAGTTTAGCCACTCTAGAACCTAGATCCTCTTGCCCATCTAAAACATAAATTTCTCCCTTTTCCTTAGCTTGGGGTTGTTTTGAACTTGTTGGCTTGGATGTATCCCATGACTGTGTATTTTCAGCCAACATGTCAAAATAATCCCAAGCTTCCTTCGTTTCCTTGTTCATAAACTCCCCATTGCACATCATCTCAACAAATTGGCGCATGGTTGAGTTTAATCCATCATAGAAGAAACTAATCAACCTCCACCATTCATAGCCATGATGTGGGCATGTGTTTAAAAGCTCATTATACCTTTCCCAACATTGGAAAAAGGCTTCTTCTTCTTTTTGGGCGAAGTTCATTATGGCCCTTCGTAGTGCATTGGTTCTATGAGTAGGGAAGAATTTTTTAAGAAACTCCCTAGTCATCTCAGCCCATGTCCCTATAGACCTCTGCCTTAAGGAATGTAGCCATGATTTGGCCTTCTCTTTCAAGGAAAAAGGGAACAATTTAAGTTTTATAGTATCCTTGGTCACATTATCATAGTTTATTGTGGCTATAACTTCTTCAAATTCCTTAATATGTAGATATGCGCTCTCAGAGTCGAGTCAATGGAATCTAGGAAGAAGTTGGATCAACCCCGGTTTAAAATCAATATTTCCCACATTGTGAGGGAAAATTATGCAAGAGGGAGTACTCGTCCTAGCTGGTTGTAAATAGTCACATAAATTTCTAGGTTGAGGTACATCCCCCACTTCATTCTCATCCAATTCAGTCAGGTTTGGGGCTGGATTTTGATGTTGATTAGCCCCTTGATTTGGTTGATTTTCAGCCATCTCTCTAGTAATTTCAGGAAAATTCTGACGTTTCCTAGCACGAGGCTCTCTATTAATCCCTTCAACAATTACTCCGTCTCTTACAAGTCGGTTATTATCAGTCCTAGCCCAATGTGGCATGCAAAACTGAAAAGAAAAAAGGAAAAAAGAATTCTTCCTTCCTTCCTTTACTCCTCTCTAAAACTTAAGCACAAGGTGTCTTGCAATGGCTGAGCCAGAAGCAAGGATAGAGACCGATTTCTCCTGGTCAATAGGGGTTCAAAGAACTCCTCACCCACTCTTTGAGTCTTTTGAGAGAAAGTACAGAAAAAGAAGAAAGAGGAATAGGTTGAGAAGAGAAATCTCTGAGCACAAGGTGATCCAAGGCGGCAGAGCCGACCAATAGGAATCCAGGTGGCACAAGGCCAACCTTTCAGAGATCCAAAAAGGAGTCTCCACCCACTCTACAAGAGATGAATATGATAGGAATGAGTAGGAGAAGAAGAAGAATAGGGTTAGAATGATAGAACCTGATTTGTGACTTAAGATGCCTTCTTCTTCTTCAACTTCCTAAAAATCCCTGAATTAGTCCTATGTTAGAATCCTGCAAAAAAATCAAAACAAAGTAAGTTAGTATTTGGAAGAAAACCTACTCTAGAAAGCAAAACAATTCCTAAACCTATCTTAACAAAATCTCAACTAAAAGTTATTTCAGAAAATTCTAAAAATACCGCATAGAAAATCCCCGGCAACGGCGCCAAAAACTTGTTCACTCCCCAAGTGTAGGGTTGCGAAGTAGTAATAATTCGAAAAGACCGAGTATCGTTCCCACAGAGATTTATGTATGGGTGTTCTCAGAATTTAACTAAAACAACTAGTAATTAAGATCCTATTAAGAACTAAAGCTGGAAAACAATGAATTGATTTTAAACAGTGAATTGTTAAGGTAATTTCAATCTAAAAAAAAGCACTAGAGCGCCAAGGATCCACTTTTGATACGTTTCAATGCATCAACACAACTAGGTCTCTCATGACTCAATCGGAATCAAATTCCTTTCTCTATCCGATCGGAATATAGAGCGGTTAAACCAACAATCATCTGGAACAAGTGCTTATTTATTGATTTGATTCCCACAACCCTGCTCAGGCCTTGGGCACACTCAATTGTATAGGCCAAGCCTCTTTCCAATCTAGTTGAGATTCATAACCATAGCCTTCACCAAGTCCTGTCACTAGACCTGATTACAACTCATGATTTGAACTCTAATTAAATCAAAATCAATCACTAAAAAACTATTCCAGATTATACACAAAAGATAAGAATTTCAGTTGCATGAGTTCCCACATGAAAATCAGGCCATTGCATACAAGGCAATCAAAGCGTCTACCATGCCCGGAGTCGATGGTAGATCAATGCATTACACAAGCATAAACAATACTAAAACCTAAGATACTAAGTTAGGATCACTAAGAATCACATGAGCCCGGAGTCATCAAGAGATCAAAGTAGAGACCAACATAGTACTTGAATCAAACTCAAATTGAACTAAAATTCATCAATTAAAACATAAAAGGAAACCTAGGTTGCATCAATCCATCAAAAACGAATCAAAAGCTTCCCCTCTTAGCTCTAGCTAAGAGGTTTTAGTTCATCTCTAACATCCTTGAACTAAAAGCCTCTAAAAACATGAAAAACTACTAAAACAGGAAATCTGAAGTAGAATCCGTCTCCTCAGCAATCCCCACGTTGTAGCCTCCTCTGGTATGAAGAGAAGAGGTCCTTTTATATCTTGGAGGAGTCCTTTACGCAAGAAAGTTCCAGAATTTGCGTAATCTTACGCTATTGCGCAATGAAATCCGGAGTTCCAAGAATAGAAACAGCTTTCTACGCACAGCCGACCGGTCTGGACCGGTCGGTCTTCACTTGCAATGGTCCAGAGAGCACAGCCGACCGGTCATGACCGGTCGGACTGTATTGAGCTTGTTCCAGCAGCTATGCCCGACCGGTCATGACCGATCGAGCCTATGAATCCTTTAGTCCAGCAGCAGTAGCCGACCGGTCATGACCGGTCGGACTGGCTGGTCAGCTGTCCAATGCATTCCTTGTTGTGGCCGACCGGTCTTGACCGGTCTGGCTGCCTTAGCCGACCGGTCAGCCGACCGGTCTGGCTTCTTTTTCTTCATTCATTCTTTCTTTCTTTCTTCATTTCTCTTCTCTCCTTGCTTGTCTTTCTTTGATCCTTCTTCATGCTTCATCTAATGGTCTTTAACACTTGTAAGAAGCCTCATTTAGCCTTCAAATGGTGAACTCTCCATCTTGTTCCTACAATCACAAATCATGTATTAAGTTGGTCCTTTAAACATGTATATCATGCACAATGAGTGATGAATTGGGGTTAGAATATGCACAATTATGAGCTCAACAGTTGGTCCAAGTCATCTAAGAAGTTTTGGGTGTTTTGGTCCAAAGGGTTAGGGTCACCAATGCATCTCATTTACCTGTTCTTCTTCTTTAATGCTTCTGGTCCACTTGAATCTTCGGTCTTTAGCTTGCCAAGGCTTCAATCGACATTACAACACATGGACTCACGTGATTAACAAATAAGGTGCACTATTATGCCATAGAAAAGTGCATTAACAGCTTTATTACGCTGATTCTTTGTATTCCCATATACGACGTTGATTATGTCTTGTTTATTTCACTTCTGTAGGTCTTGTCGAGCTGGTGGACAATATGACCATCCCTATAATTTTTGGTGTGCTTTCTATTGAGCCTATCATGGAGTTGTCTGTCGTGGTTGAATCGACTGGAGCTGTTGTTGGAGTTGCTGCATCTATGGCTACAGTTGTCGAGTTGTCGAATGAAGTTGCCAAGTCGGTTGTCGATAAAGCGCTCAGTATTACTTCCTTCAATCACTTAGACTGCTTCAGACAGAGCGTGCTGGAGGGCTTGCTATCTATCATTGGGAAAGTGTTGGTCGACCCGCATGATTTGCCTATGCTGGGGGCTGGAGTGAAACAATGGAATCTTGTGCAAGGATGATGAAGCATGGCATGCTTACAATCATTCGTTGCATTTCTTCTTTCAAGGATTCTATTGCCCGGGTCATTATGGCTAAACAAGCTAAACTGAATCCCACTGTTAAAGAGAAACAGGGAGTGCTGTCTTCTTTGTAACCTATCGCAGCGGAGCGAGAACACTCGATAGTGGATGCTAGAACGACTTTGGAGGATAGTGAGACTTAACGTCGTGGGTGTATTAATCATCTCGCTGATGTCAGATCTGAGATCGCGTGGTTGCAGGCAGAAGAAGTGGCCATAAATTGTGAGGTCGCTCGTTTCAACCTCGTCATTAATCAGAATTGTGTCGAGACCACGCGGCTCGAGAATGAAGGAGATGTGGTGCACAAACAAATGGAAGATTTGTAACCTGAACTTTGGGATGTTCCGGATCTTATGTTAGTGCTAGCAGAGGCAAAGGCTACCATGGAAGCAACACGGAAAGACGTGGTGTAATTTGTGGCAGGGTGCATGGGGAAGCTATAATCCTTCTCTTCTGCACTCTTTACAGTCATCGTCAGACATGAGTGATATTAGAAATTTACTTTGAATGCTTAACTGATACTTATATCTAGTGTAATTGACATTAGAACTGTTAACCATATGCTTCATGATTCAATGTAATGGCAATGATTCTTCGCTAAACTACCGCTTGGTGTTGTGTATTTGAGATTAACATGCATAAGATGATGTATTATGTATGAGTTTAATGTGAACCGAGCATATTAAAGTATAAATGGAAAAATGCGTAAGAATAGTACTTCCCTTTTACTTAACTTGCGCACTCTTAGGTTATCGCTTTTAAGAAATGTTCGTGTCATAAGTCCAAAATTTTCATCTAGCTCTTTGTTATTAGGTTTATCCGTCATCCTTCCTGGCCTGTCCCCAATCATTTCTTCCTCCAGACTTGAGTTTCTCATCATATATTGGGGCTTGCCCCCAGTCTTCTTCTTCTATAAACTTAAGTTTCTCATCATATATTGGGGCTTGCCCCCAGTCTTCTTCTTCTATAAACTTGAGTTTCTCATCATATATTGGGGCTTGCCCCCAATGTATTTGGCCCGTCACTTTGCAAGACCGCTTTCTTCTGATGAAAGAGGTCCTGTGCTTTAGGAATCCATATAGAATACCCGTCTGATCATAATCTTTAATCGTATATTCCTGTTACAAATTATTCATAAGAGAAAGTCGTCGATATTCTCAAGGCGAAGTGATACATAATAGAATGCCCTGATCATCTTCATTTAAGGTCGTATGTATATATATAGGGGATTCCTGGCCCTAACGTGTTCTCATATAAAGTAGAAGAATACCACAATAATGATGAGGAGATTCACGATAAAATATGAAAGTCGAATATATAACGAGACGTTCTGATCATCTTCATATAGGACCATGTGCGTATGTATAAAAGATCAATAATAATAGAATATCCCGATTATCTTCATACGGAACCATATGTATAAGAGACCATCAACTTTGAATTACTTTCCTATTAAGCAGAGGGATAGGGATGCTAGAATACCAGGATAGTAAAAAGAGAGCCTATGACAAAGATATAATAATATGAGAATGTTGTGCTTCGCGTAAGCTTTCTACGGAATGCTCTCTTCTGATTTGACTGGCTTGGTGGGAACATAGTGAGTTGGCTAATGATTTGTGAAGTTGATCTTTTCGACATTCTTTGACCATGGTACTTGTCATCAAGAGAAATTATACGAACATTTTATATTCATATGTGTATCAGTGCGATATGAGTGGGTGTGTGAATGAGTAGAAAATGTAGTGTATAGATGAAATAGATGCGTGAATGAACATAAGTATACTCTGTCTACTTTATAACCCTTCAGAACCGCTTATAGGCGTTCACGACTATTCAAGTTCGGGAGATAGAGTCCTCGAGTTGATGTTTTTCTGGTTCACATCTATTGGACCGTACTGGCCGGGGATCTCTCAGGCTCTTCAATTTTTAAACTGATGATGCCTTGATTTATCATCCTTTATACCCTTCCCTTCAGGACGAAGCATTGCTTGGTCTTATGGTTTATGCATCTACGATATTCACAGTAGTTAGCATCATTCACACACCCCACGTCAGCTGGCCGAACAGGTTCTGGGAGTCACAACTCTCTTTTTTCAATCAGTTGTTCCATAATTGGGACAAGGTCCTCGACGTCAAATGTATAGAGTCCATTCTTTTTGTCTCACTCACTGATTGTTATGTGTTGCAACCTTTGAGGCTCTTCGCCCTTGTCTTGTGTCTTCGTTACACTAATTTCTGCCTCATGCCCTGGATTCAGTCACTTTCGGCTTCTAGGGTTATTCCCTACGTCAACCCTTGTCCTCTTTCCCGTTTCATGTCTCGACCTTTTCCCTTGGAACCGTGTCTTCGAAACAGACTGCTCTACCATACGAACCTCTGCAACTAGGTTACGAAGGGTGAACGAGATTTTGTTTAGCAAATCGTGCGAAATCATGGAGTTTAAATCCAGTATACGCGCATTTGTTTGTTCAGAGTGGGCCGATTGTCTCATTGTGACTGGTTCCTGTACTACCCCCGGTGATTCTTCTTCCTATCATCGGACAAGCGGAGTGATGCCGTGGGCTGTATTCTGCGAGATTAAGGTGGCTAAAGCATCCTGAACTTCTCTCATCTGCCTGGATAACTCCCTGTGGGCTTGGACCAATTCGCTGATCTGCTCCCAGATCGTTAACAATTCGACATCTTGTCCTGCCGACTCTTTTTCTTCAATGACCTGTACCATCGCAACTTGTACCGGTCTTTCTTTGTGAATCGGTGGTATTGTGGGCGTTATCGACACTACGGTTGACATACTCTGACCGGTCTCTTCTGTTTTTAACTTAATAGTTCCTTGGTTGATTAGTCTTTGTACTTTCCCTTTCAAGACGAGGTATTCTTCTGTCTTATGTCTCAGGATCCGATTATACTTACAATAACTGGGGGCATCCACTTGCCCTACTTCATCTGGTCGGATCGGTTCTGGCAATTACAGCTCCCCTTCTCCGACTAGTTGCTCCATTATCGAAACGAGATCTTTCAGGTTGAACGAATAACACCAGTTTGCTCTGTCTCGTCCGGTGATCGTCATCCTTCTCGGCCCTTTGTCTTTGGCCTGAGTTTCTGTTGGCTTGCCTTTGGTCTTGTGTTCTAGATATGGACGTTTTCGATCTTTCGAGCCCTTACTTTTAACGATATAATTTAACGTGGCTGTCCTTCGAATATCATGTCTCGGTCTTTCGGCTCTGAACTGCACTCTTAGCGCAATTCCTTCTACCATATGGGCTTTTGCCGCTAGGTCCCGGAATGTTGAGAAACTGTATCCAGATAAACCAAATGAGATCATGCGTTCATGGCCTGCATGCACATCTGACTTGCTCAGTCTCGCTGGGTAACTCTCGACATCGTGTTGCTATAGTACTCCATCTGTCGATAAACTTCTCGACTGACTGTCCTTGCCTTTGACAAACCAAGGCTATATCAGTCAGCAAAACTTCTCACTCAGTAGAGGAAAACTTGAAAATGAATAGTTTCAGCATCTGATCCCAGGTCCTCACGGACCCTGCAGGTAATGACATATACTACTGAAATGCCTTTCTCGTGAGCGTCGAAACGAACAATTTAAGGCAGTACTGAGGTACTACAAACAAGTTCCCTAGCATTGTCATGAATTGGGTCATATGCTCCTCGGGTGACCCTCTGCCATTAAATTGTGGAAAATTCAGGCGCTTAAAGTTGTTAGGGAACGGGATTTTGTTAACTTCGGATGAGTACGGTACCCGATAAACATATTTTTCCTTCGTCTCCCTTTCCCTTTCCTGGCACATCAGATTCGATACTATCTGAGATAGCTCTTCTCTCATGACATGTTTTAAAGGTGCTGGTACAGGTTCGAATACGACGCTTCTCGATCGGACTTGTGGTTCTGTGGCTATCAGTTCTTCCGCTGCCCCTTGAGATTCTTCCATCGACTGTCAAGTAGGGATGGTTGTACTTCTGGTTGCCTCTTGGGCAACTAAAGCCAGCAAGGCTTCCTTCATCTCTCGTACTTTTTTGGTCGTGTCCTCTTGAACCTGAATTATCTCGTCTATCTACTCTTGGATTGGAGGCAGCTCCGCGTCTTGCTAGCTTGTCTCTCCTTCGACAACTTGCACCATCGTAGCCTATACTCGCTGTAGCCTTGACTTGGTCACGATTGTCTCGATAGAGAATGTCTTAATTGTTGTATTGGCGGACTCCCAGACAATAGGTCTCTTCAGTATGTTGACTGGCTGTGCTGTCTTGGATAGGACTGAAAAATCGGCAGTGGTGAAGGAAAACTTTTTCCTTGGCAATGCAGTGACTTCGCCGATGTTACAGGCTTCATTCATGTGGGCTAGCTTCCACTGTTTCTTAGTGCCAATCTATGTCTTCACTCTGGCTGTAGCTACCTTTCTGTCTTCATTCTTCCTTGATGACCGACGTCTCTGCACAATCTGCCAGTTGGCTTCAGGGATTATTGTTCCTGGTGTAGCGAGATGAGGGAAGTAAAACCCTCCAGATGCTAAGAAGACCATTGTAGTTGCCATTCGTATTATTTTAGTTGTTAGTTCTTTTACTAAGGTTCTCTCTCTCTCTCTCTCTCTCTCTCTCTCTCTCTCTCTCTCTCATTCTGCACAGCATACACGCATTAGAGTATTCCATGGCTTTGAAAAGGAGAAAAGATGCGACCTTGCCAACCGCGATATAGCTCAATGATAAACAGAATGTACATGTATAAACCATATGCATGTTATGAGAAATTCATGTTATACTTTTGAAATATTTTAGAAATACCTTTTGAAAACGGTTTAGAAAAACTTTCGATAAATCGACTTTAAATTCTTTTGCCTTAAAGATGAAGGGAAGAGCATTCCCGTTGAGAGTCGCCAGTTTGGCACCCGTGAAGGCGTCGAACATTTCTCCTTACGATAACTTTTTTAAGCGCACATTCATGTCTACAAATGATTGATCTTAGAAGGTTTCTTTACTCATAACTAACCAGAGATTTTGGTATTGTTCAATCCCCAACAGAGTCACCAGTTTACTAGAACTAGAAAATGCGCAAGGCAGTTTTCTTGTGTTTCGTTATTTTGGGGGTTCTGAGAAATAAAAACATTCATAGACAATCACAAGCATTCACAAAGTACACAAGACAATGCATCCTAAGGGGAATTTTATTTTAGAGATTCTGAGATCTTTTACATTCCAGCTGTGATACTAGCCACAAGCCCTTAATTACATCAATGGTTAATCACCCTTGATTAAAAGGCAAAACTAAATGTATGCATGCATCATAGATAAATTAAATAAAGCATTAAAAGAGCATAAACATGAGTAAAACACACCACAAACAACACAAAGATTTTTACGTAGAAACCCTTATTGGAGAAAAATCATGGAACAAGCGACAAAGATTCCACTATGAATGATAGTTGTACAATAGATGGAGTGTTTGGAAAGAGGCCCGGATAGATTGAGCAGGTAATTAAGTCATCAGGGACTATGATCTTTGAGTTCACGATTGTATAGACCAAGTTTCAACTGAGCCATCGTTTAGACAAGTTAAATACCTGTCCCATGTTCTTTCAAGCGTTCCTAGTTAAGAAACAGTCAGGATTTTAATCGAGTCATGTATCACAGTGCCAATGACCGTCACTAAGGATGGGTGACCGCAGGAAGACATATTATGATTCCCATGTAGTGCAACACAGTGCCAGTGACTGTCACTGCGGACGTGTGACCGTAAGAGGACACGCTAAGGTTGCATGCTCAAACAATGTCAGTGACCGTCGCTGTGGACGGGTGATCGCAGGAAGGCATATTATGGTTGCCATATGGTACAACACAATACTAGTGATCGTCTCTGCGGACGGGTGACCACAAGAAGACACATCATAGCTGTTAAATGGTACAACATAGTGTTAGTGACCCTTGATGTGGACAGGTGACCGTAAGAAGACACATTATAGCTGTTGGTTAGTGCAACACAATGCCAGTGACCATCACTATGGACAGGTGACCGTAGGAAGACACACCGCAACTACTTGAGCTGCTCAATGACGGACCCCGCTTTGGATGGGCAGTACATCAACTGGTTTCAGTGATAGTAGTTCATAATAAGTGTTTCGGATGTTTTGGAACTCTTTGATTATGATTTTCGATAATAATCATAGTCCATTTGATTTAGTTTCAAGCCTCAATCCAGGATGAATAGGTTCATGTAGCAGATATGAGGAGTATAAAGTAAATATGCTTGATCTGTATTGCATGTTTGAGAAATGATTGCACTATGCTTGATGTTTAGTGCATCGGGTGAATTATACACTTGACTCGGTTAATTCGGTTTATGTATATCCTTAATTTAACCACATTATTGTTATTGATCGATGCTTCGAGAGATTGGATCAGTCAGATGGGCTATGTTGAGCTATATTTCTTTGAGAGTTTAAGCTCAATGAGCTAGATTGCGCATTTTTAGGCCTGAGAATGGCTAAGTATTAAGGCTGATATATGCCTGTTTATGCCAATAACTGATAAACGGTGGGGATTAGAGTCTCATAAGTGCTTAATTTAGTTGCCTTAAGATGAGAGGATGTTAAATCCGGCTTAGCGTTAGTGAGATCGCGCTTAATTCCACTTGGCGTCAATCAATCTTTGGGCCATCAGGGCATTTTTCAAGACAGAAAATGACTAAGTTCTGGGCCTATTTATCGCTTGATCATGTTGTTTAGTGATTAATAATGATGATTGATTAAGTAAAAATGAATGTTGATGCATGAGGCAAGGAACATTATTAAGTTATAGATCCATTTCTGTACGAATTTGCACTAAAATAATGTTCTAGTCATTTCGCTGCCTGAAAATTCTAAGCAAAAACCCGGATTATTAATATATCCATAGATCGACCATAAAATATGATGAATATTTTACTACTCTTTGGTGTTTTAGCCTAATTAGGGTATTTCAGATTTTTTGGATGGTTTAGATTCGAAGAAAACCCCTTCATTCAAAAGATGAACTTTTTGGGAAGTACCAAAAAGTTACAATTTGTACTTCGGATGGAAAATAAAAATCTTCATTGTTGGAAATTTAATTTTTTAGTATTTTTTATTGAATCCAAATGGGGGGTACTTCTTTATTTACATAAATAACTTAAAGTAAATGGATATTTAAACATTTTTATGTAAATAATGTGTGTAGTGTAGTGCAAAATCAGGGATTAGAGGTCTTTAACATCGACTGTTGGAAA
Source organism: Liriodendron chinense (assembly GCA_003013855.2). Taxonomy (NCBI): domain Eukaryota; kingdom Viridiplantae; phylum Streptophyta; class Magnoliopsida; order Magnoliales; family Magnoliaceae; genus Liriodendron; species Liriodendron chinense. Next base: position 7,214,933 of record ML058433.1, read on the forward strand.
ATCCAGTCCAGGGGATAGATAGAGCATGTCCACACGTGTCTAGGAGGCATACTATACTGGAGAGACGAGACCCACCAAAAGTGAGTCACACCACAGACATCCCAGGCTCCTAAAGGATGCCTGGGCGCATGTGGCAGGGCAGTGGGTGCATGTAGTATTGCACATGTGCGTAATCCCCATTGGTGGGCGCATGTGGAGAGAGAGAGAGAGAGAGAGAGAGAGAGAGAGAGAGAGAGAGCACTCCCCCCTGACGCATGTAGTAGGGCACATGTGCCCGGACTGGGCTGGTGGGCGCATGTCCCTTTGGGACTTGGAGAATTTTGCCCCACCCTCAAGGGGTGGGCGCATGTCCCTCTTGGAAAAGTTAGATTTCCACTACTTAACACTTTTTCAGAGTTTTCAGGCAGCAAAGGGGTGGGCGCATATCCCTCTTGTGAATTGGAATTTTCCACTACTTAGTCAATTTTCAGATTTTTCTTCCTCTCTCTCTCTCTCTCTCTCTCTCTCTCTCTCTCTCTCTGCATTCAGACTTCGGCAGAAAAATCCCTTTCCGGTGAGGGAATCCCTTTTCAATGAGGGGATCAGGCGAGGGAAAACGAAGCGGGTGCATGTTACCTCTTGTGTCGCTCTGATGTTGTCTGCGGATGGTCTCTCTTATGGTCATTAGGTCGACCTGCTATTTATAGTAGTTTAATCGGGTTCGGGTCCGGGCAATCGGATATGGTGAGTGCATGTGCTTCTGGAGGGATTTTCGGGCGCATGTGTTTCTGGAGGGATTTCTGGGCGCATGTCTTTCAAGTCAGGCACATGTCTCCAAACTTCACTTTTTCATATGTTTTCTAGGAAGTTTTCTGGGAAGAAATGTACCAAACGCATGTAGCTAGTGCATGTGGTTTCAGGCCGAGCGTATGTCTCCAAACTTCACTTTTTCGGATTTTTTTAGTAGTTTTTCGGGAAGAAATGTCCCGGGTGCATGTGGCTAGTGCATGTGGTTTCAAGCCTTCCGCATGTGGTTTCAGGGCTTCCGCATGTCCCTCTTAAAAATGCAAATTCTCCACTATTTAGAATATTTTAAGGATTTCAGGCTCCGACGGGTGACCCTTCTAAGGACAGGTACCCTTTCGGGGACTGAAGTTACTGGCGCCAAGCCGCTTTTAAGCTCTTATCGACCTATTAAATGAATGGGATGGGTGCGGAGGACAAGATGTTGCAAATTTTGGTAGTTGTTTACTACTTTGGAACCTCTGGGTAAGCTCTTAGTATAGGAATTTTGCTCCGGGAAGCGCACGCATGAAAATACGTGTCGCACAACATTTAAACTTGCTAGTTAAGGGTTTTTGGGCATTTCAGATCATTTGGCGGCAACACGCATGTCTAGTTCGCTTCTGAAATAGTATTTGTATGCTTTCGGATCCTTTAAGTCAGTTTCAAATAGGGGCAAAACACATTTCGAGGTGCGCAAGTAAGATATGTGTCCCGCGGCATTCAAACTTGCTAGTTAAGGGTTTTGGGCATTCCAAATCATTTGGCGATAATACGCATGTCTATTTTCACTCTGAAATGACATGCGTAGGCTTCGATTATGATTGCGCAGGTCGCCTAGGGTTAGGGCTGCGCTGGTATTTTTTGGGTCTGGAATTAATCTGAATTGTTGTAAATGGACTGCCCCATGTTGTTTTATCATGGGTGCGAATTTGAGCCCCAACAGCTATTAAGACATAAAATAAGGAAGAAAAGAAAGAAAGAAAGTCTGGAAAGAAGAAAAAGAAAGGAAGAGGAAGTTGGTGGAAAACAACAAAGAATAATACTTGACAGACCTTTTACACAGGTCACGTAAAGGGTTTGGCCCACGGACAGTGGCTCTCGTGAGATTTATCCTGGAACCTATAAATACCCCATTCGGGTCCTCATTTGTGCATTCACTTTCGAAGTTCAGAGTTCCAAAGCACCTTCAACGACTTCAGAGGTATGAAGAGTTGCCTTGTGCATCTCCTTCTTCTCGGGTTGAACGCACAGGTTGCAGACCTCGAGAATCGAAGAAGAATGACAAGGAAACTCTGCTAAAATAAAGATCAAAGGGCGAAAGATGAAGATCTACAGAGTATAGTGTTTAACGTGACCCACGTAAACACTATAGCTTTTACGTGGGTCGCGTAGAAGGTCCTTGAAGGCAATTTCAGCATAAAGTTTTGGTCTTTTGTAAAAGACGTCGGGAGTATGTCTTTATGATTTTACTCTCGTTCCCCTTTCAAAAGCCAAGACTCTTGAAGATTCAAGCTAGATCAAAGCAATGGAGAAAAGAGGAGAATGAGAGCAACTCCAGTCTAACTCTCCTAAACCCATTCTTCTGTCATTTTGACGGAATGAAAGAAGAAAGAAGGGGCGAAGCTCTGCCAAAATCTATAAGCAGAATGAACTTGCATTGTATTCATGTTTTAAGGCATTTTGTTTTAGAATCAAGGGATGTATTAATGGAATGTAAAAGAACCCGATTATAATGAATAAAACGAATGGAATGATGAATGTCTCTCTGTTTGTCTTATTAAATGTTAGAATATTACTCTTGTTTCTCCTATATAAACAAAGACAATTTTGTTGTGTACACAAAATGGCGACTATGTTGGGGACATAATGTATAATTCTCTAATATAACTAGACATTTAAAGAGAGACATACGTCTTTACAAGGCGCTATTAAGCGCCAAAATGACGTTTCTCAATCGGAACATTCCACCCTTCATGTTTAGAATAGAATGTTGCATTACACAATAGAAATAATTTATAATCCCCATGACTATAGGTACATTGTTCGAAAAGACTTTCAATGGCTTTATCAACGTGCAAGATAATCTTCTAATTTGTTCACGGAGGATTCACCGTTACCTACGATAATCAAGTAACTGCAAGCAAAGACAAAGTAAAGAACAATGGAAACAAAGTAGCCACAGCCACAACCGAAGTAGTGTCAGCATCACCAACTACTAAATGAGCTAATGACGATGGACAAAAGTACAATCAAAGAAAAGAAGGACGCTTTTCGAAGCCTCGGTCAAAACTGCATTAAAGGGACCTCGGCTCAGTATATCATGAAGACCTTGTTAGTGCACTTTTCTGTGGCATACTAGTGCACCTTGTTTGTCAATTACTTAGGTCAGTGAGTCTAGTGTCAGTTGAGCTTAATGAAGACGAAGACCGAAGACTTAAGATGGACCTGCTGCATCAAGGAGAAGAAACAGGTAAAAGACATGTCTTGGTGAGCCTTATTCTGTACCTAACCAAAATCATAACCTCTAGATGACCATGACCATTAGGCATACCCTTAGTCATCTATTCCATTTTTTTCCTTCCATGGATGTAGTACTCCATTATAATGTGATAGACTGATTTGTCTTGGATCAGAATAGGGAGTTCATTGCTGTATCCTGGCCATCCAACTAGTGGGTAATGTCTGTAGATGGCCCACAGTTGAAAATATAGAGAATAGTGATTATCCTAACTGACAGTGTAGGTAGGTGTAATTTTCAGTTGTACTACCATCCAAGGACACGATCCACTAGATGGGCGGTCTGGATACACAATCCCACCTTCCATGTCTCAGGCAGTGGTTGACAAACACCTGTACCTGATCCAATGTGCCCAAGGCAGAAATCTGTTCTCTCTGTAACACTAACATCATTTTAATTATATTTCAGTTGGAAATACCGCTCGAAGGTATTGCAATGTCCATATCTCCACATTCGAGAAGACGGTTCCAAAAATGAGGTTGAACAATCTACGGAAAGCCACTAACAATTTCAGCAAAGACAACATTATCAAAGCTGGGAGAGCAGGCACCATGTACAAGGGGATGCTTCTTGATGGTTCTTCCCTCGCGATTAAGAGGCTTCATGATTCTCAACATTCCGAGAAAGAATTCATATATGAGATGATGATGCCGGGCTGGCTAAAACATCGTAATGTGTTTCCTCTTCTGGGTTTTTGCATTGCCAGAAACGAGAGGCTTTTAGCATACAAGTACATGCCCAAAGGAACTCTGCATCAGCAGCTACATGAGGGACACATGGAATGGCCTCTGCGGCTGAGAATCGCAATTGGGGTGGCGAGAGGCCTGGCATGGCTTCACCACAACTGCAATCCTTGCATAATTCACTGCAACATAAGCTCCAAACGCATCCTCTTGGATGAAGATTATGAGCCAAAAATATCCAAATTCAGATCTGCTGAGCTTATAGATCCGCTTGAAACCAATATGAGTGTTCATGTAAACATCAGATCTGATAATATCGGTTTGGTTGCTCCTGAATACACAAGGAAGATTGTAGCCAGTAGAGCTAGGGATGTTTACAGCTTTGGTATGGTGCTGCTCGAGCTGATTACCGGCCAAAAACCTACTAAAGTCGTGGATGCCGCGAGAGGCTTGAAAGGGATTTTGGTGGAGTGGATTGCTTATCTTGAGAAAAATTCTCATCTTAGGCAGGCCATCGACAGGTCTTTAATAGGAAAGGGCTGGGATGACGAGCTCCTCCAGTAAGCCATCCAAGTCTTGATCCAGCCACTCGAAGCCAATCCTTGCGACACCTCCGTCCATCTAGCTACTCTTTTTCCAGCATCATCTCATTCGCATCTAGCATAAGTGCAACATTTACTTTTCTTCCAACCCCCCTGCTTCGTTGCAAGCACTTTGATTATTCAAACACACAGCATGCATCTCGTATAAAGCACCTGTCAGTTCGAGCGTATGCTCTAGGCTTGCCTGTTAGTGGAACCTGCCCATCAGAAACTCTTACTGTTCAGACCTGCATTCATGTACATATCACTACAAGCACTTTGATCATTCAAACACATAGCATGCATTCCGCATAAAGCACCTGTCAGTTCGAGCGTATGCTCTGGGCTTGCCTATTAGTGGAACCTGCCCATCAGAAACTCTTACTGTTCAGACCTGCATTCATGCATCATGTCATCTATGAGAATGTACGAGGATTAAAACAGACTTTCAAGTGTTAGTTCGATTCTGTAAAGTAGAGACTGTGCTTCGGTACGGGCAGTGTGTGGGGTGCTTAACCTCTTCCCACCCTGTAACCGTGATCCCATACTTCGAATCTCTGGCCGCAGATCGAAAGGAGTCATTTTAGAGGAAGGAATCTTCGGATTCCCTTCTCTAACGTTTCTACGGGGTCTAGCCGACTGTAGATTCGAAGTAATTGGCTAGTGGCGACTCTGGTCTTATATAAACTCATTTAAACACATCCAGCTTAACACGACAACCAAACAAAGCCCTCGAGAACGAGGTAAACCAGTGGCACAAACGACGATTTCGCACTCACGCATCCTCCTCTCCTTCTTTCCCCGAAAGGGGAAGGGACGAGAACGTCGTGTGGGAGCGCGGAAAACGGCGAGGGTCCCCAGAATGGCGACTCTGCTGGGGATGAGCTAGTCCCACTAGTCGTGATCCGACTTGAAAAACAGAATCCTTCCCGTACTTGAAAGTCACTAATCCTCATACAATCTCATCTACACAGCATTCTACCCAAAACAAAATAAAAAAATAGAAGATCCCAAAACCAGAAAAAAAAATAGAAAATCCCAAAACCCAAAAAGAGTAGAGTACAGTCCTCACCATTGCGCCTCCTTGGGCTCAACGTACGCGGAGACAACCTCCCTACCGCAGCATAATCCGCACTCAGGCTCAGCAAGCCATGTCCGACCACGAAGAAGAAACTCATCTCCTTCCCGCTCTTGAGATGACCGAAGCGCAACTTCCAGCGCAACAGCCCATTGACAATACGCCAATTATACAAGAATTGGCACAAGGAGTGAGAGCAATGCAAGAAATGCTCTTGCAATTCATACAAGCACAAGCCACCGCAACAGCCAACAATCAGGTTGGCCTAGTTCAGCAATCTCAGCAGCCATGCCGGGTCCTTCCAGCCTCCAGTTCGAATCAAGCGCAACCATCGGAGTCTGCCCAAGACTACCGACCGCAGTCATCTCAGCCCTTCGTTACGGGGCATCTTCCTCAGTACCTTCCTGCAACGACAGGGCCATCTCAGAGCGCCCCCGTCGCAGGGACTTCCAGTCAGCTTCCAGTCAATCTTGCAAACAACAATCTCAGTAGATCTCAGCATGTCCCCGCCGATGGGACACCTCTTCAATTTCAGCACATCCCCACCGATGGGATTTCAATTCAATTTCCAGCAACAGGGACAGCACTGGCGAATGCCCACAACGGGGGTCAGTGTCAAGCCCACATCAATCAGCGGACAGTGGCGAATACCCAACAAGGGGGTCACTTCCCAGCATCTCAGCCTCCTGCAAACAGGAGCACTTTTCAATTCAGCACATCCCCGCCGATGGGATTCCAGTTAATTTTCAGCAATCTTCAATTCAGCAAACTCCAGTTAATTTCCAGCAATCTTCAATTCAGCAATCTCCAGTCAATTTCCAGTAAGTTCCAGTTCAACCTTCAGTACAATCTCCAGTTCAATTACAGTCCTTTCAAGCACAAGTTCATCAGAATCTAGTTCAATCATCAAATCAACTTCAACAACCCGCGGTTGCTTTTCAGCAAACCCATAGGGTCGAAGACATCGACCACTATGCCGAAGAAGAACGTGCCTTACTCCAAGAGGCACTAGTCGATCGAATGGATCACTCAGGACTGGACGAGTTGCGGGAGCAGTTTCAGATCTTGCAAAATCAGCTTCAGCGACAACAAGGAATCGATCTACCTTCGACCAAGTTCAGAGACTTGTGTCCTTTCCCAGATGCTCAAGTACCTCAAAACTTTGAGGTACCAAAATTCAAAAGATACGATGGCAACGATTGTCCCACAGCACATCTCAAGGCCTTCTCTGGAGAGCTAAGTGCAATCTCAGGAAATGAAGGGGCCCTCATTCGCTTGTTCCAAAAATCCCTGAAAGGCGATGCCCTAGATTGGTACACCTCATTGGACTGTCACCGCATCAGGACGTGGGAACAACTTTCCCAGGCTTTCGTCGACAGATTCGCGTACAATCTCAACATGGCACCTAGAAGAGCCGACCTCGCAGCTCTCAGGCAAAGGAGTGATGAAACGCTATCAGCCTATGTGGGACATTGGCGAGCTATAGCAGCCAGAATATGGACACCTATCGACGACGAAGAACAAATCCCCATGATTGTTCATTCAACATATCCGGGCATATCTGGATATCTCATCTCGCATCCATATGCGAATTTCTCATAGTTGATCCGTGCTGGAGAACAAGTCGAAGCAGGAATCCGTGCCGGGACAATCTCCCCATGGCCTCATCAAGCCACTCCAGTCAAGAGGAACAGAGTGGAGGGAAGACCCATCGGATATGGGAATGGAAACCGAAGCGGTTCTCCTCCCCGCCCGACAGAGGTAAACAACATCAATACCACCGCTCAGGGTAATCAATATGCTCCCCCGCAGGGACATCAACAGCATCAGCAGAATCAAGTTCAGCATCAACCTCAGAGGTATCAACCACGACCGAATCCTCAACCACAGCCACAACCACCTCGACAACAGCAGCAATTCAGAGGGAACGGTCAATACTCATACCAGAATAGGCAGAATTACAAGGAGCTCAGGAAGTTCACTCCACTCACTCAGCCACTTAGTCAAGTCATGACTATGCTGGTACAAAAGCAGTTACTCACTCTAATGACACCTAGGCCTCCTCCTCATCCTCTGCCTATGAACTACCGAGAAAATGAGTACTGTGCCTACCATCAAGGGCGTGGCCACACCACTAATCGATGCTTTACTTTGAAGAATGCCATACAAGATCTGATTGATGACCGCAAGATCGTCATCTCGGTCCCTGGAACTCCTGCAGCAGCTTCCACCAACATTCTCCAGAATCCTCTGCCTCAACATCCGACGGATCCCAGTTCATCTCGTGGCCCCACCGTCAACATCATAGAAGAAGGGGAGCGCCTCGATCGCTTCTTCTCCCCTATCCAGTCCATTCATGCCTACACTTATGGGCCAACAAATCCTCCTCTGATCCTGCAAGGGGCAAGTCCCTTTCCTCCTCCAGTCCTCGAGCCAGTAGTACTCGAAGGAACACTTCCATATGATGTGCCAGTTGTGCAAGGGGCATCCTACAGCCCTTCATGTTGGGAGCCAGTCATTCTGGAAGGAGCACAATCATACATCGAGCCCACATACGAGCCTGTCATCTTGCAAGGGGCAATTTCAGCACAGGAACAATACAATTTGCTATGGAGAAACCATACTCATCAACAGCAAGAGCCCATTGTCTTGGAAGGAGCTCCTCCAGTTGAGCCAGTCATATTGCAAGGGGTAAATCCCGGAGGCGTGTCAATCACACTACGACAGCTGGGACGAACAGAGAAACCCCCTGCCATATCAAGAGGACCAGTATTCATTCTATGGGAGCCTCCTGCTCCAGGAACGGTACTCCGAAGGCTATGATTTTGAGTGCTATGTGATTGAATAGGACTAAAACTTGGAAGTTCAACTTAAGTGGGATTGAATGTGTTTCAATGCTTTATCTTCCAACTAGATGAGAGATAGAACTTTGAATCTAGTTGTGTTTTATGCTTGGATTGATTGGATTGACATGGGATTGCTACAAGTGAATCCTTAAAATCCTTAGTTCCTTTAAATTACTGATTTTTTTAAAGTTACTTTTTTAAGTTAGATCTCTTAATTGAAAACTCCAAATTGTCCCAATTCAAGTAGTTGGAATAGTTTAGAATTGGTTTCTAATTCCCTGTGGATCGACCTCGGTCTTACCGAAAATTATTACTACATCGCAGCCTTGCACTTGATGCGAGCAAACACCCGGCGGTGGAGAGTCCAGAGTTTCTCCCTCTCTGGGCAATCGGAGAATGACGAAGTTGAGAATCCGGTACCTTTCCCGTAAACCATTCAACTGTTCCTCTGTTAATTTAGAGGGGTTTTCGGACGTAGAATACCTCCCTGCTAGCACCCTCGCGTTGTTCGATCCAAAGGAATCTGAAGTTTCATCTCCTAGAGGAACAACCTCATTATCTAAATCCACCACCATGAAAAGAAAGAACGAGGAAAAAAGAAGAAAGAATACCTCAGCAACAAGGTCACGCCAGAGACAGGCAAAGATAGAAAAAGGAGGGATTTTTAAAAATCTCCAGCAAAACTTTGAAGTAAAGAAACCTCTGCAGGCTCCGGATATTTATAGGCAATCATTCTGTTAAGATTTGAATGAGACGCGGCGACTCTTCATTTGGCACGACAGTCGAACGGGCATGAGCTTTAACTCCTAAAACACGTGGCAAGTGTCGCTTCATTTCTTTCGGCCAAAAAGCTAGCGCTCATCAATGCGCGCTCAATAATGTATGGATTCTCCTTCAAAAAACTCGCTAAGCGGTTACACACGCAGTCAAGTCCTTCGATTATATGCTCAACACAAAGGACTTGGGGGGCATCTCTTGTATAATAAAGTTGGTCGTCGAAGGAACTCGAAGCCTACAGACCTCGAACATCTTTATGGTCACGTATATACGACCCGCGAGCGCCTACGGTTTCCATAAATCGTGAGCAGATAAGCCGTCTAGCAAGCCTATGTGGTCGCATCTCATATTTTGGACAAGCCTGCTCCTGGTGACCCCCGTTATCTAAGTAGCCCTGGTCTCTGGTCATCAAGTGGGGACACTCCCGTTATTCGAGCAGCCCTGGTCTCTGATCGTCTGGTAGGGACGTTCTTCATCTCATAGTCTCAGTAGCCCATATAGGCCTGTTTTGACTTATTTCTGCTTGTAGCTCCGAACCATAGGGAATCTCCATCAAGAAACGTAATCAGCTAGATGTCTAATTCATCACGCTAGCTCCTTATCTGAAGATTAATAGGATAAGCACCTTATCCCCTAAAGTTAGGAGTGATCTTAACAGCTTACATAATAAACTGGATCACCTGGATCTGCATAAATAGATGGTCCTACAGATGGTAAGGGTACACAACCTCTAATCCCACGTTTCACACGTTGTCTTACTCTCAAGTCATCTCTAACTTAAGCTTCAGAGGGCCAACAGCCAAGCACCGGCCACCCTTAATTTTCCTCTTTGGCTTTCAGGTTTGGAGAGGAGCTCACTTCGAGAAGGGCGTATAGTTAGGGAGGAACCTGTTACCAAAATCTGACGTTAACATAGACCATCCCCTGGTTGGTAATAGGTAGCCCTTTTCGAAATTTTTCACAAATATACAATAATACTCATACTTTCTTTTTCCTTTCTCTTTTTTTTTCTTTCTTTTCATATAAATTAGATAAGATTTTTAGAAATCCATATTTTTCGTTCTTTTCTCTTATTTTCACATGAACTAGGATGGACAAAGTACCCCGGCTTGGTTCCTCAACACCTTAAATCTCAGTCTAACCAATCCACGAATCTACTAATCCCTTTGAATCATGAGAATCGTGTGATGTGATCTAGACTCAAAAGTGTTCAAATGTTCTATCGATCATATAAATAGGGAGATTCACATATAAAACTATTATGTTTAAGTCAATTTAGAGATTTCAAAATCATTTCAGTTCATCTTTCATCCTTTCATACTCATGACATCTCAAGTGCATAAAAATAATGTTTTCCAAAAGAGTTTTGATATTTTCAGAAAAATTGAAAATTTTCTACAAACCTTGCTCGAAATGTCCACAAACTAATAGATTCGAGGAATCTTACCCCCAACAAAATCTTGCATTGTCCTCAATGTAAAAAGATATGTAATGAGTATGAATCATGAGAGAAATGATAAAATAAAAGAGAGTGAGAACGAGGGTACCTGAGAGGGTCAATCATAGAAGTCTACCTTCGACATCAAAATCTACTATGTAAATAAAACAGAAAAATAAACTAAATCTAATCTACTCTATACCTCCATCAGACTAGGAGATCAATCATTCTGATACACAGGATTGTTTAGAGCGATGGACATGTCCTCTGAATCAAATTTCTCCACGAATGGTTTAAGGCGTTATCCGTTCACTTTAAAACAGTTACCATTCGCCGCATTTTCTATCTTGATAGCCCCATGAGGAAAAACTTCTTTAACAATATATGGGCCAGTCCATCGAGATCTCAATTTTCTCAAAAAAAGATGAAGTCGAGAATTGTACAAGAGTACTTTCTGACCTTCATGGAAAGATTTCCTGAAGATGTGTTTGTCATGAAAGGCCTTCTCCTACTCTTGTAAATCCTCGATTTCTCGTAAGCCTCATTCCGAATCTCGTTAAGCCCATTCGATTGGAGTTTGCAAAGCAAGCTAGCCTTGTCAATGTTAATGTTCAATGCCCGAATTACCCAATAGGCTTTGTGTTCAAGTTCCATAAGCAAGTGATAAGCTTTCCCATAGCCAAGTCTATAGCGGGACATTCCAATAGGGGTCTTGTAAGCTATATGGTGAGCCCAAAGAGCATCAACTAATCGCAACGACCAATCTTTGCGATTCGGCTTTACCGTCTTCTCCAAAATCTATTTGATTTTTCGATTGGAAATTTCAGCTTACCCACTTGTCTGTGGGTGATATGGGGTACTTACTTTATGTCTAATGCCATATTTCTATATTAAGGCTTCAAAACACCTATTGCAAAAGTGAAAACCACCATCACTTATGCTAGCTCGAGACATTCCAAATCTGGAAAGTATATTTTCTTTGAAGAACTTTAGAACCATTGGATGATCGTTAGTTCTACATGGAATGACCTCTATTCACTTGGACACATAGTCTATGGAAAACAATATATAGACATGTCCAAAAGATGAGGAGAATGGTCCCATGAAATCGATGCCCCAACAATTGAAGACTTCGAGATGTTGAATTGGGTTAAGAGACATCATATTCCTACGGGACAATCCTCCTAGCTTTTGACAGCACTCGCATGCCTTACAAAACTCGTGGGTGTCTCTAAACAAAGTAGGCCAATAAAAACCACATTGCAAAATTTTTGTAGTGGTTTTCTTGGCGGAAAAATGACCACCACATGCTTGATTATGACAAAAGAAGACAAAATTTTGTTCATCATCAGGAACACATTTTCTAATTATTTGATCTGGGCAATATTTAAAAAGTAATGGTTCATCCTAGAAAAACCTGCACACTTTCCTTAGAAATTTTTGTTTATCTTACACAGTCCAATGAATCGGCATAGCACCTGTGAAAAGATAATTTACAATATTAGCGTACCATGGTGGATGTATAGCAACAAAGAGTTGCTCATCAGGAAATGAGTCCTCAATAGGTGACTCGTCAATGCAATCGGGTAGGACTAGGTGGGATAGATGGTCTGCCACCACGTTCTCTACTCCCTTCTTATAATTAATCTCTAAGTCAAATTCCTGAAGGAGTAGGATCCATCTAAGCAAGCGGGGCTTAGCGTCCTTCTTATAAAGGTGTTTTAGTGTCGCATGATCCATGTAGATTATGACCTTGGATCCTATAAAGTACGCCCTAAATTTGTCCAAAGCAAAAACAATGGCTAGGAGCTCCTTCTCCGTAGTCGAGTAATTAACTTGGGTGGGATTCAAGGTCCTACTCGCATAGTAAATGACGTGGGGCTTCTTATCCTTTGTCCTAACACCGCCCCAATAGCATAATCGCTCGCATCACATATCAAATCAAAAGGAATGGACCAATCTAGTGGTTGCATGATAGAAGCGGTTGTCAACATGTCTTTTATCTTTGAAAAGGTTAATTGACATTTGACACTCCATTCGAATTGGTTATCCTTTTGGAGAAGGTTACATAAGGGCCTAGAGATATGGCTGAAATTCTTTATAAACTTTCTATAAAAATCGGTGTGTCCAAGGAAGGACCGCATATCGCCTATGCTTTTAGGTGGTGGTAGGTTGGAAATGATATCGATTTGGGCCCGGTCTACCTCTATTCCATTGGACGAGATGATATGTCCAAGGACTATTCCTCTTTGTACCAAAAAATGGCACTTCTCCTAGTTTAAAACAAGGTTCTTCTCCTCACACCTTGTCAATACCAACTTCAAGTGATTAAGGCACTTATTAAAAGTACAACCAAAAATAGAAAAATCATCCATGAATACCTCGAGAAATTCACCCATTAGGTCTGAGAAAATACTCGACATGCATTGTTGGAATGTGGCGGGTGCAATATATAGTCCAAATGGCATCCTTTGCTATGCGAAGGTGAAAAATGGGCATGTAAATGTAGTCTTCTCATGGTCTTCCGGGACTATCTCAATTTGGTTGTAGCTGGAATAGCCATCGAGGAAGCAATAATAGGAGTGACCCACTAACCTCTCCAAAATTTGATCCATGAATGGGAGAAGGAAAGTGGTCCTTCCTAGTGACTGTGTTTAGCTTCCGATAATCTATGCACATGCGCCAACCGGTGGTCACTCTAGTCGACATAAGTTCGTTCTTGGCATTTTCTACGATTGTAGTACCAGACTTCTTAGGGACAACTTGGGTAGGACTCACCCATTGGCTATCTGAGATGGGGTAGATGATACCCACATCTAGTAGCTTTAACACCTTGGCCTTGACAACCTCCATCATATTTGGATTTAGCCTCCTTTGAGGTTGTCTAATCGTTTTTGCATTTTATTCGAAGTGTATATGATGAGTACAAACCAAAGATTCTACCCCTTTGAGGTGCACTATTGTCCAACCTATGGCTCCTCTATGTTCTTTGAGTAGCTCAATCAACTTGAGCACTTGGTCTTTTCCTAGGTGAGAGGCAACAACAATCGGGAATATTTCCTCTTAACCCAAATATACATATTTAAACTCAGATGGCAAAGGTTTTAAGGTCAAGCTTCGGTGGTTTGATAGTAGACGGTAGATGCTTTGATGTGGTTGGTGGCAATCTTTCAAAATGAGGCCTCCATCGCCTAGTATCAATTATCGATTTTTCACTACTCGATGCTTGCACAATTTCACTATTGATGGGGTTTTTGGAATCTTCAAAATCTGCCAAGCATGTCTCTAAATTCTCTAGTGACTCAAGTTGGAGGAGCTCCTCTTCTTTAAAGGATTCAAGCATGTTTGCCTCCAAGAGCTCATTGTTGTCATCCCTATGCATTTTGCCCAAGTGGAACACATTCACTTCCAATGTCATGTTACTAAAAGATAATTACATCACCCTGTTCCAGCAATTTATGATTGTGTTTGATGTAGAAAAGAACGAGTGGCCTAAAATTAACGGTATTTGAGTGTTAGCATCCATAACCGGTTGCGTGTCCAAGATGATGAAATCCACCGGGTAGTAGAATTTGTCGACTTGGACCAATACATCCTCAACTATCCCTCTTGGTATACGGATAGATCTATCAGCGAGTTGCAATGTGATTTTTGTGGGTTTTAATTCACCAAGACCCAATTGCTCGTATACTGAGTACAGGATTAAGTTTACACTTATCCCCAAGTCTAATAATACACACTCAATCCGGTAGTCACCAATGATACATGAGATTATGGGACTACCGGGATCCTTAAATTTTGTAGGGATCTTTTGGGTGAGAATGGTGTTCGCTCGCCTCAAGTGCAAGGCTGCAATGTAATAATAATTCTCAGTAAGACCGAGGTCGATCCTTAGGGATTGTCGTAACAATTCTAAGTTTCATAACTAGAATGGGCTAAATTTGTAATGCCCCAAAATTCAACGCCCGAATATACTGCCCGAGCACGAATTTTTGAGCGCTACTAAGTTAATAATTACAAGAATACAAATAATAGTAGCAATTTTTTTTATATAACTAAACCATATCCATACTCTTATTCCAACTTACATCATAAAATAAATTATAAATGTTCATAATTCACAAACATGACACTGATATACTCATCTACGATTCTATTAACTTAAAACTAAATAGAATATCTAAAAATAAATAAAAGCGTCTTCATTAGAGTTGGCGTTCTCCTCCTCCTGGATTTTCACTATGTCCTCAACTTGTGCCTTGTCCTCAAAAGATTCCATGTCACCTCCTGAACCTACAGTTCCTTAGGAAGGGTGAGCAAAACAATGCCCAGCAAGTAGGAGTACTTACTCCACTCCATAATATGAATCAAACATTCAAGTAAACAGATAAACAGAATCAAAACATAACTATTCAATTTGTAAGTTGTAGAATGCCATGCTCACACTTTTCCACCCCACAACGACACATTCATTAACACTAAACACACATTCCATAATGAATTCCCATGCAGCACGCATAAATCAAACATATACGTGGCCTTTAATACAAGGTCTTTAGTCAGGTTTCACATAAGTAAATCAGCCATACGAGGCTACGCCTGAAAAATAGTATCACAACCAGACAGGTGAGGTACATTCTGATCTTGACACGGTATTCCCGATCCTGACACGGGTCGCATTCCTGACGAGACGCAACTGCTCCGATCTTGACACGATACGCCCGATCCTGACACGGGTCACATTCTTAATGAGAAAACAATTGCCCCGATCCTGACACGGGTACGATCCGATCCCAACACGGGACACATTCTCGAGGGGAAAATATACCACACTTGATGGTTTTTCATATTCCAGTTCATCCAATGTATCCATACATAATTTTCCCATAGTCATTCCCATATCCATCCTACATAAACTTAACCATACTTGAATAATCATGGTTAAGAACCATTTACATACCCTTACTCTGATGTAACTCCGTGGACTTAACCTCACCATAAACCGCTCTATGCATGAGTTCATCATATGTGATATATAAACATGAACATGTGATAATGAGAATTTATTGCATCTTAATACAATTTAATGAATCATACAACATAACTATTTAAGAAATAAATCAAGTGCATATATATCAAGATGGAAAGAATGCATCCACATTATGAAACAAAGCATTTTGAGAGGTTTAAGAACTTTAAACTAAACTATAACCATACATTCGAAGAGAATGGACAGGTGTTGTCCCCACAATTTCGTTTAATTTGACTGTTTAGGAGGTCAGATGTGTACCAAATTTATTTTACAGTTTTAAGACTTGCTGGTCTAAGCATTGGACGGCTTAGATTGGGCAAAATATTCCCCAATGGGACCCAAAAGTTGGAGTCCAATCAGATTCTGATTCTGTTATTTTTCAGGGTGTCAGTCCCATTATTTCAAGTGGTGTGGGCCACCTGGAACCCCGTTCTGGCCCATATTTTTATGGTGAATCCCACACAACCCAACAAACAGTGTGGACGAGGTGGATTTATCCAAAAGTTAACATGTGGGGCCCATAAGTGCCTGTTATCCTCACTTTAAAATCTGCTCACCTTCAGATTTATATTGTATTACATTGTCCACTATTTGAGACGGTGTGGCCCACTCGGTTATCGAAACCCTCTGAAATTTAATTTACAGCCTCCTAGCATAGTAATGTAACAAGTGAGTGGTATAGATTTGACAGAAAGCTTAGAGTGGGGCCCACGGATTACCCTCTGTCCATGAGAGATAAATTCGAAATTTTCTGCACAATTGCAGAAAATTCAGCAAGATAGTCCAATTTGTAGACATTGGTGTGGTCCGCTCGGGTCTCGGATTAAACTGAAATTTTATGGACTATTATATCACATGTCGAGGTAAGTGATGGACGGAGTGGATAAAAAATACATCAAATTGGGGTCCACGAGTGGGCCTCCAACTGGCAGCCCGTCCGCCCACCCGCCAGCGCTGGGCACTGGTGACGCTGCCAGCCAGCAACGTCCTTTTGGGCGCTGGCTAGACAACAGCTTCTCTTTTTTTTTTTATAATTTGTATCCACACAAGGTGGGGCCCACCAGGTCGAGATCCAACCCGTCCATTGAATTATTCGGGCCTTTGGTCCACCCAATAAATCTAATTTTGCACAAATAAAAAATTGTAAAATAAAATAGTGGCTTTATCCTCTTTTTAATGGTTGGGTCTATTTCTCCCACCCTAACCCACTTAAATATCAGATTCCTTTTAAATATGGGCCCACAAGCAAACGTAAACTAAAATACATGATGAACGGCATAGATTTAATTAAAGTAACGTAATTGATCTACTAAACAAAACACAAATGCGCATTCAAACAATGATGTGGGGTGAGTATATCCGTAGACTCACCAATTGTCAATCCGATCCGAGATTTTGAAGATGAAAATAACAAAGAAAATCAATCTTCGGCCCACTACAAAATACTGCCTCCTTCCTCCCAATCAACGGTCATATGATGATGATGATGATGGATGGTGATGATGGATGGTAGGAGTTTGAAGCTATTGGTGATGGATGTGATGGGATGGTTATCGTAAATGTAAAAGTGGTAGAATAGGACTCTCTTACTAGAGTTTAAATAAAGTCCACTAACTTATAACATAAATATTTGTGGTGGAATTAGAAGTAATATTCTGATGGTCCACCTAGTGATCCCCTATTGGATCCAAGACATCCATCATACAGAGGATTAACACAACAAGTAGTGGGTAAACTCTCAGGTCAAAGGGTCGATGGATGGACACAATATGATCTATGTAAGAGTTAGCCTAAATGAACACTCTAGAATGAATGTGTAACATCTTAAAATCGGGCCCACCTTTCACAAATCTAAGACCATTATGACATTGGCCTTGAAAAACTAACAAAGTGGTATGAATTTGGAAGAATTTGGTTGTGTCCACACCCACGATTTAATAAGGACACAAATGATGGTCTAAATGGTGGTAAACACTACAACTTAAGGTGGTTAGTTTCTAAGGATAAGCTTGACCACTTTGAGGTGAGATTAAATCATGACCATTGAGTGTTGTGTGAAGTGGTCCGCACCATTGGTTAGAATGTCCATGCATTGAATAATGGACTGTTGGGTCGATGAATCTCTTACCGGTTTAAGAGTAATTGATAAAAAATGTGATGGACGGTGAACACACCTCGGTTCAAGATTCTGAAAACATGGGGACGTGGGCTATCTTAGAAAACCTAAAATACCCAAAATCTAGACACACACCGACGTCCATACATAAAGATGGACGGTCCACAACCAAGATAGAAATCTCTGTATACCAAACTCTGTAACCATATCCTAAAATTTAGATTTTGAATTAGCACGTCGCATCGAATGTGACTTCTGTACTTCTCGGTCTACTTGGACATATCTAGGACCTTATGAAGGAATCTAATCCAATAGGTCACCTAAGTATATGAAAAAGGTCGTCCATGAGTGATTTCACCTTGATTGGTGGTCCACATGGCCCTACACAGTAATTCTTTGATTAAACGGTCTTGAAAGATCATCCAGTGATAAAATTTCACATAGACGGCTAAAATGCTATGACAAAGGTGTGAAGAAAATCCCATAGCTAACTGACTCACCAATTGAAATAAATCACGGGGGTTCACTTTCACCACTGGTTTGGTGCTATGACAAGTTTTAATGGCTTGATCGAAGTCCGATGAGAATTTCAATGGTCCACGAAGGTTCTTCTAAGGACACTATATGATTCCAATGGAACAAAATTCGATTTGATCAGTTCAATGGGCTACGGTGATCAAAATGAGGATTAATGGTCACGATAGAAAGATTTATGATTAGATCTGGATTGATCAGACTATATTATTGGATTCTACATGATTTAATATATCATTCTATGGCTCAGATCAATTCCACAGATAATATAAATAATTTAAAATGAATTACTAAAGTTTATATACATGGAATATGGTTTATAATTCCAGTTTTCTACCCAATTATTCCATGAAAAACGTACATCAAACATGTTATCAACATACACACATTAAATTGTTATTATTTTAATTTCATAAATTCTAATTCAGGTTTTAAATTAAATAATAAATCATCAAAAATCACAGATATTACAAAATTCATATTTATAATGATGGATGGTAATTAAGAACACAAATCTATCTACTTAAGAACTAAATCAAGGAAATAAACATTAGTAATCATTGACAATGCCAATTCAAACCATTCAAACCAATAACACAATTGGAATTGGAGTTCTATCCCTACCCAATCGGAATATAGAGCAATCAAATCATCATAATGCATCTAACATAGATGGATCATCCACTGATATGGTTCTCTCATAAACAACTAAGGCATTGAGTGTATTCAATCACACAACCCAATCCTTCATAAAACATGCAAGATCACATTCAAGATTCTTCCTCAAGCCTTGTCACTAGACTTGATTTAGAAGCATGAATTGAACTTCTATTGACCCAAAATCAATACATAAACACATATCTCAGATTAAATCAAAAGATAAGAACACCTTCTAGTTTAGTTCTAGATAAGCTCTTACGAAACTTAGTTTGTAAGCTCCCCTAGCATCCAACATATCATGATGAATTTAGGATCCCTACAACCCAAAATCCTATCAATCAACACCCCCATTAAGCAATCTCAGTAATAAAAACATCCCATGTAAGAGCAATCACAAGAGATAGAAGATTAACTAAACATACTAACTTTATTTCAAACTTGAACTAGAAGTGTTCTTCATAAAACCAAAGAGTACTTGAACTAATTTGAATTATCATTTGTAAACAACTAAAAGCTTCACCTCTTAGCCCTAGCTAAGAGGTTTAGCCAACCATTAATAGGTTAAACTAAAACTCAAAGGAAACTAAAGAAAAACATAGAAAAACTCAATTTGGAGGAGTTGTAGTCGCTCCACAGCGATCTCCTTCACCTCCCATGACTTTCCAAGCCTTCTATGATGTCTTTAGATCCACCCCTAGGTGTCCTTTTATAGTAGAGAGGCCCTACCGCCTTAGAAACTTCCAGAATTGCGTAAGGACTCCCGCAGCGCATGATTTTCGAAGCTTGCTGGAAAGCTGCTGAAATACACTGTCTACCTGTTGGCAGACCGGTCTAGACCGGTCGAGATGGCTGGCCGACCGGTTTAGACCGGTCTAGTAGAGGTTCAGAGAATCCAGAGAGGTGCCCGACCTATTGGCCAACCGGTCTAGACCGGTCGGACCACACTGGTGCTTGGTCCAGTGACCTATACAGAGGGGTATGAGGGTGGCCGACCGGTCGTGACCGGTCGGACCTCATTTCTTCACAATTTCTTTCTTTCTTTCTTTCTTCCTCTCTCTCCTCTCCTTGCTTTCTTCTTTCTTTCGCCCACCTTGGGTCTTCATCAAATGCTCTTAAATGTGTCTTTTAAGCATCAATGGAGTAAAGTCTCTCTCTCAATCCTACATTCACACAACATGCATTAGAAGGGTCTTTTAAGCATGCAAACCATGTATGTAATGTGATGTAATGGGTTGGAAAATGTATAAATTGGAGGTTCAACACACTCCCCAACCAGCTTTTTGCTAGTCCCGAGCAAAACATGCGTGAAACAATCCCTTTCTCCAAAAACTCAACTCTCTCTTGAAACTATGGCTCTATAGACTTTAAGACATAAGTGCAAAAATCAGAAAAATTAAATGATAAGAGATTGAAATCCTAAATTTTTCAAACATAATAAGTGTTCACATTGAGTCCCCATCGATTTATTGACAAATAGACAAATCTGAACATGAATGGTCTAGTGTGCATTGTGCATGTTCATCTCATGACTTTCCAGGATTACTTTCTTTATAAATCAGCTAAACCAAAGATCTAAGAGTGTATAGATCAATCAATTGCCTATGACATGAATTTTCTTTACCGTCATTCCGACGGCTTTCACATTACGTCCCTTTTTTGGCTTTGGTTACGGGTAGACCATCCCCCGATTGGTAATAGGTAGCCATTTTTGAAATTTTCCATCATATTCTCAATCATACCCATATTTCCCTTCCTTCTTTCCTTTTCATACACATTATATAGGATTTTTAAAAATCCATATCCTTCGTTATTTTCCCATGGACAAGGATGGACAAAGTACCCCGGCTTGGTTCCTGAATACTTCAAATCTTCAGTCTCACCAATCTACAAGTCTAGTAATCCCTTTAAATCATGAGAATTGTGTAATGTGGACTAACTCAAAAGTGTTCAAATGTTCTATCGATCATATAAATAGGGGAATTCACATGTAAAACTATCATGTTTAAGTTAATTTAGAGATTTCAAAATCTTATCATTTCATCTTTCATCCTTTCATACTCATGACATCTCAAGTGCATAGAAATGAAGTTTTTTAAAAGAGTTTTGATATTTTAGCAAAATTGAAAATTTCCTACAAAAATCTTGCTTAAAATGTCACAAATTGCTAGATTCGAGGAATCTCACCCCAACCAAATCTTGCATTGTCCTCAATGTAAAAAGATATGTAATAAGCATGAATTATGAGAGCAATGATAAAATAAAGGAGAGTGAGAACGAGAGTACCTGAGAGTCGATCATGAAAGTTTGCAACTCCAAACAACTAAATAATTAAAATAAATGAACTACTCTCTACCTCTGTCAGACTAGGAGGTTAATCTTGATACACAAGATCATCCAAAGGAATAAAATTTAACAGAATTAGTAGGTGGAGTAAAAGATTTTTCAGTAATACCATCCACCATCCTGCTTCATAGTGCATATGAGTGATGTTTATCATTCTAATCCATTGAAAATCCTATTGAAAAAATTCAGCAGGTTTCTCAAACTTATCACTCCATGTGTTAGGAAAGGAAGATTTCTTCGGTTGGAATTCATCAAATATGAATCTCCTTTTCAACTTATCTGAGAAAAAATTATTCAGATAAGGATTATCCCAGAGATGGTGCTCTTCGGTTTATATAAACCAAAGAGATGTGGAGACTTGGAATTCCTCTTCGTAAGTTGTTATGGTCTCCACATTTTCAGATTCTACCAATGCCTCCACTATTGATAAATTGGTTTTACACACCGTTGAAGGGGTCTTTGTGGGCACCGATGAAGTTTCCTTTAAGGCATTGACAATGTCACGGATCATAGGATCATCTCAATTCTCAAAATATGCCAAACACTCCTCTAGAGTGTAGGAAACTTCGACCTTGTTGGTCACTTGTGTAGGTTGGAATACGTCCTCAACCACTACACTTTCAGAAATTAGTCTCTCCATAGGCAAATCAAGCACCAATCCATCAAGTTCCTGCATAACAAAATTATTCGACTCAGCGATTAGTGTCCTGTCAATCAATTTGTCCAATTTTGGCTCTTCTAAGGCCTCATTAATATCCAAATTTATTTCTTCCTTGGAATGAGCCAAGCAAACTTCTAAATTTTTAGAAAATTTAATTGAGGGTGGCTCACCATCATCCACAATTGTATCTATGAAATTAATCATGTGGATCTCATCTTCATCCTCATCCTCATCCTTATCCTATTATTGTTTGTATAAGTGAAACACATTCAGCTTCATAGTCATATTTTCAAAGGATATTTTCATAACCCCATTCCTACAATTGATTATAGCATTGGTGGTTGCTAGGTTGGAACCCTCGCCGTTCCGCGCTCCCACACAACGTTCTCGTCCCTTTCCTTTTTGGGAAAAGAAGGAGAGGATGCGTGAGTGCGAATCGCCGTTTGTGCTACTAGCTTGCCTCGTTCTCGAGGGCTTTGTTTGGTTGTAGTGTTAAGCTGGATGTGTTTAAATGAGTTTATATAAGACCAGAGTCGCCACTAGCCAGTTACTTCGAATCTATAGTCGGCTAGACCCCATAGAAACGTTAGAGAAGGGGATCCGAAGATTCCTTCCTCTAAAATGACTCCTTTTGATCTGCGGCCAAAGATTGGAGGTAAGGGATCACGGTTACAGGGTGGGAAGAGGTTAAGCACCCCACACACTGCCCGTACCGAAGTACGGTCTCTACTTCACAGAATCGAACTAACACTTGAAAGTCTGTTTTAATCCTCGTACATTCTCATAGATGACATGATGCATGAATGCAGGTATGAACAGTAAGAGTTTCTGATGGGCAGGTTCCACTAACAGGCAAGCCCAGAGCATACGCTCGAACTGACAGGTGCTTTATGCGGAATGCATGCTGTGTGTTTGAATAATCAAAGTGCTTGTAGTGAAGCAGGGGGGTTGGAAGAAAAGTAAATGTTGCACTTATGCTAGATGCAAATGAGATGATGCTGGAAAGGAACAGCTAGATGGACGGAGGTGTCGCAAGGGTTGGCTTCGAGTGGCTGGATCAAGACTTGGATGGCTTGGGAGACTTGGGCGAGTGGTCAGGCTGGGCTGGACCAGGGCTAGGCTCTCCTCACTCGGGCTCTCCTTGGTGGAAAAATGGGCTAAAGGGTGGAGAAGGAAACTCGGAACAGACGGGCTCTCTCTGGGCTGGATTGTGTGTTGAGATGAGAAGGGGAGAGGAGTATTTATAGCAGAGGGCAGTGGCAGTTCTCGTAAATAAGTTTGGACGGCCCCCAGTGGGCCGCCCGTACAGACGCTCCTCGATTTCCAGCGCGTGGTACGGTCATTTCTCGAGGCTGTTGTTTTGACTCGGTGGGTTGACTCGGTGAGTTGACTCAGCGGGTCGACTCGGTGATTTGACTCGGTGGGTTGACTCGGTGTTTTGACTCGATGGGTTGACTCAACGGGTTGACTCAGCGGGTTGATTAAGTGAGTTTGACTTTTTTAGGATTTTTTACTGGTCTTTCTTATGGGGGGGCTTTTTAGGCTAATGTTTAGGGGTGGGTTGACTGGGTTTGGACTTGGGATTTGTGGGTATGGTCCTCCATTCATCCAGCTATCTCTACCAACAGTGTAGCTGAAGGTGGGGTGTCTACAGATGCCCCTCTTTGGCAGAGGTTGCGAGCAAACCGAATGCCAAAGTGAGTGGACACCCTACTTCTGACCCGGTCATTCATAGATCATGGTCTGAAATCTTTGCTTGCCTTTGCATCTGTGCCAGTTGATCGTCTGAAAATCGATCACTCGCACATACCGGGGAAGTTTGGAGAAAATGTTGCGATTGTCCCTGCAGTTTACTGCAACCTGGGTACCCAATCGCAACCCTTCCATTCCCGATCGGTACTAACATCGGAAAGATACAGCAAAGCCTCTGCGTCGCTAGTCTTACGAGGTTACTGAACCTGTGATTGATTGTATGTTTGATGTTTTCCCGGATCACTCCAGGAGTACTTGTTTCACTTGACTGTCAAAGTGGTTAGATGCCCTGCGTCAGATAGTCTTACGGGATTCTACTATGCCCACTTGGACTCAGTCAAGGTACTTCAGGCATCCACGCCTAGGTATGTGCGGGTGGACTCTTTCCACCCGATCTGCTGGTTTCGATGCTTGGTTTGCAATTCATTCTTTCCTCGATTGTGGTCTGGAATCTTTGTTGTCCTTTGTATCTGAGTCAGATGATTGTTTGGAAATTGATAACTCGCACATACCACGGGAGTTTAGAGAAAACGTTGCGATTGTCCCTGCATGCGCTGCAACCTGGGTACCCAATCGCAACCCTTCCATTCCCGATCGGTACTAACATCGGAAAGGTAAAGCAGAGCCTCTGTGTCGCTAGTCTTACGAGGATACTGACCCTGAGACTAATTGTGATGTTTGATGTTTTCCCGGATCACTCCAGGAGTGCTTGTTTCGCTTGACTGTCAAAGTGGTTAGATGCCCTGCGTCAGATAGTCTTACAGGATTCTACTACGCCGACTTGGACTCAGTCAAGGTACTTCAGGCATCCACGCCTAGGTATGTGTGGGTGAACTCTTTCCACCCGATTGCTGATTTTGATACTTGGGTTACAATTCATCATTTCCACCTGTTCAAATGGTTTCTTTGACCGAGCCTTTTGGCTTTTATCTTTTTGTATCTTGGCATGTGGTACGACCGCACTAACATTGGAGTTCAGTTCGACCGTACTTTGAGTGCATTGGATCCGATGGTCTCCTGGGGAAACCGCGAGACATCGGATCTTATTTGATTTTTGCGTCGGTTCCTACCCAGAGATATGGAAGATCTCCTGGTGTGTTGGAGGCAGAACACTCTACTGGGAAAATATTTTTGGGTTTTTGAAAAGATACCCACTCTGGGGAGTGATACTTCGTGGGGTTTTTATTTACAAATAGGAATATTTTTTTGTCTTTTTGAAATGGAAATCTGGTTTGCATGCGCCTCCACTAGGGATGCCTGTGGGGTCTTTGGCTAATCGACTTTTATTTTGAAAGCAGGTAAACATGATGATTGATGCGATGGATGCTGATGCATGGAGATGCATGATGGATGCATGGCTTGGCTCATTCTCTTTCAGTTTGATGATTTTGCTTTTGTTGGAGATGTAGAAATTTTAAGCTTATTGCTTGCGGGGTTGTGCTCCCTGGGGATTTTTCTTTTTTATACGGGTGTTTGGTCAAGATCCCGACCCGTGATCAATCAGGTCCATCGTCCCAAGATGCTGTTTCTTTGCTAATGAAAATGTACGAGGATATTATCCGACTTCAAGATGTTCTTCTGGGCATAAATGCGATTGAGACGGTGCTTGGTCGCCAGTTTTGGTCAAGATTCCAATTTACGGGCGATTGGATCCGTCATCCCAAACTGTGAAGAGAGCGGAGTTCAAGACTCCTGAAGTGTAGTGCTGGGGATAGTGCCAATTTTTGTATTTTTGCAAATATGTGGTCCGAATCTTTACCTGAGTGGTCAAGATAGAGATCGGTTATTGAAAACAAAGGAAATATTTTTGTGATTTCTGAAAATATTTGATTTGAAAGCAAGGGAAATATTTTTTGTGATTTTTGTAAATATTTGATTTGAAAGCAAGGGAAATATTTTTTTGTGATTTTTGAAAAGGTGATTTTGCAATGTTTTGGTATTTTGTGATTTTTCTGAAATGCAGGGAAAAGTATGGAATTTTCATCCACTTCTAGCTTCTGCTGCTAGTAAGGCACCCGATCCATTTTACGTCAGCAAGCAAGGCGAATCTCACACAGTTAAGTGTCGTAGTTTTACATCATCGGATGAGGGAATTTTGAGGGTTTTCAGTCAACACACCCACAAAGTTGCCTGTTCCTCATGTGCAATGCACATAGACCACGTATCGTCCGACGGACTCCTTCGGCCACAAAATGAGCCACATCCTCACATTTCCCTTAGTCAATCCAGTTTAGGGCCTTACGTTGCTCACAATTCCGTGAGGGTGCGCTCCACCTCCCAACAGCCTTAATCCCCTTCATGAGTTTTAGGAACAGGGAACATCCGTCAGATTCAACAGCGACTTCCAAATCAAGGTTGTCTATCACGGTGCGTTCAACACGAATAGGGTTGCGGAGTTCTGCCCGCCTCAGCCTTTACCTGTTTTAAAAGATTCCGGACACCCGTACGATCAACTGCCAGCCATGTCCGGAACAGGTTGGGGAAGAAAGCCCCCGAGAAGTTAATCCCAGTGTAGTTTTAGGTCTTCGAACCATTGGGGATGAATTTGTGCAGTTGAAATTGATGGTAAAATTTCTTATTTATTTTTTATTTTTTTATTTTTTTATTTTTTTATTTTTTTGAAAAGGTTCCAGAGTTCAACTCAAGTGGTTGAGATTGATACTGGTTTTTATGGAAAACCAAAAAAATCTTTTTCCTATTTTGAAAATGATCCAGGTCATCAGATCCTGGCTTGAACGACTGGGATCGATGCCGGTTTTTATTAAAAATCTCTCAGGATGTTGATCCCGACATAGTTTAAGGTCTTTGGACTG
Source organism: Liriodendron chinense (assembly GCA_003013855.2). Taxonomy (NCBI): domain Eukaryota; kingdom Viridiplantae; phylum Streptophyta; class Magnoliopsida; order Magnoliales; family Magnoliaceae; genus Liriodendron; species Liriodendron chinense. The sequence goes on from ML058433.1 coordinate 7,241,530, forward strand.
AAAAAACTTTATACATGCTGAAATTACATTCTTTTTGTGATTTTTGAAAAATATTCTGAGTCATCGATTTTGATTTTGAGGGTCGAGATCAATGCCCATTTTTATTAAAAATCCCTCGGGATCTTGATCCCGACATAGTTTAAGGTCTTCGGACCCTAAATATGCACAAGCAGGGCAAACATTTTTTTTTTAAATGTCTGGTGTCAGCGGATCTTGATCCGAACGATCCCGACTGCTATCGGTTTTTATTTAAAAAGTCCCTCGGGATCTTGATCCCGACGTAGTTTAAGGTCTTTGGACAAAAAATGTATACATGCTGAAAATACATTCTTTTTTGTGATTTTTTTGAAATGATCCAGGTCATCAGATCTTAGCCCGAACGGCTAGGATTGATGCTGGTTTTTATTAAAATCCCTCGGGATATTGATCCCGACGTAGTTTAAGGTCTTCGGACCACGAAAAACTTTATGTACATGCGATGCTGGAAATCACATTTTTTGGTTTTTTTTTTATAGAAAATATCCGGAGTCATCAGATCTTGATGAAGACCGATGCCATTTTTTATTGAAAATCTCACGAGATGTCGATCCCGACGTAGTTTAAGGTCTTCGGACCCAAAACTATATACAAGTAAACAGTAATCAAGGGCGGAGATTCCTGTGATTCTTCTTGGAATGGTTCAGATCATCAGGTCATGACTTTGGATGGTTGAGATCACTGTTTGACCAAGTCAATTTTTTTTCTTTTCCTTGAAAATTCCATGGAACTTTTCCACATCATCAAGCTAATTTCTCACCAATTTCTCACAAGATGAGATTTTGGTGAGATTTCTTACTTTTTCTCTTCATTCTCTTCCATCACTTCATTCTTACAAGGAGGTACAAGATTCACTTGCAACCACCCTTCCCAAGGGGGGGTTCTTCCTAAGGAGAGGAGGTGAGAAGTTGTTTCACCTAGGTGGAGGGTAGGACGGCCCCCTGGGCGCCTCCCGGACCGCCTCTGACCCCTGGTTTCTTCAGTGGGTTGGGTAAAGGGGTGCACCCCCCTTTTCTATATAACATGGGGCACCCCTACCCCATCCAACGTGCAATCTTTCTCTTCTCTCTCTCATACTCTCTCTTTCTTCAAGTTTTCTCTCTCTTTTAGTGGTTCTTTGCTTCTCTCAAGTGGTGGGCCTTAGAGAAGTTTTGGGACAGCGAGGTGGTCCCCCTTTGGTGAGTGGTAAAGGTATGGATCACTCCCTTTCTCTCTTGTCTTTTTCCTTCTTCATTGTCTCTTCTCATGAGTCTTTTCTTTTTTCATGTAGCTATTTCAAAAGAAGTGAAGGTGGGCCCAAGCATTTTTGGCCATTTTCTAGATCTCAAATCTCTTTTAAAGGTGGTGCATGGAGAAGGACATTGCAAGCTTCCTTTTCATTCTTTCTTTTCTTCTTTCACACTCCCTTCATGTGTATGTAAAGGGTAATTTTGCCATGTCCATCAAGTGTGCATGGCAAAATATCCTATCTTTCTTCATGGGAGTTGGGCCTCTTTTCATGTGTATCAAATGGGCTCAAAGTGAAGTCATGGCCCTTGGTGTATTTTATGGGCCCAATGCTTCATTTTGGGCTCCCTCATGCTTTCTTGCCCTTGTCATTTTTTCCTTAAAGCTCTTCTTTTCTTTTCCATCTTCTTTTCAAGTTTTGGGCCCATGGGAATGGTAGGGCCCACCTCAAGTTTTGGGCTCATGGGGCTCACTTTGGGTGGCCCCATCTTTCTTCACATGTGTATGGACAAAGTGACTAGCCCATTCTTCACTTGGATCTCAAGTGGGCTAGATTTCTTAGTTGGGCCTTTATGGACAAGTATCCCAAATCTTCCACCATCTCTTGATTATGATGTACATCCTTGTACAAAGTGTGGTGGGTTCCTTGGAATTTTTCCATATGGATGGGCTTTTGGGCCTTCATTGAAACTTGGATTTCTTTGGACCATGTGTGCACCACTACACTTTGTCCATGTATGATTTTTTCCTTTCATGCTTTTTCTTTTGATGGATGGAGGACTTGAGTTACTTGATCATCTACAAGTCCCATGAGTGAGTTGTTCCAACAATCTCACTAAGTTCAAATGGTTTTTTCTTGTGGTAGGAAAGTGGTTCTCAAGAGTTTCCTTAGATGTTATTAATCTCAAATGGATGATTCCTCCTCAAGTGAGCTATCCATGCAACCATAGCTCCTTGAACTTCTCTTGGGGTACTTGGTGGGTCATCCACCATCATTCTCAAGGTGGGTGATTTTTCTTTCAATTTGTGAGAAAGAATGATACTTATAAGTTGCCCAATTTTGTCCCATGCTTTGGGGCATTTTGGATTTTGATCTTCAAGTGGGCTATGTATACCATTCTTAGTCATTTCCATGATGGTTGGGTGACTCATCAAGCCATGCCCTCTTGTGCTCAAATGGTCCCCTTGTTTTGTAAAGAAATTGGTGCACATAAGTTGCCCAAACTTGTCCTTGCATGGACGTTTCCAACTTTGATTCTTCATGTGGACTATGTGCATCAACTTTTTACCATTAGCTTCTTTGATTCATATGTTTGTGGGTAGACCGCCATGTTGTGCTCTCATGGTCAAAACTCTTATCAAGATGGTGCACATAGGGGTGCCCATGGTCAACCCATGAATGGGTCCTCATATTCTTCAAGTGGGCTATGTGCTCCCTTCAATCCATTGAGGTGAGGCATTTCGATTGCTCTTGGGGGCCCACTTCCCTATTCCCCACTTGTCCATGTACATGTGTAGAAAGATGGAAACATCTTAAATGAGAATCATGGCCTTGGTATAAAAAGTGGATCAACCTTGGTCACATATGGACTTTGAAGAGGGGCTTCTCATGTGAAGTAGGATTCTTATCCCTTGTTGATCTCATGGCACTTGAGTGTATTTGTTGTCCAAAATGTGTCCTTTGATGATGGACTTTTCTTGCCTAAGGCGTGGCATGCAACCTTCTTTAAGGTGGGCCTTGCCTTCTTTAATGGGCCCAACACATATCCTAGGTAACACATGGAGTCGGACTTTGGATTGTTACATTTGAATGTGAATCCAATCCCATGGGTTTCCTGGATGATGATTTGGATTTTAACGGGTAAAGGATAGGGACTTACCTTGCCAAGCTTGTAGGACTCAATGGCGGACGGTACCAGAGGACGTCGAGTGATTGATGAGGATGATCCTGCCTTCATCATCCGCCAAGGGGACCATATGTGTTCCTTGGCTATGGAGCACCAACCTCTTCTTGCCATCAAGGGTCGAGGTACCAGGGATCACTGGGATAACTGGGTGAAGCATCCACAGCCTTTGCTTGAACGAGTATTGGCTGGTACTCCTTTTGCTGGCCTCCTCACCTTACGCTTCCATAACAACAGTGCCAACCGCATGATGCTCGCGGCCCCTTGCGAGAGGTGGCGGGATGAGACCCACACTTTTCAATTCCCTTGTGGCGAATGGGGCATAACTCCCCTGGATATTTATATGCAAATTGGCTTTCCATTTCATGGGGCAGTTGTTCCCCAAGTCAGCTCTCTGGCTCCCATCACTTCCACTGACTGGCTACGGCTTGTTGGTGATGTCCCGCCCGAAGATGAATTCCAAGGCCATCAAGTGAAGATGCGATGGTTCTACAATACTTTTGCCTTCGTCGTCCCCACTACCGAGCTAGAGGCCCTCCACAAGGCACGAGCTATGATCACTTATGCCTTCGGGTCCTTCCTTCTCTGCCACGCCAATGAGAGGGTCGATCCTAAATTTCTTCGCTTGGTTGAGGATCTTCACCATCCCTACAATTGGAACGGGGCTATCCTGACTCATATTTTCCAGGGTCTAGATAAAACCAGTCGAAATAGTCGGTCCTACACAGGTTTCTAGCCTGTCGTTGAGGTACTTCTTCTTTCTCCTTTCTTGGAGACATTTACCCTCCTCCTCTTTCTAATTGTTATGTGTGCCTTTGCCCAGACTTGCTTTTATGACCATTTCCCCATCTCGCGCCGAGGATGCGGGACGATATTGAGCCATCTTTGTATCGCCACATGTACTGGCACCAACAAAACAGTCAGCGGAACTCTCGAGTTTCTAGGGACAATTGGCGCGCTGACATAGACGGGTTGACCGTTGATGATGTAGGTATCTTGCTTTCCTTATCCCTTGCTCTGTACTGTAATTGACCGTGGTGACCTCATTTGCTGTAGCTCGCTCGGATGCCGTATGCTAACTTCCCTCTCTATTACACCCCTCAGCGTGTTGAGGCATATGATGCCTCATGTCTCCGTATCATGTTTTCTGACGCTGAATCATTTCAGTGGTATCTGGGTGAGAGGCTGCTTTGGCAGGTCACTGGAGTAGCTTGGGTCCCTTGTTCTGCACCTCCTCCAGCTGCTCAGATCCCTGCTGATGAGGTGGCTAATGCTCTTGTGGGCTAGCCCAGGTTTCGTTTCACGATCCCGGATCGTGACTATGATGAGTGGTATTTGTTGTACGGCCAGGGGCCTCTGTTTCATCTGCTCTATGTTCCAGGGGGCCGTCGTAGATATGCTAGAGGCTCAGTGACAGCTCTTTTGATGGACCTTTACCGTCGAGAGCGGGACGAGAGGAGGGACGATGATGACTATGTTGATGACTTGTAGCCTGCTTTTGTGAAGGTGTATTCAGCTTGCTTGATGTACAACTTTTTTGCTTTTTCTTTCTTCTGTATCGAAATCTTTTGGATGAATGTACAACCTCAATTCTGCTCAGATTACTTAATGACGCCTGGATGCTTTGATTTCTGACTCATTCTTTAATGATTTGTGGGGGATGAGACTCCTTAACTGTATGGATGATGACTTGAACGGTTCAGATTGCTTGATTTGGCCCTGTGGGCCCACTTGAGACCTCGGCCTTACTTTGGAGCACCCTTTCTTGATGTTTTGTGAGGCTAAGAAGGCTTCTCATGGTGTGGATGATGACTTGAACGGCTCAAATCGCTTGATTTGGCCTTGTGGGCCCACTTGATGATCAGATCTTGGATTTTGACCCTTCCTTTGATGATCAAACCCTTGGTCTTGCTATTTGATGACCCATGCGAGCTCTTCCATGGTTTGGATCATAATAATCTAGTCTTCGAATGGCTCAGATTGCTTGTGGCCCTCTCTTGATCATCTTTCCCTCTCTTTAACTTGATCAGACCCATTCTGACCGCAGTGCTTCATGATTGGGCAGGTGGGGTACTTCCCAAATGATTCTGATCAATCTCAATCGAAATCTGGGATGGATTGGAGCCTTGGGCGGCCCTCAGGGTGCCATCGCTGATGTGGACTGTCAGCCTCACCTACCAAGAACCATGGAGCCAATCCCGCGGAGAGAGAGGGAGCGTGTCCGTACGGGCGGCCCAGAGCGGGCCGCCCAAGGCTCGCCTCTTGTGCGGCCTGGGCTGGCTCGGGTTCGGACATTCTCTGTCATCTGCTGCCCTTGTCTCCACCTGCTCTGTACGTCCAGGTTTGATTTCAACTATGAATCTTCCCTTTGTCTCCTCTTTTCTCCTTCTTTTGTCCTCTTCTTGGTTTATCCTTTCTTGGGCAATGGATGGTGGAGATTTAGGGGTTGTGGGGCCTGTCCATGGTGGGTCCCACACTTCAGAAGGTGTTGAAAGCTTTAATGATGGAGGAATCTCTTTAATGGATGGTAGAGATGGAGCATTGAATGGGGGTATTGATGATGGATTAGGGGTGGTTGTTGGGGGAGCTTTGAATGGCTCTATTAATGGTGGGATGGCTGTAATTCCAGATTTGAATGGGCCTTTGATTGTGGGAGAAATGGGTGGTATGGATGAGATGATGAGATGGGACATAGGTGAGGCTATGTGTCCCTTGAGTGTGGGCCACATGGATGATGTGATTGATGGAGGTGATGGGACCATGATGGACATAGATGGGCTGATCTCATGTCTGGATGGGATGGATGGTTCAGATGATACCCTTGATGGTTTGGATGCTCTTGATGAGGGCCGAGATGTGCGGCATACCTGTTTGGGTGGACTTGATGTGATCATTGATGATGTCCCCCTAATGATGGACGGTGTGGATGCCTCGATGATCCCTTTGATCAGCCAAGATAATGACTGGATTCATGATTTCCTGTTGGAGAGTGCCGCAGGTCCAGATCTGACCGTTGATTCTTTGATCCGGTGGCCGGGACCCTTCTTGATGGTTCAGATGTATTTTTTGATGGTCAGATTGGCCAGGATGCCACTATGTGTGGTGTGATCTTCACCGATAGCCCTTTTGCTGGAGAGTATCGTCCTTCACCTGATCGTTGGTCTTTTGCGCACTCTGTTCATAAGGTGGGCGAGTTTTCTCATGCGGCTGAGGTTGTGACAGTTTCAGATAGTGATGCGACTATATCAGATATAGCCGTTACTGAGGGCAGGTCAGGGGCTGTCGAATTTGTAGAGGTTCCAGCTTTTCCTTCTCCTTCGCCCGTTGATCTTCCGATCCTTGATGAGCTGTCATTGATTTCTGGGCCTTTTGTTCTGGAGGGGGTACCAGTGAGGGCTTGTCAGCTGCATCCTCGTCCTTCTTGCTCGCCACGGCTGCTTGCTTGGCTTGATAATTTGTCAGCTTATGAGATTCAGGATTTGGAGTCCTATGGCTTTGGCAGTCTGATCCATATGGCTAGAGTTGACATTGATTGGAGGATGCTTGGAGCTGCATTGATTGACTGGGTCCCTTCATTGAACTTGTTCGCGTTCAACGATATGGAGATGGGACCCTCTTTGGAGGAGCTTGCACGCTTGACAGGCCTACCTTGGGATTATACTCAGTATTTCTCGCCGAAGACTTCGCCGAAGACTGCCACACCGTAGAACTGGTTCGGGATCCCATATCTTGTTCAACCTGCAGCTGCCGGCCAGGATGCTGTAGTGTTCTCCTTGGACTTACTGTATGATCTTTTTTCGGGTCCTCGGAGTGTGGCCGATTCTATCCTTGCTCGGAACGCACTGATGTTCTGCTTGATAGCTGAGGTGCTGTTCTCGGGATAGCGCAAGTCCCAGACTCCTTTGCTTTTTGAGGTGATGAGCCAAGCTATCCGACGGCAGGGGATCATTTCTCTCATCTTAGCCGAGCTATTCGATGGGCTGACTGACTGTGCCCTGGGGCGCACTCATGTCCTTCGCGGCTGCTGTGCATTTCTTCAGGTATCTTTTCTATACCTTTTCTTTCTTGCTTTTTAGGAATCGCTTTGTTCTAGCTGAACTTCTTTTCCATCTTGTGATCAGGTCTGGCTATGGGAGCGTCTTTCGCTGACTGTTCCTGTACCATTTCCTGACACCCGTCGCCCAGACCTTATGCGGCACATCATGGAGTTTCTTTCGCATTCATCTAAGATGAGCGAGCCTTTGTATCGCAGGATGTTCGCTGAACTTCGTGACTGGAATGTTCGTTGGGAGTCATCTTGGCTTTCATTTCCTCCAGTGCTTTGCGATGCACACCGCCTTCCTCTGATGCTGGTAGGCTTTCGATCTTACTTTTCCTACCACCCTTCTCGGTTCCTGCGGCAGTTTGGATACGAGCAGGATGTTCCTCTTTTTACTTTCATGGGTATCGGGCGCCGAGCGCTTCCATCTAGGACCTCTGACTTTAGGACTCGGGTCAATAGATCTTGGGCGAGTTATCTGACTGCTGATCTGCTCGGTTTTGATTTGCGGGCTTTTTCAATGGCGACCGCCCTATATCAGTATTGGGTTGCTGAGCAGTCTTTGTATCGACGTATCCCTTGCTGGCACCAAACTGCTAATGAGGATGAGCAGGATATCCTTGGAGATGCTGGCTCTTCATCTGGTTCATATGAACCCTTTGAGGAGCCCCCGTTTATCGATCCTGGTTTCCTTTTGGCCACTCATGGCCACTTGTTGTCTGAGATTTCTGCACTTCGGTATCATTGTGAGATGATGTCGAGGAGATTGGCTGCCGATCAGAGGTTATCTGATGAGGAGGCCATGATCCGTACCCTTGAGCGCGACGAGGTGCATTACCTGCGTATGGAGGTAAGCAGGTTGAGAGCGAGGCTACTTCATTATGAGTCAGAGGACTTACCTGATGTGGCCGAGGAGGAGGGTAGAGATTGATTATGTTGGCCACCTGTACATTCTCTTTTTTTTTGGTATATGATTGATGATGATGCATTTTTTTGTATTTTTTGAAAAAGATGATATGATATGTGTAAAAGAAACATGATGCATTTAATGAAAAGAGAAAACTGTTTGAAGATCTCTTGTGCCATTAGTCGTCTTGTGAATGTGTGTCTGGATTTTGTGTCGGGATATTGGAATCAGAACTGGGGCTCGGCCAATGTTTTGACCGATGTCTCGAGATTTGACTTGTGTGATCCTTTGGTTCCCTAGAGGTGTAGGCAACGGAAACTATTGCCTCTTAAGATTGTCAGAATTTGTAGAGCTCTTTGTTCCTGACTGCACTTCTTCTTGTTCTTGAACTGTGACGGCTCGAACCGATCTGGACCGTCTAATTTCCGGGTACCTGCACTTTTCATTTTTTTCTTTTTTCATTTGAGCCATTTTTGCCTGCAGCTCTCTTTTCGAGTTTTCACCACAGCCGGCCTTTTCCCGTCATTTTTGCCCGTGGCGCCCTTTCAGGTTTTCACCACGTCCCGGGTGTTTGATCTTGCCTGCCCCTTGGCAGCTATGCTATTTTTACCCTCAGTGCCCTTTCAGGTTTTCACCAAGTCCGCTGTACGCCCACTGTTTTTACTCGGAGCGCCCTTTCGAGTTTTCACTCCGCCCTCTTTGTTTAGGCACACATTCCCTTTTTTTTCTTTTTTTTTTTTGGATCTTTGGATAATTGCGGCGGCTAGAGGTCAGGAATCCGTCGTTGCCGGCCGATGGCAGTCTTTCAGCCCTTATCCTAGGTTACGATGATAGAGCTGTCGGTCTTTGCTATCGACCTTTCTGAGATGAATGGATGGAGGACTGTGTTTCTTCTTAGGTTGATTTTTTTTCGGGTGCCTTGCTTTGGCTTCCCTTTTCCTTTTTTTCTTTTTTCTTTTTGCATTCTTTTTTCTCTTTTTTTTTTTGTATTTTTCTTTTTCTTTTGAATCCCCTTATTTGAAACACTTGTTGGTGGACGGAAATGATTTCTCAGAGGTCTTAGCTTTGACCTCTTGACTTTAGCTCTATTAAAGTATCTCTTGATAAGGTCAGAATGACTTACCCGTGAAAGATCTTCACCTTGTCGGCGTTGATTGGCTCAGGAAGATCCACCCCTCTCATGCTGGTGAGTCTGAGGGCGCCTCCGGGAAGTACTTCTCTAATGATCAGTGGCCCGTCCCACAAGGGTTTGAACTTTCCTCTGGGATCCGGAAGGTGCGACGGTAGAATCTTCTTCATGACCATGTCGCCTTCCTTGAAACTTCTTTTTGGACTCTCTTATTGTAAACCCGAGCGATCCTTTTCTGATAACACTGAGACTGACTTAGCGCACGCATGCGCTTTTCATCTGCTAGCTGCAACTGATCGAATCTGGCCGGTTGCCATTCTCCTTCTTCAATTCCGCTTTCGAGTAACACTCGTAGTGATGGTATTTCCACCTCGACTGGTAGAACTGCCTCCATTCCATAAGTAAGCTCGAAAGGAGTAAAGCCCGTAGCAGACCGTACAGACGTTCGATAGGCCCAAAGTGCATATGGGAGCATATTTGACCAATCTCGATAAGTCACGACCATCTTCTCAAGTATCCTGACGATTGTCTTGTTTGCGGCTTCTACCCCACCATTCATCTAGGGACGGTAGGGGCTTGATCGATGACGTTGAATCTTGAACTTGCCGAGAAAGTCATCCATCTTCTTGTTGACGAACGGGGTCCCGTTATCTGTGATGATAACATTAGGGATTCCATACCGGCATATGATGTTATTCTTTATGAATTTGATCACCTGAGATGCTGCAATCGTAGTGTAGGAGGCTGCCTCTACCCACTTGGTGAAGTAGTCGATTGCCACAAGTATGTACTCATGACCATTTGATGCTTTGGGACTGACCTTGCCGATGATGTTGAGTCCCCACATGGAGAAGGGCCAGGGGGTGGTCAGGTTGTATAATTCTGATGAGGGGGCATGGATTTGATTCGCATGCTCCTGACGCTTGAAGCATTTTCTGACGTGCTGGCAACAGTCTGTCTCCATGGTGAGCCAATAGTAGCCGAGTCGTAAAATCTTCTTCGCCATCATGTGCCCGTTCATGTGTGGGCCACAGATTCCTTCGTGTATTTATTCCATGATCTTTGCAGCTTCTGTTTCATCGACGCATCGAAGGAGGATGTGATTATAGGATCGCTTGTAAAGAACTTCAGCCACTGATGGTGAACTAGCCGACCAAACGATGGATAGTTCGGCGATCTGTTGCGGTTGCTGACTTTGGATACTCCTGGGTTTCGAGATATTGCTTGTTGTTGTCATACCAGGGTTTGTCAAGGACAGCTTCAGCTTCTTCTATTTGCAGGCAAAAAGCCGGTTCTTCTTGAATTTCGACTGTGAGCTCCCATTCTGAAGCTCCTTTCGGGATCTCGAGCATTGACGCGAGTGTGGCGAGAGCATCGGCAAACTGGTTCTTGGCTCGGGGCATGTATGAGAAGGTAATTTCTTTGAACTCCTCGATCAGATTTTCAAGATACACATGATATGGTATCAACTTCTCGTCCTTGGTTTTCCATTCGCCATTGGTCTGATTGATGATAAGCTGTGAGTCTCCAAATACTCGTAGCTTCTTGACGCCCAAGATTATGGCTTCCCTTAAGCCGGCGATGCATGCTTCATACTCTGCCATGTTGTTGGTGCACTCGAATGCTATGCGCCTTGAGATAGGAATAGGGACATCATCTGGAGAGTAGAGGATTACTCCAACACCACTTCCTTTAGAATTTGCTGCGCCGTCGAAGAATAACATCCACTCATCTTTTTTCTTCTTTTCTTCCCCTTCAATAAGCAAGAGATCTTCATCATGGAAGAATGTCTTGAGCGGTTGATAATCCAGGAGGGAGTGGGTGGCAAGATGATCGGCGAGGGCCTACCCCTTGATTGCCTTCTGAGTGACATAGGTGATGTCGAACTCAGACAGGAGTAGCTGCCATTTAACTATCCTTCCAGTGAGTGTCGGTTTCTCGAACAGGTACTTGAGCGGATCCATGTGAGCGAGGAGGAGAATAGGGAACGCAATCATGTATTGACGGAGTCGCTGAGTTGCCTAGACTAGGGCGAGGCAAGTCTTCTCGATCGGGGAATACCTGGTCTCGTAGTCGGTGAACTTTCGGCTCAAATAATATATTGCTTGTTCCTTCTTCCCGGTCTCGTCGTGCTAGCCGAGGACACAGCCGATGGCTTCTGCTGCTACTGAGATGTATAACAATAGCAGACGTCCAAGAGTAGGTGGCACTAAGACTGGAGGATTCATGAGATATTTCTTGATGCGATTGAAGGCGACTTGGCAATCATCATTCCATTTTTTTGGAACGTTCTTTCGGAGGAGCTTGAAAATGGGCTCACAAATAGGTGTGAGCTGTGCGATGAAGCGGCTGATGTATTGAATTCTGCCGAGGAAGCCACAAATTTCTTTCTCTGTTTTAGGAGGGGGCATCTCGATGATTGCTCTGGTTTTGGTTTCGTCGACCCTGATGCCATCCTCGCTCACCATAAAGCCGAGGAGCTTACCTCCCATTGCACCGAAGACACATTTCTGAGGGTTGAGGCAGAGCTTGTACTTTTCTAATCTGTTGAATAACTTCTTCAGATCTTCAAAGTGTCTTTCAATTGTGCGAGATTTGATGATCATATCATCCACATATACTTCAAGCTCTTGGTTCATCATGTCGTGGAATAGTGCTGTCATTGCTCGCTGATATGTTGCTCCTGTGTTCTTCAGACCGAACGGCATTACCCTGAACAGAAGGTTCCCCAGGGGGTGATAAACGATGTCTTCTCGTGATCTTCGACGACTATCTTGATTTGATTATAACCTGAGAACCCGTCCATGAATGAGAAGATCTTATATCCAGCAGTGTTGTCGACCAGAGTGTCAATATGTGGCAAAGGGAAGTCATCTTTTGGACTGGCTTTGTTGAGATCTCAGAAGTCGATGCACATTCGAACCTTGCCGTCCTTCTTTGGTACTAGTACGATGTTGGCGAGCCATTCAGGATAGTTGGAGACTACCAAGAATCCCTCATTATACTGTTTGATGACTTCATCTTGGACTTTTAGAGCCCATTCTGGCTTCATTCTTCGAAGTTTCTGCTCTACTGGCTTCATATCTGCCTTGGTTGGCAGATGGTGTACAACGAGCTCTTCATCGAGCCCCGGCATGTCTTCATATGAAAACGCGAAGTTGGACAATCTTGGAGCTAGGAACTCTATCATTTTCTACTTCATCTCAGGTGGCAACGATTTTCCAATACGTACTTCCCTAGGGATCTCAAGTGTCCCCAAGTTTACTGTCTCGAAATCATCGGCTACAACATTGGCTTTGGATTCGAACTTTTTGAGGAGATCCTCAAGTTCGGGAGCCGGGTCATCATCTTCCTCATCCCGAGCTTCGTCCAGACCCATGAGCTCGAAGTCTAATTCGATGTCGAAGTCATATGTTTCCACTTCAAACTCATGCGACTCTTTAGACGAACTTGGCACACTATTGAATGCAGGAAAAGAAATGTTTTTTGGTTTTTGAGATTTTTCTGAAATGGAAATGCTAGATGTTTTTGGCTTTTGAAAGTTTTTTATTTTTTTAAATTTTCGAAATTCACGGGACTTTGAACAAGTGGGCATTGCAGACCATGATTGAGCCCAACTTGTCCCAAAGTTCCAATCGCTGCTTAAACCGGCATTTTTTTTAGAAGCCAGAGCCCTCAGATAGCTCTTTGGCTGATTCAAAAGTTAGGGGAATGGATGACCATTCAGGACCCCACACTTCCTGCCCTGAAGAGGTGGGGGGTTGATGACTTGGGCGAAGAATCACAGTCTGGCCCAAAGACCATGATTTCTCGTTGGTTGGGCTCGAGATCTGAGTCGTACTTAGTCCCTCCCGGGTCACTTACCTCACATTGCAGTTCGTCTGGTTCTACGGCTAAACATGAGTTTGGACTCTGGACATTGGACCAATCCAGGGCTGGCCATTTCCCTTTCTCGGTCCAATGGATGGGCTGCTTCTGCCCCTGGCTGATGATTGATGATGTTAATTCTGCAGAGATGGGCGAGTCGTGCCCCTTGCTGATTGATGTTGAGATGTGTAGACACCCCACCTTCGGCTACACTGTTGGTAGAGATAGCTGGAAGAATGGAGGACCGTACCTCCAAATCCCAAATCCAAACTCAGCCAAACTCACCCTTGTAAGCCCCATTCCATAGCCCAGTTCAAGCCTGAACCCAGTCAACCCAGTCCTAAACATCAACCTGAAAAACCCCCCATAAGAAAAGCCAGTCAAAAAAATCTTTAAAAAGTCAAACTCACTGAGTCAACTCACTGAGTCAACCCACTGAGTCAACCTGCTGAGTTAACCCGCTGAGTCAACCCGCTGAGTCAACCCGTCGAGTCAAAACACCGAGTCAACCCGTCGAGTCAAATCACCGAGTCGACCTGCTGAGTCAACTCACTGAGTCGACCCAGCGAGTCAAACAGCAGCCCCGAGGGTGCGACCGTACCTCGCTGGAAATCGAGGAACGGCCGTACGGGCGACCCATAGCAGGCCACCCAAAAATAATTACGAGCTCTGCCACTGCTCGGTGCTATAAATACCCCCCTCCCCTTCTCATTTCAGCATCCCTTCAAGTCCAGCCAGTCCGGGTGCGGTCCGAGTCCTCCTTCACCCCTTAGCCCATTTTCCCACCAAGGAAGCCCGAGTGAGGAGAGCCTAGCCCTGGTCCAGCCCAGCCTGACCACTGGTCCAAGCCTCCCAAGCCATCCAAGTCTTGATCCAGCCACTCGAAGCCAATCCTTGCGACAGCTCCGTCCATCCAGCTACTCTTTTCCAGCATCATCTCATTTGCATCTAGCATAAGTGCAACATTTACTTTTCTTCCAACCCCCCTGCTTCACTGCAAGCACCTTGATTCTTCAAGCACACTGCATATGTCTTAAATTAAGCACCTGTCAGTTCGAGCGTATGCTCTGGGCTTGCCCGTTGTTGGAACCTGCCCATCAGAAACTCTTACTGTTCAGACCTGCATTCATACTTCACCATAAAACACCTTGATCATTCAAGCACACTGCATACGTCTTACATTAAGCACCTGTCAGTTCGAGCGTATGCTTTGGGCTTGCGCGTTGTTGGAACCTGCCCATCAGAAACTCTTACTGTTCAGACCCGCATTCATGCATCATGTCATCCATGAGAATATACGAGGATTAAACTAGACTTTCAAGTATTAGTTCGATTTTGTGAAGTAGAGACCGTACTTCGGTACGGGCAGTGTGTGGGGTGCTTAACCTCTTCCCACCCTGTAACCGTGATCCCTTACCTTGAATCTCTGGCCGCAGATCAAAAGGAGTCATTTTAGAGGAAGGAATCTTCGGATCCCCTTCTCTAACGTTTCTACGGGGTCTAGCCGACTGTAGATTTGAAGTAATTGGCTAGTGGCGACTCTGGTCTTATATAAACTCATTTAAACACATCCAGCTTAACACGACAACCAAACAAAGCCCTCGAGAACGAGGTAAGCCAGTGGCACAAACGACAATTTCGCACTCACGCATCCTCTTCTCCTTCTTTCCCCGAAAGGGGAAGGGACGAGAACGTCGTGTGGGAGCGCGGAAAACGGCGAGGGTCCCCAGAATGGCGACTCTGCTGGGGATGAGCTAGTCCCACTAGTCGTGATCCGACTTGAAAAACAGAATCCTTCCCGTACTTGAAAGTCACTAATCCTCATACAATCTCATCTACACACCATTCTACCCAAAACAAAACAAAAAAATAGAAGATCCCAAAACCAGAAAAAAAATAGAAAATCCCAAAACCCAAAAAGAGTAGAGTACAGTCCTCACCATTGCGCCTCCTCGGGCTCAACGTACGCGGAGACAACCTCCCTACCGAAGCATAATCCGCACTCGGGCTCAGCAAGCCATGTCCGACCACGAAGAAGAAACTCATCTCCTTCCCGCTCTTGAGATGACCGAAGCGCAACTTCCAGCGCAACAGCCCATTGACAATACGCCAATTATACAAGAATTGGCACAAGGAGTGAAAGCAATGCAAGAAATGCTCTTGCAATTCATGCAAGCACAAGCCACCGCAACAGCCAACAATCAGGTTGGCCCAGTTCAGCAATCTCAGCAGCCATGCCGGGTCCTTCCAGCCTCCAGTTCGAATCAAGCGCAACCATCGGAGTCTGCCCAAGACTACCGACCGCATTCATCTCAGCCCTTCGTTATAGGGCATCTTCCTCAGTACCTTCCTGCAACGACAGGGCCATCTCAGAGCGCCCCCGTCGCAGGGACTTCCAGTCAGCTTCCAGTCAATCTTGCAAACAACAATCTCAGTAGATCTCAGCATGTCCCCGCCGATGGGACACCTCTTCAATTTCAGCACATCCCCGCCGATGGGATTTCAATTCAATTTCCAGCAACAGGGACAGCACTGGCGAATGCCCACAACGGGGGTCAGTGTCAAGCCCACATCAATCAGCGGACAGTGGCGAATACCCAACAAGGGGGTCACTTCCCAGCATCTCAGCCTCCTGCAAACAGGAGCACTTTTCAATTCCAGCACATCCCCGCCGATGGGATTCCAGTTAATTTCCAGCAATCTTCAATTCAGCAAAATCCAGTTAATTTCCAGCAATCTTCAGTTCAGCAATTTCCAGTTAATTTCCAGCAAGTTCCAGTTCAACCTTCAGCACAATCTCCAGTTCAGTCATAATCCTTTCAAGCACCAGTTCATCAGAATCCAGTTCAGTCATCAAATCAATTTCAGCAACCCGCGGTTGCTTTTCAGCAAGCCCATAGGGTCGAAGACATCGACCACTATGCCGAAGAAGAACGTGCCTTACTCCAGGAGGCACCAGTCGCTCGAACAGATCACTCAGGATTGGACGAGTTGCGGGAGTGTTGAGCTCATAATTATGCATATTCTAACCCCAATGCATCACTCATTATGCACGATATATATGTTTAAAGAACTAACTTAATGCATGATGTGTGATTGTAGGGACAAGATGGAGAGCTCACCATTTGAAAGCTAAATGAGGCTCCTTACAAGTATTGAAGACCATAGGATGAAGTATTGAAGGAAGATCAAAGAGAAGAAAGCAAGGAAAGAAGAGAAAAGAAGAAAGAAAGAGAAGAAAGCAAAGAAGAAAAAAGTGCTGACCGGTCGTGACCGGTCGGCCAAGGAAGCCAGACCGGTCAGTAACCGGTCTGCCATGTATGGAGGATGCTGCTGAAGACGTCCGACCGGTCATGAACGGTCGGACAGTGCTGCTGGGAATTCAATGAATAGGACCGACCGGTCAAGACCGGTCGGTCAGTGTTGCTGCAATGTGAAGAAAAACATCCGACCGGTCTTGACCGGTCGGAGTGGCTTGCTGGATTGAGGTTCTACAAGGCCTGATCGGTCTTGACCGGTCGGGCATACCTGCTGGAGTATTTTCACTTGAGGCCGACCGGTCTTGACCGGTCGGCCATGCGTACTGAGTTAGAACTTTCTAATTTCTTCCCGAAATTCTCTGCGCTGCGTAAGTGTTACGCAAATTTTCGATTCTTCCGACGTTGGGGAGCCTCCAAACTATAAATAGACACCTAGGGATTGTTTCTAGGGTATCCGAGAAGGGTTCAAGCGAGGTTGGAGGCTGTGGAAGTGAAGATTGGAGTTTCACAACTCCTTTTGGTTTGCTTTGCTGTTTTCATGTTTTTAAGAGTTGTTTCATGTTTCCTTGGATCATGAGTAGCTAAACCTCTTAGCTAGGGCTAAGAGGTGAAGCTTGTAGTGTATCCAAGATGTTTTAATTCGTAGTTAAGTGGTTTTCAGTTTGGAATTAAGGATTATGAACTAAGGTTTGAAGTTTATACAAGTTTTTAAGTAATTTCTCTTAGTCTTGTGATGACTCATGGATGTTTGGATGAATTACTTATCTGCTTAATTTGTTTGCAACGGTCTAGACCTGTATGATCCGAGGAATTGGAGTGCGCTCTAGTACCAAGTTCTTCATAAAGGGGCTTCATGCCAAAGTTCTAGTTTTGGTTGATTATCTGGAATATGTATAGACTGTGCATATAATTTGAATCCAGTTCAAATCATGATCTAGCCTTGTCTTCTGAGAAGACTTGAGGATGGTTATGATTGGGAATTGGACATATAGAAAAGGTGAATGACCTATGCAATGAGCATGCTCAGATCAGCCTAGAGTTGAGTGAACTTTATGCACAGAACTTACATGTTACAGACTTCTGGTTTAACAGTTCTATCATCCGACTAGATAGACCTGACTGGTGATTCTAGTTGAGAGAATGGGAAACCACAGAGGATTGAACATCGAGGATTGCTACAAGTGAATCCTCGAACCCCTAGTGCCTTCTTATAATTGTTTACATTCAATTTAGCTTAAACTGTTAATCACACACATTCTATTCAAACTTTGATTGTTAGCTTCAATAGAAACTTGTGGATGAGTTTGTGACATCCTACATAAGTCCCTGTGGATCGACCTCGGTATTACCGAGTTTATTACTACATCGCAACCCTACACTTGGGGAAGCGAACAAGTTTTTGGCGCCGTTGCCGGGGATTTTTGACGGTTTTCACAAATTTCTGAAATTAGTATCTATTTAGGATTTTTTTATTTTTAGACTAACTTAGTTTATTTATTTGATTTTTCTTTTCAGGGATTTTTAGGAAGCCGAAGAAGAGTCAAGGATTTCAAGTGCAATTCAGGTGCTATCCTTCTAAAACCTTACTCTTCTCCTTCTCCTAGTCATTCTTATTTTATTCATCTCTTGTAGAGTGGGTGGAGACTCCTTTTGGATCTCTGAAAGGTCGGCCTTTTTGCCACCTGGATTCCTATTGGTCGGCTCTGCCGTCTTGGATCACCTTGTGCTCAGGGATTTCTTTTCTCATCTCTACTCCTCTTTCTCCTTTTTCTGCACCTTTTCTCAAAAGATTCAAAGAGTGGGTGGGGTGTTCTCTGAACCCCTATTGACCAGGAGAAATCGGTCTCTATCTTTGTTTCTGGCCTAGCCATTGCAAGACACCTTGTGCTTCGGTCTTAGAGAAGAGTAAAGAAAAAGAAGGAAGAATTCTTTTTCCTTTTTGTTTCTTATTTTTGATTTTGCATGCCACATTGGGCTCGGGATTCCAATAACCGACTCATAAGTGAAGGGGGGATAGTAGAAGGCATTGATAGAGAGCCACGTGTTAGGAGACATATAGATTCTCCAATTTTATCTGAAAGTATGGCTACAAATCAACCTAACCCGGTTCAAAATCAAACCGAAACAGGGGAGAATGTGGTTGAGAATGTTCCCCGACCTAGGACTTTACGTGATTTCTTGCAACCTGCAAGAACGAGCACTCCCTCATGCATAGTATTTCCACCAAATGCAGGGAATGTGGATTTGAAACCGGGAGTGATCAATCTTCTCCCTAAATTCCATGGTTTAGACAGTGAAAGTGCCTATCAACACCTTAGGGAGTTTGATGAGGTAATCACCACCATGCACTTTGCAAATGTGACTGAAGATGTAGTAAGACTTAAATTCTTCCCTTTTACTCTTAAGGATAAAGCCAAGGGTTGGCTTTATGCATTGAGGCCAAGATCAATTGGGTCATGGAATGATATGCACAGAGAATTTATAAAAAAATTCTTCCCTACTCACAAAACGAACATGCTTAAGCGCCTTATCATGAACTTTGCCCAAAAGGAGGATGAAACCTTTTCCCAATGTTGGGAGAGATTCAAGGACCTATTAAACGCATGCCCACATCATGGCTATGAAAATTGGCGGATTATAAGTTTTTTCTATGAAGGACTGATTCCATCCATGCGCCAATTTATAGAGATGATGTGTAATGGGGAGTTCATGAATAAGGAAGCTGATGAAGCATGGGATTATCTGGAAGAATTGGCTGAAAGTGCACAATCTTGGGACACATCTAAACCAACAAATTCCAAGATTGGCCAACAAAAGGAAAAGGGAGGAATGTATGTCTTATCAGAAGAAGATAGCATAAGTGCACGGTTGGCTAGCCTTACAAGAAAGGTCGAAGCCATGGAATTAAGGAAAGGAGAAACAATAACTCCACTGAGGTTGAAACTGTTTGTGGAATTTGTGCTGGAAATCAACATGCTACACCAGATTGTCCCACAATTTCAGCAGTCCAAAGCATCTTACAAGAACAAACAAATGCCATAAACAGTTATCAGCAGCAATATGGTGCTCCAAACTCAAACACGTATAATCCTAATTGGAAGAACCATCCCAACTTCAGTTGGAGGAATGGACCCACTGCAAATGTAAACAACACTCCAAAAGTATCACTAGAAGAGATGTTGGGTGCACTCGTATCGGTCCAGAATGAGTATAACAAGACAAATTCTCTAAAAATAGATGGGTTCATGCAAGAGCAATTGAAATTCAATCAAAATTCAAACCAAGCCATTAATGAATTGAAAACATCTCTGGCTAGAGTTGAAGCTCACCTGAGTGGTAGAGAGAAGGGCACACTTCCTGCTCAAACTCTTCCTAACCCAAGGACCCAGTATGAGATACAAGATGCAAGCTCATCCTCCCACCATACGGAACATGTCCAAGCTATCACCACTTTGAGAAGTGGGAAAGAAATTGATAAATCCAATCCGGTGAAGGCCCCCAAGCCTAAGGATCCGGAAATTCCCAAAGAGGATGATAGCCCAAACAATATTCCACAAGAGAAAGAACCGGAAAGACAATACAAGCCGGTTGCCCCATTTCCACAAAGGTTGATTTCACCTAAACCTTTAGATAAAAATCTGAAAATTCTGAAAGTTTTCAAGCAGGTGAAGATCAACATTCCGCTGTTGGATGCAATAAAACAAATACCATCTTATGCCAAATTTTTAAAGGAATTGTGTACAATCAAAAGGAAACATAACGTTCACAACAAAGTGCTTTTGGCTGAGAATTTGAGTGCCATCATCAAACAAGAGGTGCCCCAAAAATACAAAGATCGGGGTAGTCCAACCATATCATGCATCATAGGAGACTACCAGATTAAACAAGCCCTACTCGACTTGGGGGCAAGTGTGAATCTCATTCCATACTCGGTCTATGAACAACTTGGGTTAGGTGAATTGAAACCCACCAAAACCACACTCCAACTTGCTGATAGATCCATCCGGATACCGAGAGGAATGGTAGAGGATGTTCTAGTCCAAGTTGATAAATTCTACTACCCAGTAGATTTTATTGTCTTGGACACACATCCTGTGATAGGCACCGGTACTCAAATTTCCGTCATACTTGGACGACCGTTTCTAGCTACCTCAAACGCCATTATCAATTGTAGAAACGGACTTGTACAAATGTCCTTTGGAAATATGACCCTTGAGCTTAACATATTTGAGTTATGCAAACAACCGCGGGAAGTTAATGATGATATCCACGAATTAAACATGATCGAATCATTCGTGGAAGATACAATCCCCTTGTCACTACTTTCCGACCCTTTGGAGGCATGTGTGGCCCATCTCCATGATATGAATGATGATACAACACAAGAGATGGATGCCATTCTAGATGTGATGATGGTGCGTGAAAATAAAAGATGGAGGACCCCTAATTGAACCTTTGCCTATAAATGAGAACAAGGCCCTCCCATCCAACATTAAGGCACCAAAACTCGATCTAAAACCATTGCCAAGTGAGCTAAAATATGTTTATTTAGGTCGAGATGAGACATATCCAGTGGTGATTTCTTCCCACTTGGATGAGGAACAAGAGAGTAGGCTAATAGCCACTCTATTAGAGCACAAGAGTGCCATCGGATGGACAATTGCGGATCTCAAAGGCATAGACCCACTGATTTGCACTCACCGCATACACCTTGAGGAAAATGCAAAGACATCCCGGCAACCACAAAGACGACTAAATCCAAATATGAAGGATGTGGTTAAGGCCGAAGTGGTGAAACTATTGGATGTAGGTATCATTTACCCAATATCTGATAGCCAATGGGTGAGCCCAACTCAAGTGGTGCCTAAGAAATCCGGAATAACCATCGTAGCCAATGCCAATAATGAACTCGTACCAACTAGAGTCACTACCGGTTGGAGAATGTGCATTGACTACAGGAAGCTAAACACTGTCACGAGGAAAGACCACTTCCCCCTACCGTTTGTTGATCAGATTTTAGAACGGTTGGCGGGTCGTTCCCACTTTTGCTTCCTTGATGGCTATTCAGGGTACAACCAAATAGAAATTGCCCGTGAAGACCAAGAAAAGACTACATTCACATGTCCATTCGGCACTTTCGCCTATCGACGGATGCCGTTTGGACTATGTAATGCCCCTGCCACCTTTCAGCGTTGTATGATGAGCATCTTTTCTGACATGGTGGGGACAATTCTCGAAGTCTTCATGGATGATTTTTCCGTATTCGGTTGTAGCTTTGATGAGTGCCTTGAGCACTTGAAATCTGTGCTAAAAAGATGTGAAGAGAAGAACCTTGTGCTCAATTGGGAAAAGTGTCACTTCATGGTTAAAAAGGGAATTGTACTTGGTCACATCGTTTCACAAAATGGAATTGAGGTGGACAAGGCGAAAATTGACCTTATCTCTAACCTTCCACCACCCAAAAGCATACGAGATATACGGTCCTTTTTAGGACACGCAGGATTTTATAGACGGTTCATAAAGGATTTGTCAAGTGAGAGAGCAGGAAATACATTGGATGAAGTTTTCCTTTTAAGTAAACTCACCTCACTTCTTACAGTTTTCCGGAAATGGTGGGAATTTCCGTACAACTGTACGCGGGGTTATTACGTTGGTGGACTAACCTCGGAAGGAAAACTCTAATACACGCTACGATCGCTGATACGATAACCCCGGCACAATCCGGTTTCTTTTCTATTTTTCGGTACACAATAGATGATACGTTCATCTTGGGATTTGAGTCGGGTCCGTTTGATGTGGTGATGACTTTTCCTTGAAAATCGGCATCAAAAACGGAACCTCTTCAAGTCTAGGATGAACTAACCTAGGTTCTAGTAACATAAGTGACTGGTACGGCGCGAATTCATAGAAGAGAGATTCTTCCTACGATTTGGTGCCAATAATTCTACCTAGGAGGATGAGGTTCTTAAGCTGAATCTTTATGCACTATTCTTTCCTCATCTCTTACATCATCGACTGGTGGAGAGAGGACTTGTCCTCACTGATTCCCCTGAAACGACTGCAATCAATGACATGTTCCCTGATGAACAACTTTTTGCTGTTTCCCAATTGCCATGGTATGCGGACATTGCTAATTATCTTGCTACAGGTACAATTCCTACATATTGGAAAAAGCAAGATAAGGATAGATTCTTCTCAGAGGTACGAAAATTTCTATGGGACGACCCATACTTGTTCAAGTATTGTCCCGACCAAATCATAAGGAGATGTGTCCTAGATGATGAGCAACAAAGTATCATCTCCTTCTGTCATTCTCAAGCATGTGGTGGCCATTTTTCAGCTAAAAAGACCACAGCGAAAATTCTGCAATGTGGGTTTTATTGGCCCACCATGTTCAAAGACACACATGAGTTTTGCAAAGCTTGCGAACCTTGTCAGAAATTAGGAGGAATCTCCCATAGAAATATGATGCCACTCAATCCCATCTTAATTATCGAAATTTTTGATTGTTGGGGCATCGATTTCATGGGCCCATTCCCATCTTCTTTTGGAAACTTATACATCTTGCTTGCCGTTGATTATGTTTCCAAATGGGTCGAGGCCATCCCTTGCCGGAATAATGACCATAAAACGGTCATTCGATTCTTAAAAGAAAACATTCTTTCCCGGTTTGGAACGCCTCGAGTCATCATAAGTGATGGAGGGTCTCACTTTTGCAATCGCCCTTTTGAAGCATTAATGAAGAAATATGGCGTAACGCACAAAGTGAGCACTCCCTATCACCCACAAACTAGTGGACAAGCTGAGATATCCAATAGAGAGATTAAACACATTTTAGAGAAAACGGTGCATCCTGATCGCAAGGATTGGTCACTTCGACTTACCGATGCGCTTTGGGCTTACCGTACTGCCTTTAAAACTCCTATTGGAATGTCTCCCTATAGACTTGTCTATGGGAAGGCTTGTCACTTGCCTGTGGAGTTGGAACATAAGGCGTATTGGGCTATTAAGAAGATAAATTTCAATCCTGACAAGGCAAGCTCGTTACGCAAACTACAATTGAATGAACTTGCAGAAATCCGTAATGAAGCTTATGAGAATGCAAGAATTTACAAGGACAAGACGAAGATATTCCATGATAAGAATATTCTTCGCAAGACATTCACGATAAATCAAAAAGTCCTCATGTATAATTCTCGCTTACATCTATTTCCGGGAAAATTGAGATCTCGGTGGACCGGTCCCTACATTGTGCAAACTGTCTATCCATATGGGACTGTCGAGCTGTTAAATCCAAGGAACGGCAACATTTTTAAAGCAAATGGGCAGCGATTAAAGCCGTTCTTTGAGAACTTCCCTTCAGAAGGTATGTCCATACCTCTGAATGATCCTGTGTATCAGGATGATTGATCACCTAGTCTGATGGAGGTATAGAGTAGTTAGGATTAGGATTTTGCTGTTTTTGTTTTCGTTTTCATAGGTTTGTTAGAAGGAGGAAGATCTCCACTTTTCACTCTCTCAGGTACTATCATTCCTCACTCCCTTTTATTTTCAAATTGCTCTCATGTTTTGCTCATTGCACATCTTTTACATTGAGGACAATGCAAGATTTGGTTGGGGGGTGTAGGATCACTTGGATGAATCCAGCAATTTGCAACATTTCAAGCAATCATGTGGAAATTTTTTCGATTTTTCAAAATTTGAAACTCTTTTGGAAAACACTGGTTCTAGGCATTCGAGTTGATATGAGCATAAGAGGAGGAGATATGAAGTGTATAGGGCTGGAAGTCTGGAATTCCTCACAGCATAATGGTTTTTATATGTGAACTCCCCTATTTTGTGATTGATAGAAAATCTGAACATCTTTACACCTAGTTCACATTACACGATTTTCATGAGTTGAAGGGATTATGTGATTTATGGATTAGCTAGACTTTGAATTAAGGTATTGAGAAATCAGGCCGGGGTACTTTGTCCATCCTTGTCCATGGGAAAATAATGAAAGATATGGATTTTTAAAAATCCTATCTAATTTAAAAAAAGAAAAAGGAAAGGGAAGGATGAAATTGGGAATGTGGAAAAATGGTGGAGAATTCCGATTAGGGCTACCTACTACCAACCGGGGGATGGTCTACCCGTAACCAAAGCCGGAAATGGGACGTAGTGTGAAAGTCGTCGGAAGGACGGTAAGGCAAATTCCTGTCTTTGGCTTGATATGGCTCTATGTACCTTGAGTTCTATAGTCTACTTGATCTATGAAGAAGATAATCCTAAAAACTCATGAGATGAATTTTCACTACCCACACTAGGTTAAATTTGTCTAATCTTTCTATTTATCAACCAATCGGCGGGAATTTCATATGAATGCTTATTATGCTTTGAGAGTTTACGGTTTCAACCTCTGTTGCCTAATGTTTCTGAATCTTAAGCTTATGAACCTTGGAATGTATAGAAGGATGGTTTCTGAAAGAGAGTTGAGTTTTAAAGGATGGAATTAGTTTCACGCATGTTTTGCTCGGGACTAGCAAAATGCTGGTTGGGGGGTGTGTTGAGCTCATAATTATGCATATTCTAACCCCAATGCATCACTCATTATGCACGATATATATGTTTAAAGAACTAACTTAATGCATGATGTGTGATTGTAGGGACAAGATGGAGAGCTCACCATTTGAAAGCTAAATGAGGCTCCTTACAAGTATTGAAGACCATAGGATGAAGTATTGAAGGAAGATCAAAGAGAAGAAAGCAAGGAAAGAAGAGAAAAGAAGAAAGAAAGAGAAGAAAGCAAAGAAGAAAAAAGTGCTGACCGGTCGTGACCGGTCGGCCAAGGAAGCCAGACCGGTCAGTAACCGGTTTGCCATGTATGGAGGATGCTGCTGAAGACGTCCGACCGGTCATGACCGGTCGGACAGTGCTGCTGGGAATTCAATGAATAGGACCGACCGGTCAAGACCGGTCGGTCAGTGTTGCTGCAATGTGAAGAAAAACATCCAACCGGTCTTGACCGGTCGGAGTGGCTTGCTAGATTGAGGTTCTACAAGGCCCGACCGGTCTTGACCGGTCGGGCATACCTGCTGGAGTATTTTCACTTGAGGCCGACCGGTCTTGACCGGTCGGCCATGCGTACTGAGTTAGAACTTTCTAATTTCTTCCCGAAATTCTCTGCGCTGCGTAAGTGTTACGCAAATTTTCGATTCTTCCGACGTTGGGGAGCCTCCAAACTATAAATAGACACCTAGGGATTGTTTCTAGGGTATCCGAGAAGGGTTCAAGCAAGGTTGGAGGCTGTGGAAGTGAAGATTGGAGTTTCACAACTCCTTTTGGTTTGCTTTGCTGTTTTCATGTTTTTAAGAGTTGTTTCATGTTTCCTTGGATCATGAGCAGCTAAACCTCTTAGCTAGGGCTAAGAGGTGAAGCTTGTAGTGTATCCAAGATGTTTTAATTCGTAGTTAAGTGGTTTTCAGTTTGGAATTAAGGATTATGAACTAAGGTTTGAAGTTTATACAAGTTTTTAAGTAATTTCTCTTAGTCTTGTGATGACTCATGGATGTTTGGATGAATTACTTATCTGCTTAATTTGTTTGCAACGGTCTAGACCTGTATGATCCGAGGAATTGGAGTGCGCTCTAGTACCAAGTTCTTCATAAAGGGGCTTCATGCCAAAGTTCTAGTTTTGGTTGATTATCTGGAATATGTATAGACTATGCATATAATTTGAATCCAGTTCAAATCATGATCTAGCCTTGTCTTGTGAGAAGACTTGAGGATGGTTATGATTGGGAATTGGACATATAGAAAAGGTGAATGACCTATGCAATGAGCATGCTCAGATCAGCCTAGAGTTGAGTGAACTTTATGTACAGAACTTACATGTTACAGACTTCTGGTTTAACAGTTCTATCATCCGACTAGATAGACCTGACTGGTGATTCTAGTTGAGAGAATGGGAAACCACAGAGGATTGAACATCGAGGATTGCTACAAGTGAATCCTCGAACCCCTAGTGCCTTCTTATAATTGTTTACATTCAATTTAGCTTAAACTGTTAATCACACACATTCTATTCAAACTTTGATTGTTAGCTTCAATAGAAACTTGTGAATGAGTTTGTGACATCCTACATAAGTCCCTGTGGATCGACCTCGGTATTACCGAGTTTATTACTACATCGCAACCCTACACTTGGGGAAGCGAACAGGGAACAGTTCCAGATCTTACAAAATCAGCTTCAGCGACAACAAGGAATCGATCTACCTTCGACCAAGTTCAGAGACTTGTGTCCTTTCCCAGACGCACAAGTACCTCACCAAAATTCAAAAGATACGACGGCAGTGGTTGTCCCACAGCACATCTCAAGGCCTTCTGTGGAGAGCTGAGTGCAATCTCAGGAAATGAAGGGGCCCTCATTCACTTGTTCCAAAAATCTCTGAAGGGCGATGCCCTAGATTGGTACACTTCGTTGGACTACCACCGCATCAGGACTTGGGAACAACTTTCCCAGGCTTTCGTCGACAGATTCGCGTATAATCTTAACATGGCACCCAGAAGAGCTGATCTCGATCTCTCAGGCAAAAGAGTGATGAGACACTATCAGCTTACGTAGGACGTTGGCGAGCCATGGCAACCAGAATGCGGACACCCATCGACGACGAAGAACAAATCTCCATGATTGTTCATTCAACATATCCAGGCATATCCGGATATCTCATCTCGCATCCATATGCGAATTTCTCACAATTGATCCGTGCTGGAGAGCAAGTCGAAGCAGGAATCCGTGCCGGGACAATCTCCCCATGGCCTCATCAAGCCACTCCAATCAAAAGGAACAAAGTGGAAGGAAGACCTATCGGGCACGGGAATGGAAACCGCAGTGGTTCTCCTCCCTGCCCAACAGAGGTAAACAACATCAACACCACTGCTCAAGCAAATCAACATGCTCCCCCACAGGGACGTCAACAGTATCAGCAGAATCAAGTTCAGCATCAGCCTCAGCGGTATCAGCCACAACCGAATCCTCAGCCACAACCACCTCGACAACAGCAGCAGTTCAGAGGAAACGGTCAATACTCATATCAAAATAGGCAAAACTACAGGGAGTTCAGGAAATTTACTCCCCTCTCTTAACCACTCAGTCAAGTCATGGCTACTCTAGTGCAGAAGCAGTTACTTACTCTAATGACACCTCGGCCTCCGCCTCATCCTCTGCCACAAACTACCGAGAAAATGAGTATTGTGCCTATCATCAAGGGCGTGGCCACACCACTGATCGATGCTATACTTTGAAGAATGCTATACAAGACCTAATTGATGACCGTAAGATCGTCATCTCGGTCCCTAGAACTTCTCCAGCAGCTTCCACTAACATCCTTCAGAATCCTCTGCCTCAACATCCAACGGACCCCAGTTCGTCTTGTGGCCCTGCAGTCAATAGTATAGAAGAAGGGGACCATCTCGATCGCTTCTTCTCCCCTATCCAGTCCATTCATGCTTACACTTATGGGCCGACAAGTCCTCCTCCGATCATGTAAGGGGCAAGTCCCTTTCCTCCTCCAGTCCTCGAGCCAGTAGTACTTGAAGGAGCACTTCCATACGATGTGCCAGTTGCACAAGGGGCATCTTACGGCCCCTCATGTTGGGAACCAGTCGTCCTAGAAGGAGCACAATCATACATCGAGCCCACATACGAACCTGTCATCTTGCAAGGGGCAACCCCAATTCAAGAACAATCCAATCCGCAATGGAGAGATTATACTCATCAGCAGCAAGAGCCCATTGTATTGGAAGGAGCTCCTCCAGTTGAGCCAGTCGTATTGCAAGGGGCAAATTCCGGAGGCGTGTCAATCACACTACGACAGCTGGGACGAACAGAGAAACCTCCTGCCATATCAAGAGGACCAGTATTCATTCCATGGGAGCCTCCTGCTCTAGGAACAGTCAAGCCAGGACCACGACCTTATGTGATTTATGAAGACAAGCCTCGATATTACTCCTTCAGCACAGGCAACAATGTAGTTCTTAAGGCAAAAGCTCCATACGAGGAAGATCTGATACCTACACCAGCACCGTTGCAAGAACCGGTGGTCCTAGAAGGCAAAAGGGAGGAAAACTACAAAGAGGTTCCATGGCACTATCCAGAATGTGCGGAAGTGGGGAACATGAATCCCAATGGGCGTTGCATCCGAAGAGATAATCAGAACAGAGGAGATCCCAAAGGCGCTCTCTCAGGCCTCGGCAACAAAAATGAAGCCGCATACGATGTGGCGACTCAGCTCAAGACAATCCCTGCTCAAATCTCAGTATGGGAACTACTCTGCACATCTCGCATACACCGAGAAATGTTTACCAAAACCTTGAACGATGCTCACGTCTCCTCCGATACGGCACCAGAGATGATAGCATTGATGATTGGACAACTCCTGGCTCCACGTGCCATCACCTTCACTGATAATGAGTTACCACTAGAAGGGCGCGATCATGGGCGATCCCTCAACATAGCCTTACGATACAAAGACCTTTGCGTCCCGCTGGTCCTTATCGATAATGGCTCAAGCTTAAACGTCTGCCCGCTCAAGACAGCGGAACGTCTAGGAATCAGTCCTTCTTCATTCCAACCCAGCACCATATGCGTCAGAGCATTCGACAACACCCGTCGATCAGTAGAAGGGGAAGTAGACATAGAGGTACAGATAGGTCCGGAAGTCTCTACCATCACATTCAAAATCCTGGATATATCAGCCTCTTTCAACATGTTACTCGGACTACCGCGGCTGCACAAGGTTGGAGCTGTGCCATCAACCCTGCATCAATGAGTGAAGTATATCTGTGGAAATCAAGTGATCTCTATCCATGCAGAGAAGGACCTCATCATTCCTTCCAATGCTGCTGCCACTGAACCAGACATCCCGGTCATCGATATCCAGCACTCTGAAGAAGACATCCCATTTCACAGTTTCGAATTCGAGACTGTGAACTCTATCGCTAATCCAGAACCGATAAGGGTGGACCGTGTCTTCTCACCGGCAGAGCGTCTGAGCCTCAAATACCGAATGAAGAATCACTTCAAGTCCAGAAAGGTACCGCTGGTATATAACCAACGCAAATGGGGACTCAGATACAGGGCAACCTTCATGGATAAAAGGAAGAAGAAATTTCAGTGCTTACCCATCCATTCGTCAAGCCAGGAGAACCTTGCAAAGATCCAGGAGGGAATCAACCGACTACACCACACAAAGGTCTCCCGATGAGCCTAGTTTGGGCCACATGGCCCCCCATTCGATGGGATCAGATTCTCGAACCATCTAAACCTCCAGAAAAAGAAGAAAAAGATGAAGACGAAGAAGAAAGTCAAATACAGCAGCTTCAGGACCAGGTTACTCTGATACCTGCTCCCAACCAGGGGCACAACCTTCCCACTTCAGCATTAATCAACCAGGGGCACAACCTGCCCACTTCAATTCCAGCCAGTCAGGGGCACAACTTGCCCATCTCAACATCAATCAGCAAGGGGCACGACTCGCCCATCTCTGCAGAATCAACATCAACAATCACCAGCCAGGGGCAGAAGCAGCCCATCCATTGGACCAAGAAAGGGAAGTGGCCAGCCCTAGATTGGTCTGATGTCCAGATTCCAAACTTGTGTCTAGCCGTGGAACCAGATGAACTGCAATGCGAAGTAAGTGATCCAGGAGGGACTGAGTACGACTCAGATCTCGAACCCGACCAGCGAGAAGTCATGGTCATTGGGCCAGACCATGATTCTTCGCCCAAAGCATCAACCCCCACCTCTTCAAGGGAGGAAGTGTGGGATCCTGAATGGTCATCCGTTCCCCTAACTTTTGAATCAGCCAAAGAGCCATCTGAGGGCTCTGGCTTCCAAAAAAAACGCCTGTTTAAGTAGCGACCGAAACTTTGGAACAAGTTGGGCTCAATCATGGTCTGCAATGCCTGCTTGTTCAAAGTCCCGTGAATTTCAAAAAGCCAAAAAAATAAAAAAATTTCAAAAGCCAAAAACATCTAGAATATTCCATTTCAGAAAAATCTCAAAAACCAAAAAACATTTCTTTTCCTGCATTCAATAGTGTGCCAAGTTCGTCTAAAGAGTCACATGAGTTTGAAGTCGAATCATATGATTTCGACATCGAATTAGACTTCGAGCTCATGGGTCTGGACGAAGCTCGGGATGAGGAAGATGATGATCCGGCTCCCGAACTAGAGGATCTCCTCAAAAAGTTTGAATCCAAAGCCAATGTTGTAGCCGATGATTTCGAGATAGTAAACTTGGGGACGCCTGAGATCCCTAGGGAAGTACGCATCGGAAAATTGTTGCCACTTGAGATGAAACAGAAAATGATAGAGTTCCTAGCTCCAAGATTGTCCAACTTCGCATTCTCATATGAAGACATGCCGGGGCTCGATGAAGAGCTCGTTGTACATCATCTGCCAACCAAGGCAGATATGAAGCCAGTGAAGCAGAAACTTCGAAGAATGAAGCCAGAATGGGCTCTGAAAGTCCGAGATGAAGTCATCAAGCAATACAATACGGGATTCTTGGTAGTCTCCAACTACCCTGAATGGCTCGCCAACATCGTACCAGTACCAAAGAAGGACGGCAAGGTTCGAATGTGCATCGACTTCCGAGATCTCAACAAAGCCAGTCCAAAAGATGACTTCCCTTTGCCACATATCGACACTCTGGTCGACAACACTGCTGGATACAAGATCTTCTTATTTATGGACGGGTTCTCAGGTTACAATCAGATCAAAATGGCCATCGAAGATTGTGAGAAGACATTGTTTATCACTCCCTGGGGAACCTTCTGTTACAGGGTAATGTCGTTCGGTCTGAAGAACGCAGGAGCAACATATCAGCGAGCAATGACAGCATTATTTCATGACATGATGACCAAAGAGCTTGAAGTATATGTGGACGATATGATCGTCAAATCTCGCACAATTGAAGGACACTTTGAAGATCTGAAGAAGTTATTCAACAGATTAGAAAAATACAAGCTCCGCCTCAACCCTCAGAAATGCGTCTTCGGTGCAATGGGAGGAAAGCTCCTCGGCTTTATGGTGAGCGAGGACGGCATCAGGGTCGACAAGACCAAAACCAGAGCAATTATCAAGATGCCCCCTCCTAGAACAGAGAAAGAAATTCGTGGCTTCCTCGGCAGAATTCAATACATCAGTCGCTTCATCGCACAGCTCACACCTATTTGTGAGCCCATTTTCAAGCTCCTCAGAAAAGAACGTTCTAAAAGAATGGAATGATGATTGCCAAGTCGCCTTCGACTGTATCAAGAAATATCTCATGAATCCTCCAGTCCTAGTGCCGCCCACTCCCGGACGACCACTATTGTTATACATCTCTGTAGCAGCAGAAGCCATTGGCTGTGTCCTCAGCCAGCACGACGAAACCGAGAAGAAGGAATGAGCAATATACTATTTGAGCCGAAAGTTCACCGACTACGAGACCAGGTATTCCCCGATCGAGAAGACTTGCCTCGCCCTAGTCTGGGCAACTCAGCGACTCCGTCAATACATGATTGCATTCCCTATTCTCCTCCTCGCTCACATTGATCCGCTCAAGTACCTGTTCGAGAAACTGGCACTCACTGGAAGGATAGCTAAATGGCAGCTACTCCTGTCTGAATTTGACATCACCTATGTCACTCAGAAGGCAATCAGGGACAAGCCCTCGCCGATCATCTCGCGACTCACTCTCTCCTGGACTATCAGCTGCTCAAGACGTTCTTTCCTGATGAAGATCTCTTGCTTGTCAAAAGTGAAGAAAAGAGGAAGAAAGGTGAGTGGATGTTATTCTTCGACGGCGCAGCAAATTCTAAAGGGAGTTGTATTGGAGCGATCCTCTACTCTCTAGATGATGTCCCTATTCCTATCTCGAGGCGCATAGCATTCGAGTGCACCAACAACATGGCAGAGTATGAAGCATGCATCGCTGGCTTAAGGGAAGCCATAATCTTGGGCGTCAAGAAGCTACGAGTGTTTGGAGACTCACAGCTTATCATCAATCAGACCAATGGCGAATGGAAAACCAAGGACGAGAAGCTGATACCATATCATGTGTATCTTGACAATCTGATCGAAGAATTCAAGGAAATCACCTTCTCATACATGCCCAGAGCCAAGAACCAGTTTGCAAATGCTCTCGCCACACTGGCATCAATGATTGAGATCCCGAAAGGAGCTTCAGAATGGGAACTCACAGTCGAAATTCAAGAAGAACCTGCTTTTTGCCGGTAAATAAAAGAAGCCGAAGCTGTCCCTGACAAACCCTGGTATGCCGACATCAAGCAATATCTCGAAACCCAGGAGTATCCAGAGTCAGCAACAGCAACAGATCGCCGAACCATCCAGCGTTTGGCCGGCCAGTTCACCATCAGTGGCGAAGTTCTTTACAAGCGATCCTATAATCACATCCTCCTTCGATGCGTCGATGAAACAGAAGCTGCAAAGATCATGAAAGAAATACACGAAGGAATCTGTGGCCCACACATGAATGGGCACATGATGACAAAGAAGATTCTACAACTCGGCTATTATTGGCTCACCATGGAGACAGACTGTTGCCAGCACGTCAGAAAATGCTTCAAGTGTCAGGAGCATGCGAATCAAATCCATGCCTCATCATCAGAGTTATACAACCTGACCACCCCCTGGCCCTTCTCCATGTGGGGACTCGACATCATCGGCAAGATCAGTCCCAAAGCATCAAACGGTCATGAGTACATACTTGTGGCAGTCAACTACTTCACCAAGTGGGTAGAGGCAGCCTCCTACACCACGATTGCAGCATCTCAGGTGATCAAATTCATGAAGAACAACATCATATGCCGATATGGAATCTCCAATGCTATCATCACAGATAATGGGACCCCATTCGTCAACAAGAAGATGGATGACTTCCTCAGCAAATTCAAGATCCAACGTCATCGATCAAGCCCCTACCGTCCCCAGATGAATGGTGGGGTAGAAGCCGCAAACAAGACAATTGTCAGGATACTTAAGAAGATGGTCGTGACCTATCGAGATTGGTCAGATATGCTCCCATATGCACTTTGGGCCTATCGAACGTCTGTACGGTCTGCTACAGGCGTTACTCCTTTCGAGCTTACTAATGGAATGGAAGCAGTCTTACCGGTCGAGGTGGAAATACCATCGCTACGGGTGTTATTAGAAAGCAGAGTTGAAGAAGGAGAATGGCAACGGGCCAGATTCGATCAGTTGCAGCTAGCAGATGAAAAGTGCATGCGTGCGCTAAGTCATTCTCAGTGTTATCAGAAAAGGATCGCTCAGGCTTATAACAAGAGAGTCCGAAAAAGAAGTTTCAAGGTAGGCGACATGGTCATGAAGAAGATTCTACCGTCGCACTTTCCGGATCCCAGAGGAAAGTTCAAACCCTCGTGGGATGGGTCACTGATCATCAAAGAAGTACTTCCCAGAGGCGCCCTCAGACTCACCAGCATAAGAGGGGTGGACCTTCCTGAGCCAACCAACGCCGACAACGTGAAGATCTTTCACGGATAAGTCATTCTGACCTTATCAAGAGTTACTTTAATAGAGCTGAAGTCAAGAGGTCGAAGCTAAGACCTCTGAAAGATCATTTTCGTCCACCAACAAGTGTTTCAAATAAGGGGATTCAAAAAGAGAAAAATACAAAAAAGGGATTCAAAAGGAAAAGACAAAAAAAAAGAGAAAAAGAATATAAAAGAAAAAGAAAAAAAAGAAAAAAAAGAGAAACAAAAAGGGAAGCCAAAGCAAGGCACCCAAGAAAAAAAATCAGTCCAAGAAGAAACACAGTCATCCATCCATTCATCTCAGAGGGGTCTTTAGCAAAGACCGACAGCTCTATCATCGTAACTTAGGATAAGGGCTGAAAGACTGCCATCGGCCGGCAACGACGGATTCCCGACCTCTAGCCGCCGCAGTTATCCAAATAAAAAAAAAAGAAAAAGAAAAAGAAAATGTGTGCCTAAACAAAGAGGGCGGAGTGAAAACCCAAAAGGGCGCTCCGAGTAAAAACAGTGGGCATACAGCGGACTTGGTGAAAACCCGAAAGGGCGCCGAGGGTAAAAACAGCATAGCTGCCAAGGGGCAGGCAAGATCAAACACCTGGGACGTGGTGAAAACCCGAAAGGGTGCCACAGGAAAAAATGACGGGAAAAGGCCAGCTGTAGTGAAAACTCGAAAGAGCGCTGCAAGCAAAAAAGGCTAAAAAAGAAAAAGAAAAAAATTAAAAGTGCAGGTACTAAGAAGTCAGACAATCCAGATCGGTTCAAGCAGTGAAAGTGCAAGAACAAGAGGAAGTACAGTCAGGAACAAAGAGCTCTACAAATTCTGACATTCTCAAGGGGCAACAGTTTCCATTACCTACACCTCTAGGGAACCAAAGGAACACACAAGTCAAATCTCGAGACATCGGTCAAAACACTAGCCGAGCCCCAGTTCTGATTCCTATATCCTGACACAAAATCCAGACACACTCACAAGACAACTCATGGCACAATAGATTCTCAAAAAGTTTTCTTCTTTTTTCACTAAAAGCATCATATTTCTCTTACACATATCATATCATCTTTTTTTCAAAAATACAAAAAAATTCATCATCATCAATCATATACGCAAAAAAGAATGTGCAGGTGGCCAACATAGTCAATCTCTACCCTCCTCCTCGGCCACATCAGGTAAGTCCTCTAACTCATAAAAAGATAGTCTCGCTCTCAACCTGCTCACCTCCATACGCAGGTAATGCGCCTCATCGCGCTCAAGGGTACGGATCGCTGTCTCCTTATCAGACAATCTCTGATCGGCAGCCAATCTCCTCGACATCATCTCACAATGATATCGAAGTGCAGAGATCTCAAATAACAGATGGCCATGAGTGGCCAAAAGGAAGCAAGGATCAATGAATGGGCGCTCCTCAAAAGGTTCGAAGAGCCTGCATCTCCAAGGATATCCTGCTCATCCTCATCAGCAGTCTGGTGCCAGCAAGGGATACGTCGGTACAAAGACTCCTTAGCAACCCAGTACTGATATGGGGCGGTCGCCATCGAAAAGTCCGCAGCTCAAAACCCAGCAAATCAGCAGTCAGGTAACTCGCCCAAGAACAATCAATCTGGGTCCTGAAGTCAGAGGATCTAGAGGGAAGTGCTCGACGCCCGATACCTGTGAAAGCGAAAAGAGGAACATCCTGCTCATATCCAAACTGCCGCAGGAACCGAATGGGATGATAAGAAAAGTAGGATCGAAAGCCTACCAACATCAGAGGAAGGCGGTGTGCATCACAAAGCACTGGAGGAAGTGAAAGCCAAGATGACTCCCAACGAACGTTCCAGTCACGAAGTTCAGCAAACATCCTGCGATACAAGGGCTCGCTCATCCTAGCTGTATGAGCAAGACACTCCATGATGTGTCGCATAAGGTCTGGGCAACGAGTGTCAGGAAAAGGTACAGGAACGGTCAACAAAAGACGCTCCCATAGCCAGACCTGATCACAAGAAAGGAAAAGAAGTTCAGCTAAAGCAAAGCAATTCCCAACAAAGCAAAAAGGAAAAAAGGTGTAGAAAGGATACCTGCAGAAAGGCACAACAGCCGCGAAGGACACGAGTGCGGCCCAGGGTGCAGTCGGTCAGCCCATTAAACAGCTGGGCCAAGATAAGAGAAATGATCCCCTGCCGTCGGATAGCTCGGCTCATCACCTCAAAAAGCAGAGGAGTCTGGGACCTGCGCCATCCCGAGAATAGCACCTCAGCTATCAAGCAGAACATCAGTGCGTTCCGAGCAAAGGTAGAACCGGCCACACTCCAAGGACCCGAAAAAAGATCATACAGTAAGTCCAAGGAGAACACTACAGCATCCTGGCCGGCAGCTACAGGATGAACAAGATAAGGGATCCTGAACCAGTTCTGCGGTGTGGCAGTCTTCGGCGACGTCTTCGGCGAGAAATACTGAGTATAATCCCAGGGCAAGCCTGTCAAGCGTGTAAGCTCCTCCAAAGAAGGCCCCATCTCCATATCGTTGAACGCAAACAAGTTCAACGAAGGGACCCAGTCAATCAAGGCAGCTCTGAGCATCCTCCAATCAATATCAACTCTAGCCATATGGACCAGAATGCCAAAGCCATAGGACTCTAACTCCTGAATCTTATAAGCTGACAAGCTATCAAGCCAAGCAAGCAGTCGTGGCGAGCAAGAAGGACGAGGAAGCAGCTGACAAGTCCTCACTGGTACCCCCTCCAGAACAAAAGACCCAGAAATCAATGACAGCTCATCAAGGATCGGAAGGTCAACAGGTGAAGGAGAAGGAAAAGATGGAACCTCTGCAGACTCGACAGCCCCTGACCTGCCCTCAGTAACGGCTATGTCTGATATAGTCGCATCACTATCTGAAACTGTCATAACCTCAGCCGCATGGGAAGACTCACCCACCTCATGAACAGAGTGCGCAAAAAACCGACGATCAGGAGAAGGACGATACTCCCCATCAAAAGGGCTACCAGTAAAGATCACACCGCACATCGTGGCATCCTGGCTAATCTGATCGTCAAAGAATGCATCTGAACCATCCAGAAGGGTCCCGGCAGCCCCGATCGAAGAATCAACGGTCAGATCTGGACCTGCGGCCCTCTCCAACAGGAAATCATGAATCCAAACATCATCCTGGCCGATCAAAGGGATCATCGAGGCATCTGCACTGTCCATCATCAGGGGGACATCATCAATGATCACATCAAGACCACCCAAACAAGTGTATCGCACATCCCGGCCCTCATCAAGAGCATCCAAACCGTCAAAGGCTATCATCTGAGCCATCCATCCCATCTAAGCATGAGATCAGCCCATCTATGTCCATCATGGTCCCATCACCTCCATCAATCGCATCATCCAGGTGGCCCACATTCAAGGGATGCATAGCCTCACCTATGTCCCATCCCCCCATCTCATCCATGCCATCAATGAAATCTGGAATTTCAGCATGGCTGCCATTAATGGGGCCATTCAAAGCTCTACCAACAACCATCTCTAACCCTTCATCAATGCCCCCATTCAATGCCCCGTCTCCACCATCCATTAAAGAAATCCCTCCATCATTAAAGCCTTCAATACTTTCTGAAGTGTGGGACCCACCATGGACAGCCCCCACAACCCTTAAATTCCACCATCCATTGCCCAAGAAAGGACAAAGCAAGATGAGGACAAGATGATGAGGAAAGAGGAGACAAAGAGAAGATTCATTGTTGGAATCGAACCTGAACGTACAGAGCAGGTGGGGACAGCAGCAACAGAGACCAGGGAATGTCCGAGTACGAGCCAGCCCAGGCCGCTCAAGAGGCGAGCCCTGGGCGGCCTGCTCTGGGCCGCCCGTACGGATGCGGTTCCTCTCTCTCCGCGGGATTGGCTCCAGGGTTCTTGGTAGGTGAGGCTGACAGTCCACGTCAGCAGATGGCGCTCCATGGGCCGCCCAAGGCTCCGGTCCACTCCAGATTTCGATTGAGGCTGATCAAGATCATATAAAAGGTGCCCCACCGGTCCAATCACGAAGCAATGCAGCCAGAACATGGTTGATCAAGTCAAAAAGAAGGAAAGGTGGTCAAGTGGGGGCCACAAGCAATCCAAGTCATTCAAAAATTAGATCATCATGATCTAAACCATTGAAGAACCTGCATGAGCCATCAAACAACAAGATCAAAGGACTGATCATCAAAAGAAGGGCCAGAATCCAAGATCTAATCATCAAGTGGGCCCATAAAGCCAAGTCAAGCAATCTGAGACGTTCAAGCCATCATCCACACCATGAGAAGCCTTCTTAGCCTCACAAATCATCAAAAGAGGTGCCCCAAAGTAAAGCCAAGGTCTCAAGTGGGCCCTCAGGGCCGAATCTATTAATCTGAACCATTCAAGGGCTAAATCATCAGGATCCAAACCATTGGAAAGCTTACCCAAGTCATGGAGCAGCAAGATCAAAGGTTCGATCATCAAAAGAAGTGCCAGAATCCAAGATCTAATCATCAAGTGGGCCCACAAGGCCTAATCAAGCAATCTGAACTATTCAAGTCATCAGCCATGCAATTAAAAAGCCTCATCTTCTGCAAATCATTAAGGAACAAGTCAAAGGTCAAAGTATTCAGACATCATCAAGGAATTTGAAACAAGTCAAGAACCGTATATTCATTCAAAAAGCTTGATACAAAAGAAGATGAAAGCAAAAAGAACAAGGCCATACAAAGCGGAATACAAAAGCAAGCTACAAGTCGCCAACATAGACATCATCATCCCTCCTCTCGTCCCGCTCCCGACGATAAAGATCCATCAAAGGAGCAGTCACCGATCCTCCAGCGTACCTGCGACGACCCCCCGGAACATAAAGCGAAGGAAGCAGAGGCCCCTGGCCGAACAACAAATACCATTCATCAAGTCACGATCCGGTATCGTGAAACGAAATCCGGGCTAGCCCACGAGAGCCTCAACTCTCTCATCAACTGGCATCCGAGCAGCTGGGGGAGGTGCAGAACAAGGGACCCGAGCCACCCCAGTGACTTGCCGAAGCAACCTCTCCCCCAGATACCACTGAAAAGATTCAGCGTCGGAAAGCATGATACAGGAGACATGAAGCATCGTATGCCTCCACTCGCTGGGGGGTATAATAGAGAGGGAAACTGGAATACGGCATCCGAGCGAGCTGCAGCAAATGAGGTCACCATGATCAGTTACAGTACAGCACGAAGGCAAAGAAAAGCAAGATACTTACGTCCTCAACGGTCAACCCGTCTATGCCAGCACGCCAATTGTCCCCAGAAACTTGGGCGTTCCGCTGACGGTTTTGCTGGTGCCAGTACATGTGGCGATACAGAGAGGGTTCAACATCGTCTTGCATCCTCGGCGCGAGATGGGGAAAATGATCATAAAAGCAGGTCTGGGCAAAAGACACATCTATTGATCAGAGAAAGAAAGAAGGCGAAAGCCCTTCAAGAAAGGTGAAAGAAGAGATACCTCAACGACAGGCCAGAAGCCTGTGAAGGACCGGCTATGCCGACAGGTCTTGTCCAGACCTTGAAAGATATGGGTCAAGATAGCCCCATTCCAGTTATAGGGATGATGAAGATCCTCGACTAAACGAAGAAATTTGGGATCAACCCTCTCATTCGCATGGCAAAAAAGGAAGGACCCGAAGGCATAAGTGATCATGGCCGTGCTTTATGGAGGGCCTCTTGCTCGGTGGTAGGGATGACGGAGGCAAAAGTGTTGTAGAACCATCGCATCTTTACTTGATGGCCTTGAAATTCACCGTCGGGTGGGACATCACCAACAAGCCGTAGCCAGTCAGTGGAAGTGAGGGGAGCCAGAGAGCTGACTTGAGGAACAATTGTTCCATGAAACGGAAAGCCTACTTGCATATAAATGTCCAAGGGGGTTATTCCCCATTCACCACAAGGGAGTTGGAAGGTGTGGGTCTCGTCCCGCCACCTCTCACAAAGGGCCGCGAGCATCATGCGGTTAACATCGTTATTACGGAAACGTAAGGTGAGGAGGCCAGCAAAGGGAGTACCATCCAGCACTCGTTCTAGCAAGGGTTGTGGATCCTTCACCCAGTTGTCCCAGCGATCCCTGGTACCTCGACCCTTGACAGCAGGTAGAGGTTGATGTTCCATAGCTAAGGAACACATGTGGTCCCCTCGGCGGACGATGAAGGCAGGATCATCTTCATCAATCACTCGGTGACCTCTGGTACCATCCGCCATTGAATCCTACAAGCCTGGAAAGGTAAGTCCCTATCCCTTACCCGTTAAAATCCAAATTATCATCCAAGAAACCCATGGGATTGGACTCACATTCAAATGCAAAATCTAAAGTCCAACTCCATGTGTCACTTAGGATATGTGTTGGGCCCATTGGAAAAAGCAAGGCCCACCTTAAAAAAAAAAAGGTGGCATGGCATGCCTTAGGCAAGAAAAGTCTATCATCCGAGGACACATTTTGGACAACAAATGCACTCAAGTGCCATGAGATCAACAAAGGATCTTAATTCACATGAAGCCCCTCTTCAAAGTCCATATGTGGCTAAAAGATTGATCCACTTTTATGCCAAGGCCATGATTCTCACTTAAGATGTTTCCATCTTTTTACACATGTACATGGACAAGTGGAGAATAGGAGGGAAGTGGGCTCCCAAGAGCAACCCAAATGCCTCATCTCAATGGATGGAAGGGAGCACATAGCCCACTTTGGAGAATATGAGGACCCATTCATGGGATAACCATGGGCAACCTTATGTGCCTCATCTTGATGAAAGTTTTGACCATGAGAATACAACAAGGAGGTCTACCCACAAACATATGAATCAAAGAAGCTAATGGTAAAAAAGTTGATGCACATAGCCCACATGAAGAACCAAGTTGAAAATGCCCATGAAAGGGTAAGTTTGGGCAACTAATGTGCACCAATTTCTTTACTAAAAAGGGAGACCATTTGAGCACAAGGGCATGGCTTGATGAGTCACCCAACCATCATGAAAATGGATGAGAATGGTACACATAGCCCACTTGAAGATCAAAATCCAAAATTTCCCAAAGCATGGGACAAAAATGGGCAACTTATGGGTATCATTCTTTCTCACAAATTGAAGAAGAAATCACTCATACTTGAGAATGATGGTGGATGACCCACCAAGCCCCCAAAGAAAAGATCAAGGAGCCATGGTTGTATGAATAGCTCACTTGAGGATCATCCATTTGAGGTTGATAACATTAAGGGGAAACTCTTGAGAACCACATCCCTACCATAAGGAAAAACCATTTGAACTTAGTGAGATTGTTGGAACAACTCACTCATGGGACTTGTAGATGATCAAGTAACTCAAGTCCTCCATCCATCAAAAGAAAAGAAAAATTCTACATGAACAAAGTGTAGTGGGGCACACATGGTTCAAAGAAGTGCACAAGTTTCAATGAAGGCCCAAAAGCCCATCCATATGAAAAAAATTCTAAGGAAACCACCACACTTTGTACAAGGATGTACATCATAATCAAGAGATGGTGGAAGGCTTGGGTCATTTGTCCATAAAGGCCCAACTAGGAAATCTAGCCCACTTGAGATCCAAAATGAAGAATGGGCTAGTCATCTTGGTCCATACATATGTGAAGAAAGATGGGGTCACCTAAGTGAGCCCCATGAGCCCAAAATTTGAGATGGGCCCTACCATGCCCATGGGCCCAAACCTTGAAAACAAGATGGAAAAGAAAAAAAAGCTCCAAAGGAAATGACAAGGGCAAGAAAACATGAGGGAGCCCAAAATGAAGCATTGGGCCCATCAAATACACCAAGGGCCATGACTTCACTTTGAGCCCATTTGA
Organism: Liriodendron chinense; assembly: GCA_003013855.2. Taxonomy (NCBI): domain Eukaryota; kingdom Viridiplantae; phylum Streptophyta; class Magnoliopsida; order Magnoliales; family Magnoliaceae; genus Liriodendron; species Liriodendron chinense. Next base: position 7,283,271 of record ML058433.1, read on the forward strand.
TACATATGAAAAGAGGCCCAACTCCCATGAAAAAGATAGAGTATTTTGCCATGCACACTTGATGACATGGCAAAATCACCCTTTACATACACATGAAGGGAGTGTGAAAAGAAGAAAGAAAAAAGAAGTGGAGAGCTTGCAATGTCCCTCTCCATGCACCACCTTTGAAAGAGACTTGAGATCTAGAAAATGGCCAAAAACACTTGGGCCCACCTTCACTCTTTTTGGGATAGCTACATGGAAAAAGAAAAGGGTCATAAGAAGAGATAATGAAGAAGGAAAAGGACAAGAAAGGGAAAGGGAGTGGTCCATACCTTTACCACTCACCAAAGAGAGACCACCTTGCTGTCCCAAAACTTCTCTAAGGCCCACCACTTGAGAGAAGCAAAGGACCACCAAAGAAGAAGAGAGAAAACTTGAAAAAAGAGAGAGTATGAGAGAGAAAAGAGAGAAATTGCACGATGGAGGGGGCAAGGGTGCCCCATGTTATATAGAAAATGGGAGGGCACCCTTTTACCCAGCCCACTGAAGAGACCAGGGGTCGGAGACCATCCGGGTGGCCCATAGGAGGCCGTCCTAGCCCCTACCTATATGAAACGACCTCTCTCCCCCTCTCCTTGGGAAGAACTCCTCCTTGGGAAGGGCGGTTGCAAGTGAATCTTGTACCTCCATGTAAGAATGAAGTGATGGAAGAGAATGGTGAGAAAAAGAAAGAGATCTCACCAAAATCTCACCATGAGAGAAATTGGTGAGAAATTGGCTTGATGATGTGGAAAAGTTCCATGGGATTTTCAAGAAAAAGAAAGAAAAAGATTGACTTGGTCAAACAGTGATCTCAACCATCCAAGGGTATGACTTGATGATCCGAACCATTCCAAGAAGAATTACCGTAGTCTCCAACCTGGATTGCTGCTCTTCTATACAGTTTCAGGGTCCGAAGACCTTAAACTACGTCGGGATCAAGATCCCGAGAGACTTTTAATAAAAACCGGCATCAGTCTGGATCGAATCAAGATCCGCTGACACCGGACATTTTACAAAAAAGAAGAACAAAAAAACAGGTTTTCCCTGTCTTGTACATAGTTTTGGGTCCGAAGACCTTAAACTACGTCGGGATCAACATCCCGAGAGATTTTTAATAAAAACCAGCATCGACCCCAGCCTTTCAGGTCAAGATCTGGTGATCTGGATCATTTCGAAAAATAAAAAAAAATATATTGCCAGCCCCTCTTTTGTACAGTTTCATGGTCCGAAGACCTTAAACTACGTCGGGATCAACATCCCGAGAGATTTTTAATAAAAACCAGCATCGATCCCAGCCTTTCAGGCCAAGATCTGATGACCTGGATCATTTTCAAAATACCAAAAAAGATTTTTTGAGTTTTTCATAAAAACCAGTATCAATCTCAACCACTTGATTTGAACTCTGGAACTTTTCAAAATAATAATAATAATAATAATAATAATAATAATAATAAGAAAAATAAAAACAAAAATTTTGCCAAAAATTTCAATTGCACAAATTCATCTCCAGTGGTCCGAAGACCTAAAACTACACTGGGATTAACTTCTCAGGGGCTTTCTTTCCTAACTTGTTCCAGGCATGGCTGACACTTGATCGTACGAGTGTCTGGAATCTTTTAAACAGGTAAGGGCTGAGGCGGGCAGAACTCCGCAATCCTGTTCGTGTTGAACGCACCGTGATAGACAACCTTGATTTGGAAGTCGTTGTTGAATCTGACGGATGTTCCCTGTTCCTAAAACTCATGAAGGGGATTAAGGCTGTTGGGAGGTGGAGCGCACCCTCACGGAATTGTGAGCAACGTAAGGCCCCAAACTGGATTGACTAAGGGAAATGTGAGGATGTGGCTCATTTTGTGGCCGAAGGAGTCCGTCGGACGATACGTGGTCTATGTGCATTGCACATGAGGAACAGGCAACTTTGTGGGTGTGTTGACTGAAAACCCTCAAAATCTCCTCATCCGAAGATGTAAAACTACGGCACTTAACTGTGCGAGACTCGTCTTGCTCGCTGACATAAAATGGATCGGGTGCCTTACCAGCAGTGGAAGCTGGAAATGGATGAAAATTCCATGCTTTTCCCTGCATTTCAGAAAAATCACAAAATATCAAAACATTGCAAAATCACCTTTTCAAAAATCACAAAAATATTTCTTTTGCTTTCAATCAAAATATTGTCAAAAAATCACAAAAAATATTTCCCTTGCTTTTAATCAAAATATTGTCAAAAAATCACAAAAAATATTTCCCTTGCTTTCAATCAAAATATTGTCAAAAAATCATAAAAATATTTCCTTTGCTTTCAATCAAAATATTGTCAAAAAATCACAAAAAATATTTCCCTTGCTTTCAATCAAAATATTGTCAAAAAATCACAAAAAATATTTCCCTTGCTTTCAATCAAAATATTGTCAAAAAATCACAAAAAATATTTCCCTTGCTTTCAATCAAAATATTGTCAAAAAATCACAAAAATATTTCCTTTGCTTTCAATCAAAATATTGTCAAAAAATCACAAAAAATATTTCCCTTGCTTTCAATCAAAATATTGTAAAAAAATCACAAAAAATATTTCCCTTGCTTTCAACAAAATATTGTCAAAAATCACAAAAAAATATTTCCCTTGCTTTCAATCAAAATATTGTCAAAAATCACAAAAATATTTTCTTTGCTTTCAATAACCGATCTCTACCCTGACCTCTCAGGTAAAGATTCGGACCCAAATATCTGCAAAAATCACAAAAATTGTCAGTATCCCCAGCACTACACTTCAGGAGTCTTGAACTCCACTCTCTTCACAATTTGGGATGACGGATCCAATCGCCCACAAATTGAAATCTTGACCAAAACTGGCGACCAAGCAATCGCATTTATGGCCAGAAGAACATCTTGAAGTCAGATAACATCCTCGTACATTCTCATTAAGCAAAGAAATAGCATCTTGGGACGATGGACCTGATCGACCACGGGTCGGGATCTTGACCAACCCGCTGACCAAACATCCGCATAAAAAAGAAAAAAACCCTAAGGGAGCACAACCGTGGAAGCAATAAGCTCAAAATTCTCTGCATCTCCAGCAAAAGCAAAATCATCAAACTGAAAGAGAATGAGCCAAAGCCATGCATTCATCATGCATCTCCATGCATCAGCATCCATTGCATCAATCATCATGTTTACCTGCTTTCAAACTAAAAGTCGGTTAGCCAAAGACCCCACAGGCATCCCTAGTGGAGGCACGCGCAGACCAGATTTTCATTCCAAAAAGACAAAAAATATTTCTATTTGCAAATAAAAACCCCACGGAGTATCACTCCCCAGAGTGGGTATCTTTTCAAAAACCCAAAAATATTTTCCCAGTAGAGCGTTCTGCCTCCAAAACACCAGGAGATCTTCCATATCTCCGGGTAGGAGCCGACGCAAAAATCAAATAAGATTTGATGTCTCGCGGTTTCCCCGGGGACCATCGGATCCAATGCACTCAAAGTACGGTCGAACTGAACTCCAGTGTCAGTGCGGTCGTACCACATGCCAAGATACAAAAAGATGAAAGCCAAAAGGCTCGGTCAAAGAAACCATTTGAACAGGTGGAAACGATGAATTGTAACCCAAGTATCAAAATCAGCAGATTGGGTGGAAAGAGTTCACCCGCACAAACCTAGGCGTGGATCCCTGAAGTACCTTGACTGAGTCCAAGTCGGCGTAGTAGAATCTCGTAAGACTATCTGACGCAGGGCGTCTAATCACTTTGACAGTCAAGCGAAACAAGTACTCCTGGAGTGATCTGGGAAAACATCAAACATCACACAATGAGTCTCAGGGTCAGCAGCTTCGTAAGACTACAGACGCAGAGGCTCTGCTGTACCTTTCCGATGTTAGTACCGATCGGGAGTGGAAGGGTTGCGATTGGGTACCCAGGTTGCAGCAAACAGCAGGGACAATCGCAACGTTTTCTCCAAACTCCCACGGTATGTGCGAGTTATCAATTTTCAGACAATCAACTGACTCAGATACAAAGGACAACAAAGATTCCAGACCACAATCAAGGAAAGAATGAATTACAAACCAAGCATTGAAATCAGCAGATCGGGTGGAAAGAGTCCACCAGCACATACCTAGGCGTAGATGCCTGAAGTACCTTGACTGAGTCCAAGTCGGCGTAGTAGAATCCCGTAAGACTATCGGACGCAGGGCATCTAACCACTTTGACAGTCAAGCGAAACAAGTACTCCCGGAGTGATCTGGGAAAACATCGAACATACAATCAATCACAGGGTCAGTAACCTCGTAAGACTGGCGACGCAGAGGCTTTGCTGTACCTTTCCGATGTTAGTACCAATCGGGAATGGAAGGGTTGCGATTGGGTACCCAGGTTGCAGCAAACTGCACGGACAATCGCAACGTTTTCTCCAAACTCCCGCGGTATGTGCGAGTGATCGATCTCCAAACGATCAACCGGCACAAATGCGAAGGCAAGCAAAGATTTCAGAACATGATCTATGAATGACCGGGTCAAAAGTGGGGTGTCCACTTGCTTTGGCATTCGGTTACAAGCAACCTCTGCCAAAGAGGGGCATCTGTAGACACCCCACCTTCGGCTACACTGTTAGTAGAGATAGCTGGAAGAATGGAGGACCATACCTCCAAATCCCAAATCCAAACTCAGCCAAACTCACCCTTGTAAGCCACATTCCATAGCCCAGTTCAAGCCTGAACCCAGTCAACCCAGTCCTAAACATCAGCCTGAAAAAACCCCCCATAAGAAAAGCCAGTCAAAAAAATCTCAAAAAAGTCAAACTCACTGAGTCAACCGACTGAGTCAACCCGCTGAGTTAACCCACTGAGTCAACCCGCTGAGTCAACCCGTCGAGTCAAAACACCGAGTCAACCCGTCGAGTCAAATCACCGAGTCGACCCGCTGAGTCAACTCACTGAGTCGACCCAGTGAGTCAAACAGCAGCCCCGAGGGTGCGACCGTACCTAGCTGGAAATCGAGGAACGGCCGTACGGGCGGCCCATAGCAGGCCGCACAAAAATAATTACGAGCTCTGCCACTGCTCGCTGCTATAAATACCCCCCTCCCCTTCTCATTTCAGCATCCCTTCAAGTCCAGCCAGTCCGGGTGCGGTCCGAGTCCTCCTTCACCCCTTAGCCCATTTTCCCACCAAGGAGAGCCCGAGTGAGGAGAGCCTAGCCCTGGTCCAGCCCAGTCTGACCACTGGTCCAAGCCTCCCAAGCCATCCAAGTCTTGATCCAGCCACTCGAAGCCAATCCTTGCGACACCTCCGTCCATTCAGCTACTCTTTTCCAGCATCATCTCATTTGCATCTAGCATAAGTGCAACATTTACTTTTCTTCCAACCCCCCTGCTTCACTGCAAGCACCTTGATTCTTCAAGCACACTGCATATGTCTTAAATTAAGCACCTGTCAGTTCGAGCGTATGCTCTAAGCTTGCCCGTTGTTGGAACCTGCCCATCAGAAACTCTTACTGTTCAGACCTGCATTCATACTTCACCATAAAACACCTTGATCATTCAAGCACACTGCATACGTCTTACATTAAGCACCTGTCAGTTCGAGCGTACGCTCTGGGCTTGCCCGTTGTTGGAACCTGCCCATCAGAAACTCTTACTGTTCAGACCCGCATTCATGCATCATGTCATCCATGAGAATATACGAGGATTAAACTAGACTTTCAAGATTAGTTCGATTTTGTGAAGTAGAGACCGTACTTCGGTACGAGCAGTGTGTGGGGTGCTTAACCTCTTCCCACCCTGTAACCGTGATCCCTTACCTTGAATCTCTGGCCGCAGATCAAAAGGAGTCATTTTAGAGGAAGGAATCTTGGATCCCCTTCTCTAACATTTCTACGGGGTCTAGCCGACTGTAGATTCGAAGTAATTGGCTAGTGGCGACTCTGGTCTTATATAAACTCATTTAAACACATCCAGCTTAACACCACAACCAAACAAAGCCCTCGAGAACGAGGCAAGCCAGTGGCACAAACGACGATTTCGCACTCACGCATCCTCCTCTCCTTCTTTTCCCGAAAGGGGAAGGGACGAGAACGTCGTGTGGGAGCGCGGAAAACAGCGAGGGTCCACAAGATGGGCAAGTTGTGCCCCTGACTGGCTGGAATTGAAGCGGGCAGGTTGTGCCCCTGGTTGGGAGCAGGTATCAGAGTGACCTGATCCTGAAGCTGCTGTATTTGACTTCCTTCTTCATCTTCATCATTTCCTTCTTCTTCTGGAGGCTTAGACGCTTCAAGAATTTGATCCCATCGAATGGGGGGCCACGTGGCCCAAACTAGGCTCATCGGGAGGCCTTTGTGTAGTGCAGTCGGTTAATTCCCTCCCGGGTCTTTGCAAGGTTCTCCTAGCTTGACGAATTGGATGGGTGAGCACCGAAATTTCTTCCTTCTTTTGTCCATGAAGATTGCCCTGTACCCGAGTCCCCATTTGTGTTGGTTATATATCAGCGGTACCTTTCTAGACTTGAAATGATTCTTCATTCGGTATTTGAGGCTCAGACGTTCTGCCGGTGAAAAGACACGGTCCACCCTTATCAGTTCTGGATTGGCGATAGAATTCACAGTCTCGAATTCGAAATTGTGAAACGGGATGTCTTCTTCAGAGTGCTGGATATCGATGACTGGGATGTCTGGTTCAGTGGCAGCAGCATTGGAAGGAATGATGAGCTCCTTCTCTGCATGGATAGAGATTACTTGATTTCCACAGATGTATTTCACTCGTTGATGCAGGGTTGATGGCATAGCTCCAACCTTGTGCAGCCAAGGTCGTCCGAGCAGCATGTTGAAAGAGGCTGATATATCCAGAATTTGGAATGTGATGGTGGAGACTTCCGGACCTATCTATACCTCTATGTTAACCTCCCCTTCCACTGATCAACGGGTGTTGTCGAATGCTCTGACGCATATGGTGCTAGGTCGGAATGAAGAAGGATTGATTCCCAGACGTTCCGCGGTCTTGAGTGGGCATACATTTAAGCTGGAGCCATTATCGATAAGGACCAGTGGGACATAGAGGTCTTTGTATCGTAAGGCTATGTTGAGGGATCGCCCATGATCGCGTCCTTCTGGTGGCAACTCATTATCGGTGAAGGTGATGGCCCGTGGAGCCAGGAGTTGTCCAATCATCAATGCTATCATCTCTGGTGCCGTATCGGAGGAGACGTGAGCATCACTCAAGGTTTTGCTAAACATTTCTCGGTGTATGCGAGATGTGCAGAGTAGCTCCCATACTGAGATTTGAGCAGGGATTGACTTGAGCTGAGTGGCCACATCATATGCGGCTTCATTTTTGTTGCCGAGGCCTGAGAGAGCGCCTTTGGGATCTCCTTTGTTTTGATTATCTCTTCGGATGCAACGCCCATTGGAATTCATGTTTCCCACTTCCGCACATTTTGGATAGTGCCATGGGACCTCTTTATAATTTTCCTCACCTTTGCCCTCTAGGACCACAGGTTCTTGTGATGGTGCTAGTGTGGGTACCAGATCTTCCTCGTACGGAGATTTTACCTTGAGAACCACATTGTTGCCTATGCTGAAGGAGTAATATCGAGGCCTGTCTTCATAGATCACATAAGGTCGCGGTCCTGGCTTGACCGTTCCTGGAGCAGGAGGCTCCCATGGAATGAATACTGGTCCTCTTGATATGGCAGGAGGTTTCTCTGTTCGTCCCAGCTGCCGTAGTGTGATTGACATGCCTCCAGGGTTTGCCCCTTGCAATATGACTGGCTCGATTGGAGGAGCTCCTTCCAAAACAATGGGTTCTTGCTGCTGATGAGTATAATCCCTCTATTGCGGATTGGATCGTTCCTGTGCTGAAATTGCCCCTCGCAAGACGACAGGTTTGTATACGGGCTCGATGCATGACTGTGCTCCTTCCAGGATGACTGGCTCCCAACATGAATGGCTGTAAGGTGCTCCTTGCACAACTCACACATCATATGGAAGTGTTCCTTCGAGTACTACTGGCTCGGAGACTGAAGGAGGAAAGGGACTTGCCCCTTGCATGATCGGAGGAGGATTTGTTGGCCCATAAGTGTAGGCATGAATGGATTGGATAGGGGAGAAGAAGCGATCGAGGCGTTCTCCTTCTTCTATGCTGTTGACGGTGGGGCCTCGAGACGAACTGGGGTCCGTCGGATGTTGAGGCAGAGGATTCTGAAGAATGTTGGTGGAAGCTACTGCAGGAGTTCCAGGGACCGAAATGACAATCTTTCGGTCATCGATCAGGTCTTGTATGGCATTCTTCAAAGTAAACCATCGATCAGTGGTGTGGCCAGGCCCTTGATGGTGGCACAGTACTCATTTTCTCGGTAGTTTGGAGGCAGAGGCAGAGGATGAGGAGGAGGCCTAGGTGTCATCAGAGTGAGTAACTGCTTTTGTACCAGCATAGTCATGACTTGACTAAGTGGCTGAGTAAGTGGAGTGAACTTCCTGAACTCCTTGTAATTTTGCCTATTCTGGTACGGGTATTGACCGTTTCCTCTGAACTGCTGCTGCTGTCGAGGTGGTTGTGGCTGTGGTTGAGGATTCGGTCATGGTTGATACCTCTGAGGTTGATGCTGAACTTGATTCTGCTGATGCTGTTGATGTCCCTGTGGGGGAGCGTATTGATTACCCTGAGCAGTGGTGCTGATGTTGTTTACCTCTGTCAGGCGAGGAGGAGAACCGCTACGGTTTCCGTTCCCATATCCGATGGGTCTTCCCTCCACTCTGTTCCTCTTGACTGGAGTGGATTGATGAGGCCATGGGGAGATCATCCTGGCACAGATTCCTGCTTCGACTTGTTCTCCAGCACGGATCAACTGTGAGAAATTCGCATATGGATGCGAGATGAGATATCCAGATATGCCCGGATATGTTGAATGAACAATCATGGAGATTTGTTCTTCGTCGTCGATAGGTGTCCGCATTCTGGCTGTCATAGCTCGCCAACGTCCCACATAAGCTGATAGTGTTTCATCACTCCTTTGCCTAAGAGCTGCGAGGTCGGCTCTTCTGGGTGCCATGTTGAGATTGTACGCGAATCTGTCGACGAAAGCCTGGGAAAGTTGTTCCCATGTCCTGATGCGGTGGCAGTCCAATGAGGTGTACCAATCTAGGGCATCGCCCTTCAGAGATTTTTGGAACAAACGAATGAGGGCCCCTTCATTTCCTGATATTGCACTCAGCTCTCTATAAAAGGCCTTGAGATGTGCTGTGGGACAACCGCTGCCATCGTATCTTTTGAATTTTGGTACCTCAAAGTTTTGAGGTACTTGAGCATCTGGGAAAGGACACAGGTCTCTGAACTTGGTCAAAGGTAGATCGATTCCTTGTTGTCGCTGAAGCTGATTTTGTAAGATCTGGAACTGCTCCCGCAACTCGTCCAGTCCTGAATGATCTGTTTGAGCGACTGGTGCCTCTTGGAGTAAGGCACGTTCTTCTTCGGCATAGTGGTCAATGTCTTCAACCCTATGGGTTTGCTGAAAAGCAACCGCAGGTTGCTGAAGTTGATTTGATGATTGAACTAGATTCGGATGAACTTGTGCTTGAAAGGATGTAACTGAATTGGAGACTGTACTGAAGGTTGAATTGGAACTTGCTGGAAATTAACTAGAGATTGCTGAATTGAAGATTGCTGGAAATTAACTGGAGTTTGCTGAATTGAAGATTGCTGAAAATTAACTGGGATCCCATCGGCGGGGATGTGCTGGAATTGAAAAGTGCTCCTGTTTGCAGGAGGCTGAGATGCTGGGAAGTGACCCCCTTGTTGGGTATTCGCCACTGTCCGCTGATTGATGTGGGCTTGACACTGACCCCCATTGTGGAAATTCGCCAGTGCTGTCCCTGTTGCTGGAAATCGAATTGAAATCCCATCGGCGGGGATGTGCTGAAATTGAAAAGGGGTCCCCTCGGTGGGGACATGCTGAGATCTACTGAGACTGTTATTTGCAAGATTGACTAGAAGCTGATTGGAAGTCCCTGCGACGGGAGTGCTCTAAGATGGCCCTGTCGTCGCGGGGAGGTATTGAGGAGGATGCCCCATAGCGAAGGGTTGAGACGGCTGCTGTCGGTAGTCTTGGGCAAACTCCGATGGTTGTGCTTGATTTGAACTGGAGGCCGGAAGGACCCGGCATGGCTGCTGAGATTGCTGAACTGGGCCAACCTGATTGTTGGCAGCTGCGGTGGCTTGTGCTTGCATGAATTGTAAGAGCATTTCTTGCATTGCTTTCATTCCTTGTGCCAATTCTTGTATGATTGGCGTATTATCAATGGGTTGTTGCGCTTGAGGTTGCGCTTCGGTCATCTCAAGAGCAGGGAAGAGATGAGTTTCTTCTTCGTGGTCGGACATGGCTTGCTGTGCCCGAGTGCGGATTATGCTGCGGAAGGGAAGTTGCTTCCGAGCACGTTGAGCCCGAGGAGGCGCAATGGTGAGGACTATACTCTACTCTTTTTGGGTTTTGGGATTTTCTATTTTTTTTTGGTTTTGGGATTTTCTATTTTTTTTGTTTGTTTTGGATAGAATGCTATGCAGATGAGATTGTATGAGGACTAATGACTTTCAAGTATGGGAAGGATTCTGTTTTACAAGTTGGATCACAACTAGTGGGACTAGCTCTTCCCCAGTGGAGTCACCATTCTGTGGACCCTCGCCGTTCCGCGCTCCCACACGACGTTCTTGTCCCTTTCCCTTTCGGGAAAAGAAGGAGAGGATGCGTGAGTGAGAATCGCCGTTTGTGCCACTGGCTTGCCTTGTTCTCGAGGGCTTTGTTTGGTTGTCATGTTAAGCTGGATGTGTTTAAATGAGTTTGTATAAGACCAGAGTCGCCACTAGCCAGTTACTTCGAATCTACAGTCGGCTAGACCCCGTAGAAACGTTAGAGAAGGGGATCCGAAGATTGCTTCCTCTAAAATGACTCCTTTTGATCTGCGGCCAGAGATTCGAGGTAAGGGATCACGGTTACAGGGTGGGAAGAGGTTAAGCACCCCACACACTGCCCGTACCGAAGTACGGTCTCTACTTCACAAAATCGAACTAACACTTGAAAGTCTGTTTTAATCCACGTACATTCTCATAGATGACATGATGCATAAATGCAGGTCTGAACAGTAAGAGTTTCTGATGGGCAGGTTCCACTAACAGGCAAGCCTAGAGCATACGCTCAAACTGACAGGTGCTTTATGCGGAATGCATGCTGTGTGTTTGAATAATCAAAGTGCTTGCAGTGAAACAGGGGGGTTGGAAGAAAAGTAAATGTTGCACTTATGCTAGATGCAAATGAGATGATGCTGGAAAGAAACAGCTAGATGGACGGAGGTGTTGCAAGGGTTGGCTTCGAGTGGCTGGATCAAGACTTGGATGGCTAGGGAGACTTGGGCCAGTGGTCAGGCTGGGCTGGACCAGGGCTAGGCTCTCCTCACTCGGGCTCTCCTTGGTGGAAAAATGGGCTAAAGGGTGGAGAAGGAAACTCGGAACGGACGGGCTCTCTCTGGGTTGGATTGTGTGTTGAAATGAGAAGGGGAGAGGAGTATTTATAGCAGAGGGCAGGGGCAGTTCTCGTAAATAAGTTTGGACGGCCCCCTGTGGGCCGCCCGTACGGACGCTCCTTAATTTCCAGCGCGTGGTACTGTCATTTCTCGGGGCTGCTGTTTTGACTCGGTGGGTTGACTCGGTGAGTTGACTCAGCGAGTCGACTCGGTGATTTGACTCGGCGGGTTGACTCGGCGGGTTGACTCGGTGTTTTGACTCGACGGGTTGACTCTGTGTTTTGACTCAGCGGGTTGACTCAGCGGGTTGACTCAGTGAGTTTGACTTTTTAGGATTTTTTGACTGGTCTTTCTTATGGGGGGCTTTTTAGGCTGATGTTTAGGGGTGGGTTGACTGGGTTTGGACTTGGGATTTGTGGGTATGGTCCTCCATTCATCCAGCTATCTCTACCAACAGTGTAGCCGAAGGTGGGGTGTCTACACTAGGAATGGTTGGCCTAGAATGACGGGAACTTGAGTGCATGCATTTGTAACCGCTTGTGTATCGAGAACGATAAAGTCTACCGGGTAGTAAAACTTATCGATTTAGACTAACACATCCTCAATTACTCCTCTCGGTATTCTAACGAAGCGATCCGCAAGTTGTAAAGTTATCTTGGTGTGTTTTAATTCACCAAGTCCAAGTTACTCATATACCGAGTAGGGAATCAAGTTAACACTAGCCCCTAGATCGAGAAGTGCTCTATTGATCTGGAAGTTACCTATCATGCAAGAGATTGTAGGGCTTCCAGGATCTTTGAATTTGGGGGGAGTGTTATGTTGTATGATGCCACTCACTTGTTCTATAAAAAATGCTCTCTTGTGCACGTTTTGCTTACACTTTACGGTACATAGATCCTTTAGAAATTTGACATTAGCATCCAATAAGGGAATGTTGATTTGACTTGTTGGAAGACTTCTAGGATGTCCTGATTTTCACTTGGCCTTTTTGTTGAGACAAGACGTTGGGGGAATGGGGCCACGGGTTTATACACACGCTCCGACTCTTTATCTTGTAAAGCATTGTTCAATTCACCTTTACTCTTACAATCAACCGGGTCATTAGGCTTTGTGGCCTTTACTGGTTCAGATTTTTCAATTATTTTTCCACTTCTAAGAGTGGTGATGGCTTGAACATGTTCCATATGAGGATGGGTTGAAGCATTGGTGTTTGTTTCCAATTGTTCCTTAGGGTTAGGATAAGATTGGGTCTAAACAGTCCATTTCTCCCTAACTCCAGGTGTGTCTCAATTCTTTCAACCGAAATTTTAAGTTCATTCATGGCTTGCATGTTGGACTGATTTATTTGAGTTTATCTAATCATGAACGCGTTCAACGTATCCTCAAGAGTGCTCTTTTGAGGAGGCCCTTGGGACGCATTGTTTATATTTGCCATGGGTCCATTTCTCCCATTAAAATTTGGTTTACACCGCCGCTCAGGATTAGTCAAGTTAGAATTTGGTCCACTAAAGGGGCGTTGGTAAGCATTTGTAACATTCGATTGAGTTTGCAAGATATCTTGAAACGTAGGGATTGTTGGGCAATCTTTTATCAAGTGAACATCACTCTCACAAATTCCACATACACTCTCAACAGCCTCACCAATGGTTATCATGTTAACACTCCTCAATTCTATGGCCTCAACCTTCTTTGAGACCCGCCACCTTTGAATTTAAATCATCCTCCCCATCCAATACATGTATTCCTTTCTCTCTTGGGGTTGACTTGGGATTTCTAGTTGGATTAGAGATGTCCCAAGATTGGGCATTCTTGGCTAGCATATCAAAGTAATCCCAAGCATCATTGGGTGCTTTGTTCAAAAACTCACCATTGCACATCATTTGGACAAATTGGCGCATGTTTGAACTCAATCCGGCATGGAAAAGGTCAATCAAGCGCCACTTTTCAAAACCATAGTGTGGGCACTCTAATAAAAGATCCTTGAAGCTCTCCCAACATTGAAAAAATGTTTCATCTCCTTTTTGGGAGAAGTTCATGATAGTCTATCTTAGTGCATTGGTTTTATGAACCGGGAAGTACTTTTTAAGGAACTCCCGGGTCATTTCAGCCCATGTCCCGATGCTTCTAGGTTTAGGTAATTGAAACCATGCTTTGGCTTTGTCCTTTAGAGAGAAGGGGAACAATTTCAGTTTGATTACATCTTGGGAGACATCATTAAATTGAAAGGGGTCGGCTATCTGTTATAGGCAAATTAAGAGAGATCAACTCAGTTGTTAAGATTGTACACGGACGCCCATTCGACTCTCGAGAACATCTGAGCGAGAGTCGCAGATCGGGTAAATACGGAAGTACTCATTGGACTCTCGAGATCATCTGATCACAAGCCGCAGATCGGGTTAAGTGCAAGATGCCCATCTGACTCTCGAGATCATATGCTCGAGAGTCGTAGGATGGATAAATACGGAGCACCTACTCGCAAGGCGTCGAGCTCCCATAGCCGATGGTCAGATAAAGCAAAGCTTAGATTCCCTTCTTGAACCGCGAGCAGACCTTCTCACAAGTCGTTGAAAGGTGTTACGTCAAAATGAGCGAGCACTTGGACTCGCGACCATGTTTCAACATGCGAACAGCTTTTCTGCGGCGACATCTCTTAGCCTTCAGTACCAGCACCCGATTCCCGTCGAGCAGCTTGTCCAATCCCTTGCGATGTCAGGCAGGGCTACACCCAGTTCGGTGGTTTCCGTCTTGTCGGCGTCTCCTTCCTTTTCGCTGGCTATGACTCCAACTACGGTTTCCAGCTCTACATGAGCGATCAGCGCTATTACTACGCCTACCGGCAGCCTGTATAGGTCGGTTTTGGGCTTATCTTCTTGGGTGGTTCCGGATCTCAAGGGATTGCCATCAAGGAACGTGATTGTCGAAATAAGTCATTGGGTTGGATCTCGTCCCTAAGGATGAGGATCTTATCCCACGAAATCAGCAAGATCTCAGTATCGTACACGAGATCAGCGGGATCTCGATATCTTACGTAACAGATTGAACCGCTTCAGATCTATATAAAGGGATGACTCCATTAAGAGAAAGGTACACACACAATATTCGATCTCTGTCCCATTTTGCCTAGCTACTCTTCTTCTTGCTTTGGCCTGACTTAAGCATCGGAGGGCTAACGGCTAGACCCCAGCCACCCTTAGTTGCTGTCTGTCTTCTTTCAGGATTGGTGAAGGAAATCTCCGTTGGAGAGAAGGTGAACGTCCGGAGGATCCTGTTACAAAATTTGACATTAACACTATCTCCTCAAATTCACTAAGGTGCGCATATGGACTTTCAGAGTTGAATCCAGGGAATTTCGGGAGTAACTTGATAATTCCCGGTTTAAGGTCTACGTTTCCTGCATTATTTGGAAAAACAATGCAGGAAGACATGGTTGTTCTCTCCTGTTGTAGATAATCTCTCAATGTTTTAACCGGAGGAACATAGTGTTCTTCATTCTCATTACGTTCCGTCCTAATTGGTGGTTCATCATGCTCAACATCTTTAACATTATGTGGTTTATTCTCAGCCATGATTTCAGACGATTCAGGATTTCTTAGACGTTTTCTAACTCGTCTGTGATAGACTAGGCTTCAACTAAATCTCCCTCACTTGGAAGTCGCGATGTATGATCACTCTCCCAATGAGGCATAAAACACTAAAAAAACTAACTAATATAAAATCTGAAAACAAAAATAAAAATTAAAAATTAAATGAGTCTAAGTTAGAACGGGGTTACCGGATGAAAGAACCATGTTAGAGAAGAAAAATCCTACAAAACAAACAAAATCTGCTAGTAGTAAAAAATTATGACAAAAACATATTAAAATAATGAATCCTAACCTAACCTATTTAACCTAACTATACCCTAATTACAAAATTCAGAACCGTTAACCTAATCCCCGGCAATGGCGCCAAAAACTTATTTGCTCGCCTCAAGTGCAAGCCTGCGATGTAGAAATAATTCTCGGTAAGACCGAGGTCGATCCGCAGGGATTGTCGTAACAATTTTAAGTTTTATAACTAGGATGGGCTAAATTCAGATTTTTAATGATGGATGGTAATTAAGAACATAAATCTATCTACTTAAGAACTAAATCAAGGAAATAAACACTAGAACGTTAAGGATCCACTAATAATCATTCACAATGCCAATTCAAACCATTCAAACCAATAACACAATTGGAATCAGAGTTCTATCCCTATCTAATCAGAAAATAGAGCAATCAAATCATCATAATGCATCTAACATAGATGGATCATCCACTGATATGGTTCTCTCAGAAACAATTAAGGCATTGGGTTTATTCAATCACACAACCCAATCCTTCACAAAACAGGCAAGGTCACATTCATGATTCTTCCTCGAGCGCCTTGTCACTAGACTTGATTTAGAAGCATGAATTGAACTTCTATTGAACCAAAATCAATACATAAACACCTATCTTAGATTAAATCAAAAGATAAGAATCCCTTCTAGTTTAATTCTAGATAAGCTCTTAGGAAACTTAATTTGTAAGATCCCCTAGCATCCAACATATCATGATGAATCTAGGATCTCTACAACTCAAAATCCTATCAATCAACACCCCCATTAAGCAATCTCAGTAATCAAAACATCCTATTTAAGAGCAATCACAAGAGATAGAAAATTAACTAAAAATACTAACTTTATTTCAAACTTGAACTAGAAGTGTTCTTCATAAAACCAAAAAGTACTTGAACTAATTCGAATTAGACATTATAAATAACTAAAAGCTTCATCTCTTAGTCCTAGCTAAGAGGTTTAACCAACCATTAATAGGTTAAACTAAAACTCAAAGGAAACTAATGAAAAACATGGAAAAATTGAGTTTGGAGGAGTTGTAGACGCTCCACAGCGATCTCCTTCACCTCCCACGACTTCTCAAGCCTTCTATGATGTCTTTAGATCCACCCCTAGGTGTCCTTTTATAGTAGAGAGGCCCTACCACCTCAGAAAGTTCCAGAATTGTGTAAGGACTCCTACAGCGCATGATTTTCAAAGCTTGTTGAGCAAGCTTGCTGGAAAGCTGCTGAAATACACTGGCTACCTGTTGCCCGACCGGTCTAAACCGGTCGGACCACACTGGTCCTTGGTCCAGTGACATATACAGAGGGGTATGAGGGTGGCCGATCGGTCATGACCAGTCGGACCTCATTTCTTCACAATTTCTTTCTTTCTTTCTTCCTCTCTCTCCTCTCCTTGCTTTCTTCTTTCTTTGGCCCACCTTGGGTCTTCATCAAAGGCTCCTAAATATGTCTTTTAAGCATCAATGGAGTGAAGTCTCTCTCTCAATCCTGCATTCACACACAACTAAAAATAACGAAGAACTAAAGAAAAACATGAAAAGTCGGGTTTGGGAGAGTTGTAGACGCTCCACAACGATCCTCTTCACCTCCCACAAGTTCCCAAAGCCTTCTATGATACCTTAGGAACTGTAGACACCCCACCTTTGGCTACACTGCTGGTAGAGATAGCTGGATGAATGGAGGACCATACCCCCAAATCCCATGTCCAAACTCAGCCAAACTCACCCTTGTAAGCCCCAGTCCATAGCCTAACTCAAGCCTGAACCCAGTCAACTCGCCCCTAAACATCAGCCTGAAAAACCCCCATAAGAAAAGCCAGTCAAAAAATCCTTAAAAAGTCAAACTCATTGAGTCAACCCACTGAGTCAACCCGCTGAGTCAACTCGCTGAGTCAAATCACCGAGTCAACCCGCTAAGTCAACCCGTCGAGTTAAATCACCGAGTCGACCCGCTGAGTCAACCCACCGAGTCAACCCACTGAGTCCAAACAGTAGCCCCGAGGCATGTCCGTACCACGCGCTGGAACCCGAGGAGCGTCCATACGGGCAGCCCCCTGGGGGCCGCCCAAAATTATTTATGAGAACTGCCACTCTCCAACGCTATAAATACCCCCTTCCCCTTCTCATTTCGACATCCAATCCAACCCAAGCCAATCCTCCGAAGCCAGCCCGAGTGCACTCCACCTCACCACCCTTTAGCCCATTCCTCCACCAAGGAGAGCCCGAGTGAGGAGAGCCTAGCCCTGGTCCAGCCCAGCCTGACCATTGGTCCAAGTCTCCCAAGCCATCCAAGTCTTAATCCAGCCACTTGAAGCCAATCCTTGCGACACCTCCGTCCATTTAGCTACTCTTTTTCCAGCATCATCTCATTCCCATCTAGCATAAGTGCAACATTTACTTTTCTTCCAATCCCCCTGCTTCACTACAAGCACTTTGATTATTCAAACACACAGCATCCATCTCGCATAAAGCACCTGTCAATTCGAGCGTATGCTCTGGGCTTGCCTGTTAATGGAAACCTGCCCATCAGAAACTCTTACTGTTCAGACCTGCATTCATACATTAGTCACCATAAGCACTTTGATTATTCAAACACATAGCATGCATCTCGCATAAAGCACCTGTCAGTTCGAGCGTATGCTCTGGGCTTGCCTGTTAATGGAAACCTGCCCATCAGAAACTCTTACTGTTCAGACTTGCATTCATGCATCATGCCATCTATGAGAATGTATGAGGATTAAAAAAAAAGACTTTCAAGTATTAGTTCGATTCTGTGAAGTAGAGACCGTACTTCGGTACGGGCAATGTGTGGGGTGCTTAACCTCTTCCCGCCCTAGTAACCGTGATCCCTTACCTCGAATCTTTGGCCGCAGATCAAAAGGAGTCATTTTAGAGAAAGGAATCTTTGGATCCCCTTCTCTAACGTTTCTACGGGGTCTAGCCGACTGTAGATTCGAAGTAACTGGCTAGTGGCGACTCTGGTCTTATATAAACTCATCTAAACACATCCAGCTTAACACGACTACCAAACAAAGCCCTCGAGAACGAGGCAAGCCAGTGGCACAAACGACGATTCGCATGCATGCACCTCTTCTTCTTTTTCAGAAAGGGAAAGGAAGGACGTCGTGTGGGAGCGAGGAACGGCGAGGGTCCACAGGAACATACCTTAAATGTCCTTTTAAAATGGAGAAGCCCCACTGACTCAGAAAGTTCCAAAATCCGCGTAGTACTTACGCAGCATATGAAATTTCAGAGCTTGAAGAACAAGCTTCTTCTAAATTTTTGAATGGTCGACCGGTCGGGTGACCTGTTGTGGTCTCTGGCCGACTGGTCGGATGACTAGTCGTCGACCCATCTTTTTAGTCCAATGAGTTTTCTCTAAAAACTCCACAGCTCCAGGAAAATACTGACCGATCGGACGACCGATCGTCAGTGGTGGCCAACTGATCGGACGACCGGTCGGTTTCTTCTGTTTTTAGTCCATCAAGGTCAACTGCAAAGTCGCCTTCTGACTTGAATTTTTGACCAGTCGAATGACCGGTCGGCAGTGCATTTTTCTACAACTTTTCTTCTTTCTTCTCTTTCTCCCTTGCATCTTTCTTCCACCATTTGACACTTAATCTTTTGATTTTCAATGTATATGTTCGCTCGCCTCAAGTGTAAGGCTGCGATGTAGTAATAAATCTCGGTAAGACCGAGGTCGATCCACAGGGAAATAGAAACAATCTCCATAACTACTCCAACAACTCAGTTTTTGGAAGAAATTCATATTAATTGGGTAATTAACTAAACAGTAACTTTAATAAAAAAAAATTAATAATTCAAAGTACTAAGGCATTCAAGGATCCACTTGTAGTAATCCCATGTCAAGTCAATCAATCCAAGTAGAGAACACAACTAGATTCAAAGTCTTATCTCTCATCTAGTTGGAAAATTAAGCATTCACACACATTCAATCCAAATCAAGTTGAACTTCCAAGTTCTAGTCCCATTCAATCAATATAGAATTCAAAACCATAGCCTGCGGAGTAATAGCCATGCCTATGGACTATGGCCTGCTCAAGGGTTACTATAATTCGAATCTAAACAAGCATTATATGATAATCTCAGAGAATTGCAAGGAACTCATGTCCGGAGCACATGAACTCTCGTAAAACATCTCAAACTACCACTTTTGGAAACTAGAACATAAGAAAAATTCAAACTTGAATTGAAATAACTTGAATTAAACTGAATACAACATGGAATTGGCTACAAGCTTCACCTCTCAGCCTTAGCTGAGAGGTTCTAGCCGAGCATTTTCATGCTACAACTAAAAACTCTTAATGAAAGCATAAAACTAGAAAAACCGGAAATAGAAGAGTTGCAGACGCTCCACGACAGCTTCCTCTCTCCAAAACCACGTCCCTTAGCTTCTCTGATGACCTAGGAAGAGCCCCTAGGTGTCCTTTTATAGTAAGAAACCTCCCTTGCGTCGGAAACATCCAGAATCTGCGAAAGGTTACGCAGTGCGCAGCAGTTTTCAGAGTCCCGATTTAGAAAGGACTCAGTTTACGCAGGGCCGACCGGTCTAGACCGGTCGGACTGATCTTTTACACATTCCAGGGAGCACAGCCGACCGGTAAAGACCGGTCGGGCTCGTTTAAACAAGATGGACAGCGTGCATAGCCGACCGGTCAAGACCGGTCGGGCTTCATTCTTGCTTCTAGTATACATGGCCGACCGATCAAGACCGGTCAGTCTGGCTTTCTCCTTTCTTCAGTGCACATGGCCGACCGGTCAAGACCGGTCAGCTCTCTTCATTTTGTTCTTCTTTCTTTCTTTTCTCCTCTCTTTGCTTTATTCTTTCTTCGGTCCTCTTTCATCCTTCATCCACTGGCTCCAAAGGCTTCCTTTTAATCCCTAATTGAATGAAGTCCGCTCTCATCCCCTATAATCACAAAACATGTGTTAGATGGGCCTTTCAATCATGAAAATCATGCAAATCATGTCATGTAATGGGCAATGCAATGTATAAATTGAAGGTTCAACACACACCCCAACCAGCTTTTTGCTAGTCCCGAGCAAAACATGCGTGAAACAATTCAAACCTCCAAACCCAACTCTCCTTTGGAACTCATGATTCTATCCATTCCAAGGTGTATAAGTATAAAATTTGGAAAAATTAGGTGATATAAGCTGAAACCCTTAGACTCTCAAAACATAAAAGGTGTCTACATGAAATTCCCGCTGACTGATTGATAAATAGAAGAACTCGAACAAATTCAACCTAGTGTGCATAGTGAAAGTTCATCTCATGAGTTCCTAGGATCATCTTCTCCATAGATTAAGTAAACCAAGGATCTTAAGGTGCACAGAGCAACAACAAGCCTATGACAAGAATTTGCCTTACCGTCCTTCCGACGGCTTTCACACTACGTCCCATTTCCGACTTTGGTTACGGTTCGACCATCCCCCATTGGTAATAGGTAGCCCTTTTCGGAATTTTCCACCATTTTTCTTTCCTTCCCGATTTCATCCTTTCTTTCCTTTTTCTTTTAAATTAGATAGGATTTTTAAAAATCCATACCTGTCATTATTTTCCCATGGACAAGGATGGACAAAATACCCCGACTTGGCTGCTCAACACCTTTAAATCGAAGTCTAGCTAATCCACAAATCACATAAACCTGTCAACTCATGAAAATCGTGTAATGTGAACTTGGTGTAAAGGTGTTCAAATTTTCTATCAATCACAACAATAGGGGAACTAACATATAAAACCATTATGTCGGGAGAAAATCAAGACCTACAACATCACACACTTCGTATCTCCTCTTCTTATACTCATAGCATCTCAAATGTATAGAAACAAGATTTTCTAAAAGAGTTTTGAGATGTTAGAGAATTCGAAAAAAATTTGTGCATATGAAGCTCGGAATGTTGTAATATGCTAGATGAGGAATCTCATCTCACCCCCAACCAAATCTTACATTGTCCTCAATGTAAAAAGATATTCAAGTAGCATGAACATGAGAGCAATGATAAAATATGAGAGAGTGAGAATCAATAGTACTTGAGGGAGCGATCATGGAAGTCTCCAACCCAACAACTAAAACCTACTAAAACAATAAAACTAAAGAAAACCTACCTATGCTATACCTCCATCAGACTAGGAGATCAATCATCCTGATAGACAGGATCATTCAGAGTGATGGACATATCCTCTGAATCAAATTTCTCAACAAATGGTTTAAGGCGTTGTCCATTAACTTTAAAACAGTTACCATTTGCTGTATTTTCAATTTCAACAGCCCCATGAGGAAAAATTTCTTTGATAATATATGGGCCGGTCTATCGAGATCGTAATTTTCCCCAAAAAAGGTGAAGTCGGGAATTATACATGAGTACTTTCTGTCCTTCATGGAAAGATTTCCTGAAGATGTGTTTGTCATGGAAAGCCTTCATCTTACTCTTGTAAATTCTCGAGTTCTCATATGCATCGTTCTGGATTTCATCAAGCTCATTTAATTGGAGTTTGCGAAGCGAGCTAGCCTTGTCTATGTCAAAATTTAAAGCCCGAATTGCCCAATAGGCTTTGTGTTCTATCTCCACAGGCAAGTGGCAAGCTTTCCCATAGACAAGTCTATAAGGGGACATTCCAATGGGTGTCTTGTAGGCGGTACGGTGAGCCCAAAGTGCATCATCTAATCTTAGGGACCAATCCTTGCGATCCGGTCTCACCGTCTTTTCTAAAATCTGCTTGATTTTCCTATTGGAGATTTAAGCTTGCCCACTCGTTTGTGGGTGGTATGGGGTACTCACTTTGTGCCTAATACTATATTTCTTCATTAAAGTTTCGAAAGGTCTATTGCAAAAGTGAGAACCACCATCACTAATGATGGCCCGAGGCGTCCCAAATCTAGAAAGTATGTTTTCTTTGAGGAACTTGAGAACCGTACGATGATCGTTGGTTCTACATGGGATAGCCTCTATCCATTTAGACACATAGTCTACGGCAAGCAAAATATAGACATGTCCGAAAGATGAGGGGAATGGTCCCATGAAATCGATGCCCCAACAGTCAAAGACTTCAAGATGTTGAATTGGGGTGAGAGGCATCATATTTCGACGGGATAATCCTCCTAACTTCTAGCAGCGCTCGCACGCTTTGTAAAACTCGTGGGTATCCTTGAATAACGTAGGCCAATAAAAACCACACTGCAGAATTTTCGCAGTTGTTTTCTTGGCTGAAAAATGACCCCCACATGCTTGATCATGACAAAAGGAGATGACTGAATTGTGTTCATCATCAGGGACACATCTCCTTATAATTTGATCTGGGCAATATTTAAACAATAGAGGTTCATCCCAGAAAAATCTGCGCACTTCCCTTAGAAATTTATGTTTGTCTTGCGCAGTCCAATGAATTGGCATCGCACCTGTGGAAAGATAATTAGCTATATCAGCGTACCACGGTGGATGCATAGCAACAAAGAGTTGCTCATCAGGGAATGAGTCCTCAATAGGTGACTCGTCAGTGGAATTTGGTAGGACTAGACGGGATAGATGATCCGCCACCACATTTTCTACCTCCTTCTTGTCTTTGATCTCCAAGTCAAACTCTTGAAAGAGTAGGATCCATCTAAGAAAACGGGGCTTAGCATCCTTCTTAGAAAGAAGGTATTTCAGCGCCGCATGATCCGTATAAACAATGACTTTGGATCCTATTAAGTATGGCCTGAATTTGTCCAAGGCAAAAATGACAGCTAGGAGCTCTTTCTCCGTAGTCGAATAATTAACTTGGGCGGGATTCAAGGTCCTACTTGCGTAGTAGATAACATGGGGCTTCTTATCCTTCTTTTGGCCTAACACCTCCCCAATAGCAAAATCGCTCGCATCACACATCAACTCAAAAGGAATGGACCAACCTGGTGGTTGCATGATAGGAGCGGTTGTCAACATGTCTTTTAGCTTTGAAAAAGCTAATTGACATTCGGCACTCCACTCAAATTGGTTCTCCTTTTGTAGAAGGTTGCATAAAGGCCTTGAGATATGACTAAAATCCTTTATAAATCTTCGATAGAAACCGGCGTGTCCAAGGAAGGACCGCACATTGCGTATGCTTTTGGGTGGTGGTAGATTGGAAATTATGTTAATTTTTGCCCTGTCTACCTCTATTCCATTGGACGAGATGATATGTCCAAGGACTATTCCTCTTTGTACCATGAAATGGCACTTTTCCCAGTTTAATACAAGTTGCTTCTCCTCACACCTCATCAAGACCAACTTCAAGTGGTTGAGACACTCATCAAATGTACTACCAAAAACAGAAAAGTCATCCATGAATACCTCAAGAAACTCACCCACCATGTCCGAGAAAATACTCAACATGCATCGTTGGAATGTGGCGGGTGCATTACATAACCCGAATGGCATCCTTCGGTAAGCGAAGGTGCCAAACGGGCATGTAAATGTGGTTTTCTCTTGGTCTTCTGGAGCTATCTCAATTTGGTTGTATCCGGAATAGCCATCTAAGAAGCAATAATAGGAATGGCCTGCCAACCTCTCCAAAATTTGATCCATAAATGGGAGAGGGAAGTGGTCTTTCCTAGTAACCGTGTTGAGCTTCCTATAATCAATGCACATACGCCAACCGGTGGTCACCCTAGTCGGTATAAGCTCGTTGTTGGCGTTTTCAATGATGGTAATACCGGATTTCTCGGGGACAACTTGGGTAGGACTCACCCATTGGCTATCTGAGATGGGGTAGATAATACTCACATCCAATAGTTTTAACACCTCGGCTTTGACAACCTCCATCATGTTTGGATTTAACTGTCTTTGAGGTTGTCTAGTCATTTTTACGTTTTCTTCAAGGTGTATTCGGTGAGTACAAACCAAAGGATCTATCCCTTTGAGATCCGCTATTGTCCAACCTATGGCTTCCCTATGTTCTTTGAGTAACTCAATCAACTTGAGCTCTTGGTCTTTCTCTAGGTGGGAGGCAATGACAACTGGGAACGTTTCCTCTTGACCCAAATATACGTATTTAAGCTCGGATGGCAATGGTTTGAGGTCAAGCTTCGGTGGTTTGATGTTAGACGGTAGAGGCCTTGATGTGGTTGGTGGTAGTTTCTCAAAATGGGGCCTCCACCGGCTAATATCAACTACCGGTCTTTCTATATTTAATGCCTGCACAATCTCACTAATGATGGGGTCTTCAGAATCCATGAAATGTGCTAGGCATGTCTCCAAGCTTTCTAGTGGTTCCAATTGGAGGAGTTCCTCTTCTTCAAAAGTTTCAAGCATGTTTACTTCAAAGAACTCATCATCATCGACATCCCTATGTCTTTTGCCCAAGTGAAACACATTCACCTCTAGTGTCATGTTTCCAAAAGATAGTTGCATCACTCCATTCCGGCAATTGATGATTGTGTTTGATGTAGCAAGGAATGGGCGGCCTAATATTACCGGTATTTGGGTGCTAGCATCCAACACCGGTTGTGTGTCCAAGACGATAAAATCTACCTGATAGTAGAATTTGTCAACTTGGACTAGAACATCCTCAACTATCCCCCTCGGTACACGGATAGATCTATCAGCAAGTTGCAACGTGGTTTTGGTGGGTTTTAATTCACCAAGACCCAATTGCTCATATACCGAGTATGGGATCAAGTTTACACTCGCCCGCAAATCTAACAAGGCACGCTCAATCCGGTAGTCTCCAATAATACATGAAACGGTGGGACTACCGGGATCTTTGAATTTTGGGGGGGTCTTTTGAGTGAGGATGGCACTCACTTGCTCAGTTAAGAAGGCCTTTTGCTGCACATTATATTTGCGTTTTGTTGTGCATAGATCTTTTAGAAACTTGGCATAAGAGGGGATTTGTTTGATGGCATCAAGCAAAGGGATATTAATCTTGACTTGTCTGAAAATCTCTAGAATATCATGAGAATTTGGGAGAGATTTTAGGGCAACCAATCTTGAAGGGAATGGTGCCACGGGCTTGTAAATGCGTTCCGGTTGTTGTGGGGCTAAGTTAGATCCATCTTCATCCTCAGAATTTACCGGATCATTAGGCTCATCGGCCTTCACCGGAATAGTTTTGTCAATTTGTTTACCACTTCTAAGGGTGGTGATGGATTTAGCTTGCTCCATGTTTTGGTTGGGAGGATTAGGGATGCTCACTTCATGTACTTGCTTTGGATTAGGTTGAGGTTGGGTCGGAAAGGTTCCTTCCCTAGCATTCAAGCATCCCTTAATCTCATCAACCGAGGCTTTAAGCTCTTGGAACATTTGCTGATTCGATTGATTGATTTGCGTTTGCCTTTGCATAAACGCCTTCAAAGTATCCTCCATTGAGAACTGAGGTGGGGCCATATTTTGCATGGGTGGCCCTCTTTGAAAATTGGTTGGATTGCTTGTAGGAGCATTCTTCCAACTAAAATTTGGGTGGTTCTTCCAACTCTCATTGTACGTATTACCTACTGGTCCATTGAAAGACCGTTGATAGCCATATGTGGCATTGGCGTGTTCATGTAATACGTCTTGAAATGCAGGAATTGTGGGACAATCTTGCGTAGCGTGTAAATCGGTGAGGCAAATCCCACATATGGTTTCAACAGTTTCATTGGACTTGGGAACTCCACTTTTACTAAGTTCCATGGCTTCAACCTTCCTTGTGAGGTTGGCTATCCTTGCATTCACATCGTCTTCCTCCTTAAGGACATAGATCCCTCCTTTCTCTTGAGTGGGCTTGGAGTTATTGGGTTTATCCGATGTATCCCAAGATTGGGCATTTTCAGCCAACATGTCCAAGTAACTCCAAGCCTCATCTGGATTTTTACTCATAAACTCGCCAATGCACATCATCTCCACAAATCGGCGCATATTGGAACTTAATCCATCATTGAAAAAATTTATGATTCGCCAACTCTCATAGCCATGATGTGGGCAAGCAAGCAGGAGATCTTTAAATCTTTCCCAACATTGAAAGAAAGATTCACCTTCTTTGGCCGAGAAATTCATTATGGCCCTTCGAAGGGTGTTCGTTTTATGAGCCAGGAAGAACTTTTTCAAGAATTCCCGGTTCATCTCAACCCATGACCCAATCGAATGTGGTCTGAGAGAGTGAAGCCAATCCTTGGCTCTTTCTTTCAAAGTGAAAGGAAAAAGTTTAAGTCTGATAGTATCCTCGAAAACATTGGTGTAATGCAAGGTGGCCAACACTTCTTCAAATTCTTTCAAGTGTAAATATGGGCGGTCAGAATCTAGCCTATGAAACTTTGGTAAGAGTTGAATTACACCCGGTTTTATGTCAAAATTTTCACCGTTTGCTGGTAGAACCACGCAAGAGGGTGTAATTGTTCGAGCAGGTTGTAGGTAGTCCCGTAGTGATCTCATTGGAGGAACATTATGTACCTCATTCTCTCCTACTCCTTCCTGATTTGCGTTTGTAGTTGGAGTAGGGGGGGGGGAGGATTCCTTAAAGGTGTCTGTTCCATACTCCCCGAACTTTCACAATGCTCTTGATAATTTCGAACTCGTCTATGAACTGACAATGGTCCAACTAAACCACCTTCAGATTGGAGACGATTCGAGTGATTACGTTCCCAACGGGACATAAACCACTCAACCAAAAATCAAAACTAATCCTAACCTAGAAAACTTAAATCTGAAGTTAATCTGAAAAAAAACTAAGTTAGAAAGGTATCACCTGATGTGTTTGAACTAGAGAAAATTTCCTACAAAACAGAAAAAAAATATGTTAGTTCTAAGAAAATCAGAAAAACCTATCTACTTCCACTTCTACAGCCACTGAAATTAATTGAAAACCGTTATCTAAGTCCCCGGCAACGGCGCCAAAAACTTGTACGCTCGCCTCAAGTGTGAGGCTGCGATGTAGTAATAAATCTCGGTAAGACCGAGGTCGATCCACAGGGAAATAGAAACAATCTCCAAACTACTCCAGCAAATTAGTTTTTGGAAGAAATTCAGATTAATTGGGTAATTAACTAAACAGTAACTTTAATAAAAAAAATCAATAATTCAAAGTACTAAGGCATTCAAGGATCCACTTGTAGTAATCCCATGTCAATTCAATCAATCCAAGTAGAGAACACAACTAGATTCAAAGTCCTATCTCTCATCTAGTTGGAAAATTAAGCATTCACACACATTCAATCCAAATCAAGTTGAACTTCCAAGTTCTAGTCCCATTCAATCAATATAGAATTCAAAACCATAGCCTGCGGAGTAACAGCCATGCCTATGGACTATGGCCTGCTCAAGGGTTACTATAATTCGAATCTAAACAAGCATTATATGATAATCTCAGAGAATTGCAAGGAACTCATGTCCGGAGCACATGAACTCTCATAAAACATCTCAAACTACCACTTTTGGAAACTAGAACATAAGAAAAATTCAAACTTGAATTGAAATAACTTGAATTAAACTGAATCCAACATGGAATTGGCTACAAGCTTCACCTCTCAGCCTTAGCTGAGAGGTTCTAGCCGAGCATATTCACGCTACAACTAAAAACTCTTAATGAAAGCATAAAACTAGAAAAACCGAAAATCACCTCTCAGACACTCCACGACAGCTTCCTCTCTCCAAAACCACGTCCCTTAGCTTCTCTGATGACCTAGGAAGATCCCCTAGGTGTCCTTTTATAGTAAGAAACCTCCCTTGCGTCGGAAACATCCAGAATCTGCGAAAGGTTACGCAGTGCGCAGCAGTTTTCGGAGTCCCGATTTAGAAAGGACTCAGTTTACGCAGGGCCGACCAGTCTAGACCGGTCGGACTGATCTTTTACACATTCCAGGGAGCACAGCCGACCGGTCGGGCTTGTTTAAACAAGATGGACAGCGTGCATAGCCGACCGGTCAAGACCTGGTCGGGCTTCATTCTTGCTTCTAGTATACATGGCCGATCGGTCAAGACCGGTCAGTCTAGCTTTCTCCTTTCTTCAGTGCACATGGCCAACCGGTTAAGACCGGTCTGGCTCCTCTGGCCGACCGGTCAAGACCGGTCAGCTCTCTTCATTTTGTACTTCTTTCTTTCTTTTCTCCTCTCTTTGCTTTATTCTTTCTTCGGTCCTCTTTCATCCTTCATCCACTGGCTCCAAAGGCTTCCTTTTAATCCCTAATTGAATGAAGTCCGCTCTCATCCCCTATAATCACAAAACATGTGTTAGATGGGCCTTTCAATCATGAAAATCATGCAAACCATGTCATGTAATGGGCAATGCAATGTATAAATTGGAGGTTCAACAGTATACAAAGTGACTCATTAGGCATTGAATTAGTGAAATCTCTCTCTCAATCCTACAATCACAAAACAAGTATTAGAATAGTCTTTTAAACATGCAAACCATACATAATGTGTGATGAATTGGGATTAGAATATGCACAATTTAAAGCTCAACATCAAGCTGAGTATAACAAGACTAATTCTCTGAAAATTGATGGGTTCATGCAAGAACAACTAAGATTCAACCAAAGCACATCTGAAGCCATCAATGATTTGAAAAATTCATTGGCTAGTTGAATCTCATCTTAGCGTTAGAGAGAAAGGCACACTTCTTGCCCAACCTCATCCTAACCCAAGAACCCAATTTAAGATATAAGATCCCAACTCATCCTCCCAACATATGGAGCAAGTTAAAGCCATCACCACCTTCTGAAGTGGTAAAATAATTGACAAGTCTAATCCGGTGAAGGCCTCAAGGCCTAATGATCTGAAAATTACCAATAAGGATGATAGTTCTAGCAACACTCCACATGAGAAAGAATTGAAAAAAATACAAACCAGTTGCTCATTTTCTCCAAGGTTGATTTCACCCAAACCTTTAGACAAGAATTTGAAAATTTTAGAGGTTTTTAAGCAAGTGAAGACCAACATCCCGTTGTTAGATGCTATAAAATAACAGCATCATATACTAATTTTTTTTAAAGAACTTTGTACGATCAAAAGGAAACACAATGTAAACAATAAAGTACTTTTGACTGAGAATTTGAGTGTCATCATCAAACAAGAGGTGCCCTAAAAATATAAGGATCTGGGTAGTCTAACCATATCATGCATCATAGGAGACTACCGGATGGAACAAGCCTTACGCAATTTTAGGGCAAGTGTTAACCTCATCCCATACTCGGTCTACGAACAACATGGTTTAGGTGAATTAAAACCCACTACACCCACATTCCAACTTCCAGATCGATCCATTCGTATATTGAGAGGGATGATTAAGGATGTGCTTATCCAAGTTAATAAATTCTACTACCCAGTGGATTTTATTGTTTTGGATACTCATTTATTATTGGTGTCGGTACACTGTTGAGTGCTTAAATGTGTATATTTTAACCCCATTTCATCACTAACGATGAGTGGTTTTCAAGCTTAAAGACTATTCTAATGCGTGGTTTTGTGATTGCAGGAATGAGAGAAAAGTTCACTCGATCGATAACTAAAAGATTGCATTTAGGAGCCTTGGATGAAGACCCAAGGTGGTCCAAAGAAAGAAGAAAGCAAGGAGAGCAAAGAGAGAAGAAAGAAAGAAGAAAAAGGAGAAAACAAGGGTCTGACTGGTCTTGACTTGTCTCCAAGGAGGCCATGATCGGTCTTGACCGATCGGCCAGCATCAGGAATCACTCCAACTTCTGCTGGAGGTTGCTGTACAACAGTCTGACCAGTCTTGACCGGTCGGCCAGAGCATGCCCCTCTCGTTTATACACGCTGGACACTCAACAGAAAGGCCGACCGGTCGGGCAACCCAGTCCGACCGGTCTAGACCGGTCGGCCACTTGTAATTTTGCGGGATTTCCGCAGCTTCCTCTTGAAGCTACGATTTTTGTACGTAAGTGCATAAGTACTACAAAATTTTGGAAGACTCTTAGGCGGTTGAGCCTCTCCACTATAAAAGGGAACCTAGGGGTCATAGCTAAGGTATCCTAAAAGAGATTCATCACAGTGGGAGGCGGCATAAGTCGAATTCGGAGTTCTACAACTCCTCCTAGTTTTTCTTTCTAGTTTTATATTTTTAGTTGCTTTCATGCTTCCTTGAATCATGAACGGCTAAACCTCTTAGCTAGGGCTAAGAGGTGAAGCTTGTAGTGAATCTGAGATGCTTTAATTCATTTTATTTGGGTTTCAAGTTGGATTTATTGAATAACAATGGTTTATAAAAGTTTGAATAAAGTTCTAAGTAATTTTTCTTAATCTTATGATGGCTCATGTATTTTTGGAAGAATTGCTTTAGTTCTTAATTGTTTTGCATAGTTCTAGACATGTACGCTCCGAGGAATTGGATTCAATACGCTCAAGACTTGGATTCCATGTGGGAACGTCAACCAAAGTTCTACCTTTGTGTTCTAATTTCTGCCATGCATTAAGCAGATAGTTTCTAATTCGAAACTCTAATTTTCTCTGCGTAATGCGTAACCTTACGTAAGTTCTAGAAGATTCCTGCGCAAGAGAGCTTCCCCACTATAAAAGGACACCTAGGGTCTCTTCCTAGGGTATTAGAGAAGCTAAGGAACTTCGTGGGAGAGGAAGGAAGCCATCGTGAAGCGTTTGCAACCCTCCAAACTCCGAATTTTTATGTTTTCTAGTTTTCTTTTATAAGTTCTAGTTGTAGTATGACAATGCTCGGCTAGAATCTCTCAGCTAAGGCTGAGAGGTGAAGCTTGTAGCCAATTTCATGTTTGATTCAGTTTAATTCAAGTAGCTTTACTTCAAGTTCAAATTTTGAATGTTCTAGTTCTTAAAGTTGATATTTTTAGAAGTTTTATGAGAGTTCATGTGCTCCGGACATGGATTCCTTATAATTCTCTGAGATTATCATGTTTTGCTTAATTAGATTCGAATTATGGTAACCCTTGAGCATGCCATAGTCCATAGGCATGGTTGTTACTCCGAAGGCTATGATTTTAAATTCTATATGTGGTTGAATGGGACTAGAACTTGGAAGTTCAACTTAAGTGAGATTGAATGTGCTTTAATGCTTTATTTTCCAACTAGATGAGAGATAGGACTTCACATTTAGTTGAGTTTTATGCTTGGATTGATTGGATTGACATGGGATTACTACAAGTGGATCCTTGAAAGCCTTAGTGCCTTTAACTACTGTTTTTCTGAAGTTATTGTTTTAAAATAATTCTCTCAATTGAACCTTTAAATTGTTGAAATCCTAGTTGCTGGAATAACTTAGAAATTGTTCTCTAATTCCCTATGGATCGACCTCGGTCTTACCGAGATTTATTACTACATCGCAGCCTTGCACTTGAGGTGAGCGAACAATTACATTCACTTATAGTTTAAGAATTCTATCTACATTCAATTCTAGAAATCTGTTTAGTTAGTTCTCAAATAGAGAATATTAAAAGTAATTTTGTGAATTCCTAACAAGTCCCTGAGAACGATCTCGGTCTCTACTGAATTATCACTACATCACAGCCCTACACTTGGGGAAGTGAACAAGTTTTTGGCACCGTTGTTAGGGATTTTTTTACGGTTTTTACAAAATTTTTGAAAATAGTTTTTATATGAAATTTTTAGGAGTCCTACTAACTTAGTTTGTTTGTTTTGTTTGCAGGGATTCTAGGAGTCGAAGTAGTCACTTCAATTAGGTTTTTCTAACCCTTTTTAATTTTTTTTTACTTTTCTAAGATTTGCATGCCACATTGGGTTCGGGATTCTGATAACCGACTCATTAGTGAAGGGGAAATTGTTGAAGGGATTGATAAGGAGCCACATGCTAAGAAACATTTACACTCTCCAATTTTGTTTAATACTATGGCTGAGAATCAACCCAACCCTATGGCCAATCAAAATTTGGGCCAAACCGAAACGGGTGAGAATGGGTTGAGAATGTTCCTCGACCTAGAACTTTACGTGATCACTTGCAACCTGCAAGAGCGAGTACTCATGCATAATTTTTCCAACCAATGCAAGGAATATTGATCTAAAACCGGAGGTACTCCAACTCCTTCCCAAGTTCCTTAATTTAGACAATGAGAGCGCATATCAACATCTTAAGGAATTTGATGAGGTGATAGCCATGTTGCACTTTGCAAACATATCTGATGATGTTGTGAGACTTAGATTATTTCCTTTTTCTCTTAAAGAGAAGGCTAAGGCTTGGCTTCATGCATTAAGGCCAAGATCAATCGGCACATGGACTAAGATGATTAGGGAATTCATTAAAAAGTTTTTCCCTACTCATAAAACAAACATGTTGAGGCGCCTAATCATGAATTTTTCCCAAAAAGAGGATGAGACCTTCTTCCAATGTTGGGAGAAGTTCAAAGACTTATTGAACACATGCCCACATCATGGCTACAAAATTTGGCGGGTAATAAACTTTTTCTATGAAGGACTGACTTCGCTCATGCACCAATTCGTAGAGATGATGTGTAATGGAGAATTCATGAATAAGCAAACTGAGGAACATGGGACTATTTTGATATCTTAGCCGAGAATGCACAATCTTAGGATACAACTAAACCAGCAAATCCCAAGATAAGCCAACATAGAAAAAAGGGAGGAATCTATATCCTCTCCGAAGAAGAAAACATAAGTGCACGTGTAGCTAGCCTCATAAGAAAAGTTGAGGCCATGGAGTTAGGGAAGGGAGACAAGACTAGAGAAGTTGAGAATATTTGTGGAATTTGTTTCGGAAACCAACATGCAACATAGGATTGTCCTACAATCTTTGCATTCCAGGAAGTTCTGCAAGAACAATCAAATGCCATAAATAACTATCAACGTCCACTTAGCAATCCAAACTCGAACACGTATAATTCTGGTTGGAGGAACCATCCCAATTTCAATTGGAGGAATGGGCCATCAGAGAATGCAAACAATAACCCAAAACTACGATTGAGGAGATATTGGGTACATTCGTCTCAGCCCAAGCTGAGTACGACAAGAATAATTCTCACAAAATAGATGGGTTCATGCAAGAACAACTAAATTCAATTAGAGTTCATCTCAAGCCATCAATGATTTGAAAACTTCAATGGCTAGAGTTGAATCTCATCTTAGTGTTAGGGAGAAATTAGGCACACTTCCTGCCCAATCTCTCCCTAACCCAAGAACCCAATTTGAGATACAAGACCTCAGCCCATCCTCCCAAAATACGGAGCATATTCAAGCTATCACCACTTTGAGGAGTGGCAAAACCTTTGATAAATCCAATCCGGTGAAGGCCTCAAAGCCTAATGATCCAAAAATTGCCAATAATGATGATATCATGAACAACACTCTACATGAGAAAGAACCGAAAACGCAATACAAGTCGGTCGCCTCGTTTCCCCAAAGGTTGATTTCACCCAAACCTTTAAACAAAAACCTGAAAATTTTAGAGGTTTTTAAGCAAGTGAAGATCAACATTCTATTGTTGGATGTTATAAAACAAATACCATCCTATGCCAAATTTCTAAAGGAATTGTGTACAGTCAAAAGGAAACACAATGTCCACAACAAAGTACTTTTGACTAAGAATTTGAGCGCTATTATCAAACAAGAGGTGCCCCAAAAATAAAAGGATCTGGGTAGTCCAACCATCTCATGCATCGTAGATGACTACCGGATCAAACAAGCTTTACTCGACCTTAGGGCAAGTGTTAACCTCATCCCATACTCGGTCTATGAACAACTTGGGTTAGGTGAATTAAAACCCACCAAAACCATACTTCAACTTGCTGATAAATCTATTCATATACCGAGAGGGATGATTGAAGATGTCCTTATCCAAGTTGATAAATTCTACTATCCAGTAGATTTTATTGTCTTGGATACACATCCCGTGATGGGAATCGGTGCTCAAATTCCTGTCATACTTGGCCGCCCTTTCTTAGCCACTTCAAATTCAATTATCAATTGTAGAAACGAGCTGGTACAAATGTCCTTTGGAAATATGACACTCGAGCTGAATATCTTTGATTTATACAAACAACCACGGGATGTTGATGACGAAGTCCACGAAATAAATCTGATTGAATCATTCATGAAAGACGCATCCCTCCTGACCTTCTATTCCGACCCTGTGGAGGCATGCTTAACCCATTCTTATAAGATTGATGATGACATGATAAGAGAGATGGATGCCATTTTGGATTCTATGCCGGCACTTGATAATAAAAGATGGAAGGCACCATTTGAGCCTTTGCCCTTACGCGAGAACAAGCATCTTCCATCTAATATCAAGGCACCAAAGCTCGACCTAAAACCATTACCCACTTATTTGAAATATGTTTATTTAAGTCGAGATGTGACATTCGGTGGTGATTTCTTCCCACTTAGATGTGGAACAAGAGAGTAAGCTGATAGCCACTCTAATAGAGCATAAAAGTGTCATTGGATGGTCAATTGCGGATCTCAAAGGCATAGACCCCCTGATTTGTACTCATCGCATATACTTTGAGGAGAATGCAAAAACATCTAGGCAACCACAAAGACGCCTCAATCCAAATATGAAGGAGGTGGTTAAGGCCAAGGTGTTAAAATTATTGGATGTGGGTATCATTTACCCAATATACGATAGCCAATGGGTGAGTCCAACTCAAGTGGTGCCTAAGAAATCCGAAATTACCATTGTAGCCAATGCCAACAATGAACTCGTGCTAACCAGAGTCACTACCGGTTGGAGACTGTGCATTGACTACAGGAAGCCAAACATAGTTACAAGGAAAGACCACTTCCCCTTACCATTTGTTGATCAAATTTTAGAAAGGTTGGCGGGTCATTCCTACTTTTACTTCCTTGATGGGTATTTAGGGTATAACCAAATAGAGATCTCCCTAGAAGACCAAGAGAAGACAACATTCACTTGTCCATTCGACACTTTTGCCTATTGAAGGATGCCGTTTGGACTATGTAATGCCCTTGCCACCTTTCAGCGTTGTATGTTGAGTATTTTTTCTGATATGGTGGAGACAATTCTTGAAGTCTTCATGGACGATTTCTCTATATTTGGTTGTAACTTTGATGAGTGTCAGGTGCACTAAAAAATTGTTTTAAAGATGTGAAGAAAAGAACCTCGTGTTGAATTGGGAGAAATGCCACTTCATAGTTCAAAAAGGAATTGTCCTTGGTCACATCATCTCACAAAATGGAATCGAGGTGGACAAGGCTAAAATTAATCTTATCTCTAACCTCCCACCCCCCAAAAGCGTACGAGATGTGCGGTCCTTTTTAAGACATGTCGGATTCTATAGACAGTTCATAAAGGACTTTAGCTCACTCTCTCGTCCTTTATGTAACCTCCTTCTAAAGGAAAACTCATTCGAGTGGAATAAAGATTGTCAAAATGCCTTTGACAAACTTAAAGGTATGTTGACATGTGCTCCCATAATACAACCACTTGATTGGAGCCTTCCTTTTGAAATCATGTGTGATGCAAGTGACTATGCTATTGGGGCTGTGTTAGGCCAAAGAAAAGAGAAGAAGCCATGTGTCATCTACTACGCAAGTAGAACCTTAAACTCGGCTTAAGCAAACTACACTACTATAAAAAAAGAACTTTTGGTCATAGTCTTTACTTTGGACAAGTTTCAGTCCTACTTGATCAGATCCAAGATTATCATATTCACTAACCATGTCGCGCTTAAGTACCTTCTCTCTAAGAAGGATGCTAAGCCACGCTTGTTAAGATTGATCCTCCTACTCTAAGAATTTAACATAGAAATACGTGATAAGGAGTAGAAAACGTAGTTGCTGACCATCTTTCTAGACTTATTCTCACCGATTCCCCTGAGACGACCGTGATTAATGACATGTTCCCTGATGAACAACTTTTTAAAGTCTCCCAATTACCATGGTATGTGGACATTGCTAACTATCTTGCTATAGGTACAATTCTGACACATTGGAAAAAGCAAGATAAGGATAACTTCTTCAACGAGGTGAGAAAATTCCTATGGGATGACCCATACTTATTCAAGTATTGTCCCGATCAAATCATAAGGAGATGTGTGCCGGATGATGAACAACACTGTATCATCTCCTTTTGTCATTCTCAAGCGTGTGGTGGCCACTCTTCGGCTAAGAAGAACACAGTTAAAATTCTGCAATGTAGGTTTTATTGGCCCACCATGTTCAAAGATAGTCATGAGTTTTGTAAAACGTGTGAGCCTTGTCAGAAATTGCGAGGAATATCCCATAGAAATATGATTTCACTCAATCCCATCTTACCAATCGAAATTTTTTATTGTTGGGGCATCGATTTCATGGGTCCATTCCTATCTTGTTTTGGAAATTTATATATTCTACTTGCCGTCAACTATATTTCAAAATGGGTCGAGGCGATTCCATACTGGAACAATAACCATAAAACAGTCAATCGTTTCTTAAAAGAAAATATCATTTCCTGATTTGGAACACCTTGAGTCATTATAAGTGATGGGGGATTTCATTTTTGTAACCGCCCGTTTGAAGTGTTTATGAAGAAATATGGTGTGAGTCACAAGGTGAGCACTCCCTATCACCCACAAACAAGTGGACAAGCTGAGATATCCAACAGGGAAATTAAATATATTTTGGAAAAAATAGTGAACCCAAATCGCAAAGATTAGTCGCTTTGACTTACCGATGCACTCTGGGCTTACCGTACCGCTTTCAAGACTCCTATTAGAATATCTCCCTATAGACTTGTCTACGGGAAAGCTTGTTACTTGACCGTAGAGTTGGAACATAGGGCATATTGGGCGATAAAGTAGATGAATTTTGATTCTGACAAGGCAAGCTCGTTGCACAAACTTCAATTGAATGAACTTGCAGAACTCCGGAACGAGGCATATAAAAATGCGAGAATTTACAAGGACAAGACGAAGGTATTCCATGATAAGAACATCCTTCTTAAGACCTTCATGATCAATCAAAAGGTCCTTATGTATAATTCTCGGTTACATTTATTTTCGGGAAAATTGAAGTCTCGATGGACCAGTCCTTTCATTGTGAAAATTGTTTATCCATATGGGACCGCCGAGTTGTTGAATCCAAGGAATGGTAATATCTTTAAAGCAAATGGTCAACGCCTAAAGTCGTTCTTTGAGAATTTTTCTTCAAAAGATATGTCCATACCTCTAACTGATCCTGTGTATCAGGATATTTGATCTCCTATTCTGATGGAGGTATAGAGTAGTTAGGATTAGGATTTTGTTGCTTTTGGTTTGTTTCTTTTATACGTTTGTTAGAAGGAGGTAGAATTCCAGTTTTGGTTCTCTCAGGTACTCTCATTCCTCACTCCCTTTATTTTATAATTGCTCTCATGTTCTGCCTATTGCATATCTTTTACATTGAGGACAATGCAAGATTTGGTTGGGGGGCTGTAGGTGTTC
Organism: Liriodendron chinense; assembly: GCA_003013855.2. Classification (NCBI taxonomy): domain Eukaryota; kingdom Viridiplantae; phylum Streptophyta; class Magnoliopsida; order Magnoliales; family Magnoliaceae; genus Liriodendron; species Liriodendron chinense. The sequence goes on from ML058433.1 coordinate 7,320,982, forward strand.
GCTTCCCCAAGTGTAGGGTTGCGAAGTAGTAATAAACTCGGTAAGACCGAGGTCGATCCAGAGGGAAGGAAGTAAACAATTCCAACTATCCTAATAACTAGAATCAAAGAGGTTTGTGAAATTGATTTTTAACATAAAATAGAAAATCTAATAATGAAAAGATAACTAGAGCATCAAGGATCCACTTATAGCTCTTCTTAGATGCATAATTCGCTATGGTTTCTTACTTTCTCAACTAGAATCGATATTGAGATCTATCTAGTCCGATGATAGAGCTGTTAAACCAAACAATCTGTCATATGTAAGTTCTATGCATAGGATTCACTCAATGTAGGCTGAGCTGAGCATGCTCAATTGCATAGGTCATTCCCCTTTTCAAAAGGTCTAATTCACAATCATAACCATCCTCAAGTCCTGTCACAAGACAAGGCTAGATCAGGATTTGAACTGGATTCAAATCACATGCACAGTCCATACATATTCCAGAAAAACAGAAAAATAGAACTTTGGTAGGAAGTTCCTTTATGAAGATCATAGTACTAGAGCGCACTCCGATTCCTCGGATCATACAGGTCTAGACCGTCACAAACCAATTAAGCAATTAAGTAATTCTCCCAAACATCCATGAGTCATCATAAGACTAAGAAAAACTACTCAAAAACTTGTATAAACTTCAAACCATAGTTCATAAGCATGAATTACAACTTTAAAACCAATAAAACGAATTAAACAATCTAAGAAAACTATAAGGTTCACCTCTTAGCTCTAGCTAAGAGATTAGCTAATGAAAAGCATATTAAAAATAAAACTAGAACTAAGAAAAGGAAGAAAAAAAACTAGCTGGAGGAGGCTAGGAAGCCTCCTATGACTTGAACTCCTTGCTCCCCACGTCCTTGGTTGCCCTGGAATAGAAGAGAGCACCCCCTTTTATAGTGCAGCAATAGTACAGTAACATAGCAGAATTTGTTTCACTTGGTACGGCTTAACCAATGGTCGGATTGCCTTCAAAATTGATTTGTAGCTTCCTTGTAATGTGATCTTCCTCATAGATGATTTAGATTTCCAAGATTGTCCTCTAAATGGGCCCACCAATCACATCACCGACCGCCTCTCAAAATCGCGCACTTCGGGTACCTTCAGAACCAGTCATCTTGCTTTCAACACTCCAGAGTGTACAGACGTCGGATTGATCCCAAATTTGGATCATTAGTAGAAAACTTCCTCCTATACATGATAGACGGATTAGATTGTCCAAAACAATCCCAGAATGTGGTTCGAAAATTAGAACAATTAGGGCTTTTATAAACTCTGCACAGTTAGAGCTTTCTGGATGGTCCATCTTTCTTCAACCGGTACGATCAAACCACACATCCTTTTGATCTGAAACTTTTGTGGTTATTCATATATGGATGTGGTCTAGAAGTTGGTCAAAGTATATTCTTCATATCATCAATGATGGGCCACTTGGACCGGCCCAGAGTGGAACAGCGAAATCTGGAACTTTCTGGACAGTTCGTATTGTTTTGGCCACCACGATCAATCCGTAGCTCCGATCGACACGAAACCACTTGGGTTAGTTCGGCATCGAGCTCCTCTTCGACATGGATGTGTTGGATTTCCAAATATCATTAAGATGGATTCAAAAAAGTGCTCCGAAAAGTCAGAAATGGGAATGGCCTGCTGTATGCAATCTGGAGTCTGAGACTTGCATGGCCGACCGGTCACGACCGGTCGGACAGGGCTGGCCGACCGGTCATGACCGGTCGGACAAGGCTGGCCTTGCTCTAGGGAGTGCATCCGACCGGTCATGACCGGTCGGGCCTTCTTGGCCGACCGGTCTTGACCGGTCGGACCCAGTTTTGCTTGTTTTTCTTCTTTCTTTTCTTCTCTCCTTCCTCTCTCTTTACTTTCTTCTTTCTTTGGTCCACCTTGGGCCTTCATCAAAGGCTCCAAATGGCCCCTTTTTGGTCTCTAATTGAGTGAAGTCCGCTCTCATCCCTACAATCACAAAACATGTATTTGATTAGTCTTTAAATCATGAAAATCTTGTATAATGAGTGATGAATTGGGGTTAGAATATGCACAATTAAGAGCTCAACACACCCCCCAACCAGCATTTTGCTAGTCCCAAGCAAAACATGCGTGAAGCAAGTTCAATTCTCCAAAAAACAACTCTCATTCAGAAACTATTCTTCTACACATCCCAAGACACACAAGTGTAAAAGTCAGAAAAATTAGGTGATAGAGGTTGAAACCTTAAACTCTGAAAACATAATAAGTGTTCATATGAAATCCCCGCTGATTGATTGATAAATAGAAGAACTTGAATAAATTCAACCTAGTGTGCATAGTGAATGTTCGTCTCATGGTTTTCCAGGATTATCTTCTTCATAGATCAACTAAACTATGAATTTCAAGGTGCACAGAGCAACAACAAGCCTATGACAGGAATTTGTCTTACCATCCTTCCGACGACTTTCACACTACATCCCATTTTCGGCTTTGATTACGGGTAGACCATCCCCCGGTTGGTAGTAGGTAGCCCTAATCGAAATTTTCCACCATTTTTCCATCATTCCCAATTTCATCCTTCCTTTTCCTTTTTCTTTTACATTAGATAGGATTTTTAGAAATCCATATCTTTCGTTATTTTCCCATGGACAAGGATGGACAAAGTACCCCGGCTTGGTTTCCCAACACCTCAAATCTAAGTCTAGCCAATCCAAAATTCACATAATCCTTTCAAATCATGAAAATCGTGTAATGTGAACTAGGTGTAAAAGTGTTCAAATTTTCTATCAATCATATAAATAGGGGAATTCACATATAAAACCATTATATTAAGAGAAGTTCAAAGCTTGCAACATCACTCACTTCGTATCTCCTCCTCTTATACTCATATCATCTTGAATGCATAGAAACAACGTTTTCCAAAAGAGTTTTGAATTTTAGAAAAATCGAAAAATTTCTACATAATTGCTCGAAATGTCACAAAAGCTAGTAGAATCATCTAAGGAATCTCACCCCCCAACCAAAATCTTACATTGTCCTCAATGTAATAAGATATGCAATATGCATGACATGAGAGCAATGACATAAAACAAAGGAGAGTGAGAACGAGAGTACCTGAGGTAGCAAGTTGATCAATTCTAGCATCTTCCATTGTCTCAATGAGACTTATTCAATCCTAAATGCAGAAAGAAATCCTAACCTACCTACCTACCTTTGATTAGTCCGATCGACTACATGATCAAATTTGAGCAGGATCTTTATGAATTTCAATAGGTTTCTCATGAGGACCATCCAAAGTCCTGCTCGAATGTATACATGGGTGCGTTTCTTCATGAAGGTCCAATCATAGTGTTCACCACACGCATGTAAGGAGGAGATAAGAGCAGCAAAAAGATATCTCCTCAAGTTCTGAATTGGGTTGTAATTGATTAAAAATGGGTCCTCCCAATCAGAATTTTCAATGGGTTGAAGAACCCATGATGGTGGAGAGACATTCATTAAGTATTTTTCAATTTGGGTTGTCTCCTCCACAAATTCAGAATTACACGGTGTTTCCACAAATAATGGTAAAGAGTGTAAATCAGTGGAATGGTGTTCTTCAGGCACCAACACCATTGTTAATGTCAGATTTTGTAACGAGATCCTCCTGCTTTTCTCCTTCACTCCAGCAGGGATTTCCACCACCAGACCTGAAGCAAGACAGCAAATAAAGGTGGCTGGGGACCAGCCGTTAGCCCTCCGATGCTTAAGTTAGGCCACAGTAAGAAGAGAAGCCAAGTAAAACGGGACCAAGATTGAATGTTGTGTGCGTACCTGCTCTTAATGGAGCCACCCCTTTATATAGATCTGAAGCAATCCAATTTGTTACGTAAGATGTCGAAATCCCGCTGATGTCGCATACGATACTGAGATCTTGCTGATTTCGTGGGATAAGATCCTATCTTTTGAGTCAGATCCAACCCAATGACTTATTTCAACAATCACGCCCCTTGATGGCAATCCCTTGAGATCCGGATCCATTTAGAGAAGATAAGCCCAAAAACCGACCTATACGGGCTGCCAGTAAGCGTGGTAACAGCGCTGATGTGTCATGATAAACTGGAAGCCGTAGTTGGAGTCATAGCTTCCGAAAAGGAAGGAGACGCCCGTAGTTGGAGTCATAGCTTCCGAAAAGGAAGGAGACGCCGACAAGACGGAAACCACCGGACTGGATGTAGCCCTGCTTGGTGTCGCAGAGGGATTGGACAAGCTGCTCGACGGGAATCGGGTGCTAGTACTGAAGGCTAAGAGAAATTACCGCAGGAAAGCTGCTCGCATGTTAGAATGTGGTCGCGAGTCCAAGTACACACTTAGATGTAACGTCTTTCAACGACTTGTGAGAAGGTCTGCTCGCGGATCGAGCTTTGCCGTATTTGACTATCGGTTATGAAGACTCGAGACTTGCGAATAGCTGCTCCGTATTTTTCAATCTATGACTCCTGATCAGGTGAGCTCGAGAGTCGAATGGACGTCCCACACTTATCCAATATTCGACTCTCGATCAGATGATCTCGAGAGTCGAATGGACGTCCGCACTTATCCATTCTTTGACTCCCGAGCTTACGATCTCGAGAGTCGAACCCACACTCCACTTTTACCCGTTCTGCGACTCTTGATCAGATGATCTCGAGGGCCAAATGGGCACTTCTGCGTGAAATCTTTATCTCCACCATTTTGCTTATAACAGATGCCCCCCAAGTCCTTGCCGCCAAGAATTCTTAAGGAAAGGACTTAGCTCACTATCACACGTAACCGCCCGCTGCTTTCATCGAGAACGGCACCTCACATGATGGGCTGGAATTAATGAGCGCCAGCTTTCCGCAGCTTTTTCGCTGATGGAAAATGAAGGGGCGCTCGCCACGTGTTTGAGGAGTTAATGGGCGTGCCTGCTCGAGCGCTGTGTCAAGGGAGGGACTGCCACGTGCCATCAGATACGACGGAATGATCGGAGTCCGCCATTTCTTTGATTTTCTACAGAAGCTTTTTCGAAAGGAACCTGCAATCTTTTCTTTCCATTCTTCTTCTTCCTCCAGTGTTCATTTTCTTTTCTGTTTTTGGTATACTTCCTTTTTTTTCTCCTTCTTTTATTTTTATCTTCTCATGGCTGGGAACTCTGACGAGACCACTGTCCCTCTTGGTGATGCCACTCCGGAATCCTCTGCCTCCAGCAGTGCAAGGGTTCCGGCAGGGAGATACACAGCAGCCGGATATCCTTCCGTTTTATCGGAGGACCGGCTGGCTGAGCTACGGGAGAGATACCAGATCCCCGACTCAGTAACTCTCCGCTTGCCCGGAGGTGGAGAAACACCAGACTCCCCCCCCCCCCCCCCCCCCCCAGGATGCGTAGCATTTTATGAGTACCAGCTTATCCTGGGGGTACGCCTTCCCCACCATCCCTTCATTCGCGATGTACTCCGGTGTTACAAGATTGCCCCTGGGCAACTCATTGTGAACGGGTGGAGGGTAGTTTTGAGCTCCTTTGCCCTTTGGGCTCAGGCTGGCAACGGGGAACTCACGGCGGAGGAGTTCCTCCGTATGTTTCGTCTGAAGAAAGCTCCCTCCAGCGAAGGCTGGTATTATTTGTGTTATTGGCACCGGGATAATTTCGTGTTGGGGAAGCCCTCCTCGAACTATCCCGGCTGGAGGAAGCGGTGGTTCTATGCTTCCGGGAGCTGGGAGTCTGCCTCCTCCAGGGGTCCAGGAGTGACCCGGTTTTTCTGTGAAGGTAGACACAATCCCGCATTGTGCAGTTTCCCCAGAATGGTTTTTAGGGTTTTGCTTCGTTTGACCCATGTTTGTGCTCGCAGGTATCCCGGCCTTGAGAAAACCGAATTTGAAAGGAGGGATCAACGAGAAGATTGTCAAAGTGTACAAGGTGCCTGTCGGAGATAGGCATATCGAGGCTTGCTTGTCTCCTTCGCGACTTGCAGCAGCAGGCCTCATATCCAGAAGAGAAGTTGAAATGACGAAGGCTGGAGAGAAGAGAGGCCTACTGCCCCGACTGAAGGGCACAGGCTCCAAGAGGCAGAAGAGAACCCCTGCCGAACCTTCTCAATCTTCCATTCGCACGGGCAGCGATCAGCCTGCCCTTCCCGCGAGCATGGCGGGGGCCCCAGCTGGGCCCACTATTCCTTCACTGGTGGTCGCACCTGGGCCACCAGTGATTAACATTGCTGATAATTCCCCAGATGGGGTGGGGTCCGGCTGCCCCCCAGCTGAAGAGGCTCGAGAGCAGGTAGAGCCTCAAGAGCCGACTCCTGCTCGCGAACTGGTCCCTGCTGCCGAGCAGGGACCTGCTCGCGAGTCAATGCCTCCACCTCGCGAGCAGACCGGGTTGGTCGTTGCCCAACCGTCTGGGAGCGGGACGTATTCTATTCCCCGCCACCTCCATCCAGTATGTAAATTTTTGTTCGAGAACGTCCCGCCTCATGCCTTCGGCTCTCTTCCCGAGCCAAGTCCTGAGAACCTTCTCCTCGAAGCGGGGATGAGGATGGTTCAGGTAAGACTTCGTCAAGACCTGCTTCGATCTGTTATTACGTTCCAGAATACTCTTATATTTTTCACCTCTTTTGCAGGGCTTAGATCTTATTCTGCGAACGAGGTGTGATATCGTTGCCGCCCGTCGCACGATAGAGGAGGCTGAGGGAAAGAGGACTGCCTTGGAAAAGGCAGTTCAAGGAAGAGATCAACTGCTCAAGGCTCGTGAGGCGGTGATCACGAAGAGAGATGAGGAGAAAAAGATCCTCATCGAGAAGATCCAAGTCCTGACCGACAGGTATCAGGCCTTGGATTCAGACTACGTGAAGCTCACGGGTCTGAAGGAGAAGGCTGAGAGAGAGAGGGAGATCTTCCGACAAGATAAGATCTCGTTAGAGGAGCAGTTCGCGTGGGCCAGGTCGCAGCTCAAGGAGGCCTACGACAACCTAACCAGGGAGCGCACCGCTCTTGCGCAGCTTAAGGACGACTCGATCCACTGGGATGAGGAGAGAGTCGCCCTTGTAAAAATGCTCTCGGAGGAAGGTCCTCGGGCGGTTTTCGAGTTCCGGACTTCGCAGCTGTATGACGATGAACGATATGAGTCATACGATGCTGGTCGAGACTTTGCACTGAGAGTAGTGCAACGAATGATCCCATCCTTCGATATGGGGGAATTCGGTCGAGTCGCGACCATCATAGCTGCAGAAGAGTAAGCTGCTGCCGAGAACGAGGTGACTGAAGCCACACAGGCTGGAGGGGCTCCTGAAATGGGCCCTGAAGTCGAGAGCGTGGCTCCTCCTCCAAGCGATTGATTTCCTTTTATTTTCTTCTCTCTTACACCTGCGATCATGTATCTGTAATCATCTAAACATCAATGAAAAAGATATTTTTGGAAGTGTTACTGTTTTGTTGTTGTTCTCTCTTTATCTTTCATTTTTTACTTTATGTTGATCTCGAATGGATTTATCAGGGATGCGACCCTTTAATTCGAGCACGAGCTGTGCTGCTCGCATTTAGGGTGTATGACTACATATTCGAGCGCGAGCTGTGGTGCTCGCATTCCGGAGTGCGATCCCTCCTCTCACCAATCGAGAATAACTAACTCATGAAAAATGAATTGGACTCAATCCGGGGATCGTGAGACCGTGTCCGCGTTGAGATAGACTGATCTATCGATTGAGATTCTGATTCTACCAAGGGCAGAAGGTTGGTCAAGAGATGGTATCCATTCTCTTCGGGGCTATTCAGGTCCATGTAAATGGAGAAGCAACCAACTAGTAACGATTTCAGTCCTACCAAAGGTAGGCAATTGGCCAAGAGGATGTGTAAGCACTCTCTTCAGGGCTATTCAGGTCCATATAAATGGGGTAGCGGCCAAAAGATATCTTTCACTTTATTCATAAAACGTTGTAATAAACTATATCAAATCTAGGGGTAGTATCGTAGCAAATGCTCCACGTGCCAAGGGCGACGTACAGGCTTCCCTTGCATGTCTTCAAGATAATAAGTACCGGGTCGTACAACCCTAATAACCCGATACGGGCCTTCCCAATTCGGATCCAATGAACGAGCAGGAACTCCGAGATTTTGCCTTAGGACCAAATCTCCGAACTGGAAGGATCTAGGCCGAACCTTCGCATTCCGATAACGAGCAATACGTTGTTGATATGCTGCCACTCGTACTTGGGAAGCATTTCTTCGCTCTTCCAAGAGATCGAGATGAAGTTGGAGGTTTTCCTGATTGCTCGCGGGATCATACTACTCGATCCGATATGAGGGCACTTGAATTTCCATTGGTACCACTGCGTCAACACCAAATGCTAAGGAGAAAGGAGTTTCACCTGTTGATGTGCAAGCCGTGGTTCTATAGGCCCATAATACCTCTGGTAGAAGTTCTGGCCACACCCCTTTACATTCACCTAGCTTGGTCTTTAAATGATGCTTTATGATCTTATTTACTGCCTCGACCTGCCCATTCACCTGAGGATGATATGGAGAAGTGCGGAGATTACGTATCTTCCATTTGTCGCAAAATTCATCAAAGACTGCGTTCCGTTATCGATAATTATAGTATGAGGAAGTCCGAAACGACATATGATATTTCTCCATATAAACTTAGTAGTTTGTTTTTCAGTAATCTTGGCTAATGGTTCTGCCTCGGCCCATTTGGTGAAATAATCAACCGCCACGATCGCGAACCTATTCTGTCCCTTTCCCATAGGTAAGGGCCCAATGATATCGATCCCCCATTGAGCAAAAGGCCAAGGGCTATCAACTGGGGTCATCCGCTCAGACGGTACACGAGGTATAGGTAGATATCGTTGACACTTGTCGCATTTTTTAGAAAATTCGATGGCGTCTGCTTTCATAGTAGGCCAATAATATCCTTGCCTCATCGCTTTATATGCTAGGGATCGCCCCCTGGGATGATTACCACATGCCCCCTAATGTACTTCATCTAGAACACGAAGTGCTTCTTCTGGATGAAGACACCTTAAATAAGGCAAGGAGAAGCTTTTTCGCAACAATATTCCATCTTGTAAGGTGTACCTGGCAGCTCGAAGCCGAATTTGTCTTGCAGCTTTCTTGTCTTCTGGTAGGTGTCCATCTCTGAGATAAAGGATGATAGGATCCATCCAGCATGGAGACGATTGTACCGATATAACTTGCTCGAGAGTCACTTGGTCGATACTCAAGTTCTGACGGTGCTCGATGGGGATCGAATGTGATAACTCCGATTCCGGTGCAGAAGCGAGTTTTGCCAAGGAATCGGCAAGTTGGTTCTGCTCGCGAGGGATATGAATTATTTTATAAGTCTTCAGTTTGGCGAGCAGGATGAGGACACGAGACTTGTATAAGGCCATTCTTTCTTCTTTGGCTTCGAATTCACCAAGAACTTGATTGACAATGAGCTGGGAGTCGCTATGAATTATCAAATTCTGGACTGCGAGGACAATGGCCAATTCGAGGCCAACAATTAGGGCCTCATATTCTGCTTCATTATTAGAGACGTGTGATTCGAAACGCAGAGCATATTGAAAATGCGACCCGTCGGGAGCCACTAAAATCAGGCCCGCTCCACTGCCAGTGGCCCGTGACGACCCGTCCACGAAGAGCGACCAAGGAGGCTGGTCGCTGGTCATGACATTATCTTCAGAAGAATATGTAAATTCGGCGATGAAGTCAGCCACGGCCTGGCCCTTGACTGCGGTCCTAGGACAGAATGAGATATGATGCTCACTGATCTCGACCGCCCATTTAGTTAAGCGCCCGGAAGCCTCAGGTTTTTGAAGGACTTGTCGTAGTGGATGATTTGTTGGTACTAAAATAGCATGGGCTTGAAAGTATGGTCGCAGTTTTCGAGCCGTCGTAACTAAGGCTAGGGCCAGTTTCTCCATATCAGAATACCTAGTTTCTGCATCGACCATTGCTCGACTGACATAATAAACGGGCCTTTGCACCCCGGAATCTTCTCTTATTAAAGCGGCGCTAACGGCCGTGGAAGACACAGATAAATAAAGAATGAGTTGCTCATGTGCTACAGGTTTAGATAAAATGGGGGGAGCGCTCATGTATTGCTTCAGTTGTTGAAAAGCTTCTTCACACTGAGGTGTCCACTTCCAATCAGACTTGGCCGTTGCACGAAGGAGTTTGAAGAAGGGCAAGCACTTGTCAGATGCTCGCGAGATGAACCTGTTCAATGATGCGATGCGACCAGCCAGACGCTGGACGTCCTTCAGAGTAACGGGGGATTTCATATTTATCAATGCTTTAATCTTTTCGGGATTCGCCTCAATTCCACGCTGGCCAACCATAAACCCAAGAAATTTCCCTGCTGACACTCCAAACGCACATTTTTCCGGGTTTAATTTCATTTGATACTTCCTCATCAGGTCAAAGGCTTCTCGAAGATCAGAAATGTGGTTATCTTCAACGATGCTTTTCACGAGCATATCATCAACATACACTTCCATATTCCTACCGATTTGAGCAGCGAACATTTTGTTGACAAGACGTTGATAAGTGGCCCCTGCATTTTTAAGACCGAACGGCATTACCTGGTAGCAATATAGTCCTCGATCTGTGATGAAGGCAGTATGCTGGCTATCAGGTGGATGCATCATAATCTGGTTGTAACCAGAATAAGCATCCATAAAGCTGAGGAGAGCATGTCCAGCTGTTGAGTCGACCAACTGGTCGATCCGCGGTGTCGGAAAGCTATCTTTGGGACATGCTTTGTTGAAGTCTGAATAGTCGACGCACATCCTCCATTTGCCATTAGCTTTCCGGACGAGAACTACGTTTGCGACCCACTCTGGGTAGTCAACTTCCTTTACGAAATTAGCCTCGAGCAGCTTCTCAACTTCAGTTTTGATTGCCATTTGTCTTTCTGCAGTAAAGGCACGTCGACGCTGATGTACGGGTTTATGCTTCGGGTCAATGTTGAGACGATGTGCGATGACATTGGGATCGATGCCTGGCATATCTTTATGAGACCAAGCAAACACATCCTTGTATTCGGTGAGGAAACGGATCAAATTTTCACGATGGTCAGTGGTCAAGGAGGACCCGATGTACACGATCTTAGATGGGTCGTCTTCGGTCAGGTGGATCGCCACTGTTTCCTCCCCCGGAATTCCCGACTTCAGAGCATTTTCTCTCAAATCCAACGAGGTGGTTGAGGGAACGGGTGATCCTTGAGCTATTTCCATGACGGACGTTGCTTGAGCCGCCTTTCGATCTTGGAGGGCTATCTGGTAACAAGACCGTGCCTCCTGCTGACTTCCTCGCACGACCCCGATGCCATTTGGGGTAGGAAATATAACACATAGATATGAAGGGTGCAAGGCCGCTCCAACCTTAGTTAGAGACGGCCGCCCCAAAATGGCGTTATATGCTGATTTTCGATCCACGACGAGGAAGTTTACGAAGACGGTGGTCTTCGCTGGACTCTCTCCAAAAGTGACTGGGAGATCGATACTTCCTTCAGGTGTTACTACCTCTCCTCCAAAGCCGACAAGGGGGGTCGATACTAGCTTGAGGAGGCTTCTGGCAAGTGCCATCTTGTCGAAAGCCTCCAAATACAGAATATCGGCTGAGCTACCTGTATCCACCATAATTCGATGAGTCAGATAATTTGATACCTTCAATGTGACTACGATGGAATCTTCATGAGGGAAGTGAATTCCCGCTGCATCTTCGAGGGTGAAAGAAATTGGAGGATGGCTCGCTTTCGATGAGTTGGACGTTTGTTCCAGCCAATAGATCTGTTGGGGTTCTTTGGACGCCTTTCGAGCGTATGCCTTTCTTGAAGCTTGAGAGTCACCTCCGCAAGCTGGTCCCCCGACGATAGTGCGAATTTCTCCCGTGGGCTCAGCGTCCTCTTGGTCGGTTTGATGATGAGGTGGTTCCTTTTGGCGAGATGAGGTCTTCGCCCTTTCTGGTGATCGATTTTTACGAGCAACGTAATCCTGGAGATGGCCTTTTCGAATAAGGGCTTCTATATGGTCTCGTAGAGAGATGCAGTCCCGGGTCCTGTGCCCGTGATCTTTGTGAAAGTAACAGAACTTGCTCTTGTCCCTCTTCTCGGGATCGGATTTGATCTTTGCAGGCCACTTCACATATAGCTTGTGTTTAATCTCCATTAGAACCTTTTCAGGAGACTGATTAAGAGGAGTGTAGTTATGATATTTACCAGAGTAGGGCTTCCTGGGAGAACGATCGCGCTGGTCACGACGATATTTCTTATCTGTAGAAGAGGTTCCTTCTGGCTTGTGCTTCTTACTCTGTACTCCATGGCGTGTCAATGCGACTTCTTCTACATTGATATATTTCTGAACTTTGGCTTGGAATTCTGCCATAGTTTTCGGCGGGCTTTTATCTAAGGCAAACCTGAATTTCTGGCTCGTTATTCTGGCAATGAGAGCTGTAAGACCCTTTTCTTCAGTGTAACCCTCAGTTTGAACGGCTTCGGCAGTGAACCGTACTGTGAACTCCTTTATTGTCTCCCCATGCTGCTGTTTCAGATTCATCAGATGGGAGGCTGGCTTCTTAATGCGAATACTTCCCATGAATTGAGAAAGGAATATCTCCGATAATTGGGAAAAGGAACTGATGGAACGGGGCTTTAACCCCCGGAACCACGTACGAGCTGCATCCTTCAATGTCAGGGGAAAAGCCCTACACATGATTTCTGAACCATGTCCCTCCAACTCCATGAGGGACCTGTATGTTTCCAAATGTTCCAGAGGGTCGCCAATTCCTGTGTACGGAGCGATTACAGGTGCTCAATACTTTCTGGGTAACGGGGCTTCCATGACCTCGCTGGTGAAGGGAGATTCAGATTGATGTATCGCCGCCATGACGGCAGATGGCCGATTTGCCTGGTATCGCTGTTCCATGACATCAAAACGATCTTGGATTCTTTTGAGATCTCCTTCCCATGGTGGGGTATAGCTAGATGTTTCGGCGGTGGAGTCTTGCGGTTGAGGTTGTCGAGACGAACTGGAATGTATAGAATGTGGAGACGGCACAGGGGGATAGCCGCCGAGTGGTGGGACCTGTGGTTCGTCCATAGAATGTCTGGAAGCTACCGGTATGGGTTGCGGTGGTAACCCTTCGGAGGGTTGTCTTTGCGGTTCAGGGAAGTGCTGATCAAGCCGATTTGACAGCGCCTGAACTCCGGCGTTTAGAGTTAGGAGAGTGTTTCCGAGGAAACGTAGGACATCATCTTGATTTCCAAAGGCCTCCAATAATGGGTTTGTTGATGGCATATTCGGGGCTCCTTGAGGGATATTCGTCGGAGCAGGTGGAAGGGCAGGTACGGATTCCATCTCATCAGGCGGAGGTGGTGCCTATCTTGAAGTTGAAGGATGAACAGCCTTTTTAGGAGGCATCGCCGAAGGAGTTTGATCGGTGGTTAGCACGATTGATTTTGATGATCAAGTCGTTCCCACAGACGACGCCAGACTGTTAATGTCAGATTTTGTAACGAGATCCTCCGGCTTTTCTCCTTCACTCCAGCAGGGATTTCCACCACCAGACCTGAAGCAAGACAGCAAATAAAGGTGGCTGGGGACCAGCCGTTAGCCCTCCGATGCTTAAGTTAGGCCACAGTAAGAAGAGAAGCCAAGCAAAACGGGACCAAGATTGAATGTTGTGTGCGTACCTGCTCTTAATGGAGCCACCCCTTTATATAGATCTGAAGCAATCCAATTTGTTACGTAAGATGTCGAAATCCCGCTGATGTCGCATACGATACTGAGATCTTGCTGATTTCGTGGGATAAGATCCTATCTTTTGAGTCAGATCCAACCCAATGACTTATTTCAACAATCACGCCCCTTGATGGCAATCCCTTGAGATCCGGATCCATTTAGAGAAGATAAGCCCAAAAACCGACCTATACGGGCTGCCAGTAAGCGTGGTAACAGCGCTGATGTGTCATGATAAACTGGAAGCCGTAGTTGGAGTCATAGCTTCCGAAAAGGAAGGAGACGCCCGTAGTTGGAGTCATAGCTTCCGAAAAGGAAGGAGACGCCGACAAGACAGAAACCACCGAACTGGATGTAGCCCTGCTTGGTGTCGCAGAGGGATTGGACAAGCTGCTCGACGGGAATCGGGTGCTAGTACTGAAGGCTAAGAGAAATTACCGCAGGAAAGCTGCTCGCATGTTAGAATGTGGTCGCGAGTCCAAGTACACACTTAGATGTAACGTCTTTCAACGACTTGTGAGAAGGTCTGCTTGCGGATCAAGCTTTGCCGTATTTGACTATCGGTTATGAAGACTCGAGACTTGCGAATAGCTGCTCCGTATTTTTCAATCTATGACTCCTGATCAGGTGAGCTCGAGAGTCGAATGGACGTCCCACACTTATCCAATATTCGACTCTCGATCAGATGATCTCGAGAGTCGAATGGACGTCCCGCACTTATCCATTCTTCGACTCCCGAGCTTACGATCTCGAGAGTCGAACCCGCACTCCACTTTTACCCGTTCTGCGACTCTTGATCAGATGATCTCGAGGGCCAAATGGGCACTTCTGCGTGAAATCTTTATCTCCACCATTTTGCCTATAACAACCATGTCTAACAAACTATCCAACTTCTTAAACATCTCATCATCTAGATCATAGGGGTGGGTCATGCATTCTTCTAGAAAATCGAGAGAGTGGGATAAAGGGTCCTCATTCTCCCTAAGTGATTGAGGAAATTCTGTTTCAAGGGTAAGGAATTCCTCCTCTATAGAGGGGAGGTCTTCCAAAGAAAAAATTTCAGATTCAGTGGAAAGCACATCATCTAGCATTGGTTGATCTTTTGAAATTTCAGATTGTGCCACCCCATCATCCAAAGAAACAGAATTTTCAACCCAAGGGAGTTCTTCCACAATAGAATCCGACATGTGTTGTTGGTGGAAAGACTCAAAAATATCGACTTCGGCCGTCTCTCTAGCAAGAATATCTTTCGGTGATTTAAAAACATTCGGCCCTTTGGAAGAACAAATCATGGACTCACAATCATCCTTCAAACCCTCATTGTAGGCAATCAAACTATCACTTTCAGATTTTGTAGATTCCTCGGGTTCGTCAACCGTCCTTGAAATCTCTTCATCATTCAAATCGAAATAGATAAAAGAGATAGTTGATTTACCATAATCGATGGTAATGGTGGGATCACTGAGATCAATATCCTCTAGAAGTTTAGTCATTAAATCTAGAGAAGGTTGGGTTTGGATAGCCTCATCCTCCTCATTGTTGGGGATTGATTCGGTGTTCCCAATGTTGGGTTCAATATTTTGAGATGGATAGAGATTTTGTATGCATTGCTCAGTTATTTCCATAAACTCTCGCAGTGTATCCTCAAGAGTTCGTGTCGGTTGAGGATCATGAGAAAGAAACTCTTGAGGATAATTGTTGGCATCCATGGTTGGCTCATCCTCCATTGGACTAGAGGTGTGAGGACTCTCTCGATGAAGACCATACGTGTTATATGACGAAGACTGATAAGATGGTTGATAGGCATAACCATACAAGTGATCACGCAATGTCTTTACCGGTTGGTCATTACTCCCCCGGTCCTTTTTCTTATTCCTACCTCCTGTTAAACTTGGTGGAATACTCTTGTTATTTTCAACCCAATAATCACGTAGCGTCTTACGTTGGGGGGTAGTGGAGGTTGATTGACTCTTAGAATAATACTTATGCTTAAATTGGTTCCAATCATAAAGAGTTTTGATTCCATGGTCTGTCATCTCATCTTCCAAAAGGTATGCATAAGCACCACACTTCCAATCAGCCATAATGAGATTTTAAAGAGTTCGAACTACCCTAATCTAGAAAAAAGAACAAAAAGAAGGGAGATGGAGAGATGTTACCCAATAAAGCGAGATATATGTCAGCAACAATGTCCTACAAAATCCAACAAAAAATTGTTAGTAATCTAGAAAAAAAATCAGAAAATCTTCTTCTATAAAAACTGAAAATCCTACCTAACTAAGACTACTCTATAGTTACTAGAACAATTAGAACCGTTTAACCTCTTCCCCGGCAACGGCGGCAAAAAACTTGTTCGCTTCCCCAAGTGTAGGGTTGCGAAGTAGTAATAAACTCGGTAAGACCGAGGTCGATTCACAGGGAAGGAAGTAAACAATTCCAACTATCCTAATAACTAGAATCAAAGAGGTTTGTGAAATTGATTTTTAACATAAAATAGAAAATCTAATAATGAAAAGATAACTAGAGCATCAAGGATCCACTTGTAGCTCTTCTTAGATGCATAATTCGCTATGGTTTCTTACTTTCTCAACTAGAATCGATATTAAGATCTATCTAGTCCGATGATAGAGCTGTTAAACCAAACAATCTGTCATATGTAAGTTCTATGCATAGGATTCACTCAATGTAGGCTGAGCTGAGCATGCTCAATTGCATAGGTCATTCCCCTTTTCAAAAGGTCTAGTTCACAATCATAACCATCCTCAAGTCCTGTCACAAGACAAGGCTAGATCAGGATTTGAACTGGATTCAAATCACATGCACAGTCCATACATATTCCAGAAAAACAGAAAAATAGAACTTTGGTAGGAAGTTCCTTTATGAAGATCATAGTACTAGAGCGCACTCCGATTCCTCGGATCATACAGGTCTAGACCGTCACAAACCAATTAAGCAATTAAGTAATTCTCCCAAACATCCATGAGTCATCATAAGACTAAGAAAAACTACTCAAAAACTTGTATAAACTTCAAACCATAGTTCATAAGCATGAATTACAACTTTAAAACCAATAAAACGAATTAAACAATCTAAGAAAACTATAAGGTTCACCTCTTAGCTCTAGCTAAGAGATTAGCTAATGAAAAGCATATTAAAAATAAAACTAGAACTAAGAAAAGGAAAACAAAACTAGCTGGAGGAGGCTAGGAAGCCTCCTATGACTTGAACTCCTTGCTCCCCACGTCCTTGGTTGCCCTGGAATAGAAGAGAGCACCCCCTTTTATAGTGCAGCAATAGTACAGTAACATAGCAGAATTTGTTTCACTTGGTACGGCTTAACCAATGGTCGAATTGCCTTCAAAATTGATTTGTAGCTTCCTTGTAATGTGATCTTCCTCATAGATGATTTAGATTTCCAAGATTGTCCTCTGAATGGGCCCACCAATCACATCACCACCGCCTCTCAAAATCGCGCACTTCGGGTACCTTCAGAACCAGTCATCTTGCTTTCAACACTCCGGAGTGTACAGACGTCGGATTGATCCCAAATTTGGAACATTAGTAGAAAACTTCCTCCTGTACATGATAGATGGATTAGATTGTCCAAAACAATCCCAGAATATGGTCCGAAAATTAGAACAATTAGGGCTTTTATAAACTCTGCGTAGTTAGAGCTTTCTAGATGGTCCATCTTTCTTCAACCGGTACGATCAAACCACACATCCTTTTGATCTGAAACTTTTGTGGTTATTCATATATGGATGTGGTATAAAATATGGTCAAAGTAGATTATTCATATCATCAATGATGGGCCACCTGGACCGGCCCAGAGTGGAACAGCGAAATCTGGAACTTTCTGGACAGTTCGTATTGTTTTGGCCACCACGATCAATCCGTAGCTCCGATCGACACGAAACCACTTGGGTTAGTTCGGCGTCGAGCTCCTCTTCGATATGGATGTGTTGGATTTCCAAATATCATTAAGATGGCTTCATAAAAGTGGTCCGAAAATTCAGAAACTGGAATGGCCTGCTGTAT
This sequence comes from Liriodendron chinense, assembly GCA_003013855.2. Lineage (NCBI taxonomy): Eukaryota > Viridiplantae > Streptophyta > Magnoliopsida > Magnoliales > Magnoliaceae > Liriodendron > Liriodendron chinense. The sequence goes on from ML058433.1 coordinate 7,338,762, forward strand.
GCAATCTGGAGTCTGAAACTTGCATGGCCGACCGGTCACGACCGGTCGGACAGGGCTGGCCGACCGGTCATGACCGGTCGGACAAGGCTGGCCTTGCTCCAGGGAGTGCATCCGACCGGTCATGACCGGTCGGGCCTTCTTGGCCGACCGGTCTTGACCGGTCGGACCCAGTTTTGCTTGTTTTTCTTCTTTCTTTTCTTCTCTCCTTCCTCTCTCTTTACTTTCTTCTTTCTTTGGTCCACCTTGGGCCTTCATCAAAGGCTCCAAATGGCCCCTTTTTGGTCTCTAATTGAGTGAAGTCCGCTCTCATCCCTACAATCACAAAACATGTATTTGATTAGTCTTTAAATCATGAAAATCTTGTATAATGAGTGATGAATTGGGGTTAGAATATGCACAATTAAGAGTTCAACAGTAGGATCACTAGGATGAATTCAGTGTTTTGCAACATCTTGAGCAATATGAAGAAGATTTTTCAGATTTTTCTAAAAAATTCAAAACTCCATTGGAAAACTTTGTTTCTATGCATTTAGGATGGTGTAAGTATAAGAAAAGGAGAGGCGAAGTGAGTGAAGTTGAATGTCTTGAACAATTTCGAAGATACTAGTTTTATATGGGAATTCTCCTATGTTTAAGATTGATAGAAATTTTTGAACACTTTTACACCTAGTTCACTTTACATGATTCTCATGTTTTGAAGGGCTTATTAGATTTGTGGATTAGCTAAGTTTGGATTTGAGGTGTTGAGAAGCCAAGCCGGGGTACTTTGTCCATCCTTGTCCATGGAAAAATAACGAAAGATACGGATTTCTAAAAATCCTATGTAATGCATGTATAAAAAGGAAAGGAATGATAAAAAATGGGAATGATTGAAAATATGGTGGAAAATTCTGAAAAGGGCTACCTATTACCAACCGGGGGATGGTCTACCTGTAACCAAAGCTAGAAATGGGAAAGTAGTGTGAAAGCTGTCGGAAGGACGGTAAGGCAAATTCCTGTCAAAGGCTTGTTGTTGATTTATACACCTTGAATTTCATACCTTAGTTGATTTATGAAGAAGATAATCCCTAATCTCCATGAGATGAGCATTCACTAAGCACACTAGGTTAAATTGTTCAAATTCTTCTATTTATCTACAATCAGCGGGAAATCCATATGAGTACTTGTTATGTTCTTGAAAGTTTAATGTTTCAACCTCTATCATTTAGTTTTTTCGATTTTTGTACTTGCATGTCTTGGAGTGTATAGAAGCATAGTTTCTGAAGGAGAATTGGGTTTTGGAGGAATGAATTGTTTTATGCATATTTTGCTCGGGACTAGCAAAATGCTGGTTGGGGAGTATGTTGAGTGCTTAAATGTGTATATTCTAACCCCATTTCATCACTAACTATGCATGGTTTTCAAGCTTGAAGACTATTCTAATGCGTGGTTTTGTGATTACAGGAATGAGAGAAAAGTTCACTCGATCGATAACTAAAAGATTGCATTTAGGAGCCTTGGATGAAGACCCAAGGTGGGCAAAAGAAAGAAGAAAGTAAGGAGATCAAAGAGAGAAGAAAGAAAGAAGAAAAAGGAAGAAAACAAGGGTTTGACTTGTCTTGACCGGTCGGCCAGTATCAGGAATCACTCCAGCGTCTGCTGGAGGTTGCTGTACAACAGTCCAACCGGTCTTGATTGATCGGCCAAAGCCTGCCCCTCTCGCTTATGCACGCTAGACACTCAACAGAAAGGTCCGACCGATCTAGACCGGTCGACCACTTGTAATTTTGTGGGATTTCTACAGCTTCCTCTTGAAGCTCCGATTTTTGTGCACAAGTGCGTAAGTAATACGCAAATCTGGAAGATTCTGAGGGGGTAGAGACTCTCCACTATAAAAGGGAACCTAGGGGTCGTAGCTAAGGTATCCTAGAAGAGATTCATCACTGTGGGAGGCGGCGGAAGTCGAATTCGGAGTTTTACAACTCTTAGTTTGTCTTTCTAATTTTATGTTTTTAGTTGCTTTCATGCTTCCTTGGATCGTAAACGGCTAAACCTCTTAGCTAGGGCTAAGAGGTGAAGCTTGTAGTGAATCTGAGATGCTTTAATTCGTTTTTTTTTTCAAGTTGGATTTATTGAAGAATAATGGTTTATAGAAGTTTGAATAAAGTTCTAAGTAGTTTTTCTTAATCTTATGATGGCTCATGGATTTTTGGAAGAATTGCTTTAGTTCTTAATTGTTTTGCATAATTCTAGACTTGTACGCTTTGAGGAATCGGATTCAATACGCCCTAGACTTGGATTCTATGTGGGAACTTCAACCAAAGTTCTACCTTTTTGTTTTAATTTCTGAATTATGTGTTGATTGTATATGTGATTTGAATGAAGTTCAAATCATGATCTAATTATGCTTTGTGACAGAGTTTAATGATGATCATGATTGTGATCTTAATCTATTGGAACTAAGATTGACCTATGCAATTGAGTGTGCTCAAGTCCTAACTTGAATTGAGGGAATCATGTATATAATCACACATATGACAGATTGTGTGTTACAACTGCTCTATCATCCGACTAGATAGGATTTGATTATGATTCTAGTTGTGTAATTGGGAAACCACAGCGAATTATGCATCAAGGATTGCTACAAGTGGATCCTTGGACCCCTAGTGCTCTTTTATACTGATTACATTCACTTATAGTTTAAGAATTCTATCTACATTCAATTCTAGAAATTTGTTTGATTAGTTCTTAAATAGAGAATATTAGAAGTAATTTTGTGAATTCCTAACAAGTCCCTGAGAACTATCTCGGTCTCTACCGAATTATTACTACATCACAACCCTACACTTGGGGAAGCGAACATACACAAATTCCCATCATACTTGGCCGCCCTTTCCTAGCCACTTCAAATGCAATCATCAATTTTAGAAACGGGCTTGTGCAAATGTCTCTCAAAAATATGATACTTGAGCTGAATATTTTCGATTTATGCAAACAACCACGGGATGGAGATGATGAGGTCTATGAAATAAATTTGATTCACTCATTCGTGGAAGATATATCCCTCTTGACATTTAGAGATATGTTTGGCCCACTCTTATGAGATTGATGATGACATGATACGAGAGATGGATGTCATTTTGGACTCTGTACCGGTACTTGATACTAACAGATGGAAGAACCCATTTAAGCCTTTGCCTTCAACTAAAAACAAGCCTCTTCCATCTCGTATCAAGGCTCCGAAGCTCGACCTAAAACCCTTGCCTTCGGATCTCAAATTCGTATATTTTGGTCGAGATGAGACAAGTCCAGTGGTGATTTCTTTCCACTTGGATCAAGAACAAGATAGTAGGTTGATTACTACTCTAAAAGAGCATAAGAATGCCATCGGATGGTCAATTGCATATCTCAAAGGCATAGACCCCATGATTTGTACTCATCGCATATATCTTAAGGAGACTACAAGGACATCTAGGCAACCACAAAGACACCTTAATCCAAACAGGAAGGAGGTGGTTAAGGCCGAGGTGTTGAAACTATTGGATGTGGGTATCATCTACCCGATAACCGATAGTCAATGGGTAAGTCCAACTCAAGTCATGCCTACGAAATCCGTAATAACCATCGTAGCTAATGCCAACAATGAACTCGTGCCAACCAAATTCACTACCGGTTGGAGAATGTGCATTAACTCAAAAGCTAAACACTGTCACAAGGAAAGATCACTTCCCTTTACCCTTTGTTGATCAAATCTTAGAATGGTTAGCGGGTCATTCCCACTTTTGCTTCCTTGATGGATATTCAAGGTACAACCAAATAGAGATCGCCCTAGGGGACCAAGAAAAGACAACATTCACATGTCCATTCGACACCTTTGCTTATCAAAGGATGCCGTTTGGACTGTGCAATGCCCCTGCCACTTTTCAGCGTTGCATGTTGAGTATCTTTTCAGATATGGTAGGGAAAATTCTTGAAGTCTTCATGGATGACTTCTCCGTATTTGGTTGCGACTTTGTTGAGTGCCTTGGGCACTTAAGAACTGTTTTGAAAAGGTGTGAAGAGAATAACCTAATACTGAATTGGGAGAAATGTCACTTTATGGTTCAAAAGGAAATAGTCATTGGTCACATTATCTCAGCCAAGGGAATCGAGGTGGACAAAACTAAAATTGATCTTATTTCTAACCTCCCACCACCCAAATGTGTACAAGAGGTGCGATCCTTCTTAGGACATGCCGAATTCTACAGGAGGTTCATTAAGGACTTTAGTACCCTCTCTCATCCTTTATGTAACCTCCTCCAAAAGGAAAACTCATTCGAGTGGAATGAGGAATGTCAAAATACCTTTGTCAAACTTAAAGGTATGTTGACATGTGCTCGTATAATGCAACCACCTGATTGGAGCCTTCCTTTTGAGATCATGTGCGATGCTAGTGATTATGCTATTGGGGCAGTGTTAGGCCAGAGAAAAGAGAAGAAGTCATACGTTATCTACTTGAGAGTAGAACTCTAAACTCGGCTCAAGCAAATTACACCACTACGAAAAAGGAACTCTTAGCCGTAGTATTTGCTTTGGACAAGTTTAGGTCATACTTGATCGGATCCAAGATCATCATATTTACCGATCATGCCGTACTTAAGTACCTTCTTTCTAAGAAGGATGCTAAGCCGCGCCTATTGCGATGGATCCTCGTACTCCAAGATTTTGACATAGAAATACGAGATAAAAAAGGGAGTGAAAAATGTAGTGGCTGATATTCGTTCGCCTCAAGTGCAAGGCTGCGATGTAGTAATAAATCTTGGTAAGACCTAGGTCGATCCACAGGGAAAGAGGTAAACAATTCCAAGTACTCTAATAACTAGAATCTAAGAAGTTTAGGAGAATGGTTTTTCACATCAAATAGAAAATTTTGAAATTAAGAAGAACTAGAGCATCAAGGATCCACTTGTAGTAGTTCAATACCAATCCATTCATCCAAGCACAACACAATTAGAATCAAAGTCCTATCTCTCATCTAATTGGAGGATATAACATTCAAGCACAGACAGTCCCACTTCAATCCGGAAATCAGATTACTAATTCTAATGAAGCACATAGAACTTGAACTTGTAGTCTTCGGAGTAACAGCCATGCCAAAAGACTATGGCCTGCTCAAGGGTTACTATGATTCGAATTCAAACAACCCAATCATGGTAATCTCAGAGAATTACAAGGAACTCATGTCCGGAGCACACAAACTCTCACAAAACTTCTAAAAAACCAAACTTTATTCAAACTAGAACTTGAAAATCCAAAATCGAAGTAAAGGGTACTTGAAGAAACGAATTAAAACATTGAACAATCTACAAACTTCACCTCTTAGCTCTAGCTAAGAGGTTAGCTAAAAGAAAACATTAAAAACTAGAAACTAGAACTAGAAGAAGAAGAAAACTAGTTGTAGGAGGCTACGAAGACTCCTAGGTCTTGATCTCTTTGCTCCCCACGTTGCTAGATGAGATAGGAAGAGGCTGTAAGTGTCTTTTTATAGCTTGGAGGCATCGCCGACTTGGAAGAAACGCGGAGATACGGAGTCCTCCCGCACTTAGGAAACCCAAAAATCGGATTTAGAAACTTGCTAGTTGCTGTTTGCATGTGGCCGACCAGTCTTGATCGGTCGGACTGGGTTGGACGACCGGTCGGACTTATCTGGGAAGGTGTCCAGCGTGCAGGATGAAGGGGGCAGGCTCTGGCCGACTGGTCTTGATCGGTCGGCCTCTTTGCATTGAGTTTCCAAAGAGGTAGCAAGGGGTGGCCGACCCGTCTAGACCGGTCGTGGCCCTCTTGGCCGACCGGTCATGACTGGTCGGACCCAATATTTGCATAGTTTCTTCTTTCTTTTCTTCTCTCCTTCCTCTCTCATTGCTTTCTTCTTTCTTTGGCCCACCTTGGGTCTTCATTCAATGGCTCTAAGTGGACCCTTTTTGTCTCCAATTGGGTGAAGTCCGCTCTCATTCCTACAATCAAAAAACAGGCGTTAGATGGACCTTTTAAACATGCAAACCATGCATATAATGTGATGTAATGGGCTATGCAATATATAAATTGGAGGTTCAACACACCCCCCAACCAGCTTTTTGCTAGTCCCGAGCAAAACATGCGTGAAACAAGTTCAAACCTCCAAAAACCAACTCTCCTTAAAAAACTATGTTTCTATCGATTCCAAGACATACAAGTGTAAAAATCAGAAAAATTAGGTGATAGAAGTTAAAACCTTAAACTCTCAAAACATAATAAGTGTTCATATGAAATTCCCGCTGATTGATTGATAAATAGAAGAACTTGAACGAATTCAACTTAGTGTGCATAGTGAATGTTCATCTCATGAGTTTCTGGGATTATCTTCTTCCTAGATCAACTAAACTATAGATCTCAAGGTGTATAGAGCAACAACAAGCCTATGACAGGAATTTGTCTTACCGTCCTTCCGACGGCTTTCATACTATGCCCCATTTCCGGCTTTGGTTACGGGTGACCATCTCCCGATTGGTAATAGGTAGCCCTTTTTCAGAATTTTCCACCATTTTTCCATCATTCCCAATTTCATCCTTCCTTTTCCTTTTTCTTTTAAATTAGATAGGATTTTTAGAAATCCATATCTTTCGTTATTTTCCCATGGACAAGGATGGACAAAGTACCCCGGCTTGATTTCTCAACACCTTAAATCAAAGTCTAGCTAATCCACAAATCACATAATCCTTTCAACCCATGAAAATCGTGTAATGTGAACTAGGTGTAAAAGTGTTCAAATTTTCTATCGATCATATAAATAGGGGAATCCAAATATAAAACCATTATATTAAGAGAAGTTCAAAGCTTGCAACATCACTCACTTCGTATCTCCTCTTCTTATACTCGTATCATCTCGAGTGCAAAGAAACAAAGTTTTTCACAAGAGTTTTGAATTTTAGAAAAATTGAAAATTTTCTACAGAATTGCTCGAAATGTCACAAAAGCTAGTAGATTCATCTAAGGAATCTCACCCCCCAACCAAAATCTTACATTGTCCTCAATGTAACAAGATATGCAATAAGCATGACATGAGAGCAATGAAATAAAACAAATGAGAGTGAGAACGAGAGTACTTGGGGTAGCAAGTTGATTAATTCTAGCATCTTTCATTTTTCTTAATGAGACTTATTCAATCCCAATTACAGAAAAATAAATCCTAACCTACCTACCTACCTTTGATTAGTCCGATCGACTACATGATCAAATTTGAACAGGATTTTCATGAATTTTAATAAATTTCTCATAAGGACCATCCAAAGTCCTGCTCGACAGTAAACATGTGTGCTTCTTATCATTAAAGTCCAATCGTATTGTGCACCACATGCATAAAAGGAGGAGATAAGAGCAGCAAAAAGATATCTCCTCAAATTCTGATTTGGGTTATGATTGATTAAAAATGGGTCCTCCCAATCGAAATTTCCAATGGGCTGAAGGACCCATGATGGTGGAGAGACATTTATCAAGTTTTCATTAGTTAAAGTTGTCTCCTCCACAATTTCAGAATTGTAGGGTGCTCCCACAAACAATGGTAAAGAGTGTAAATCAGTGGAATGGTGTTCTTCCGGCACCGACACCGTGTCTAACAAAATATCCGACTCTTTAATCATCTCATCATCAAGATCATAAGAGTGGGCCAAGCATTCCTCTAGCAAATCGAGATAGTCGGATGAAGGGTCCTCGTCCTCCCTTAATGATTAAAGAAATTCTATTTCAATGGTAAGGAATTCCTCCTCTATAGAGAGAAGGTCTTCTAAGGAAAATTTTCAGATTTAATGGTAAGCACATCATCTAATATTGGTTGATATTTTAAACTTTCAGATTGTGCCACCTCATCATCCAAAGGAAAAGAATTTTCAATCAAAGGGAGGTCTACCACAATAGAATTTGGCATGTGTTGTTGGTGGAAGGACTCAAAAAGATCGACTTCGACCATCTCTCTAGCATGCATATCCTCTAGAGACTCATAATCATTTTGCCCCTTGGAAAAAGAAACCATAGGTTCATAAGCATCCACTGAACCCTCATTGTAAGTAACCCCACTATCGCTTTCAGATTTAATGGATTCCTCGGGTTCGTCAACTGTCATTGAAATCTCTTCATCATTAAGTTCAAAGTATCCAAAAGAGATTGTGGACTCACCATAATTGATGATGATATTGGGATCATCGATATCAATCTCTTCTAAAAGTCTATTCATTAAATCCGATGAAGGTGGGACTTGAGTAGCCCCATCGTCCTCATTAAAGGGGATTGATTCGATGCCCCCAATTTCGGGCTCAACGTCTTCACAAGATGGCGAGTAAGCTTGATTTGATTGTTCCTCTACATACTCTTTCTATATTTCCTCAAGTATTTGTGTATACATGTCATCACAAGAGGAAGACGTTTTAGGGTGATTGTTAATAACTACGATTGGTTCTTCCCTTGAACAAGGAGAATGGTGGTTTTCCCAATTAAGACCGTACGCATTGTAGGATGAAGAGTTATATGATGGTTGATAGGCATATCCGTACAAGTGATCACGCATTGTCCTAACCGGTTGGCCACTATTCACCCGTTCCTTTTGTTGTTGCACACCTCCTACAATAACTGGTGGAACACTCATGTTACTTTCAATCCAGTAATCACGTAATGTTTTCCCCGGATGATCATTATTCAATTTTGCTTCATTCGGTATTCCCCCGTCGTCTTACGTTGTGTCTCAATATGTGTATTGTTTTCATTAATGTAATCACATCACGCATTGTCTTACGTGGGGGGGGGGGGGGGGGGGGTAGTGGAGGTTCTTTGAATCTCAGAAAAATACTCATGCTTGGAGGGATCCCGATCACAATGAGTTTGGGTCCCCCAATCCGACGTCTCATCCTCCAAAAGGTACTTATACGCACCATTCGTCCAATCATACATGATGAAATTTTAAGGAATTGAAAACTACCCTAATCTAGAAAAAAGAACAAAAATAAGGGAGATGGGGAGATGTTACCTAATAGAGTGGGATCTATGTCAGTAGCAATGTCCTACAAAATCAAACAAAAAATTGTTAGTAATCTAGAAAGAAAAAAAAATCCTACTTATAGAAAAACTGAAAATCTTACCTAACTAAAACTACTCTATAGCTACTAGAACAATTAAAACCGTTTAACCTTTCCCTCGGCAACGGCGCAAAAAACTTATTCACTCGCCTCAAGTGCAAGGCTGCGATGTAGTAATAAATCTCGGTAAGACCGAGGTCAATCCACAGGGAAAGAGGTAAACAATTCCAAGTACTCTAATAACTAGAATCAAGAAGTTTAGGAGAATGGTTTTTCACATCAAATAGAAAAATCTGAAATTAAGAAGAACTAGAGCATCAAGGATCCACTTGTAGTAGTTCAATACCAATCCATTCATCCAAGCACAACACAATTAAAATCAAAGTTCTATCTCTCATCTAATTAGAGGATATAACATTCAAGCACAGACAGTCCCACTTCAATCCGGAAATCAGATTACTTGTTCTAATGAAGCACATAGAACTTGTACTTGTAGTCTTCGGAGTAACAGCCATGCCAAAAGACTATGGTCTGCTCAAGGGTTACTACAATTCGAATTCAAACAACCCAATCATGGTAATCTCAAAGAATTGCAAGGAACTCATGTCCGGAGCTGTGGACCCTCGCCGTTCCGCGCTCCCACACGACGATCTCGTCCCTTTCCCTTCGGGAAAAGAAGGAGAGGATGCATGAGTGCGAATCGCCGTTTGTGCCACTGTCTTGCCACGTTCTCGAGGGCTTTGTTTGGTTGTCGTGTTAAGCTGGATGTGTTTGAATGAGTTTATATAAGACCAGAGTCGCCACTAGCCAGTTACTTCGAATCTACAGTCGGCTAGACCCTATAGAAACGTTAGAGAAGGGGATCTGAAGATTCCTTCCTCTAAATGACTCCTTTTGATCTGCGGCCAGAGATTCGAGGTAAGGGATCACGGTTGTAGGGTGGGAAGAGGTTAACACTCCACACACTGCCCGTACCGAAGTACGGTCTCTACTTCACAGAATCGAACTATCACTTGAAAGTCTGTTTTAATCCTCGTATATTCTCATAAATGACATGATGCATGAATGCAGGTCTGCACAGTAAGAGTTTCTAATGGGCAGGTTCCACTAACAGGCAAGCCCAGAGCATACGCTCGAACTGACAAGTGCTTTATGCGAGATGCATGCTGTGTGTTTGAATAATCAAAGTGCTTGCAGTGAAGCAGGGGGGTTGGAAGAAAAGTAAATGTTGCACTTATGCTAGATGCAAATGAGATGATGCTGGAAAGGAACAGCTAGATGGACGGAGGTGTCGCAAGGGTTGGCTTCGAGTGGCTGGATCAAGACTTGGATGGCTTGGGAGACTTGGGCCAGTGGTCAGGCTGGGCTGGACCAGGGCTAGGCTCTCCTCACTCGGGCTCTCGTTGGTGGAAAAATGGGCTAAAGGGTGGAGAAGGAAACTCGGAACGGACGGGCTCTCTCTGGGCTGGATTGTGTGTTGAAATGAGAAGGGGAGAGGAGTATTTATAGCAGAGGGCAGTGGCAGTTCTTGTAAATAAGTTTGGGCGGCCCCCTGTGGGCCGCCCGTACGGACGCTCCTCGATTTCCAGCGCGTTGTACGGTCATTTCTCGGGGCTGCTATTTTGACTCGGTGGGTTGACTCAGCGGGTCGACTTGGTGATTTGACTTGGCGGGTTGACTTGGTGTTTTAACTCAACGGGTTGACTCAGCGGGTTAACTCAGTGAGTTTGACTTTTTTAGGATTTTTTGACTGGTTTTTCTTATGGGGGGGCTTTTAGGCTGATTTTTAGGGGTGGGTTGAATGGGTTCAGGCTTGAGTTGGGCTATGGATTGGGGCTTACAAGAGTGAGTTTGGCTGAGTTTGGACTTGGGATTTGTGGGTATGGTCCTCCATTCATCCAGCTATCTCTACCAACAGTGTAGCCGAAGATGGGGTGTCTACAGATGCCCCTCTTTGGCAGAGGTTGCGTGCAACCGAATGCCAAAGCGAGTGGACACCCCACTTCTGACCCGGTCATTCATAGATCATGGTCTAAATCTTTGCTTGCCTTTGCATCTGTGCCAGTTGATCGTCTGGAAATCGATCACTCGCACATACCGCGGAAGTTTGGAGAAAACATTGCGATTATCCCTGCAGTTTGCTGCAACCTGGGTACCCAATCGCAACCCTTCCATTCCCGATCTATACTAACATCGAAAAGATACAGCAGAGCCTCTGCGTCGCTAGTCTTACGAGGTTACTGACCTTGTGATTGATTGTATGTTCGATGTTTTTCCCGGATCACTCCAGAAGTACTTGTTTCACTTGACTGTCAAAGTGGTTAGATGCCCTGCGTCAGATAGTCTTACGGGATTCTACTACAGCCGACTTGGACTCAGTCAAGGTACTACAGGCATCCACACCTAGGTATGTGCGGGTGGACTCTTTCCACCCGATCTGTTGGTTTCGATGCTTGGTTTGCAATTCATTCTTTCCTCGATTGTGGTCTGGAATCTTTGTTGTCCTTTGTATCTGAGTCAGATGATTGTTTGAAAATTGATAACTTGCACATACCGCGGGAGTTTGGAGAAAACGTTGTGATTGTCCCTGCATGCACTGCAACCTGGGTACCCAATCGCAACCCTTCCATTCCCGATCAGTACTAAAATCGGAAAGGTACAGCAGAGCCTCTGCGTCGCTAGTCTTACGAGGATACTGACCCTGAGACTGATTGTGATGTTTAATGTTTTCCTGGATCACTCCAGGAGTACTTGTTTCGCTTGATTGTCAAAGTGGTTAGATGCCCTGCGTCAGATAGTCTTACGGGATTCTACTATGCCGACTTGGACTCAGTCAAGGTACTTGCTATAACCCGAAGATTGCACACCCAAGTGCAGGTAGCGAAGTAGTAAAATACTCGGTAAGACCGAGGTCGATCCACAGGGATTGGGGTTAAGAACACTTAGAGGAATTAGTTTAGGTGAGTGAGATAAAATCTGGTTTATCCACGAGAGTGGAGCAAGTTATGTGTGGTGAAAGACAAAAATAGAAAAGGGGCTAAGGCATTAGGGATCCACCTTTGATTCATTCACAAGATTTGATTCATTGGTCCAACTATAACTCGACTGGGATCAAATAAAGATTCATTCCAATCGGAAGATGAAACAGTTAAACCACTGCATATTTCATAAAAGATGGTGATCTAAACCGATTGATTTGACCATGAAGCACTCGTTAGTTGATCGCAGGGAATTCCAAGCATCCACTTGTGCCCGGAGTCGACAATGGATCAAGGGATTGTATAGATCAACAACTTTGCCAACAAGTCAACCGAAAAGATCACAATTCATACGATCAAATGCATTCTTACAAGATAGGAGGCTTTGATTGACCGATCTAACCGTTAAGATCTCGTCTATCGATCGCAGGGAATCCAAAGCATCCAATATGCCCGGAGTCTACAATGGATCAAGGGATTTTACAGATCAATGACTTTACCTGCACTAGCTCGATGATCGTAGGGAATCCAAAGCATCCAACGTGCCCGGAATCGACAATGGATCAAGGGACTTTATCGATCATGAATTAGCTAATTGGTGTGCAAGGGATCCCAAGCATCCAACGTGCCCAGAGTCGATGATGGATCAAGGGGCTTGCACAACAATAGCGTCTGCCGAGGCGGATAACCAAACCAATCAACCAAAGAGAACTCCAACACTTACACCACACAATGTTGAACCAAAAGAACCATAGCTTGCAAATTTCTTCAAAGGCTTCACCCCTAGCTAGAGGTTTAGCCAACCATGCTACAATGGAAGACTAAATTCTCTACAAAGGAGAAAACTACTCTACACTACAAAAGAAAGAAAGAAAACTAAAGAAGAGAAGAGAGGAGTTGTAGAGAATGGGATGGGATAAGATGGAATTTTGAGGGATGAGATTGGATTTTGAGGGATGATTGAAATGAGGAGGAGAGGCCTCCTTTTATAGACTTTTGAGAGGCTCCCAAGCCTCCTCCCAATCCTAGGTGGGACTCCAAACCCAAAGCAGATTTTTATTTATGTTCGGGAATGGAGTTAGGCTTGGAGTGCCCAAAGCAAACTTTTCTTTTAGGTTCGGGCTTGGAGTTAGGCTTGGATGGACATGTGGCAAGAAAAGTACTCCAAGCCTAGGTGTCACTCCAAACCCAAAGCAGAATTTTTTGGAGGTTTGGGAATGGAGTGAGGCTTGGATGATGAGGTGGCATGATAGCCTTACACAAGTGTTGGGAAAGAAGAGAGAGAGAGAGAGAGAGAGAGAGAGCTCTTGCTGGCCATGGATTTGGGCAGGTGAGATGGAGAGTTGCTAATCAGGTGGACGTCCAGCATCTGAATGGTTGGGACTATTGCTCCAATGAAAATGATGGTGCTGGAGGATGGATGAATGGCTGGACGTAGTGAAGATGAAGAGGACGGCTGGAACGTCCATTGTTTGGACTGCTGAAGGTGGAGATCAGTCCATCTAGTGGACGTGATGAAGATGAGCTTTTGCAGTTGCTTGGACACACATGGATGGAGATCTGCTGGATCCATGGCCGGCACGTGCTACAGCAGGAACGTCCACGAGCTAGACTGGATGAAGGGTGTGTGATCAGTGGGGCTGCTGGCTGAACCATTAGATGATTGGAATGGGGCCCATCTTGATGGACGGTGGATGTGAACGTTGGATTGCATGCTGATGCATCAACACGTTTGATGATGGAGTGGATGGAAGAGGATGAGTTGGCATGTGTTGGAGCTGATATGGAAGAACTGTTGCTGGATGATGGGTGTCCACCGTCTGTTGCATGTGTGGATGTTGAGGGCTCATTCAACTGGATGAAGAGATGATGCGGTCCAATAGTTGGATGGTGATGAGGCAGGAGGAAGAGAGTCCAGCCATTGCTGGTCGTCAAATGGTGGGACGTGCTGAGATTTCAGCATGTATGGAGATGGACGGCTGGCATTTGATGCAGCTAACGACTGGATGGATGGGGCTACCATAGCTGGTCTGCTGAAGAGAGTGGGGTCCACCAGCTTAGGGACGTCCATTGCCGGACATGGGGCCGTCGACTGATACTTTTAAGATCTTTCCCATGGCTGATTACAGTCCCTTGGATGCAATTGGTCACATGTGCATGGTGAGGATGATGGGGTCGCTGATGAACTGTCTTGCTGCAAGCACGCATGCTCATGTGGTCGCCCAATCGTGTGAACATAACATGCTTTCAATGTGCAGAGCATGTGGACCTCCCATCATATGTGATTGCTCAATCCTAACCATTCAGGCATGCATATCCTGGATCTCCAAATTGCGTGATCCTGATGAGATCTTCTGAGACTTCGGATCCACCATAGAGCATGGTCCAGGGTTCGATCTCCATGGCTTGATTTGGTTCATGATTACCAACACGCCTGATCTTGCTTTCTTTTGGGCCTTTAAATGCTCTGATTGGATTGAATCTTGTGCAACCTCTCCTGAACACCTGAAGACAGAAAATTAACCTAATGAGAGATAATTAACTGGGAAAACAATGATAATGCCCTTAACAATCAGGGTTAATTATACAATATTAGGTACTTATCAGTACTTTAGGCATCCACGCCTAGGTATGTGCGGGTGAAATCTTTCCACCCGATCTGCTGATTTTGATACTTGGGTTACAATTCATCGTTTCCACCTGTTCAAATGGTTTCTTTGACCGAGCCTTTTGGCTTTCATCTTTTCGTATCTTGGCATGTGGTACGACTGCACTGACACTGGAGTTTAGTTCATCCGTACTTTGAGTGCATTGGATCCGATGGTCTCCGGGGAAACTGCGAGACATCGGATCTTATTTGATTTTTGCGTCGGCTCCTACCCAGAGATATGGAAGATCTCCTGGTGTTTTGGAGGCAGAACGCTCTACTGGGAAAATATTTTTTGGATTTTCAAAAAGATACCCACTCTGGGGAGTGATACTCCGTGGGGTTTTTATTTGCAAATAGGAATATTTTTTTGTCTTTTTGAAATGAAAATCTGGTTTGCATGCGCCTCCACTAGGGATGCCTATGGGGTCTTTGGCTAACCGACTTTTATTTTGAAAGCAGGTAAACATGATGATTGATGCGATGGATGCTGATGCATGGAGATGCATGATGGATGCATGGCTTGGCTCATTCTCTTTCAGTTTGATGATTTTGCTTTTGCCGGAGATGTAGAGAATTTTGAGCTTATTGCTTGCGGGGTTGTGCTCCCTGGGGATTTTTCTTTTTTATACGGGTGTTTGGTCAGCGGGTTGGCCAAGATCCTGACCCATGATCGATCAGGTCCACCGTCCCAAGATGCTGTTTCTTTGCTAATGAAAATGTACGAGGATATTATCCGACTTCAAGATGTTCTTCTGGGCATAAATGCGATTGAGACGGTGCTTAGTCGCCAGTTTTGGTCAAGATTCAATTTGCGAGCGATCGGATCCGTCATCCCAAACTGTGAAGAGAGCGGAGTTTGAGACTCCTGAAGTGTAGTGCTGGGGATAGTGCCAATTTTTGTGATTTTTGCAAATATGTGGTCCGAATCTTTACCTGAGTGGTCAAGATAGAGATCGGTTATTGAAAACAAAGGAAATATTTTTGTGATTTTTTAAAATATTTGATTTGAAAGCAAGGGAAATATTTTTTTGTGATTTTTGCAAATATTTGATTTGAAAGCAAGGGAAATATTTTTTTGTGATTTTTAAAAAGGTGATTTTGCAATGTTTTGGTATTTTGTGATTTTTCTTAAATGCAGGGAAAAGTATGGAATTTTCATCCACTTCCAGCTTCTACTGCTGGTAAGGCACCCGATCCATTTTAAGTTAGCGAGCAAGACGAATCTCACACAGTTAAGTGCCGTAGTTTTACATCTTCGGATGAGGGAATTTTGAGGGTTTTCAATCAACACACCCACAAAGTTGCCTGTTCCTCATGTGCAATGCACATAGACCACGTATCGTCCGACGGACTCCTTCGGCCAGAAAATGAGCCACATCTTCACATTTCCCTTAGTCAATCCAGTTTGGGGCCTTACGTTGCTCACAATTCTGTGAGGGTGCGCTCCACCTCCCAACAGCCTTAATCCCCTTCATGAGTTTTAGGAACAGGGAACATCCGTCAGATTCAACAGCGACTTCCAAATCAAGGTTGTCTATCACGGTGCGTTCAACACGAACAGGGTTGCGGAGTTCTGCCCACCTCAGCCTTTACCTGTTTTAAAAGATTTCAGACACCCGTACGATCAACTGCCAGCCATGTCCGGAACAGGTTGGGGAAGAAAGCCCCCGAGAAGTTAATCCCAGTGTAGTTTTAGGTCTTCGGACCGCTGCGGATGAATTTGTGTAGTTGAAATTGATGGTAAAAAAAAAAAATTTTGAAAAGGTTCCAGAGTTCAACTCAAGTGGTTGAGATTGATACTGGTTTTTATGGAAAACTCAAAAAATCTTTTTGGTATTTTGGAAATGATCCAAGTCATCAGATCCTAGCTTGAACGACTGGGATCGATGTCGGTTTTTATTAAAAATCTCTCGGGATGTTGATCCCGACGTAGTTTAAGGTCTTTGGACCGAAAAAACTTTATATACATGCTGAAAGTACATTCTTTTTGTGATTTTTGAAAAATATTGTGAGTCATCGATTTTGATTTTAAGGGTCGAGATCGATGCCCATTTTTATTAAAAATCCCTCGGGATCTTGATCCCGACGTAGTTTAAGGTCTTCGGACCCTAAATATGCATAAGCAGGGCAAACACATTTTTTTTTTATTTTTGGAAAATGTCCGGTGTCAGCGGATCTTGATCCAAACGATCCCAACTGCTACCGGTTTTTATTTAAAAAGTCCATCGGGATCTTGATCCCGACATAGTTTAAGGTCTTCGGACCAAAAATGTATACATGCTGAAAATACATTCTTTTTTGTGATTTTTTCGAAATGATCCAGGTCATCAGATCTTGGCCTGAACGGCTAGGATCGATGCTGGTTTTTATTAAAATCCCTCGGGATATTGATCCCAACGTAGTTTAAGGTCTTCGGACCACAAACTATACAAACTGAACATACATTCTTTTTTTTGTGATTTTTTTGAAATGATCCAGGTCATCAGATCTTGGCCTGAACGGCTGGGATCGATGCTGGTTTTTATTAAAATCTCTCGGGATGTTGATCCCGACGTAGTTTAAGGTCTTCGGACCCTAAATATGTACAAGCAGGGCAAACACTTTTTTTTTATTTTTGAAAAATGTCCGGTGTCAGCGGATCTTGATCCGAACGATCCCGACTGCTACCGGTTTTTATTTAAAAAGTCCCTCGGGATCTTGATCCCGACGTAGTTTAAGGTCTTCGGACCAAAAATGTATACATGCTGAAAATACATTCTTTTTTGTGATTTTTTCGAAATGATCCAGGTCATCAGATCCTTGCCTGAACGGCTAGGATCGATGCTGGTTTTTATTAAAATCCCTCGGGATATTGATCCCGACGTAGTTTAAGGTCTTCGGACCACGAAAAACTTTATGTACATGCGATGCTGGAAATCACATTTTTTGGTTTTTTTTTTTTTAGAAAATATCCGGAGTCATCAGATCTTGATGAAGACCGATGACGTTTTTTATTGAAAATCTCTCGGGATGTCGATCCCGACGTAGTTTAAGGTCTTCGACCCAAAACTATATACAAGTAAACAGTAATCAAGGGCGGAGATTCCTGGGATTCTTCTTGGAATGGTTCAGATCATCAGGTCATGACTTTGAATGGTTGAGATCATTGTTTGACCAAGTCAATTTTTTTTCTTTTCCTTGAAAATTCCATGAAACTTTTCCACATCATCAAGCCAATTTCTCACCAATTTCTCACAAGATAAGATTTTGGTGAGATTTCTTACTTTTTCTCTTCATTCTCTTCCATCACTTCATTCTTACAAGGAGGTACAAGATTCACTTGCAACCACCCTTCCCAAGGAGGAGTTCTTTCCAAGGAGAGGAGGTGAGAAGTCGTTTCACCTAGGTGGAGGGTAGGACGGCCCCCTGGGCGACGCCCGGACTGCCTCTGACCCCTGGTTTCTTCAGTGGGTTGGGTAAAGGGGTGCACCCCCCTTTTCTATATAACATGGGGCACCCCTACCCCATCCAACGTGCAATCTTTCTCTTCTCTCTCTCATACTCTCTCTTTCTTCAAGTTTTCTCTCTCTTTTGGTGGTTCTTTGCTTCTCTCAAGTGGTGGGCCTTAAAGAAGTTTTGGGACAGCAAGGTGGTCCCTCTTTGCTGAGTGGTAAAGGTATGGATCACTCCCTTTCTCTCTTGTCTTTTTTCCTTCTTCATTGTCTCTTCTCATGACTCTTTTCTTTTTCCATGTAGCTATTCCAAAAGGAGTGAAGGTGGGCCCAAGTATTTTTGGCCATTTTCTAGATCTCAAATCTCTTTTAAAGGTGGTGCATGGAGAAGGACATTGCAAGCTTCCTTTTCATTCTTTCTTTTCTTCTTTCACACTCCCTTCATGTGTATGTAAAGGGTAATTTTGCCATGTCCATCAAGTGTGCATGGCAAAATATCCTATCTTTCTTCATGGGAGTTGGGCCTCTTTTCCTGTATATCAAATGGGCTCAAAGTGAAGTCATGGCCCTTGGTGTATTTTATGGGCCCAATGCTTCATTTTGGGCTCCCTCATGCTTTCTTGCCCTTGTCATTTTTTCCTTAAAGCTCTTCTTTTCTTTTCCATCTTCTTTTCAAGTTTTGGGCCCATGGGAATGGTAGGGCCCACCTCAAGTTTTGGGCTCATGGGGCTCACTTTGGGTGGCCCCATCTTTCTTCACATGTGTATGGACAAAGTGACTAGCCCATTCTTCACTTGGATCTCAAGTGGGCTAGATTTCTTAGTTGGGCCTTTATGGGCAAGTAGCCCAAATCTTCTACCATCTCTTGATTATGATGTACATCCTTATGTTCAAAGTGTGGTGGGTTCCTTAGGATTTTTCCATATGGATGGGCTTTTAGGCCCTCATTGAAATTTGGATTTCTTTGGACCATGTGTGCACCACTACACTTTGTTCATGTAGGATTTTTTTTTCTTTTCATGCTTTTTCTTTTGATGGATGGAGGACTTGAGTTACTTGATCATCTACAAGTCCCATGAGTGAGTTGTTCCAACAATCTCACTAAGTTCAAATGGTTTTTTTCTTGTGGGAGGAAAGTGGTCCTCAAGAGTTTCCTTAGATGTTATCAATCTCAGATGGATGATCCTCCTTCAAGTGAGCTATCCATGCAACCATAGCTCCTTGAACTTCCTTTGGGGGGCTTGGTGGGTCATCCACCTTCATTCTCAAATATGAGTGATTTTTCTTTCAATTTGTGAGAAAGAATGATACCCATAAGTTGCCCAATTTTGTCCCATGCTTTGGGGCACTTTGGATTTTGATCTTCAAGTGGGCTATGTATACCATTCTTAATCATTTCCATGATGGTTGGGTGACTCATCAAGCCATGCCCTCTTGTGCTCAAATGGTCCCCTTGTTTTGTAAAGAAATTGGTGCACATAAGTTGCCCAAACTTGTCCTTGCATGGACGTTTCCAACTTTGATTCTTCATGTGGACTATGTGCATCAACTTTTTACCATTAGCTTCTTTGATTCATATGTTTGTGGGTAGACCACCATGTTGTGCTCTCATGGTCAAAACTCTCATCAAGATGGTGCACATAGGGGTGCCCATGGTTAACCCATGAATGGGTCCTCATGTTCTTCAAGTGGGCTATATGCTCCCTTCAATCCATTGAGGTGAGGCATTTGGGTTGCTTTTGGGGGCCCACTTCCCTATTCCCCACTTGTCCATGTACATGTGTAGAAAGATGGAAACATCTTAAATGAGAATCATGGCCTTGGTATAAAAAATGGATCAACCTTGGCCACATATGGACTTTGAAGAGGGGCTTCTCATGTGGAGTAGGATTCTTATCCCTTGTTGATCTCATGGCACTTGAGTGTATTTGTTGTCCAAAATGTGTCCTTTGATGATGGACTTTTCTTGCCTAAGGCGTGGCATGCAACCTTCTTTAAGGTGGGCCTTGCCTTCTTTAATGGACCCAACACATATCCTAGGTAACACATGAAGTCAGACTTTGGATTGTTGCATTTGAATGTGAGTCCAATCCCATGGGTTTCCTGGATGATGATTTGGATTTTAACGGGTAAGGGATAGGGACTTACCTTGC
Source organism: Liriodendron chinense (assembly GCA_003013855.2). Lineage (NCBI taxonomy): Eukaryota > Viridiplantae > Streptophyta > Magnoliopsida > Magnoliales > Magnoliaceae > Liriodendron > Liriodendron chinense. Next base: position 7,359,033 of record ML058433.1, read on the forward strand.
CAAGCTTGTAGGATTCAATGGCGGACGGTACCAGAGGACGTCGAGTGATTGATGAGGATGATCCTGCCTTCATCATCCGCCGAGGGGACCATATGTGTTCCTTGGCTATGGAGCACCAACCTCTTCCTGCCATCAAGGGTCGAGGTATTAGGGATCATGTTCGCTTCCCCAAGTGTAGGGTTGCGATGTAGTAATAAACTCGGTAAGACCGAGGTCGATCCACAGGGACTATGTAGGATCTCACAATTTCATCCACAAGTGTCTATTGAAGTCTACTAATCAGATTGTTGTATAAAGTTGATGTGAGTAACAAAAGCTGAATTAAATCGATAGTAATTAATTATAAAAGAGTACTAGGGTTTCAAGGATCCACTTGTAGCAATCCTTGATGTTTAATCCGCTGTGGTTTCTTATTCTCTCAACTAGAATCGACATTCCTGTCCGTCCAGTCGGATGATAGAACTGTTAAACCAACAGTCTGTAATATGTAAGTTCTATGCATAAGATTCACTCAGTCTAGGCTGAGCTGAGCATGCTCAATTGCATAGGTCATTCCCCTTTCCTATAGGTCCAGTTCTCAATCATAACCATCCCCAAGTCCTCTCACAAGACAAGGTTAAATTAGGATTTGAACTAGATTCAAATCACTAGCACAGTCCTTACATATTCCAGAAAATCAACTAAAATAGAACTTTGGCCTGAAGTCCCTTCATGAAGAACTTAGTACTAGAGCGCACTTCGATTCCTCGGATCATACAGGTCTATACCGTTGCAAACAAATTAAGAAGATAAGTAATTCATCCAAACATCCATGAGTCATCACAAGACTAAGAAAAATTACTTAAAAACTTGTATAAACTTCAAACCTTAGTTCATAATCATGAATTCCAAACTAAAACCACTTAACTACGAATTAAAACATCTTGGATTCACTACAAGCTTCACCTCTTAGCCCTAGCTAAGAGGTTTAGCTGCTCATGATCCAAGGAAACATGAAACAACTACAAAAGCATGAAAACAGCAAAGCAAACCAAAAGGAGTTGTGAAACTCCAATCTTCACTTCCACAGCCTCCAACCTCGCTTGAGCCCTTCCAGGATACCCTAGGAACGATCCCTAGGTGTCCTCTTATAGTCTGGAGGCTCCACAACGTCGGAATAATCGGGAATTTGCGAAACTCTTACGCAGCGCAGAGAAAATCGGGAAGAAATTAGAAGTTTCTAAGTTCATACGCATGGCCGACCGGTCAAGACTGGTCGGCCTTGCTAGAGAGTCATTCCAGCAAGTATGCCCGACCGGTCAAGACCGGTCGGGCCTATTTATCTTCAGTCCAGCAAGCCCCTCCGACTGGTCATGACCGGTCGGATGTTTTCATCCATATTACAGCAGCACTGACCGACCGGTCATGACCGGTCGGTCTTATTCATTGAAGTTCCAGCGACAATGACTGGTCGGTCCTCTTCAGTAATGCCCAACATACATGGCTGACCGGTCACTGACCGGTCTGGCTTCCTTGGCCAACCGGTCACGACCGGTCAGCTTCATTTTCTTCTTATTTTCTTCTTTTCTTTTATCTGCTTTCTTCTCTGCTTTGGTTCTTTCTTTCTTTTCTTCTTTGGTCCTCAAACATTCTTCATCAGAATGATCCCAAGTGAGCTCTTTATTTCTTCAATTGAGTAGAGTCCACCCTCAATCCTGTAGTCACAAAACATGCATTGAATTAGCTTACAAACCATACAAACCTTGCACAATGAGTGATGAATTGGGGTTAGAATATGCACAATTAAGAGCTCAACAGATCACTGGGATAACTGGGTGAAGCATCCACAGCCTTTACTTGAACGAGTATTGGCTGGTACTCCTTTTGCTGACCTCCTCACCTTACGCTTCCATAACAACAGTGCCAACCGCATGATGCTCGCGGCCCTTTGCGAGAGGTAGCGGGATGAGACCCACACTTTTCAATTCCCTTGTGGCGAATGGGGCATAACTCCCCTGGATATTTATATGCAAATTGGCTTTCCATTTCATGGGGCAGTTCTTCCCCAAGTCAGCTCTCTGGCTCCCCTCACTTCCACTGACTGGCTACAGCTTGTTGGTGATGTCTCGCCTGAAGATGAATTCCAAGGCCATCAAGTGAAGATACGATGGTTCTATAATACTTTTGCCTCCGTCGTCCCCACTACCGAGCTAGAGGCCCTCCACAAGGCACGGGCTATGATCACTTACGCCTTCAGGTCCTTCCTTCTCTGCCACGCCAATGAGAGGGTCGATCCTAAATTTCTTCGCTTGGTTGAGGATCTTCACCATCCCTACAATTAGAGCGGGGCTATCCTGACTCATATTTTCCAGGGTCTGGATAAAACCAGTCGAAATAGTCGGTCCTACACAGGTTTCTGGCCTATCGTTGAGGTACTTCTTCTTTCTCCTTTCTTGGAGACATTTACCCTCCTCTTTCTAATTGTTATGTGTGCCTTTGCCCAGACTTGCTTTTATGACCATTTTCCCCATCTCGCGTTGAGGATGCGGGACGATATTGAGCCATCTTTGTATCGCCACATGTACTGGCACCAACAAAACAGTCAGCGGAACTCTCGAGTTTCTGGGGACAATTGGCGCGCTGACATAGACAGTTTGACCGTTGATGATGTAGGTATCTTGCTTTCCTTATCCCTCGCTCTGTACTGTAATTGACCGTGGTGACCTCATTTGCTGTAGCTCGCTCGGATGCCGTATGGCAGCTTCCCTCTCTATTACACCCCTCAGCGTGTAGAAGCATATGATGCCTCATGTCTCCGTATCATGCTTTCTGACGCTGAATCATTTCAGTGGTATCTGGGTGAGAGGCTGCTTTTGGCAGGTCACTGAAGTGGCTCGGGTCCCTTGTTCTACACCTCCTCTAGCTGCTCAAATCCCTGCTGATGAGGTGGCTGATGCTCTTGTGGGCCAGCCCGGGTTTCGTTTCACGATCCCCGATCGTGATTATGATGAGTGGTATTTGCTGTACGGCCAAGGGCCTCTGCTTCCTCCACTCTATGTTCCAGGGGGCCGTCGCAGATACGCTGGAGGCTCAGTGACAGCTCCTTTGATGGACCTTTACCGTCGAGAGCAGGACGAGAGGAGGGACGATGACGACTATGTTGGCAACTTGTAGCCTGCTTTTGTGAAGGTGTATTCAGCTTGCTTGATGTACAACTTTTTGCTTTTTCTTTCTTCTGTATCGAAATCTTTTGGATGAATGTACAACCTCAATTCTGCTCAGATTGCTTGATGACGCCTGGATGCTTTAATTTCTGACTCATTCTTTAATGATTTGTGGGGATGAGACTCCTTAACTGTATGGATGATGACTTGAACGGTTCAGATTGCTTGATTTGTCCCTGTGGGCCCACTTGAGACCTCGGCCTTACTTTGGAGCACCCTTTCTTGATGTTTTGTGAGGCTAAGAAGGCTTCTCATGGTGTGGATGATGACTTGAACGGCTCAAATCGCTTGATTTGGCCTTGTGGGCCCACTTGATGATTAGATCTTGGATTCTGACCCTTCCTTTGATGATCAAACCCTTGGTCTTGCTATTTGATGACCCATGCGAGCTCTTCCATGGTTTGGATCATAATAATCTAGTCTTCGAATGGCTCAGATTGCTTATGGCCCTCTCTTGATCATCTTTCCCTCTCTTTGACTTGATCAGACCCATTCTGACCGTAGTGCTTCATGATTGGGCAGGTGGGGTACCTCCCAAATGATTCTGATAAATCTCAATCGAAATCTGGAATGGATTGGAGCCTTGGGCGGCCCTCAGGGTGCCATCTGCTAATGTGGACTGTCAGCCTCACCTACCAAGAACCATGGAGCCAATCCCGCGAAGAGAGAGGGAGCGCGTCCGTACGGGCAGCTCAGAGCGGGCCGCCCAAGGCTCGGCTCTTGTGCGGCCTGGGCTGGCTCGGGTTCGGACATTCTCTGTTGTCTGCTGCCCTTGTCTCCACCTGCTCTGTACGTCCAGGTTTGATTTCAATCATGAATCTTCCCTTTGTCTCCTCTTTCCGCCTCATCTTGTCCTCATCTTGCTTTGTCCTTTCTTGGGCAATGGATGGTGGAGATTTAGGGGCTGTGGGGGCTGTCCATGGTGGGTCCCACACTTCTGAAAGTGTTGAAGGCTTTAATGATGGTGGAATCTCTTTAATGGATGGTGGAGATGGTGCATTGAATGGGGGCATTCATGAGGAGTTAGGGATGGTGGTTGGTGGAGCTTTGAATCGTCCCATTAATGGCAGCCATGCTGAAATTCCAGATTTGAATGGGCCTTTGATTGTGAGAGAAATGGGTGGTATGGATGAGATGATGAGATGGGACATAGGTGAGGCTATGTGTCCCTTGAATGTGGGCCACATGGATGATGTGATTGATGGAGGTGATGGGACCATGATGGACATAGATGGGCTGATCTCATGTCTGGATAGGATGGATGGTTCAGATGATACCTTTGATGGTTTGGATGCTCTTGATGAGGGCCGAGATGTGCGGCATACCTGTTTGGGTGGACTTGATGTGATCATTGATGATGCCCCCCTGATGATAGACGGTGTGGATGCCTCGATGACCCCTTTGATCGGTCAGGATGATGACTGGATTCATGATTTCTTGTTGGAGAGGGCCGCAGGTCCAAATCTGACCGTTGATTCTTTGATCGGGGTGGTCGAGACCCTTCTTGATGGTTCAGATGTATTTTTTTATGGTCAGATTGGCCAGGATGCCACTATGTGTGGTGTGATCTTCACCGATAGCCCTTTTGCTAGAGAGTATCATCCTTCACCTGATCGTCGGTCTTTTGCGCACTCTGTTCATGAGGTGGGCGAGTCTTCTCATGCGGCTGAGGTTGTGACAGTTTCAGACAGTGATGCGACTATATCAGATATAGCCGTTACTGAGGGCAGGTCAGGAGCTGTCGAGTCTGCAGAGGTTCCAGCTTTTCCTTCTCCTTCGCCCGTTGATCTTCCGATCCTTGATGAGCTGTCATTGATTTCTGGGCCTTTTGTTCTGGAGGGGGTACCAGTGAGGACTTGTCAGCTGCTTCCTCATCCTTCTTGCTCGCCACGGCTGCTTGCTTGGCTTGATAGTTTGTCAGCTTATGAGATTCGGGATTTGGAGTCCTATGGCTTTGGCAGTCTGATCCATATGGCTAGAGTTGACATTGATTGGAGGATGCTTGGAGCTGCATTGATTGACTGGGTCCCTTCGTTGAACTTGTTCGCGTTCAACGATATGGAGATGGGACCCTCTTTGGAGGAGCTTGCACGCTTGACAGGCCTACCTTGGGATTATACTCAGTATTTCTCGCCGAAGACATCGCCGAAGACTGCCACACCGCAGAACTGGTTCTGGATCCCCTATCTTGTTCGGCCTGCAGCTGCCGGCCAGGATGCTGTAGTGTTCTCCTTGGACTTACTGTATGATCTTTTTTCGGGTCCTCGGAGTGTGGCCGATTCTATCCTTGCTCGGAACGCACTGATGTTCTGCTTGATAGCTGAGGTGCTGTTCTTGGGATGGCGCAGGTCCCAGACTCCTTTGCTTTTTGAGGTGATGAGCCGAGCTATCCGACGGCAGGGGATCATTTCTCTCATCTTGGCTGAGCTGTTTAATGGGCTGACTGACTGTGCCCTGGGCCGCACTCGTGTCCTTCGCGGCTGCTATGCATTTCTTCAGGTATCTTTTCTGTACCTTTTTCTTCTTGCTTTGTTAGGAATCGCTTTGCTCTAGCTGAACTTCTTTTCCATCTTGTGATCAGGTCAGGTTATGGGAGCGTCTTTCGCTGACTGTTCCTATACCATTTCCTGACACCCGTCGCCCAGACCTTATGCGGCACATCATGGAGTTTCTTCCGCATACAGCTAGGATAAGCGAGCCTTTGTATCGCAGGATGTTCGCTGAACTTCGTGACTGGAATGTTCGTTGGGAGTCATCTTGGCTTTCACTTCCTCCAGTGCTTTGCGATGCACACCGCCTTCCTCTGATGCTGGTAGGCTTTCGATCTTACTTTTCCTACCACCCTACCCGGTTCCTGCGGCAGTTTGGATACGAGCAGGATGTTCCTCTTTTTGCTTTCATGGGTATCGGGCGCCAAGCGCTTCCATCTAGGACCTCTGACTTTAGGACTCGGGTCGATGGATCTTGGGCGAGTTATCTGACTGCTGATCTGCTCGGTTTTGAGTTGCGGGCTTTTCTGAAGGCGACCGCCCCATATCAGTATTGGGTTGCTGAGCAGTCTTTGTATCGACGGATCCCTTACTGGCACCAGACTGCTGATGAGGATGAGCAGGATATCCTTAGAGATGCCAGCTCTTCATCTGGTTCATATGAACCCTTTGAGGAGCGCCCGTTTATCGATCCTGGTTTCCTTTTGGCCACTCATGGCCACTTGCTGTCTGAGATTTCTGCACTTCGGTATCATTGTGAGATGATGTCGAGGAGATTGGCTGCCGATCAGAGGTTATCTGATGAGGAGGCCATGATCCGTACCCTTGAGCGCGACGAGGTACATTACCTGCGTATGGAGGTAAGCAGGTTGAGAGCGAGGCTACTTCATTATGAGTCAGAGGACTTACCTGATGTGGCCGAGGAGGAGGGTAGAGATTGATTGTGTTGGCCACCTGTACATTCTCTTTTTTTTTTGTATATGATTGATGATGATGCATTTTTTTGTATTTTTTGAAAAAGATGATATGATATGTGTAAAAGAAACATGATGCATTTAATGAAAAGAGAAAACTGTTTGAAGATCTCTTGTGCCATTAGTCGTCTTGTGAGTGTGTGTCTGGATTTTGTGTCGGGATATAGGAATCAGAACTGGGGCACGGCCAATGTTTTGACCGATGTCTCGAGATTTGACTTGTGTGATCCTTTGGTTCCCTAGAGGTGTAGGCAACGGAAACTATTGCCTCTTAAGATTGTCAGAATTTGTAGAGCTCTTTGTTCCTGACTGCACTTCTTCTTGTTCTTGAACTGTGACGGCTCGAACCAATCTGGACTGTCTGATTTCCTGGTACCTGCACTTTTCATTTTTTTCTTTTTTCATTTGAGTCATTTTTTCCTGCAGCGCTCTTTTCGAGTTTTCACCACAGCCGGCCTTTTCCCGTCATTTTTGCCCGTGGCGCCCTTTTGGGTTTTCACCACGTCCCGGGTGTTTGATCTTGCCTGCCCCTTGGCAGTTATGTTTTTTTTACCCTCAGTGCCCTTTGGGGTTTTCACCAAATCCGCTGTACGCCCACTGTTTTTACTCGGAGCGCCCTTTCGGGTTTTCACTCTGCCCTCTTTGTTTAGGCACACATTCCCTTTTTTCTCTTCTTTTTTTTTTGATCTTTGGATAACTGCGGCGGCTAGAGGTCAGGAATCCGTCGTTGCCGGCCGATGGCAGTCTTTCAGCCCTTATCCTAGGTTACGATGATAGAGCTATCGGTCTTTGCTATCGACCTTTCTGAGATGAATGGATGGATGACTGTGTTTCTTCTTGGGTTGATTTTTTTTCGGGTGCCTTGCTTTGGCTTCCCTTTTCCTTTTTTTCTTTTTTCTTTTTGTATTCTTTTTTCTCTTTTTTTTGTATTTTTCTTTTTCTTTCAATCCCCTTATTTGAAACACTTGTTGGTGGACGGAAATGATTTCTCAGAGGTCTTAGCTTTGACCTCTTGACTTCAGCTCTATTAAAGTATCTCTTGATAAGGTCAGAATGACTTACCCGTGAAAGATCTTCACCTTGTCGGCGTTGATTGGCTCAGGAAGATCCACCCCTCTCATGCTGGTGAGTCTGAGGGCGCCTCCGGGAAGTACTTCTCTGATGATCAGTGGCCCGTCCCACGAGGGTTTGAACTTTCCTCTGGGATCCGGAAGGTGCGACGGTAGAATCTTCTTCATGACCATGTCGCCTACCTTGAAACTTCTTTTTCGGACTCTCTTGTTGTAAGCCCGAGCGATCCTTTTCTGATAACATTGAGAATGACTTAGCGCACGCATGCGCTTTTCATCTGCTAGCTGTAACTGATCGAATCTGGCCCGTTGCCATTCTCCTTCTTCAATTTCGCTTTCGAGTAACACTCGTAGTGATGGTATTTCCACCTTAACTGGCAGAACTGCCTCTATTCCATAAGTCAGGTCGAAAGGAGTAACGCCCGTAGCAGACCGTACAGACGTTCGATAAGCCCAAAGTGCATATGGGAGCATATCTGACCAATTCCGATAGGTCACGACCATCTTCTCGAGTATCCTGACGATTGTCTTGTTTGCGGCTTCTACCCCACCATTCATCTGGGGACGGTAGGGGCTTGATCGATGACGTTGGATCTTGAATTTGCTGAGGAAGTCATCCATCTTTCTGTTGACGAACGGGGTCCCATTATTTGTGATGATAACATTGGGGATTCCATACCGGCATATGATGTTGTTCTTTATGAATTTGATCACCTAAGATGCTGCAATCGTAGTGTAGGAGGCTGCCTCTACCCACTTGGTGAAGTAGTCGACTGCCACAAGTATGTACTCATGACCATTTGATGCTTTGGGACTGATCTTGCCGATGATGTCGAGTCCCCACATGGAGAAGGGCCAGGGGGTGGTCAGGTTGTATAATTCTGATGAGGGGGCATGGATTTGATTCGCATGCTCCTGACACTTGAAGCATTTTCTGACGTGCTGGCAACAGTCTGTCTCCATGGTGAGCCAATAATAGCCGAGTCGTAAAATCTTCTTCGCCATCATGTGCCCGTTCATGTGTGGGCCACAGATTCCTTCGTGTATTTCTTTCATGATCTTTACAGCTTCTGTTTCATCGACGCATCGGAGGATGTGATTATAGGATCGCTTGTAAAGAACTTCGCCACTGATGGTGAACTGGCCGGCCAAACGCTAGATAGTTCGGCAATCTGTTGCTGTTGCTGACTCTGGATACTCCTGGGTTTCGAGATATTGCTTGATGTCATCATACCAGGGTTTGTCAGGGACAGCTTCGTCCTCTTCTATTTGCAGGCAGAAAGCAGGTTCATCTTGAATTTCGACTGTGAGCTCCCATTCTGAAGCTCCTTTCGGGATCTCGAGCATTGACGCGAGTGTGGCGAGAGCATCTGCAAACTGATTCTTGGTTCTGGGCATGTATGAGAAGGTGATTTCTTTGAATTCTTCGATCAGATTTTCAAGATACACATGATATGGTATCAACTTCTCGTCCTTGGTTTTCCATTCGCCATTGGTCTGATGGATGATAAGTTGTGAGTCTCCAAATACTCGTAACTTCTTGACGCCCAAGATTATGGCTTCCCTTAAGCCAGCGATGCATGCTTCGTACTCTGCCATGTTGTTGGTGCATTCGAATGCTATGCGCCTTGAGATAGGAATAGGGACATCATCTGGAGAGTAGAGGATTGCTCTAATACCACTTCCTTTAGCATTTGCTGCGCCGTCGAAGAATAACGTCCACTCATCTTTTTTCTTCTTTTCTTCCCCTTCAATAAGCAAGAGATCTTCATCAGGGAAGAATGTCTTGAGCGGTTGATAATCCAAGAGGGAGTGGGTGGCAAGATGATCGGCGAGGGCCTGCCCCTTGATTGCCTTCTAAGTGACATAGGTGATGTCGAACTCAGACAGGAGTAGCTTCCATTTAGCTATCCTTCCAGTGAGTGCCGGTTTCTCGAACAGGTACTTGAGCGGATCCATGTGAGCGAGGAGGAGAATATGGAACGGAATCATGTATTGACGGAGTCGCTGAGTTGCCCAGACTAGAGCGAGGCAAGTCTTCTCGATCGGGGAATACCTGGTCTCGTAGTCGGTGAACTTTCGGCTCAAATAATATATTGCTTGTTCCTTCTTCCCGGTCTCGTCGTGCTGGCCGAGGACATAGCCGATGGCTTCTGCTGCTACTGAGATGTATAACAATAGCGGACGTCCAGGAGTAGGTGGCACTAGGACTGGAGGATTCATGAGACATTTCTTGATGCGATCGAAGGCGACTTGGCAATCGATTTAATTGTTCATCCACATACTCATTCCATATTTCCTCAAGCATTTTTGTATACTTATCATCAAAAGAGGAAGACGTTTTAGGGTGATTGCTAATAACCATGGTTGGTTCCTCCCTTGAACAAGGAGAATGGTGGTTTTCCCAATTAAGACCGTACGCGTTGTAGGATGAAAAGTTATATGATGGTTGATAGGCATATCCATACAAGTAATCACGCATTGTCTTAACCGGTTGGCTATTATTGTCACGCCTTGAAATTCGGAACCCGAGTACAATAATCCAAAGCCCGAGTTCCAGGGTGTGAATTTAAAATTCGAGCATAGATTCCTTGAGATTCCATTCCACACATTATATATCTAAAATAAATCCCCAAATATAAAATTTCTTTTCCACTATTGTCTTATTACATTAAATTTTACAAAATAAAATAAATCTGGCACGATTGACGCTCGAGAAGGATGAGACCCCCTGAATACTCTCCTTAGCCTATGTCTTGTCCTTCCTGAAAACCTACAAGAACTGTGGTGATTTTGGTGAGCTAAAAGCCCAGTGAGGTCATTTCCATCACAGGTAATATTCCGGTTAATAAGAAACAGGATGTGAATCATCAACGGATAGAATTGTATGAAATATACAAAGATGAGGTTATAATTGATACACTTTATGATTTATTATAATTGAAACATGATTATCATAATGTCATGTATGTTATGATACTTGTGAGAGAAATAAACGTCTAGGAACTCGCTGCCACTGAACATTAGGAACCTGTCGCAAATCAACCATGCTCACCTAACCAGTACAGCGAGGCGGCAAATCAACCATGCACGCCAGTGGGCAAATCAACCATGCACCACTGATCCAACCGAGCAAATCAACAATGCTCAATAAGTGAAACGACCAGAACTCACTGCCACTGAACATTAGGAACCTGTCGCAAATCAACCATGCTCACCTAACCGGTACAGCGAGGCGGCAAATCAACCATGCACGCCAGGAGTCAAATCAACCATGCTCCTGTTCTGTCGCAGTGTATAATGAATGCGTATGTCATGAGTTATGGAAGCACTTCTTCAAGCATACAATGCATATCAAATTCAAGTCCAATCACACCATGCATGTGTTTACTTTATTCAAGTAATTCTTTGTCTAAACACTTAGTTTGTAGTAAATTAAGGAAGCTGAGAATAATTTGGGAAATTATTAAAATGTACGTAAGATAACCTATGTCAAGTTTATTTAACATCTTGATATGTACAACTAGATAGGATAATTTGAGGAAGAACATCAAGAATGAATGATACCTAAGAACAGAGATCGAAGTGGGTCCCACACCTAAGACTCCCTTACAATTGACAAGGAAAAATAAAGACCATATCAAAGACTTGATTAAGGAAGCGAGTTGGAAAACGGATTCCTTACCTAAAATTCAATTATTAAACAACAGAGAAGGAAATAAGACTCAGAATATAGCAACCAGAGAATCAAGGAAAACCAACCAGGAAATCATGAGATGAATCACTCACCTGCGACTTCCTTAGACTTGAAAATGACTGAACTGAGTCGACTCAACGAGTTGACTCAGTTGAGGAGAGATCTCTTCTTCTTTCTTCCTTCTTCTTCCTTCTTCTTTCTTCCTTCTTCTTTCTTTCTTCTTCTTTCTTCCTTCTACCTTGGCTGGAGCAGGATTCCAGCAGTGGTGCGGCGCAGCAACAGCAAGGCAGCAGCATGCACCAGCTTCTCTCACTCTCTCTCTCTCCTTCTCTCTCTCTCCAACGACCCTCTCTCTCTCTCTCAGCTTCTCTCTCTCTCTCTCTCTCTCTCTCTCTCTCTCTCTCTCTCTCTCTCTCTCTCTCTCTTTCACTGTTTCTCTTCAAGAAAACGCCGCAGAGACCCGGCTTTTTATAGCTAAGCTTGCACGTCCGTGTGAGCCGTTGGACGTTTCGGAATCCCACTTGGATTCGGATTTCATGTTTTGCAAACTAAGCCACTTTGAACCGTTGGAATAATAAGTGGGGTCCACACGACCCAAGGGTAGCTAATCTTGATCGTTCATGTAGTGAAAAGACCCGGATCTTGGTGATCTAAGTCCAAAACGGTTGAAAACCATGGTTCAACGTTTGCTGAACGAGTGACGTTATAGAAGGATTTTCTGGTATACAAGGTCGTACGGTCGAGGTAAATTGAATGGACGGAGTGGATCGAACCATGGGGCCGATCATGATGATCCAATGGGGTCTCACTGTTGACAGTGTGCGAACGCTGTAACAGCGTCCGCTGTTTGCGTCGAACGAAGAAGAAGTCTTTTTAAGAGACTTGATACATGCGCTGCACGTATACACAATTTTCGTGTTCCACTCTTATGTGAGGCCCACTTACAATAGTTAAAGGGTCATTACCTCCGTTCAAATGGTGGACGACACGAATTTAGTCGTCCATGAGAAAAATGAAGCAGATCTAAGTTAAGGCGGAGATGTGGATGATGTGGATCTTAGTATTCTTGGTTTTAAACGGTTGATTGAAGTGGGTCACACGATCAACTGTTAGGACCAAGTTTTGAAAGAAATAAATTTATGAGGAGGAGAAGATGGATGGACAGCCTGGATCAGCAAGGTGGGGCCCAAAAATGGATGGTGTGAATCTGTGCACAGCGGCAGCGGCAGCGCTGTCGCTGCATGGTTTGAGAAGAAGACGGAACTTCCGTCCGTTTCACGCAATACATGGTCAAACACATGTTGACCGGATGCCATTCGTGCACGTTATGCACATGGGTCCCACCCTGATGTATATACAAAATCTACTCCACTCATCAGGTAGGGCACATAATTTTAAGGCATGACATAAAAAATGAGGTATATTCGAGTCTTGGGTGGGCCACACTTCCCAAATACATGCTGAGAATTTCCAACGTGAAAGCCCTGGACGTTTGCATATCTCTCCCACATACATAATAGGGATAATACCAAGTTTGTCCTTTCCTTTGGTTTTGACTTCAACCACCTGTAGCGATCGCGTACACTGTCAATTTTCGGTGAAACTTCACCAAGGCCTGTCATTTTTCGTGCTCTTTATACAGGTTAAGTTTGGGCCTTGATCTCTTACAGATGACCAAGATGCCTTTTTAGTGATCCATCACACTAGGTGATCCAAAGTGACATTTGTACATATCCAATAGAAAATTTAACCGGTAACCTTAGTATATATCCTATGATCTTCGAAATGATCGGTTCAGTTTGTTATTTGGGTGGCCCAATCAGCGGATACGAATTCGATGGATGGTTATATGAAGGGCCAATTTTTTTTCTAATTAGATGTTTATGTTCTTAAACACAAGTATGAGTTATTGTACGGTCAGTTTCTTAAACTGATATTCCTAATATGGTCTTTGGGTGGCCTATTGGTGAGACATATACACCGTTAGACTTTAATGACTTGTCTAGTCATGAAATTTCATCAGATCACAGTTTTGACGGTAGGTTAAGCATGTCAATGTATGATAAACAAGATGAACGGATTAAAATGTTAAATCGATTTGTGTATGAGTGGCTATGGGGATCAAGGGGTTCAGTTTACTATGATCGGCTTGTTCAAAATCAAGGTGGACGGTTAGATATTCCTACCTAGCAATGATAGATCATTCTAACTGTCCGTCTATTGCCTGAACTAAGTACACTAAGTTTTTAAAGTCTTAAAAGTGTCAGAATACGTATAAAAGTGTGGCGTGTGTGTATGCGTATGAACGACGCGGCCTAAAATTTAAATTCTAACGTGTGAACTATAACACTCGTGTACCTACTCGTGTACTAAATTTTCGGGGTATTACAATTATTCACCTGTTCCTTTTGTTGTTGCACACCTCCTACCATAACCGGTGGAACACTCATGTTATTTTCAATCCGGTAATCACGTAATGTTTTTCTCGGATGATTATCCAATTTTGCTTCATTCCGGTATTCCCCCATCGTCTTACGTCGTGTCTCAATATGTGTATTGTTTTCATTAATGTAATCACGCATCGTTTTACGTGGGGGGTAGTGGAGGTTCTTTGAATCTCAGAAAAATACTCGTGCTTGGAGGGATCCCGATCACAATGAGTTTGGGTCCCCCAATCCGACGTCTCATCCTCCAAAAGATGCTTATATGCACCATTCGTCCAATCATACATGATGAAATTTTAAGAAAATGAAAACTACCCTAATCTAGAAAAAAGAACAAAAAGAAGGGAGATGGGGAGATGTTCCCAATAGAGTGAGATCTATGTCAGCAACAATGTCCTACAAAATCAAACAAAAAAGTGTTAGTTATCTATAAAAAAAAAAATCAGAAAATTTACTTCTATAAAATCTACTTCTGAAAATCCTACCTAACTACAACTACTCTATAGCTACTAGAACAATTAGAACCGTTCAACCTTTTCCCCGGCAACGGCGCCAAAAACTTATTCGCTCGCCTCAAGTGTAAGGCTGCGATGTAGTAATAAATCTCGGTAAGACCGAGGTCGATCCACAGGGAAAGAGGTAAACAATTCCAAGTACTCTAATAACTAGAATCTAAGAAGTTTAAGGAAGTAGTTTTTCACATGAAATAGGAAAATCTGAAAATAAGAAGAACTAGAGCATCAAGGATCCACTTGTAGTAGTCCAATGCCAATCCATTGATCCAAGTACAACACAATTAGAATCAAAGTCCTATCTTTCATCTAATTGGAAGATATAACATTCAAGCACAAACAGTCCCACTTAAATCTGAAAATCAGATTTCTAGTTCTAATGAAGCACATAGAACTTGAACTTGTAGCCTTCGGAGTAACAGCCATGCCTATGGACTATGGCATGCTCAAGGGTTACTACAATTCAAATTCAAACAACCCAATCATGGTAATCTCAGAGAATTGCAAGGAACTCATGTCCGGAGCACACAAACTCTCACAAAACTTCTAAAAAATCAAACTTTATTCAAACTAGAACTTCAAAATCCAAAATTAAGAAAGGGTACTTGAAATAAAAGAATTAAAGCATTGGAACCAACTACAAATTTCACCTCTAGCTCTAGCTAAGAGGTTAGCTAAGGAAAAGCATATTAAAACTAGAACTAGAACTAAGAAAAGGAAGAAAAACTAGCTGTAGGAGGCTAGGAAGCCTCCTATGACTTGAACTCCTTGCTTCCCACGTCCTTGCTTGCTCTGGAATAGAAGAGAGCACCTCCTTTTATAATACAGCAAGAGTACCGCAACATAACAGATTTTGTTTCGCTTCGTACGGCTTAACCAATGGTCGGATTGCCTTCAAATTTGATTTGTAGCTTCCTTGTAATGTGATCTTCCTCATAGACGATTTAGATTTCCAAGATTATCCTCTGAATGGGCCCACCAATCATATCACCGACCGTCTCTCAAAATCGCGCACTTCGGGTACCTTTAGAACCAGTCATTTTGCTTTCAACGCTTCGGAGTGTACAGATGTCGGATTGATCCCAAATTTTGAACATTGGTAGAAAACTTCATCCTCTACTTGATAGATGGATTAGATTGTCCAAAACAATCCCAGAATGTGGTCCGAAAATTAGAACACTTAGGGCTTTTATAAACTCTGCGCAGTTGGATCTTTCTGGACGGTCCATCTTTCTTCAACCGGTACGATCAAACCACACATCCTTTTGAGCTGAAACTTTGTGGTTAATCATATATGGATGTGGTCTAGAAGATGGTCAAATTAGATTCTTCATATCATCAATGATGGGCCACCTGGACCGGCCCAGAGTGGAGTAGGTGGAATCTAGAACTTTCTGAACAATTCGTATTGTTTTGGCTACCACGATCAATCCGTAGCTCCGATCGACACGAAACCACTTGGGTTAGTTCGGCGTCGAGCTCCTCTTCGACATGGATGTGTTGGATTTCTAAATATCATTAAGATGGGCCTAGAAAATTGTTCCAAAAATTCAAAAATGGGAATAGCCTGTATCTGAAATCTGACTCCTGAAAGTGCATGGCCGACCTGTCACCGGCCGGTCGGCCGACCGGTCGAACGACAGGTCGGCCTTAACAAAATCAGTCCAGAGAATTTTTTATTTCTGGAGGGTTTTGTCGGCCGGTCGGTGGCTACGGCCGGCCGGCCGATCAGGCTGTAAATTGTGACTTTTTCACACTTTTCTTCCTCCATTGCATTGCATCTTTTCTCCACCTCATATCCTTTATTTCTTTGATCTCCAAGGCATACAAAGTGACTCTTTTAACCATGAATTAGTGAAGTCTCCCTCTCATTCCTACAATCACAAATCCATGCATTAGATTAGTCTTTAAATCATGATAACCATGCATAATGAGTGATGAATTGGGGTTAGAATATGCACAATTAAGAGCTCAATAAGGAGGCTAGGAAGCCTCCTATGACTTGAACTCCTTGCTCCCCACGTCCTTGCTTGCCCTGGAATAGAAGAGAGCACCTCCTTTTATAATACAGCAAGAGTACCGCAACATAACAGATTTTGTTTCACTTCGTACGGCTTAACCAATGGTCGGATTGCCTTCAAATTTAATTTTGTAGCTTCCTTGTAATGTAATCTTCCTCATAGATGATTTAGATTTTCAAGATTATCTTCTGAATGGGCCCACCAATCAGATCAGCGACCGCCTCTCAAAATCGCGCAATTTGGGTACCTTCAGAACCAGTCATCTTGCTTTCAACGCTCCGGAGTGTACAGAGGTCGAATTGATCTCAAATTTTGAACATTGGTAGAAAAATTCCTCCTCTACATGATAGATTGATTAGATTGTCCAAAAAAATTTCAGAATTAAGTGCGAAAATTAGAACACTTATGCCTTTTATAAAATCTGTGCAGTTGGATCTTTATGGATGATCCATCTTTCTTCCCCCGGTACGATCAAACCACACATCCTTTTTATCTGAAACTTTGTGTTTATTCATATATGGATGTGGTCTAGAAGATGGTCAAAGTAGATTCTTCATATCATCAATGATGGGTCACTTGAACCGGCCCAGAGTGGAGTAGGCGGAATCTGGAACTTTCTGGACAGTTCGTATTGTTTTGGCCACCACGGTCAATCCGTAGCTCCGATCGACACGAAACCACTTGGGTTATTTCGGTGTCGAGCTCCTCTTCGATATGGATGTGTTGGATTTTCAAATATCATCAAGATGGCTCTTGAAAACTGGGCCAAAAATCCAAAAATGGGAATAGCCTGCTGTTTGAAATCTGAAACTCTAAATTTGCATGGCCGATCGGTCTTGACCGGTCGGACAGGGCTGGCCGACCGGTCTTGACCGGTCATGACCTGTCTGGTTTGGTCCAGCAACCTCTGTAGAAGGCAGCAGTGTTGGCCGACCGATCTTGACCGGTCGGACCACCTTGTGGGGCTCCTTTTCATTCTTTCCTTCTTTCTTTTCTTCTTTCTTCATGATTCTTTGGCCCACCTTGGGTCTTCATCCAAGGTTCCTAAATATGCTTCTTTTAGCTATTGATCTAGTGAACTCTCTCTCATTCCTGCAATCACAAAACCATACATTAGAATAGTCTTTAAACATAAAATCCATGCATAATGAGTGATGAATTGGGGTTAGAATATGCACAATTAAGAGCTCAACACCTATGACAAGAATTTGCCTTACCATTCCTTGGACGACTTTCACACTACTTCCCAGTTCCAACTTAGGTTACAGGTAGACCTTCCCTTGGTTGGTAATAGGTAGCCCTTTTTGAAATTTTTTCACATATATTCAATAATAACCATACTTTCTTTTTTTTCTTTTTTTTATAAATATAGATAGGATTTTTAGAAATCCATATCTTTCATTCTTTTCTCTTATTTCAAATGAACAAGGATGGACAAAGTTCCCCGACTTGGTGCCTCAACACCTTAAATCTTTAGTCTAACCGATCCATAAATCTACATAATCCCTTTAAACCATGAGAATAGTGTGATGTGAACTAGACTAAAAAAGTGTTTAAATTTTCTATCGATCATAAAAATAGAGGAATTCATATAGAAAACTATTATATTATAGGTAATTCAAGAATTTCAGAATCAATCACTTCATCTATCTTCTTTTCATACTCATAACATCCTAAGTGCATAGAAACAAAGTTTTTCAAAAGAATTTTGAAATTAAGAAAAATAAAAAAAATTCTACATAATTTGCTCGAAATGTCACAAAAAACTAGTATAGATTCATCTTAAGAATCTCATCCCCTAACCGAAATCTTACATTATCCTCGATGTAAAAGATATGCAATACGCAAGACATGCGAGCAATGAAATAAAACAAAGGAGAGTGAGAATGAGAGTACCTGAGGTAGTAAGTTGATCAATTCTAACATCTTCCATTGTCTCCATGAGACTCATTCAATTCTAAATGCAGAAAAGTAAATCTTAACCTACCTACCTACCCTTTATTAGTTTGATCGACTACATGATCAAATTTGAGCAGGATCTTCATGAATTTCAATAAATTTCTCATCAGGACCATCCAAAGTCCTGCTCAACAGTAGACATGAGTGCTTTGCATCATTGAAGTCCAATATTTATGTGCACCACATGCATGAAAGGAGGAGATAAGAACAACAAAAAATATCTCCTCAAATTCTGGACTGAGTATTGATTGATAAGAAACGAGTCCTCCCAATCAGAATATTCAATGGGTTGAAGAACCCATGATGGTGGAAAGACATTCATCATGTAATCTTCAGTTAAGGTTGTCTCCTCCACAATTTCAGAATTGTACGATGCTTCCACAAATAATGGTAAATAGTGTAAATTAGTGGAATTGTGTTTTTCAGGCACCAACACTGTGTCTAACAAAATATCCAACTACTTAATTATCTCATCATCTAGATCACAGGAGTGGGCCAAGCATTCCTCTAGGAAGTCAAAATAATCAGATGAAGGGTCCTCTTCCTCCCTTAATGATTGAAGAAATTCTATTTCAATGGTAAGGGATTCCTCCTCTATAGAGAGGAGGTCTTCCAAGGAAAATTTTTCAGATTTAGTGGTAAGCACATCATCTAGCATTGGTTGATCTTTTGAAATTTCAAATTATGCCACCTCATTATCCAAAGAAACAGAATTTTCAAACCAAATGTGGTCTTCCACAATAAGATTTGACAAATTATGTTGGTGGAAGGATTCACAATTATCAACTTCGACTAACTCGCTAGCATGCATATCCTCTAGAGACTCATAATCATTATGCCCTCTGGAGAAAGAAACCATAGGTTCATAAGCATCCACCGAACCCTTATTATAGGTAACCCCACTATCGCTTTCAGATTTTATGGATTCCTCGAGTTCGTCAACTGTCATTAAAATCTCTTCATCATTCAAATCAGAATATCTAAAAGAGATAGTTGATTCACCATAATCGATGGTGATATTGGGGTCATCAAGATCAATATCCTCTAGAAGTTTAGTCATTAAATCCGGAGAAGGTTGGGCTTGGATAGCCTCATCCTCCTCATTGTTGGGGATTGATTCAGTGATCCTAATTTCGGGCTCAACGTCTTTAAGAGATGGTGAGTAGTTTTGAATTGATTGCTCGTACTCGTACTCATACTCTTTCTCTAAGTCCTCAAGGATTTGTATATACATGTTATCATAAGAGGAAGACGTTTTAGAACGATTGTTAATGACCACGATTGGTTCTTCCCTTGGACTAGAGGTGTGATGACTCTTCCGGTGAAAATCATACGCGTTGTATGGCGAAGATTGATATGCTAGTTGATAGGCATAACCATACAAGTGATCACGTAATGTCTTAACAGGTTGATCATTACTCCCCGGTCCTTTTTCTTATTCTTACCCCCATTTAAACTTGGTGAAACACTCATGTTATTTTCAATTTGATATTCACAAAGTGTTTTCCCTAGTTGATCATTATATATCTTGGCTTTGTGTTGAGCTCTGAATATTACATATTCTAGCCCCTTTTCATCATCACATTACGCATGTTTTCTATGACAAAAGACTTCTCTAACATATGGTTTTATGATTGTAGTAATGAGAGAGTGATTGCATGCTTTCTATGCTTAAAGAACCCTTTCTAACACCCTTGAAGATCAAAGGAAATGAAGAACAAAAGAGAGAAGAAGAGAGGAAAGAAGAGAAATAAGGAAAGAATGAAAATTCAACAATATTGGAGGGTCCGACCGGTCAAGATCGATCGGCCATACAGCTGTCAAAGAAGGAGAGCTCCCTAGACCAACGTCCAGGTGGGTCCAATCGGTCAAGACCGGTCGGCCACACATGAACTGCTCTACAAAAGCTGCTCGACAGTCACTCAGGCCAGTCCGACCGGTCAAGACCGGTTGACCACTTACTGAGTGCGAAAAGAAACTTCTAAATTCGAATTTCTGGTTTCCTAGTGCGGCTAGGACATGTGGTTACGCGATTTTTCTCATGTGGAGACGCCTCCAATCTATAAAAAGACACCTTCTCTTCATTCTCAAGGCATGCTAGGACGTGGTGAAGATCAAGGAAGCTTTGGAGAAGGATTTCTTTCTACTTTTCTTCTAGTTCTTAGTTGTTTTTTATGCTTTTGAGGATCCAGTTCAAGGATGTTAGAGATGAACTAAAACCTCTTAACTGGGGCTAAGAGGTGAAGCTTTTGATTCATTTTTTTATGGATTAATGCAACCTAGGTTTCCTTTTTATGATTTGATTGATGGATTTGGTTTGAAGAGAGTGTAAATAAAGTACTAGTTTAGTTTTATTTTGATCTCTTGATGACTCTGGGCTCATGTGCTTCTTAGTGAATCTGAACCTAGTAGCTTACCTTTTTGGCATTGTTTATGCTTGTGTAGTTCATTGATCTATCATCGACTCCGGGCATGATAGACTCTTTGATTGCCTTGTGTACAATGGCACGATCTTCATGTGGGAACTCATTCAAACTAAAGTTCTAATCTTTTATAATAATCTGATATGGTTGTTTTGTTAGTTGATTTTGATTTAATTAGAGTTCTAATCATTGGTCGTAGTCAAGTCTAGTGACAGGATTTGATGAAAGCTATGGTTGTGAATCTTAAGTAGATCGGTAAGAGGCTTGACCTATACATTTGAGTGTGCCCAAGGCCTGAACATTATTATGGGAATCGAATCAATGAACAAGCAACTTTTTTAGATAAGTGTTGATTGAACCACTTTATAATCCGATCAGATAGAAATATAAATTTGATTCTGATTGAGTTGTGAGAGACCTAGTTGTGTTAATGCATTGAAAATCATTAAAAGTGGATCCTTGGTGCTCTAGTGCCTTTTTATATTATTATTATCTCTTATAATCACTATTTCTCAGATTTAGTTCTTAATATGATCTCAACGATAGGTTATTTTAGATAAATTTTGAGAAAATCTACAGATGAATCTCTGTGGGACGATACTCGGTCTTTCTGAATTTATTACTACTTCGCAACCCTATACTTGGGGAGTGAACACTTTGTTCCGGTACTCCCCCATCGTCTTACACCGTGTCTCATCATGTATATTGCCTTCATTATAGTGATCATGCAGCGTTCTACGTTGAGCAGTAGTAGAGGTTGTTTGAATCTAAAAAAATACTCATACTTGAAGGGATTGCAATCATAATGAGTTTGGGTCCCATAATTTGATATCTCATCCTCCAAAAGGTACTTATATGCGTCACCCATCCAATCAGCCATAATGAAATTTAAAAGAAACTGGAAACTACCCTAACCTAAAAAAAAAAAAAGAATAAATAAAAGAAGGGAGATGGGGAGATGTTACCCGTGAAGGTGAGAATTATATCAGCAACTATTTTCCTACAAAAAAAAAAAGATTGTTAGTACTCTAAAAAAGTCAAAAAAAAAACTATTTCTATAAAAACTGAAAATCCTACCTAACTAAGACTACTCTATAGCTACTAGAATAATTTAGAATCGTTTAAACTTATTCTCCTGCTGTGGCGCCAAAAACTTATTTGCTCGCCTCAAGTGCAAGGCTGTGATGTAGTAATAGTCTCGGTGAGACCGAGGTCGATCCACAGGGAAATATGTTAACTAATTTGAACTATTCTAATACCAAAATATAAGAAGTTTAGAAAATCGATTTTTAAGAACTAAACATAAAAAGGGAAAAATCTGAGAATTGAGAAACTAAAGCATCAAGGATCCACTTCTAATCTTAATCATATTCAATCCAATTATTCAATTCAAACATAACTACAATCGAAGTTATTTCTCTATCCAGCTAGGAGATATAACAATCAAAGCACATAAATAATCTGAAATAGATGTGTGTTTACTGATTTGGTTCTCTCAATAAACCTCAAGGCCTTGGGTACACTCAATTGTATAAGCTAAGCCTCTTCCCAATCTAGTTGAGATTCACAACCATGGCTTTCATCAAATCCTGTCACTAGACTTGACTACGACCAATGATTTGAACTCTAATTAAACCAATTCAACAAGCAACAACACCTATCTCAGATTCTACAAAAGATACATGAATTTTTCATCATAGTTCTAAAAGAGATTTCATTATTTTGAATCGTGGAGAACTCGAAGCATTCACCGTATCCGAAAATCACGACGAATCAAAGGCTTCCATCAATCAACAACTCATAAACCAATCTGATTTATTGTTGAGCTCTTAATTGTGCATATTCTAACCCCAATTCATCACTCATTATGCATGGTTTTCATGATTTAAAGGCTAATCTATTGCATAGTTTTGTGGTTGTAGGAATGAAAGAGAGACTTCATCATTCGGATGCTTTGAGACCCTTCTTACATACCTTGACGATCAAAGGAAAGGAATAACAAAAGAGGGAAGAAGAAAGGAAAGAAGAGAAAGAAGAAAGGAAAGAAAAAGGGGCCCCACAAGGTGGTCCGACCGGTCTTGACCGGTCGGCCAAACAGGACCCGACCGGTCTTGACCAGTCGGCCAATAGATCTCCCCTCTCTTAAAGTTGCTGGAGCAAGGCCAGCCTTGTCCAACCAGTCTTGACCGGTCGGCCATGCAATTTCAGGGTTTCAGATTGCAGACAGCGGGCCATTCCCATTTCTGGTTTTTCGGACCAGTTTTTTGGGCCCATCTTAATGATATTTGGAAATCCAACACATCCATGTCGAAGAGGAGCTCGACTCCGAACTAACCCAAGTGGTTTCGTGTTGATCGGAGCTACTGACTGATCGTGGTGGCCAAAAAACTGTCTAGAAAGTTCCAGATTCTGCCTACTCCACTCTGGGCCGGTCCAGGTGGCCCATCATTGATGATATGAAGAATCTACTTTGACCATCTTTTAGACCACATCCATATATGAATAACCACAAAGTTTCAGATCAAAAGGATGTGTGGTTTGATCGTACTGGTTGAAGAAAGATGGACCATCCAGAAAGATTCAACTGCGCAGAGTTTATAAAAGCCCTAAGTGTTCTAATTTTCAGACCACATTCTGGGATTTTTTTGAACAATCTAATCTGTCTATCATGTAGAGGAGGAAGTTTTCTACCAATATTCAAAATTTGGGATCAATCCGACATCTGTACACTCCGAAGCGTTGAAAGTAAGATGACTGGTTCTGAAGGTACCCGAAGTGCGCGAATTTGAGAGGCGGTCGGTGATATGATTGGTGGGCCCATTCAGAGGATAATTTTGGAAATCTAAATCATCTACGAGGAAGATAACATTACAAGGAAGCTATAAACCAATTTTGAAGGCAATCTGACCATTGGTCAAGCCGTACGAAGCGAAACAAAATCTGTTGCGTTGCGGTACTCTTGCTGCACTATAAAAGGGGGTGCTCTCTTCTATTCCAGAAAAACCAAGGACGTGGGGAGCAAGGAGTTCAAGTCATAGGAGGCTTTCTAGCCTCCTCCAGCTAGTTTTTCTTCCTTTTCTTAGTTCTAGTTTTATTTTTAATATGCTTTTCATTAGCTAATCTCTTAACTAGAGCTAAGAGGTGAACCTTATAGTTTTCTTAGATTGTTTAATTCGTTTTTATTGGTTTTAAGATTGGATTTCATGTTTATGAACAATGGTTTGAAGTTTAATTCAAGTACTAAAGTAGTTTTTCTTAGTCTTATGATGACTCATGGATGTTTGGAAGAATTACTTGAGTTCTTAATTGTTGTGTGTTAGTCTAGACCTATATGATCCGAGGAATTGGAGTACGCTCTAATACTATAATCTTCATGTGGGAACTTCCTACCAAAGTTCTACTTTTATGGATTTCTGAAGTATGTTTGAGACTATGTATGTGATTTGAATCAAGTTCAAATCATGATCTAGCTTTGTCTTGTGACAGGACTTAATGATGGTCATGATTGTGAACTTAGTCTATTGGAATTGGGAGTGACCTATGCTATTGAGTATGCTCGTCCTAGCTTGCATTGAGTGAATCATGTACATTGATCATACATATGTTAGGTTGATTGTTTAACCGCTCTATTATCCGACTAGATAGATCTTAATTTTGATTCTAGTTGAGAAAGTGAGAAACCATAGCGAATTATGCGTTTAAGGAGAGCTATAAGTGGATCCTTGATGCTCTAGTTATCTTTCCATTATCAGATTTTCTATTTTATGTTCAAAACTAATTTCACAAACCTCTTTAAATTCTAGTTATTAGGATAATTTGCATTGTTTACTTCCTTCCCTGTGGATCGACCTCGGTCTTACCGAGATTATTACTACATCGCAACCCTACACTTGGGGAAGCGAACATTTATCTCAGAAATCCAACAAGAACTCATGTACTTGGCACACAAACTCCTTGAATCATCTAAAACTATAAGCTTTATTCAAACTATAATGCATTGTTCAAGAATTAAACCATAATTCGAAATCAAGGGATTAAGTCATGACTAAAAACTAGAAGATTCACCTCTCAGCTCTAGCTGAGAGTTAACTAAAAGAAAGCATTAAAATAAAAAGTTGAACTAGAACTATAAGAAGAAGAAAACTCATTCTAGGAGGCTAGGAAGCCTCCTAGGTTTTGATGTTTTTGCTTATTACGTTGCTAGATGCCTTAGAAAGAGAGTGGAGGTGTCCTTTTATAGCATAGAAGCGTCACTGCGTGAGAAAAATTGTGAAACCGTGTGCCATAGCCGTAGAAACTGCAGAAAATTTACACATTGTTGTTTGCATGTGACCAACCGGTCGGACCTGCCTAGACCTTAGTCTAGCAGCTTTTATAGTGGGCTACCTAACTGGCCGACCGGTCATGACCGGTCGGACATGCATATGGGCAGGTCTTTCTTCTCTTTTCTTCTTTTCTTTCCTCATTTCTTCTCTCCTTCTTTTCTCCTTTCTTCCTTTAGTCTTCAATGATGTTGGCAAGGGTTCTTTAACACTAAATTAGTGTTCTCTTTCTCTTGTTCTTACAATAACAAAAACATGCATTAGATAGGTCTTTTATCATAAAAAAAAAAAACATGTATAATGTGATGATGAAAAGGGGTTAGAATATGTATAATTCATGGCTTAACAAAAAACACAAACTAAAAACTAAACCTAAAGCTTAAAACTAAAAATCCGATAACTAGAGAAAACAAAAAAACTGAATTAAGAAAGAGTTTCAAGTTAGAAGGATATTACCCGAAAAGCCTTTAAACTAGATGAAATTCCTACAAACAAAACAAACAATGTTAGTTCTAGAAAATAAGAAAACCTAATTACAGAAAACTAAAAAATTCACATAACTAAGATTACTCTATAGCTACTAGAACAATTAGAACCGTTTAACCTATTCCTTAGCAACGACGCCAAAAACTTGTTCACTCGCCTCAAGTGCAAGTCTGCGATGTAGTAATAACTCATTAAGATCGAGGTCAATCCACAAGAAAAGAGTAAACCAATTCAAACTATTCTAATAACTTAAATTTAGAAAGTTTAAGAAATTTAGAGTTTTAGAACCTAAGTAAAAACAGTAAAGTGAATAGGAAAAAAAATCTAAGAATTAAAAGAGAAACTAGAGCACCAAGGATCCACTTTAGTAGTCCAATGTCAATCCATTCATCCAAGCACAAACACAATTAGAATCAAATTCCTATCTTTCATCTAATTGGAAGATATTGCATTCAAACATAAATAGTCCCACTTAAATCTGAAAATCAGATTTCTAGTTCTAATGAAGCATAGAGAACTTGAACTTGTAACATTCGAAGTAACAGCCATACCAAGAGATTATGACATGCTCTAGGGTTACTACAATTCGAATCTCATCAAACCATAATGATAATCTCAGAGAATTGCAAAGAACTTGTTCCGGAGTACACAAACTCTCTTAAAACTTCTAAAAATACCAATTTTATTCAAATTAGAACTTAAAAATCTATAATTTAGTAAAGAGTACTTGAATAAACGAATTAAACATTGAAAATAACTACATGCTTCACGTCTTAGCCCTAGCTAAGAGGTTCTAGCCAAGTATTATCATACTTGAACTAGAAACAAAAGAAAAACTACTTGAAAACATAGAAAAACTATAAAAACCCTAGTTGGAGGAATTGTAGACGCTCCACGACGATCATTTCCACCTCCAGTGACTTCAAGGTCCTTCTATGATGCCTTAGGAACGTAGTAGATGTGTCCTTTTATAGCAAAGATCTGCCACCGACTTGAAATCTTCTAAAATTGCATAACTCTTTACACAGTCGAGTCAATTGTCGACCGGTCGGAGCCCTTGGTTGATTGGTCAGAGCTCATGGACATCAATGAACTTAACTAATTTATGAATCTGGGTTACATTGTCGACCAGTCGGACGACCGGTCAGAGCCTCTGGCCGACCGGTCAGAATTGAACTTTTTTTGTGACTGGTTAGTCGATCGGTTGACGGCCATGGCTAACCGGTCAGCCGACCGATCGGTCAGTGTACTTTTTCTATACTTTTTTCCTTCTTCTTCTCAATCTCCCTTACTTTTTTTCTTTCACCTCTTGGTACTTGTTCTATTGATCTTCAATGTATACAAAGTGACTCTTTTGACATCATATTGGTGAAGTCTCTCTCTCATTCCTATAATCACAAAAATATGTATTAGATGAGTCTTTAAACATACAAACCATGCATAATGTGTGATAAATTGGGGTTAGAATATGCAAAATTCAAAGCTCAACACAAATATGCTATCGCATATGTGAGTATGCAATCACATATTTCCCAATGGTGATAATGGGAGTAATTTTTTATTTTTTATTTTTTAAATTTAGAAAACTTTTGCCTATAAATAGACACTCATATCACCTCCATTTTCACTATTCTTTACCCCAAAGCTTTAAATCTCTTACTCTTTTTCTCTTACTCTATCTCTCTACAACTATTTCAAATATGTTTAATTTTTATTTTTTGTAAGTTGTTCTTGTTTTTTGTAAATTGTATTTGTAAATTAAATTGTAAGCTGTTTCAAGTTATCCATTTATTAATAAAATTTCTTTGTTCGAAGCTTTTAATAATTAATTCTCTTTTAATGTAGCTTATTGATTGTTTTATAAAAAATTATATAATATAATATAAGTAATTAAATATATAATTTAATGAAACACTTAAACTACAATGAAATAAGTAAAATAACCCCTAATTAGGCAAGTTTTTCCTATTTTTTTAGATTTTTTTAATTTTCTTTTTTTCTTTTTTATTTTTCAAAAAAAAAAAAAAACAATGGCATATGCGATTATGTGATTGCATATACGATTTGACAACATTGCATGCAAGTACTTTAAGGTTTTGTTTTTTATTTTTCAAATTCTAGTTTGAATAAAGTTGATATTTTTAGACAATTCTGAGAGCTTGTGTGAATTACTTGTGAGTTTCTGAGATGATCATTATGATTGATGAGAATTAAGTTGTGAAAACCCTATATCATATTTATTTAAGGATATAAGTGATGCTTCGTAGTTTCACAAGTTCAAGTTCTCCATGTTTGAAGTAGAACTAGAAGTTGAAGTTCCAGATTTAAGTTTGGTTTGTTCATGTGTTTTTTAATATTATATCTTCCGATTGGATAGAGATAAGACTTCGATTCCAATTGTGTATTGTGCTTGGTGAGTAGATTAGCATTAAGATTACTACAAGTGGATCTTTGATGCTTTAGTTACCTTAATTCTGAGATTTTCTTAGTTAAAATTATGTTTATGTTTTTTCTAAATCGCTAAGAATTCTGAGTTTAGTTTTGTTAGAATTTATAAAATCGGGTTAATTACATAATCCCTAAGGACGATATTGGTCTCACGATTATTACTATATCGCGGCCTTGCACTTAGAGCTGATGAACAACAGCATCACCTACCTCGATGTAGTGAGGGATGTTAGGCACCCGAAACTTCTCCGGTCGGGACACCTCCATAATATTTTTGGTGAATGGTGGATAGGATATAGTATTCGAGATCTAGGGATCCACCTAAATCGTGCCTAACTGTCTACAAGTTGACGCCAATTGTGTAGTAGTAACTCACGATTAGCTTTATCCACGCCGTCCATTCGCTTTGAAAGATCGCTTTAAATCATGAGCCCCAATAAGAGGCAGATTAAAGGCTCAAGTGGGTCACATAGCAAGAAGTAGTGGGGATTGAAAGCCTACCGTTCAAAACTTCTTGGGGCCTATAGAAGTTTTGAATCAAGCTGATATTTATAATTTCCTACGTGGCTTTTTGTGCAAGTTTGATGAAAATAACATCAAATGAGGGGCAAGAAGGTTTTCAACTAGGAGTTTAATCCCCATTGCTTCCTGTGGTGTAGTCCATTTTAGCCATCGATCTGCCTCCTTTTTGGAATCATGCCTCAAAATGATAGTTCAAAATAGAAACCGGATCCTCTGCTAAACCGGAAAACCCTATCTGGCCCAAGTTAATTGGTCCACATTGGCCCTGACTGCATTTAGTGCTGAGGTAGACCAATCAACTCGGTGCGAAACAGAGTTTCCCTGTTTGGTCCGAGCAGAGGATCCGTACTCTCAAAATGGAAGACGGCACGGCAGGATAAAAGATATACATCACGGTGGGCCCACAGAGCCGGTCTTTAGCCGTGTCCCGGTGGGGGTAGTACCCAATCCGCGCCCGTTAGACATAACGGGGCTTTTCCGTAATTCCAGTAAAAAACAGGGGCATTTAATAAGTCCATTTACTTTCCCTATAAAAAGCCTAACCCAAAGGCAAAAAAGCCTTAAATCCTTCCAACCAACCTCTCCCTATCACTCCCTCTCATGCCTTCTCCGACCAGATTCATGCCGGCGGCGGCCCCACCGCCGGAACCCGTCGCCGTAGATTCTGACGTCGTCGTCATCCTCGCCGCCCTCCTCTGCGCCCTAATCTGCGTCATCGGCCTGGCGCTCGTCGCCCGATGCGCCTGGATCCGTCGGAGCTCCGCCACTCCGCCGCAGATCCCGGCGAACAAGGGCCTGAAGAAGAAGATCCTCCGGTCACTCCCGAAGCTCTCCTTTGACGGCGCCGTCAATGGGAAGCTCGCCGACTGCGCAATCTGCCTGACGGAGTTCGCGGACGGCGACGAGATCCGGTTGCTGCCTCAGTGCGGCCACGGGTTCCACGTCGGATGCGTCGACACGTGGCTCGGGTCCCACTCGTCGTGCCCATCGTGCCGTCAGATCCTGGTGGTGGCCAGGTGTCAGAAGTGCGGCGGGTTTCCGGCGACCGAAGCTGAGGTGAAAGCTAGGGAAGATGATGCGAATAGGTTCTTGCCCTAGAACAAGGTGGGCCCCACACACACACTCTCTTCTGTAAAAACTGTAATTTTTTTACTCTTTCTTTTAATATGTAAAGAAATGGTTTTATGTAGTTTTTCTGTGGAGCGAAAAAAAAAGATGCTTTTTTTTTTTTTTTTTAAATTACACACTCCTGGGTAGCAACTGAAATTGTAGGATTTAGGATGCAAAGAACGCTGTTTTGGGGCTGATCCTGACCGTTGATCAATTGGTTCTCTCAATGAATTGAAGCATTTGCCCGTTACACCCTATCCGTCCATCTTGACGTTTGGGAACACAATGGACGGTGGACTCTGCGAGGCCTACATCTTAAACAGTTCTGATTACCGTGACGCTTCATGATTATAATGGAAGTATCTTGCGCCTCTTTGCCAGGCCTCCCAAACTGGTAGACCTCATGTTACGTTGGCCTCACTGCAGATGATCTCATCCGTTGGCTGATCCGATGGATGCAGCCAAGGCCAGTAGTTTAAATCCACTAATTGGTTGGTGAGATAAGCCAGTGTGCAAGCTGAGATTTGGATCTTCCTTAAGGCTAGGTTTGGGATTGAGTACTAAAATGATACGAAAAAGAATATGGACGGATTTGAAATACATAAAAGTATATCAAGGTGGGCCCCACACGGAAGCTGTCACCTGGGTAACAGCTAATCCGCGCTCCTTAGAAAGGCGTGTGACCCCACCTAGAACGCGTTGGGTGGTGTGTGGCACTTGCATTACTGGCCCCATACTTGATCAGGACAATGGGAGGGGACCTCTAACTTTGGCAAGAGCCATTAATTCTGTACGAGTGCGAGGAACCAGGTAGAGCAAAAGGAAAAGATTAAAAAAAAAAACCTCTCTATACACTGGGAGAGTGTGATGGATGATACGCAGGCACTTGTAAATTTCATACGAGTTTAGTATAAACAATTCAAATTAAATTGTCTAAATTGGTAATACTTTTGATCAGCCCACTGTACGAGTAGTGGGAGGAATTTATTGGACGGTTCACAATGAAAGTGTCCTACCGAACTATTTGAACGAACATGCATCAACGGATCAGATATTGGGATTGCTCGGCCACACTGGGTTTGGGACTGGGGAGCTGATCAGGTGTGGCCCAGCCTCACTCAAGACGGTGCGCCCCTCAGGGCCCGTTTGGATACCACACCAAATAAGTTGATTTTCTTGTTGATGGCAGCAGTTAAGTAACTTATTTGAAATAAGTTAATTTGGTTAATAAATAATTATCATTACTTATTTGTTGAAAATCATTTCAGTATTTTTATTTTGCTTTTCTACTTTTTCACCGACTCAAACAAGAGGTGCTCGTCCGTAACTATAAAAGTGCTGATTTTTGTCGCAACAGCCCAACCGTGTTGACCATCCAGCTTGCTGGGCCCACTGCGATATATTTAATCTGTGTCATTCACTTGGTTTGGATGTGAGTGGGGCTAGCATATGAGGCAGATCTAAACCTCAAGTGGACCCCACATAAGGAAGCAACAGTGATAATGATGACACCATTGAAACCTCCCTGCCCAGCATGATGTGTTTTACTGGAAAGCGGATTGCGTAATAAATAAACTCTTTGGGGTCCACCTTGATTCATGTATTTTATCCACTCTGCCCATCCATTTTAACATATAATTTTAGGGCTTGAACCGAAAAATGAAGTACATCCAAAGCTCAAGTGGACCACACCATAGGAAACAATGTGAATTGAACATCTACCGTTGAAAATTTCTTAGGAGCCACAAAAGCTCTAGATCAATCTGATATTTTCGTTTTCCCTTCATCCATGTCTATGTGATCTTATGAACAGGTTGGATGATAAATAAACATCATTGTGGGCCCTAGAAAGGTTTCAACGGTGGAAATCATTACTTCCACTGTTTCCTGAAGTATGGCCCACTTGAGTTTTGGATACGCTTCCATTTTTGTCTCAACCACTAAAATGAGTTGAAAAAATGGATGAACAGTGTAGATAAACCACATACATTCCCAGTGGGCCTAACTGAGTTTATTCAGTAAGATAAAAGCTTATTGAATAACTCAGGACACAATCGATTTCGTTTTACTCATGCCATTCATCTGCCTTTCTAACTAGTTTTGAGTGGCCCACTAGGTAGTGGGGCCACATGCTGTGCACATGAAATCCACATCGTCCACCCTTGTTGGTACATCCCAAAAATGAAACAGAATCCAATCTCAAATAGACTGCACCTCTCGAAACAGTGGTCATTGACACCCACCATTGGTCGACCCTAATGATGAGTGGCCCATATCCAAGGTGGGCCCTGCATGATGGACAGCCCACATTAGAGGTGGGCCCCACATTTGGGACGATCCACATTAAAGGTGGCTCCACATGGTGGGCAGTGGATATTGATGGTGGGCCCACTTGATGGATGTCCAACATCAAAGGTGGGCCCTACATCAAGAATGATGCAAATGGCCTACATCCAAGGTGGGTCACACATGATGTACTGTCCACATCAAAGGTGGGGCCCACACAATGAACAATCCACACCAAAGGTTGGCCTCAAATGATAGATGGTGGATGTGCAGGGACCAAATGGACTTGAGGAATGATGTTGGAAACAAACATGTTTTTCTACTTTTTGGTTGATAAGCATGTTGTTAACCAAACATACTTATTTGCTAATTAAGTAGAAACCAAGATTAGTTACTTACATGATAAGTAGCTTATCTTAAGTAACTTACAATCCAAACAGGCCCTTACTATGTGGCCCACCTTGGTGTGTGTATTCCATGTCCACACCGTCCACTAATTTTTCGTATCATTTTAGAGTATGAGCTCAATTATGAAAAAGATCCAAAATATTAGGTAGACCATACCAAGGGCCCGTTTAGATTGTAAGTTACTTAAGCTACTTATTTGATAAGTAACTTATCATGGTTTCTACTTAATTAGCAGCTAAGTTATCATCCAAAAAGTAGAAAATTAAGCATGTTTGGTTTCCAACGCTATAAGTTATCATCCCTCAAGTCTATTTGGTTCCCCTCACATCCACTGCCTATCATGTGGGGCCAGCCTTTGATGTGGATCATTCATTATGCGGCTCCACTAATGTGGGTCATCCATCATATGGGACCCACCTTGGATGTGGGCCATTTACCATTAGGGTCCGATCTTTAATGTGCACAATTCATTAGGTACGGCCCACTTTTGATGTTGGCCATCTGTAACGCCCCAGATTTTTGAGATTTATTTGAAAATTTTTAAAAATTCATTTTTAATTTATTTTTTATTAATTATCAAACATTTATCGTTGATTTGCGAATAGCGGGACATCCGTAGGAGATCCGATAGGGGACCCTTTACAAAAGTTGCTTAAAATGATCCCATAAACATCGTAGAAAGATCAGATTTAAAAAATCACACACTTTTCAGATAATTACGAAAATGCCATTAGTTAAACTTAAGTTAAGATGCCATTTTTAAGTATTATAGTTTCTGACGATCACTTTCACTGCAAAACCCTGGATTTAAGCTTTTGGACACATATTAACTATACACGTCAAATTTCAGCCCTTAAATCATAGTAGAAGTGGTCCAATTGTCAACTTAGCCCCTTAACCCTTGATTTTCATGTCCATCGAGTGAGGAAAGTAGATGGTTAGTCGTAGTCAAATATTTCTCTTCATATGAGTGACATGGATCGTCTTTATCATGGACCAATAATATGATTTGAGTGCCCCACCTTGATAAGCATCTTTCTTATGCACGAAGTTATCCTGTTTTAGAAATTAACGAGTTACCAACTCTTTTTAAATCTGAACCTTTCGATTTACCCACTTCTCACCATCAATCGCTTCTCAAATTTGAACCACTTATTATACTCATATGACTACGAGTTTACACAAAGTTTGGACCCCGGTCTATAATCCTACACCGTTGAACCACAAAGCCAGCCCCTTCCTTTTCCGCCAAAAGTTGAAATTTCAGATCTAGGCATTTCTCACCATCAATCAACCACTAAACTTTGTACAATTGTTTGCCTATCATGACTACATATTTTCTCAAAATTTGGGCCCTGATCATCAAGCGTAGACCATTAATTGAAATCTAACCCATTTTAGCACCCGTTAGGCCATTTTCAAGGATCGACCAATCTAGAATGTGGATCATCAAGAAATTTACGTATTTTGACTCTACTCTTCGAGCTTGATAAGATGAACAGATTAGAATTGATCATAAATCATCCGAATATTGAGATTTGAGAAACCCACCTCAAGAAGTTATTACACAAGACCTCGCGTGCACATCCCTCTCCATATTTCTACACGCACCTCCAAATCCTTCTCCTAACCCTAGCCTCCATGCCCTAGAGAAAGAGAGAGACAAAGAGAGAGAGAGAGAGAGAGAGAGAGAGAGAGAGAAGAGAAGAGAGTTCTTTCTCATATTTTTCCAGCGGCTAGGATCTTCTACAACCCTTTTCTGCTAAGTCCATCCTAAGGTGAGGATTTTCCTTCAAGCTTTTCATTAATAATATTATGATTATCATAAGTTTCTTTTGTGGCATGTGAAGTTGTTTTGTTTTGAATTGCTGATCCATATAACATGAAGTTTAATGTAGGATTTATAATGAATATCATTATATAATGATGTGATTCATTGTTTAGATTTTTGACTAAGAAGCATGTGTATTTGTATTATTTATTTTTGTGAAATCTATGCCCTCATTTCCTTAATCTGTGTTTTACAAGTAACATTGGTTTTCATATTGTGATATGAAATATGTGTATAAGATCATCATATGGACATCCCATTATTGTATACTCTTTGTCCCTAAGTTGGTAAAATTATTTGATGTAGAGAGATGGAACCCATGAGAGGTGTCCATGATGGAAGAATATATCTTGACTTAACTGAGAGAATGAAGTGATTGTTTGTTAATGGATCCTTACATGTACATGATGCTTGATTTGATCCATTTACATTACATGGGTATTTTAATGAATTTGATCATGATGTACAACATTGGCTTTTTGGGACATGATGAAATCATAAAACGGGACAATGAGTGGACACTAATGGTATACAAATTCTCATGAGCCGGGGTTGGTGCTATGGACACTAATCTCGTGCTGTCGTCCTATGCTGGGTTGCTTGCGACTCCCCATAGTGACCATTGAGTTTTATTTAAATCGGTTGTATGCGAAAACACTTAAATAAAGGTGAAACTAAAGTCATGCATTCACTTGGCTCCATGTGGGTGTACGGAATTGAGAATAGGCTAGAGCGTCCTACTTCTCCCGTACACTGTTACGTGTAGATTTGGGCTATGAGCGTCCCATTTCTCACGTGGTCGGGCAAAACTATGGGCTTGTGCGTCCCAGGAACCTCTGGTGACTAGTGGCTAGCATGAAGTCGTAACAGGGAGTCTCCCACTTCATGGATTGTGATTCTAGCCAGGGTGCCTTAGCCAGAACATGCATTCCATGCATCGCATTAACAAAGATTTTTAGTTGGTTGTTTTGATTTGATTAAATGATAATATCCTGCTTGCGTTTACTCTGTACTGTTATTACTTGATTGTCTTGGAGGAAATATTCCCCACTATGATAGCGTTTAACGCTATCCCAAACACAATTTAGGTGATGCAGGTGAAGATCTAGGTATTGAACCCGATTTTTAAGGAGAAGAGTTCCATGGTTCGTATAATCACATGGCGGATGACGATGTTAGATAAACTTAATTGATGTTATCATGTATTAAATATTTCTTTTGAGTAGTTGATACATTTATGGAATTGCAATAAGTCTTCAGGAGAAGACATGGTTTTGTATTTTAATTAATCAGTATGGATATTGGTTGGTTCCCTTATTTAAACATTGATGATGACGTAGTAAGTTTGATATAATAAGATGATAATTATTTCCGCCATTATGCTTGAATGCTATATTTCATTATTTAACAAATCGATTAGTCCATGATTTACTTGGGAATTCGGCCGTCGTGTTATACACGAGAGTCGAAAATCTCGGGTCGTTACACCATCCATCATGTGTGGCCCACCATCAATGTTATTGTCCATCATGTGGAGGCCATCTTCAATATCCGCCGCCCATCATATAGTGTCCACCTTTGATGTGGACCATCCATCATTTGGGCCCACCTCCCATGTGAGTTGTCCATCATGTGGAGCCTGCCTTGGATATGGGCTATTCTCGTTAGCCTGACCTTTGATGTGGACCGTCCATCATGTGGGGCTCACCTTGATGTGGATCATCCATCATGTGGAGCCCACCATTATTAATTGCCCATCATGTGGAGTCCACCTTTCATGTGGATTGTCCATCATGTGGGCCCCACCTTCAATGTGGAGCCAACCTTTGATGTGAACCGTTCATTGTGTGGTCCATCCATCATGCAGGGCCCACCTTGGATGTGGGTAATTTATCATTATGGCATGACCTTTAATGTAGGGCCTGCCTTTGATGTTGGTCATCTATCAAGTAGGGCTAACCGTCAATGTTATTATCCATCATGTGGGGCCCACATTCAATATCCACTGCCCATCACATGCACCCACGGTGCACACTAACAATGTCTATTCATGTGGGGCCTGCCTACTGTCTATTCATGTGGGGCCTGCCTTGTTGGTAAATGATGTACTTATTCTTCTCCTCTCTTTCACCTCTCTTATACCTCTCCTCCACTACTGGTGAAAAAGTAAAAAACTAAAATTATTAGCTAAAGTGATTATATATTTTTAAGTTAAAAAGTTGCTTTTTAAGTTAAAAACTTACTTTTCCAAAATAAGTTACTTACTGCTGTAAGTAGTAGTCACATAAAAATGGAAAAAAAAAAAAAAATCAGCTTAATCCAAAACTTTTTATGGCCCATTAATGATTAATCATCACTGTTTCTCATGCTGTGGTCCACCTGCCAATTGGATCTACTCTATTTTTGGCCTCATGCCCTAAAATAATTTGGTAAGATGAATGGTCTTGGATTACCAAACTGTGGGCCCCACTTGTACTAGTATAAAGACCCGCACATATATAGTGGAGAAAGGGTGGGAAAAGGGAGGTGAGTTGCTCTGGGGATATCCTCTGCTCAAGTGAACTGAAACTCCACTAGATGCTATAGGCAAAATCATTGGGCCCCAATACTTTTTTTCCTCCAGAAACCCTTTTTTTTTTTTTTTTTTTAAAGTGGGCCCATGTTTGATTCCATACATGTAGGCCCATGGTTTTGGTGATACAAACCGTTGATCTGATTCAATTCTCTGAAAATCTCTTCTTCTTCTTTTTTTCTTTTTTTTTTGTTAGTCATGCAAATCACCCACCCTGTTAGTTGGGCAACACACCCACACAGTTAATCACACGATGCACCCACCTACGGGTGAGGTTAATGTGTCTCCTTAGCACTCGAACGTGATACCTGCTGTTGAAACGCCTTGGGCAATTTCCAGCTGGGCTAGCAGGCGAGACACATTCTCTGAAAAATCTCCCTGATGGACCATTATACGTTGAATGTGGGCCGTTGTTGCATTCGCTCCATTGATCGTTGAGTCATCAAGGTGCGCCACCCTGTTTGAAAGTAAGGACGGCTTAAACCTGCCTACTGTTTGATTCAACATACACGTGTGTGATAGCCTGATGGGAAGTCCAAACCCAACTTTGGGCAGATGATCTTCTTGTTGGGCCCACCTTATCCAACTGTCAGGATATCCTGCCATCATGACAAGTTGGTATGCAAGCTAGATTGTTGGTGACCATACCTCCTATGATTTCTCCTCTTGTTTAGCTAGACTTAACCCATTGCATGGCTAGTTAGGGTGTGGAGATTTGTTGCAAGAACTTAGCGTACAAGCTACTCTGCTAATGCGCACGCCATCACGTGCCAGTATAGTAGACGTGAAATATCCTAGCCGTCCATCAGAAGGGCACCCCTATGTGGATTGCCTATCCATAGAAAAAGGTTGGTCCACTACTCATGTGGCTCACAATTAACTGAAGAAATGTTCGTACGTACTGCGAAAATAAGGTTGGCCCACTCGAATTCAGCTTGGGTATGGATGGGGGAACCAACAAGCCTGGTGGATCCGGGAATGTGGGACCCGCCACGATCTATTTGTTTTATACCCGTGCCTTCCATTTGTTTGCCAGCTCATTTTAAGTTATGAGCCCAAAATTGAAGCAGATCCAAGTCACAGGTGGACCACACCACACGAAACAGTGGTGATTGAATTCCCACCATTAAAACCTTATTGTGGCCACAAAAGTTTTGGATCAAGCTGATATTTGTGCTTTTCTTTCTTCCAGGTAAATAAACATAGTGGTGGGCCCTTTGAAGGTTTTAGTGGTGGGCGTTCAATTGCCACTGTTTCCTTTGGCGTGGTCCACTTAAGATTTGGATATGTTTCATTTTAAGGCCCTTATACCAAAATGAGCAGGGAAAACGTTGATATAAAACACATACATACCGTGCGCCCCCACAGTCCTGGATCTACGTCCGCCCAATCGTGGTGAGGACCTTTATACAAACGGTGTGGAGCTGGGATAATCCTAATTAACGTATCTAACAACAGTACACCGGGACTTGTCTACCAAATCATAGTGGTGTAATGGGATGGAATGAATATTCCTCGAATATCACTATTACCACCTTTAAAATTACGATAATAAGATATTAGGTGTGGCCCATCAAAGTAGATAGGTGTACGGTGGTAGACTTTTTTCTCCACGAAGAAATCAGGTAGGAGTTAGATAAACACATCTACCAAAGAGATGTAACGGATGGTAGGTCTGTGCCTTCTATTTCCCGTGAGATGAAGACTTGTACACTATAAACTATTCTATGCATGTATCAGTTAAGTTGCTTGATCATATAGATAGTAGATACTTTTGGTGGGCCACCTCACAATCTGAGCCCTCTTATGTATTTCAGGAGAAAAAAAAACCATTGAAATTAATAAGATAATTTGTCCCATTAATCTATCACTCAAGGATTGGATACATTTATTAATTATTTTGTACGGCTCACATTGACCCAACCATTTTGATTATCATATAATCATGATCATAACAATAATAATATAATAATATATCATATCGTCGAGCCACGTCCACGAAATTCTAGTACTTCATGCACTATCAACGGTCCACTTTTGGCCTTGGTAGCTTTTGTTGGTACAAATATATGTAGTGGAAATACGGTACGGTGGAGCCAGAGTAACAATTTAGAATATAGTGCATCCATCTCTCCACAGCACACGTGGCAGGTGACGTACCGATCAGAGGTGTCCATCTAGTGGGCCCTACGATGGATGGCTTATATTTCAAAAATCACGCTGTCAGGAAATCCAAACCATCAATTTTCTTCCACTAGTCACGTTTCTTTTCTACTGTTAATTTCAGGACTACTGATCAGATGGATAGGATCATATGGTCTATCTTTCTTTTAAACAACTATGCAAAATAGGGTGAACAAGATGTACGGTCTCAAATGCTGCGAAGAGGAGACGGCTATACCATATTCTGGTTGTTCCGGCTCATTCCTTCTTTCTTGAATTTGGGAATGCCCACTCATGGCGCTTTGGGTGCGCACGCCCATTACGCTCGAATGCGCTCATGCCATGCACGTGGGAATGGGAGAGTTACACATGTGGTACACCTCTAGTGAAATCTCAACCATTGATCTAAGTAGACTACTCATGCGTGGGGCCATAAATATCGATCTTACTTGGGATGCATCAGTGACCTGAAAATGGACGGGAGGAAATTGAGCATAAATTGCGTGAAGTGTTAGTGCAATTTTCTGTGGCATATTAGTGCACTTTATTTATCAATTACGTGCGTTATATGTTATAATGTCAGTTGAGCCTTGGCAAGCTGAAGATTGAAAATTCAAGTAGACAAGCATCATTAAGAAAGAAGAAACAGGTAAAAGAGATGCCTTTGTGACCCAAACCCTTATAACCAAAATACCCTAAACCTCTAGATGACTTGGACCTAATGGTAAAATTCTTAGTCATCATCATTAGCCTTAGATCATATAGAAAAACATGATAAATTAGTCTAATTAAAGAGGTGCAAGCTGATATATATGAATCAGCCTAAACAACAGTTTTCGAGTGGACTTTGATCAATCGGAGTTCAGTCTCATGGGACTCCGATCCATCAGAAGTTCAGATCGATCAATCGAAAATTGGTCTAGCAATATTATAAATTCTCTAGACAATTTTCTGATCCATCGGACCCATCACTTTAATCAATTTGAGTGACGATTTCGATTAATCGAAGATGGATCCAATCAGTTGAACTGGATGTCTAGAGACTTCATAAACTCTTTGGACAATTTTCTGATCAATCGGAGTTAGATCCTTAATCAATCGAAGATACCTCTAATCAATCGAAGGATATTTCCAATCGATCGAAGATATGTGAATCTACTCTCTTTTTTTTACCGTTAGAGATTTATCTATAAAAGTGGGGGAGTTCGTTTTTGGGCTTAAGAGGAGGATTTTGAGGAATTAGAAGTCACCACTATTGTAAACCATTAGGAGCTCTAATCCTAACCCATTCAAGCCATTCTCCTTGTGATTCATCACAAGCTTGGAGCATTCAAAGCTTAAACGAGAATTGACTTGTTTCCTCTTGATTCCTAAAAGTTTAGACACCTTAATCATAAGTAAAACCTTTGTCTAAACACTCCCTAGGAATCTAATTAGATGTATTCCTCTAGGCAACCCATTTTCTACTAGTTGTACATGATTCACCATCTCCTAGCACCTTGGGCATCTCAATTAGAGAATCTCATGCAAAGTAGCTGATTGTTGGAGCTGAAGCATTGCCAACACAACGACATTAGTGATCGGGGGAGCAAAGGAGAGCTAATTGAAGCACGGGAGAGCAAGGATCAAATAACCCAAAACGGCGCATCAACGGAGCTCATATCCGATAATAAGGTTGTTAATTGTAAGAGTCTGTCTACTCTCTTCCTATGGGGAATTGAGTGTAAAGTTTAATTATCAAACTCGATAGGTTCGGTTGTAAGACCTAGGCCCGGTTGTAGGGCCGAATCAAGTCTTTAAGTGGGAAGCCTTCGGCGGGAGTATACGCTAGGTTCGGTTATAGTATCTTGGCTTGAGTAAGCCTAAATTCATGTTTGGTTGTAGGACCTTGGATCAAGTATTGAGCCTAAAGTTAGGTTCTTGTGTAGGACCGCAAGGTTGGGTGGAACCCGTAAACACCTCGGTAGGGTGGAACCGGCTTAAAATACCTTGGTTAGGTGGAACCATTAAACACCTTAATAGGTTAGGAGGAACCTTGTCAAACTTCTTGGTTAGGTGGAACTAATAAACATCTCGGTAGAGTGGAATCGATTTAAAATACTTAGGTTGAGAGGAACTTGATTTAAACTCCCTAGTGAAATATGATGTGCTCAAGGGGTGAGTACTTGAACCGAGAGTGGAGTAAACATGTGATCGAACCACTATGCATGCTTGTGTTTATAATGTATTTGAGCATATTGTTAATCTAGCGTTGCATGTTTAATTGCTTAATTATGAATGCTTGATACGAATATATGCTAGGCACTAGATATGCATATTCACACACAAGATGTATTTTCACTAATAGTGTAGACTTGAGCATATATAATCCTATCTCATATAGTCTACATGCGTTACATAGATTAGGTGTTTGTTTAAGTTAAATCATATGTTAATATATGCATTTTAGACTGGGTAACTTAATTGCTTATCAATTGCTAGTCTATGTGATTGGACCCACTTAGGCTTGGAAGACGATGTGTTCTTTCTTACTTAACTTAAATTGTAGAATAATTTAAGTAGGCGAAAAGAATTTAAAAAAGGTCCCAATTAACCCCCTCCAAGACTTAGCCATTATTCTAATAGCTCCGCACGCATAACGCCTATAAGTGTGAGACCAAAAGGCACAATTTCATGAAGGTGTACTTCTAGTGCATAGAAATTGTCATTCTAGCCTTGACCTTTCGGCATAGTGATCAATGTCTTTGACCTTATGAGCTTGCTGGAAAGCAACCGTGGGTTGCTGAATTTGACTTGATGATTGAACTAGATTTTGATGAACTTGTGCTGGAAATGACTGTAATTGAACTGGAGATTGAACTGGATTTTGCTGGAAATTAATTGGAATTCCATTAGTGGGGATGTGCTAGAATTGAAAAGTGTTCCTGTTTGTAGGAGGTTGAGATGTTGGGAAGTGACCCCCTTGTTGGGTATTCACAACTGTCCGCTGATTGATGTGGGCTGGACACTGACCCCTATTATGGGCATTCGTCAGTGTTGTCCCTGCTGCTGGAAATTGAATTGAAATCTCATCGGTGGGGATGTGTTAGAATTGAGTAAAAGTCATATCGGTGGGGATATGTTGAGAAAGGAAAAAGGTCCCATCGGCGGGGACATACTGGAATCTACTAAGATCATTGCTTGCGAGATTGATTGGAAGTTGACTAGAAGTCCCTGCAGCAGGAACGCTCTGAGATATTCTCGTTGTTGTAGGAAGGTATTGAGAAGGATGCCCCATAATGGAGGGCTAAGATGGCTGCTATCGGTAGTCTTGGGCAAACTTTGATGGTTGTGCTTAATTCGAACTGGAGACCGGGAGGGCTCTGAATGGCTATTGTGGTTGTTGAACTGGGTCAGCTTGGTTGCTGATTGCTGTTGCGGTTTTTTCTTATATGAATTGTAAGAGCATTTCTTGCATTGTTTTTATTCCTTGTGCCAATTCCTGGATGATGGGCGTGTTTTCGATTTGTGATGGTTGCGCTGCAGGTTGCGCTTTGGTCATGTCAAGGACAGGGAAGAGGTGACCCTTTTCCTCATGGTCTGACATGGCTTGCTAAGATCTGGTACGGATTATGTTGCGGTAGGGAAGTTGTTTACAAAGATGTTAAGCCCGATGAGGTGCAATGATAAGGAATGTGTTCTACTCTTTTTTGGGTTTTAGGATTTTTTTTTGTTTATGGATGAAATGCTATGCAAATGAGATTGTATGAGGACTATTAACTTTCAGGTACTGGAGGAATTTTATTTTTCAAGTTAGATCACAACTAGTGGGACTAGCAAATCCCCAATGGAGTCACCATTTTGTAGACGCTCGCAGTTCCGCACTTCCCCCTATTTCGAGGGGCACGAATCACCGCTGCCACGGGCTTGCCTATTTTTCGAGGGCTTTTATCTTCGTGTGTGGAATCGAGTTTCGATTGATATATTTAGATAGGTTCATATAAGACTGGAGTTGCCACTAGCTAGTTACTTTGAATCTACAGTCGGCTAGACCCTGTAGAAACGTTAGGAAGGGAATCTGAAGATTCCTTCCTCTAAAATGACTCTTTTTATCTATAGTTAGAGATTCGAGTTAAGGGATCAAGATTACAGAGTGGGAAGGTATTAGGCACCCACTTTACCCGTACAGATGTACAATCTTTACTTTACAAAATATAACTAATACTTAAAAGTCTAAATTAATCCCCGTACATTCTCATGGATGATATAATGCATGAATATAGGTCTGACCAGAAGAGTTTCTGATGGGCAGGTTCTAATTAGATAGGAAAGCCCAGAGCATACGCTCGAACTGACAGGTGCTTTATGTGAGATGCATGATGTGTGCTTGATCGGTTAGAGTTTCTGATGGGCAAGTTTCGGGCGAACGGGCGAACCTCAAAGTATACGCTACAACCTGATCAAATGCTTATAGTGGAATAATAAGCAGGGGGTTGGAAGAATAATAAATGTAACACTATAGTAGATGCGAATGAGATGATGTTGGTATAAGAGTAGCTGAATGGACCGAGGTTTCACAAGGATTGGCTTGAGCGGCTTGGATCAGGACTTGGGTAGTATGAGAGGCTTGAAACGGGGTCAGGCTGGGCTGGACCAGGGCTAGACACTTGTTGAGCCATGAATTGTGAATATCTGAACCCCAATTCATAGCATAATTGCATATTTTAAGTTGTTAAAGTTAATAACTTATGCTTGCTTTTGTGTTTGTAGGTAAAAGAGAGAGATTTCATGAATTTAATGTTAATTTGGAGGATTTGGAGTGATTAGAAGACCAAGCTTTGATGAGCCAAAGAAGTGAAGAAAATGCCTTTGAGAAATCAAGTTAAAGACCTAGAATAACCAGAAAAA
The DNA here is from genome assembly GCA_003013855.2 of Liriodendron chinense. NCBI lineage: Eukaryota > Viridiplantae > Streptophyta > Magnoliopsida > Magnoliales > Magnoliaceae > Liriodendron > Liriodendron chinense. The sequence continues at coordinate 7,402,860 of ML058433.1, forward strand.
GTAAATTGCAAAGCTGCAGGGTTAGAAAAGCAACATGCAGAAATTTCATAAAATAGTTCTGGAATTCTGCTGAAGTGCAATTTTGATATATCGAAATAGCATTTCGATATATCGAAATCCTATTGAAAAATCTCTGATATATCGAAATCCTATTGAAAAATCGACAGAAAAGGTTGCAACTCGCTAGACAAAAACTCCGATATATCGAAATAGCATTCCGATATATCAAAGTACCTATCGAAATCGACGAGAGGTGCGTAAATTCTTATGCAAATCCAAGGCGGTGGCGAAATTTCTGAAATTGCGGTTTTACCGCTTGTAGAGATACTCGAAGATATGTCTATGGACCTAGAGGTGAATAGGACCTTTTTAAAATTCTTTTCGCCTACTTATGCAATTCAACAAGTTTAAGCTAGGTAAGCAAGAACACCTTGGCTTCCAAGCCTTGGTGGGTCCAATCACAAGACTAGCAAGAGTTAAGCAATAACCAAACCTAGTCTAAGCATGCATAGGTAAGAAAATGATTCAACTAATTAAGCTACTAACCTATGCACATTGTGTAGACTTATGAGATTGGATCAATGAGCTCAAGTCTACACAAGTAGTGAAGGTACATCTTGTGCAAGGATGCCTAAAAGGTGCCTAGCATGCATTCATATCAATCATTCATAATTAAGCAATTAAACTAACAATGTAAAGATATCAATGTGCTTAATAACAATCACAAACACAAGGATGTATAGTGGTTCGACTACTTGTCTACTCCACTCCCGGTTCAAGTACTCAACCCCTTTGAGCACACCGGCATTCACTATCGGAGGTTTTAAATGAGGTTCACCTCTCAACCTTTACACGGAGGTTTTATCGGTTCACCTCTCAACCGTATCCGGAGTTTTAGACATAGGCTAACTCTCAACCTTATCGCACGTTTACTCCCGTGTCGGAGGCTCTCCCTTGGAGACTTAGTTTAGGCCCGGCTGACGGGCCAAGGAACGGCTAACGTCCCTAAGGCGAGTTGACAAACAAACTCTAAAATGGACTCTCAAATGAGACAACTTACTTGTCAGATGAGCCCCTTGTTTAGCGCCGTATTGGGTTGCTTGATCTTTGCTTTCCCGTGCTTCAATCAGCTTCCCTTTGCTCCCTTGATCGTGCCGCCGTTGCGTTGCCAATGCCTCAGCCACATTCGATCAACCACCTTGCATGCGATGCCTTGAAAAGCCCAAGGTGCTAGGAGGATGGGTGAATCTCATACATGGGATGTGTATGTTGTTCCAACTAGGAGATTCACCTAGAGAGTCTTCTAGAGGTCTTGGACAAAGGATATACCTATGTGGAATAGTGTCACACCTCTAGATTTGAGAGAGGAATCAAGTCATCTCTTGATAGCATTTGAATGCCCATACTTGTGTTTGAAACACAAGGGATATGACTTGAAAACCTCCTCTTTGAGGCCCCAAATGATGTATAAGATAAGTGTGGAATGGGCTCTCAAAAACTTCTCTCCCTTTGCCCAAGAATGGAGCTCCAAATATATAGAAAAAGTGCTCCAACGGTCATAAAACGGGCAGAAAACGGTCATAAACGACCTGTCCCGACCGGTCACGACCGGTCGGAGTCCCCTGCTGCAAGAAGCCACAAGGACAGACCATATTCACTGGCCGACCGGTCATGACCGGTCGGCACCCTTCACTGGACAGCCAATACTCATTAGGCCGACCGGTCATGACCGGTCGGCCACTCTATCTGGACAGGCTGTGGACTCCAAGCCGACCGGTCATGACCGGTCGGTGCCCTCTGCTGGCCAAATGGGATATCCAGGCCGAATACACTGGCCGACCGGTCATGACCGGTCGGCCCTCCTTGCTGATCTCCTTCTATTATGAAGGCCGACCGGTCCTGACCGGTCGGCTGGCCTTGTAAATGCAGCAGGAATGCTGGCCGACCGGTCTTGACCGGTCGGACCAGCCTGGGTCCCATACACATATGCTGAATCACCTCTTTCTTCAGCTGTAGTTTTAGGCCAAGGTGGGGATGTTCAAATGGGACACCTAGGGCCTATCAATGATGCCTAATGGGTTCTAATTATGGTCAAGGACATCACAGATACAAATGGGATTGGTTTTGGTGGAGGTTAAGGCATCAAGGCATCTCATTTACCTGAATCTTCATTCTTAATGCGGCTGGACGTCTTGAGTCTTCGGTCTTCGTCTTCTTTGGGCTCAACCGACTCTAGACATACTGACGTAAGTGATTGACAAACAAGGTGCACTAGTATGCCACGGAAAAGTGCACTAACAATCTCCCCCTTTGTCAATTACTTACAAAAACTTAACCTACCAAAACAGATTACATGTTCAAGATATTACAATGATAATGAATAAATTACAGGACTCTTGACATGCCTAAACTATGCTGCTCCGTTTCAGTTTGCTCCCCCACAACCTGTCAATCCCTGCATCACAAAACATAGCAAACTAGTTTTGGTGGGATTTGATCTTTCTCCCCCTTTTTGTTAGCAATTGACAAACTATTCTCTCCCCCTTAATGATACACCAATGAAGTTAAGGTAAGAGGAGATAGTGTGTCGCAGTTATAACTATAAGCACATGCTAGAAGGAGAGTGTAGGGTGCATGAATCATAAGTACATGGAGCATGCTAAGAAAAACATGATTAACAGGAAGATATAACTATCTAAGCGTAGGTAATCATGCAATATTGGTCAAGGACATACATTTGCAATGAAGCACAAAGGGCTTATAGCCCAATCAACCAACCTCCCCTAACGGTATATCAAGACCAAAACTAAGCAAAGATTAGCATACATGAAGTATAAAACTCAAGATGATTAGCTAATCTAAGCAGGAAGACAATCTAGCAAGTAAATGAATTAAATAGAAACCAGGCTAAATCATCACAAACTGGGCGAATGAGGCTGGAATCCTTTGATTTGCCCATACATACAGGAATGAGGCTGAATCCTCAGATTTTCCAATAAAAGCATAATTAGCTACCCTCACTAACCATGATAAGTTTGAAAAGCCAAAGGGTAGCAAAATTCCTCAACACCCTCATAGAATATAGCATGAGGTGAGGGGTTGGAAACTCCTTCTCCTCCTAGAAAGGATAGCGGTTGGGATCCCCTCTTAGATAATCTGGTAGAGGGGTCGTGATGGAGGCCGAGAGAGCAAGATCTTTATGTTGGCTCTCATCATCAGATTCGGACTCCTCCGTATCATCCCAAGTAGCAGCATTGCCTTTTTTCCTTTCGGTTTAGGCCCTTCCGGACATTCCGGGGCAATATGGCCGCGACGACCACAACCGTAACAACGGACGGATGAAGATATGGATGATTTTCCTTTATGTTTATCACCCTTCCTGTCCTTTTTGTCACGGCTATTCCCTCTATCAAATTTGAGGAATCTCTTGAATTTTTTGTTTAATTTCTCTTCCTCATCATCCTCATCATCACTATCTTCCTCCGACTCACTTTGGATCTTCTTATGTTTGTGAGAGGACTTGAAAGCGATGTTTTTCCTTCTAGAGGGGGCTTTAAAGCCTAACTCAAAGGTTTGTAGGGAACCTATGAGTTCTTCAACTTTCATCGTATTAAGATCCCTACACTCTTCAATGGTGGTGACTTTAGAAGAGAATCGTTCCGGAAGAGATCTCAGAATTTTCCTACAAAGCCTATGTTCCGGAACCGGATCTCCTAAGCCCCACATATCATTTGTGATTTTGTTCAGTTTGGTATAAAATTCAGTAATCGTTTCATCCTCCTCCATAGTAATATTTTCAAAGAGAGTGGAGAGGCGCTAGAGTTTAGAATTTTTAACAACATTTGTACCTTCATGGGTAACTTCAAGAATATCCCATGCTTGTTTACTGGTAGTGCAGTTTTGGATCCGACCAAATTCTTCTCTCGATACTGAACAAAATATGGCATTCAGGCCCTTGGCATTATTGATACGTTGAGCCTTTTCTTGAGCAGTCCACAATGCCTTATCTTTTGGCCTGATAACATCCGGCTCACCTTCCTTAGAGATAGTTACCATTGGGGGTTCATATCCAAAGTCAACCATGTCCCTCACATCCGAATCAATGGATTCCAAGAAAATGCGCATTCGGGCTTTCCAATATGGATAATTTGACCCATCAAAGAAAGGAGGCTTAGTGACGGATGAGGAGTCCTCTCTAGACATATTTTCAAGTCTCTCTGTAGGATCTACCTCTAGGCAATTACGCCTTTAAAGAGGAATCTGTCTCTGATACCAATTGAAATTGCGGTTTTACCGCTTGTAGAGATACTCGGAGATATGTCTATGGACCTAGAGGGGGGGGGGGGGGGGGGGGGGGGGGGGGGGGGTGAATAGGACCTTTTTAAAATTCTTTTCGCCTACTTATGCAATTCAACAAGTTTAAGCTAGGTAAGCAAGAACACCTTGGCTTCCAAGCCTTGGTGGGTCCAATCACAAGACTAGCAAGAGTTAAGCAATAACCAAACCTAGTCTAAGCATGCATAGGTAAGAAAATGATTCAACTAATTAAGCTACTAACCTATGCACATTGTGTAGACTTATGAGATTGGATCAATGAGCTCAAGTCTACACAAGTAGTGAAGGTACATCTTGTGCAAGGATGCCTAAAAGGTGCCTAGCATGCATTCATATCAATCATTCATAATTAAGCAATTAAACTAACAATGTAAAGATATCAATGTGCTTAATAACAATCACAAACACAAGGATGTATAGTGGTTCGACTACTTGTCTACTCCACTCCCGGTTCAAGTACTCAACCCCTTTGAGCACACCGGCATTCACTATCGGAGGTTTTAAATGAGGTTCACCTCTCAACCTTTACACGGAGGTTTTATCGGTTCACCTCTCAACCGTATCCGGAGTTTTAGACATAGTCTAACTCTCAACCTTATCGCACGTTTACTCCCGTGTCGGAGGCTCTCCCTTGGAGACTTAGTTTAGGCCCGGCTGACGGGCCAAGGAACGGCTAACGTCCCTAAGGCGAGTTGACAAACAAACTCTAAAATGGACTCTCAAATGAGACAACTTACTTGTCGGATGAGCCCCTTGTTTAGCGCCGTATTGGGTTGCTTGATCTTTGCTTTCCCGTGCTTCAATCAGCTTCCCTTTGCTCCCTTGATCGTGCCGCCGTTGCGTTGCCAATGCCTCAGCCACATTCGATCAACCACCTTGCATGCGATGCCTTGAAAAGCCCAAGGTGCTAGGAGGATGGGTGAATCTCATACATGGGATGTGTAGGTTGTTCCAACTAGGAGATTCACCTAGAGAGTCTTCTAGAGGTCTTGGACAAAGGATATACCTATGTGGAATAGTGTCACACCTCTAGATTTGAGAGAGGAATCAAGTCATCTCTTGATAGCATTTGAATGCCCATACTTGTGTTTGAAACACAAGGGATATGACTTGAAAACCTCCTCTTTGAGGCCCCAAATGATGTATAAGATAAGTGTGGAATGGGCTCTCAAAAACTTCTCTCCCTTTGCCCAAGAATGGAGCTCCAAATATATAGAAAAAGTGCTCCAACGGTCATAAAACGGGCAGAAAACGGTCATAAACGACCTGTCCCGACCGGTCGGAGTCCCCTGCTGCAAGAAGCCACAAGGACAGACCATATTCACTGGCCGACCGGTCATGACCGGTCGGCACCCTTCACTGGACAGCCAATACTCATTAGGCCGACCGGTCATGACCGGTCGGCCACTCTATCTGGACAGGCTGTGGACTCCAAGCCGACCGGTCATGACCGGTCGGTGCCCTCTGCTGGCCAAATGGGATATCCAGGCCGAATACACTGGCCGACCGGTCATGACCGGTCGGCCCTCCTTGCTGATCTCCTTCTATTATGAAGGCCGACCGGTCCTGACCGGTCGGCTGGCCTTGTAAATGCAGCAGGAATGCTGGCCGACCGGTCTTGACCGGTCGGACCAGCCTGGGTCCCATACACATATGCTGAATCACCTCTTTCTTCAGCTGTAGTTTTAGGCCAAGGTGGGGATGTTCAAATGGGACACCTAGGGCCTATCAATGATGCCTAATGGGTTCTAATTATGGTCAAGGACATCACAGATACAAATGGGATTGGTTTTGGTGGAGGTTAAGGCATCAAGGCATCTCATTTACCTGAATCTTCATTCTTGATGCGGCTGGACGTCTTGAGTCTTCGGTCTTCGTCTTCTTTGGGCTCAACCGACTCTAGACATACTGACGTAAGTGATTGACAAACAAGGTGCACTAGTATGCCACGGAAAAGTGCACTAACAATTTCTCTATAAAAGGCACCGCCACTCTTTTCCAAAGGCATCATAGAGAAGTCTTAAAGCATTTAGAGATGGAGAGGAGCAAAGTGGAGCTTCTACAACTCCGGTTTTTAGGTTTTTCATGTCTTTCTTAGTGTTTCTTTTTATTCTACTTGTAGTATGACAATGCTCGGGTAGAACCTCTTAGCTAGGGCTAAAAGGTGAAGCTTGTAGTTAGTTTCAATGTTCAATTTTTTTATTTCATGTACTCTTACTTTAAGTTTGAATGTTTAAGTTCTAGTTTAAATAAAGTTGGTATTTTTAGAAGTTTTATAAGAGTTCATGTACTTCGGACATGAGTTTCTTGCAATTCTCTGAGATTATCATTATGATTTAATTAAATTCGAATTGTAGTAATCCTAGAGCATGCCATAATCTCTTGGTATGGTTGTTACTTCGAAGGCTACAAGTTTGAATTCTACATGCTTCATTAAAACTAGAAATCTGATTTTTCATATTTAAGTGGGACCGTTTGCATTGAATGAAACATCTTCCAATTAGATGAGAGATAGAACTTTGATTCTAATTGTGTTGCGCTTGGATGAATGAATTGGCATTGGAATACTACAAGTGGATCCTTAAAAGCCCTAGTTTCTTTTTAAATATCAGATTTTTCTCTACTTAGTTTTTTGTTTAGTTCTAGTTCTTAAACTTGAAATTCCAAAATTGTTAAGATTGAAGCTATTAGAATAAGTCGGGATTGTTTACCTTAATTCCTTGTGAATCGACCTCGGTCTTACCGAGTTATTACTATATGTTAGAACTAGAAAATGCTACAGTGACATTTTCTTGTGTTCTGTTATTCTGGGGTTCTGAATAATAGAGACATTCATAGACAATCACAAGTATTCACAAAGTACATAAGAGAAGACATATCGCAAGGCGAATTTTATTACAGAGATTCTGAGATCTTGTATATTTCAGGCTGTGATTTGGCACGAACTCTTAATTACATCGAATGATCTATGACCCTTGATTAAAAGCAGAAGACTAGTCAGTAGGGACTATGGTCTTAGAGTTCGTGGTCGTAAAGACTTGTAGTTCATGGTCGAAGAGACCTGTGTATGTTGTGTTTTGTTATGGACCGACCCATCTTTGTACGAGTCAGATGTCTATATCCCTTGTTTTGACCGGAGATCCGGGCTGAGACTGTCAGGGTTTTTAACCAAGTAGTGCGACTTTGGGCCTATGCCCGTCATTTTTTACAGGTGACCGTGGGAAGACCGATCTGCAGTTGTATGTACCTGAGCAGCTTAACCAGCGAATGCCATTTGAATGGATAGGGCATCGACTGTTCGTGAAGTGTCAATCTTTAACAAGTTCCATGTAATAATTTAGAACTCTCTTAATATGATTTATTGTATTAACCATAGTCCTGTTTGCTTAGTCTGGACCTGAATCCTAGTCATATTATGATAGTACATGTAAGGATGATACATCGGTATGATTCTGGTCACTGGCGGCTTCTTTTTGATAAATTACTCTGTTCATTGTGTTAGATCGGATTAGACTTCGAAGGCTTGTATTCTGCTCATTAGGTGTCTCGGATGAGTTATTTGACTGTTCCATTGCGTCCGAAACGCTCGAAATACCCAAAATAGGTCAAAATGGGGCCCAAAAAATCACAAAATGAAGGTTTAGGGGTACTGAAATTGACATTCAAAGTGCTGATTTTTCTGATACACTGACCTGATTTTCCTGATGCGCTAGGGCCAGTGCGTTGAAAAATAACTGTTGAACCTCCAATTCATACATTGCATAGCCCACTACATCACATTATATGCATGGTTTTCATAATTAAAAGGCCCATCTAACGCATGTTTTGTGATTGTAGGGATGAGAGTGGACTTCACTCAATTGGAGACCAAAAAGGGTCCATTTAGAACCTATGAACGAAGGTCCAAGGTGGACCAAAGAAGGAAGAAGAAAGAGGGAGAAAAGAGAATAAAGAAAAGAAGAAAAAGAAGAAGAATAGTTAGTCTGACCGGTCGTCTGACCGGTCGGCCAACCGGTCGGTGCCCCCTGTGTGCTTGCTGGACTAAGAACCAGTTTGGTTCGACCGGTCTTGACCGGTCGGCCAACAGCTCCTTGAAAGGCTTACTGGACTGATTGCAAGAGTGGTCCGACCGGTCATCCGACCGGTCGGCCACATACAAAATCAGGCAATTTCTATTTCTAGTTCCGAAAATTGCTACGCACTGCGTAACCTTACGCGGTTTCTGGAAGATTCTGACGCAACCGAGCTTCCTCACTATATAAGGACACCTAGGGGTTCTTCCTAGGGCATCATAGAAGCCAGGGGACGTCGTGGGAGAGGAAGGAAGCCGTCGTGGAGCGTCTGCAACCCTCCAAACTCTGGTTTTTCTAGTTTTTATGTTTTCTTTCATGAGTTCTAGTTGTAGTATGACAATGCTCGACTAGAATCTCTCAGCTAAGGCTAAGAGGTGAAGCTTGTAGCTAATTTCATGTTTGATTCAGTTGATTCAAGTAATTTCAATTCATGTTGGGATTTTTAATTATTCTAGTTCTTCAAGTTGATAGTTTGAGATGTTTTATGAGAGTTTATGTGCTCCGGACATGGATTCCTTGCAATTCTCTGAGATTATCATATGGTGCTTGTTTAGATTCGAATTATAGTAATCCTTGAGCAGGCCATAGTCCATAGGCATGGCTGTTACTCCGAAGGCTATGATTTTGAATTTTACCTTGATTGAATGGGACGAGAACTTTGAAGTTCAACTTGGATGGGATTGAATGTGTTTAATGCTTTATTTTCCAACTAAATGAGAGATAGGACTTCAAATCTAGTTGTGTATCTTGCTTGGATTGATTGGATTAACATGGGATTGCTACAAGTGGATCCTTGAATGCCTTAGTACCTTAAACTACTGATTTCCATTAAGTTACTGTTTTAGTATAATTGCTTCAATTAAATCTCCTATTTCTTGCAAAATTGAGTTGCTGGAATAGTTTAGAATCTGTTTTCCAATTCCCTGTGGATCGACTCGGTCTTATCGAGATTTATTACTACATCGCAGCCTTACACTTGAGGCGAGCGAACAAGTTTTTGGCGCCGTTGCCGGGGAATTTAGATAACGGTTTTCAAATTGTTTTAGTGGCTGTAGAAGTAGAAGTAGATAGGTTTTCTGATTTTTTTTAGAACTAACAAATTGTTTTGTTTTGTAGGATTTCTTCTCTAGTTCAAGCACGTCTGGTAATACCTTTCTAACTTAGCTTTTTACAGATTTTCTATTTTCAGATTAATTTCAGATTTCTAGGATTTAGGACTAGTTTAGTTTTTGGTTGAGTGGTTTATGTCCCGTTGGGAACGGAACCACTCAAATCGTCTCCAATCTGAAGGTGGTTTAGTTGGACCATTGTCAGTCCATAGACGAGTCCGAAATTACCAAGAGCATTGTGAAAGTTTGGGGAGTATGGATCAAAAACCTTTAAGGAATCCTCCCCCTCCTACTCCAACTACAAACGCAAATCAAGAGGGAGTAGGAGAGAATGAGGTACATAACGTTCCTCCAATGAGATCACTACGGGATTACCTACAACCAGCTCGTGCAATTACACCCTCTTGCGTGGTTCTACCACCAAACGAGGGAAACATTGACATAAAGCCGGGTGTAATTCAACTTATACCAAAGTTCCATGGGCTAGACTCTGACCGCCCATATCTACACTTAAAAGAATTCGAAGAAGTGGTGGCTACCTTGCAATACACCAATGTTTCTGAAGATACCATTAAGCTTAAACTCTTTCCCTTTTCATTGAAAGAAAGAGCCAAAGATTGGCTTCACTCTCTTAGACCACATTCGATTGGGTCATGGAATGAGATGACCCGGGAATTCTTGAAAAAGTTCTTCCCGGCTCATAAAACGAACACCCTTCGAAGAGCCATAATGAATTTTTCGGTTAAAGAGGGTGAATCTTTCTTCCAATGTTGGGAGAGATTTAAGGACCTCCTACTTGCTTGCCCACATCATGGCTATGAGAGTTGGCGAATTTCAATGATGGATTAAGTTCCAATATGCGCCAATTTGTGGAGATGATGTGCAATGGCGAGTTTATGAGCAAAAATCCAGATGAGGCTTAGAGTTATTTGGACATGGTGGCTGAAAATGCCCAATCTTGGGATGCCTCGGATAAACCCAATAACCCCAAGCCTATTCAAGAGAAAGAGAAAGGAGGGATTTATATCCTCAAGGAGGAAGACGACGTGAATGTAAGGATAGCCAACCTCACAAGGAAGATCGAGACCATGGAACTTAGTAAAAGTGGAGTTCCAAAGTCCAATGAAGCTATTGAGACCATATGTGGGATTTGTCACACCGATTTACACGCTACGCAAGATTGTCCCACAATTCCTGCATTTCAAGAGGTGTTACATGAACATGCAAATGCCACATATGGGTATCAACGGCCTTTCAATGGACCGGTGGGTAATACATACAATACTAGTTGGAAGAACCACCCAAATTTCAGTTGGAAGAATGCTCCCCCGGGCAATCCTACCAACTCTCAAGGAGGGCCACCCATGCAAAATATGGCCCCACCTCAATTCTCAATGGAGGATACCTTGAAAGCGTTTATACAAGGGTAAACACAAATTAACCAAACGAATCAGCAAATGTTCCAAGAGCTTAAAGTCTCGGTTAATGAGATTAAGGGACGCTTGAATGCTAGGGAAGGGACCTTTCCGGCCCAACCTCAGCCCAATCCAAAGCAAGTACATGAAGTGAGCATTCCTAATCCTTCCAACCAACACATGGAGCAAGCCAAATCCATCACCACTCTTAGAAGTGGTAAACAAATTGACAAATCTATTCCGGTGAAGGCCGACAAGGCTAATGATTCGGTAAATTCTGAGGATGAGGATGGATCTAACTTAGCCCCACAAGAAACGGAACGCATTTACAAGCCCGTAGCACCATTCCCTTCGAGATTGGTTGCCCCAAAATCTCTCCCAAACTCTCATGATATTCTAGAGATTTTTAGGCAAGTCAAGATCAACATTCCCTTGCTTGATGCCATCAAACAAGTCCCCTCCTATGCTAAGTTTCTAAAGGACCTAAGCACAACCAAACGTAAATAGAATGTGCAGCAAAAGGCCTTCTTAAATTAGCAAGTGAGTGCCATTCTCACTCAAAAGACCCCCCCAAAATTCAAAGATCCCGGTAGTCCCACAATTTCATGTATCATTGGAGACTATCGGATTGAGCGTGCATTACTAGACTTGGGGGCAAGCGTGAATTTGATCCCATACTCGGTATACGAGCAATTGGGTCTTGGTGAATTAAAACCCACCAAAACCACATTGCAACTCGCTGATAGATCCATCCGTGTACCAAGATGGATAGTTGAGGATGTGTTAGTCCAAGTTGATAAATTCTACTACCCGGTAGATTTCATCGTCTTGGACACACAACCGGTCATGGATGCTAGCACCCAAATACCGGTGATTCTAGGCCGCCCATTCCTTGCTACATCAAACGCAATTATAAATTGCCGGAATGGAGTGATGCAAATATTCTTTGGGACATGACGTTGGAGGTGAATGTGTTCCACTTAGGCAAAAGCATAGGGATGATGATGATGTCCATGAGGTTGATTTGATTGATTCAATCGTGGAAGAGGAGTTCGCTTTAAGGCAGAATTTTGATCCTCTAGATGTTGTTAGCTTTGATCCCTTTGAGGATTGGGACGACAATGATGGCCCCCATGAAGTAAACATGATAGAATCCAAGGATGATGGGGGGTTTTTCCAACATGATCTACCTGAAAGTTTGGGGACATGTTTGACACATTCTAAGGATGAATCTAATTCTCATTTTATTAAGACCTTGGAAGTGTCAATTTCTGAAAATTCATTTGACAAGTCACCAATTTCTGATTTACACAAATTTGTTGTGCAGGATTTGGAAGAATTGGTGCTTGAATTGCCTACAGAGAGGCCAATTTTTTACAGTGTAGAGGTTGAGGACCCACTCCAACCTACACAAAATTCTGAGAAGGAGGAAAACAGGAAGGGTCCAAATCTGAAAACTTCCTCCGATGAAGTCTCCTACACTCTAAAGGAGTGTTTAGCGTATTTTGATGATTGGGATGATCCCATGATTCAGGATATTGTGCATGCTTTGAAGGAGACCCCTCCGGTGCCTAAAAAGTTTCCTTCCACAAAACACCAAACTGAAAAATCAATTGTGGAACCACCGGTGAATTTTGATTTTGTGGAGATCATAGCGGCTTGTGAAGAAGAAATACAAGTCTCCACATCTCTTTGGTTTGTTCAAACCAAAGAACACTTCTAGGATGACCCATACGTGAATAATTTTCGCCCAGATAAGAAGGAAAGGAGATATATATTTAATGATTTCCAACCAATGCAATTCTCCTTTCCTAGTACATGTGACAATTTTGTTGAAGAACCCGCTGAAATTTCTCAGCAAGATTTTCAATGGGTTCGAATGATCGATGTCACTAATGTACCTTCCAAAGCAGGATGGTGAATAGTTCTACTGAAAAATTTGTTACACCACTTGAGGATCCTGCTCAACTTTGTCCTTTTGGATGTTATAATGATAATCGATCTCCTAGTCTGATGGAGATCCTCTTTTTACAAGGACGGGTTAGTTATCTTTATTGCTTTCCATAGATTAGGTTTAGTTTTATCTAGTTTTACTGTTTTAATAGCTTTAGTTGTTGGGTTTTAGACTTCCATGATCGACTCTCATAGGTACTATTGCTCTCACTCTCTTATATTTTACCATTGCTCTCATGTTCATGCTCATTGCCAATCTTTTCACATTGAGGACAATGCAAGATTTGGTTGGGGGGTGAGATGAGATCCTTCATCTAGCATATTGTGTAACGCCCCAGATTTTCGAGATTTATTTGAAATTTTTGAAAATTCATTTTTAATTTATTTTTTTATTAATTATCGTACATTTACCGTTCATTTGCGAATAGCGGGACATCCGTAGGAGATCTGATAGGGGACCCTTTATAAAAGTAGCTTAGAATGATCCCATAAACATCGTAGAAAGATCAGATTTAAAAAATCATGCACTTTTTAGATAATTACGAAAATGCCATTAGTTACACTTAAGTTAAGATGCCATTTTTAAGTATTATAGTTTCTGACGATCACTTTCACGCAAAACCCTGGATTTAAGCTTTTGGGCACATATTAACCATACACGTCAAATTTCAGCCCTTAAATCATAGTAGAAGTGGTCCGATTATCAAATCAGCCCTTAACCCTTGATTTTCATGTCCATCGAGTGAGGAAACTAGATGCTTAGTCGTAGTCGAATATTTCTCTTCATATGAGTGACTTGGATCATCTTTATCATGGACCAATAGTGTGATTTGAGTGCCCCACCTTGATAAGCATCTTTCTTATGCGCGAAGTTATCCCGTTTTAGAAATTAACGAGTTACCAACTCTTTTTAAATCTGAACCTTTCAATTTACCCACTTCTCACCATTAATCGCTTCTCAAATTTGGACCACTTATTATACTCATATGACTACGAGTTTACACAAAGTTTGGACCCCGATCTATAATCCTACACCATTGAACCACAAAGCCAGCCCCTTCCTTTTCCGCCAAAAGTTGAAATTTCAGATCTAGGCATTTCTCACCATCAATCAACTACTAAACTTTGTACAATTATTTGCCTATCATGACCATATATTTTTCCAAAATTTGGGCCCTGATCATCAAGTGTAGACCGTTAATTGAGATCTAGCCCATTTTAGCACCCGTTAGGCCATTTTCAAGGATCGGCCAATCTAGAATGTGGATCATCAAGAAATTTACGTATTCTGACTCCACTCTTCGAGCTTGATAAGATGAACGGATTGGAATTAATCAAAGATCATCCGAATATTGAGATTTGAGAAACCCACCTCAAGAAGTTGTTACACAAGACCTCGCGTGCACATCCCTCTCCATATTTCTACTACGCACCTCCAAATCCTTCTCCTAACCCTAGCCTCCATGTCGTAGAGAGAGAGAGAGAGAGAGAGAGAGAGAGAAGAAGAAGAGAGTTCTTTCTCATATTTTTCCAGCGGCTAGGATCTTCTACAACCATCTTCTAAGTCCATCCTAAGGTGAGGATTTTCCTTCAAGCCTTTCATTAATAATATTACGATTATCATAAGTTTCTTTTGTGGCATGTGAAGTTATTTCGTTTTGAATTGTTTATCCATATAACATGAAGTTTAATGTGGGATTTGTAATGAATATCATTATATGATGATGTGATTCCTTGTTTAGATTTTTTTACTAAGAAGCATGTGTATTTGTGTTATCTATCTTTGTAAAATCTATGCCCTTATTTCCTTAATCTGTGTTTTACAAGTAACATTGGTTTTCATATTGTGATATAAAATATGTGTATAAGATCATCATATGGATATCCCATTATTGTATACTCTTTGTCCCTAAGTTGGTAAAATTATTTGATGTAGAGAGATGGAACCCATGAGAGGTGTCCATGATGGAAGAATATATCTTGACTTAACTGAGAGAATGAAGTGATTGTTTGTTAATGGATCCTTACATGTACATGATGCTTGATTTGATCCATTTACAGTACATGGGTATTTTAATGAATTTAGTCATGATGTACAACATTGGCTTTTTGGGACATGATGAAATCATAAAACGGGACAATGAGTGGACACTAATGGTATACAAATTCTCATGAGCCGAGGTTGGTGCTATGGACACTAATCCCGTGCTGTCGGCCTATGCTGGGTTGCTTGCGACTCCCCATAGTGACCATTGAGTTTTATTTAAATTGGTTGTATGCGAAAACACTTAAATAAAGGTGAAACTAAAGTCATGCATTCACTTGGCTCCATGTGGGTGTACGGAGTTGAGAATAGGCTAGAGCGTCCTACTTCTCCCGTACACTGTCACGTGTAGATTGGGCTATGAGCGTCCCATTTCTCACGTGGTCGGGCAAAACTATGGGCTTGTGCGTCCCAGGAACCTCTGGTGACTAGTGGCTAGCATGAAGTCGTAACAGGGAGTCTCCCACTTCATGTATTGTGATTCTAGCCAGGGTGCCTTAGCCAGAGCATGCATTCCATGCATCGCATTAATAAAGATTTTTAGTTGGTTGTTTTGATTTGATTAAATGATAATATCCTGCTTGCGTTTACTCTGTATCGTTATTATTATCCTTGATTGTCTTGGAGGAAATATTCCCCACTATGATAGCGTTTAACGCTATCCCAAATACAATTTAGATGATGCAGGTGAAGATCCAGGTATTGAACCCGATTTTTAAGGAAAAGAGTTCGATGGTTCGTACGATCACATGGCGGATGACGATGTTAGAGAAACTTAATTGATGTTATCATTTATTAAATATTTCTTTTGAGTAGTTGATACATTTATGGAATTGTAATAAGTCTTCAAGAGAAGACATGGTTTTGTATTTTAATTAATCAGTATGGATATTGGTTGGTTCCTTTATTTAAACATTGATGATGACATAGTAAGTTTGATAGAATAAGATGATAATTGTTTCCGCCATTGTGCTTGAATACTATATTTTATTATTTGACAAATTAGTTATTCCATAAATTACTTGGGAATTCGGCCGTCGTGTTATACACGAGAGTCGAAAATCTCGGGTCGTTACATATTGCAACATTTCGAGCCTCATATGCGCAAATTTTTTCGAATTTTCTAAAATTTCAAAACTCTTTTAGAAAACCTTATTTCTATGTATTCGAGATGATATGAGTATAAGAAGAGGAGATACGAAGTGTGTGATGTTGTAAGTCTTGAATTTCTCCTAAATCATAATGGTTTTATATGTGAATTCCTCTATTGTTGTGATTGATAGAACATTTGAACACCTTACACCTAGTTCACATTACACGATTCTAATGGGATGAAAGGATTATGCGATTTGTGGCTGAGCTAGACTTTGATTTAAAGGTGTTGAGAAACCAAGCCAGGGTACTTTGTCCATCCTTGTCCATGGGAAAATAACGAAAGATATGGATTTCTAAAAATCCTATCTAATTTAAAAGAAAAAGGAAAATGAAGGATGAAATTAGGAATGATGGAAAATTGGTGGAAAATTTCGAAGAGGGCTACCTATTACCAACCGAGGGATGGTCTACCCGTAACCAAAGCCGGAAATGGGACGTAGTGTGAAAGTCGTCGGAAGGAAGGTAAGGCAAATTCCTGTCATTGGCTCGTTGTTTCTCTGTACACCTTGAGATCCTTAGTTTAGTTGATCTATGGAGAAGATAATCCCAGAAACTCATGAGATGAACTTTCACTCTGCACACTAGGTTGGATTTGTTCGAGTTCTTCTATTTACCAATCAATTAGCGGGAATTTCATGTAAACACTTATTATGCTTTGAGAGTTAAGGTTTCAACTTCTATCACCCAATTTCTCCAAATTTTATACTTGTATGTCTTGGAATGGATAGAAACATGGTTTCTGGAGGAGAGTTGGTTTGGAGGTTTGAAATTGTTTCACGAATGTCTTGCTCGGGCCTAGCAAAAAGCTGGTTGGAGGGTGTGTTGAACCTCCAATTTATACATTGCATAGCCCACTACAGCACATTATATGCATGGTTTTCATGATTAAAAGGCCCATCTAACGCATGTTTTGTGATTGTAGGGATGAGAGCGGACTTCACTCAATTGGAGACCAAAAAGGGTCCATTTAGAACCTGTGAACGAAGGTCCAAGGTGGACCAAAGAAGGAAGAAGAAAGAGGGAGAAAAGAGAATAAAGAAAAGAAGAAAAAGAAGAAGAATAGTTAGTCCGACCGGTCGTCCGACCGGTCGGCCACACCCTTGGAAACCATTGGAAGAAGGACCAGTTGGTCCGACCGGTCGGCCAACCGGTCGGTGCCCCCTGTGTGCTTGCTAGACTAACAACCAGTTTGGTCCGACCGGTCTTGACCGGTCGGCTAACAGGTCGTCCTCCTTGAAAGGCTTGCTGGACCGATTGCAAGAGTGGTCCGACCGGTCATCCGACCGGTCGGCCACATACAAAATCAGGCAATTTCTATTTCTGGTTCCGAAAATTGCTACGCACTGCGTAACCTTACGCGGTTTCTGGAAGATTCCGACGCAACCGAGCGTCCTCACTATAAAAGGACACCTAGGGGTTCTTCCTAGGGCATCATAGAAGCCAGGGGACGTCGTGGGAGAGGAAGGAAGCCGTCATGGAGCGTCTGCAACCCTCCAAACTCTGGTTTTTCTAGTTTTTATGTTTTCTTTCATGAGTTCTAGTTGTAGTATGACAATGCTCGACTAGAATCTCTCAGCTAAGGCTAAGAGGTGAAGCTTGTAGCTAATTTCATGTTTGATTCAGTTGATTCAAGTAATTTCAATTCAAGTTGGGATTTTTAATTATTCTAGTTCTTCAAGTTAATAGTTTGAGATGTTTTATGAGAATTCTTGTGCTCCGGACATGGATTCCTTGCAATTCTCTG
Organism: Liriodendron chinense; assembly: GCA_003013855.2. NCBI lineage: Eukaryota > Viridiplantae > Streptophyta > Magnoliopsida > Magnoliales > Magnoliaceae > Liriodendron > Liriodendron chinense. The sequence goes on from ML058433.1 coordinate 7,420,688, forward strand.
AGATTATCATATGGTGCTTGTTTAGATTCGAATTATAGTAATCCTTGAGCAGGCCATAGTCCATAGGCATGGCTGTTACTCCGAAGGCTATGATTTTGAATTCTACCTTGATTGAATGGGACGAGAACTTGGAAGTTCAACTTGGATGGGATTGAATGTGTTTAATGCTTTATTTTCCAACTAGATGAGAGATAGGACTTCAAATCTAGTTGTGTATCTTGCTTGGATTGATTGGATTAACATGGGATTGCTACAAGTGGATCCTTGAATGCCTTAGTACCTTAAACTACTGATTTCCATTAAGTTACTGTTTTAGTATAATTGCTTCAATTGAATCTCCTATTTCTTGCAAAATTGAGTTGCTGGAATAGTTTGGAATCTGTTTTCCAATTCCCTGTGGATCGACCTCGGTGTTACCGAGATTTATTACTACAACGCAGCCTTACACTTGAGGCGAGCGAACAATAACTTTGTAAAAATGCATATTTTTGTGATCCGCTGGTCTTATTTATCTGATACGCTGGGGCCGGATGCGTCGAAAAATGACTTGTTTCATAAATGACTGATTTTCCTAATGCGTTGGGCTATTTTTCTGATACACTGGGGCCAGTGCGTCGAAAAATGACTTGTTTCATAAATGAGTGATTTTCCTAATGCGATGGGCTATTTTTTTTATGCGATGGGGCCACTGCGTCGAAAAATGAGTTGTTTCATAAATGACTGATTTTCCTTATGCACTGGGCTATTTGTTTGATGCTCTGGGGCCAATGCGTCGAAAAATAACTTTGTTTGATTCAAGGTATTTTTGTGATGCGCTAGGGTACTTTGCAATTTTTAGATTATTTCTTCGCTGGACCTGCTGTGGTCGGGAATGGAATTTTTGGTGAAGGGTTCCATTGGTTGGAAAGGAATTTCAATGATTAGAAAAGAATTTTGGTGGTCGGAAAAGGGGTTCCGGCAAGGGATTTCGGCGATCTCTCAAATACCCTACAGACAAAGCTCTCTCTCTCTCTCTGGATCCGTCCAAATGAACCATAAAGGAGAGGTATTTATACCCAAAAATATCAGAAGTCGGCCAATAGGAGGCTGCCACGTGTAGCGTGTCGAGAAAATAAATTGGCACGTCCTAAAATTACTTGGCTTAAATAGCTGATTTTTGGGACGCACTGGCTGTCAGTGCGTCTTGAAATTCATTGAAAATGCCTTATTTTTTTAATACGCTAGCCATTAGTGCATCTTGAAATTCATTTCTGAAAATTGTCTGAATTTCTTGATGCGCTGGCTCCTGAAATTCATTTATGAAAACTGTCTAAATTTCTCGATGAGCTAGAGGAATTTACTGATGCGTTGAGGGTCAGTGGGTCCTGAAATTCATTTCTAAAATGTTTGAATTTCATGATGCGCTGACTATGAATTTAGTGATGCGCTGACGGACTTCTATTTTGGTTATTTGTGATATTCTTATAAAATAATGGTTTGTGTGGCCCACTTTTTTATGAATGTTGATGCACTTGCCATATTTATTCATGATTGTACTTACCACCCAAATTTGGAAGATTGTGATAATGATGGATGGTGGGGCCCACCCTTGGGTTAACTTGCTATTTTTAGTAAAGGTTGATGTTTATTGGGTTTATGGTTGAGATTCCTGATGCACTGGCCCTAAATCCGGTGATGTCATGGATTGTACACTTGTTATCCTTGTTTTAAAGACCCGACTTTTTGGGACCTCAACAGATGCCCCTCCGATGCGTCAGGATGGACGCGCAACGGTCCATTGCGACGCATCAGAGTTTGCAGGTCCCGCTATAAATACGAAAATCCAGGCCACTTGTGGATTTGTCCAATTTTTGGACGTGCCAGGACCGGCGTGCATGGATTTCTAAGGTTATGAAATTGTCCAATTTTTAGGACACGCTGGGCCTCGCGCGTACAGTCTTCTTGACTTGTAAAATTTGTCCAATTTTTAGGACATGCTAATTAGACATGTTCAATATAGACTGTCGTACATGTACTATGGTTCAATGGATTCTTCCCCATGGTGTCAGAGATCGTTATTTTTAAAATGTATAGGGTTCATCACTCCCTACTCTGGTCTTCATTCTTATGTAGTTTTTATACTAGGAGGGTATCGGGCCCTATACATCTAAAAATCTTAAATCATCCTAGACTTAGTACGACGTTTATCTTTGATTAAAGTGAGCAGAGTTTAGATATACCTGAGTATTCTTTTGCCCGATATTTGCACTTTATCTGATATTTTTTAGTGTGCTTGTGCAGACACTCATGGCTGGTGGCTCTTCTAAGGCTAGTCCTTTGAAGGCAGGTCCTTCAGGCTCTAAAGCGACTACAGGTAAACGCAAGAGATCCTCGCCCAAGAAGGTGGTATGACCATCTGATCAGAATCCTCAATGGTTCCATCCTTCGTAGAAATTTAATTTTTATGAACGTATATTGTCGTTATCGAAGGAGATTCAATGGAAGATCCTCTGCGATAAAGTTTTGCCAACCCCTTCGGATGAGGGTACGCAGGAGGAATGGGACGTTTCATATGCTCCCATACGAGGTTTCTGTACGGACACAGTCGTGGGGTCCAAAGAAGGAGAGGCAAGTCTGTTGCTCCGGTCCAGTCTGTTAAGCGCGGTCGCCCGAAGACGACCAGTAAGAGTGCTAAACAAGTATACTTGGAGAAGCAAGGAAAATCAAAGTTTGATAAGATGAAGGTTGTCTGGTCTTCTATCAAGTTAGCGGTATCGTCCCTTATAATCCACAATCCCTACACGAAGCAGTATATCCGATTCCCGAAGAGTTTCAACGGTATCGCTCTCTTCCAAGCATCGAGCCTTCCAATGTGTGCCGTGCTAACTCTTTTCACAACGTCGCTTCTTGGACTTCCATCCCCGATACTTTTCTTAACTATGTTGTATCTAAGAATGGCACGCTTCAATCTGTCCTTGGTGAAAAGGATATGATATTTCTGTAGCCAAACCATGATCTACATCAACCGTTCCCAACTCACTCCTTTGAGACTCTACGTAAGAGATTTCGTCCTTTGACCGACATAGAGATTTGGCCAGCAGGTGGATTCCAGACCCAAGGACATTTGAGTCCTCACTCTGGCTATCAGGCTTGGGCCAACTGAATCATTGAGTAACATGAAGAGACGTTGAGACAAGTGGGTCTCCTCAGGGCCATTCAAGCGGCATCAAGTTATTTTTATCGGGAGCCATGGGTCTACAAGGGATTTCTGAATCATTGGAGCTCCATCACAAACTCCTTCCATTTGCCATATGGGGAGATGAGCATATCGCTCTAGGATCTGTATCAGATTGCGGGTCTCCCCATTCACGGTAGAATTTATGTTGAGTGGTGTTATAGTCAAATTGTGGTAATCAGATGGTCTCGCGAGAATTCGAGATGTGTGAGCACCCTTATAACAATATTCGACTTGCGAGCCCACCTGGTCGAGTCTCGCGCATTATATAAGTACGGCGCACAGCTACCAAGTCTTCGAGCCCTTATGGTCGATGATCGAATATTAAGGAGAGTACGGAACACTCTTCTCGACCTGTGAGCAGTTTGGCTCGTGGTCATTGAAAGGCGTTGCATCTCAACCTGCGAGCAGTATAGCTCGCGAGCAGCTCCCGTCATGCGAGCATTCCCGGCTCGCGAATAGCTTCCGACATATGAGCATCTCCTGTCATGTGAACAGCCTTGGTCTCTGGCCTCTGGTAATGACGCACCTCAGCTTATAGTACCAGCAGCCCGTATAGGCTGATTTTGGTTTTATCTGTAACTCCGAACCATGGGGGATCTCCATTAAGAGACGTAATCAGCTAGACGTCTGGAGCGTTTAGGCCACCCCCTTATCAAAGGATTAACAAGATAAGCATCTTATTCCTTAAAACCAGCTGTGATCTTAACGGTTTGCGTAACAGCTTGGATCACCTGGATCTATATAAATTGATGGTTCCATAGGTAAGAAAGGTACACAATTCACAATCTCAAAACTCCTAAACTATTGGTTTCCTTTACAACCATATCCTATCTAACTTAAGCTTCGGAGGGCTAAAGGCTGGACGCCGGCCACCCTTAGTTTTATCTTATATTCTTTCAGGTTCAAAGGAGAGCTGGCTTGAAGGAAGGTGAACATCTGGAGGATCCTGTTACCAAATCCGACGTTAACAAGTGTACTCCTAATGATGATGAGTTGTCAAGGAAGAAGAAGGGTGTATATGAAGGCTTTTATTTTGAAGCCTGCTACGAATTATTCGCTAAGCTTCCGCAATTTATGGGTTCCAAAAATAAGGTGCCCTTTGAAGATTGGCTGATTTATTTCAGTTATGGTCTAAAGTGAGTTTCTTTACTTTAAGTCATGCATCTCTGTTTTGTTCTGTCTTTTCCTTTTATTGATGATTCTCTTTTTCTCTCAGTTTGAATTATACGCCCTATGATGAAGTCGCAGAGATAAGCTAACCTTGGAAGCCAAGATGAAGACAAAATTCCCGAGGCCGAACAAGTTATCCCCTACATGTGAGCTAACCGGATTCTTAGCGTATTGACTATGCTGTGTAGCCTTACTGAGCTCTCCACAAGCGGATAGTGTGAGGGTTTCTTGTTTTACTGTGGAGGGGGGTTTGGCTAATGGTCATCGTCACGCACTGGCTCTGGCAGTTTTGTGTTCTATTTACCGAGCCTTCGGTGGTGTTATCAGCAATAAAGGCTCTGCTTCTTTCGGGATAAACTCCTCTTTCTGCGGATTGCATTATGTCTCGAGTTGGCTCAGAGTTTATTTCCCTTGGGTTTACGGCATGAAACTCAAAGATTTCATTCAGAGAGTATCGGTTCCACTGCATGCCTTTCAAAAGCGAAAGATGAACAGTGGGAACTTAGTGACTATTGAGGCGAAGATTGCTCGCCATGACCACGTCGACTTCTTCCTTTTCTCTGGGACCAACAATGAGGATCTGGCGTTGCTCAATGATGATGAGAGCCTCGATTCCTATGAACGTTCATTCTTGATATCAATACGTCCGGGTTCACTGCCTTTGAGAGAGGGTGCTGAGTTATGGAGAGAGTCGTACTACCCAAACATATTTTCCCATCAATTTGGTTATGACCAAGGGATACCTGAGACCCTTGAGCCAGTAATGAGAAAGTAGCGAGCCTATGGTACGGGACCAATCCACTGAAAATGGATGGGGCGGTAACTTTTGCTTAACAGATCGGGTTGTTCCTTCATCATTCCGGGCACGGAGTACACTCTTGGTGCTACATATGGATGGATGAGGTGGTAGGCTCACCAATACTCCTTAATCCGGAACAATCTGCACGTAGTTGATCCTATCTTCGTCTCGCCTCCGATCATCGATCCTACTCCCGCTGACAGCCTTGGCTATGTATCAGAGCAATTTCATCAACTGGCTACTGCGGGTGTGAAGAAATTTCTGACTTCTCTGAATGTGATAATTGATCATAAAAAACCTGAGCATACATTGGAAGGATGAATTGCTTATGGGCAGAGGATCACACTACGAGAGGATCAAGATTCCCCACTTCTTGGTCCTATGATAGAGGGACAGAGAGAGGGTTATGATGTTGGTGATGATGATGATGGCAATGCCAGTGAGGGTGATGATATTGGTGAGGATGATGATGTTGGCAGGGATGATAATGATGACGATGTTGGTGATGGCAATGATGGAGAGGGTGATGGTGGCGATGCAGTTGATAAAGAGGGTGGTGGCAATGAGGTTGATAGAGAGGGTGGTGGCAACACGAGGGCGGATAGCGCTGTAGCAGGGACCTCATCGACTGGTGGTTGGGGAAGCTATGATCAAAGTCCAGCGAGTCGGGGGAGTCTATCCAGATGCTCTGTTCTTGGAGATAGCGATTCTGAACCATCTCCTGAGCGGTTTGGGCCTCAAGTGAAGACTCCCCATCATGTCCTCATTGTCGATGGAGGAAAGAAAATTAAGGAAATGTGGAAGCTGTATAAAAGCCCGTTTGGCACCCTGGATTCCAGGAGAAAGTGAGGGAAAGGAGGAGAAACTAGTTGCTTTATTATGTTTGGCACCATGGATTTGAAGAGAAGTGGATTTGAGTGGAATCTAGGAGAACTCAAAAAGGCACTTTTAGCCCTTTTTCAAATCCTCAAAAAAAGGTGGGATTTGAGGAGAAATCCTTCCCAACGTGGGACGCACCATAATGTGTCCCTAACTATGGGACCCAACATGATGTACATTTTCCATCCAACTTGTTGATAAGGTCACAAGGACCGGGATGAAGGGACCACACAAATTTCAGTTTAATCGAAGACTTTTGTGCATCATAAAGGTCTCACTCTCCATTTTTTCTTGTTTTATGGTCCACTTTAGATGTGGATTTGCTTTATTTTTTGGATCTTGGCATAAAATGATATGTAAAAATGGATGAATGGCATGGATTTAAAAATCGAGGCTAATACGGTAGGCATACGGTGGGATTAAAATTTACACCGTCCATTCCTTCATGTTTGATTTCTCTCAAATCTTGGCTGCCAAACAGAAAATCTGGAATTGATAAGAAGTGGAATCGGTGAGAATTCATATCATGGAATCCACTTCTCTTCACTTCTCCTCAAATCCATGGTGCCAAACGGGCCATAAGGATAAATGATTATGGAATCGACTTTCCGAAGCTGCCGGCAGCGTCTCAATTGATGACGTAGGTGAGGCAAGGGAGGAAGGGGAGATGAATTCTCAAGTAGATCTGAGTGGAAACCGCCCTACAGATGAGGGTGATGATAATGAGCCGATACACGATAGATCTGTCCGAACCCATCCCCATGGATCTTGATGGCTAGGTGCAAGCTGAAGATCCTCCTCTTTCCAACCCTTTGAGACCAAGGCCGCAGCCAACCCTAGCCCTATTCCTAAGATAGGGCCTACTACTGTTATGGAGGGGTAGTACCTCCCTCTCAAGAGACTGTGCCCTCTGATGTTGCCAGCGCGCCTGATCTTGTCATGGAGGCATCCGTTGTTGCTGAACCAATTTAAGTTGCCACTGCTCCTGAGATTGTCGTACTTTCTTCTCCTGAATTGCCTGAACCAGCAGCGGAAGCTGTAATTGAATGTACTTCAACATCATCACTGCCCGTTGCTTCAACTAGTGCACCGGTCGACGATGTTCCTGTGGCTACTGGTTTATTGCTTGCCTTTACTATTCTGCCTGCTTTCTTTCTTCTGTGGTTTCCTATACATTAACACCTATCCTTATTCTATCAACGACTGCTCCTGCTAGCACCTCTGTGCCTGTCATCTTACCTGAGGCGTTCGTCTCCTTGCTCCAAGGGATGCCAATCATTAAGGCTAGGGTTCTAAAGACACTTCTATCATCCATTGTCAAAGCCCTGAGGAATGTGGAGGAAGAACAATTGCTTGATGAAGGGGTGAAGGCTTTTGGGTGCACGCTGAGTGGCTTGGCGTAGATGCCTCTGTATTAAGTCAATACATGGCTTCATTCAAAGCAGAGGTTGCACGGGTCAAGGAAGTCAAGAAGCTTAGACCTGATCCTTCTGTCAATACCAAGCATGATGAACTACTGACCCTCCTTCCAAATTTTGAGTCACGGAGAGCTCAGATGGCTGCTACTACTTCAGACTAGGAGAGGACCAACACTAAACGTCAAGAAGTCGTGGCCCGTAACGCAACGCTGGATGAAGAAATCAATCGTCTCTAAGCCGAACGTTCACTGATCCATCTCTAAGTGGTACGGCTTGATAGTCAGGAGTCCCGTTTGCGAGCAACAGTTGAACAACAAAAAACTGAATGCGATGCCATGGAGGCTCAAGTAACTGCGTTGCAGCAGTCACTCTAGAATGTCCCAGATCCTGTCCAAATCTTAGCTTAGGCAGAGCGAACGCAGAAGGCTGCTCAGGAGTCAGCAACAGATTTGTTCGAACAATTTCTCAAGAATTTAAAATGTGTAATTTGCCCGAGAAGTGTTCTTGTTGTGCGAGAAATGTGTAACATGTGTATCATTTCTGGTGCTTTTCGACTTGTGTAATTATATCTTTAACTAGAGAATTAATATAGAAAATAACAGATTCACAAGTAGGTAATCGTCCCCCTATCAGTACTGAACCTACACCCATGGAGATCGAATTTTGAGCAAGTCTCAACTTTGAGTTCATTATTTTGTCTTGGATTTGACAGTCTTAGAAAGAAAATGTCGTATCCTTGGTGCGTTCTAGGTTTTAATAACTTTCCTGACACCTGCGCACATACACATAGAACGAATGATTAGTATTTAATATTGTAAATATTCATCATCATATCGTTTTACTTCTTTTAGTATCTTGTTTATTACACTTTCCCTCTAATGGGGTGTCTACAAATTACGATGATAAACAAATGTTAAGTGTAATATCTCTTCAAAAACCGACCATTCACCAGGGAGTTGATGCCTTGTCCCTTGCAATCTATCACCCGGTAGGCTCCGTTAGAATATACTTCATCTATGATGCAGACGAGATCTCATTTTGGATCGAATTTGCTCTTCGGGCCATGAGATGGTGCTGGTCGTTTCATCATTAGTACCAGATCACCCTTCTTGAATGACCTGCCACAGACTCGTTTATCATACGCAGTTGAGATTTTCTTCTGGTATATTTCGAGCCTTTGTTGAGCAGCAAGTCTCTTTTCATCTAAAGCATCGAGTTCGGCCATTCTGATCTTGGCATTATGCTCGGTTGTTAGGGAGTGTCGGAGTGCGACCTGTAGTGACTCAACCTGTATTTCCATCGGGATCACAACTTTCGTACGGTACACCAGCGAGTAAGGCATAATTCGAGTGGCTATACGGTGTGTAGTCCGATATGCCCATAGTGCTTCAGGTAATCGTTTATCCCAGTCCTTCTTATTCTCTGTCACTGTCTTCTTCAGAATCTTCACGATAGTCTTATTGAATGCTTCAGCCAATCCATTCGCAGGAGGATAATAAGTCGTTGAATAGCAATGCTTGATCTTGAACTTCGCGCATAACTTATCAATAGTAGCATTTTTTAAGGGCGTTCCATTGTCTGTGGTAATTCTCTCAGGGATACCATGTCGGTATAGTATGGTGTGACGGATGAAACATTCGACATGTCTGGCTTTCACATTTCTTAGGGCGACTACTTCAGCCCACTTGGAGAAATAATCAATTGCAGCTAGAATGTATTGATGCCCTTGGGAGGATGGTGGACTAATCAGCCCGATCACGTCCATGCCCTAGGCTGCGAAAGGCCAGGACATTACTTACTGATGCAATTGTACTGGTGGTGAATTATGATATCTGCATGGTTTGACACTGGTGACATTTCTTGACGTACTCTATCACATCTTTCATCATTGCGGGAAGTAGTAGCCCATGTGTCGCACATAGTGATGTAAGTTCTTACTTCCCTGGTGAGCACCGCATTCTCCTCCATGAGCTTCTTTCAATATAGCATGTGCTTCGTCTTGGCTCAGACATCGCAATAATACCCCTTCGTATGATCGTCTGTAAAGTACGTCATTCTAGAGTATAAATGAACTGGCGCGTCTTCTAACTTATGTGTGCATTTTAAGATCCTCTGGCAAAAATCCGTACTTCAGATAATTAATGAATGACCTTCTCCAATCATCTTACTCTGTAATCTCAAAGCAACAAATGAGATTGGCACTCAATTCTCCACCGCGCAGCGTGGTTGTCGGCAGAATTCTCCTTTCTTCAATTGTTACCTGAAGTGGGCTTCCCCTAGGATTAGCTAGAGCAGCGGTTAAATTGGCGAGTGCATTTGCTTGTACATTCTCCTGTCTTGGTATGTGTGAGATACTACTATTCTTAAATTGATCAAACATTGACTGCACTTGGTGGCAATAGGGTGATAACTTGGGCTTGCGAACTTCGTATTTTGTCGTCAGTTGCTCGATAACAAGCCTAGAATCCCCATACATACGTATTTATTTAATTTGCATTTCCAGGGCCAACTGTAACCCAATAATAAGAGCCTGGTACTCCGCTTCATTGTTGGTGCATGCTGGGACTATCGTGAATGAGTAGGGTAACAAGTCCCCTTGTGGACTGATGAATATAACTCCTGCCCTTGCCCCTATTACTCTGGCTGCACCATCGAAATACATTTTCCAATGACGCGCTTCATTAATCATCATAACCTAATCATTTGAGAGGTCATACTCTATTTCTTTGCCACTTGGTACCGGATGTGCGGCAAGGAAGTCTGCAATTTTCTGTCCCTTGATGGTTCGAGCCAGCATGACGTCAAATTCTGACAAGAGAAGAGCCCACTTGGCTAACCTCCCGGACAACATGGGTTTGTTCATGAGAAACTTGATGGGATCCACTTTGGATATCAACGTTATCTGATGAGAGAGACAATAATGTCTGAGTTTCTTGACAGCAAAGATCAATGCCAAGCAGATTTTTTCAATTGCTGAGTAGTTGAACTTGGCTCTTACTAGTGTGCGGTTCCAGTATTAGAGTGTGCTTTTCTTCACTTTTTCATTCTTCTGGGCTAAGAGGGCTCCCAGTGAGTTTTCGCCAACGACAATGTAGATGATTAATAGCTCTCCTTTGATTGGTGCGGTAAGGACTAGAGATTTTTTGAGCAGGTCTTTCAGAGAGTCAAACGCTTTCTGACAAGAATCGTCCAACTCAAACTGGATCCCTTTCTTGTTGAGGCACGAAAATTGTTGATAACGGCCAGATAAATTCGAGATGAATCTTCTTAAGTAAACGACCTGGCCTTGGAAGCTTTTCAGCTCTTTGAGATTTTTCGGAGGTGGCATCTCCCTGATTGCCTTAATCTTTGTCAAGTCGATCTCTATGCCTCGGTGCTTGATGACAAACTCCAAGAACTTGCCAGAGAAAACCCTGAATGCGCATTTCAACGGGTACATACGGAGGCTTTTCTTTCTTAATCTTTGAAACACTTGCCGCAGATGTTCTCTATGCTGCTCATGGTCGACCGACCTCACTACCAGATCGTCCACGTAGCATTCGACATGCTTGTGCATCATGTCCTAGAAGATTACTTGCATCGTGCACTGGAATGTTGCATCCACGTTCTTCAACCCGAAGGGCATCACACAGGTAATAATATACGCCCAACGTCGTACGAAAAGCTGTCAATTCTTCATCTTCTAGGGCCATGCGGATTTGATTGTACCCCGAGCAACCATCCATGAAGGACATTACTAAGTATCCAGCCATGCTGTCAATCAGTAGTTCCGGGATAGGCAGTGGGAAATCATCTTTAGGGCATGCTTTGTTGAGCCTTCGAAAGTCTATGCAGACTCGGATCTGACCGCTCTTCTTCTTGACCGGCACAATATTTGAAATTCATCGTGGGTATTTAACTTCTCGAATGAACCTGGCTTGGATTAACTTCTCAATCTCTTCTTCGATCTTGGGCACTATATCTGGATGGAACCGTCGCTGAGGTTGCTTGACCGCCTTTTTCCCTTTCATGATTCCCAGCTTATGCATCGCAATCGTTGGACTGGGTCCTGGCATTTCTGAGTATGTCCAGGCGAATATATCTTTGTTTTCTTTCAGCAGTTGAATATATTTCTCCCTCTCTTCTTCCGGGACATTCCTGCTCAGGTACGTATTTTTAGGCTCTTCCGGGGTTCCCAGATTTATTTCTTCGAGCTCATCTATCGTGGGCTGTCCCCCATCCTTTATTTGTGCTGGCACGGCATTGGATTGGGCAATATTGACTAACTCCTGCGACTGTATTTCTTCTATGGGACTAATTGTCACCATGTTCACATATCTAGTCTTCACCTTTGCCCCTAGTCCTTCTCTGCTTTAGTAAGCTTCGGTGTTTTCTTCGAACGGGGCTAACATTCTTCTATTCGGGGCTGATTCTGAATAATAAAAGCCCATGTTCTTCATGATATTGCGGCTGGTTTCACTGTATCTTTCTTCTTCTATCGATTGAGGTAGACTGGATGATTTCTCAGCCTCATCCTCAAACTGCACAGGTACGTTTTGTACTGAATAAAATTTGATTTCTTTCTTTGCATTAGCGCTCAGTGGTACCAAAAACTGGCTAGGAGCATTTGGGAAAGGCTTAACTCTTCCTATTTTCGGCACCATCATGTCGAAGCTGGATTTGAGCACACTCATGTGCTGATTCGATATCAACTTTAAAATGGATTGCCCTGGCTATCGCAAGTGTCTCGGAACTACATAAAATTTCTTAGTGATCTATTAAGGTTGCTCTTCTGAATAACCTGCGATTTCTTTCTAAGTAACAAGCTGAGGCTTGCTCTTTTGTTCAAACTTGTTGACTTGAGGTTTTACACTTTGCCCTTTTTGCATTACATCGGGCTTCTTCACGACCTCTCTTTCATCAACTAAGTCATAGTACCAAGCATCGGCCAGGAACGATTCGGCTACCATGTACGGCTTCGGGTCTGCTGCTACTTTGTACTAAATTCCCTCTCTGTTGTACTTGAAGCACTGATGATAGGTTGAGGGAATAACACGGTTCTAATGGAGCCATGGTCTTCCCAGCAGAAGATTGTACGTTATTACCGCGTCGATTACTTGACACGTTACCTTCGTTTTTAGCTCTTCAATTTTCAGCATCACGGTGATTGACCCCAGAGTACGCTGGTTATCTTGATTAAACCCTTGAATAATCATGGTGCTGGGACGCAGGGCTGACGGTCTATAACCTAACGTTCATAGTATTTTCAATGGCATGATATTTAATGCGGATCCATCGTCAAGCATACATCGCTTAACTTCTGTGTCTCTAATCGTCCCTGTAACCATCAACGGACAATTGTGGTCTGTCGCTTCAACCATGTGGTCTTCCTCGAAAAATGTGATTGCAGAAGGGTGATCTATCTGCATCGCTTGTTGAATTGGTACATGTCCTTCCCAGAACTCATCCGGGTTGTTCATTTCTGCTTCGATCTCTATCATCATCACTTCTCTGACTTCACTGTCCAACAAAGCATTGATCAACATCTCTCTATATACCTTCGAGAGACATAAGGCATCGTATATGCTCAAGCAAGCCTGGACCTTTCGCAGATGTGACACCACATCATATGCTACCGGTGGTGACCCTTGTCTTGGCTCTGGCCAACTGGACGTGGCTTCAACAACTTTGTCTTTCAACTTCTTCCCCTGGGGCCTTGTCGACGGTCTATCTGGATTTCCATCTTCTTGCATCGAGTCAACTAGTTCTGGCAGAATGCGTTCTAGCATTCTATTTTCTGGATTGGAGGGTAATGGCATTGACTTCCTCCTCACTTGCTCGTGATGTCTCTCCTGCTGACAGCGGTTCTGTGAATGATACCATTGCGCAGCGTACCTGAACCTTGATAAGTCGGCTCTTCCCTTGGCCTGTTCTTTCCTCTCTTCTCATCCCTTTCTTCTTGCGGTTGAGGAGTCTTCTATTCTCGAGCTTCTTCCTGCTGCTGACCAAAGGCCAGTGTTTTTCGGGTTCAGGGAATGGGGTGCGTAGACGAACGTTTTCTTCTGAGAGAAGTGCTGAAACTGTCACACCCCAAACCCGAGGACCGGGCTCACTAAATTCCTGATCGTCGACCTTGGTGCCAACAGCCTCCGTAGTACCCCATTCTCGGCTCCTAGCTCTCATATGCCAGGTTCCGATCCTGGGATCCCACCAGGAGGATTTTCAGGGTAAATTTTTTTTTTGTACAGGAGCATAATCAAAACCATAAAACATCATCAGATATCCACTGATAGTTTGTTGAGTACAGTGCTAGAAAGAAAAATATAAAATGTAGCAAAAGCCCAAAATATCAGGTACATGAATCGAGCTCAATGCTGCTGATGTGCCCTAGTACCTGCAGCGTAAACAAATGCGCATAAGCTTCCTACAAAGCTCAGTAGAGTGTGTGTGTGCGCATGTGATGCATATGACAAGTATACCGATATCATAGTAAGCGAAAGTAATAGAGGGCTAAGTTTCCAGGTTTATAAATGCTATAAGCCATCCCAAGGCTATGTGATGCAAAGGCCTACATGGCCAAGTATTACATGCTAGAGATGTAATGCAAACACGTCAATCCTCAACTAATCCACATATCAAAATGGTTCTCATCTGGGACATCACTGGGGTCTAGTACACTCTGATACCGGCCGCCGCACATCGCACGCATAACCAAGCGAGTAGAAAAGACCTCACTATCTGCCTCGTCAGTGGTATGCCAATGCCCACCAGGCTCGCCGATAGCGGACCCATTTCACGAGCTGGTCAAACTCGACCTAGCTTATAGCCCACTGCAACCGAGCGGATAAGGTCACGCCCCTTTCCAACCGACCTCGACACAGTGGGAGACGCGGCCTACTGGTATTTGGCACTCGGGCGCTCGTGTTATCCATTCGGTCTCGACGTTGGAGCATCCTACTGGTACCACAGGGTTTAGGGACTTTCACCAAAGGACATCCATAGCGCCCACGTACTAGAACAAGTTTCCGGTGTCCATTACTGCCAACCACGATGTGACTATGGTGGCCACCACCCCGATGCTGCTAGGGTGTGAAGGCGATCGTGACATACATAATGCGAAATGCATGAGTCATACAATCCAAGTCATGCACCAAACTTACGCATACTGCGCAATCATGTGGGGCGACCCTGTCTCGTACGGGTCCCCTAAGTATAACAAGCCAAAATAGCATGTGCTATGATTATTCGTGATCCACAACAGGCATACAAATGATGCGTATGGGCATATGAATGAGCAGGGTATTCATTATACTAAGCATGTTATCAGTGTGACATATCAAGCTAAGTATACTAGCATGTTTACCAAACGTATCATGTGACGTTGGCCTTAAATGGCCCAATATATGTAGAGAGTGGGACCCGGACTGTGGGCCCCATTGGAAATGTAAAGAGGTCTTCGTGGCATAGCCCACTTGAGACCACATCGGCCCCATAGTTGGGCCTGAACATACAAAATAGGGCGACAAAATAGGTGTATGGCATGGATAAAACATATATATCAAAGGAAGGACCATGGTGGGCCCCGCCCACTGGTCAGATAACAAATATAACTCATCAGTCTTAGAAAGTTTCAGGGGTAGGTGTTCAATCACCACCGTTTCCTAAGTGAAGCCCACTCAATTTGGGCCCCACGCATCGGTCAAACGATTGGCATGATACACAATGCATCCGTCAAGGTGGAACCCAAAGATGGGCCCACAACCTATAGTTGGATGAAAAATAAACACTAAAGTGGCCCCAAGAAAGTTTTCAATGGTGGGCATCAATGACCACTATTCCCTGCGGGTGCGGCCCGCCTGACGTTTGGATCTGCCTCATTGTGGGGGCCATATCTTAAAATGGCATGGAAAAATAGATGGGCAGCATGAATAAAATAGGTACATCATGGTGGGACCCATAGGGTGGTCCACCTTTTGGGCAGCGTGGGACCCCCCCCTAGGGTCTCACTCGTTGAATCAAGCTAATGTTTGTGTTCTCCCCTCCATTTAGACCTATGCCACAGGTCTGGATGGCATTATAAACATTACAGTGAGCCTTAGGAAGGCTTTAACAATGGACATCATTGTTTCCCCCACCGAGTCCCATGTTACGGCCCACTTGGGAAGTGGATCTGGCCCAAAATGAATTGGCAAAAGGGATGAACGGGGTGGATGGTACATATACATCATGGTGGGTCCCACAAGTGGGCCACCTGTTGAGGCACCCACGAGTCTAAAGTGTACCTCACCAATGAAAATGCTGGGGATTGATCTCCTACCATTAAAAGTTCTTGGGAACACAGAAGTTTTCGATCAAGCTGATATTTTTGTTTTCCCTTCTTTCATACATGTGTGAACTTATGAACAGGTTGGATCTCAAATAAACATCTGTTAGTGCACTTTTCTATGGCATACTAATGCACCTTGTTTGTCAATTACTTAGGTCAGTGAGTCTAGTGTCGGTTGAGCTTAATGAAGACGAAGACCAAAGACTCAAGATAGACCGCTGTATCAAGAAAGAAGAAACAGGTAAAAGCGATGCCCTGGTGAGCCCGAACCTAGTACCGACCTAAAATCATTAACCTCTAGATGACCATGACCCAATAGGCATACCCTTAGTTATCTTAGATTGGCCCTAGGTGTCCCAAAAGACCACCAAAAGAATGGCCAAAGAGGTTGCATGTTCTGCTGAAAAACAGAAAATGCAGCTGAAATTCATGCCAAGCCGGGCGCCCGACCTAGTGTCCACCGGGCGCTCGACCCGGAGATGAATCCGTCCAATTGAGTTGGCTTAAGTCCAGAGGGTCTCCGGGCGCCCGACCAAAAACCTGTCCAGGCGCCCGACCAGTGCACAAAACGTCTAGCAGCATATGACCCAGTCTGGAATCAATTCCGGGCGCTCGAACAAAGTGTGCACCGGGCGCCCGACCAGTGAAAGATAGGCCATCGGGCACCTGGCCAAAACTTGTCGAGCGCCCGACCAGCTCAAAAATAGTCCAGTGTTTAAAATTCTTTTATGGATTGGATTCCGGGCGCCCGACCCTACGCGAATCTTCCCGTTATTTGACTGTTGGAGGAAACTTTATAAAAGCGGGGGATTCGATTTTAGGGTCAAAAGAGGGGATTTTGAGGAGATAGAAGCCACCATTGTTAGAGACCATCAGAGGCTCTATCCCAAACCCAAAGCAAGTCATTCTCCTTGTGTTTTCATCACAAGCTTGGGCCATTCAATGGCATCTTGAGAATGGACTTGTTCCCTCTTGATTCCTAGGGTTTAGACACCTTGATGATAGTTAAATCCCTTGTCTAAACACTACCTACGAGTCCAAATAGGTGTACTCCTCTAGGAAACCTATTTCCTACAATTTGTAGAGGATTCACCATTCCCTAGCACCTTGGGCATCTCTAATAGAGCATCACATGCAAGGTAGCTGATCTTGGAGCTGAAGCCTTGGCAAAGCAGCGGTGTCAAAGATCAGGGGAGCACAAGGGGAGCTGATTCAAGCACGGGAGAGCAAGAAGAAGCAACCCAAAGCGGTGCTACAAAGGGGCTCAATCCGACAAGTAGGGTTGTCTTGTTAAGAGTCCATCCACTCAATTTCCTATGGGAGTTGAGTATAGAGTTTGTTTGACAAACTCAAACTAGGGTCGTTAGCCGATCATTGGCCTGTTAGTCGGCCTAAAATCCATGGACGTTAGCTTTCCTTGGCCTGTTTGTCTGCCGAAAGACTAGGGGCTGTTAGGCACCCCTTGGCTCGTTTGTCGGGCCTAAATTCAGGGACGTTAGCCGTTCCTTGGCACGTTTGTCGGGCCTAAACAATGTCTCCAAGGGGGAGCCACCAACACGGGTGCAAACGTGTAGGTTGGGAGGAACCTGTAAACTCCTCGGTTGGGTGGATCCGAGTTAAAACACCTTGGTTGGGAGAAACCAGATTTAAACTCCCTAGTGAATGCCAGTGTGCTCAAAGGGGTTGATTACTTGAACCGGGGGTGGAGTAGACAAGTAGTCGAACCACTATACATCCTTGTGCTTGTGATTGTTCTTGAGCACATTTCTCTTTATGCATTGCATTTAACTTGTTAATTATGAATGCTTAGTTAGGAATGTATGCTAGGCATTGATAGGCACATCCACACACACATGATGTACTTTCACTCCTCATGTAGACTTGAGCTTTTGTTGATCCATCCCCAATAGTCTACATGTATTGATTAGACTAGGTTGTTAATTGCATTTATCATTTGCTAGTCTTTTGATTGGACCCACTTAGGCTTGGAAGCCGAAATGTTAATCGCTTACGTAGTTTAATTTGCTAAATTTGTCAAGTAGGCGAAAAGATTTTAAAAAGGTCTTAATCACCCCCCTTCTAGGACTTAGTCATAATTCTAGTTACTCCTTAAGCTTCCGCACGTGTGTGCTTAGGGTGTCGTGTTAGACTACCCGACACAATTTTAATTGGTATCAGAGCGGGTTGCTCTTCAAGGACTTAACCGTCTAGAGTGAGATCCGATACCGGAGCACTAGCATCATGTCTAACCAAAATGGGAATACTGTCAACTGTTCCCCATACTTTGACAGATCGAACTATACCTATTGGAAGGCTAGAATGAGGATTTTTCTCCAATCCATCGACCGATCCGTATGGCCAGCAACAGTAAATGGATATTCTTTGCCCATTGAACGAGTGGAGGTTGACGGTAAGATCATTGTCATTCCCAAAGATGATGAGAAATGGGATGACAATGAGAGAGCTCAATATGTGGCAAATGCCAACGCTCTTAATGCGATCTGTTGTGGTGTTTCCCCGGAGGAATTTCAGCGCATTCTCACATGCGCAACTGCAAAAGAAGCGTGGGATATATTTGAAGTAACCCACGAGAGAACCAGCACAATAAGACGCTCAAAGCTTCAGCTCTTAACCACCAAACTTGAAAACATTAGGATGGAAGAGACTGAAACCTTCATGGAGTTTTATACTAAACTTTTTGATATTTGCAACTCCATGTTTGCCTTGGGGGAAAGGGTTCCGGAAGGAAGGTTGTGTAGAAAAATACTTAGATCCCTCCTGAAAAGATTTAGTACCAAGGTAGTTGCCTTAGAAGAGTGTAGAGACATAGACAACATGAAAGTAGAAGAACTTATAGCTTCCCTACAAACTCATGAACTACACTTTAGGGCCCCCTCTAAGAGGAAAGACATCACTTTGAGATCTTCACATAGACACTCACATAGGCAAAAGAAAATTAAGAGTGAGTCGTCCGAAGATAGCGATGTTGAGGATGATGATCTCAATGAAAGATTTAAGAGATTCCTCAAGTTTGAGAGAGGGAGTAGCTGTTGAGCTCTTAGTTGTGCATATTCTAACCCCAATTCATCACTCATTATGCAAGGTTTTCATGATTTAAAGACTAATCTAATGCATAGATTTGTGATTGTAGGGATAAGAGAGAGATTTATCAATTGGAGACTTAAAGACGCTATTTACAAGCATAAGAGATCAAAGGACTAAGCGTCAAAGGATGGAAGAAAGAAGTCAGAGGAAAGAAGAAAGGAAGCAGAAAAATGTGCCTAAGACCGGTCGTCCATAGCCAGGACCGGTTGTCCGACCGGTCCAAACACTCAACAAAAGAGAACTCTGTTGCCAATCTCACTAGACCATCCACGACTGGTCGTGTGACCGGTCGTCCACAGCTCAGACCGGTCGTGTGACCGGTCATTAAATTAAAACTGCGGGTTAGAAATTATGAAAAACTCTCTGGACAGTTTTGGAGGTTTTGAGACCGGTCGTGTGACCGGTCATCCAGGAGCTCAGACCGGTCGTGCGACCGGTCGTTTGCGTAACAGTGCGTGTTTTACAAGTTTCGATTTCTCTGCGCACTGCGTATCCTTACGCAATTTCTAGATGATTCTAACGCAACAGAGCTTCCCCACTATAAAAGGACACCTAAGGATCCTTCCTAAGGCATCTTAAAAGGGATTGAGCATAGTGGGAGACGGCAGAAGTCGATATCGGAGTTCTACAACTCCTCCTAGTTTGCTTTTTAGTTTTATGCTTTGTTTAGTTATTTTCATGTTTCCTTGGATCATGAACGGCTAAACCTCTTAGCTAGGGCTAAGAGGTGAAGCTTGTAGTGAATCTAAGATGTTTCAATTCGTTTGATTTGGTTTCAAGTTGGGTTTCTATTGAAGAACAATGGTTTGAAGTTTAAATAACGTTTTAAGTAGTTTTTTCTTAATCTTATGATGACTCATGGATGTTTGGAAGAATTGCTTGAGTTCTTAAGTATTTTGAGCTAGTCTAGACCTATATGATCCGAGGAATTGGAATACGCTCTAAAACTATGATCCTCATGTGGGAGCTTCTTACCAAAGGTCTATTTTCTGAAATTTCTGGATTATGTAAGATTGTGTATGTGCTTTGGATCGAGTTCAAATCATGATCTAGTTTTATCTTGTGATGGGATTTAATGGTGGTCATGATTGTGATCTTAACCTATTGGAATTGGGACTGACCTGTACAATTGAGTATGCTCATGTTCTAGCTTGCATTGAGTGAATCATATACATGAATCATACATATGACAGATTGTTTGGTTTAACTGCTCTATCATCCGACTAGATAGAACTTAATTTCGATTCTAGTTGAGAAAGTAAGAAACCACAGCAAATTGAGCATTAAGGATTGCTACAAGTGGATCCTTGAACCCCTAGTGCCTTTTATTAATTATTTACTTTCAGTTTAGTTCAAAGTTACTATTTACATCAATCTTCTCCAAATATGTTTGTTAGCCCTTCAGTAGAACTATTGGAAGTGTTTTGTGGATTCCTACATAAGTCCTTGTGAATCGACCTCAGTCTTACTGAGATTATTACTACATCGCAACCGTACACTTGGGGAAGCGAACAGTAGCCGTGACAAGAAGGACAAGAAGGGTGATAAACATAAAGGGAAATCATCCAAACCTTCATCCGTCCGCTGTTACGGTTGCGGTCAACATGGCCATATTGCCCCGGATTGTTCGAAAACGCCTAAACCGAAAGGTAAAAAGGCTATGGTAGCCACGTGGGATGATACGGAGGAGTCAAACTTTGAATCTAACGACTCTAATAGTGGTGAGAGCCAAGACATAATAAGAGCTCTCATGGCTTCCACCACTACCTCTCTTCCCCCTAATCTAAGAGAGGATCCTGACCACTTTTCCTTCTAGGAAAAGAAGGAGTTCCCCAACCCCTCACCTCATACTACATTCTATGAGCGTGTTGTGGAAATTAGTTACCCTTAGACTAATCAACTACTAAACATAGTTAGAGAGGGTAGCTAGAAAGGCATCGATAGGTATATTTGAGGATTTCAGCCTCATTTCTCTGTGTATGGGCAAATCAGAGGATTCAAGCCTCATTAGCCCAAATTTTGATGATTTACCTTGCTTTTAATTGATATTTGCCTGCTAGATTATCACCATGCTTAGATTAGCTAATCTTGTTGAATTTCATGCTTAATTACATGTTAATCTTTGCTTTTTATTGGTCTTGATATACCAATTGGGGTGGTTGGTTGATGGGCTATAAGCCCTTGAGCTTTAATGCTTACTGTATATCATAGATGACCAATTTTGCATGATTAACTATGCTTAGAATAGTACATGTTCTTATTAATCATGTTCCCATGCGTGCTCCATGTTTTATATATTCATGCACCATATACTCTCGCTAGCTAGCATGTGCTTATAGTTAAAACTGTGACATACTATCTACTCTTACCTTAACCTTAATGATATATCATTCAGGGAGAGAGAATAGTTTGTCAATTGCTAACAAAAAGGGGGAGAAAGTTCAAGTCCCACCAAAACTAGCTTGCTATGTTTTGTGATTCAGGGATTGACAGGTTATGGGGGAGCATTCAAGAAGAGCTTGCTTAGTTACATGTCATAATGTTTCGAGTTGTAAAATTTATTTGAATTATGACATGTAATGTATTTTGTTTTGGTAGGATAGGTTTTTTTAAGTAATTGACAAAGGGGGAGATTGTTAGTGCACTTTTCTGTGGCATACTAGTGCACCTTATTTGTCAATTACTTAGGTCAGTGAGTCTAGTGTCGGTTGAGCTTAATGAAGACGAAGACCAAAGACTCAAGACCGACCGGCTGCATCAAGAAAGAAAAAACAGGTAAAAGTGATGCCTTGGTGAGCCCGAACCTAGTACATACCCAAAACCTATTAACCTTTAGATGACCATGACCCAATAGGCATACCCTTAGTCATCTTAGATTGGACCTAGGTATCCCAAAAGACCACCAAAAGAATGGCCAAAGAGGTTGCATGTTCTGCTGAAAAATAGAAAATGCAGCAGAAATTCATGCCAGGCCGGGCGCCCGACCCAGTGTCCACCAGGCGCTGGACCCAGAGGTGAATCCATCCAAGTGAGTTGGCTTAAGTCCAGAGGGTCTCCGGGCGCCCAACCAAAAACCTATCCGGGTGCCCAACCAGTGCACAAAACGTCCAGTAGCATATGACCCAGTCTGGAATCAATTCCGGGAGCCCGACCAAAGTGTGCACCGAGCGCCCGACCAGTGAAAGATAGGCCATCGGGCGCCCGACCAAGACTTGTCTGGGCGCTCGGCCAGCTCAAAAAATAGTCCAGTGTTTAAATTTCTTTTATGGACTGGATTCCGGGCGCCTGACCCAAGTTGACCGGGCGCCCGACCCTACGCGAATCTTCCCATTATTTGACAGTTGGAGGAAACTTTATAAAAGCGGGGGATTCGATTTTAGGGTCAAGAGAGGGGATTGTGAGGAGATAGAAGCCACCATTGCTAGAGACCATCAGAGGCTCTATCCCAAACCCAAAGCAAGTCATTCTCCTTGTGTTTTCATCACAAGCTTGGGCCATTCAATGACATCTTGAGAATGAACTTGTTCCCTCTTGATTCCTAGGGTTTGGACACCTTGATGATAGTTAAATCCCTTGTCTAAACACTACCTACGAGTCCAAATAGGTGTACTCCTCTAGGAAACCTATTTCCTACAATTTGTAGAGGATTCACCATTCCCTAGCACCTTGGGCATCTCCAATGGAGCATCACATGCAAGGTAGCTGATCTTGGAGCTGAAGCCTTGACAAAGCAGCCAGCGTCAAAGATCGGGGGAGCACAAGGGTAGCTGATTCAAGCATGGGAGAGCAAGAAGAAGCAACCCAAAGCGGTGCTACAAATGGGCTCAATCCAACAAGTAGGGTTGTCTTGTTAAGAGTCCATCCACTCAATTTCCTGTGGGAGTTGAGTATAGAGTTTGTTTGACAAACTCGAACTAGGGTCGTTAGCCGATCCTTGGCTTGTTAGTCGGCCTAAAATGCAGGGACGTTAGACGTTCCTTGGCCTGTTTGTCGGCCTAAAGACTAGGGGCTATTAGGCACCCCTTGGCTCGTTTGCCGGGCCTAAATTCAGGGACGTTAGCTGTTCCTTGGCACGTTTGTCGGGCCTAAACAAAGTCTACAAGGGGGAGCCACCAACACGGGTGCCAACGTGTAGGTTGGGAGGAACCTATAAACTTTCCGGTTTGGTGGATCCAAGTTAAAACACCTTGGTTGGGAGAAACCAGATTTAAATTCCCCAATGAATGCCGGTGTGCTCAAAGGGGTTGAGTACTTGAACCGGGAGTGGAGTAGACAAGTAGTCGAACCACTATACATCCTTGTGTTTGTGATTGTTCTTGAGCACATTTCTCTTTATGCATTGCGTTTAACTTGTTAATTATGAATGCTTAGTTAGGAATGTATGCTAGGCACTTGATAGGCACATCCACACACACATGAGTACTTTCACTCCTCATGTAGACTTGAGCTTTTGTTGATCCATCCTCAATAGTCTACATGTATTTATTAGACTAGGTTGTTAATTGCATTTATCATTTGCTAGTCTTTTGATCGGACCCATTTAGGCTTGAAAGCTGAAGTGTTAATCGCTTACGTAGTTTAATTTGCTAAATTTGTCAAGTAGACGAAAAGATTTTAAAAAGGTCCTAATCACCCCCCCCCCCCCCCCCCCCGGCTTGGGACTTAGCCATAATTCTAGTTGCTCCTTAAGCTTCCGCACGTGTGTGCTTAGGGTGTCGTTTTAGACCACCAGACGCAATTTCAACATCATGGTGGCAGTAGGAAGGTTTCAACGAACTGGTCACTGTCCCCACCGTTTTCTTTGGTAGGCTCCTCTTGAGATTTGGATATGTCTTATTCTTAAGATCATGCCCTAAAATGATCTCCCCAAATGGATGGACGGTGTGGATATAACACATACAACACGGTGGGGCCCATAGAAGTTGTTGATGACACTTTAGTAGCGAGATAACTACTCAACAAGTCCGCTGGTCACTCCCAGCGTCAGAGACGCTGAGAGCCTTCTTTTTCTGTTTTCTTTTTTTTTTATTTTTTTTTTCTTGGTTTTCTTCAAGTGGGGCCCACATGGGTATAATCCACTCCATTCATAGGATTCTTCAGCTCATGGGGGACCCAAGGAGCCCTATATTGGTTATGTGATACGGCCCACAGACATCAAGGTGGGCCAAGAAATTCACAGCAGTATACATCATTCTCCCCCACTGTTTCATGTTATGCGGTCCGCTTAAGATTTGGATTTGTTTCATTTTTGGTATACAACCCTAAAATGGACTGGAGAAATAGATGGACGGTGTGGATTCAACGCAATTATCAAGGTGGGTCCCACGAGTGGGGACCCCACTCGTGCGTCCAACGTCCCTGACGCTGGACAGTTCCAGCGTCTCTAACGCTGTGAACGTCCAGCGTTGGACTTCTTTTTTTCGTTGTTTTTTTTTTTTTATATCAAGTGGGGCCCACTTGGGGACGATCCACTCCATTCATCAGATTCTCCAACTCATGGGGAACCCTTAGAGCCCTATATTGGGCAAGTGATTTGGTCTAGAAACATCAAGGTGGGCCAAAGAAGTTTCGACAGTGGACATCATTATCTCCACTATTTTCTATGGTGTGGTCCACCTGAGATCTGGATTTGCTTCATTTTTGGTGTCCGGTCCTAAAATGGACTGGAGAAACAGCTGGACGACGAGGATTGAACACAAGCCTCAAGGTGGGTCCCACGAGTGGGCCCCATGGTCAATGCCCAAACAGGGCTTCCGCCCATGCGCTGCTGGGCAGCAGCGTTCTCTGGACGCTGCCTATCCAGCGGCCTGCTTGCATTGTTATATATATATATATATATATATATATATATATATATATATATATATATATATATATATATATATATTTTGTGTTGTGCCTTGACTAGTGGGGTCCACACGTTCAGGATCCACTCTGTTCATCAGCTGGGCCATCTCATGGTGGGCCTAAATAGCTTTGGATCAAGATAATCCTTGTATTTTTCCTTCATCCAGATCTTTGTGTTTTAAAGAATGGGAAAAAAATGGAAAATAAGCATCATGGTGGGCCACACAAGGTGGTCCACACTGTGGCAGTGTGCGGGGTACGCTGTCCCACAGCATGGCCCACTTGTGGGCCCAAAATTGAAAGGCAAACAAGGAAAGAGGAGTTGATGTTCCCCCTTGCACTCACAATGATGGTTGGACGGTTGGATGGGGTTGGATTGACGATCGGACGGTCCGGATGGTGATCGGGGTCCTCCAAGCTAGGTTCCTCCCTTAATCTCCTCTACTTCTCACACAACTCCCTCTAATCTCTCTTTTCTTTCTTCTAATCTCACTCAAACCTCTCCCCGATTCCTCTCAAATCTTTTTCTTTTCTCTCTCTCTCTCTCTCTCTCTCTCTCTCTCTCTCTCTATAGTAAAAAAAATGAGAAAGGCCATACGTATGGAGCCTTATTATTGTAGAGAAATCAGGACATGAAGGGAATTTTAAGAAAGGAGGGGGTAGGATGGTATGGGAGGTATGGGCTTGTGTTAACTTGTAGTGAGAGAGGGATGTGGTGGGTATGGTGTGTGTAGACTAGGGTGATGAGAGGGGTATGGATGAGGGTGAGGGTGATTGATTTGACTTTTCTTAAGATTTGTGCAAGTGGGGCCCGCGCCACACGTGCGTTGCGCGACCTGCCTCGGATTGCGTAAATGATCACAACTTTCACATCGGGTATCGCAATGGGGCGTGCCGCGGGGTGTTGGAATCTCAGCGCCTACGCGGTCGCCGGGGTATAGGTCTTGGGTCGATGCGGTACTAAAATAGGGTTGCGATCAAGGCTCGCTAATATGGTCCATCTGGGACATACCGATACCGGAAACTAAGCATATAAAGGGCAATTCAGGGTATGGGTCTTACAGAAAATGCTCTAAATGTTTCTTTCCTGGTTGTTTCTGGTGATTTCATATTGATCACCTCTTGGTTGATCAACCCTTGTATTCTTCCCTTTAGACTGAAACAGTCCTCTGTCTTATGACTCAGACATCGATGGTATTTGCAATACCGGGGATGATTTACTCTCCCAACTTTGTGTGGACGAACTGGTTCTGTTAAGTGGAGTATACCCTCTTCCACTAGCTGTTCCATAATAGGGACCAGATCAGCCATATCGAATGTGTACGGACCATTTGCCCTTTGTCTTTCGACTATCGTTATTCCTCGAGAAACGTACGGCCTTTTGCCTTTATCTTGGGTAAGCACTGTTTTCATGTTTGGCTTAGATTCTATGACTAGCCGCTTCCTATCTCTTAAGTCTTTGCCCTTGTTCACATGTCCTTTTGGCACTTTCGCCTACCGGAGGATGCCATTTGGATTGTGTAATGCCCTTATTACTTTTCAGCATTGTATGTTGAGTATTTTCTCTAATATGGTGAGGAAATTTCTCGAAGTCTTCATGGATGACTTGGTTCTATTTTAATCTGGTGACAGGATTAAAGGAAGGCTATAATTATGATCTTACATGTTTTGAGAGAGGATTGTCCTGTATAATTCAAGAAATTGGATTCTTTTCACCAAATACCTACGCTTCAAGTGTGAACTATATCAATGAATGTCTATCCATGTCAGATTATTATGATTTAACCGCTCCATATTCCGGTTAGATAGAATGATATTCTAATTCCAGTTGAGTTATAATAAACCTAATAAATCAATCCATTAAGAATAGCTATAATGGATCCTTAGTGCTCTAGTGCTTTAGTTTATTTGATTTACCTCCTAAAATTCACTTCTTAATACAATTCACTCAATTCCAATATTCAGATTAGTTCTTAATTCAATTACAATTCTAAGTTATTTTAAAACAATCCTGTGAATACCTACAATCGATCCCTGAGGACGATCTCAATCTTACCGAATTATTACTACAGCGCAGCCTTATACTTGGGGTTGCCAACACACATTTCCTTATAATTTGGTAGTCTGTTATGCCTCACCATAAATGTATTAGTCCTTGGAAATCTTCATAATGCAACAATCTCGACCTTTCAATTTCGGTCTACTGATGGATGGTTAGGAAGAAAAATTCAACTACAGTTCACAATCAACTAAGAAAGTTACCAACATCGGCTGTTGTGATCATCTTCCAACTGTGGGAGATTTTGGGCCACTCTCTATCCACGGTGGTGTCAATAGACCAATGGTCTGGATTACTGGCCATTCGGCCCTATTTCCTAGAACCACTAACCCGGGCATGCTTCACAGAAGATGCGGGCTTCCCAACATCATCCTAATTATAGAGGATTATGCACTAGTTTCAGACAGTGGGGAACCACACATCCGAGAATACTAACAATTCCTACAGTCGACACCAACTCCGGGGAGTTTCAACATAAGGTCACGGGTTAAGAGTACCCATTCTAGTATAAAAAAGCCAACGGTGGTGTGAGCGCATGGGGTGTGTGAGAGGGGTGTTAACTAGTCATGACATTAGTCAATGTTCCAAACCGTTTATACGATGGGCCTAACCGTGTTTTCAGGACAGCAGAAATCTCCCCCACTGGAATTCTTCCATGGATTGAAGAACTATTTTCCTTTGAAAATGGAAAGCTTCTAAAACGCCTCTGTTAGAAACTTGCACATTCCTAAGGTTTTTGAGTCAGCCTCCCTCAACAGCTCACCCAACCAAATTATCAGCGATTAGGATCATGGAACCATAGGGGTTGATGAAAATAGGTAATAGGGAAACATTTGCAAGGAACACTCCATTGATCCACGGTTTTGACATTATTTTAGCAAAAAGAGATAATCTAAGCCCACGTATGTAGAGCCCTGCCCATCTACACGCAAGCACACATGCCAATTGCAAGATCCATGGTTTCACAAGGTGGGCCTCACTTATTATATCTTTAGTCAATGGCAACGATATACAGAACAACTAAACGGCTAATACAAGATTTGTTTTGTACAGTGACCCACCAGAGAAGTCAAAACGGTCTGGTTTTTTAGTCCACAAAATCTAAAAAGTAGCCCACCTGACAGAAAGCTCGAAACTTATGTGGTACACGTGTGCTTGTGTACCACATAACCTCAGAACTTACACGTGTACATCAACTTGTGCACTTGTGTAGATGGGGCATAGCAAATCCATTTAGATCTACCTCACGACCAATTCTACCAGCAACACAGCGAAGAAGAAAAGATGATTTTGGAACGCTGTTTTCCAACCAAGCAGCATGCCCCCAAACTAGCATCTCATTTACAACCGAGTGACATATAGTTGTCCACATCTGTAGTAATATCTCTTTTTCAATCAGTCAATTTCCTACCTATTATCTCATGGTCTCCAAATAAATAAAATGTAGGCCCACGATGAATTTTCATGAGTACTCTATAACAGAAAACAAAATTCTGGTGTTACCATTCCCAACACAAAATAGAGGTGGCAAGGATGGAAAAAGACCGTCATTCTAAGTAACTGGACGTGTGGCCCCCTCAGATCTCGTCAATGGTGTCAAGAAGATCATCAACCTCATGTCGTAAGGCTGTGAGTTTCTGCTGGTGGGAAGCGACACGGTTCTCTATCTCCCGTCCACCAGATTTCTTCTCGTAGCATTCAACCACTGTCGAGTGCTTCAGCATAAGCCTCTCTTGCATCTCTCTCTCCTTCGCGACCAGCTCCTCCACCTATTATAGCCACAAAAAATAAGTAAAAAAAAAAAAAAACACATGAACAGTTATTTAGAAGGCTACATGCATGCATTAACATCCTCAAAGACAGACAAGAAAAGGGGGGACAAGAAAGGGGGAAGGTGAACTGCTGCAGCCCCTATCAGGGCAAATGAGGAAAAAATTTCAGTGCATGCATTCTTGAGGGCATTATAGTCATTTACATGGCTTTCATAATATTGCCATTTAGAATAATGACTATATAATTAGGTTTAGGATCACATGTTGTCCAGTGCAACTTGAGATATGGTATCAAGTATCAACCGAGTGGTGCACTTTGGTGATTGATCCAGACTGTCCATTAGTGGACCACCTCTGGATGAGTAACAGCGCAAAAGTTATATGAATTGGAAGTCCAACACCCATTTTCAGTTGTCTAAACATTTGCCAATCTTATTAGGAAGAAGGTTGATATCACTTACTAAATGGTATTGGACACTGAATCCAGCTGCTTGTGAATATTGAATAATAACTTTCTTTCTTTATTTATTTTTTTAAGAACAACAAAGAATTGCTGAGGAAGGAAGAGATATGAGGAGAACAATT
This sequence comes from Liriodendron chinense, assembly GCA_003013855.2. NCBI lineage: Eukaryota > Viridiplantae > Streptophyta > Magnoliopsida > Magnoliales > Magnoliaceae > Liriodendron > Liriodendron chinense. The sequence continues at coordinate 7,449,844 of ML058433.1, forward strand.
GACCAATTGGGAAACTGTTGTCAACAAGTGATGCTCATGTCACCCATCTCTAGCATGAAAATCAGCAACCTCATCACCTCTCTGAGAACACGAGGATGAGATATGTTTTGGAACACAAAATCTTCACCTCCTCGATGAATGACGCAATTCTCTGCAGCTCCTTCCAAGGAGTCCCCTTTCCTCAGTCAAGGGTCTAGAGAAGAAAGGTGATAGAAGAACAACATTTTGTTTGGATCTTTAACCTCCGCTTCAAATATCAAACGTCTGGAAAAGGTCTTGACAAAGTCCAGTCAGTTTGAATCTTGAATGTCTGCTGGATCAGAGAAAATTGTTTTACTTTTATTGATTGCCAACCAGAGCAAAACATTTCAATCTCCTTTATCTTCTCATAGAAGATCCCTAGTGGAGGTATTCCGGAATTCTTTTTGAAGTAAGGTCTTTAGAGAGAGAGAGAGAGAGAGAGAGAGAGAGAGAGAGAGACTACTAAGGCCCACTGGATTAAAGAGGCAGGTGAAAGATCTTGTAAACACTCTCCATTAGTGAAATCACATGATCAAAAGATCTTTTGTATGGTTGTTCCTTTCCTTCCAAATGTGCCATAACAAAGCAAACAAAAACACTTTCCACACCATATCTTTCAACCACTAATCAACTGACTAATCATACCGAATTGGATCAAAAGGAGTAAAAAAAGATTGCCAGCTGGCTTCTCTTCTTGCCAACACATGAAACCAATGTTTGGAAAAACCGGGTGGTACTTCCGATGAATATAAAGAATTTCATTATGGCTCCATGAGAAAGGCCTCAACACCCAGCAGAATTTCCTCACATAATGAGAGAGAGAGAGAGAGAGAGAGAGAGAGAGAGAGGTTATTTACAGGCTGCTCAAAAGACTTGAAGAAACAAATTCCCATGCATATCCCAAATCCTAGAGTCCTCTTTCTCATTGATGGAAACTTCTTTTTCCATCGTAAGTAAATCTTCAAATGACATAATTTCCTCATGAGAAGGATTGAATCTGAAAGTATTGAAATAATATTTCAAACCATCTAATCACCGAATACTTGTACAATTCACTGAGCAAAACAGTTCACAATAAGACCAACTAATCTCGGAAACCTTTACAAGAGATGTCCGACTGACACACATTTTGCCGAAACTACACTTGTTTCCCACCCCAAACTGAATCACACTCCTATAGAGAAGATATGAAATGCAAAATCTCTCGCCCATCCCAATTGGAGGAACCACCAAATTTGCTAATGACTTTCAAAATGAGTGAGATCCATTTCCTCACACCACCATTTGATGAATCCACCTTTCTTTTTAGCCACATTTGTTAGCAATAACTTTTCCTCAAAGAGCATCTCTTTCATCCCCAAACCTCCGGCACTTTTTTAGAAGGCTTAATTTCTCTGTTTGATCCTCCCAATAACAGGTTGGCAACTCGGCAAGTTAACTCAGGATATTAATTGATATAGAAGAGGTGACGGAAGATGGGCAGGCATTTAGAAATTGTATATGTGTCATACATTAACACAATGAAACTGTCCAAATAGTGAGTCCCACTACAGATAGGTCATAACTCTGAAATCAAATTTATCAAACCATTCTAACCTCTTATTAATGGACAGTTGCTGGTTAAATTTGGGCCAGCATTTATTTTGCATTTCAACTGTCCATTTAATGTCCACCAATCAGCCAATTAAAAAGGAGTAGGTATCAAGTTCGACTAGTTGGACTGTAAGTTAGGGTCCACTTAAGTGGATAACTTCCAAACTTTCATGTGTATGCAAAATCCAACCCATCCAATCTCCAAATGGCCTTCCCGGAACTGCCAACTCCTCCACCATGCCATGCCCAAAGCAACTCATCCACAGATTTCGGCATCACGCAATCAACCTGCAGCAAGCTGAGGAAATGATCCCACACTCTACGACCATAGGGACAATGGATGAAGAGGTCGTCAATCGACTCCCCATTTGCCATACACATCAATCATACATTAGGGAAACTAAGGATCTCCTCTGAAGATTGTCCACCATAAGAATACTCTTTCAGTCAACGAGCCAAACAATGACCGCCATGCAAGGAGGGGCTCCGTAGAACCAATATTGAAATGGGTGTTGGGGATGCGGGCGGCTGTGAGGGAGACTCCAAAATCAGCTTGAAGAAGGACTTAACCGAGAACTCTCCAAAACGATTCCTTGACCAATAAATTGAGTCTTCTTCAAGGACTGCAGGCCTGACATTCTTGAGAAGATCCAAAGGTTGGCAACCGCATCGATCTCGCTCTCCAACAAGTTCCTGCGACAAGGAGGAGCCCATACCACCTCTCCCTCAACAATAGGGAAACAATCTGCCACACAAATGTAGCGGTCAAGAGCAAGCCGAGTGATCCTCAAAAAAAGGACTTGATGGCTGGTCACAAGCCGAGTCAGCTCGAGAAACTCGATCGACTCGACTCGACTCGAAAAAACTCACCTCGGCTCGCTTCGACTTAGTAGAACAAGTCAAGCCAAGCTTCATTTAAGAGCTCGAATCAGAAATCAAGTCAAGTTCGACCACTGGGTCACTCGACTCGACTCGACTTGAAACTTGACTCGATTCAAGCTCGACTCGGCTCGACCTCGACTCGACTCGTTTCATATAGATATTTGTTATAAAAAATCATAATCTTCTTATTCCTTGGTTCTCTCTCCCCCTTCCCCACACACACATTGGGGTCCAAGCTTAGGACATATAAAACCCTCACACATTGGGGGGTTTCTTAATCCTACTATTTTGTTCAGGTAAGAACATTCCTTGTTGAGCATACTTGATGGATTGAGTAATTTCAAGTACAAAACATGGTGAGCACACAGTGGTTGTGTGTTTTACATGCTACACAAAACAGGTGTAACGGTGAGACCACACACCATACACATAAATAAAACAGGGCCTATGGTAAGACCAAACACCATATGCAGCTATTGATTGCAATTTTATGAGGGAGGTGTTGCATCTGATCCATGAATCAGCTGAGCCTCAAAATGAAGATGGTCCACACAATAATCAAGGCAGTCCATTAATGTGGTGAGCTATGCATGTACTATGTTAATCTATAGTTCAGAAAATGTTACTAGTGGTCTGCATTCCATACGTGTGTGACCTGACCAAAGAAAAAATCGATCAAAGCTAGGTCATTTAAATGGTCGGGTCCCACCTGTAGAAATATTATTACTATTCTCCCCTAACAAATGTGTGACTTCTTGAACTTAATGTTGTTGACTTTTAATTTGTATTTTGTAGCAAAAAATATAATAAATTGAGGTGGGAGCAAGCTCGACTTGACTCGAGGTAAGCTTGCCTTGACTCGATCCACTAGCCCGACTCGAGCTCGCCTCGAAAGTTTTAGCAAACAAAGCAAGCTCCAATGGTAAGCTCGAGCTTGAACTTGAGGAGAGCACAGACGAGTCAAGCCAAGCTTGGCCCACCTCGACTCGACTCGGCTCGATGTACAGCCCTACTTGAAGCGCATAGCCACCACACCAAGGATCTGTCTAAACGCATATACGGGTTCTGGTACCAAGCCTAAAGGAGATCCCACGCCTGAACAAATGTTCAGTAGCTACCACCGCTTTCCACACGGCCGAAGCTCTATAAAGCAAAGAGCTTCTCACGAACCAACTACCCTCTCGCGTGCCGTACTTGCAAGTTGCAAGTTATCGAATGCCTCCAAAGCCTTCCTCCACACCAAATCACCATATCCATTTCCCAAGGAGAGCTATATTTATATTACCCAAAGGCTTAAAGACCAGACCCCCCCCCCCCCCCCCCCCCCCCCCCCACACACACACACCACACACACACAAACACACAAAAAAAAAAAAACGGCCGAAGCTCTATAAAGCAAAAAGCTTCTCACGAACCAACTACCCTCTCGCGTGTCGTACTTGTGCAAGCTATCGACTGCCTCCAAAGCCTTCCTCCACTCCAAATCACCATACCAAGCAAAGAGCTTCTCACAAACCAAATACCCTCTCGCATACCATACTTGCAAGCTATCGACTGCCTCCAAAGCCTTCCTTCCTCCACACCAAATCACCCCTGTTCACTGGCTTACAAACCTCATCACATCTAAAAAGATGGAACTTCCTTTTATCAATTGCACCATTCCACAAAAAGTTTGTTCTCATCTTTTCCTACTTATCCAACACAAATTTAGGGCATTTAAATAGGGACATAAAGTAAAAAGGCATGTTAGCGAAAGCCGCCTTCAATAGATGTTAGCGGAAGCCGCCTTCAATAGAGTCAGACAACCTCCCATAGATAAATAGCAACACTTCCATGAGGCCAACTTCCTCTCTATTCTTTCAGTCACCTTGTCCCATAGGTGCTTAGCTGATTTCCCTACATACAAAGGCAATCCTAAATATGTAGAAGGGAATAAACCAGATTTGCACTCGAATATGGTAGCAAAACGTTCCAGGTTGCCTCCATCAACATGCACTCCTAGCATTTCACATTGATCTTCAAGCCCAAAACAACTTCAAGGCAAACCAGAATTTTCCTGAGATTGTCCATAGAGTCCTTCGCTTCACCAAAAAGAAGCGTGTCATCCACATACTGGAGAAAGGTGATATACCTTCCACATTTAGAGAAGAGACGCTTGTAGAGTAAAAAAAGAAAAAAAGATTAGAAAAAAAAAAATAGAAAGCAATTTCTTTAAATTGTATGGTGTGATTCTTCTCCTATTTCTTCTTCCTTGCATAACTTCTTTGTTTTTCTTTCCCTTCTATAACTTCTTCTGCCATGCATCACCTTTTCTACATTTGAAAATAGATCAGTTGTGATATGGAAGGGTAGGAGGCACAATAATATGTTTGCCACTAAGAGAGGTCCAACTTTTTCAGCTATTCGCCAGTTCAATTATTAACCACCACAGAGGAAATATGGTGGCCTTTTGTAGAACTCAACAAAGATTTTCAAATATCATGCATCTGTATATTGATCTAACAACTTCTATGTCACAACTGTAATACTTGCCAATCAAGATAAGGTGTCAATATCATAAGCATATTTGCTATTTCCAGTAGTTTATGTTTCATAACATAAGGGCCAATCTGGAGCCAAAAAAAAAAAAAAAAACAGAGAGAGATTCATGAACCCTGTGACACGAGCTCAGCCTGAACCTTGTGTTGCAAGAACTTTCCCACAAAACACAAAAGTTTTTTCTTTTCTTTTCATCAGTTAACAAATGTTATCATTTTACCTTCACAAACGTTTTTCTTTTCTTTTCTTTTCTTTTCATCAGTTAACAAATGTTATCATTTTACCTTCTTGCATTCAGAGAAATGGTAGTCTTTAAAGTTTTCCAGTAAAATAACAAGGCGGGACTAGCTGATGCCTCAGGGCCTGTGATATTCTGGAATTGTTTCTTTCTTTCTTTTCTTTTCTTTTCTTTTCTTCTTCTTTTTTTTTCCTTCTTTTGACGAGTACCATCCAATGATCCAAAAAGGAACCTAGGTCAATAATCAGCTTGCAAAAAACAAAAGCATGGAAAAAAATCTATCAGAAAGAAAGCAATCAAACCTTAGGTAATATATGGGCAGCCTGTGGTGATGATTGCAAGAACACCAACAAGGGCTTCAACTCTTTTGCATATTCTTTCAACAGCCCGTCAGCAGCTTTACGAGCTGCTTTACAAGCTTGAACATCTCCTGTCCTAGAGAGATCACGTAATGATGCCTCTAGCTTATCATGGACGGATACACAGCGGTTAATGACATTCTGGACCTGCTGAACCGTTGCTAGCACCTATTACCAGATAAACATATGTTAGAACAAAATTTACTGTAAGCCCACAATATGTTTCGCAAAGAGAAGCATATCCAACCTATATGATACTTTCCTCGTTAGAAAATACAAACAATCACATGCCACAATAAGATGAGCTATTGAGTCAATCATAGGTATCATTTAATAAAAAATAATGATGGATTAATAAAAATAATCATGGGTATCATTTAATCACACACTGAACAGCATCAAGATCCCAAATGGCTCCTCAAATAAGGAAGAATAGCATATGTGGCTTGGCATAACATGAACACCTTTTAAGGGCTCGGATGGATGCGGCCAATGTGCATTGGATATTTCAGAGGAACATATAACCGTCCATTCAACTGTGCATTTTGAGCAGCACAGTAACAGGAACTGCATGATCCAATTGTTAAGCCATCTCTTCAAAATTATTATTCTGACATTTCAGACCCTTCCAGAATCATTTCAGACCCTTCTCTAAATCCTAGCAAAAACTTTGGCTTCTAGATTTCATGGAGTCCTGGCAAATGCCAAAGCCAGAGCACTTTTATCAAGGGAAGGCAGATTTTGGACAACACACTCGTTGCCCATGAATGCATGAATTGTCACCACAAGGCAAACACAAAAGGCACTGTCTGCAAATTGAATTTAGAGAAGCCTTACGATCATGTAGACTGGGATTTCCTGGATTACATGATGGACAGGTTAGGATGCGGATCGAAGTGGAGGGGTTAGATTCGGGAATGCCTTCGATCGGCCTCATACTGGGTGTTGGTTAATGGTCCCCAAAGGGATTCTTTAAAGGCACGAGCGGTGTTCAGCAAGGAGACCCGTTTCCTCCTTTTTTTTCTTTTTGCTAGTGACCAATACCTTTGGAAGGATGCTGGAAAAAGGACAGGAAGCTAACTTCAAATGTTGCTTCTGGGTGGCGAACAAGGGCCCTTCGATCTCTCATCTCTAGTTCGCTGATGATACCGTCCTTCTTTGTGATGCCTCTGTAAGTATGGTAGACAACCTGAAGAATGTTTTGAGGTGGTGTCCGGTTTGAAGGTCAACATTAACAACAGCGAGATCCTAGGCATCCAAATGCCCAAGGAGGAGGTGGCAAGGCTGGTGGAAGTCTTCCGATGTAAGATAGGATCCTCCCATTCGACATATCTCAGTCTTCCTCTTTGCATTGGAAAATCTACAAAGCATTTATGGGATAGGGTAGTGGAAAGGATTAAAAGGAAGCTCGCAAGATGGAAGAGTCAGTACTTTCCTTTGGGAGGCAGTGTACCTTAACTAAAGGTGCTATGTAAAAATTGCCACTATACTAGACACACCTCTTTCATTGTCCCAATCTGTCTTACTCAGGTTTGAAAGGAATGGAAGAAAAGCAATATAGTTCCATTTCTTGAGATGGAATGAGGTGCGCAAACCATATTAGAGGGGGGGGGGGGGGGGGGGGGGGGGAGCTAGCACTAGGGATTTAGAGTCGATGATCCATGCCCTATCAGGAAAATGGTTGTGGAGGTTCAGAGCAGGGGACTGGTCTTGGTGGAGAAAGGTTATTGCAAATGTAAACTTAATTGACAAGAAGAGGAGAGAGAGAGAGAGAGAGAGAGAGAGAGAGAGAGAGAGAGAGAGAAGGGTTAGGGTTTGGAATAGTCCACACGATCCCATCCCTCCTTTTTATATTAAACTTTATGAATAATGATGAGTACGTCCTTCAAGTAACAAAAGAAAAAATACCCCCTATATCCTTTAATAACAATTAACAAGAGCAAGAATACCTACAATGTCCAAACCTCTAATAATAGAAAATATAGTAAAATGGAAATAGGTGGGTCGTACAGTGGTATGGCCCACACTTGTTAACACGCCCCCTCATGCTAGAGCATGTGTGTGTGTGTGTGTCATGAATGCCCAACTTAACAGAGAGATGATCTAAATAAATGAGTATGACCCAGAGCTTTAGTGAACAAATCTGCCAACTAATCCTAAGACTTGACGAACGGCATGTAAATTTCCTTGTAAGTCGGTTCCTCCCAGATAAAATGACAATCCCCTTCGATGTGCTTGGTTCTCTCATGATATACAAGATTGTTGGTAATGTGAGAGGCCGCTAGCATCATGGGATGTCAACCATAAACCAAGCTCATATTAATGTCATTAGCCAAATGTGTTCATGCGTTGCACGGACCATTGTACTGTATTCTGCCTCAACAATCGAACGAGCTACGATACTCTGCTTCTAGTTCTTATTCCTCCATGTAACCAGATTATCACCTACAAAGGTATAATAGCCGTAGTAGATCACTTGTCAGATGGAGAACCAACCCAGTCTGCATTAGAATAACCTTCTACTCGAAAATGGTCATTCCGCTTATAGAGGATACCACAACTACGAGCTCCCTTTAAATACCTAAGATGCGAAACAGAGTCTCCATATGAGGGACATGAGAAGCATGAATTGACTATTACACTAACTAGAAATGTTATATTGGGTCAGGTAATGAGTTTTCCAACAAGTCAACGATATCTCCTTGGATCATCAAACAATTCTCCCTGATCCACACAGAATTTCTTATTAGCATCCATGGAAGTTTTAGTGGGGTTGGCTCTCTGAAGGACCGTCTGATCCAGTAAATCCATCACATATTTCGTTATGACAAATTGATGCCCACCTTAAGACCTTGCCACCTCAATGCCCAAGAAGTATCGAAGATGGCCCACTTCCTTGGTATAAATGTGTTGTTGTAAATACTTCTTCAACTCATCCACACCTGTATTACTGCTGCCTGTGACAATGATCTTATCCACATACACAGCAAACACAGTGATACCTGCCTCACTTCATCTTATAAAGACAGAGTGGTCAGCCTAAATACATTTCATCCCGAATTCAAACACTACTTTAATGAACTTATCGAACCAAACTCTTGGATATGGCTTTAAACCATAAATTTCCTTCTTAAGGTGACATGTCTTATCTGACTCCCTCTGAGTGAAGAAGGAAAAAAAAAAAAAAAAAAAACTAAGTGATTGTTGAATTAAAACTTATTTGATAAGATATCCATGAAAAAAAGCATTATTCACATCAAGCTGATATAGAAATCAATCCAAATTTGCGGCAACGGAAGCAACCACACATACAAAGTAAAATTTTAGATCTTTGAATAGTCACTCCCTGAGTGTGAGTGTACCTTTTAGCAACCAACATAGTTTTTAATCAATCAATCGAGCCATCGAGGTATATTTCACTGCATACACCCAACTGCGTGCTTTCCGGTAGGTAGTTCAATTAATGTCAAACTACAAGCTCCCTTTAAATACCTAAGATGCGAAACATAGCCTCCATATGAGGGACATGAGAAGCCGGCATGAATTGACTATTACACTAACTAGACATGTGATATCGGGTCAGGTAATGAGTTTTCCAACAAGTCAACGATATCTCCTTGTATCATTAAACAATTCACCCTAATCCACATTGAATTTCTGATTAGTATCCATGGAAGTTTTAGCGAGCTTGGCTCTCTGAAGGTCTGTCTCATCCAGTAAACCCATCACATATTTTTGCTATGACAAATTGATGTCCACCTTAAGACCTTGCCACCTCAATGCCCAAGAAGTATCAAAGATGGCCCACGTACTAGGTATAAATGTGTTGTTGTCAATACTTCTTCTACTCATCCACACCTCTATTACCGCTGCCTATGACAATGATCTTATCCACATACACAACAAACATAGTGATACCTGCCTCACTTCATCTTATAAAGACAGTGGTCAACGTAACTATGTTTCATCCCGAATTCAAACACTACTTTAATGAACTTATTGAACCAAACTCTTGGATATTGCTTTAAACCATAAATTGCCTTCTTAAGGTGGCATACCTTATCTGACTCCCTCTGAGTAAAGAAACCAAGTGGTTGAATTAAAACTTATTTAATAAGATCTCCATGAAAAATAGCATTATAGAGTGAAGTTTTACCATAGGAGAGAAGATCTTTGAATAGTCACTCCTTGAGTGTGAGTGTACCTTTTAGCAACCAATGGAGTTTTTAATCAATCAATCTAGCCATCGGGGGATATTTCACTGCATACACCCAACTGCGTGCTTTCCGACAAGTAGTTCAATTAATGTCCAAGTTTGATTTTTTTATAGAACACAGCCGTCTCTTCTTCCATAATTCACTTCCACCCATCACTATTGAGAGCCTCCTAAAACAAATGTAAAATAGACAGAGACGACGAAGACAAAGAAAATCGTTGAAATAAAGGAGATAAGCCAATAAAGGAAACAAATCAGGAAATAGAATGGAGTGTGCAAGAATGTGTACCCTTACGAAGAGTGATGGGAAAATTATGGTACAAGTGATCTGGAGAAACAATGATCTTCTGACGGGTCAAGAGGATTGATAAAAGACATGCTTGTATGCACTCCATCTCCACGCTTTGAACACCTAAAGTGGACCTATAAGGGTGGATCTACATGTACAGGCAACTTCCCCACTATGGTAGTGGTGCCTGGCACAATGGATAAAGTAAAGAGAACTTTCTTCAAACTACAAACACTACACAATGGGTATAGTGGAACTTTCTTCAAACTGCAAAGACTTTTTTCCCGAGAAATATGGAGTATGTTCAAAGAATGTAACATCAGCTGACACATACCATTTGTTGAAGATAGGATTATAACACTTGTATCCCTGTTGAGTACAAGAATATCCAAGAAAAATACATTTGATAGCCTGTAATTCAATTTGTCATGGACATTATCAAGTGGATGTACAAAACGCATGTAACCGGATACTTTATGAGGAATGGAGAAGGTGGGAATCTAAGGAAAAAAACAGAAAAAAGGTGATTTTCCATCTAAGACGGATGATGACATCTGATTCATTAAGTAGCATGCAATTAAAACTACATTGCTCCAAAACCTTTTCGAAAACTTCATATTGAATAAAAATGCCCTAGCAATTTCCAAGTAAATGATGGTTCTTATGTTCAATAATCCCATTTTGTTGTGACGTGTGAGCACACGAAGTTTGATGAACAATGCCATGAAATCAGAGATGCGAGTTTAAATCATTAGATATATATTCCTTCGCATTGTCGAATGAAGAATACACAGCATTGAATTAAGTTTGTACCATGAAATTCCCTAGAATAAGAAAACACTTATGAACGATCTTTCATTAAGTATAACCAGTGTTCGAAGTTTCGGTATCGCTACAAGTTTCGCTAGCCGGGATACGGAAACAATATCGATATCGCCAATAATATCACTGATAATCGAAAATGCGGGGAAAATGGGAAAAACGGTGGAATTTTTTAGTGAAACCTCAGGAGATGCTAAAATACACATATTTGCATATTTAGGAATCAAAAATTTGAAAAAAGAATGCATACATAATAGGTTTCTATTTAATGGGGATCTAAAAGAATACACTGCTATAAGTAATCAGTCCAACTGTCCCATCCATCCCATCTATCCATCCAACCTCTAACCTTCCATCCAAACATCTATTGACATTTCAGAATATCGGTAGCACATGATATTTCCCAACAAATCATTGATAGCTGAAAAAGAAACAAAAGATTGTGGTCTCGATATCTCCATGTTGAGATAATGATAATATTGCAATATTATCAATATTATCATCGACAAAATGAACGTTGCATACAACCATACGCCCATAAAAAATATGAAATGAGAATTTTTTAATATATAGATTTTTGGAGATATTATTGAAATATTGCAAATACATTGGCGATGCAAGCAACACCTGGAATTTACATGGTAAAAAAATATTGGCGATACACCAGCGGTATCAATGCATTAGCAATACAAGAGACACCTAGAATTTAAATAGTTCAAAATATTGATGATATCGGTACATTGGCAATATTTGGCGATCCATTACTAATACCTAGAATTTTGGATACTATCAGTGTTATCAGTATCGCTACTAGTGTTATCAATATCGTTGATCTAGAGAGAGATAGAGATAATATGGGAGATATTTCGATAATATCGCAGATAATTCAAACACCGAGTATAACCATGTCATTCGAGAGTAATCATAAGATAATGAAGTACATGCAATCAAATAAACTATATGAAATGGGCCCCAAACATCAGAATGTACCAAATAAAACGGTTTATCACTTCTTATGTCCACATGAGGTAAAAATGACACTCCACGATGCTTACTAACTCATAAGCCTCATTGATGAGGACATTGAGCCATTATAAAGGGTCTGCCAAAGGAGGAAGAGGACCCCGATTGCAGCACCAGCTTCACTTTGGATGGAGGACATCTACATGGTCCCAAGCTGGCCACTTTGAAGACCCCACATCCATAGTATGTGCATCTGGAAGACCCCACACTGGAAAGATGCATGTGGGTTGCTATCAGAGGAGCTTTCGACCATTGGATTGGCCGTTGGTCCATCTGACCGTCAAATCATCATCTACGGGCCATCGAATTGTCAATCCATCCAGATCTTGAACCACATGGATCCTTAGTGTAGGTGTTTTAGTTTTGTTTATATTTTGGACATTATAGATGGTTTAGATTAGGATTTTATGCTTTTGATTGCTTATTTGGATTATATACATTTTTTTTATACTAAAAGAGTATTATTGTAAATTCTTTTATTGGAAGTATAAATAAGAGGGGGGGCGTCTAACCCTAGCCCACATTATGGAAAAAGAAAAACAAAAAAAAAAAGAGTTTTCTTCTTCCTTTTCTCCCTTGCATGTGATTTACAAGTGAGATCTCTAGCTCTCCAGGGATTGGAGAGAGGGTGCGAAGCCCGAGGGTGATCCTCATCTATCCTTCTTCTTCCTTCTTCAAGGTAAGCTCCATCATCTTCCCTAGTCTCCATCTCTTTCATTCAAACTCCAAACCCATCCCTTTCTTTCTTTTGTTCTCTTCTAAGCCCATCCAACCACCTAAAAAACCCAACCGTCCACCCACCCATGTGACCATAAACACGTGTGCATGCACGCATGTGTGGACGCACATGGTTGTCCACATGGACAGCACCTTCTTCCCCTTTGTTTCTTCTTCAATCCCCCATTAAAACCTTATTCCCTTCCCTCTAAAACCCTAATTCTAATTTTCCCAAATCTTAACCCTAGATTTTCCTATTTTTGAACCCCAAGCCCCAAATCACGTCCCAAAACTCGAAATCACACATCTACTTGAATATGGGAACAATCCTATGCTAGAACGAGATCCCCGCATCTCATAGGGACCACTCTTTCATGAATTTATAGTGTTTATGCATGGCGGGATGATAAATTTGGTTAGAATCCTACTAGTTACATCTAATTTTCTGATTTATAGGAGGATTCATGATTTCTTATGCTTAATTTAGTTGTTTAAATCTGAATTTGATCTCAACTATCATGCTAGTTCAAAAATCTTTCATCCTACATTAGTCACTCTAACTTGCACACATGACAACAACAAAACCAGACTCTTTATAACTGCTTAAGGAGAGGTGACCAAGCCTGCAATGCCACTGATGTGAGAGATATTTGTCCACAATGCAATTCTGGTTATTCTACTATCGACGTAATAGAGTTTGTTTACTTCGTATCCCCCTCTAATCATCCTTCCTGTCTTTTTTCGATCCTGAAATTCATAGGAAGGAAAACATGTGACAAAACAATTTAAGGATTTGGTTAACTTACAGATAAGGTGTCCCGTAGCGGTATCGGTGGGCATAACGGTGCCCACCGTTTCCGATATGGATATGGGCCGTATTGGCCAATACGCCCCCCGTAACGGTTCATTTTTTTTTTTTTTTTTTGCCAAAAAATTCTAAAAAAATATGGATTAAATCCAGAAAATTCCAAACGTCCCAAATATGCATTCATTTATAATTTTGAATATGTTTATGGTGGTGAAGCGGTCTACTCTTTGGTGAAAAAGCTGTATCGGGCTGTCTGATGAATTTATGAAGCTGATAACCTAGAATTAACTGCAAAACTTATAAATTCAAATTTCTAACTGTCTAATACCAATAATATGTATATTAGAATAAATGTAACATCAAAGTATTTGAAGAAAAAAAGATTTTCCCTAATTTTTAAAATTATTTCAAAATTAAAAAAATACAAAAAAAATAACAAACCATGTGCATAATCTGTAAAATGCACATGATTTTATTCTATTATAAATAACACATATTATCCAACCTTTAAACCAAAAAAAAATTTTGAAAAAAATGATTTTCCCTAATTTTTAAAATTACCGAAATTAAAAAAATACAAAAAAATAGCAAATTATGTGCATAATCTGTAAAATGCTCATGATTGTGTTCTACTATAAGTAACACATGTTATCCAACCTTTAAACCAGAATTTTTTTTGAAAAAAATGATTTTTCCTAATTTTTAAAATTATTCCGAAATTAAAAAAATAAAAAAAAAATAGCAAACCATGTGCATAATCTGTAACATGCACATGATTATGTTCTATTATAAGTAACACATGTTATCCAACCTTTAAACCAGAATTTTTTTTGAAAAAAATGATTTTCCCTAATTTTTAAAATTAATCCGAAATTAAAAAAATATAAAAAAATAGCAAACCATGTGCATAATCTGTAAAATGCACATCATTATGTTCTATTATCAGTAACACATGTTATCCAACCTTTAAACAAGAATTTTTTTTTGAAAAAAATGATTTTCCCTAATTTTTAAAATTATTTCGAAATTAATCCGAAATTAAAAAAAAAATAGCAAATCATGTGCATAATCTGTAAAATGCACATGATAGTGTCCTACTATAAGTAACACATGTTATCCAACCATTAAACCAGAAAAAAAAAATGATTTTTACTAATTTTTAATATTATTCCAAAAATAGTCAGAAATTAAAAAAATATAAAAAAAAATATAAAAATCAGTTGCATAATCTTGAAATACACATTTTAACATTTTACAATGGCTAGAACATCATATCAAGGTGGGAAAAAAGCGATTAGAGGAAGAAAAAAGTATAAATACATATTTTCGGATTTCTTCGGAAAATGGCCCACGGAGCTTCGATTCATCTAAATCATAGAAATTGGTCGTTTTAATTCTCCAAAATAGACTAATTGTGATCGTTTTTAGCAAAAGAATAGATTAAAAAAGACATGGGAGAAGAAAAATATGAAAAAATTAAAAAAAAAAAAATCAGATTTATAGAAAAAAATAAAAATTAGCCGTTTCCCGACCGTTACGGGGGGCGTAACGGCCGTTACGGCCCCCGTAACGGCCGTTACAAGTCAAATTTCAGGGGGTCCCCGTTTTGGACCCCATATCGCGTAACGGCTGACGCCGTTTTCATTACGTATCGGCCAATACGGCCGATACGTAACCGTTTTGGCACACCTTGCTTATAGAAAGCAAACTCATAAGGAAATTTTGAGACAAAGTACTAACAATGGTGAAAGTGATGGAGTAAGACGAGCAGTACCCAACCTAGATATATGGGTTAAAGTACCATCCACTAATGTCATAGAGGAAGTGGATGTACACTTGACCAACTAAGACAACATTGTGCTTACAAGTCATATGATCAGAAGCTCTAGAGTCAATGATCCAGGGTCTAATTTCAAAGGAAACAAGACAAATCATACCTGACTGAACAAGGGTAGCAATGAAGGATGATGTGTGAGTGAAATGATCTTTTAGAAGCTTGAAATACTCTTCCTTGGACAATGTAACTGTATCACCTATAGTACTCGGCTTAGAATGGGCAGAGATGGGTTTGGAGATTAACCCTCGGTGCCATCAACAAATGAACAAACTTGATTTGTCAAAACCGGCTTAACAATAAGACCCACATATCAGCAGTGTGGTTATTATGACCACAATGGGAGCACTGCCTATTACCACGATCGTGGCTACCTCCAAAAATCTATACTACGACCTACCAAATTATTTTTGTCAACAAACGACCTCCCCTTGAATCTCTACCACCAAAACGTTCGCCACAAACCTCATGTCCACCACCACGACTTCCTCCATCTCCTCTACCAAATGTAGAAACAAATGCAAAGCAGTCTAACGAAGATGAATCTATACTAACCGCATGTTGAACATAAACAATGCCTTTGTGGTACTACCTCCAATAATCAAAGCTCACACAGGCTCAAACTCAAGACAAAGACTAGAGGAATTTAGCAACATGGAATTCCTCTCTATGCTGTCTCATGGCCTCATAATCGGTAAAGGTTAGTACACATTCAGTTCTTCCCACTTGTCTCACGAAGTTAAATAGTATTCTCAGACGCTCTCATCTCCTTACTGAAGAGCAAAGACATTTAAAGTAACTCGTAGATAGGAGTTAAATTATTCTCACCTGAATACATCTCTCTCAAGTTTTCTCACACTTCCTTGGCCATCTTGAAAAAGACAACGTTTGCACTAATCTGAGGCTCCATACAATTCCATAATAAGGCTCTAATCTGAGCATCTTCTTCTACCCAATCTTTGTATTCTGACGAACTTTCATCAGGTTTAGGGGAAGCCGAATACTTTAATTCTCTTTTACAAGTGAGAAATACCTCTATAAATGTGGCCCACTGTAAGTAGTTTGCTCCATTATGTTTGGTGAATGTGAGCTGAAGATTTACAGACTTAGAAGGCCAAAGACTAATCTTGGCTTCATTCTTGGCATCCATATTTGAAGGGAAAATCAAACATAAAAGGGAATAACTTTTAACTTTAACTAACCTATCATAAACCTCAAAATGCACGTATATTAGCAAACACGATCAATAGGTAGCACTGCTTGCTTCAAACTTCCACACATACACTTGCACTTTATTCCTTGATACAACTAACTTCCACATGTACCTTGATCTTCGAATCTGACCATAGATCTAACCACAAACACATGATGGCCCACTTTGGTTCATCACAATAGTTATATATGAAATTAGGCCTCACAAGTATTCGTGGAACACGAATACACAACCCACCATATGGTGGTTCAACAACGATGAGGGAAGATTCGTGTAGATCAGCCCTCAAACGCTGTAACAACCCACCTTGAGGAAATCGAAGAAGAAGAAAAGGGAAGAAACATGAAGATGAGAGAAACAAATCCCGGATCAACTCCGCTCTAATACCATGTAACTTAATTGAGAAGAAGGGTTAGGGTTTTGAATAGTCCACATGTTCCCACCCCTCCTTTTTATATTAAACTTCATGAATAATGAAGAGTACGCCCTTTTAAGTAACAAAAGAAAAAAATATCTCCCGTATCCTTTAATAACAAAAGCAAGAATACCTACTATGTCGAAAACCTCTAAGAATAGATAAGATAATAAAATGGAAATAGGTGGGCCTAAAGTGGTACGGGCCATACGGCCCACACCCATTAACAGCAAAAAAGTATGGATGCCAAGATGGAGGTTGGTGGATTCAACATTCATCTCTATATAGGGTGTCATGTATTTGGAAGTTGGTCTCTTACTTGACAGGCCATTTTAGCAAAGGTATCAGTTTTGTTGTAGGCAATGTTCGAAATATCGGTATCGCACCCTTGGGATATTGATATGTATTGGGTATCGCATGGGATATATCGTTTGTATCGGGTAATTTATCGCACTTTTTGGGAAACATGGGGAAACATTGGGTTATTGATTGAATTTTTCAATGAAACTCCAGGGATTGTTAATTTATTCCTTAAGACACTTGTAAATCATAGCATCTCAAAAAGTAAATGAACATAATAGGTTTCCTTTGTAAAGGGTCCTAAATGACTGAATTAATGCAAGTATATTCATATTGAATGCATAATAGTTATAAATGTATCAAGGCATGTATGAAAACATGATTAATGCATTCAAAAGCCAGAAAAAGAAGTTCAAATTGTAAAATGAGCCCACAAAATGGGTATTTCAATTGTGGACGTTCAATCCTCACATTTTCGACCCACTTGAGTCTTGGATCCGGCTCGTTTTTTGTCTCATGTCCTAAAATGAGCTCACAAAACGGATGGACGAGGTGGATTTCTCACAAACATCCCGGTGGGCCCCACCTAGGTTCCCAGCTTAGGTGTTACCCCGGGAACAGCTTAGTGGGTGTTACCCCTACCATGTGGCTCACATGGATGATGTTTTGGTATATCCACGCCGTCCATCTGTTTATCCAGCCCATTTTAGGATGGGGTTTCAAAAACTATGCAGATCAAAATCTCAAGTGGACCATACCACTAGAAACAGTTGTGATTGAGTGCCCCACCATTAAAAATTCCAAAGAGCCCACCGTTAAGGTTTTTGTAATGTTTATTTGCAATCCAAGCTGTTGATAATGTCAAGAAGATCTGGATGAAGGGTAAATATAAAAGATCATCTTGATCTAAAACTTTTGTGGCCCACAAAAAGTTTTTAATGGTCATTCATCACTGTTTCTAATGGTATGGTCCACCAGAGATTTGGATCTTCTTAGGGATTGGGATCACGTCCTAAAATGAGATGGAAAAACAGATGAATGGCGTGGATATATAAAAAATACAACAAGATGGGCCCAACACAGTTAGGGTAACACCCACTAAGTTGTTCCCCGGGTAACCCATCAAAATCGAATTGTGTACTCAGTACGCTCCTATTGTACTGAGTGAATTGTGTTGGACCCACCGTGAATGTATTCGGTTTATCCACTCCGTCCATCCGTTTATCTAGCTCATTTTAGGGGTTGAGCCCAAAACTAAATCATATCCAAAGCTCAAGTGGACCACATCAAAGGAAACAATGAGAATAATGATTCCCACTATTGAAACCTTCCTAGGGCCCACAGTGATGTTTATTTGTCATCCATCCTGTTCAGAAGATCACAAAGACAGGATGAATGGAAAACACAAATATCAGCTTGATCCAAAACTTCTGTGACCCCCAAGAATTTTTCAACGGTAGACTTCAATGCATACTCTTTCCTGTGGCATGGTCCACTTGAGCTTTGTATATGCTTCATTTTTGGACTCAAGACCTAAAATAAACAGTAAAAACATATGGATTGCGTGGATATGAAGTGAATACATCTAGGTGGGCCCTGCAGCGCCATGACTGGATCGTCCGTATGCAGGCCTTGATCCACGCCCATAGAAAGGGTAGCGGATTGCGTCCTACCTCGCTTGAACAATAATACGTCCAGGTAGGGATCTGTGGGGCCCAACGTGATGTAAGGGTTTTATCCACACCGTCCATCCATATTTCCGAATTATTTTAGGGTATGAACCCAAAAATGAGGCGGAACCAAGGTTTAAGTGGACCACAAAAAGGGGATTGAACTCCCACTATTAAAAACTTCTTGTGAGCTGCAGAAATTTCGGATCAAGCTAATATTTGTGTTTTCACTTCATGTTTACATGACCTTATGAATAGGTTGGATGGTAAAGAACATCACGGTGAACCCTACAACAGTTTCAACGGTAGGTGTCATTATCATCGCTGCTTCCTTTGGTGTGAACCGCATGAGCTGTGGACCTGCCTCACTTTTGGTACACTGGCTTAAAATGATACGGGAGAAGGGATGAACGGCGTGGATTCATACAACACATTAATGTGGGTCCCACAGAGCCTTGTCCGAACGGATTATCGAAGCCCTTTTTTAAGCCGGAAAAAGTTTCCAGAAGGACCGGAACCCTAAAACCCCCAAACCCAAAATCTTGCCCCAAACCTCCACATCTCTCCAGATTTTGGGGATTTTTTTCAGCGAAATCTCTCCCAAATCAATCGTTTTCAAATGATAATCTCTTGGAAGAAAGAAAAAAAAAAAAGGATTTGGAGAATCGAATGGCCCACCTACGAACGGCACACCTCTTTGATTCGAATGGCCCACCAAATGTAGCTTCCGATCTGGGAAATCTCCTCTACAGGTACCAAAATCCACCCTTGAAAGTCTCTCTTTTTTTTTCCGATTTTTTCGTATATTTACGCTATCCGACATCCCCTGCCCTTTTATTGGCAAATTTGGTGGTTGGCTACAGTAGCCCCGTGAACAAGTGTTGTACATCGAAATATCGTGAAAAAAAATGTTAAAAAGCCCGATAAAAGTGATAATACCGTCAATATCAGACAATATTTAATGATATTTTGCAAAATATCGATCAATACCAAGGAGTTCGTGAATTTTTTGAACTTCTTAGTCTCTTTCAACGGTTTTCGTATCGGAAGCCTGCGATACCGATAATATCGATATTGCGAACACTAGTTATAGGTATAGGGGAAAAGGTTCGATTTTGGGAGGACGCATGGCTAAGGGAGAAGCCGCTCTAGGCCATGTTCCCAAGACTAGTGAGTCCAGCACTGCCAAAAAATATCCCAATATCCCAATGCTTTACCGTCAATGGGGAATGTGCTATCTAGACCCCTCCATGTCGTAAATATTTGCTTGATGAGGAGATAGAGGACTTCAGGAAGCTTCAAGGGCTTCTCCAAAGTTGTCTATCAGTGCTGGATGAGGGCGACAGAAGGGTGTGGACGGTGAAAAATCGAGGTATTTCTCAGTTCGCTCATTCTACAACATGGTTAGGCCCTCGACAACAGGAGGGGTATTGATGTAGGACGGCCTAAACTTTCATGCATATATGAGACATAAAATTCAACGGAATAAATCAAGCAATCTAAATTAAACATTCAACAATTATCATCATAATCAAGAAAAATATAAGGGAAACATGCAATAATAGGGGCCATCATCACAATCTCACAATGAGAGTTTTAAATCATGCGTGGAATGGATCCGGCGAGGGATGAAACCTCCCGATCTTACATGGTTATAATCTAAACGTGCAATGGAATTCACTAGTCTGGGAGATCAAAGGATTTCTCGGATTAATGAAAATCTGAGAGAAATGGATTTAGGGATCAATTCTCAGATTTTAGGGTTGTGGATAATGGGAGAAAATAAGTTTAGAAGAAAGAGGGAAGAAAAGGAATTACGTTAGAAGAAAGTTGGAAGAAGGAGGGGAAGAAGAAAGAAGAAGAAGATTAAGGAAGAAGATGAAGATCCACAGAGAGAAGGAGAGGAGGGAGGTAAGTCACTAAAGCTCTTTCTTCTTTTATTAAATCAATAGCATAATGAAAAAGGTTTAGGGCAACACCCTTATAAAATTCAGAATTAACATAATTACCACAATACCCCTATTAACAAAATTTCAAAAAAAGAAATTCGCACGAAAAATGTGCACACTGACCCAAAACTCAAATAAGTAAAAGTGCATATAATAAACGCAAATCTAAGATGTCCGATGGCCTCCAATGATGGCACGATGAAAGTGGGCCACGATGAACCAACGGTCTGATCATGCCATCCTCGCGATCCAACGGCCCGATCATCTCCTCTAAGCAACTTACACATGTCCTCCCAATGTGGGGTCTTCTCAAATATCTCGAACCACATGTGTAAGGTCTTCAATGCTCCTCAAGTCGTCACGAACTATCTAAGCCCGTCATCATCGAGCCATAAAGATATAGGTGTCACTCCCCTCCTACGTTGATAAACCCTAAAGTGCTTGATGTCCGCATCATTCTCCTCGTCTGAGAAGAGCTCGACTCCAACAAGATAAAGCTCTGGTGCTTCTCCAACATGTCTAGATCTAGTCTTTGTAGCTCTGTCTCTGTAAGCCATGTAGAATCGGATGGTGGTTTGTTCTTCCATTTAACAAGATATCGTTGGAAGCCCGTCTCTCGAGTGGATACAATCTCCTCATCCACAATCCCTTCAATTTCTTCCTTACATTCAATCGATGGGGGATGGGGTGGAATGGGTTGAGAAGTAAACTCAGAATACAGTCATGAAAGAGAAGAATGATCAATGGTAGGATTAGGGAAAATGACTAGATCTTCCACAGTAAACGTTAGATTAATGCCAATTTCAGGTGGAAGGTCAATCCTATACACGTTGGACCCAATTCTTTGCAATATTTTGAATGGTCCAGCACTACAAGCTTGTAATTTCTTAGCAGTACCCTGAGGAAACTACTCTAGCCTTATCCTCACCATTACAGAATCTCCTTCCTGAATTTCTTGTAACTTATGATGCAAGTCAGCTGAACGTTTATAACTATCATTGCTCTTATTTATTCGTTGTCTAGTATATGTATGCAATTCATGAATCTGTAGAGCAAATGCATCAGCTGACTCAAAAGACCTTTGGGTGATAGACATGAGTGAAACTAAAGGACGCTCTGAAAGAGCAATGGATTCGAAATAAACAATCCTATAGAAATAAACAACCCTATAATTTAGAATTTGAAAAACTAACAAAAGGACACTTCTCATGGGTGCCACATGATTTCTCATTATAAGTGTTGTAAATAAAGATAATGTTCAGGTATCCCAACACTTGAAAACACACACTATTGATACCAAGTCTTGAGCAGATCTTGGCATCAGCCATTATGACCAAAATGTCATCAAGATGCGAAATAGGGGCTCTGACCATCATATCCACCATCAAGTGAATACATCGCGAGATAGCGTAACACTTGACTGAAGCTTTGTGGACGGCCAGGATATGCCCACATGTGCACCATATGCCATTGTTTTTTAAAGTGAAAAGGGCAGGCTTGGCACACAAAACAAAACTCCAACTCAAACTTTCCTTATTGAATTCTTCCCAGAGAAGTTTATCAAATTAACGCTGCATTTCCGTATTTTCTGTGGGGTTCACCTGGTATGGAGGAAAGCTTGACAGGACCGACCCAGGGACAAGATTGATTGGGTGCTGAATGTCCCATTTGGGTGAAAATTTATCCCATAAATCATCCGGTGGGATATCACAAGTCATGTAGGTGTCTACCATCATATCCTCACTAGTCTCTTCTTCAATTTCATTTGTGTTCACCACGGTAAGAGATGTGGATTGGGAGACTGCATCAATCAAATCACACATGACACCTGGAAGTGGTGCGGTCTCAAACTCTTCGACCTTTTCATCACTAGCATACACTTCTACATCATCAAAGATGATGAGTGATGCCTCAATTTCTTCTATTTTCTCACTACCGACATTAGGCACGTACTCTTCCACTTCATAAACATCATGTTTGGACCCTTCCAACTTGTCGTTCACCAAGGCATGACATTGATCATTTTTTTTATAGCCGGGGCTAGCCTGGTTGAATGCCTCTAATTTGTTGATGAGATTCTGAAAGGATTTTCTAGACTGGTTGTCAATGTTATCCAGACATCAGAATATGGCGGCCAAAGCCTCCAGAATCTGATCCTGATTCATAGTGGTGATGTGTAATCCAAAACCATAACCAGAACAAATGGGCACACAACGAAGGACTTGTCCTAGGTTCTTCCTAGACTCGACTCTATAGACTGGATGACTCACAATGTGAATGATATGAATCTAATCCTATGATGATGCATGAATTGACAAACTTCCTAACCCTAGACTCACCAAACCAGAATTTTCTAATTTAGGAAATTTTCTAAATTTGAAAACTTTCTAAAAATCGAAAATTTTCTAAAAATAGCAAATTTCAAAAATCAGACTTTCTAAGTCTGGAAAACACTAAATCTGGACACTACGGCCTAAATTTGAAAATTTTCCAAATCTGAAAACTTTCTAAAAATGGAAAGTTTCTATTTTTGGAAACTTTTTAAATCTGAAAAATTTCTAATACTAACCTAAAGTGAAAGCCTAATTTGTTAACTCGATCTAAACACAACCATGCAAACTCTAAGCTCTGATACCAAAATTTGATGTAAGACAGCCTAAACTTTCATGCATGTATGAGACATAAAATTCAGCGAAATAAATCAAGCAATCTAAATTAAACATTCAACAACTATCATCATAATCAAGAAAAATATAAGGGAAACATGCAATAAAATGGGCCATCATCACAATCTCACGATGAGGGTTTTAAATCATGCGTGGATTGGATCCGGTGAGGGATGAAACCTCCCAATCTTGCATGGTTATGATCTAAACGTGCAATGGAATTCACTAGTCTAGTAGATCGAAAGATTTATCGGATTAGGGAATGAAAATATGAGAGAAACGGGTTTAGGGATCAATTCTTAGATTTTAGGGTTGCGGATAATGGGAGAAAATAAGTTTAGAAGAAAGAGGGAAAAAAAGGAATCACCTTAAAAAAAAAGTTGGAAGGAGGGGAAGAAGAAAGAAGAAGAAGATTGAGGAAGAAAATGAAGATCCACAGAGAGAAGGAGAGGAGGAGGGAGGTAAGCCACCAAAGCTCTTTCTTCTTTTATCAAATCAATAGCATAATAAAAAAGGTAACATAATTACCAAAATACCTCTACTAACAAAATTTCAAAAAAAAGACATCCGCACGAAAAAACGTGCACACACTGACCCAAAACTCAAATGAAAGTGGGCCATGACAAACCAACGATCCGATCACGCCATCCTCGCGATCCAACGGTCCAATCATCTCCTCCAAGCAACTTACACATGTCCTCCCAATGTGGGGTCTTCTCAACTGTCTCGAACCACATGTGTAAGGTCTTCGATGCTCCTCAAGTTGTCACGAACGATCCAGGCCCGTCATCATCGAGCCATAAAGATATAGGTGTCACTCGCCTCCTACGTTGATAAACCCTAAAAGACTTGATGTCCACATCAGGTATGCTTGTACAGATGTATGGTCTTACAGAGCACGCCTACTGGGGAAAAAGAGGGTGTTGACTATAGGCAATCTGTAGAAAAGATCTTTGGTGTTGCCCAATATTTGCATAATGTATATGAAGAATGTGGAAATTATAGACATGAAATGGGGTGGGTTAAGAAAGAGGGTCTTCCTTCACTGCCCTTATGCCCAAATTTTGTGGCAATCCCTTCTTGACCCTTTTGGCTTCAATCGAGAACCTCCTCTTGGCATGGCATGAGGTGGGTTAAGAAAGGAAAGAAAGGTTTGCTAGAGATTAGCCTTGTTAGTGGGTCTTTGGGTGTTGAGGGGGGAAAGAAATGGTAGATGCTTGCAAAATTCGAAGTCATCAGCAATTGAGGGTGTCTAGCAAGGCTAAGGTTCTCATAGTGGAGTCGGCCTCTTAGATAAGGCTGCGGAAGCCTTTGATCTTTCTTTTATTCTTGGGTTGTAATGTCTCTTTTGCCTGCATTCTAGTCATTGCGCCATCTCGGCAGTTTTAATAAAATTCCAATTATCTTTCCAAAAAAAAAATTAATATGAGTTTTTCCAGAAAAAACTTCCCAGCATCCCAAGCTATTCAGCACATCTGAACAGGCCCCAATACAGTGACTGTAACACAATTTTTGAGGTCACTAAAAGAGGTTCCAGCCACATATTCTATTTTAATTGTTAATCGGTTGTATTGAGTTTGCAGCAGCACCATTAATTACAAACCAATGACATGATCTACTTTGCAAATCAAGGGACCACTTCTTCTTGGTTATTGTGAAAGCCAAACTCACTTGAAAACCACAAACAACTTTGAGAGTTTTTTTTTCACCTTTCTGGATGATAAATGAGCAAAATAATCAACCTATTTATATTGTGAGAGACTCAAGAGTGTAAGGGTCTTCTAATGTGTCATTTCTAAGTAGAATGGAATTCATTTTGTTATGTATAGAAAGAATATGACTTTGTTAAAGTTGATTTCAACTTGAGAGAAATGTTAAAGAGCCATTAGATGTATGCAGAAAGCTACAAGGTGAACCATATTCAAGGATATGTCCAGTATTACTCGGTAGTTATCTAAAACAGGTAAGGAGCTGAAGAGAGCACATAACTAACAGGCACATAACTATTTCCACTTGATATTTAACTCTATATTTAGTGTCATTATGTACGTAGTTAACCCACAAAGACACAAAATCTGTTCGAGAAATAAAATGTAAATTACAGCATAGTAAGTTGTAATCTAAATAACAACAAAATACAAATAATATCTTCTAAATTAAATAGATTAATTTTTACGACTTAGTAAATAAAGTCACCGATTGCATTTAAAGAAAATGTAATTTACTCAGATGCTCATTAAAAAAAAAAAACATTTCAAAATTCTGTGGATTAAAAGAAAATTCCTGTCTCAAGAATTCATCTGAACTTGATCCTTAGCTTCTTAAAATTTTGGAGTCAAAGTTATGAAATCCAAAGACAAAATTGAGTGTGAAGGAAAATTGTACGTGCAATCAATTTTCTTCTAACAAGATTATATTGCCAATGAGTTGTGTTATTAAAATGACAAATAAAAGAAAGTACCTGTAGACACCCCACCCAGGGGCCAATAAGCTGATCAAAGTGCCCTATCAAACCGAGTCAAACCCAACACCCTATCAAACCCAATCAACTCAGTCAAACCTGGTCAAACCCAGTCAACCCAATCAGCCCAAAACAATGCCCAACTTCAAGCCCGAATCCAAGCCTGACTTAAGCCCATACCTAGGCCCATTAGTGTTTAGGACCACAACAAAACAAAACCGAGTATACCAGGGATAATACATCACCCCGGTGACCCCCTGCAAAAAATGAGGACCATCCACATAGTGGGTGGTGCACTGTGCCTCCCGCCACGTGGACAGTCTCCAACTTTCGCAGGGAGGTTAGGTGGGGTGATAACATCATTTGCCATCCTTGGCAAACACGCTGGAGAAGGAAAAGACCTTGCTACCCTTACCTTTGACCAAATAGTCTATGTCCCTCGATCCAACCACTCAGATTGCACCACGTGGCAGCAGCCAATCCCATCCATTAAAGCTCTTTTATCTTTGGTGATGAGGACATCAGGCCCTTTAGGGTTTATCAACGTAGGAGGCGAGTGACATCTATATCTCTATGGCTCGATGATGATGGGCCTGGATTATTCATGACGACTTGAGGAGTATCGAAGACCTTACACATGTGGTTCAAGACATTTGAGAAGACCCCACCTTGGGAAGATGTGTAAGAAGAACGAAGATAGGCTTGAAGCGACAAGGAACAAGTGAATTGAAGATAGAGGAGGACCAGCGGACCAGTGATAGATCGACAGCACTGTCGATTGATCGAGCGATCAATCACCCGACCAGCGATCGATCGCCCACCCTGGGCGATCAATCAACGTTCCGATTTTCTGTTTTTTTTTTTTTAGAAACTTTGTGCAACATTTTTCTTTAGTATTGGGGGTATTTTAGTCATTATTTAATTCTAGATTTATATAAGGGGCTGAGCCCTAAACCTAGGAGATTATGTTTTTGTTTCTGAGAATTAAGCAAGCTTTTGGTGGCTCATCTCTCTCTCTCTCTCTCTCTCTCTCTCTCTCTCTCTCTCTCTGTGGATCTCTCTTCTTCTCTAAATCTCTTCTTTCTTCTTCCTTCTTCCAAATCTTCCTTCCCAAGGTATTCTCTCTATCTTCTTCTTATTTCTCATCTTTCTTTTCACCCTCCCATCATCCTATAATCTGAGATTCAATCTCTACATACTTTTCTCAGATTTTAAGATTCCATAATCCAGAAATTCCTTAGATTTCCTAGATTAGTGAATCCTATTGGTTGTTTGGAGATAACCATGCAAGATCGGGAGGTCCTATTCCTTGCCGGATCCAATCCACACATGATTTGAACCTCGTATTGCGTAATTTGTGATGATGGCCCATCTATTGCGTGTCTCCCATGTGATTTTCTTATTTATGATTATGGAAGATGAATGTTTACTTGACTTGTTTAATTTATTCCGCTGAACCTATATGTTTTTCATACATGCTTGCTTAGATTAGGCCGTCCTACGTCAAATTTGGTATCAGAGCTTAGGATCCTTGCATGGTTATTGTAGATCGAGTTATCCGAGTCCTAGGATTGCATGCTTTCTGTTTTGTTTAAGTCTAGATTGAGCTGAACATTCTCAGATTTACATCTAACATATATTACAAGTCTGAATTTTCAGATTTGCAACCTTTGTGCGATCTAAATCTGAATTTTCAGATTGTGAGTCCGTAGTTCTAAATTTTCCAGATTTGTGTCTATTAGAGACTTAGATCTGAAATTTTCAGATTCATATTGTGCTCATATTTTCAGATTTTAATTGTCAAAAATCGTGCCTATTGTTGGGTTTAAATCTGAATTTACGGTTTGAATCTTTTAGATCCAAATCTGAATTTTCAGATTCATATCCAAATGACGTTAAATCTGGAATTTTCTGAGTTCATGCATCATAATAGGATTAGAGTCATATCCTCCATATTGTGAGTCGTTGGTTCATAGAGTCGAGTTTAGGAAGAACTTAGGACAAGTCTTACCGTGTCTGCCCACAAGAACCGAAAGAGGTTTCGGACTTCATCCCATCATGAGCAACGAGCAGTTATCCGAGCGACTCGCTCAATTGATTCAATGGATAACCACTATGGAAGCGGCAAACAAGAATGCCTTCACTTAGTAAGGCACCCAAGTCACCACTACCATGAATAGATTAGAGCGTTTAGAAGCATCCTAGAGGAAGAACCCCAACAATGGAGGCAACGAGCAATCCCAAGCGGGAGGGGCCGTTGAGGAGCGTGCCCCTATGCATGGTAGAGGTCATGGAGTTAGAGGCCATGGAGTAGGTCGTGGTGGGGCGTGAGACCCGCAACCCACATTTGAGTATCAGGACCGTTACGATCCAGATGATCTTGTATTGAGAAGTGTGAAGTTGGAGGCTCCAAGTTTTGATGGGCGTCTTGACCCCAAAGCATTCCTTGACTGGGACATGGACCACTACTTCGAGTGGTATGACATATCAGAAAATCGGCAAGTGATTTTTGCCAAGATGAAGCTTGTGGGTCAAGCTAAATTATTGGACCAACACAGAGTGGAAAATTGATAGGGCTGGAGGAGCCCGAATCGCACATTGGGATGAGATGGAGTTGTTGAAGGAGAAGTACCTCCCTCTCTCCTACTGACAGAAGCTCCTTGACCAGTGGCAATCTTTGCGCTAGGAGTCAATGTCTGTCGCTGACTACATCGCTGAGTTGAGGACTATATGATGCGATGTGACATCCAGGAGGACCCTTTGGTGACGCTTTCACGTTTCAAGATGGGTCTTCGATCGGATCTTCAGCGCGAGCTTTTGACTCGCCCCATAACAGACTTGGATGAAGCATACCAAGTTGTGCAGGAGTTGGAGCAGTATATGAAGTCTCCTGTCATTCGACGCTTTGAGTCCCGAGACTCTAATGCTAGATCTAGATCCTAGGGAACTAAGTCTAACATTGATAGTCAGCCCAAGGTATAGGCGAATGTTCCACCTAAACCTAAGGATGATAAGGGCAAAGGTGTCCTTGGTGCTAGTCCCAGTGGGGGAAGCCAAGTGCAACGTTAAGAGTGTGGGAATTTTGGTCATATTTCAAATCAGTGCCCAACGAAGAACAGTGGAAAAGCCTTAGTTATAGGCGAGTCCATTGAGGTTGCAGATGACCAGGGTGATTATGAAGTGGAAGAGTCTCACCCCATAGGAGGAATTAGTGATGAAGAAGAGGCGACTGATGAAGCGGCACTTGCAGTTGTCAGATGTGCTCAAAATCAGGGTAATGTTGACTAGCGTCGAAACATCATTTTCTATACCTACGCCAAGTGTGGAGACAAAAACTGCAAAGTGATAGTGGATGGTGAAAGTTGTCGGAATGTGATTTCCACTAACACTTTGGATCGCCTAAAGTTGAAGGCCACCCCTCATCCTGACCCGTACAAAGTTTCTTGGGTCGACAAGACTTCTCTCCCTATCACCCATCAGTGTTTAGTTCCTATTGAGCTTGGGTCATACAAAGAATCTCTGTGACACAGGACATTCGACCAACTCACCAAAAACTCCAGAGCTAATGGGGGAGGTACAGAATATTCTTTTATCTCATAGCCCAGGCTAGGCCAGGCCTTGGTCGAGCCCTCCTTCGTGAGCCGCCCCACTTCGCATGGGTCCCGCTTCGCACGATGCAGCCACTTCGCACGGTCTGCCCCACCCCGAGTATGCTTCCACTTAGCACGAGCCCCCCCACTCGAGCCCGGTGTGAAAATGCCCCTTCATTAATCACCCCCAATGAGGAGTCTCAAACACGAGACCTCCTGCCCTGATACCAATTTGACGCAAGACATTCGACCAACTCATCAAAAGCTCCAGAACTGATGGGGGAGGCACAGAATATCCTTTTATCTCATAACCCAAGCTAGGCCAAGCCCCAGTCGAGCCCTCCTTCATGAGCCGCCCCGCTTCGCACGGTGCAGCCGCTTCGCACGGTCTGCCCCACCTCGAGTGTGCTCCCGCTTCGCATGAGCCGCCCCGCTCGAGCCCGGTGTAAAAATGCCCCTGCATTACTCTGTGGTGCAACATTTTACCTATGGATGTAGGTCACATTATCCTAGGTAAGCCGTGGTTGTTTGATAAGGATGTCACGATCTTTGGTCGAAAAAGATTAAAATCAATTCATTGCCACCAAAGAGCACCTCATATGAGATTAAGAATTAGAGGTAGGTGAGCCTAAAGAAGTGAGGAAATCCCAACCTAAGTCTCTGCATATTATTAATGCAAAAGAGTTTGAGAAAGAGATTGAGGAGGATTCGACGATGTATGCCCTTGTGGCAAGAGAAGTTACACAAGAGGTTCCATTAGAGTTACCCCATGAGGTAACCCCGGTTTTAGAGGAGTACAGAGATGTACTGCCTGATGATTTACCGGATGAGTTGCCACCAATGCGAGACATTCAACATGCCATTGATCTCGTCCCGTGGTCGACTTTACCAAACCTCCCTCACTACAGGATGAACCCTACAGAGCATGCAGAATTGAAGAGGCAAGTAGATGAGCTCCTACATAAGGGTTTCATCCAAGAAAGTATGAGCCCGTGTGTCGTCCTGCATTGTTGACGCCAAAGAAAGACGATACGTGGTAGATGTGTGTGGACAGCCGAGCCACAAATAAGATCACGATCAAGTATCAGTTCTCAATACCTAAACTTGATGATATGCTCGACATGATGGTTAGGTCCATCTTTTCTAAAATTGATCTCAACAGTGGATATCACCCGACTCGCATACGCCCAGGAGACGAATGAAAGACTGCATTCAAGACAAAGGATGGGCTGTATGAGTGGTTGGTCATGCCTTTTGGCTTGACTAATGCACCCAGTACATTTATGCGAATGATGACACAAGTTTTAAGACCATTCGAGGGCAAGTTCTTAGTGGTTTACTTTGATGATATCCTGATCTATAGCACTACTAAAGAACTGCACATTGAACATCTAAAGCAGGTCTGTAGCGTTCTTAAGGCTACAAATCGAGTCGTGTACTTAGGGTTTATTGTGTCATTCGATGGTATGCGTGCAGACCCAGAAATAGTTAAGGCAATTGTTGATTGGCCTAAATCGAAAAATATTCATGATGTGCGAAGCTTTCATGGCTTAGCAACCTTTTATCGTCGGTTCATCAAAGGGTTTAGCACGATCATGACTCTCATCACTGAATGCATGAAAAAGGGAGAATTCATGTGGTCAAAAGTCGTAGCAAGGGCTTTTAAAGAAATCAAGGGCAGAATTATAGAAGCTCCTATCATGCGCCTTCCTGACTTTTCAAAAGTCTTTGAAGTTGCATGTGATGTGTCGGGTGTTGGTATAGGTGGAGTATTGAGTCAAGAAGTTCATCCCGTAGCCTATTTCAGTGAAAAATTGAATGAGGCAAAGCAGAAATACTCCACCTATGACAAGGAGTTCCATGCGGTAGTGCAATCTCTGAGACATTAGCGTCACTATCTCCTACCGCAAGAACTTGTCTTGTTTTCAGACCATGAGGCCTTGAGATATTTACATTCTCAGAAGAAGATCAACCCAAGGCATGCTAAGTGGATAGCGTTTCTTCAGGAATATTCGTTTGTCCTGAAACATAAGGCCGGGGTCGAACATAAACCAGCAAATGCCCTTAGTCGAAGAGTGGCTGTGCTCAATTCCTTGAGTGTAGATGTTGTCGGTTTCGAGCAACTGAGAGATGAGTATCCCATGTGTCCAGATTTTGGTAATACTTATACGTCACTCTAGTGACTATCGTAGCATGGGGGAATTTGTCTTAAAAGATGGTTTCATTTTCAAAGGAGATCGCCTTTGTATTCCCCGTACTTCCCTCCGCGGTTTCCTCGTTTGGGAGCTTCATTTGGGAGGAATAGCTGGTCATTTTGGTCGAGATAAGACAATTGCCCTTATTAAGGATCGTTTTTATTGGTTGAGTCTCAAGCGAGATGTAGCCAAGATTTTAGGGCAGTGTCGTACATGTCAACTAGCAAAGCAACGAAAGCAAAATACTGGGCTGTATATGCCATTGCCATTGCCATACACACTGTGGCAAGACATCAGTATGGATTTCGTGCTTGGGCTTCCCAAGACAATCAAGAAGTACGATTCCATTTTTGTGGTGGTTGATCGTTTCTCAAAAATGGCGCACTCTCCCATGTTCACATTGCTCGAGTTTTTTTCGATGGTGTGGTTCATCTACATGGGTTGCCTAAGATTATAGTGTCTGATCGTGATGTGAGATTTACTAGTTATTTTTGGAAGACACTGTGACATATGATGGGCACCAAATTGCAGTCTTCTACTGCATATCACCCTCAGACAGATGGCCAGACTGAGGTGGTGAATCAAAGTCTTAGAAACTTGTTACGATGCTTAGTGGGTGAGCATGTCAAGACTTGGACTTAGTTTTACATATCGCCGAGTTTGCATATAATAGTTCTGTCAATAGGTCTACAGGTATGAGTCCTTTTGAAATTGTTAGTGGGTATAAGCCTAGAATGCCTATAGACTTATTACCTATGCAAGTCACCCAAAGATCTTCAGAGTTAACCGATGCATTTGCCCGTCGCATTCATGAGTTGCATTCATACATTAGACAGCAGATAAATGTAAGCAATGAAAGTTATAAACAATCAGCTAACTTGCATCGTAAACTTCAAGAATTTCATGAGGGAGTTTATGTAATGGTACGGATAAGGCCAGAGCAGCTTCCTCAGGGTACCGCCAGAAAATTACAAGCGCGCAGTACTGGACCATTCAAAGTTTTGCGGAAAATTGGGTCCAATGCGTACAGGATAGACCTTCCACCAAACATGGGAATCAATCTGACAATCAATGTGAAAGATCCAGTCCTTTGTCCAAACCCAACTCTAGACCATTCTCCCCATACATGGTCATATTCTGAGTTTTCTTCCCAACCTATTCCACATATCCCAACCTTAGTTGAACAAAAAGAAGAAATTGAAAGGATTGTGGATGAAGAGATCGTATCCACACGAGATGGAGGCTTCCAACATTTCCTTGTTAAATGGAAGAATAGACCACCATCTGAGTGTATATGGCTTACAGAAGCAGATCTACAACAACTTAATCCAGACTTATTAGAGAGACAGGAATTTTATCTTTCCGGAGTCGTGTTCTTCTCACTCGAGGAGAGTTGATGAGGACATCAAGCCCTTTAGGGTTTACAAGCGTAGAAGGCGAGCGACACCTATATCTCTATCGCTCGATGATGACGGATTGTTCGTGATGACTTGAAGAGTATCGAAGACCTTACACATGTGATTCGAGACATTTGAGAAGACCCCACCTTGGGAAGACATGTGTAAGAAGAACGAAGATAGGCTTGGAGAGACAAGGAACAAGTGAACTGAAGACAGAGGCGAACCAGCGGACCAGTGATTGATCGACAGCACTGTCGATTGATCGAGCGATCAATCGGCCGACCTTGGCGATCGATCGCCCGATCAATCGCCTAACCAGTGATCGATCACCCACCCTAGGCAATTAATCAACGTTCCAATTTTCTGTTTTTTTTTTTTTTTTAAAGAAACTTTTTGAGATGTTTTTCTTTAGAATTTGGGGTATTTTAGTCATTATTTAATTCTGGGTTTATATAAGGAGTTGAGCCCTAAACCTAGGAGATTATGTTATTGTTTTTTAGAATTAAGAAAGCTTTCGGTGGCTCATCTCCTCTCTCTCTATGGATCTCTCTTCTCTAAATCTCTTCTTTCTTCTTCCTTCTTCCAAATCTTCCTTCCCAAGGTATTCTCTCTATCTTCTTCTTATTTCTCATCTTTCTTTTCACCCTCCCATCATCCTATAATCTGAAATTCAATCTCTACACACTTTTCTCAGATTTTGAGATTCCCTAATCCAGAAATTCCTTGATTTCCTAAACTAGTGAATTCTATTAGTTGTTTGAAGATAACCACGTAAGATCGGGAGGTCCTATTCCTCGCCGGATCCAATCCATGGATGATTTGAACCTCGTATTGCATGATTTGTGATGATGGCCCATCTATTGCGTCTCCCGTGTGATTATCTTATTTATGATAATGGAAGATGAATGTTTACTTGACTTGTTTAATTTATTCCGCTGAACCTATATGTTCTTCATGCATATATGCTTTAGATTAGGCCGTCCCTACGTCATCTAGACTTCTCAAGAATTACCAAAATACCAGCCCAAGAACCTATAAATACCCCATTACGTTTCATTCCAAACCATCTTCCACACACCAAATCATTTCTTCATCTTCCATCCTTCACCACATTCTAAGTTCATCCCTCCACCAAGGAGACGAAAGAATTGAATAAGAGGAGATCCAACCCAAGTCCAATTAGCCAACCCTAGCCCTTAGTCACCTGAGCACCCAGAAACACCAATCCAAACCACTTGATCCAACCCTTGAGACAAAACCATTCACCCATCTACCCCACACTTATCAGACCCCATTCATATTTGCATTGGCGTCGTGTATCACCATCTCCACTCCAACCCACCTGCTAGTCTAGTCGGTCCAAGTGTGTGCTCTGCGGCTCGCTAGTATACCAAATCTTGCCCATCAAAAACTTGGGTTGACTAAGCTTTGACCGCTTCTTCAAGTGAGTGCGTCAGGGTAGATTTATTTGACCCGAGCCATCGCTTCTTCTATGCACCGCATCGCCACACCACATTGCGCACACATTTGCATCATCAGTGCAAAAGAACGAACCCAATCCATGATATTTTGTTTAGTCCTGTGAAGTAAAGATCGTACACTTATACAGGTAGAGAGGGTGCCTAACACCTTCTCTCTTTATAACTGTGGTCCCTTACCCGAAATTTCCAGTCGCAGATCAAGGAGTCATTTTAGGACAGGGAATCTCATGATTCCTTCTCCTAAGGTTTCTACAAGGTCTAGTTAACTATGAAAATTTGATTAATTGGCTAGTGGTGACTCCAAGTCAAATATAATACCCCCATGCCTCAAACATACATGAAAGCCCTGAAAAGGCACCTGTGAGCGCAATCCGCCCACGATCCAGCGTCCACAATGCCCCACCACAATCAAACTATTCGCTACCACAAAAACTCTATCCAATCATAATGCATTTTAGCATTCCAGATGAAATGATAAGAAAAGATCAATTGGAACAAGGGTAGATATTGAGTGTAAGAAATGGATAATTTATATTGTTGTAATTTTCGTTGAACAAAAATCACTCAATATGTTGACAAAACCAAACAAGCTTTTAATATGCACATATTATGTCAAATGCATAATTATTTTCTAAGTCCTTTCATAAAGTATGTAACTTGACATTTTTCATACCTCTTCCCACTGCAGTTTAGCCAAGTAAGATGCGGAGGACTTGGAGATTGATATATCGGAATGCGCATATATAATACAAGCAACAAACAAAAAGAAGAATCCTGAAATGAGCATCATTGGCTCCCGAAGTAATGATAGGTTGTTGAACTTGTAATAGACCTGAAAACCAAAAGAAAATTCAGTATATATCACTCCTATAGAACCATTTTACAAATAATTTAACCAATAGTTTGATTGTGCAATTTACAATTGGAAGGCTACAATGTAGTACAAATAACTCAATCATCTAGTTTGATGAATGTGACATCCAACCTACAACCGCATATAGTTTTGTCAATTTATTCTCTCCTTTCTTATTTAAAAAACTTTTTAAATTTAGTATTGAGAAATTATTCGGGTAGAGGACCACCTCCTCTATCGGCTTATAAACTAATCAACAAAAGTTTGCACAAACAAGACACGAACTCAAGCTCATAGAAAACTTATAATTAAGTCTTATGCAGGAAAACCTAGAGATCCTAGGTACAATCCAAGGGTTGCAGAAAAGCATGCAACATTGTGTCCCAAATTCCACAGCCCTAGTTCACAACATAAAACTTTCTTTTTCACTTAATCCTTCACTACCAAGCCCACTTGAGCTATTTTTCTTGCCTGAGCACTCTTTTTTTCTCAAAGAATATGCTTGAACTCATTTATTGTTAAACGACTACATGGTGCTAATCTTGACGGCCTATGAGAAGCTACAATGAGAAGAAGAAAGAAAGTGAAGAAAGATGGAAGAGAGAATCAATTAGAGAGAGAGAGAGAGAGAGAGAGGAGCAAGAACATAAGATGCATAGGGTCTATTGAAACCCCAGCCCTCTAATATTATTTATAATAGTAAAAACGTGAATGGGGCCTACGGGCCTTATTACATGAACTTGGGCCCAATGGGTCTCATTCAATTATCAGCCTTTCAACAGTTATAAACAATGAAAAATGCAATTTACTTAAAATGATATATAATTGTTGAAGGGTGTGCAGCAAATACCATTTCAGAATTCTTTTACCATATTCGCAGAGGAAAATTATATAGAAGTGTTGAAGGCTTGCAAGCAAATAATGTTTTAGAATATCTCAACATATTTGTAGAGAAAAAGCTAAGCATCTTTTTAGTAAGAGGAAGTTTTGTTTAAAATAATTTTAGGAAGGACTTCATCTTGAAGCTAGATCTTAGTTGCACAAAGCAAGAACCTAACTATATAAGTATAGAATTTATTAAGAGAGAAAAATTGACACAACAGTGGGGGAAAAAGAGAGAAGAATGATGAGAGGTCATCCCACTCCCTCTAACAACAACGGCTTATGGCACAATCCCAAGAACCCATTAACCCTCTATATCCCTTGAACAGGTCGATACCCTAGCCTAGTGGATAGCCCTACCCTTGACCTTTTGGAATGCAACTTCCATGTTGGAAGATCTATTGATAGAAGTGTTTCCATTATGTCCTTTCTATAGGGATCACACCACAGAAAAGACACCAGAGGCATTTTCTTTCATTTGCCACGCATGTCCCAGTTCTTTTTTAGTAAGTTAGAAGTCCAGAGAGTGTGTGTGTGTGGAGAGAGAGAGAGAGAGAGAGAGAGAGAGAGAGAGAGAGGAATGCTCACTTGCGCACCAGTTCTCACGAGAACTCGTGAGCACTTTTTAAGAACTTATCTCACATGATATGAGCCCAAAATCCGAACCGTCCACGTGATGCAGCACCTTAAGAAACCCCACGGGCCCCAACTTTTACCCTGATCTAGAACTTTGGTGGGCCATATCTGCAAAGAGAGGAAAATCAAGGGAGGAAACTATTTCCTTTTGCCATGGCCCACCAAAGTTCTGAATCAGGGTAAAAGTTGAGCCTTGGGTGTTTCTTGAGGTGCTGCATCACGTGGACAGTTCAGATTTTGGGCTTATATCACGTGAGATGAGTTCTCAAAAAGTACTCACGAGTTCTCGTGAGAACTGGTGTGTAGGTGAGCATTCCTCCCTCACACACACACACACACACACACACACACACACACACACACACACACACACACATATGTAAGTGTATGGGGTATCTTGAGGTTGACCTCATGGGAGCTTCCAATGAGGTCGAGCTCTGTGGGCCCCACCGTGATGTGTAATGGACATCCGCGCCGTGCATTTGGTAGGTCCCCTCTAGGTCATGGGATTTGCAAAAAAAAAAAAAAAAAAAAAAACAGCCGTATCCAAAACTCAAGTGGGCCACACCATCTGAAATCATGCTGGAAATGCTGGAAACATCTAAAAGCACTAGGTGGGGCCTACTTAAGTTTTGGATTGGCCTGAAATTTGGTGTGACTCCTCATCCGAGTGGGACACACACAATGTCTAAACCACATCTCACTGGAACCGATATACAATCAGGAAGGTTTCAATGGGCGGCCTAAGTCATAGATTGTCCTGATTTTTAGGCCCATGGCTCACCATGGAAGGGTGCATCTAATTGATGGGATGGATGTCCGTCACACATCATGGTGAGGCCCACAAAGCTCGTGTGTGTGTGTGTGTGTGTGTGTGTGATGAACACATTGTATCTCCAATTATTAAAAAATATACACCTATAGAAAGTCAGATTTCCCACTACCTAGAATCTATTTCGAATTGGAAACCCAGCCAACCAGCGGAAGAAAGATGGCATTCCCCACAAACCCCACACACAATCCATAGAATTTAAATGGAAACTGGCAAAAACTTCACACAGTAAGACAGTGTTATCGTCTACCAACAATCAGCCAGCCGAATTAAAGAAAGATGGCATTCCTTCTTTGTTGAAATAAGCACACCAAAAACTGCCATCCACAGACCCTTTTTTAAAGAACTTCAAACTTTATTGAGGGCATGTTTGCATATGAAGAATCAAATCAGATATGGACCTACTTTGGTTACTACTTGCTAGCACTTTCTACTGTCGTGAGGGCAGGGCTTCACAGAAGTTTTTTTTGTGTCACTTTGTGGAGGAAAGAGCTGCAAGCAACTTGCGTTTGTGCTTCGAGCAAAAATGAAAGAGTTTTGGTTTTGGAGCGAGAATTAAATTGTCGAAGAGTAGTCTCTCTAGGGTGAACTTAGGCCTCTAAAATCAACGGTCTTGCGCAAGACATGGGTTGTATGGCTGCGCTTCAACCATTAAAGATTCTAGGATTGTCTCTAGGAGTGGGCAGGCAACCATTTGAAGCATGGGACATTGTACTAGAAAGGTACAACTGTAAGTAAGCAACATGGAAAAGCAACTTTCTCACTTTGGGTGGAAGGATCACATTAATCAAAGCTGTTTTATCGAATACTCCAATTTATCTGATGCCGCTATTCAGATGACACGCTAAGGTTGCAGCCAAGAATTTATGTTATTCAAAAACAGTTATGTAATGACCGTTACATAACGGTAAAGGTGGGAGCTGTTACGCAATAGGTGGCTGTAACGGGCGTTCTGAAAAGGGGGGAAAAGGCCCGTAACAGGCTGTTTCAGGGCCAATACATTTCTTACTTCAAAAGAAATTTTGACCATTAACGGCCGTTACAGCCTGTGTTGTAATGGCTATAAGGCTGGCAATTATGGCCACCGTTGCCGTGATTGAATTCATTGGCAATGATAGAATCTATCTTGAAGAAATTTCTTTGAAGTGAGAGAGATTATTGCTAGAAGTATCATCCTGTGGCTTGGAAAGATATGTGAAACCATTGAAATATAGCAGGTTGGTTATAGGGCTTATTTGGCAAGTTAACTACAACATACTGGGAATGGTGGAGACAAGTGAACAGTGAAATCCCGCTTGTCAAGCACATTCTTACAACAAAGTACAGATTATCAACAAATGGGGATCTCAATTTAGTTGATTGCAGAAAGTGATCCACTATCAGGAGAGCTATATTGCCAACTCCCTCTAAATTATCCTGAAACTAACGTGACCTCTCTCTGGTCGTCCTACAATAATTGAGGGGAAGGCATTTTGTGATTAAAATTATAGGAAGAACCTAGTAAGGAACTGAATTCCTAAATGTGAGAATTGCTAGGCAAAGAGGAATGAGTTAGGATCACATTGTGAACGCTAACTCATCCACTTTGAAAGATAGAATTATAGTGAATTCTCAAACCACATCAGGTACAGTGCTAGAATAAGTGACATAATTCACTTCTATGAAGATCGGTGGCCCAGTGATGGCCTTCTTTGCAGCTATCAAAGGAGCTTCAGTGCGTACATTCAATTAGCAGGTTGCAGGCAGGCTTGAATCGGGCCAACATTCATACGAAATGTTACAGATGAAGAAAAATCCTTTGTCCCATCTCCTAGCCCTTATGGAAGGTATTTAGATTCAGCGTGCGGGTGTCAATAGGAGGTTCTGGATCCTTGAATTTAACAGAAATTTTTCAGCCTGATCCTTTTATCTTGGAAACCTGGACCCTTCCAATTCATATTCTGAATGGAATTTTGCACTCGGCAGTTTGATCCAGCAGGGCTCCCCCAAGGTCAGTGCATTCTTTTGGTCTGCAAGCGTGAATCAAATTTTAACATTAGATCCCTAAAGAGCAGTGGCCACTCCCTTCTAGGCATATTGTCCTACTGTTAGAGGTTCATCTATGGAATTAGCCACTATTTGGCTTACATTGTATGTATGAGGCTTGTAAATAGTGCATTAAGAGATCTAGATGACTAGAGTCTTGGAGAGTTGTGTACAGAACCTTGACATGTTCTAGAGTTTTCCAGGAGTCTTATATCTAGATTTGTGTGGATCAATCTAAAAGCTTTCTAGAGTATTACTAGTTGTTGGATGAATGCCACATGGACAATCCTAGACATTCATGTAAAGTAGCTAGAAGCTTCTTGTGCATATATAAAGGGAAGGCTCCTCATTTTGAACTCACTCCTCAAAGTTGTAATCTTCTCTATATAGTGCAATACAAGATTTCCCATTTCACCAGTCTGTGTTCTCTTTCATTCTCATTAAACTCTTGATGCCTGGTACTTGGTGGTGCAAGTAGGAGATAGGACGACTCGAGTAGCATTAGAGCATTGCATGAGTGCCACATAAGTAATAGTGCTAAGGATTTAGCAAGTCCATAACAAGATACTCATTGTGCTTCGAAGCAGAAGAAATGGTTCCTCACTTGTTTATTCACTGCCCTTTTGCCTCGTACATCTAGTCCTGTACCTTCTTGAGATATGGGATTGCTCGATTTATCCCAGATGGGGTGGATGCCCTCCTTGCTATGTGGCGGTCAAACATGTGGGGTCTGATTGGCATTGCTTGTGGAAATTGATAATTACAGCGATCCTATGGAGCATTTGGTTGGAAAGAAACAGTAGGATACTCAAAAGGAAAAGAAAGATCCATTGTTGTTATATCTAAGACCATTTTCGAGTCATCATTTGAATGGTTAAAGCTCAATAAGAAGATGGTAGGCATCCCTATACCGTTGACAGGACAATATGGTTAGAAGTGACTGCAGCTAATCAAGACTAGCCATGTGGGAGCCTTAGTGAGAAATCATCAGGGTGCCATCTTGGTGGAATTTTCAAGGCATTTGGGAATTCGTAACTTGAACTATGCTGAAGCTTCCACTCTTCTCCAGGGTTTTAGATTAGCCGTCATTCACAGTTGAAATCCTATAATTGATGTAGGATGCCTTAATTATGATGCATGCTCATGAACATAATTAAACAACGGAAAATAAAAGAAATAAATAATCTAAAATTCAGAATCACTCGTCATAAATTAAGAAAATTCACAAGGAGCTTGCAATGGATCGGGCCAACCGTCACAACCACGAAGTTTGAGTTTCAAGTATAGCTTGAGTTGGATCCGGCGAGGGATAGGACCTCCCGATCTTGCATGGACATATCCAATCAATCAATGAAGATCACTAGTCCGAAGAATCAGGAAGTTCTTGGATTAGGGATTTGAGAATTTGAAAATTTAGGGTTTAGGTCGATTCTCAAGTTTGATCAAAGAAGGATTAGCAAAACTAAAACTAGAAAGAAAAAAGACAATTACCTCGAAGAATTTGGAGGGGCACAAGAAGAAGTTAGAAGAATAAGATCAAGGAAAGAGAAAAAGCACCATGAGAGAGAGAGGAGGGAGAGGCCACCGAAGAGGTTTGCTTTTTCATTAATAATCAACTAATTCGAGTTTAGGGCTTAGCCCACTTAAATAAGTAATAACAAACATATAAAAAGACTAAACTACCCTTAAAAGTTCGTAAAATAAAAATAAAAAAATTTGGATTCGCGCGGTGGTCGGGCGCCCGATGACCACTTGGTCGAGCGCCTGACAAAAGCCAAAAACGTCTAGAGAGTTTGGACGAAATTTTCAGCAATTTCAGGCGCCTGGTAATTGGAGGTCGGGCGCCCGATGACTTGTGGTCGGGCGCTCGATGACCTTCAGTCGGACATCTTCCACCCTACATGCGTAGGGTCTTCAGCTCCTCAATGATCGTCTAACCACAAGGACGACGCTTGTGGTTTGCGCTTTCTTCGCTGGTACACTTTGAATGAACTTGTGTCCGCATCAATTCCCCTTAGGTGAGAAAAACTTGACTCCGACGAGTTGAAACTCTTGTGGCGCTCTAATAGATCTGGATTGATGGTCTGCAATACTTCTTCCATTAACCACGTAGATTCTGACGGTGGTTTATGCTTCCATTTAACTAAGTACCTCTGGAAACTTCCGTCTCTCGTAGATATTATCTCCTCATCCAAGATTTCCTCAATTTCTTCTTTATGGACAATAAGTGGAGGAAGGGGTGGAAGGGGTTGTGAAGCAAAATCAGAAAAGAGTCATGAGAGAGATGATGGATCAACGATGGGATTGTGGGAACGGACTAGATCTTCCACATTAAAAGTTGGGTTAATGCCCATTTCAGGTGGGAGGTCAATCCGATACGCGTTGGACTCAACCTTTTGCAATATCTTAAATGGTCCAGCACTACGCGCTTATAACTTCTTAGCGGAACCTTGTGAGAACCGCTCAGGCCTTATTCTCACCATTACAATCTCCTTCCTGAAATTCTTGCAATCTACGATGAGAATCAGCAGAAATTTTATAATCATCATTACCCTTATTTATCCACTGTCTAATATGTGTATGCGGATCATGGATATGGCATGCAAATGCATCGGCTGATTCAAAAGACCTTTGGGTAACAGACATGGGTAAGAGATCTATGGGCATTCTAGGTTTATAACCACTTACAATTTCAAAAGGACTCAACCCAGTAGATCTACATTATAAGCAAATTCAGCAATTGGTAAAATTAGGTCCCAAGTTTTAATATGTTCCCTCACTAGACAACGTAGAAGATTTCCAAGACTTCGATTTACCACCTTTGTTTGCCCATCTGTTTGAGGGTGGTAAGCAGTAGAAAACTGTAAACGAGTACCCACAATGTGCCACAGTGTCTTCCAAAACTAGCTAGTAAACCTGACATCATGGTCAGACACTATAGTTTTAGGTAACCCATGGAGACGCACCCGACTCTTTCGAACATGGGAAAAAATATGCCATTTTTGAAAATCGATCCACAACAACGAAGATAGAATCGTGCTTTTTTATCGTCTTAAGGAGTCCCAGCATGAAATCTATACTAATGTCTTGCCACGGAGCATGTGGCACTGGAATGGCGTATATAGCTCGGTATTTTGCTTTCTTTGCTTTGCCAGCTGACATGTACGACACTGCCCAAAAACTTTGGCTACGTCTCGCTTGAGACTTGGCCAATAGAAACGATCCTCTACGAGGGCAATGATCTTATCACGACCAAAGTGGCCAGCTATCCCTCCTGAATGAAGCTCCCAGACGAGGAATTCATGAAGAGACATACGGGGAATACATAGTCGGTCTCCTTTAAAAAGGAAACCAT
The DNA here is from genome assembly GCA_003013855.2 of Liriodendron chinense. NCBI lineage: Eukaryota > Viridiplantae > Streptophyta > Magnoliopsida > Magnoliales > Magnoliaceae > Liriodendron > Liriodendron chinense. The sequence continues at coordinate 7,493,107 of ML058433.1, forward strand.
CTTTAAGCACATAATCACCCGTACTATGCTGATCACTAGAGAGCGACGCGTAAGTACCCCCAAAATCAAGACATGTGGGGTATTCATCTTTCAATTGCTCAAATCCGACTACTTCTACACTCAAGGAATTGAGCAACGTCAGTCATCTACTAAAGGCATCCACTGGTTTGTTTTCGACCCCGGCCTTATGTTTCAGAACGAACGAGTATTCCTGAAGAAACGTTACCCACTTAGCATGCCTTGGGTTGAGTTTCTTCTGAGAATGTAAATATCTCAAGGCCTCATGATCAGAAAACAAGACAAACTCTTGCGGTAGGAGATAATGACGCCAATGTCTCAAGGATTGCACTACCGTGTAGAACTCTTTATCATAGGTGGAGTACTTCTGTTTTGCTTCATTTAGTTTCTCACTGAAATAAGCTACTGGGTGGCCCTCCTGGCTCAACACCCCACCTATACCAACACCAGACTCATCACACGCCACCTCAAAGACTTTAGAAAAGTCAAGTGAATGCATGACAGGAGCTTCTACCATTTTGCCCTTAATTTCTTTAAAAGCCTTAACTGCAGCTTTAGACCACACGAACTCTCTCTTTTTTATGCATTCAGTAATGGGAGTCATGATCGTGCTAAATCCTCTAATGAACCGACGATAAAAAGTTCCTAAGCCGTGAAAGCTTCACACCTCATGAATGTTCCTCAGTCCAAGCCACTCAACTATGGTCCTGACCTTTTCAGGGTCTGCGCACATTCCTTCTGAAGACACTATAAATCCTAAGAACACGACTTGACTAGACATGAGCACACATTTCTTAAGATTAGCGTACAACTTTTCATTCATAAGGACGCTACAGACCTACTTCAGATGTTCAAGGTGTGATTCCTTAGTGGTACTGTAAATAAGAATGTCATCAAAGTACACCACTAGGAATTTTTCCATGAACGGCCTCAAGACTTGTGTCATCACCCGCAGAAAAGTACTGGGCGCATTAGTCAAGCCGAAGGGCATGACCATCCATTCTTACAACCCACCTTTGGTTTTGAACGCCATTTTCCACTCATCTCCTGAGTGTATGCGGATTTGGTGATATCCACTCTTGAGATCAATTTTGGAGAATATGGTGGACCTCACTATCATGTCAAGCATATCATCAAGTCTAGGTATGGGAAACCTATACTTGACAGTAATTTTGTTTATGGCGCGGCTGTCGACACACATGCACCACATGCCGTCTTTCTTTGATGTCAACAATGCTGGCACGGCACACGGGCTCATACTCTCTTGGATAAAACCCTTTTGCAGAAGCTCATCAATTTGCCTTTTTAACTCTGCATGTTCTGCAGGGTTCACCCTATAGTGAGGAAGGTTCGGTAGAGTCGACCCTAAGACGAGATCAATGGCATGCTGAATGTCCCTCATAGGTGGTAACTCGTTCAGTAAATCTTCAAGAAACACATCATTGTATTCCTTTAGAACCGACGTTACCTCATGGGGTAATTCTGATGGAACCTCGGGTGTAATCTCTCTTGCCACAAGGGCATACACCATGGAATCTTCCTTAGTCTCTTTCTCAAGTCTCTTTCTCGAACTCTCTTGCATTGATTATGTGAAGAGATTTAGGATTGGATTTCCTCACTTCATTAGGCTCACTCACCTTCTCATCATTTTTCTTCCCTAGTGTGCTTTCAGGTGGCATAGGATTAAGTTTGATCTTTTTTATCGTTACGCATGAAGGTACACGCATTCGAACGGCCAAAGATCGTGACGTCATTATCGAATAGCCACAGCCTACCTAGGATAATATGTCCAACATCCATAGGTATCACATCACACCATAGGGACTCCTTGTATGACCCAAACTCGATAGGAACTAAGCACTGATGGGTGACTGGAAGGGATGTTTTGTCAACCCAAGAAACTTTGTATGGGTCAGGATGAAGTGTAGATTTCAACTTCAGACGATCTAAAGTGTTAGCAAAAATCACATTCTGACAACTTCCACTGTCCACTATCACCTTACAATTTCTCTCCACACTTGGCAAGAGTATAAAAGATAATATTTCGATGCCAATCAACACTACTCCTAAACTGAGATAGCACACGCCTGACTACTACAAGCGTTGCTTCATCGCCTAATTCGTCTTCATCAGTAAGACCTCCTTCAGGGTGATATTCTTCTACCTCATAATCACCCTGGTCATCAAAACCCTCGTGGGACTCGCCTACAACTAAGGCTTTTCCACGGTTCTTCGTGGGACACTGATTGGACATGTGACCGAGATTCCCACATTCACAACACCTCACTTGGCTACCCCCACTAGGATTGGCACCAAGAACCCCTTTGCCCTTGTCCTCCCTAGGCCTAGGCGGAACAGTCACCTGCGCTCTAGGTTGACTACCAACGTTAGGTCTAGTTCCCTGAGAACCAAATCTAGCATTAAAGTCTCGGGACTCAAAACGTCTAATGACAGGAGCTTTCAGGTATTGCTCTAGTTCCTACATAACTTGATATGCTTCATCCAAGTCCGTTAAGGGTCGAGTCATAAGCTTGCGCTGAAGATCCGCTCGAAGGCCCGTCTTGAAACGCGAGAGCGTTACTAAAGGGTCCTCATGGATATCACATCGCATCATAAATTCCTCAAATTTGGCGATGTAGTCAGCGACGAATGTTGACCCTTGGCGTAAGGATTGCCACTGGTCAAGGAGCTTTTGTCGATATGAGAGGAAAATATTTCTCAGTTCAATTTCTCTTTCATCTCGTACCAATCTGTGATAGGGCTCTACCAATTCTTTCTACCTTTCGCTCAGTGTTGGTCCAAAACAACTTGGCCTGGCCCACAAGTTTCATCTTTGCAAACCGCATTTAACGGTTTTCTGACATGCCATACCACTCAAAGTAGTGATCCATGTCAGTGACCCAGTCAAGGAATGCCTTGGGATCCAAACGCCCATCAAAACTTGAGGCCTCCACTCTCATATTCTTTATCACACGTTCATCTAGATCGTAATGGTCTTGATGATCATGTGTGGCTTGTGCATCTCGCACAACACCACGACCGGTACCATGATCTCTACTACTATTGTCTCCACATGTGGGAGTGCGTTCTTCAATGATCCCTCCCACTTTGGAGTGCGCATCATCCCCAACATCGGGGTTCTCCCTTTGGGATACTTCTAACTGCTCAACCTTAGTCATGGTGGTGGTGAGTTGGTTATTTAGGCGAGCGAACTCACGCTTTTTGACTCGTTTCTAGAGCGGTTATCTTTTGTATCAATTGAGCCAATTGCTCAGATAACTGCTCGTTATTCATGGTGGGTTGAAGTCCAAAGCCTCTACCTCTTCTCGTGGGCATACAAGTAAAACTCAAACCAAACTCTACCCAACTTGACCACTATGGATATGCAACTCTCAAGAAGAATGCGATGAATGTAAACTATGATGAACTGGCAATTAATGAATTAAAACAGAGAACTACTCAAATCTGGAAATTTTCCAAATTAGGAAACTTTCTAAAATTGGAAAGTTTCCAAAATTGAAAATTTTCTAAATCTGGAACTTTCCTAAAACTGACTTAAAAATCAAAACCCTAATTTGATAACTCGATCTAGACAAAACCATGAAAGCCTATTCTCTGATACCAAATTTGATGGAGGATGCCCTGATTATGATGCATGCTCATGAACATAATCAAACAGCGGAAAATAAAAGAAATAAATAATCTTAAATTCAGAATCACTCATCATAAATTAAGAAAATTCACAAGGAGCTTGCAATGAATCGGGCCAACCGTCACAACCACGAAGTTTGAGTTTCAAGCATAGCTTGGGTTGGATCCGGCGAGGGATAGGACCTCCCGATCTTGCATGGCCATACCCAATCGATCAATGAAGATCACTAGTCCGAAGAATCAGGAAGTTCTCGGATTAGGGATTTGAGAATTTGAAGACTTAGGGTTTAGATCGATTCTCAAGTTTGATCGAAGAAGGATTAGCAAAACTAGAACTAGAAAGAAGAAAGATAATTACGTTAAAGAATTTGGAGGGGCATAAGAAGAAGTTAGAAGAATAAGATCAAGGAAAGAGAAGAAGCACCATGAGAGACAGGAGGGAGAGGCCACCAAAGAAGTTTGCTTTTTCATTAATAATCAATTAATTCAAGTTTAGGGCTTAGCCCACTTAAATAAGCAAGAAGAAACGTATAAAAAGACTAAACTACCCTTAAAAGGTCGTAAAATAAAAATAAAAAAATTTGGATTCGCACGGTGGTCGGGCGCCCGATGACCATTTGGTCGGGCGCCCGATAGAAGCCAAAAACATCCAGAGAATTTGAACGAAATTTTCAGCAATTTCAGGCGCCTGGTAATTGGAGGTCGGGTGCCCAACGACCTTCAGTCAGATGTCTTCCATCCTACATGCGTAGGGTCTTTAGCTCCTCTCTTCAGCTCCTCAATGATCGCCTAACCACAAGGACGACACTTGTGGTTTGCGCTTTCTTCACTAGTACACTTTGAATGACCTTGTGTCCGCATCAATAATCATATAGGGGGATTCAAGTAATGCAATTGGTTGGACAAAATCTTAGGCACTTTCCTTGGAGTGTGGCCAATCTCATTTAGGCCTCTGACTTAAGATCATGCATTTCGGTGTCTTTCACCCCATGAAACGTTCATCTAATTTTGAGACGGATCAGCTAGCTATGGAGGGAGTTATCACTTATCAGAGATGGGATTCTGATTTTGAACAAGAACTAAAGAGCTCTGGTGTTCATGTATTGGGGTCGTTTCCACTGGTCTAGCCTCTCTTTCTTGTATCAGCAGTCTTTGAGTCGTTTTGCAGGTGTAATTGTACTTTATTTTTAGTAATAAAATTCCTTTATTGATTAAAAAGGAAAAAAGAAAACCAAACCTATTGGAAACAATAAGCTCTTTCCCAGAAAATGACAGAGAACATGGTGATGCAAGCGTGTTGCCAGGCCCCACTAGAAGTTGTAGGGCACCAAAATAGTTCAAAGTCTCTTTGAAATCATTGTATGAAAGGTGGCCCTAAAAGAGAAGAAAAACCTCGAGTGATACTGGAGGGGTTTCCCAACACAAAGTGAATCCCTAATGACACATTTGGTAAAAAAATCAGATCTCTTGCTAAACTATGATTTGTGTAATAGAATAGATATTGGACAAACCATCAGCCATCTCTTGCTCAGCTTTGATTTGTGTGATCACGATAGGTACATTCATACTTATTCAATCCTTGTTGTTCATGCAGGATTGAGAAGAAAATTTTGAATGACTACCTCCCTGAGAAAACAATTCAAGCATCCCAGCAAAATACCATGCAAGTAGAGAGTAGTCATCACATTCTTCTGCCTTTCTCCTTTCCATCAGTCGAAGGCTCGAGAGCTATACATGTTGGGTCAGGGCCGTCAGCCTCTCAGTTCTTGCATCTTATTCTTGAGGTGCTTTTCGCAGCTCAAGTGAGTTTCCTCCTAGTTACCTTTAAGAAAGTTCGGCAGGTTCAGGGCACAGCATGTCAAGTAATTGTTTGATTCCAGGAGACGAGATGAAAAATGTAGAGATGTGACTAACACTATCATTATTAATAATATAAGAGAAGCGATGGTACTCCGCATGGCTACTCAATATACATGTACATGACTTATATATCTCTACAAAAAAAAAAAAAAAAAAAATACTTTGGCAAGATGGCCTGGCTAAAAATTTGAGGGTATCCTTATCTGTATGATTCATTTTCTTCGTCTTATTCTGAGATTCTCTAAAGCATTAGCAGGGTGCAGGAGCCTTTGAGCTATGATGGATATGGGGAATGGAAAATGGGTAATAAATTTGTATGCCTCAACACCACTATCTTTTTAATTCAAACAGTGATAAAATTTTGTTTCTTTTTTTTCTTTTTTTCTTTTTTTGGCTGTAGATTTACATGTTGAGATTCATAGTTGGATGTCCAACATGTAGGATTTTGAATCAAGGTTTGGATTGAAAAAGACAGGAATAAATGATGAAAATGACTCAACAATTGACTTCACTGCAGGGATAGAATTAGGGAAATTGTGAGAAACATAGGTTTGGAACAGGAAAAAAAAAAACAAAACAAGTGGAAATAAAGTAAAAGGCACACCTGAAAATGAACATTATGTTGTGGCACAACATTCTTCTTGTGCAGCACAACCACAGGCCTCCCAACAATATCTAAATGGTAGTACTTTATCTGCAATGAACTGCAAGCACTGTTAAAAGAATGCAACAATTTCTATAACTACAATGATCGATAGAGACAATGCAAGAGCTGAACAGTTCAGCAGGAAATAGCATGAATGTTGAATAAAAGTATGGTAATTGCTCTGGACCTCCTCCCATTGTTTTGTAGGAAATGGAGCAGAAACAGAAATATCTTTCGACCCTTCAGGCAACACAACCTGCAATTGGGCAGAGCAATGTCAAGTCCATAAATAACAAAACTGACACCCAAAAAAGTGTAATAAAACCTTCTGCTCTGAAGAAGTAATCAGAAGAATCCTTCTTCACAGACATCTGAACAGAAAAGAAAAGAAAAGGGTTTTCCATTGTGTGGACCATTTGCATTGTTTGGATAGAAAAGGAAAATAGTGAGATCGGAAATAACAACCATAGTTTCCATAGTTTCTCACACACAAGATTCAACATGACCATTGAGAGAGGATATGGGATTTCCATTTGCTATCCAAAAGAGAACCCCAAAAATGGAATCCATGGGAAGCCATCATTGGATAGCCATTACACTTTCCTTTTCTTTTCTTTCACACAATCCAAACAGGCCCTAAAGCATATTAAGCTCTACAGCACTAAATCACCAACATATCTCAAACATATCTGTAAGGGAAAGGGGAAAGTTATATAAACTTCTTTACAGAACACATTGGATATGACTATATGGACATTGATGCAAAAGAATGGTGACAGAGAAAGAGCTGAAAGTTACCAAACATGTATTACATGGATATTATCACAGAATATATCTTCTGAGTTATAAAAGAGAAAAATGGAAGCCAAGAAGAGAAATGTCCTTTACATCACGACATTAAGGCTCATATAAATGCATCACAAGTGAGAAAGGGCTTTCATATCGGCGGTGAGTGAGTCCCCCAAACCCCATATGTAGTGCAAAACAGTTCAAGCAAACCATTCAATGAATTTAGGATACTTGTCTGTTAATTTTTCTGAGGACATATCTAACACTGACCAAGTAAGTGTACAAATTACCTGAAGTAACTACAACTTTCTCTTGAGTCGAACAAGAAAAGGTGCAGGTTGTTGCTCGACAGTATGTCCCTCCCTCCCTCAGATGGGGACCATGATTCTCACTTCTAACAAATGGAGGCCATGATTCATTAATAGAGATCATTGGTCTGTTGAGTCATGCTACCAATAAAGCATGCCCCACAACTATCCAGATTGAGATCTCGGTATCACCATTGCTCCTCCATCGTAGCAGAATCACTGTCAAGATTACTGCAGAAGGCGACCTCAGCTGAGCTTATTTGTGGTATGTCCGCAAGCAACAACAATGCCAGGGTGACCCACTGGCCCATGTGCACTATGCCGATGATATTTTGTTGTTTTGAAGATGGTTTGACATGGGAGGCTCGTAATTTCAGGGATATTCTTCTATTTTTCGGAGTGGTCTCGGGTCTGAAGGTGAACCTTGCAACAAGCAACAACATGGGTACCAGTCTGAAAAGTGGGGCTGTGTCATTGATTGTGCAGGAAATAGGATGTGGGGTGGTTGCCCTTCCTCCGAAACACCTTGGTATTCAAAGGTGGAGTTGGATCAGAAATCTAGGATGTGGTGATTGAGAAATATAGCAGAAAGTTGGCAATTGGAAAAGTAAATTTAATTCCTTGAGAGGGAGAATCACCCTTATTAAATACGTTCTTGCTTCCTTGCCGGTTTATCTGCTGGCAATTCCCTGATGTCCGATTAAGGTCACTGCAAGAATCAAAGCCATCCAGAAGCAGTTCATGCAGAATGACCGGGGTGGATCCAATAAGTATCACTTGGTTGCACGGGAAGAGGTATGCAAGCCTATTAGATTTGTTGGTCTTGGTCTCAAAAGTAAAAAAGGATGATATCTGGCAATGCTGCGAAAGTGGTGGTGGAGGTTTGGTAACAGTCTTTTCTGCTGAGGGTTCTTGCAGCTAAGTATTGGGGGAAGCAGAAAACAGGTGGGAATATGGGATGGAAATGCCAGGTCTAGTAGAATCCCCCCCCAATTTGGAGGTATATTGTGATTGTCTGTTTTCTTTACCGATCATATTTCTGCTTCAGAGTTGGTACCAGAGAGAGTGAAGTTTCTCAGACATCCCGTTAGTAGTACGTGATAGCTGTAAACAGAGCGATGGCTGAACAGTGCTTTTAACGGTTGGGTGACAAGATATTTGACTATTTGGTGTCCTTCCTTCCACTGGAATCAAAGGGAAGAAGAAATATTGATTACCAAGCCTCACCCAGATGATCTGATCATCTGAAAGCAGTCTATATTTCTGGCTCAGATAGGCCGGTTTGGCGTCTAGAATATGACAGGAGCATGGTATGCCAAAACAGTTACATAACGGCTGTTACGTAACAGTAACGGTGGTAACCGGTGTGTTACAGAGCCGAAACGGCCATTACAGAAAAAATGACCCATAATGGCATTGGCCCCATACCGGTCCCAAAACAGTTTTTTTTTCTTTTTTTTAGGCCGTAACAGCCATTATGCAGTCCATAACAGCTGTTACGGCCTGTACGCAACAGTAATGGTGGTGGCCATGGTGGCCACCTGCTATGGAACACCTTGGAAAGGAGATTCATAGTTAAATATCTGGTCCATTCACTGTCTGGTGGTGACCCAAACAGATCTTTGGCCTTCTCAAAGATCTTGTTGGCAGCAGTTCCTTTGAAGGTTAGAGCCTGTGTGAGCGGCTTAACAAGATCCTGACCAAAGATCCCCTCAAGAACAGAAGATTTTGATTCCTAATAGATGTTCCTTATGTTATCCCAATGAAGAGTCAATAACCATTTGCTACTTTATTGTGATTATGCAAGGGAAATCTGATCAGCTGTGCTAAAGTTGTAATGGTGTGGTGCTCCCTGGAGTAGTGCTGGAATCTATTGGATGCTGGTGTGCAGTGGCTTGGAGTTCCATTGGGCACATTCTCTGGAGCATTGTGGCTCATGCCTCTCTTGTGGTTGATATGAATCAAAAGCAATAAAAGGATATTTACTGGTAAAGCTTCCTCAAACACTGGTGAAGGTGTTTAACTTTAATCTCCTTGCAGTTTGGGCAAAGACAGACCCTAGATTCAGAGGACTCTCCTATACGATGCTGAAATCTACCTGACTGAAGTTATACAGCGTCACTAGAAAAAATTGAAGGCTACTGTCTCTTGGAAAGCTCCCCCAGCTTGGGTTCTTCATGGTGAACTTTGATGGGAGCATGTTGGGTAACCCTGGGCTTTCTGGCATTTGTGGTATAGTTTGGACAGCAGCAGTGTTGTTCAAGTCAAGTCATGGGCTCTATCAGCATCACCAACTCCAATTTTGCAGAGGCAGCCGTGCTATTACAAGCTGTTAAAGTAATCCCAGCTATTACAAGCCATTGATGAGGCTTCTCAGGGTAATCCCAGTGTTTTGGGCTTGATGCATTCCTACAGAGATTATTCCATATTTATCGCTGAGTTGTGGGCCTTGGTGGATGGTATTCAGTATTGTTTGCATTTGCACATTCATCCCACTTTCATTAAATGTGGGTCCTTGGTTCTGGTTGATATGATCAAATGGGTGCTTGATGTTCTAGAAGGCATGGCATTGGTGGGTGGGATTACGGCATTTGTTGTCCAATAGACGTGTCTTGATTGTCCATTCTTTCAAGAAGGCTAATAAGGTGGCAGATGATTTAGCCAATGGGATTACGGCATTTGTTATCCAGTAGGCATGTCTCTTATGATGCTTTTTTACTAATAAACTCTGTTTAGCAGTAGCACCATCCACTTTCAGTTGAAAAAAAAAAAGGATTAGCCAAACCATATAGAAAATCTAAATTCAAGCACAAATGCAAGTTTTATATATATGGAAGTTTCAAAGTGCATGGGAGAAATAGGTTTATTTTGTTTGACAAAGTTGTTGAACAAGATTCTAAGATTGGATTGAAGAAGATGTCAGATAAAGGAGAAGTACTGTGGTACATAATTAAGAATAAAGGAAACATAGAGAATGGCACCAACTACTGTGGGATTTAACTTATGAGTCATACTATGAAACTTTGAGAGGAAGGGAGTGAGCGAAGATTAAGGCATGAGGCGAATTTATCACAAATCAATTTGGATTTATGCCAAGAAGATCAACCCTTGAGGTTACTTTCCTACTTGGACAATTGAAGAAGAAAAATGGGGAGAGGTCCACATGATCTTTATTAACTTGGAGAAAGCATATGATAGGGTTCCTAAAGAGATAATCTTTATTAATTTGGAGAAAGCATATGATAGGGTCCCTAAAGAGATAATTTGGTGGCCGTTGGGCAAGAATGAAGTCTCAAGAGGATATTGACACGATCGATGATATGTACGAAGGAGTGGTGACAAATACAAGGACCATTAGTGGAGAGACAAGTGACTTTCCAATTATTATAGGCTTACACAAGAGGTTGGCATTGAACCTGCATCTCCTTTGCATTGGTTATAAGAAGAGGTCCCTTGGTGTATGTTATTTGCAAATAACTTGTTTTGATTAACGAGACAAGCGAGGTTGTAAACAGAAAGCTGGAATTATGGAGGGACTTTTGAGAATCTTAAGGTTTTAAAATCAGTCGGACTAAAAGAGTATATGAAAATGCAATTTTAGGAGGAATAGAATTAGAAATGAACACATTCAAAAGAACTTAGGAGAAGCACCAATTGGTAATAAGATGAGGGACAATAGAATAGACTAAGATGGTTTGGTCATGGGCAACAGAGACAGAACCAAGCCGATTAAAGGTGCGTTGGTACGAGCTAAAGGCTCTAAAAGGGCAAGGGGAAGGTCAAAAAGGATGTGGACAGAGGTAGTAAGATAATATTTGATGACCTACGGCCTAACTGAAGGTATGGCCCTTAATAGAGTGGAATGCCGAAACAGGATTCATGGAATTAGTTAAATCCCCAATTAATTGGGATAAGGCTTAGATGATGATGATGATATTGATGCAGACATCAGTGGTGCACCCTTTAGAGTGTACCAGAGGAGGCTGTTAGTGCACTTTTCTATGGCATACTAGTGCACCTTGTTTGTCAATCACTTAGTGAGTCTAGTGTCGGTTGAGCTTAATGAAGACGAAGACCGAAGACACAAGACAGACTAGTTGCATTAAGGAAGAAGAAACAAGCAAAAGAGATGTCTTGGTGTACCTTAACCTTGAACCTACCCAAAACCATAACCTCTAGATGACCGTGACTATTAGGATACTCTTAGTCATTTTAGATTTGCCCTAGGTGTCCCACAAGATCACCTAAAAGATGGCCAAGAGGTTGCATGAACTGCTGCAAAACACAACTAACAAAATGCAGTTTTTCATGGCAACCGGTCGCCCAATCGGTCGGCAGGAGGCCCAAAGTGGACAGCAAGCTTCATTGGTAAAAGACCTGTCTGGGCTTAATACGACCGGTCAGCGACCTGTCAATTTGAGACAACGAGTTTATAATGTCCTGGCCAGTTAATTCGAGGACCCCCTCCAACCGTTCGGTCGACCGGTCGAAGAGAGCCGTTTTATAGCCGTTGGGGCTTTGTGTATTTAAAGGCTTGGCTCGTTTTTAGGGGTAAGGAGAGGGATTTTGAGAGGATTGAAACCACCATTGTTGGAGATCATCAAAGGCTCAATCTCTAACCATTGCAAGGCATCTTCCTTGTGATTTCACACAAGAATGGAGCATTCCAAGCTCATGTAGAAGATAACCTTCAACCCCTCTTGATCTCTAGAGTTTGGATCTTCCTTGATAGTCATAACCTTATCCAAAGCTCTAAGATGACATCGTTGTAGGTGAGCAACTCTAGTCAACCCATTCTTATTAGTTGTAGAGTTCTCAAACCTACACTCCTATCACCTTGGGCATCACGAGCAAGGTGATTGATCAAGTGTAGCTGAGGCATTGGCGACGCAGTGACAACATGATTGGGGGAGCAAGGGAAGCTGATTGAAGCACGGGAGAATGGAGATCAAGCAACCCAAACCGGCGCTGAACAAGAGGCTCATCCAATAAGTAAGGTTGTCTTTGTTGAGAGTCCATCCACTCAATTCTCTGTGGGATTTGAGTGTAGAGTTTGTTTGTCAAACTCAAACTAGGGTCGTTTGTCGATCCTTGGCTTGTTTGTTAAGCCTAAAACTCTAGGGACGGTGGCCGTTCCATGGCTTGTTTGTCGGCCTAAAGACTAGGGGCTGTTTGACACTCCTTAGATCGTTTGTCGGGCCTAAATAAAGTCTCCAAGGGAGAGCCTCCGACACAGGAGTAAATGTGCGTTTGGGTTGAGAGTTAGCCTTGTCCAAAACTCTGTTTATAGTTGAGAGGTGAACCGGCAAAACCTTTGTGTAAAGGTTGAGAGGTGAACCTCATTTAAAACCTTCGATAGTGAATGCCGGTATGCTCAATGGGGTTGAGTACTTGAACCGGGAGTGGAGTAGACCCAAAGTCGAACCACTATACATGCTTGTGTTTGTGATTGTACTGAGCACATTGATATCTTAGCATTGTATGTTTAATTGTTTAATTATGAATGCTTGATAGGAATGTATGCTAGGCACTAGATAGGCACATCCACACATAAGATGTACTTTCACTAGTAGTGTAGACTTGTGCTCATTAATCCATTCTTATAAGTCTACATAGGTTGCATGGATTAGGAGCTTGACTTATTTAATCATTTGATTATCTATGCATGATTAGGCTAGGTTGTTTAATTGCTAATTATATGCTAACCTTGTGATTGGACCCACTTAGGCTTGGAAGCTGAAGTGTTCTTGCTTGCTTAGTTTAATTTGATAAAATTATTAAGTAGGCGAAAAGATTTCAAAAGGTCCTAACCCCCCCAATAGGACTTAGCCATAATACTTGTTGCTCTTTAAGCTTCCGTACATACGAAAGTGTCATGTTAGACTACCGACGTAATTTCAATTGGAATCATAGAGGGTTGCTCTTCAAGGACTTAACCGCCTAGAGTAAGATCCGGTACCGGAGCACTAGCATGATGTTTAACCAAGATGGGGGTACCACCAACCATCCACCATTCTTTGACGGGTCCAATTACGCCTTTTGGAGGGTTAGGATGAGGATTTTCTTACAATCTATGGACCGCCCGGTGTGGCTAAGCACACAATGTGGATATGCCTTGCCCACCAAACAAGTGGAGGTTGATGGGAAATACATTGTTATTCCCAAAGAAGATGAAAAATGGAATAACGGTGAGAGAGCTCAATACATAGCAAATGCCAAAGCTCTAAATGTGATTTGCTGTGCAGTTTTCCCGGAAGAATTTCAGCGCATTCACACATGCGCAACCTCTAAAGAAGCGTGAAACATACTTGAGGTTACCCACGAGGGAATTAGCACAGTAAGACGCTCGAAGCTTCAGCTCTTAACCACCAAATTTGAAAATATTAAAATGGAAGAGTCTGAAACTTTTATGGAGTTTTATGCGCAACTGTCTGATATTTGTAACTCCACGTTTGCCTTGGGAAAACGGGTTTCGGAAAGACATATATGTAGAAAAAATACTTAAGTCCTTCCCGGAGAGATTTAACACCAAAGTAAGTAGCCTCAGAGGAGTGTAGAGACATAAATAACATGAAAATAGAGGAACTCATAGGTTCTCTACAAACTCATGAACTACACTTCAAGGCCCCCTCTAGAAAGAAAAGCATCGCTTTGAAAACTTCCCACAAACACTCCCATAAGAAAATTAAGAGTGAGTTGCAGGAAGATAGTGATGATGATGAAGATGATGAAGATGAGATTAACAGAAAATTTAGAAGATTCCTCAAATTTGATAGAGGGAGTGGCCGTGACAAGAAGAATAAGAAAGATGAAAAATATAAAGGGAAATCATCCAAACCCAAATCTATCCGTTGTTACGGTTGCGGTCATCGTGGCCATATTGCCCCGGAATGTCCGAAATGGCCTAAACCGAAAGGTAAAAAGGCAATGGCTGCCACTTGGGATGATACGGAAGAGTCCGAATCCAAATCTAGTGACTCCACAAGTGATGGAAGCCAAAATATAGTGAGAGCTCTCATGGCTTCCACCACTACCTCTCTTCCCCCTAATCTAAGAGAGGATCCCGACCGCTATCCTGTCTAGTAGGAGTACCCAACCCCTCATCTCATGCTACACTTTATGAGGGTGTTGAGGAAATTAGTTACCCTTAGGCTTTTCAACTAAACATAGTTAGTAAGGGTAGCTAGAAAGTGATTTTATAGAAATATCTAAGGATTTGAGCCTCATTTTTGTGTGTACGGGCAAATCAGAGGATTCAAGCCTCATTAGCCCAAATTTGGTAGTTTAGTCTTGCTTTTATTTTATATATTTGTTGTTAGACTATCTCACTGCTTAGATTAGCTAATTATGATAATTTTATGCTTAATTTTATGCTAATCTTTGCTTAGAATTGGTCTTGATATACCATTAGGGGAGGTTGGTTGATTGGGCTGTAAGCCCTTATGCTTTTATTGCAAATGCATATCTTTGACCAATTATACATGATTAACTTGCTTAGATAGTTACATTTTCTTGTTAATCATGTACCATAGCATGCTCCATGTTTTAATGTTTATGCACCCTATACTCTTCTTGTTAGCATATGCTTATTGTTTCAACTGCGACATACTATCTACTCTTATCTTAACCTTAATTGATGTATCATTAAGGGAGAGAGAATAGTTTGTCAATTGCTAACAAAAAGGGGGAGAAAGATCAAGTCCCACCAAAACTAGTTTTGCTATGTTTTGTGATGTAGGGATTGACAGGTTATGGGGGAGCAAACTGAAAAGGAGCTGCTTAGTTAGGCATGTCAAGAGTCATGTATTTATTTCATTATCAATGTAATCTCTTGTTCATAAATTTTGTTTTGGTAGGTTAGGTTTTTGTAAGTAATTGACAAAGGGGTAGATTGTTAGTGCACTTTTCTGTCGCATACTAGTGCACCTTGTTTGTCAATCACTTAGGTCAGTGAGTCTAGTGTCGATTGAGCTTAATGAAGACGAAGACCGAAGACTCAAGACGGACCAGCTACATCAAGGAAGAAGAAACAGGTAAAAGAGATGCCTTGGTGTACCTTAACCTTGAACCTACCCAAAACCATAACCTCTAGATGACCGTGACTATTAGGATACTCTTAGTTATCTTAGATTGGCCCTAGGTGTCCCAAAAGATCACCTAAAAGATGGCTAAGAGGTTGCATGAACTGCTGCAAAACACAACTAACAAAATGGAGTTTTTCATGCCTTAGACCTGTCGCTAGACCGGTCGCCCGATCGGTCGGCAGGAGGCCCAAAGTGGACAGCAAGCTTCATTAGTAAAAGACCTCTCTAGGCTTAATACGACCGGTCGCCCAACCGGTCGGCAACCTGTCAATTTGAGACAACAAGTTTATAATGTCCTGGCCAGTTAATTCGACCGGTCGCCCGACCGGTTGAGGACCCCGGTCCATTTTATAGCCGTTGGGGCTTTTTGTATTTAAAGGCTTGGCTCATTTTTAGGGGGAATGAGAGGGATTTTGAGAGGATTAAAGTCACCATTGTTGGAGATCATCAGAGGCTCAATCTCTAACCATTGCAAGGTATCTTCCTTGTGATTTCACACAAGAATGGAGCATTCCAAGCTCATGTAGAAGTTAACCTTCAACCCCTCTTGATCTCTAGAGTTTGGATCTTCCTTGATAATCATAACCTTATCTAAAGCTCTAAGATGAGATCGTTGTAGGCGAGCAACTCTAGGCAACCCATTCCTATTAGTTGTAGAGTTCTCAAACCTACCCCCCTATCACCTTAGGCATCTCAAAGGCATCACAAGCAAGGTGATTGATCAACTGTAGCTGAGGCATTGGCGACGTAGCGGCAACACGATCGAGGGAACAAGGGAAGCTGATTAAAGCACGGGAGAGCGAAGATCAAGCAACCTGAACCTGCGCTAAACAAAGGGCTCATCTGACAAGTAAGGTTGTCTTTGTTGAGAGTCCATCCACTCAGAGTGTAGCGTTTGTTTGTCAAACTCGAACTAGGGTCGTTTGTCGATCCTTGGCTTATTTGTTAAGCCTAAAACTCTAGGGACGTTAGCCATTCCTTGACTTATTTGTCGGCCTAAAGACTAGGGGTCGTTTGGCACAACTTGACTCGTTTGCAAGGCCTAAACAAAGTCTCCAAGGGGGAGCCTCTGACACGGGAGTGAACGTGCGTTTAGGTTAAGAGTTAGCCTTGTCCAAAACTCTGTTTATGGTTGAGAGGTTAACTGGTAAAACCTCCATGTAAAGGTTGAGAGGTGAACCTCATTTAAAACCTTCGATAGTGAATGCCGGTGTGCTCAATGGGGTTGAGTACTTGAACCGGGAGTGGAGTAGACCCAAAGTCGAACCACTATACATGCTTGTGTTTGTGATTGTATTGAGCACATTGATATCTTAGCATTGTATGTTTAATTGTTTAATTATGAATGCTTGATAGGAATGTATGCTAGGCACTAGATAGGCACATCCACACACAAGATGTACTTGCACTAGTAGTGTAGACTTGAGCTCATTAATCCATTCTCATAAGTCTACATAGGTTGCATAGATTAGGAGCTTGATTTGTTTAATCATTTGATTATCTATGCATGCATAGGCTAGGTTGTTTAATTGCTAATTATATGCTAGCCTTGTGATTGGACCCACATAGGCTTGGAAGCCGAAGTATTCTTGTTTGCTTAGTTTAATTTGATAAAACTATTAAGTAGGCGAAAAGATTTCAAAAGGTCCTAATCCCCCCCCCCACATAGGACTTAGTCATAATACTAGTTGATCTTTAAGCTTCCACACATACGAAGGTGTCGTGTTAGACTACCGACGTAAATTCAAAGGCGATGTCGCAGATCGAATGTTGGAGTAGATGAGCTGATGTGGATGGACGTCGGGCCCATTGGACCCATTTTTTTACGCGTTACGAGTACGCGAGTTGCAGGACCACGCAGAAGCATCATCACAACCAGTGTTTACAGTATCGATAATATCGGCCGATATATCGACCGATATTATCAATATCGTTGCTCGCCGATACATATCGGCTGAGTAATAACAAACAAACTGTCTGATTCCTTGGTATCGCACGATATATCGTGCGATATCGATAATATCGCAGTTTGTATCGATATCGCACGATATATCGGCAAGATATCAGGCTTTTTCCTTCACGCGATTCCAGATATCGTCGATACCTGGACGATATCGTCCAGGTATCGGTCAGAAACGCCGGAATGTTTTTAAACTTGTTTTTTTTTTTTTGGAGAAAAAACTTGGGGAGGCCTATTTTTTCTCAATTTTCTCTTATTTTACTATATCGGTCAGACGCACAAGAGTCCCCCATTTTGTAGAAAAAAATGATTTTTTGTTCGATTTTCTTCTAGTTTCTCCTTCCTAAAAAAAAAAACCGTTGGGCTTTCGGGCGCTCCGCCCCGACCCGCGGGTAGGGGCGCGCCGCCCCCTGCACCCCCGGCGAGCTGACCGCGCAGCTCGACCCGCGTTCCGACTCTACGTAGGGGTCATAGTTTGTTGAGTCTAATTGGCTATTTTCTAGATTTTATTGAGTCCTCATACAGATCTAGGCCATATTGGATAGCTTGCATTGTGTTAAACCCGGATAGTCAAAACTGCATTTGGAGGATACTCATTCAGTTGCATCATCCACAGGTATATTTCTCAATTCTCTTGCTTGTTTTACTTTGTCAATGCATTAGTTGTGTTTACATTAATGTCTTGTTACATTTGTATATCTTATAGAATCAATTTAAACAATAGTTGCATCAGTTCAATCAGATAGCGCATAGCTTAGGATCCTTTTACAAAGGAACTCCATTATGTGGACTTTTTTTTTTTACATATTATGATTTAAATGTGTGTATTGAGGTCCATTTTAACAATCCCTGAAGTTTCATTGAAAAATTCAATCAATTTCCCCATGTTTCCCAAAAAGTGCGATACATTCCGCGATACAACCGATATTTCCCACCAATACGCAATATGTATCTATATCCCAAGGGTGCGAAACGTAACGCGAAACCGATACTGCGAACACTGATCACAACAAGGTCGTGGAGCGGATTTACTTTTAGGCATTTTTCTGTTAATTTTCTTGTTTTTAGGCATTTTATCTTATTTTTTAGTTTTCAGGCACTTTAGTGCACTTTTTATTTTCGTGGCTTATATATACTATAAGAAACCCTATTTCGAATTATTGAATAAACAAATAAATAATAAGTGCTTTCTTCTTTTATTTTAAGATACTAGAGTTTCAGGATTGCCCCTCGAGTGTTGATGATTCCACCTCGGATTCAAGTTTCTTTCTTAAATCTTCAAAGTGCGTGGAAAGGCTACTTGTGCTTCTCTCATCTAGAGCCCATCTTTCTTTTCAACCCTTTCCTTATTCCCCATATCTCCCCTTTGATATGAACGGTAGAAGAGGGATAGCTAGTCTAGAGAAACGGATTCAAACATGATTGTGGCTGGTCTATGCTAGATTTAAGGATATCCTTATATCCCTAGGTCCTCCCTTTTTACTCGTTTATGTGCGCTTATGCTATGGGGCATGATCCTGACGGGCTAATTTCATCTTGTTGTTGAAGTTTGTTTAAATTCCTTTGATTGAAAGTAGTTAGTTAATTAACTTTATTACTTGAATCTCTTCTACCTGATAATCTGTGCATTCAGAGTTAGGTCATCGCATGCCCCTGCATCAATTTTGGTATCAGAGCAGAGGTTCTAGTGTAGGTCAGTTTACCCAAAATTCCCCTTTGTGGTGAAATTTTTCAAAAGAACCCGATATTCCAAATCGTAAAAATCATAGAGCTTTCAGGCGCTCCGACTCTGCGTAGGGGGTCATAGTTTGTTGAGTCTAGTTAGCCATTTTCTAGATTTTGTTGAGTCCTCATATAGATCTAGGCCATATAGGATAGTTTGAATTGCATTGAACTAGGATAGTCAAAACTGCATTTAGATTTTCACCTTTTACACCTTGCGCACCTAGATCTAGGGCCCTTTCACATTTCACTCCTGGTGTATGCCCACGCGCACTGGTCGTGGGTTTGGTCTCCATCATACCATGGACTCTAATCAATTTACCAAAGCTATGGAGGGTCTAACTAAGAGAATGAATCAACAGTTTCGATCCTTGAGGGATGAGATCGCGCAACAGTTTGCGCATCAAGATGATAGGTTCACACGTTTAGAAGAGAGGGTTACACGCTTAGAGGCTGGCATGCAGGCCACCACTTCAGATGGTCCCCAGGCGACCCTCGACACTGGGGTTGTCGATCAGTCCCAAGCAGTGTTGTAATGTACTATCGCATATTCGCATATATGCACAAAAATCGCATATGCGACCATGGCATATGCAATTTTAGCATATATGCGATCGCATATTTAAATATTGGATAATATTGGATCGCATATGTGATGTATGCGATCACATACTGCATATGCGATCGCATAGTGGCCAACGGTCAGAAATCTGACCGTTTTCTAACCGTTGGCACTTTTTTTTTTTTTTTTTTGCAAAAGTACCACTTTTTCTCTATAAATAAGGCTCCTAACTCACCTATTTCACTCATTCTCATCCTAAACTCTCACCCCAAACTCTCTTACTCTCTTCTTCTCTTACAAGTTCCAACTTCCAACTTCCAAGTGGTCTCCTAAATCAAGATTCAAGTATCAAAATTACATCATTCAAGCACTTTTTCAAGTTTCACTTTCAACTTTCAAGATTCAAGGAAGATTCATTCAAGTTCAAGACTTCAAGTGTTGAACATTCAAGCACTCTCTCTCTCTCATACATTCTTCATTTCTTCGGCTTCTAATCTTTCTTTCCAAGGAAGATTCAAGGAATCAAGAATCCAAAATTCAAGTTCAATCAATCTTTCTAATCTTGCTCTCTTACATAGTTACATACTAGTACTACAAATATTTTACATTTTTTCCCCATCTTTTTCTTACATTTTGTTTCAAGTGTGTAGGCCACAATCTACAACAACTACAAGCCTACCTACCTACCAAGACTCAAGACTCAAGATTCAAGAATCAATATTGCAGAAGAAGAGTGAAGAAGTCTACTCTCAAGTCTCAAGTCTCTCAACTCTCAAGTGACAAGTCTTAAGTCTCTCTCTTTTTTTTTTCTCTTTTTTTTTGTTCTCCTCTCCTAAAAGTGTATGTGGTGTAACCGTGTATTCTCTCTCTCTTTAGTCTTTCCCTCCTTATCTCTACTCTCTAGTCTTTACATTCTATCTCTCTTTCTAAATTATATTTTTCTCTCACTTTCTTCTCTTCTACAAGAGTGCTAGTGTAGTGTAGTGGGGTGTATGTGTGTGTGTGTGCCTAGTGGAAGCGTCAAGTGTGTAAGTATAGCTCTCTCTCTCTCTCTCTCTCTCTCTCTCTCTCTCTCTCTCTCTCTCTCATTTTATTTACAAATTACAAGTTACATTACATAATCATGTCCTCTTCCCATTCTTCCTCTTTGAAACCCAAGTCGAATGACCCGGGTTAGAAGTATGGACACTATCGTAGTACTTTGAATAAAACTCACATAGTATGTGAGTTATGGGTATGTGGGCTCCGGTGGTATTGCTCGACACGAGCAACACATTGCACATACACCGGGGTCAAATGCAAGAGCATGTGACAAAATTACTCCAAAAATCCGAAAGGAGACCATAGAGTATATGGATAAACAATCGAGAAAAAAATGCGATAGTACCCTACATGAAGAAGAATATATGGAACAAGATACATATAAAGATATAAACATATATGAAGCTAGCCCTACCCCCGCATCGTCGACGGGCCAGTCTAGACCACCACCACCGGCCTCAAAAAGAGCTCGTGCGCATGGGCCCATGGATAGATGGTGTAGACCACACCCCGAGGATGTGATAGACCAAAGAGGTAAGGGCAAAGGGCCGGCTCAAACAACTTTAGAAAACCGGTATAAACAAAAAAATAGGAAAACCACTATTCAATATATTGCTAAGTGGTTTTATCAAACCGGTGTAGCTTTCAACGTAGTAAAATCGAAAAGTTTCAAAGTTATGGTCAAGGCAATAGGTCAATTTGGACCTGGGCTTAAACCTCCTTCATATCATGAAATGAGGGAGACGTGCCTCAAAGCCGAAGTTGAGCATACACGATCCTTTATAACCGAATATAAGGAATCGTGGAAAACTTATGGGTGTTCACTCATGGCCGATGGATGGGCCGATGGATGGGCCGATGGATCCGGTCGGTCTCTCATTAACTTTCTAGTGAATTGTCCAACTAGAACAATGTTTTCGAAGTCTGTGGATGCATCGGGCCATTCTCATACTGCAAACTACTTATTTGAATTACTAGATAGTGTAGTTGAGGAAATAGGTGAAGAATACGTTGTTCAGGTAATTACAAACAATGCAGCCTCATATGTAGCCGTCGATCGTCTACTTGTGGAAAAGAGGCGTCGTTTATTTTGGACTCCTTGTGCAGCCCATTGTATTGATCTGATGTTAGAAGATGTAGGTGGGTTATTTTTACAACTGATTGCTAGGGCAAAAAGAATCACGGTCTTTATGTACAATCACGCCTTTCTTCTCAGTCGAATGAGAAAACACATTGAGGGCAACTTGCTACGTCCAGCAGTCACCCGTTTCGCTACAGCTTTCTTAACACTACAAAGATTAAATGTAAAAAATCGAAACTTAGAAGCTTTGTAGTGTCAACCAATTTTACAAGTGGGCCTTGGTCAAAGAAGGCTGAAGGGAAACAAGTTCAACAAACAATCCTTTCACAAAATTTTTAGACACAAGTGGTAAAGGCGCTAGAAGCATCTGAGCCCTTAGTCACTGTGTTGCGACTAGTGGACGGGGAAGAGAAGCCGGCAATGGGTTGCATTTATGATGCAATGGAGATGGAAAAAGTTAAGATCATGGACCATTTTAATTATAGAGACCGTAATTACAAGCCCATTATAGATATTATAGATAAAAGATGGGGCAGCCAAATGTCATCTCCATTGTATTCGGCTGCCTACATCCTTAACCAGACCTATTTTTTCTCCTCCCAACCCAGTTGCAACACTTGAAGTACATATGGTTGGATTTATTGATGTGTTGGAAAGAATGGTTCCAGATAGAGAAAAACAGGACAGGATCTCAGTTTTACTGGACTTTTATACAAAGAGTGATGGTATATTTTCAAGGGATATCATCGTCAGGCATAGAACAATGAAAATGCCCAGTAAGTAGCATGAAAATGTCTCTTACAAATACTTTTTAAATTCTAGTAATCTATAAAGTAAAGTCTAACCTACTTAAAATGTTTTTCTCAGCCGACTGGTGGGCTGCCTATGGAGTGGACCCGAACAGGAAAGAGTCAGCTTTAAAGAAGTTGGGAATGAGAATTCTTGGACTCACTGTGTTCTGCTAGCGGTTGCGAGAGCCACTGGAGCACGTTCGAGGCGGTAAGTTTGGAAAAAATGAACATATTAATGTGTTAATGTTAGTAAATACTAAATAGTAACCTAGTATGTTATTATAGACTTACAGTTTGGGATAATTGTAAAGTTAACGCCGAATGCACTTTCTTTCATGCAGATTCACACCAAGAAAAGAAATCGCCTTGAGCAAAAGAAGCTCAACGACTTGGTCTTTGTCCTATACAATCAAAAATTGCGAGAACGATTCCAAACTAGGAAAGAAAAGCCTGGTTTCTATGACCCTATCTGCTTGGATGAGCTGAAGGCAAAGAACGAGTGGCT
Organism: Liriodendron chinense; assembly: GCA_003013855.2. NCBI lineage: Eukaryota > Viridiplantae > Streptophyta > Magnoliopsida > Magnoliales > Magnoliaceae > Liriodendron > Liriodendron chinense. The sequence continues at coordinate 7,516,125 of ML058433.1, forward strand.
CGTAGAGACAGAGGAGCCGGTCTTTGTTGGCGAGGACTTGACATGGGCGCAAGTTGAAGATGTCGCATATGGATCGATGCCTGGAGAAACTACTGCTCGAAGACAAAGGAGAGGGGGAGCGGGTAGTAACAGTCAGCCTGTGGTAGAAGAGATTGGGAGATTGAAGAGGGAGATGATGATCAAGTTGAAGAATCACCGTTGGATGTTGATAAAGTATTAGTACGTACAGATGATGAAAAAACTGAAAAAGAAGAAGTGTATGTGGAAGGAGATGACTCGGATGACGACGATGATTGTGATGGTGGTGTTGATCAATTGCCACAATGGCAAATAGATCAATGTCTTTAGTCTTTAGTTCACTATTAGTCTATTGTTAGTTTTACTTTTACCTAGACTTGTAAGTTATAAATTATATTTCCATTTTCTTCAATCAATGATAAATAAATAGCTTCTTCATTTTGTCTTAGTTTTTTGTTACTTGACTTCTTTTTTAGAAGTTAGTTTCTTACTAGTTCTTACTTCTTACTTCTTAGTTCTTACTTAGTAGTAGTCTAATAGACTAGTAGAGTAGTAGGATTAGTGGATTACTTATTAACTTATAAGTTATAAACTTATAATTAAACATGTAAAGTATTAGTAACTAACTAGTAACTACTAACTACTGTATAATTATTAATTATTTATTAACTTATTATCTAATAACTTAGGAGTAATGAAAGGTCCCACTATTTTCTTATATTTTTTTTTCATTTTTTCTAATTTTTTTTCTTATTTTTATGATTTTTTATAATTTTTTCAAAAAAAATTTTTAAGAAAAAAAATATGCATTCGCATAAAAAAAATTCAAGCATATGCGATCGCATATGCAATTCAACAACATTGGTCCCAAGTTGTGTGCCATGATCCGCCTAGGGATGGTTTGGGCGCAAGCCAGGCCCACGATGGGGTGCATCCTCAGCCACCCCCATAGATTCGTGATCCCGTTTTCCCCGCCCAGCAAGAGGGCCATGGTGGGGTGCGATACACGCAACCTTAGAGATACCATGAGCAGGAGGACCCTGTTGCTAGGGTCGTGAAGGGCATTAAGGTTGACACTCCCAGTTTTGATGGGAGATTGGACCCCAAAGTTTTTTCCGACTGGCTAGCAGACATGGACCACTTCTTTCAATGGCACGATCTGCCAAATCCACTGCGGGTTGGATTCTCCAAGATGAAGTTGGTGGGCCAAGCAAAACTACATTGGGGAAATGTAGAGCGTCGTCGCGAGCGATCTGGAGAGGGGCCAATTCTCTTTTGGATTGAGATGAAAGAGTTGTTACGAGAGAAATATGTTTCCCTTTCTTACAGGCAGAGGTTATTGGATCAATGGCATACCTTACGCCAAGGATCCACAACGATGACGGAATACATCGCCAAGTTCGATGAATACATGATAAGGTGCGATGTGGATGAGGACCCTGTTGTGGTTCTCTCCCGTTTCTGTATGGGCCTTAGGCCTAAGCTCCGGCTTGAGCCCATGCCTCATATAGTCATCAACTTAGAGCACGCTTACCAGATGGTGCAGGAACTGGAGCGCTATATGCACTAGTACCCTATTAGAGGGTTTGAGATTCGACCTACTGTGCCTAGAGTAGCTCCGCAAGGAGCGAGACCTCAAGTCAGAAATCAACCCAGACCTCAAAATCTTTTAGACGAACAGCCCCTTCAACTTTTGGAATAAGCACGATAAATGAGGCTCTCATCTCTCTCGGTAACCTGCTGCTCTCAGAAAATTCCAGCATAAAGTCCATCACGACTTTCTTGATGACATGCCAGAATCTCTAAAAAATAAAAATAAATAAAAAAAAAGGATGGGAAATCCGTCCAGACCCGAGGCCTTATAGTCGCACATCAACTTGAGGGCAGCCACCACTTCGACTTCAAATATTGGCCTCTCCAGCTCCTCAACTTCCACAGCAGAAAAAGTTGAAAATTGAAGGTAATCCAGCCTTGGTTTGTTACAGGTTATCGGCAATGAGCAGCCCCTTATAGAACTCGACAATTTCTTTGCATATTTATAAATGATATGAACTTATTTTAAATAATTGCATCACTTCTATCAGACAGTATATAGTTTAGAACCCTATACAAAGGAAACTTACTATGTGCACTTGGTTTTTAATGAACTTTTGATTTCTAAGTGTGTAATGATGTCTTCTTTAACATTCCCTCAAGTTTCATTGAAAAATTAAACCAGTTTCTCAATGTTTCCCAAAAGCAACCATACATTATGTGATACATCATACATCCAATATTTTCCAAACAATACACAATATCTTTCTGATACATTCGCCGATACCGATACTGAAAACATTGACAGAGAATAAGAACTACTCTAGTTAGGAGTGAGTTGGTTCAAGTTGAAAACTCTAAAGGGCAAGAGGAAGGCCCAAAAGGACACGGGTGAAAGTAATAAGAAAAGATTTGATGACCCATGGTTTAACTGAGAAGTTGTACCTTGATATGGTGAATGGCATAATAGGATTCTTACAGTTGATCTCATTTAGTTGGGATAAGGCTTTGAAGAAGATGTTGATATATAAATATTGAAAATGATCACATGTAGATGAGCCTACTACAAATTACTGCAAGAGTCAACCTCTGCAGGCTCCATCATGATGTGTATTGGAAATCTACTCTGTCCACCCCTCCCAAGGTTTCAGTCCTTGGACCCAAAATCCAATTTGTAACTCAAGTGGGCCACACCTTAGGAAATAATGGAGAGGGGATCACCCAACCCACCCATTCATTGTGTGCACCCACCTGAATGAAGGGATCATTCCAAACCTCAAATGGGCCCCACCACATGATTGTAGTGGTCTTAAGCATGATTTGGCACAATTCCCTATAGTGTGGCCCACACACACGCACAAAGAACACCCCATACTCAACCAGTTGTAGATGAGAAAAGCGTACAGCTAGTTGTAGTAAGCAAAGTTGTCAAAATCCTACAATTTACAATTTACGATTTGAGCTGAATCATTAAGCAAAACAATTTGAATCCCTTTTTTATATGAATCCTACGATTTTAGGATTTGAATCCCGATTTACAATTCAAATTATACTTGTTTTCTTCTATTTTAAGCTTCACTTGGCTTTCGTTTTATGTTTTTAAATTGGTTTGGGCTTTAAAAATCATTTAGAAAAAACCATTCAAAAAAAAAAAGAATAGTTTAGGAAAGGAAAATTATTTTATTTTGTTCTTTATAAGAGATTAAATTATATATATGCTCTTCAACGTTAAATGGTAGTGTTTTTTTTTATGATTTCTTACTTCTTAACGGGTCGAAACACCAAATTGATGTATGACTTATCTAGAATGTTTTTATGGATGGTTACGATCATGTCGACCTATTTATTGTGGAATAATGGTTAGAAACCAAAATATCTTTTTTTGTCGATCTACATAATCAAATGCCACACTTTCCAATGTGATTCTACATTCAAGAAAGGTAACAAGAACATAAATTATTAAAGGATCCTTCTACGTCTTTTAAGAAAAATTTCTTGAAAGAAAAAAAAAAAAAAAAAAAGAGGACATATGAGAATCCTTTAACACTATCATGACATGGTATTACTTGGTGCATATTGATGGCAAAAGGATGATTGCTAAGTTTTTGACTTTTTGTTATTTATTTATATTTTTCATATTTTTTAGAAAATCATAAAAAATCTTACGATTTACGATACAATTTGTGATTCACTACGATTCAACCCTTATTACGATTTGCGATATGATAATGATTTTGATAACATTGGTAGTAAGGGCCATTGTGGTGTGTGTATGGAATTCAACACGTTCATTAGGGTCCACTGACCATGAAAATTGGAAACCCCAAAAATCAAGACGATCCAAACCATCACATAAACAAGCTCGAACACACACATATGGCATTTTGGGTAATTTATCAAGTAGGAAACAAATTGAGAGCAACCCAAGCACAAAAGGTGTCAACAATAATATCAGGCCCATTTACAAGCATACGGGTAAATCTTTTGTGATATCGATTGTACAGAAAATAAATGATAGGAAGAAACTCACCTTCACAATCAGATCATCAGTGACTACTTCATCCATGGGGGAACCAAAGGAGATATTAAGGAAACGCTTTCCCTCTGACTCAAATAAGAAGTCTTGGAGTGGTAAGCCATAGCCAATAGTAAACGATGTTCTCCAGCCACCAAACATTGGATACCGAGGTTCAATTTCCAGTTCAGTCTGCAAAGAAAGATACATTTCAGCAGGTGAAACCTACAGATAGCACTACCAAATATCTCACTTTACTGTGCAACCTGTCTCCCTCTACCAAGAATTATTCCTCACATATACATTAAAGTAAAGAAGAATTATTGGGTTCTGTGCATCAGGAATGCCCAGTCTGTACAATTGGGGCCCCCCTAGTTCTGTATCCAGACAATTAATATGATACACCCACCAGGGAAGAGGATGCCTGTTGAAATCTCCTGAGGCCTTTAGCGTACAGTTGCTCTATCTTCTCTTAACCATCTCTTGTAGTCCACAGATTAAACGGTTATGATCTTCTAATCTGGGAGCTTTCGAGGAATCCCATGTCCACAGGCATCACTGATCAGATCAAAGGCTGGATGGTCGGACCATAGACTCTACTCTATAGAATAACACATCAGGATTCAGGGCACTTCATGTTCTGATGCATCGAGACCCAATAATTCTTCAAAACTAAAAGGACTCACAGTAGCCAGAATTTCCATGAATTAAACATTTTCACCTTTCTGGAATCACCCCATAAATGTGATGTAGAAACATTGCCAATTTCGTCTCTGTAATAAACAGAATGAGCTCTCGGTGGCAATCTTGCAATCAAACGCCTAAAAGATGATGCCCCTCTTACGGAAGGCCTAGCTTGATACTCGATTCTGCAATATGTGAGGAAAATGAGATAAAGAGTATTGATCAGCTCCATAATGGTTAGGAAGTACTTGTGCAAGAAGAGATTGAACAAAGAAATGAACCTGGAAAATCCCCCTTTGTTGCGAGCACCTCCATGGACAAGGTTGTAATGCTCTGTGATCTGCACATTGCCCCAATGTGAAATTTCTATCTCTCGTACCAACTCCTGTGCCACTGCAAAAGGTCGATTATTCTCAAAATGAATAACTATAGGGTTGTATGAGAAGGGAGGGAGACTCTCATATGGCCCATATTTTATCTCTGAATCTACAAGCTTGGTATTCTGAAGCTTCGTGTATGATTCAACTCTTGCACTTGGCAATCGAACACTGAGTGATTGGACTGTAACTTGATAAGGAGAAAGATAGACGGCACTGTCCTGGAACAAGACAAGCTGTGTATCAGCTTGAGTTATTTCCTCTGGGAATGGCTCTAGAGAATGGGTGAATACTGCCAACACATCCAGGGATAAACTTTCGCTCTTCCCCAATCCCTTGTGTAAAGACATTGAATAGACTGTCAAATTTGGGGGCATTCCTCCAGGCTGAACAGCTTCAACAGGGAGATTGACAATAGAACCTTTTGCTTTTCCTTTTCCTTCATTACATGATGCTGACAAATATGCCAAGTTTTTGGCCTGGAAATCAGGAATGGACAATAAAACATCTGACACCACATGAGGTCCCTCGTTCACCACCTATAAAAATAGAACCAAATAAACAAACAAAATTAAATAAAAAGTAACTAGTTAGAATCTAGATAAGCAAATGGCCACGCACAACAAATTCACAATAAGCGTTGATCACTTAATCTTCAAGGTTCGTTAACTAAAATCTAGATAGGCAAATGGCCACACAGAACAAATTCACAAGTGAAGATCACTTCATCTTCAAGGTTCATAAGACAATGCACCATTAACAAATCAAATTTTCTTGATGGAAAATTCGCCTAACGAGTAAACTATGCAATTGAAGATGTCATAAGCTGAAATTTTTATTTACTTAGTTCTAAAACGTGAAGTGGAGGTGCATTGGATGTTTATGCACTGACTCGGGATCCTTAAGCCACACGAATAGAGTGGCTCTACAGTACTTAAGATGAATCAAGAATAACAAACACATGGGCTCATTAAATGCTACTTTTAAATTGTACCATATAACCATTTCTGCCTCATTGCCCTGAGAACACCTCCTCATAGAGGCCCCAAACAGCTCAGACCCAATCTGTACTTCTAGAACACCTTGGTTTTATACAAATCAAAGTCAATATTGTGAAAAGTAGAAAAGAATGGCAAGGACAAAGCCTGAAAGCAGGAGAAAAAATCTGTTAAAAAAAAAGACAGAAGAAGAAGTGTAGTGCAAACGACCACACATTCAAAAGTGATCAAGCAAAAAAGTAATGACGCATTGCGAAAAGCATGAAGAATATTTCACATTTTCGAAATCTCAACCAAGTGATATACATGAAGGGGTAAACTTCTACCAGAGGACTTTTTAGTGTATCAACAGGAATGTGGTTTGTAGCTCCAACAACAGCAAAAAAGAAAGACCCTGCAATGGCTATATCCTCATCACACTGCAGTGGATCAATCCCTTCAGAACTCAAAAGTGAGAAGTTGAAAGCCTATAAAAGCAGCACCAACTAATAAATAAACATCAGATCAAACAGAATATTAACAGAGTTGAACCCAGATACTCTTAAGCAAAGGAAGCATCCCCCCCCCCCCCCCCCCCCCCCCCCCCCCCCCCAAAAAAAGGGTCTGGGGTGACATTTTGATCATTCACTGAGCACTGACTACATAAATTTGAGAAATTAAAAATTAGCATGTTCCAAGGCCTACTCAAAGTTGACGCAGGACAACTAACCACTTGCTCTAAAAGCTCGAACTGATAGAGCGTAGCAAATCAATCCCTTTATCTCATAGCCCAGACCAGGTCCTCGGCCAAACCCTCATTCGTGGGCCCCACTTCACATGGGTCTCACCTCACACTAGTCACCTGCCTAACATGGGTCACCCGCCTCACACGGGCCGCCCATCCCAAGTGTGCCCCTGCCTCACACAAGTCACCCCACTCGAACCCAACGTGAAAATGCCCATGCATTAATCACTTCCAGTGAGGAGTCTCAAACACAAGACCTCCCGCTCTGATACCACTTTTGATAGCGGATAACCGGCCAACGCACCAAAAGTTCCAAAGTTGATAGAGCATGGCAAATCAATCCCTTTATCTCATAGCCCAGGCCAGGCCAAGCCAGGTCCTCGGCTGAACCCTATTTCGTGGGCCCCACTTCACATGAGTCTCACCTCACATGAGTCACCCGCCTCACACGGGCCGCCCACCCCGAGTGTGCCCCTGCCTCACACAAGCTATTCGGCTAAACCCTCCTTAGTGGGCCCCATTTCACATGGGTCTCGCCTCACACAAGTCACCCGCGGGCCACCAACCCTGAGTGTGCCCCCGTATAACACAAGCTACCCCACTCGGCCCTAGTGTGAAAATGCCCCTGCATTAAAAGTTCTAGTTTATCGCATGTGATCACTCTCCTTCCATCAATTTCATACGGATCATTCTAAAGGTTGTCTTAGCCATAGGTCATGCTACCTTTTAAGAATGCACCTTATTCAACAGAGATGAATCTGCAAAGAAGTTTTATCCAATTTGGCAATGATCATTAGCTTAGTGGAGATTTGATAAAGATAATTGCACAAGGGTATGAATCTGTCAAAGGCTTCAAGCCTCTGATCTTTTAAATTCCAGAAACTGATGTTCCTTTGAAATAAGCTCCAACCACACAATATCACTCATTGTTGAGCTCTGAATTGTGCATATTCTAACCCGAATTCATCACACATTATGCATGGTTTGTATGTTAAAAGACCCATCTAATACATGTTTTTGTGATTATAGGAATGAGAGAGAGACTTCACCAATATGATGTCAAAAGAGCTACTTTGCATGCATTGAAGACTAATAGAAGAGTAATCAAGACGTGAAAGAAAGAAGCAAGGAAGATTGAGAAGAAAAAAAGAAAAAAAGTTCAAAGAAATAGCCTGCTCGACCAGTCAGCCACGGACGTTGACCGGTCGACTGACCAGTCAATAATTCAAAAAAAGGGATGTGTGCTCGCTGGACTAAAAAGTGATATTTTCGACCGGTCATCCAACTGGTCGATAATTCAAAAGGAGTTAAAGGAAAATCCCAAACCTTGCTGGACAAAAAAGGAGCATTTTCGACCGCTTAACCAGAAGCCACGATTGAAGAGGAATTTTAAAAAGCCGTTAAAAGTTCGTTGCTGGTTGAACTTTGATCAGTCAATCATGGGGCTTCAACCGGTCGACCACCGCCCAGACTACATAATGACTTAGGCAATTCTCAAAGATTTCAAGTCGGTGGGCGATTTTTGCTATAAAAGGACATCTCTACTCTCTTCTACAATCATCCTAGGAGGGCTCTGAAGTTGTTAGAGGTGAAGAGGATCAAAGTGGAGCGTTTACAACTCCTCCAACTAGGGTTTTTCTGGTTTTTCTTATGTTTTTCATAGTTCTTTTTTTTTCTAGTTCAAACATGGCAATGCTTGGCTAGACCTCCTAGCTATGGCTAAGAGGGGAAGTTTGTAGTTAGCTTTAATGCTTAATTCATTTATGCAAGTACTCTAAGTTTGATTTTGGAATTTAAAGTTCTAGTTTGAATAAAAATTGATATTTTTAGACAATATTTTAGAGTTTGTGTACTCCGAACACAAGTTACTTGCAAATCTCTAAGGATGATCATGTTAGTTTGATGAGATTTGAATTATAGTAACCCTGAAGTATGTCGTGATCTCTTGGTATGGCTGTTACTTCAAAGGCTACAAGTTCATCTTCTCCGTGCTTCATTAGAACTAGAGTTTTGATTTTCAGATTGAGTTTGGACTGTTTGTGTTTGAATGCAATATCTTCCAATTGGATGAGAGATAGCACTTCAATTCCAATTGTATGTGTGCTTGGTGGAATAGATTAGCATTAATCTACTACAAGTGGATCCTTGGCGCTCTAGTTACCTTCTTAATTCTCAGATTTTCCTTATTTACTTTCTATTTATAGTTAGTTCTTAATTTCTGAATTTCTTGAAACTCTTAATTCAAGTTATTAGAATAGTTTGAATTGGTTTTACCCTAATCCCTGTGGATCGATCTCGATTTCACGATCGAGTTATTACTACTTCGGAACCTTGCACTTGAAGCAAGCAAACAAGTTTTTGGTGTTATTGTCGGGGATTAGTAGGGTAAACAATTCTAATTGTTCTAGTAGCTCTAGAGTAGTTATTAATTAGGTAGAATTTCCAGTTTTTCTAGAATTAGGTTTTCTGATTTTTTTTTTTTTAAACTAACATTGTTTCTCTTGTTTGTTTTGTAGGAAGTTCATCTAGTTCAGGCTTCATTGGCAACATCCTTTTAACTTGGAATTCTTTCTAGTTCAGTTTTTCAGATTTTATAGTTTCCAGATTCTTATTTTTGTTTATAAGATTTAGGACTTAGTCTTAGATTGGAGTTGTGTGGTTTATATTCCATTGGGAACGTGACCACACAAATCGTCTCCAAACTAAGGGAGGGATAGTTGGGCCACTTTCTGTTAGAAGACGAGTTAGAAAATACTTAGAAATTTGTGAAAGTTCAGGAAGTAAGGCAGAAACACTCGTAAGGAATCCTCCCCCTCCTACTCCAACCACAAACGCAAATCGAGAAGAAGTAAGAGAGAATGAGGTGAACAATGCTCCTCCAATGAGAGCATTACATGATTACTAACAACCGACCCAAGCTACTACACCCTCATGTGTGGTTTTTCCAACCAATGGGGGAAACATTGATATAAAGCCGAGAGTGTTTCAACTTCTACGTAACTGTCATAGGCTAGACTCTGAGAGCCCATATCTACATCTTAAGGAATATGATGAGGTGGTGGCTACCTTACAATACGCTAATGTGACTGAAGATGTCATTAAACTCAAACTCTTTCCCTTCTCTTTAAAAGAAAAAGCCAAGGGTTGGCTCCACTCTCTTAAACCACATTCGATAGGGACATAGACTGAGATGACCCAGGAGTTCTTGAAAAAGTTCTTCCCAGCTCATAAAACAAACACCCTTCGAAGATCAATCATGAAATTTTCGGTTAAAAAGGGTGAGACATTCTTTCAGATTTAGAAAAGGTTTAAGGACCTCCTACTTGCTTGCCCACACCATGGCTACGAAATTTGGCGAATTATAAATTTCTTCTACAATGGATTGAGTTCCAACATGCGCCAATTCGTAGAGATGATATGCAATGGTGAGTTCATAAGCAAAAATCAAAAGGAAGCATGGTCTTACTTTGATTTATTGGCCAAAAAGCGCCCAATCTTGAGACACTTCAGACAAATTAAGTAATCCTAAGCCTCCTCAACAAAGAGAAAGAGGAGGAATGTACATCCATTAAGGAAGAGGAAGATGTAAATGCTACAGCCTAACAAGGAAAGTCGAGGCCATGGAACTTAGGAAAGATGGATCCTCAAAGTCCAAGGAAGCCATTGAGAACATAGGCAGGATTTGTGCCACTAATGTACACTCTGCCCAGGATTGTCCCACAATTCCTACGTTTCAAAAGGTGTTACAAGAGCAAGCGAATGCCACAAACGCTTATCAAAGGCCCTTCAATGGACCGATTGGTAACACGTAAAACTCTAGTTGGAGGAACCATCCGAATTTCAGTTGGAGGAATGATCCTACGGCCAATCCCACCAACTTTCAAAGCGGTTCACCCATGCAAAACGTAGTACCAAGCATGGCCCCGCCTCAAATCACTATGGAGGACACCTTAAAGGTGTTTATGCAAGGGCAAACGCAAATTAATCAAACGAATAAGCAAATGTTCGCTTAAAAGTTCGGTTGACAAGATAAAGGGACGCTTAAATGCTAAGGAAGGGACCTTTTCAGCCCAACCTCAGCCTAATCCTAAACAAACATATGAAATCAGCGCCCCTAATCTCTCCAACCAACATGTGGAGCAAACTAAATCCATCACCTACTCTTAGAAGTGGTAAACAAATTGACAAATCTATTCCGGTAAAGGCCGACAAGCCTAATGATCCGGTAATTTCTGAGAATGAAGATGGATCTAGCTCAGCTCCACAAGAAAAGGAACGTGTTTACAAGCCCGTTGATGCAAGATGACCTAACTATGATGCATGTGTATTAACATATATAATCCAGCGGAAATAAAAGACAACAATAATCTAAAAATTCAATATCAACCATCATAAACTAAGAAAACCATAAAGAGACATGCAATAGAGCGGGCCATCATCACAACCACGAAGTAAGAAATTCAAATAATGCATAGGTTGGATCCGGCGAGGGATGGAACCTCCCGATCTTGCATGGTCATACCCAAATATCCAATGTGAATCACTAGTCCGAGAGATCAAGGATTTTCTCCGATTAGGAATTTGAAAATCTGAGAAATTGGGATTTTGATTCGATTCTCAAATTCAGGATTCAAGGATTGGCGATAATGGAGATAGAGAGAGAAGGAAGAAGAACTTACCTTAGAGGAATGTTAGAGAGGCATAAGAAGCAAGGAGAAGAAGAGGATTGGAGAAGAAGATGAAGTTCCAAGAGAGAAGGAGGAGGAAGAGGAGCCACCAAGCTTTTCTTAATCAATAATCAATAACTTATGAAAAAGGTTTAGCACAACACCCTTATAAAATTTGGAATTAGCATAATTACCCCTACTAACAAAATTTCAAAAAAAAAAGATATTTACATGAAAAAAAACGCGCGCACAATAACCCAAAACTTAAATAAGTAAAAATGCATAAAATAAACTCAAATCTAAGATGTCCGATGGGCTCTGATGATGGTGTGATGAAAGTGGGCCACGACGAACCAACGGTCCGATCACATCATCATCGCGATCCAATGGTCCGATCATCTCCTCCAAGCAACTTACACATGTCCTCCCAAGGTGGGGTCTTCTCAAATGTCTCGGAGTACATGTGTAAGGTCTTCAATGCTCTTCAAGTCGTCATGAACGATCCAAGCCCGTCATCATTGAGCCATAAAGATATAGGTGTCACTCGCCTCCTATGCTGATAAACCCTAAAGGGCTTGATGTCCGCATCACCCATAGCATCATTCCCTTCGAAATTGGTTGCTCCCAAACTCTCATGACATTCTAGAGGTTTTCAAACAAGTTAAAATCAACATTCCTTTACTTGATGCTATTATACAAATTCCTTCCTATGCCAAGTTTCTAAAGGACTTACGCATAACCAAACGTAAATACAATGTGCAACAAAAGGCCTTTTTGAATGAGCGAGTGTCATTTTCACCCAAAAGACCCCTCCGAAATATAAGGATCCCGGTAGCCCCACAATCTCATGCATCATTGGAGACTACCGGATTGAACGTGCATTGTTAGACTTGGGGCAAGCATAAATATGATCTCATATTCGGTATACGAGCAATTGGGTCTTGGTGAATTAAAACCCACCAAAACCACATTGCAACTCGCTGATAGATCCATTCATGTACCGAGAGGGGTGATTGAGGATGTTCTAGTCCAAGTCAACAAATTCTACTACCCGGTAGACTTTATCGTCTTGGACACACAACCGGTCAGGGATACTAGCACTCAGATACCGATTATATTGGGCCGCTCATTCTTGGTTACATCAAACGCAATCATAAATTGCCGGAATAGGGTGATACAATTGTCTTTTGCGAACATGACACTAGAGGTGAATGTGTTCCACATGTGTAAAAGTCAAAGGAATGAGGAAGATGATGAGCTCTTCGACCTTTGAAGAAGAGGAGCTCCTTTAACTTGAACCACTCGAGACTTTGAAGACATGCTTGGCACATTTTGAGGACTCCAATAATCTCATCATATGTGAAATCATGAAAGCATTGAGTTATGAGAAGCCGGTAGTTGATACTAGCCGGTGGAGACCTCACTTTGAAAAATTGCCATCAATTGCATCAAAGCCTCTACCTTCTAATATCCAACCGCCGAAGCTTGACCTAAAACCATTGTCATTCGAGCTGAAATATGCCTATTTAGGTTAAGATGGGACATTCATAGTAGTCATAGCCTCCCATTTAGAAAAAGATCAAGAGCTCAAGTTAATTGAGATACTCAAAGAACATAGGAGAGCCATAGGATAGACCATAGCTGACCTCAAAGGGATAGACTCTTCGGTATGCACTCACCGCATCCACCTCGAGGAAAATGCAAAAACGACTAGACAACCTTAAAGACGGTTAAATCCAAATATGATGGAGGTTATCAAAGCCGAGGTGCTTAAGCTATCAGATGTGGGTATCATCTACCCCATCTCGGATAGCCAATAGGTGAGTCCTACCCAAGTTGTCACTAAGAAGTCCGGTATTACTATCGTAGAAAACGCCAACAATGAGCTTATACTGACTAGAGTGACTACCAGTTGGCGTATACGCTTAGATTATCGAAAGCTAAAAACAGTTACTAGGAAAGACCATCCCTCTCCCATTCATGGACCAAATTTTGGAGAGGTTAGCGGGCCAATCCTATTATTGCTTCCTCGATGGCTATTCCGAATACAACCAAATTGAGATAACCCCGGAAGACCAAGAGAAAACAACATTCACATGCCCGTTCGGCATCTTCACTTATCGAAGAATGCCATTCAGACTTGTAATGCACCTGCCACATTCCAACGATGCATGTTGAGTATATTCTCTGACATAGTGGGCCAATTTCTCGAGATTTTCATGAATGATTTCTCAGTTTTTTGTTGTACATTCGATGAGTGTCTTAACCACTTGAGATTGGTCTTGACAAGGTGTGAGGAGAAGAACCTTGTTTTAAACTGTGAGAACTGTCATTTCATGGTACAGAGAGGAATAGTCCTTGGACATATCATCTCGTCCAATTAAATAGAGGTAGACCGAGCCAAAATCGATAACATTGCCAATCTACCACCACCCAATAGCATATGTGATGTGCGGTCCTTCCTTGGACATGCCAGTTTTTATCGAAGATTCACTAAGGATTTCAGCAAAATCTCAAGGCCTTTATGTAATCTTCTCCAAAAGGAAATCAATTCAAGTGGAGTGTCGAATGTCAAGTAGCTTTTTCAAAGCTAAAGGACATATTGACAACCGCACCCATCATGCAACCACCGGATTGGTCCTTTCCTTCTGATTTGATGTACGATGCAAGTGACTACGCTATTGGGGCAGTGTTAGGACAAAGGAAGGATAAGAAGCCCCATGTCATCTACTATGGTGTAGGACTTTAAATCCTGCCCAAGTTAATTACTCAGACTACGGAGAAAGAGCTCCTAACCGTAGTTTTTGCCTAGGACAAATTCAAGCCTTACTTGATAGGATCCAAGGTTATCATATACACGGATCATGCAGCGCTAAAGTACCTTCTTTCTAAGAAGGATGTTAAGCCTTGTTTGCTTAGATGGATCCTATTCCTTCAAGAATTCGACTTAAAGATCAAAAATAAGAAGGGAGTAGAGAACGTGGTGGCGGATCATCTATCGCGCCTAGTCTTACCCGATTCCATTGACGAGTCACCTACAGAGGACTTATTCCCTGATGAGCAACTCTTTGTTGCTACGCATCCACCATGGTACGCTAATATAACGAATTATCTTTCTACAGGTGTGATGCTGAGTCATTGGACTATGCAAGATAAACGAAAATTTCTTAAGGGAAGTACGCAGATTTTTCTGGGATGAACCTTTACTTTTTAAATATTGCCCAGACCAAATCATAAGGAGATGTGTCCCTGATGATGAACAAAATTTTATCATCTCCTTTTGTCATGATCAAGCGTGTGGTAGTAATTTTCCGCCAAGAAAACCACTGCAAAAATTTTGCAGTGTGGTTTTTATTGGCCAACCATGTTTAGAGACACCCACGAGTTTTGTAAAGCATGCGAACGTTGTCTAAAGCTAGGAGGATTGTCCCGTAAGAATATGATGCCTCTCAACCCAATTCAACATATCAAAGTATTTCACTGTTGGGGCATCGATTTCATGGGACCATTCCCCTCATCTTTTGGATATGTCTACATTTTACTTGCCGTAGACTGTGTCCAACTGGGTAGAGGCGATTCCATGTAGAACCAATGATCACCGAACGATTTTACGATTTTTAAAGGAAAACATACTATCTAGATTCGGAACGCCTAGAGCCATCATAACTGATGGTGGCTCTCACTTTTGCAATAGGCCTTTTGAAGCTTTAATGAAGAAATATGGCATATCGCATATAGTGAGCACCCCGTACCACCCACAGACAAGTGGGCAAGCTGAAATTTTCAATCAGGAAATTAAACATATTTTGGAGAAGATGGTGAATCCAAATTGCAAAGATTAGTCGCTGAGATTAGTCGATGCACTTTGGGCTTACCGTACGGCCTATAAGACTCCGATTGGAATGTCCCCCTATAGACTTGTTGATGGGAAGGCTTGCCACTTGCCTATGGAACTTGAACAGAAAGCCTATTGGGCAATCCGGGCATTAAACTTCAATGTTGACAAGGCTAGCTCGTTTCGCAAACTCCAATTGAACAAGCTTGATGAGATCCGGAACGATGCTTATGAGAGTTCGCGGATTTACAAAAGTAAGATGAAAGCCTTTCACGACAAACACATCTTCAGAAAATCTTTCCATAAAGGCCAAAAAGTATTTTTGTATAACTCACAACTTCATCTTTTTCCGGGAAAGTTGCAATCTCGATGGACCGGCCCATATTTCGTCAAAGAAGTTTTTCCTAATGGGGCCATCGAGATAGAGAATGTAGCGAATGGTAACTGTTTTAAGGTAAACGGACAACGTTTGAAACCATTTGTTGAGAAGTTTGATTCAGAGGACATGTCCATCACTCTGAATGATCCTGTCTATCAGGATGTTTGATCTTCTAGTCTGATGGAGGTGTAGAATAGATTAGATTAGGTTTGTTGTTGTTTTCGTTTTGCTTTTCTTTGCTTTTATTAGAAATAGTTGTTGGAGGTAGATTTTCACTTTTGACTCTCTCAGGTGCTCTCGTTCTCACTCTCCTTTTATTTATGTCATTGCTATCATGTCTTGCATATTGCATATGTTTTTACATCAAGGACAGAGTAAGTTTTTGGTTGAGGGTTGAGATTCCTAGATGAATCTAGTATTTTTGTGATTTTGTGACATTTCAAGCAATATGTGTAATATTTTTAATTTTCCATTTCAAAACTCTTTTAGAAAACTTTATCTCTATACACTCAAGATTATATGAATATGAGAGGAAGAGCAATGTTGTCGGATCACATAAGTGATCATATACGATCGCCCTTGTGTGATCGCGCAGCTCTTCTTTTTTTTTTTTTTGAAAAAATAAAAAAAAATTGAAAAAATTTGGGAAAATTTTGTTTTATTTCTTTCTTTCTCATAATTCATAAAGACTTAATTACTCCCATCAATTTTCAAACTAATTTCATTTTGTGAATAATATTAGATATTATCTAAGCTATTAATAATTAAAAAATGAACATCAAATCAACTACTTACAAAAGAAAAAACTTGATACTTTTATTGATAAACAAAATCTACAAAATACAAACTAAGAATTAATAATCTACTATAATACTCTATACTCTATAATCTATATACATTGTTCCCTCTCCCATTGTGGCACATCACCACCATCACCGTCGTCGTCGGAGTCATTTCCTTGTTCAACGTACACATCGTCTTCTTCTGTTTCTTCATCATCTGTCCGCACAAGTTGCTCATCAACGTCTAATGGTCGAGTGTCTTCTTCTTCTACTTCTTCAATCTCAATATCATCGTTTCGTTGACTGTTAGGCATGTGCCTCGTGTTAGTGCTACTACTCGCCCCTCCAGTTCCTCTTCTCCGTCGTTGAGAAGCTTCGCCAGGTGTCGCGCCATAAGCGGCGTCTTCAACTTGAGCCCAGGTAGGGACTCGCCAGCAAAGACCGGATCCTGTCTCCACAAGCCACTCACTATCTGCCTCCAAATCATCTAGGGTGATAGGATCATAGAATACAAGCTTTTCTCACCTAGCCTAGAATCTTTCTCGTAGCTTCTGATTATACTAGACGAAGACCAGGTCGTTGAGTTTCTTTTGTTCGAGGCGATTTCTTTTTTACGAGTGAATCTGCATGTCATTAGCATTTAGAATGTATAATATTGGCAATTAAGCATTGAAATTTGAAACTAGAAGTAAATTATAGAACTTTAAGTTGTAACTTGTAGAACTTAGTAACTTACCGACTCGAATGTACTCCAGTTGCACTCGCAACCGCTCGAAGAACACGTAAGGCTAAGAATTCTCATGGCTAGCTTCTGTAGTCCCGGATCCCTCCTATTCGGTCAACTCCATACATAGACCACCAGTCAGTTGTACAAATAAAGTTTAAGTTAACACTTTCTTACTTAGACAGAATTCTTATTTAGATTATAAATTATAATTTGTTACTTGTAACTTGTAAAACTTTATAGAATATTGGAATTGCATACTTACTTGGTAATTTCATACTTCGATGCCTGGCAACAATCTCTCCTGACCAAATCCCTGCACTCTTCAGGTAGAAGTCCAGCTCTCAAGAAATTTTATCCCGTTCATCTTTACCTAGAACCATTCTTTCTAAAGCATCTAAAAATCCGACCATGTGGAAAGTGGCTGCCGCAGTCCGATCAGCGGACGCAAAGAATACTGCTGGATTAAGGATGCAGGCAGCCGAATACAAAGGAGATGACATTTGGCTGCCCCATCTCGCATCTATAATATCTATGATGGGTTGGTAATCACATTCTTTATAATTGAAGTGTTACATTACTTTGTTTTTAGCCCTCTCCATCGCATCATAGATATATCCCATGGGTGGCTTTTCATCACCGTCCACCAATCGCAACACACTTAACTGACAGTTCATATGATTTCAAGGCCTTTGCCACTTGAGCTCAAAATTGAGCAGAAAGAATGGTTTGTTGGACTAACTATCCTTCGGCCTTTTTTACCATGGTCCATTATTCCAATCGGGGAACACTACAAAGGACCTAAGCTCAGCTTTCTTTGAATGTAATCTTTGTAGCGTCAAGAAAGTTGTTGCGAATCGGGTGACAGCTGGACAAAGCAAGTTGCACCCAAGGAGGTTTCTCATGTGATTAAGAAGGGCATGCTTGTACATAAAAACCGTGATTCTCCTAGCCCTAGCAATTACTTTAAGATATAACCTACCTATAACTTATAACATTAAATCGACACGATGTGTTGTGCATGGTGTCCAAAATAAACATCGCCTCTTCTCCATAAGTTAGCGACCGGCAGCTACATACTTAGCTGCATTGTACGTGATAAATTGGACAACATATTCCTCTCCTACCTATTCAACTACAGCATCTAACAATTTAAATAAATAATCGTCCATGTGGGAATGGGCCAATGCATCCACAGACTTTAAAAACATTGTCCAGTTAGACAATTTACAAAAAAGTTTATCAATGTCCGATCGGATCTATCGGTCCATCCATCGGCCATTAACAAACAACCATGTATTTTCCAACTTTCTTTATATTCGGAGATAAGGCTTCTAATAAACTCCACCTCCTTCTTTAGGCAACTTTCCCTCACTTCATGATAAGAATGTGGTTTCAAGCCAGGTCCAAATTGACCTATAGCTTCAACCATAACTTTAAAATTCTTCATTTTCACGGTGTTGAAAGCTACACTGGCTTGGTACAACCACTTTGCAATGTACTGAATCGTAGTTTTTCTATCCTTTTTCTTATACCGGTTTTCTAAAATGGTTTGGGCGGGTCCCTTACCTTTTTGGTCAACCACATCTTCCGGATGTGGTCTACACCACCTATCTATAGGCCCATGCCCACGAGCTCTTTTGGCGGGCGATCTAGATCGCCCTATGGATGTAGGTGGTGTAGATTCATCCCAATCTACTACATTAATGTCCTCGTAAGCTTCTCTTTCCATAAATTCTTCTTCCATAGCCATTGTTTCATGTCTTTTTCGAGCATGTTTATCTATATACTCCATGATTTCCCTACGGATCTCCTGAGTAACATTGGGACATGCTCTTGCATTTGATCCCAATGCGTGCACAAGGTGTTGTTTATGCAGGCCAATACCACCGGAACATACAAATCCACATAGGTCACATACTATATTAGACTTTTCAGTGGCACTTCGATAGTGCCTGTACTTCGAACCGGGGTCATTTGACTTTGGCCCAAAAAAGAAGATTGGGAAGAAGACATGATGACACTAACTCTTAGAGTATGTAACTAAGTCCTAAAGTATGTAATGTGTGTACTATTATGTAAGTACTAAGTAAAGTAAGTAAATACTAATTACTAGATACTAAAAAGAAAAGAGAGAGAGAAACTCACTAGTATGGTTGTTGTTGAGTTACAATTGTGTGTGTGTGTGTGAACTTGGATGGATGTCTTAGACTCTTGAGTCTTAATTCTTGAAAGTTGAAAACTTCTCCTCTTGAACTTGGATGGATGTCTTGGACTCTTGATCTTTATTCTTGAAACTTGAAACATGAAACTTGAAACTCTTGATTCTTGAATGTAGACTCTTGAATCTTGAATTCTTGATTCTTGTCTCTTGAATCCTAAAAACTAGTCAACTACAAGTCTACAAACTAGAAAATAAAATTAAACTAGAAGTCTAGAATAGAAACTAGAAACTAAAAATAAACTAAACATTAGAAACTAAAAACTAAAAACTTAACTAAAAAGAAAAAACTCAAACTACTAAACTAAGGTCTAAGAACTTAACTAAAAATTACAATTTACAAATGACAATACAATTATACAAACTTGAAATAAACTTGAAAATGAAATAAACTACAATTCTTTCTATAAGCTTGAGTCTTAACTCTTGAGTCCTAGACTTAAGTCTTGACTCTTGAGTTGTGATTGTGATTTGTGAATAGATCAACACAACAACTACGCAAGTTAAAAAAAAATATTATAATTTGAAAGGATTAGAGAAGAGATGAGAGAATAAGTGAATAACTAAGAGAGTAAGAGTTTAAGAGAAGTAGAGAATGGATTAGAGAAGAGATGAGAGAAAGGAATAGTAGAGAGTGTTGCGTCTTCATCTTCAATGTTGCCTTCAACTTCAAGTTTTCAAATGAATGAAAATAAGGCCTAAGGGAGATTATTTATTAAAGAGATTAAGAGAATGGGCTTTAGAGTGAAATATGGGAGCAAAAGAGACTTTCTAGTAAGTATATGTTGCAAATGAGGATGGGGCGGGTGCCTTTTTATAGGCAAAAGTTCGGAAAAGAAAAAAAGAAAAAAAAATTTATGTTCGCATATTCCATTATGCGATCGCATAGTCGCATAAGCGACACATGTATGCGACATGTGATTGCATAGTCTCCAGATGGCATATGCGATCACATAGTCGCATAAGCGACACATGTATGCGATATGCGATCACAGTCTCCAGATGGCATACGCGATATCTGGTCCCATCTATGCGATTATGCGATCGCACATGACAACATTGAGGAAGAGAGATGAAGTGATTTGATTTTGAAACTCTTGAAATTTCTTTGATAGTGGTTTTCTATACGAGTTCTCCTATTTGTATGATTGATAGAGAATTTGAACATTTTTAGATTCTAGTTCACATTACACGATTCTCATGATTGAAGGGATTAGGAAGATCTGTAGATTGGCTAGACTAAGATTTAAAATATTGAGGAACCAAGCCGAGGATCTTTGTCCATCACATTCGGGAAAATATTTGAAGAAAAGAAACTTGAGATACGGATTTCTAAAAATCCTATCTCATGATATGATATGTTAGGATGAAAAAGAAAAGTTGAAAATCTGTTGAATATACCGAAAAGGGCTACCTATCACCAACCACGAGAGGGCCAATAACCCAAGCTGGTATTGGGAAGTAGTGTGAAAGCCGTCGAAAGAATGGTAAGGCAAATTCCTGTCATAGGCTTGTGTTGATCTGTACGCTTTAGATTTTTAGTCTAATTGATCCATGGAGAAGAGTAATCCTAAAAATTTATGAGATGAACATTCACTATGCACACTAGACCACACTTGTTCGGATTCTTCTATTTGTCAATTAATCATTAGGAACTCTACCTTGAAATGCTCATTATGTTTAGGAAGTTTAAAATTTCAACGTCTATCACTAAGTTTCTCTGAATTTTGTGCTTGTATGTCTTGAAATTTATAGAAGTATAGTTTCTAAAAGAGAGCTGAATTAAGGAAATTGGATGTGTTTTACGCATGTTTTGCTCCGGACTAGCAAAATGCTTGTTGGGGGGTGTGTTGAGCTCTGAATTGTGCATATTCTAACCCCATTTCATCACACATTATGCATGGTTTTTATGTTAAAAGACTCATCTAATACATGTTTTTGTGATTATAGGAATGAGAGAGAGACTTCACCAATATGATGTCAAAAGAGCTCATTTGTATGCATTGAAGACTAATAGAAGAGGAGTTAAGAGGTGAACGAAGAAGCAAGGAAGATTGAGAAGAAGAAAAGAAAAAAAGTTCAAAGAAATAGCCTGCTCGACCGGTCGTTCGACCGGTCGGCCACAAACGTCAACCGGTCGACTGACCGGTCAATAATTCAAGAAAAGGATTGTGTGCTCGTTGGACTAAAAAGTGGTATTTTCGACCGGTCGTCCGACCGGTCAGTGGAAGCCTCAACCGGTCGTTCGACCAATCAATAATTCAAAAGGAGTTGAAGGAAAATCCTAAACCTTGCTAGACAGAAAAGGAGCATTTTCGACCGATCGACTGAAGAGTAATTTTAAAAAGCCGTTAAAAGTTTGCCGCTGGTTGATCGGTCGACTGAAGAGTAATTTTAAAAAGCTGTTAAAAGTTTGTCGCCGGTTGAACTTCGACCAGTCGACCCGGGGGCTTCGGTCGGTCAACCACCGCCTAGACTACATAATGACTTACGCAATTCTCGAAGATTCCAAGTCGGTGGACAATTTTTGCTATAAAAGGACACCTCTACTCTCGTCTACAATCATCCTAGGAGGGCTCTGAAGTTGCTGGAGGTGGAGAGGATCAAAGTGGAGTGTCTACAACTCCTCCAACTAGGGTTTTTTTTTTTTTTTCTTATGTTTTTCATAGTTTTTCTTTTGTTTTCTAGTTCAAACATGACAATGCTTGGCTAGACCTCTTAGCTAGGGCTAAGAGGGGAAGCTTGTAGTTAAATTTAATGCTTAATTCGTTTATGCAAGTATAAGTTTTATTTTGGATTTTAAAGTTCTAGTTTGAATAAAAATTGGTATTTTTAGATGATTTTTTAGAGTTTGTGTACTCTGGACACAAGTTACTTGCAAATCTCTAAGAATGATCATGTTGGTTTGATGAGATTTGAATTATAGTAACCCTGGAACATACCATGATCTCTTGGTATGGCTGTTTCTTCGAAGGGTACAAGTTCATCTTCTCCGTGCTTCATTAGAACTAAAAGTTTTGATTCCAAATTGAGTTTGGACTGTTTGTGTTTGAATGCAATATCTTCCAATTGGATGAGAGATAAGACTTCAATTCCAATTGTGTGTATGCTTGGTTGAATGGATTAGCATTAATCTACTACAAATGGATCCTTGGCGCTCTAGTTACCTTCTTAATTATCAGATTTTCCTTATTTACTTTCTGTTTATAGTTAGTTCTTAATCTCTGAATTTCCTGAATCTCTTAATTCAAGTTATTAGAATAGTTTGAATTGGTTTTACCCTGATCCCTGTGATCGATCTCAGTCTCACGATCGAGTTATTACTACTTCGCAACCTTGCACTTGAGGCGAGCGAACACTCATCACACTGCAGTGAAAAAATTCCTCCTCAAACTTAAAAGTCAGAAATAGTCAAGCTAAAACAACATCACAGTACTAGTGCCTAGCGGACCTGAACCAAACTTGAGGCATAGTGACTTCCACAACTTCTGATTTGGGTGGAAATGAAGGCCAGCTAGGGCTGTCAACAGGTCAGGTCCAGGTGCACCCATACCCAGACAGATAAGGCCCTGGGTCCTGTTGGATCGGGTCCCATGGGGTACGGGTAGGGTTCAAGTTCTGGTTTACAGTTTTCATTTTGAATCATTTCATATCTACAGTAACTATAAGTATATAGACAGGTCCGATTTACATGCGACGCTGCCTGTATGATTTCGAATAATGGATGTACCATATTCTGGTGCAACAAAAGCTCTCCCATATCATCTCCCCTAAGCAGTGGAGATAATTAGAACCGCTGTGATTGAGGTCTGCTCGTCCTACACTCATGCGCAACTATGCGTGTGTAGCCCTGATCACTTAAATGCCAGTGCATGCACCATATGGCAGACGTGAAATCTGATAGCTCCATAAGGGGGCCACAACCTGTAGATACTATGGCCCGAAATTCAGGTCAGTCCACTCAGGTGGATCACAGTGCATGAAACAAATGGATCGATAACAGAAGCTTTTTCTAGCCGTTCATTTGATTTATTAATGGCGCAGACCGGATAAGTAAGTGTGCCACATTTTTAGGCTAGGGAATCTAAACAGCGTATCCCACATGATGTACTGCTCAGATATTACACATGTGAGTCACAATAGCATGTACAATGCCATGTAATAGACACAAATTAAAGCTGGGTACCCAATGGGTGTCCTTGAACCAACCCAACCTGATTTTTTAACTAGGTCTATTATGATGGAACAGACCCAACCCGATTTCCAAAATGAGTGTGAAAAAAAGACCCAGACCCGTTTAAAAAGCAATTTTTTTTTAATAGCAAGGAAAAGGAATAGCCACGCACCTTTAGTGTTGAAGAGACACGTACAATATGTGAAGTTAAATCAATCTGCAGGAAAAAAAAAAGGGGGGGGGGGGGGGGGGGGGGGGGGGGGGGTCATGGTCAGTTGCAATGACTCCAAGAATAACTCCAGAAATTTACTAAAGAAAAGAGAGATCACAAATATTGTTTATGGATGCAAATGCATGGTAGTTTAAAATGTGTCCAAATTCGCATATAGTGCTTAATGTGGTAAAAAAATATGCCTTTGAATCGTGACAACCAATGATCGATGTATCAATGATATCAATTTTGCAACTATGCAATACGAAACTCTGGGGTCTTTGCAAAATCCCCATGTCGCACGATATATCGCATGTATTGAAATATATCAATCATCTCCTTCAAAGAAGTCCAATGTATTGATCAAAGCAAGTATCAATTGATACCTACATATATCAATGGAAATTGAAGAAAGTTTCCAAAAGAGTTCGAGAAGAAAAAAACATTTTATGTCAGATTTTTGGGGGATCTGTTCCTAAGCATGTTTTGACAACCATACTCAAGTTGTTTCACATCAAAACACAATTTTGGTGGAGAAATCACTATCCGAGAGATTTGGCTGGAACCCAATCGGTAAGACAATTTTGATTTTAGCCGTCTAAATTCGTTCTTCTTTTCAACAAATTAGGAAGAAAACAAGTGTAAATCCATATATATATCATGCATTTACATATGTTTGGAGCAAGAAATTTCAATTTTGAAGGTGGAAAATGGAAGAAATTGGGGAAATCTGAATTTCTTCTGTTTTCACCCTTTAATATTGTTTTTTATAGGCAAGCAACGCTCAAACCCAAGACCTTAATGTTGAAACTCACCATCTACCAATGACCTACGAGAACAACCCCGCTTTAAAATAGTAATTTCGGTGTGGAAAAATATATGTTCGCAAGGGTAGACCAATCTGCAGATTGGCCAAACTCTTTTTTTTCTGAGAAAAAAATTATTCTTAATTAAAAAAATTTAATATATATCCATACATAATTATATGTATTTAAATGAGATGTGCAGTGAATAAATTAGTGCATTATTTCTATTAAATAACTTAACATTTTTATTTAAAAAATAAGTGGATTAACAACACATTTATTAATTAAAAATAGTGAGAATGACCAAACACACCATGTATGTAAGTTCGGGGATAAAAGAGTCTGTCCTTTTAATGTACCAAGAACGCCCCTTCTTTTAAAGTTTCATAATAAAGAGCCCCCAACGTTAATATCAACTGCTCTAATGATTTTTATTCCATATATGCCCTTGTTTGATGTTAAAAGAGAAAAACAGCTCACATTCGACTAATGTAAGTACAAGATATCCATCACTATGAACTTCCAACTTTTGGGATCTTTTGTGCATGGGCCATCCATAGTGAGGGCATTGCTATCAACAGTTTTGATAATGGACCCAGGATTTGAACAGTTCAATCTGGCCAATCATTTTTACCATCCATTTTTCTAAGAAAGATTTGGTCCTGATGATAAGCCAACCAGATATGAACTTCCAACTTTTGAGATCTTTTGTGCATGGGCCATCCATAGTGAGGCATTGCTATCAACAGTTTCAATAATAGATCCAGAATTTGAACAGTGCAATCTGGCCAATCATTTTAACCTTCCAATTTTCTAAGAAAGATTTGATCCTGATTGTAAGCCAACCAGCTAGATTTTCAATCCACCTAACATAAACAGTGGGTGCCATCATATGAGTGGCTCAAATCGCACATAAATGTGTCAAATTTACTGGAGGAGAGGGTGGGATTTGGTTGGCCACTCTCATGACACTTGCACCACCACAAGGGCAAATATATAACTTGACCAACCAAAGTGGATGCAGGGAGTTTTTAATATCCATCTTCAAAACCCAGTGCTTTTGGGTACATAAATTAAGACGGTTGTTTTCGATCCAATGCTTATACACGAGGAGAGTTCAGTCATACTCCCTTTTTTTGTTCAGAGAGCAACAATAATTTTATTAAGGAAGCAACGAGATAGTGCAAAAGCCTTGATACCTAAGAAAGACAGAGCATAGTCATTGACAGACTTTCGGCCTATCAGATAAAAAGCCCCTACAAAATATTGGCTAAGGTGTCGGCTAACAGGTTCAGATTGGTGCTTCCCTCTGTCATAGTGCAGAATCAAGGTGCGTTTGTGGCAAATCAACAAATTATGGATCAAGGTGAGTTTGTAGCAAATCGACAAATTCTGGATAGTGCACTGCTTGCTCACAAGTGAATTGATTCAAAACACAAGGAGGGAACCAAGGGAGTGGTATGTAAGCTAGATTTAGAAAAGGTGTATGATCACATGGAATGGAAGATTATAGAATAAATGTTGGTTGCGGCAGCAAATGGATCAAGTGGATGCAAGAGCATGTATCATCGGCAAATCTACAAATTCTGGATAGTGCATTGCATGCTTACTAGTGTATTGATTCAAAACACAAGGAGGGAACCAAGGGAGTGGTATGTAAGCTAGATTTAGAAAAGGTGTATGATCACGTGGAATGGAAGATTCTAGAATACATGTTGAGCAGGATTGGTTGCGGCAGCAAATGGATCAAGTGGATCCAAGAGCACGTATCATTGGCATCTTTCTCTATGTTGGTCAACAGCTCCCCAAAAGGATTTTTCAAAGGATCGAGGGGTTTAAGGCAAGGGGACCCACTTTCCCCATTCTTGTTCACAGTGGTCATAGAAGCCTCGAGTGGTATGCTTGTCTCTCAGTAAGTGATTAGGTGTCTTGGACTCCTGAGTTAGTAGATGTCTAGGTAGTCTACCTTTATCTTAATTGGTTATTGTTAGTGTTATTTGTTATTGTTAATAGAGGACATCTTTGACTGGAGATTGCTAGATCAATTGGGGAGAGAGAGAGAGAGAGAGAGAGAGAGAGAGAGAGAGAGGTGATCTAAGATCTATAAACTCATGTAAACTCTCTTTTGATAATAATAAGTAAAAAGTTTAGTCTTTTAGCGGTCGTTTGGATGCCTGTAAGTTCTATAAGTGGGAAGAGATTTACAGGTAAGTAGCTTACAAATCACTTGAGGGTGGTGTTTGGGGGAAGAAATTCACCAATAAGTGATGCGGAGGCATCTTGGTGTGACTCCAACGATGACATGTGTCTCCACACTGGGGCGAGATTGCCCACGAGGTGGGGTATGCCATATGCGAGATGCAGAATGGCCATGAGGTAGGACCCACCGCGGGACTGCGTGATTCGGGGACCCGTGCTATGCGGAGGTTGCTCACGGGAAGGTTTCGCCTGAGTTTGCCTAAGAGGGCCTACATGTAGGGATAAATTAGTCCCCATCAGCTCTGGAGATTTCGGTGCGTTGGTTGGTTGTCCACTATCAGAATGGTATCAGAGCGGGAGCCCAATGTTCGAGTCTCCTCGGCAGTATAGGTGGATGATGTGGGGGCATCTTAGTGTGACTCCAAGGATGCCATGTGTCACCATACTGGGGTGGGGTGGCTCAAGAGGTGGGGTCCATGAGATGCAAAATGGCCATGAGGTGGGGCGCACTGTGGAACCGTGTGATTCAGGGACCGTGCAATGCATGGGTTGCCCACAGGGAGGTCTTGCCTGGGTTTGCCTAGCTTACAAGCAAAACTGCTAGAAAACTTCATGGGGCTGGGGTTGAGAAGTCACTTCCCTCTAAGTGACTTGTAGCTAGAAGTCACTTTCGGGTGAAAGTCACAACTTAAAAACTTACAGGCATCCAAACGACCCCTTAGCGGTCGGTTACCCTTCAAGCGAACCTATTCTTCTCTTCTCTCTCTCTGCTTTATCTTCCCTAATCTCGAATTGCAGGAGATAACCTCCCGATCTACACCTCTGAGCAGTTGGTTCCCCTTCAAGCGAATCTATTCTTCTCTTCTCTCTCTCCCTTCCCTACTCTGATCTGGAATTTAAGGAGATAACCTCCCGATCTACACCGTTGATACGTACAGGTAAGTATCAGTATGCATATATGCATGTATATGTGTGACTCTACAAATGATGAACAAGAACAGTTCAATATCACTTTGTTTACAGTGTTACGGATCGAAGCTTCTCGGAAGGAGCTCCGAAACGGTGATCGAAACGGAAAGAAACCCTAGAAACACGAAAGCAAAGTAAAGAGAAACGCTGCTGCTGCTGCTGTTATTTCAGCCAAAAAGAAAACGGAAAGAAAATGCGAGAGAGAGAGAGAGAGAGAGAGAGAGAGAGAGAGATCGGAGTAGGATTTTTGGACGTACTCGTCGATCGAGCTTGGAGATGATGAGATCGGAGAAAACAGAAGTCGAGAGAATCGCGATCGAGACGAAAATGAGACCGAATCGAGATCCCATTTCTCCTGTCTCTCAGTCTGGTGCTCCGCAGGCGAAGAAAAAAAACTTTTCTGTCCGCTGAAGAAGAGATGACTGCTGGTTTCGCTGCAGCGAGGGTTTAAGACGATGCTTCTAACGTACGCACACTCCGTGCTGCGCATCAGCAACGGATCGTTAGCAACGAGGGTAGGGCGGAAGTGGACTTCGTACGCGAGGAAACCCGGAAGCGGATTGCGTACTGAGTAACTCCGCACGCTAGCGTCCGGAGTAAACTCTGTGGGGCCACAGTCATTTATGTATTTTATCCACTCCGTCCATCCATCTAAAAAGAAAATTTTAGGTATGGTGTGAAAAAATGAAGTATTTCATTATCTAAAGTGGACCACACCACAAGAAAAGTATGAACTGGATGTCTACCATTGAAAAATTCTGGGAGGACACAGAAGTTTTGGATCAAGCTGATATTTCTGTTTTCCCTTCATCCATGTCCATGTGATCTTATGAACAGGTTGGATGACAAATAAACATCGCTGTAGGGCCTGGGAAGGTTTCAACGGTGGATATCATTATTCCCACTGTTTTCAGTGGCATGGTCCACTTGAGATTTGGATATACTTAAATTTTGGGCTCAACCACTAAAATGAGCTTGGAAAAACATATGGACGGAATAGATAAAGCACATACATTCTAGGTGGGCCCAACTTAGTTTACTCTGCACAATAAGAGCGTGCAATCCGATTCCCTCGTGGTACCCACCATGGATGTGTGTGTGTTATCTACTCCTGTAAATCTGTTTTTACAGATCATTTGATGGCATGATTCCAAAATTGAATCATACCCGAGTCTCAAGGGGAACACACCACAGGAAACAGTGGGGAATAATAATGTCCATTGTTGACACCTTTCTATAGCCCACACTTATGTTTATTTGTCATCCAACGTGTTCTTATGGCCTGATTGATTTTTCAATTTCTTTGTAAATACGGTGGAAATCTGCCTCGACGGTCCAAAAGAAGTGGTTTTAAATTATGGGCACCATAGTGATATATATGATATATCCACACCATTCATAAATTTTACTATAATATTTTAAGGCACTAGCCAAAAAATGAGGCAGATCCAAAACTCAAGTGGCCCACACCAAAGGAAACAGCGGACTGAAGAAGTTTTTAATGATAGGTATTCAATTCCCTTTTTTCTGTGGTGTGGTCCACTTGAGCTTTGGATCTGCCTCATTTTTTGGATCATGATCGATATTCATCTGGAAAAATAGATGGACGGTGTGGATAATCCATATATATCATGGTGGGCCCTACCTATATTTTGCACTCTCCTCGATTTTAACGATGAAAAAGTAAGCCGTCAAATAAGGCATGGAGAATGGCGCGGTAATTTCCCAAGGAAATAATCATTACACATTTGCATTGCATTTATCCTATTTGAAAAATCAAACAGGCCCGTTACACATACATGGATGAAGGGAAAACACAAATATCAGCTTGATCCAAAACTTGTGGCCTCCAAGAAGTTTGGATGGCAGGCGTTCAATTCACATGGTTTCCTATGGTGTGGTCCACTTGAGCTTTTGATATAGTTCGATTTCGGGGCTATGCACTAAAATGATATGGTAAACGGATGGACCACATGGATAAATGAAATAAATCACAATGGCTCCGCAAGATTTACTCAGCACACTGAAGTGTAACTCAATACGCAATCTGCTTCTGGGTGAGAGGCCATAGGGGCCAGAATTCTCGGGAGGTCCCACTTGTGTGGGGTTGGCTATGCACTCGACCTAACCCAATACCTGAAGACCCAATGCTAGCAGAGTAGGTCCTGAACCAAGCCTAAAAAAATTAGTTGGGCTAGCTTAACTAGAAAATGTTAGATTTTAGTGTTCCGTGAATGGCCCTCTCGAAGAATGTTGGCTCAGAGGCACATTGCAATGCCGCTTCTTAAAGATAGTTTACGCCTCCCAAATGATACAACAAAGCTCTTGTGTATTGTCCTTGGGATTCGATCGAGTCTGTATTTGGCCTCGGTACCAGAATAATGTCTATTGTTGGTTTGCACTACCAAAAGAATAAATTGTCTTCTTTTTAACCCTAATAAACAAAAGAACTCAAGGAGAGAACAGGAGACTTTTTTATTCTCTCCAAATGAAAGGTACGGTATATATAGGTTTTAAGCGACACGTGTACATGAATACCACTAATGTAAAAACCACATCCATGCATCCGTTGGTGGATACATTTATATTTCATTATCAACATTCATGTATTTAATGGATGGTACATGTGTTGACGATGAAAATAGTCAACTGATGAAGTAGCTTGATCCCCTCTGTTGGCGATGATCTTCGTTACATGTGCGGGTTGGATCTTTACTTGGCAAATTTCCTAGGCCCTTAATACATTATCAGAGACAAACGAAGGGTGGCCAAGGGTCCGGCGTTAGCCCTCCGATGCCTAAGTCAGTGAAACGTAGGAGATTAAAATAGGGGTTTTCTGGTGGAGGAGATTTCGCGTACCTTAAATGGTAAATGAATACCTTTATTTATATGATCATTAGAGACTTGTAGGTGGATCCGAAGATCTTTTCTCCGGATTTCTTGGGATCATCTTTGTTATGTTTAGATCCGAAGGATTCTTCGAGATAGTCTTTATCATGTCGGGATTTGTCGATCTTATATCTTCGTACGACGTTAAAGGCGATGGGGGAGATATTTGGACTGCAGAGAGTACTAGTATGAGAACACTCAACTCTAAGATGAACACTCGGCGAAGAGCGTTTGGTGGTGAGCGCTCGTTTAAGGGTTGAACACTCGGCGATGAGCATTTGTTATTGAGGTGAACGCTCATCAAAGGGCACTCGGTAATGAGTTTAGCCTCCACTCGGTGGGGCCACTCGGCATCTACTCGGTATAACCTACTCGGTGAGAAGTTGGTATGTCTTATGCGCCTTGTCCTTTAGTCGTTTCTTCTCCGAATTTCTTAGGATTATCTTTGTTATGAGTATATCCAGAGGATTCTTCAGGATAGTCTTTATCATGTCAGGATTTGTCGATCTTATATCTCCGTACGGCGTTGAAGGCGATGCGGGAGATATTCGGACTAAGGAGAGTACTCGTCTAAGAACACTCAGCTCTAAGATGAACACTCGGCGAAGAGCGTTCGGTGGTGAGCGCTTGTCTAAGGGTTAAACACTCGGCGATGATCATTCAGTATTGAGGTGAACGCTCGTCAAAGGGCACTCGGTAATGAGTTTGGCCTCCACTCGGTGGGGCCACTCGGCATTGCTCAGTAGAACCTACTCGGTGAGAAGTCGGTTTGTCTTATGCGCCTTGTCCTTTAGTCGTCCTCTCACTGATCATTGTTTGGTGGTATTTGAATCCTCCTTTTTACGACCAGGAGAGATAATTTAAGGCTGAGGATTTTCTTTGGGCATCATGAGCCATTGACCTTTGTAGTTAACTATCTTGGACTAGTGGATTGTAGTTGGGCCCGTGGGCCTATGGGCTTTCTTGTGGTTTAGGGTTAGCTTGGTATTGCCCATAATAGTAAGCCTCCCTTCTCTCGAGTCTGATCGATTCAATCTGAGAGCAAGTTTTCATGAGATGAGTTAATCCCTTGTAATCTTTTTTTTAATTCACTTAATGTGACTCGTCGTTTTTTATGGGACTTCTTCGTGTAACTTCTTGTCGCGTGGCGATGTTTAATGAAGGAAGTGGAAACGGTCATTGAACTTCGTGCGCATTAATTGCAATCAGGAAACGAAACATTTTTTAGGATGTAGTGATCAATAAGGTGCTGACACGTGGCCTGTCTTGGGAGGTGAATCGTTCGTACAGACCTCTATAAAAAGCCTTCTTCTCTTTCGTTTATTTTGCAAAAAGGGGAACCATTTCTTGCCAAAGGAAGGAGCCATGGTAGATCCTTCTGTAACTCCATGGTTTGCTGGATTTTTTAGCGAAATTGAGTTGTGATTCTCAAAGACTTCGGAGCTAGGGGCAATGCTTTAGAAGTGATTCTCATATATAGTTTTTGGATGGGAGAATGGAAGATCTTGGTTAATGATGCTGCTTCCACGCTTAGCTGCAATCTGTTGTCGTGTGGGAACTCTTGCATATTTTCCTAAGTGCGGGCAACGGTTCGTCTCTGTCTCTTCCTATCTATCTTAGACCGCTTGGTGGTTGAGGTGGAGAGGGAAGAAAGGCGATGCTGAAAGAGGCGCAGAGGAGGGTTGGAGCTACGGATCTGCCTTTTTCCCTCTTTTGCTCTTCAATCTTCTAGGGTTGGTTCCTTTCATGTAATCAGCTCATCTAGGTTTTGTACCAAGATTTCTATAAAATAAAATATGATTTCCTTATGCAATATTTCTTGCCTATTTTCTGTATTTTTCCTTCATTGTTGGGCAGTGGTGTATATGTACTTGTTTTGAAGCTTTGATGTTGACTAGTCGGATCAATTTGCCGACTTATCCCTTAGGCTCAGTGCTAACCATACTGATTAGCTTTGGCCCTTACGCTTGGCGCTGGCCATATTGATTGTCTTTGGCCCTTAGGCTTGGCTTGACCATACTAATCGGCTTTTTTCTTCCCTCTCCTCTCTTTCAAGGGGTTTTTAGGGTGGCCACTCGGGCTTGGTTATTCAGACATTCCGACTCACCCTTAGCTAAGTCAGTGTTCATGCCTATGAGTCTAAGACCTTAGGTTGGTATGTTTGGCCGACTATTTGACGACAACTATGTTTGGCCCTTATGTTGTTTGGCTATGGGGAGTTTTGAATTGTCCGTTGGTGGCCTTTCAGCCATCGCACGATGTCCATGAGTGGCTTTTCATCTACGGTACAACCCAAGCCCCCTCATTCATTGGCTCGTTTGGGGCTATGGTGTAGTCAGAAACATCCATGAGTGGCCTGTTGACTATGGCACGATGTCCATGAATGGCCTTGCAACTATGGTACGATCTGAACTATCCATTAGTGGTCTTATGGTTGTGAAGCGACTGAGGCCGTCCATGGGTGGCCCATTTTTATTTTTTGTTGGTGGGCTATGGTACAGCATAAGCTGCCCATGATTGGCCCTGCGGCTATGGAGCGACATATGTTGTCCATGGGTGGCCTGTTTTGGATAAAACCCTCTTTCAGCTCATTAGTAATCGAACGTAGATAAGTTCTTTATTGATGTAGAAGTAAATGGATTCCACGCGGCATTTTCAGTGGATTTTGCCCATTGGACCTTCTTCGGGACTTTCTTGTTGTGGAGTTGTCCTATGGTCACCGCGGCGTTGGGAGACATATTCTCGTAGGTGTCCGTTCTGAATAAGTTGTTCGATTTTCTCTTTGAGGTCGAAGTAATCTGAGGTACCCCATGATCCTTGTGGAACAAATAAAACTTCCTCTTGTTCCTCAGGTTCGGATCAGCCCTCATCTTGTTTGGCCATTCAAGAACGTTTTGACCTTTACCGTCACAAACACATGCTTAATGAGATGTAAGAGATTAAAATAGGGTTTTTATGGTGGAGGAGATTTTTGCGTACCTTGAATGACAGAGGGATACCTCTATTTATAGAATCATCGGAGAACTGTAGTTGGATATGAAGATATCTTCTCCAGATTTCTTGGGATCATCTTTGTTACGCGTAGAGTCGGAGGATTCTTTGGAATAGTCTTTATCATGTTAGGATTTGTCGATCTTATATTTCGTACTAGGGCTCTCAATGAAGCGGGTCAGATTTGAGATCCGATTCACTCTGAATCCGTATAATGCATATTTTTAAAATAGGTCCGATTAGTTAAATGGACCGAATTTGGATCTTAAATTAGGTCTGGTTATTTAAATGGACCGGATTTGGATTGAAATGAACATATCCGAGTTCGATCTGAATCCGATTAAGATCCGACTCATTGTCACCTTACTGTAAATGTTATATTCATGCTGGCCATTCGTTTTACAAATTATTTTAGGCCATGTCTCAAAATTGAGACATGCCACTATTAGGTCGACCATATCACAATAAATAGTGGGATTTGCATCATTTTTCTACTAAATTAAATATATTATATTATATATTTTTTTATATTTATAATGAGGGTGGATTTGGACTTAAATCCGATCCGAATCTGATGGTTATATGGATTTTGGATCGGAAATGGATCTAACAAATTATAAATGGATTGGATATAGATATCACCTTTTGGATCCAGGTTGGATCCGAATCCATCTACAAATATACGGACTTAGAGCCGGATCCAACTGGATCTGATCCAGATCCGACCCATTGAGAGCCCTACTCCGTACAACGTTGAAGACGATGTGGGAGATATTCGGACTGCAGAGAGTACTTGCCTAAGAACACTCAACTCTAAGAAGAACACTCGGCGAAGAGCGTTCGATGTTGAGTGCTCATCTAAGTGTTGAACACTCGGTGATGAGCATTCGGTATTGAGGTTAATGCTCGTCAAAGGGAACTCGGTAATGAGTTTGGCCTCCACTCAGTGGGACTACTCGGCATCTGCTCGGTATAACCTACTTGGTGAGAAGTCAATTTGTCTTATGCGCTTTGTCCTTTAGCCGTGCTCTCACTGATCGGTGTTTGGTGGCATCTGAATCTTCCATTTTACGATCAGGAGAGCTAATTTAAGGCTGAGGATTTTGTTTGTGCGTCGTGTGCCATTAGCCTTTGTAGTTAACTATCTTAGACTCGTGGATTGGTAGTTGGGCCCATGGGCCTATGGGCTTTCTTGTAGTTTGGGGTTAGCTCGGTATTGCCCATAACAACATGTATGCGCATTTAATTAAAATAAAAGGAACATGAATGGCATACATACTATATTTGAAACATATATACAACAATCCCTCACCTATTTCAAATACATGGCTTATATAACTCCCACTATTTTTTTGAATCTTAGAAAGACAATTGTTATAAATAAATTTGGCCTCCTAAGAGGTGCGAGCAGCTCGACTTTTGCTCATCGAAAGGGGTCGCATCCCAAAATGCGAGCGGATCGTCTCGTGCTCGTCGAAAGGGGTTACATCCCAAAACGCGAGCAGATCGTCTCGTACTCGTCGAAAGGGGTCGCATCCCAAAACGCGAGCAGATCGTCTCGTGCTCGTCAAAAGGGGTCGCATCCCAAAAATGCGAGCAGATGGGCTCGTGCTCGTCGAAAGGGGTTGCATCACAAAACGCGAGCAGCTCGGCTCGTGCTCGTCGAAAGGGGTCGCATCCCAAAACGCGAGCAACTCGGCTCATGCTCGTCGAAAGGGGTCGCATCCTAAAATGCGAGCAGATCGGCTCGTGCTTGTCGAAAGGGGTTGCATCGCAAAATGCTAGCAGATCGGCTCGTGCTCGTCGAAAGGGGTCGCATCCCAAAACGCGAGCAGCTCGGCTCGTGCTCGTCGAAAGGGGTCGCATCCCAAAATGCGAGCAGATCGGCTCGTGCTTGTCTAAAGGGGTCGCATCGCAAAATGCGAGCAGCTCGGCTCATGCTCGTTGAAAGGGGTCGCATCCCAAAACGCGAGCAGCTCGACTCGGGCTCGGGCTCGTCGAAGGGGTCGCATCCCAAAATGCGAGCACTCCTGATATGAGCAGCCCCCTCATATGAGTAGCTCTCGACATATGAATGGTCTTGGTCTCTGGTCTTTAACAAGGATGTCCCTCGTCTCATAGTACCAATAGCCCATATAGGCCAGTTTTGGCTTGTTTCTATTCACAGTTTCGAACATATCCATCAAGAGACATAATCATTTAGACGTCTGGAAAGCTTAGGTTATCCCCGTATCTAACGATTAACAAGATAAGTATCTTATCCCTTAAAATCAGCAGTAATCCTAACAGATTGCGTAATAGACTGGATCGCTCAGATTTTTATAAATAGGTGACTTTACAGATGATAAAGGTATTCAATCCTTAAGCCCCATAATCTTTTTCCTCTCTTTATAGCCCTACCCTATCTAACTTGAGCACCGGAGGGCCAACAGATGGACGCCGGTCACCCGTAGTTTTTCCTCTGTCTCTTTTCAGGTCAGGAGAAAAATCGCTTGGACGAAAGGTGAATGTCTGGAGGACCCTGTTACAAAACATGACATAAACAGATTGGTGCCATCTGTGGGAAACTCAATTTGATCATCAAATTTAGCCGCTCCCACCATTGAGCAAGATGCCTCCTAAAAAGACAGTTCATCCTTCCACTTCAAGGCAGACATTACCTCCGCCTGACGTTACTGAACCGGTGCCTATCCCTCAAGCCACTTCGATGAGCATCCCTCAAGGAGATTCTAGCATGCCATCACAAAGCCCGTTATTTGAG
This sequence comes from Liriodendron chinense, assembly GCA_003013855.2. Lineage (NCBI taxonomy): Eukaryota > Viridiplantae > Streptophyta > Magnoliopsida > Magnoliales > Magnoliaceae > Liriodendron > Liriodendron chinense. The sequence goes on from ML058433.1 coordinate 7,552,582, forward strand.
ACTTCCGAAAGTCAAGAAGATGTCATGCGTTTCCTCGGAAACGCACTCCTAACCCTCAACGTTGGATTTCAAGCCCTATCTAACCGACTTGATCAGCATTTCCTGGAGCCTCAGAAACTACCTTCCGAAGGGTTGCCAGCGCAACCCATACCGGTGGCTTCTAGACACTCTATGGACAAACCACAGGTCCAACCAAATCATCCTCCGTCAAACCGAATGCCAATCGGCAACCAACCCCCTGCGCTATCCCCGCATTCCATACATTCCAGTGCTTCCTGCCAACAGTAATCTCATGGGTCCACCGTCAAAACGTCAGGTTATACTTTACCATGGGAAGGAGACCTCAAGAGAATCCATGATCGTTTTGATGATATGGAGCAACGATATCAGGCGAATCGACCATCTGCCGTTATGGCATCAATACATCGATCCGACTCTCCTTTCACCTGTGAAGTCATGGAAGCACCTTTACCTAGAAAGTATCGTACGCCTGTCATCACTCCATATACTGGTACTGGCGATCCTCTCGAACATCTGGAAACGTATAGGTCCCTTATGGAGCTAGAGGGACATGGTTCGGAAATCATGTGTAGGGCTTTTTCCCTAAACTTAAAGGAGGCAGCTCGCACGTGGTTTCGGGGGCTAAAACCTAGATCCATCGGGTCCTTTGCACAGCTATCGGAGCTGTTCCTCTCCCAATTCATGGGAAGCATCCGCACAAAAAAACCAGCATCTCACCTAATGGATCTGAAACAGTAGCATGGGGAAACGATAAAGGAGTTTACAGTGCGGTTCACTGCCGAAGCCGTCCAAACTGAAGGTTTTACCGAAAAGAAAGGCCTCACCGCCCTAATAGCTAGAATTACAAGCGAAAAATTTAGATTCGCTTTGGATAAGAATCCTCCTAAGACTATGACAGAATTCTAAGCTAAAGCTCAGAAGTATATCAACGCAGAAGAAGTTGCTCTAGTGCGTCATGGTATACAGGGCAAGAAGCGCAAGCCGGAGACCATTCTCCCAAGAAAGTCTATTCTGGTAAGTATCATAATTACACTCCCCTCAACCGACCTCCAGAAAAGGTGCTAATGGAGATCAAGCATAAACCATATGTGAAATGGCCTGTAAAGATCAAATCTAATCCTGAGAAAAGAGATAAGAGCAAGTTTTGTTATTTCCATAAAGATCATGGGCACAACACCCAAGACTGTATATCTTTGCGTGATCACATCGAAGCTCTTATTTGAAAATGTCACCTTCAAGATTATGTTGTCCGACAAGATCGTTCACCTAAAAGGGGGGAAGCCCCGCCACATCAGAAGAAATCACTTCATCGACATACTTCACGAGAAAACGCTGAACCTACTGGGGAGATTCGGACCATCGCCGGAGGACCGGATTGCGAAGGAGATTCTCTAGCTTCAAGAAAAGCATATACCCGTAAGGCATCCAAGAAGCCCCAGCATATCTACTGGTTGGAACGAACTCCCGATATATCAGAGTCCAGCCGTCTTTCAATCTCTTTCTCCCTCGAAGATGCAAAGGGGATTCACTTCCCTCACGAAGACTCCATCGTAGTCGCGCTAAAGGTATCAAACTATCTAACTCACCATATTATGGTGGATACAGGTAGCTCTGCTGATATTCTCTACCTAGAGGCTTTCAACAAAATGACACTCTCCAGAAGCCTGCTCAAGCCAGTCTCAACTCCCCTCATCGGCTTCGGGGGAGAAGTGGTGACACTTGAAGGAAGCATTGACCTACCAGTCACCTTTGGTGAGAGTTCAACGAAGACAACTATCTTCATCAATTTCCTCGTGGTAGATCGGAGATCAGCATACAACGCCATTTTGGGGCAACCATCGCTTAATAAGGTTGGAGCAGCTTTACATCCCTTGTATTTGTGCGTTAAATTTCCTACCCCGAATGGTGTTGGGGTTGTACGAGGAAATCAAAGAGAAGCCCGGTCTTGTTATGAGATTGCCCTACAAGACCGAAAGAAAGCGCAGGCGACACCAGTTATGATGATGGCGCAAGATTCATCAAGTCTTCCGACGGCCGCCTCGTTGGATCCAAGGGAGAATGCTCTCCAATCAGGAACTCCCGGGGAAGAAACAGTGGCAATCCACTTAATCAAAGACGATTCATCAAAAGTCGTAAACATTGGATCCTCTTTAACCAGCGTCTTTCGTGAAGATCTGGTTCGTTTTCTCATCGAATACCAAGACGTGTTCGCTTGGTCTCACAAAGATATGCCAGGCATCGACCCCAGCGTCATCGCACATCGTTTGAACGTTGATCCGAAGTATAAACCTGTCCACCAGCGCCGACGTGCCTTCACTGCAAAAAGACAAATGGCAATCAAGGCTGAAGTCGAGAAGCTGCTCACGGTCAATTTCATTAAAGAAGTTGACTACTCGGAATGGGTCGCGAACGTGGTTCTCATTCGAAAAGCTAATGGAAAATGGAGAATGTGCATCGACTATTCAGATTTAAACAAAGCGTGCCCCAAAGATAGCTTCCCGACCCCGCGAATCGACCAGCTGGTCGAATCAACAGCTGGGCATGCTCTGCTCAGTTTTATGGATGCCTATTCCGGTTATAACCAGATCATGAAGCATCCGCCCGATAGCCAACATACTGCCTTCATCACTGACCGAGGCCTATATTGCTACCAAGTAATGCCTTTTGGTCTTAAAAATGCAGGGGCCACCTATCGGCGCCTCGTCAATAAAATATTCGTCGCACAAATCGGCAGGAATATGGAGGTTTATGTCGACGACATGCTTGTGAAAAGCGCCGTAGGAAGTGACCACCTTGCAGATCTTCGAGAAGCCTTTGACTTGATGAGGAAGTATCAGATAAAATTAAATCCAGAAAAATGTGCGTTCGGAGTGTCTGCTGGAAAATTTCTGGGATTTATGGTCAGCCAACGAGGAATCGAGGTGAATCTCGAAAAAAAAAGCATTGATTGAAATGAAGTCCCCGGCTACTCTCAAGGACGTCCAATGTCTGGCTGGTCGTATTGCATAGTTAAATAGGTTCATCTCGCTGGGCCTCCGACAAGTGCTTACCTTTCTTTAAGCTCCTCCGAGCCACTAGCCAAATCTGATTGGGAGTGGACACCACAATACGAAGAGGCTTTTCAACAACTGAAGCAATATATGAGTGCACCTCCCGTTTTATCTAAACCTGTGGCGCACGAGCAACTCATCCTTTATTTGTCTGTGTCTTCCACGGCCGTTAGCGCCGCTTTAATAAGAGAAGATTTTGGGAAACAAAGGCCCGTTTATTATATCAGTCGAGCAATGGTGGACGCTGAAACCCGGTATTCTGATATGGAGAAGTTGGCCCTTGCTTTAGTCACGGCTGCCCAAAAACTACGACCATAATTCCAGGCCTACGCTATATTAGTGCCAACAAATCATCCGTTACAACAGGTCCTTCAAAAACCCGAGGCTTAAGGACGATTAACCAAATGGGCGATCGAAATCAGTGAGCATGATATCTCGTTCTGCCTCAGGACCGCAATCAAGGGCCAGGCCGTAGCTGACTTCATCGCCGAATTCACATACTCCTTTCCCGATGATAATGCCGAGATCAGCGACCAGCCATCCTGGTCATTTTTTGTGGACGGGTCCTCACGGGCCACCGGCAGCGGGGCGGGCTTAATTTTAGTTGCTCCAGACGGGTCGCATTTCCAATACGCTTTACGTTTCGATTCTCGCATCTCGAATAATGAAGCTGAATATGAGGCTCTGATCGTTGGCGTCGAACTAACAAACGTCCTCTCAATTCAAAATCTACTCATTCACAGTGACTCTCAGCTCATAGTCAATCAGGTACTCGGCGAATTCGAAGCAAAAGAAGAAAGGATGACCTTATACAAATCTCGAGTACTCATCTTGCTCGCAAAGCTGAAGAATTATGAAATAATCCACATCCCTTGTGAGAAGAACAAACTCACTGATTCTTTGGCAAAACTCGCCTCTGCACCAGAATCTGAGTTATCACATTCAATTCCCATCGAGCATCTTCAGAACCCGAGTATCGACCAAGCAACTCTTGAGCAGGTGATTACGGTATATCCCTCTCCGTGTTGGATGGACCCCATTCTCCTTTATCTCAGGGATGGAGACCTTCCGGACAACAAGAAATCCGCACGACAAATCCGCCATCGAGCTGCCAAGTATACTCTACAAAATGGAACGTTATTACGCAAAAGTTTTTCTTTGCCCTATTTAAGGTGTCTTCACCCAGAAGAAGCAAATCGTGTTCTAGATGAAATACACCAGCGGGCATGTGATAACCACCCATGGAGACGATCTTTAGCATACAAGGCGATGAGGCAAGGATACTAGTGGCCCACTATGAAAGCAGATGCAATTGAATTCTCTAAAAAATGTGACAAGTGTCAGCGATATTCTCCTATACCTCATGTATCGTCCGAGCAAATGACGCCAATTGATAGCCCTTAGCCCTTCGCCCAATGGGGGGTCGATATCATCGGGCCCTTGCCTACCGAAAAAGGACAGAATAAGTTCGCTATCGTAGGGGTCAATTATTTCACCAAATGGGCCGAGGCGGAGCCATTAGCCAGAATTACTGAGAAACAGACCACTAAGTTCGTATGGAGAAATATCATATGCCATTATAGGACTCCCCCATACTATAATCACCTACAATGGAAAGCAATTCGACAATGCTGCTTTCGATGGATTTTGCGAAAAATGGAAGATACGCAATATCCGCGCCTCTCCATATCATCCTCAAGCAAATGGGCAAGTTGAAGCGGTGAATAAAATCATCAAGCATCATTTAAAAACCAAGCTCGGTGAGTGTAAAGGCATGTGGCCAGAACTCCTGCCAGAAGTCTTGTGGGCATATAGGACTACGACTCGCACGTCTACAGGCGAAACTCCTTTCTCCTTGGCATTCGGTACCGACGCAGTAGTACCAATTGAAGTTCAAGTACCCTCGTATCGAGTCGAGCAATATGATCCCACTTGTAATCAAGAAGGCCTTCAACTTCATCTCGATCTCTTGGAAGAACGGAGAAATGCCTCCCAGATGCGAGCAGCAGCATATCAGCAGCGATTGCTCGTTACCGAAACGCTAAAGTTCGGCCTAGAGCTTTCCAGCTCGGAGATTTGGTCCTTAGATAGAACCTCGGAGCTCCTCGTTCGTTGGATCCGAATTGGGAAGGCCCGTATCGAGTCACCAAAATTGTGTGACCCGGTACTTATTATCTTGAAGATATACAGAGAAGACCCGTACGTCGCCCTTGGCATGTGGAACACTTATTATTAAAGTCATTCTTTTTGGTCGCTACTCTATTCAATTGGACTCGAATAGCCCCGAAGAGAATACACACATTCTCTTGGCCGATTGCCTACCCTTGGTAGAGTTAAAATCATTCTTGTTGGTTGCTTCTCCATTTTATGGATAAAAAATAGCCCTGAAGAGAACATATGTGTTTCCTTGACTAATCTTCTACCCTTGGTAGAATCAAAATCTCAATCGATAGACTAGTCTATCTCAATGCGGACATGGTCACGCGACCCCCGGATTGAGTCTAACTCATTTTTTCATAAGTTAGTAATACGAACGGTTAACATACGATCGACACAGGGCGAAAAAGCTAGAAAAAGTACACAACATTGAAGAAAAGGGAAGTTTCATTATAATTGACTAAAAGGTCAAGTCAGTTACACAGACAATTTCTTCTCAAAATATAAAAACATACAAAATAGAGGAAGGCAGACAACGACTTTAAGACCAGTCATCCCCATCTTGAGCAGGCTCGCGGCTCTCAGCTTCAGGACCGATCTCTGGAGCTGGCGCGACATTTGTAGCTCCGGTGACCTCATTCTCAGCCGTAGCTCGCTCTCTAGCCGCGACCTCGAAAGCCACCCTCTCAAACTCCACAAAGTTGAAAGACAGAGCAATCTGCTGCATAACCCTGACCGCAAAATCGCGACCAGCGATATACGCTTCATAGCGTTCCTCGTCATAGAGTTGAGAGGTTCGGAACTCCTGGACTGCACGAGGGCCTTCGTCAGATACCATCTTGACAAGAGCTACTCGCTCCTCCTCCCAGTGAATGGAATCATCCTTCAGCTGGTCGAGAGTCTTCTTGGCCTCCTCGATCTTAGTCCAAGAATCCTTGAGCTGCTCCTCGAGGCGGATCTTGTCTTGGCGGAATATCTCCCTCTCTCTCTCTTTTGGTATGGAGTTCTTGGAGCTTCGCGAGTTGAAGGTCTACTGACTGAAAGCGGTCAATCATGGCTTGAATCTTGACAAGGAGAATTTGCTTTTCCTCATCCAGTTTGGCGATTTGGGCTTTCAAGGCCTTCACCAGGCGGTCCCTTCCTTGGACTTCGGCCTCCATCGTTTTTTCTTCTTTTCCGCCTCTTCAACGATGCGGCGGGCTGCTTCAATGTCGCGTCTGACACAAAGCGTGAGATCCAGACTCTGATATAAACAAAGAAAGAAGAATTAGAGTGGCCCGCCACACTAGTTACCCAAAGAAAGAATGATAGACGGGAAAATAGTTGTTACCTGAAGCAATCTCACCCCGATATCAGTAGAGAGAGCCTCTGGGCTTGGCTCAGGGAGGCCCCCGAAGGAGTTGGGAGAGATATTATCGAACATAAACTTGCATATTGGGTGCAAGTGTGATGGGATAACAAAGACTCCCGACCTAGAGGGTTGGGCTACAACCATCTCACTGGATCCCGCCTCGTGAGCATTCGCAACACCCGAAGCGGGTGTCACTAAGTTGCAAGCAACAGTAAGCTCGCTTGCTGTCCCCTTCGGAGGGAAGCCTCCCCCCCTTCGATCGCCTTTCGGCGAATTATCAACAACTTTGATTACCGACTGGCTGCGAGCGCCAGCCGGAGGGGTCGCAGCAGCCGGAGGGGTCGCAGTCGTGCGAGGGGTCGGGGCAGTCCCACCTTTTTCAACAACATGCGGTTGTTTACTGCGAGCAGATCCTTCTGCTGGGGCGGGCGTAGTTGAAGGACAGCCCATAGATTTCTTTTGCCTTTTCGAGGCTGTACCCTTCAAACGGGGGAGCACCCCTAGCGCGCCCCTCTTATCTCCTATATTCGTCATCTCTTCCCTGGAAATTAGACCCGTGGCACAGAGGCAACGTGGCTCTAAGGCGGCGTTAACGTGGCGCGCAGCCGCTGAGAGCTTGGAGACTCTTACTAGCTTTTCGTTAAGGCCTCCTCGCAAGTTCGGCTTCACACCAGTCGGAATGCCTGCAAGAAAAATGAGAAGGCACATTAGTCAACGCAGAGCAATGGTTTTGTTTCTTTCAGACAGACGGGCAGAAACTTAACCCACCTGTTGTAGGCAAATTTGGCTTTAAAGAGAAGTGAGGAATCGCGGCCGCATCTCCAAAATGCGACCAGCCCAGCTCGTGCTCGACGAAAGGGATCGCATCTCCAGAATGCGACCAGCCCGACTCGTGCTCGACGAAAGGGGTCGTATCTCCAGAATGCGAGCAGCCCGGCTCGTGCTCGACGAAAGGGGTCGCATCTCCAGAATGCGAGCAGCCCGGCTCGTGCTCGACGAAAGGGGTCGCATCTCCAGAATGCGACTAGCCCGGCTCGTGCTCGACGAAAGGGGTCGCATCTCCAGAATGCAACCAGCCCAGCTCGTGCTCGACGAAAGGGGTCGCATCTCCACAATGCTGACCAGCCCAGGCTCGTGCTCGACGAAAGGGGTCGCTTCTCCAGAATGCGAGCATTCTTGATATGAACAGCTCCCGACATATGAGCGGTCGTGGTTTCTGGTCTCTGGCATGGATGACCCTCATCTCATAGTACCAGCAGCCCGTATAGGCCGATTTTGGTTTATATCTATTCACAGTTCCAAATATCTAGAGACGTAATCAACTAGACGTCTAGAATGTTTTAGGCTACTTCCTTATCCAGGGATTAACAAGATAAGCTTCTTATCCCATGAAATCAGTACTAATCTTAACAGCTTGCGTAGCAGATTGGATCACTTAGATCTGTATAAATAGATGACTCTATTGATGATAAAGGTACACAATACTCAATCCCTAATCCCGGTCATTTATTGGTTCTCTTTCCTTACTCTATCTAACTTAGGCATCGGAGGGCCAACGGCTGGACGCAGGCCACCCTTAGTTATTTTCTGTCTCCTTTCAGGCCCAAGGAGGAAATCGCTTGGAGAAAAGGTGAACGTCCGGAGGATCCTGTTACAAAATTCGACGTAAACACCACCTTCGCTAAAATAGCGATTAACGTTATGGCCTTTGGGGTCGGAGCCCACTTCGGACTCCCAGTTGCCGGAGACATAAAACCATTTTTTCCTCCATCCAGGGCAATTGGAAGAGGGGTTTCCCAGAATAAAATTATTTCGGTGCAAGAAGCAGAGGTAATACCAACCCTCGCTAGCTGGGGCCCTTTTTAGCTGGAAAAACCTCAAAAATTCCTCAGCGGTTAACTCATCGTTACCCACTTGCTTCCAGAGGACGAAGGTACTTATAAGCACCCGCCAGCCATTTACGATACGTTGGCCAGGGGCAATCTTATAAATGCGTAGAAAATTTTGGATGAATGGGTGAAGGGGAAGACGCATGCTAACTTTGAAAAAATATTCGTAAAAGGCCACGCAGCCTGGTGGCGGCGCATCGGCTGTCTCCCCTCTCCCAGGTAATCTGAAAGTAACAGAGTCTGGGACCCGATATTTCTCCCGAAGGCTAGAAAGCCTTTCTTCCATCAGTATTGAGGAGTAACCGGCGGCAGAATACCTCCCAGCCGGTATTCTGGCATTGTTGGATTCAGATGAATCGGGGGTTTCATCTCCCAGGGGGACGATCTCTTCATTGGAAACCTCCGCCATTGCAAAAGAAAATGCAAGATAGAAGAAGAAGAGATGGGAAGGAAGACTACCTCTGCGAAGAGGTTTGCACTGAAAACAAAGAAGAAGAAGAAAGAAGAACTCTCTTGCAGCTTAAGTTCAAAAATGGAGAAGACCATGCAGGATCTGATATTTATACGTAATCATTTCGCTTGATTTGGTTGACACGCTGCAGGCCTCTCATCCGGCACGATAGACGAACGGGCGCAACATTAATTACGGAGACACGTGGCAGGCGACGCTTCACCTCTTACGGTTAAAAAGCTGCGTAAAGCTGGCCATCATAAATGCAGAATCACGTTAGATAACTCATGCGCGATTCTTTCCTAGCGGTCGGCTACATATACAAACAAAACCCTTGGCATAGCTCCTCAAACGCCAAGGGTTTGGGGGGAAGTTGTTATAGATAAATTTGGCCTCCTAAGAGGTGCGAGCAGCTCGGCTCGTGCTCATTGAAAGGGGTCGCATCCCAAAATGCGAGCAGATCGTCTCGTGCTCGTCGAAAGGGGTCGCATCTCAAAATGCGAGCAGATCGGCTCGTGCTCGTCGAAAGGGGTCGCATCCCAAAGCGCGAGCAGATCGTCTCGTGCTCGTTGAAAGGGGTCGCATCCCAAAAATGTGAGCAGATCGGCTCATGCTCGTCGAAAGGGGTCGCATCCCAAAACGCGAGCAGCTCAGCTCGTGCTTGTTGAAAGGGGTCACATCCCAAAATGCGAGCAGATCGGCTCGTGCTCGTCGAAAGGGGTCGCGTCTCAAAATGCGAGCAGCTCGGTTCGTGCTCGTCAAAAGGGGTCTCATCCCAAAACTCGAGCAGCTCGGCTCGTGCTCGTTGAAGGGGTCGCATCCCAAAATGCGAGCACTCCTGATATGAGCAGCCCCCTCATATGAGTAGCTCCCGACATATGAATGGTCTTGGTCTCTGGTCTTTAGCAAGGATGTCCCTCGTCTCATAGTACCAGTAGCCCATATAGGCCGGTTTTGGCTTGTTTCTATTCACAGCTTCGAACATATCCATCAAGAGACATAATCAGCTAGACGTCTGGAAAGCTTAGGTTATCCCCGTACCTAACGATTAACAAGATAAGTATCTTATCCCTTAAAATCAGCAGTAATCCTAACAGATTGCGTAATAGACTGGATCGCTCAGATTTTTATAAATAGGTGACTCTACAGATGATAAAGGTATTCAATTCTTAAGCCCCATAATCTTTTTCCTCTCTTTATAGCCCTACCCTATCTAACTTAAGCATCGGAGGGCCAACGGCTGGACGCTGGCCACCCGTAGTTTTTCCTCTGTCTCTTTTTAGGTCAGGAGAAAAATCACTTGGATGGAAGGTGAATGTCTGGAGGACCCTGTTACAAAACATGACGTAAACAACAATGAATTCCTTTTGTATATAAGAAAGTTTTATCCATAAATAAAGGTATCTTTTGGACTTGAACCTTTATATAGTGTAGACTAGTCAAAGTTCATTAAGGCATATAGTGACAAATGTTTTGAACTACATTTCCCTAGTTGATGAAACTATTGAAACCACACATACAATCCTTTCAAGGTTTATAAGAACAATAACTAGCTAGCACATTATATGGTCCTGTGACATCTCTCGTGTTAATGCTAAAGATGGTTAACAGATGTTGATCAGGGACCAACTCAATCTTCGCCATCTGATCTGTAATAGAGGATGAACGGCTGGATCTAAGGATCTACAATCACCACAAGAGGTTAGGACAATCGCTGGTGGTATCAACTAATGGCCCTCTGATGCTTCAGTTAGTGACTGGTATGGAGAAAAACTTGTTATAGCTAAGTATGGTAAAGTATTTCGTACCTTGACCTATAGCACAAAAGGCTTCGTATAGTATTTGATTGAGCCGTAAATGGCTAGGATTCTAATTATGTAGGGAAACAATTCGTACAAATGGTGTCATGATTATAACCAGATGCATTGATTACTTTTGAGACCGCTGCGATTTCCTCTGTGTAATGCGAATATCCCACTGAGCCGCTTACAGGAAGCGTATCACGTAACTTGCGGAAGACGTTCTTAGGTCTCATGTACTCGGGAAGTAACGTTCAGTCAGGCCGAGTGCGTCAATAAGATAGCTATGTTATGATAGCTTTGATATATCCAAAATGACTATTGGAAGGGACGACTCCTTGTTGGATCTATGGTCGGGTTGTGAAGTAGTTGGTTGCTACTATATGCATTTGGTTGAGGATATGAGAGCGTTTCAACTCCGTAGAACTTGTGGAATCAGATGTCGATCGTTAGTAGGCTCTTAGTAAGTGAATGCCGAGTATCCATTCGGAGGCCTGCGCTCGGTTCTAACAAAAAGACGGGTGTTGGCCGAGGACGAGTGTTGCCAAGTGCTTGGCCTTTATCCGAGTACTGACTGACAAGAAAATAATGCTTCGTAGTTGAAGTCATAGCCGATAAGGATTATTATGCCGAGTGGGGTCAAACAGGTTACACTCAGGATCATCATCATGTCCTTGATCATGACTCGCGTGATGGACCATATAATCGATGGTTGTAGATCTCCTGATGGGAATCCCCATAATAGCAGCCCCACAAGTTTCGTGGTTAGGGAAGTTAATCATGGAACTTAAATTCCAGCTTAACCGTCAATTATTAGGTGGGAGAAACGAAGCGTTGCAGCCATACATGATGAGGGGGGGAAAAAGACAAATGACTGTTGCATTTTCTTGTACGAAGCGTCAGGGAGATTAATGTAACATGCCATTTTGCTTTGTCTAAACGAACGAGACGTGGACGTGTGTCCCCCATTAATGTGGCATGCCTTTTCTTCTTTAAAGTCGAATGGGGTAGCGCCACGTGTCGAGGAGATGAGATGGCATGATGATTACATATAAACCCCAAATCTCTTGATTTCTTCTCTTCCACACTTCATTCGAAAACCCTAGTGTTCGCTCGCCTCAAGTGTAAGGTTACGAAGTAGTAATAATTCAATCGTGAGACCAAGATTGATCCACAGAGATTAGGGTAAAACCAATTCAAACTATTTTAATAACTTGAATTAAGAAATTTAGGAAATTCAAAATTTAGAACTAAGATGAAATCAGAAAAGTAATTAAGAAAAATATGAGAATTAAAAGTGTTCGCTCGCCTTAAGTGCAAGGCTTGCGATTTAGTAGTAACTCGGTAAGACTGAGGTCGATCCACAAGGAATTAAGGTAAACCCATTTAAACCATTCTAGCAACTTCAATTTCAATAATTTTAGAATTTTATTTTAAAAACAAAGTAAAACAATAACTTCTAGAAAAATCTGATAATTAATGGAACTAAGGCCTTAAGGATCCACTTGTAGTAGTCCAATGAGAATTCATTCATCTCAGCATAAACACAACTAGATTCAAAGTTCTATCTCTCATATAGTTGAAAGATTAGGCATTTAAACACAAACAATCCAACTTAAGTCAGAAAATAAGATTCAAGTTCTAATGAAGCACATAAAATTAGCCTTTCGAGTAACAGCCATGCCAAGAGACTATGGCATGATCTAGGGTTACTACAATTCAAATCTAATCAATCCAAACATGGTAATCTCAGAGATTTGCAAGGAACTCATGTCTGAAGTGCATGAACTCTCATAAAACATCCAAAAATACCAACTTTATTCAAACTAGAACTTAAAAATCCAAACTTTAAGTAAAGGTACTTAAATTAAACAAATCCTACATTATAACTAACTACAAGCTTCACCTCTTAGCCCTAGCCAAGAGGTTCTAGCCGAGCATTATTGTACTTCAACTAGAAATAATGAAAAACTACTAAAAAGCATAAAAAACGGAAATTGGAGGAGTTGTAGACGCTCCGTGATTATCCTCTTCACCTCTCACAAGTTCCCAAGCCTTATATGATTAGTTTAAATCCACCCTTAGGTGTCCTTTTATAGCATTGAAGCTCCACTACCTCAGAATCTTCTAGAAATGCATAACAACTTACACAACGCATGAATTTTCGGAGCTTGAAGAACAAACTTTTTCTAATTTTTCGCATGGTCGACCGGTTGGGCGACCAGTCGTGGCCTCTGGCCGATCGGTCGTCGACCCTTAATTTTGGTCCAGGGAGTTTTTGCTTAAACACTTCAAAGCCCCAAGAAATATGACCGGTCGTTAAAGGTGGCCCATTTTTTGTCCAGCAAGGTCAGCTGCAAAGGGGGCTTCCGTTTTGAAAAAGGATGAAGCTATAAATGTCCTTGGGGGGGGGGGGGGGGGGGGTTGGTGAATAGAACAATTCAATTCAATTCAGTCTCTTGCAATCTTAAAATAAACCAAAGTATCAATCACAAGACTAGCAAGAATAAATATGCAACTAACCAATCTGAAAGCAAATAAGCAAATAGAAAGCAATATGAAAACCTTGGATTAAATCGTAGGACAACCTTTCACTTAGAAATTAAGTAGTACAACTTTTCACTTAGCAAACTAAGTAGGACAACCTTATATCACGATTTAAGGTTTTATAAGCAATCAAGCACATAAAAAGATAAACAACAAAACAATCACCACGACACAAAGAGTTATAGTAGTTCGGTGCTAAAACAACTTGCACCTACTCCACTCCCAAAATTACTTCTACTTGTAATTTTGACTTTCCACTATATAAAGGTTTTCATAGGTTCACCTTTAAAGCCTGATACAAAGATTGTGATTTTTACAGGCTTATCACAACAAAACTTCAAATGATTTTCACAGGCTAATCACTAACCTTAAGTGATTTTCACAGGCTAATCACTAACAACCTGACTTGAGATTTTCACGGGCTATCTCAAACAAAACCAAAAAATAAGGAAAGATATTACCATTCTTCTTGTAGAAGATGATGAAGCTTAGCAGAGATGAAGCTTCAATGGTGCAACGATCTGATCTTTGAAGAAGAAAAACCAATATAGCTCGAACAAGATAGATATAAGAATTTCTAAAAGGAGTTTCTCTAAAAGCTGCAATTTCAGTTCTCTTATCTCTAGTATGAGAATGATCTTCTCTTTACACAATCAAATTAAATGAGAAGAGAACTGAGATAGCTATAAAATAAAATAGAAATTTAGAACAAATAGCTAGACTATAATTGAGGACTTTTTCACCAGAGAGATAGTATTTTCATGCTTTTTCTTGATGAAAAAATAGTGAGAAGAAAACCCTATTTATAGTAAAAAAAGTTAGGTCTTCGACTGACCTAAGATTCAACTGTTTTATTCCAACAGTTATCAGATTTCACGGGATAAGAATTTGTTCAAACTTCGACTGACCTGAGTGTCGGCTCGGCTAGCCCGAGTGAGCTTCGGCTGACCCGAGACAAAGTCGGGCTGACCCGAGTTCCGGGTCCAAAAAATAGTTTCATATTTAGAAACTTGACCGAAGTTTCTTTGGCTGACCAAAGCTTGTTCGATTGGCCGAACACAGGGTCGGACTGACTGAACATCTCCAGAAATTTACAATTTCACTTGCTGGAAACTTGACCGAAGTTCCAAAGCTGGCCAAAGATTCTTGGGCTGACCGAACACAATGTTAGGCTAGTCGAATTTCCTGAAATATGACTTTTCAAAGAGATTGACATTATTAACTAAAAAGTCATAAGAAATCACCTATCCTAGGATCATCCCTATGGTCAATATTACATTGACATATATGATTTATCTTCGTAGCTTTGCTGTATCTTGTTGTAGAGTCAATAGACTTGAACTTGATGTGTTTGTTGAGGTAGACTCTTGTCTTCTTAAAGAACTTAACTTGCACGCACAACCTCATGTAATAAACTAATTTCTACGAAATTTGACAACTATACTATGCTTAGCACTTACATTTTGTGCTTAGCACTTACACGTTTTGTATTTCCGACCGGTTGGTAGTGCAAATTTTTCTGCACTATTTCTTCTTTCTTTCTCTTTCTCCCTTACAACTTTCTTCCACCTTTTGTCGCTTATTGTTCTGATCTTCAATGCATACAAAGTGACTCATTTGGCATTGAATTGGTAAAATCTCTTTCTCATTCCTACAATCACAAAACATGTATTAGAATAGTCTTTTAAACGTGCAAACCATGCTTAATGTGTGATGAATTGGGGTTAGAATATGCACAATTCAGAGCTCAACACACCCCCCAACCAGCATTTTGCTAGTCTCGAGCAAAACATGCGTGAAACAAATTCTACTTTTCAAAACCCAACTCTCTTTTGGAAACTATGCTTTTATACTCTCCAAGACACATAAGTGCAAAATTCAGAAGAATTGCGTGATAGAAGTTGAAATCTTAAACTCCTTAAACATAGCAAGTGTTCACATAGAATCCCCACCGATTGATTGATAAATAGAAGAACCCGAACAAGTTTAAGCTAGTGTGCATAGTGAATGCTCATCTCATTACTTTCCAAGATTACCTTCTTCATAGATCAATCAAATTAAAGATCTAAATGTGTACAGGTCAACCAAATGCCTATGATAAGAATTTGCCTTACCGTTCCTTCGATGACTTTCACACTACTTGCCATTTCCAGCTTTGGTTACGGGTAGACCATTCCCGTGTTGGTAATAGATAGCCCTTTTCGAAATTTATATATAATCACTTTTTCTTTTTCTTTCATTCACTATAAACATAGATAAGATTTTTAGAAATCCATATCTTTCATTCTTTTCTCTTATTTCTTATGAATAAGGATGGACAAAGTTCCCCTGCTTGGTTTCTTAACACCTTAGACCTAAGCCTAACCAATCTACAAATCTACATAATCCTTTCAAACCATGAGAATCTTGTAACGTGACCTAGGTTCAAAAGTGTTCAAATTTTCTATCAATCAACTCAATGGGGGGATTCATATAGAAAACTATTATATTTAAGAAAATTCAGAGATCTCAAAGTCATATCAATTCATCTCTCATTCTTTCATACTTATGACATCCCAAGCGCATAGAAACAAAGTTTTCCAAAAGATTTTTGAATTTTCAGAATTTTTTTTTACAAACATTGCTTGAAATCTTACAAAACACCAGGAATCTCACCCCCTAACCAAATTTTGCATTGTCCTCAATGTAAAAGATATACAATCAACATTTGTATGAGAGCAATGATAAAAATAAAAGAGGGTGAGAACGATAGTATCTAAGAGAGTCAATCTTGAAAATCTACCTTCAACAGCTAAATCTACTAAAGAAATAAACCTAAAATAGAAAACAAACTAAAACTACTCTACTCTACATCTTCGTCAGATTAGGAGATCAATCAACCTGATATACAGGATCCTTCAGAGTGATGGACATATCCTCTAAATCAAATTTCTCAACAAATGGTTTAAGGCGTCGTCCGTTCACTTTAAAACAATTACCATTCACAGCATTCTCTAGCTCGACAGCCCCATCAGAAAAAGCTTCTTTAACAATGTATGGGCCGGTCCATCTAGATCTCAATTTTCTCAGAAAAAGATGAAGTCGGGAATTGTACAAGAGTACTTTTTAGCCTTCATGAAAATTTTTCCTAAAAATGTGTTTGTCATGAAAATCATTCATCCTACTCTTGTAAATCCTCGAGTTCTCGTAAGCATCGTTCCGGATCTCGTCAAGCTTATGAAATTGTGTCGGGTGGTCTAACACGACACCCTATGCATACAAGTGCGGAAGCTTAAGGAGCAACTAGAATTATAGCTAAGTCCTTGGGGGGGGGGGGGGGGGGGGGAGATTAGGACATTTCAAAATCTTTTCGCCTACTTAACAAATTTAGCAAATCAAACTACGCAAGCGATTAACACTTCGGCTTCCAAGCCTAAGTGGGTCCAATCAAAAGACTAGTAAATGATAAATGCAATTAACAACCTTGTCTAATCAATACATGTAGACTATAAAGGATGGATCAACAAAAGCTCAAGTCTACATGAGGAGTGAAAGTACATCATGTGTGTGTGGATGTGCCTATCAATTGCCTAGCATACATTCCTAACTAAGCATTCATAATTAACAAGTTAAACGCAATGCATAAAGAGAAATGTGCTCAAGAACAATCACAAACACAAGGATGTATAGTGGTTCGACTACTTGTCGACTCCACTCTCGGTTCAAGTACTCAACCCCTTTGAGCATACCGGCATTCACTGGGGAGTTTAAATCTGGTTTCTCCCAACCAAGGTGTTTTAACTCGGATCCACCCAGCCAGAGAGTTTACATGTTCCTTCCAACCTACACGTTTACACCCGTGTTGGTGGCTCCCCCTTGGAGACTTTGTTTAGGCCGACTAACGAACCAAGGAACGGCTAACGTCCCTGAATTTAGGCCCGACAAACGACCCAAGAAGTCCCGAACAACCCCTAGTCTTTAGGCCGATAAGCAAGCCAAGGAACCGCTAACGTCCCTAGATTTTAGGCTGACTAGCAGGCCAAGGATCGGCTAACGACCCTAGTTCGAGTTTGTCAAACAAACTCTACACTCAACTCCCACAGGGAATTGAGTGGATGGACTCTTAACAAGACGACAACCTTGTCGGATTGAGCCCCTTTGTAGCGCCGCTTTGGGTTGATTTTTCTTGCTCTCTCGTGCTTGAATCAGCTCCCCTTGCGCTTCCCTGATCTTTGACGCTGCTGCTTTGCCAAGGCTTCAGCTCCAAGATCAGCTACCTTGCATGTGATGCTCCATTGGAGATGCCCAAGGTGCTAGGGAATGGTGAAACCTCTACAAATGGTAGGAAATGGGTTTCCTAGAGGAATACACCTATATGGACTCCTAGGTAGTGTTTAGACAAGGGATTTAACTATAATCAAGGTGTCTAAACCCTAGGAATCAAGAGAGAACAAGTCTATTCTCAAGATGCCATTGAATGGCCCAAGCTTGTGATGAAAACACAAGGAGAATGACTTGCTATGGGTTTAGGATAGAGCCTATGATGGTCTCTAGCAATGGTGGCTTCTATCTTCTCAAAATCCCCTCTCTTGACCCTAAAAATGAATCCCCCTACTTTATAATGTTTCCTCCAACGGTCAAATAAGTGGCAGATTCGAGCAGGGTCGGGCGCCCGGTCAGATTGGGTCGGGCGCTCGAAATCCAGTCCATAAAACAAATTTAAGATCTGGACTATTTTTTGAGCTGGTCAGGCACCCGGACAAGTTTTGGTCGGGGCCCCCAATGGCCTATCTTTCACTGGTCGGGCGCCCAGTGCACACTTTGGTCGGGCGCCGGAAATTACTCCAGACTGGGTCATTGTGTTGCTGGACGTTTTTGCACTGGTCGGGCGCCTGGACAGGTTATGGTCGGGCTCCCAGTGACCCTCTGGCTTTAAGGCCAACTCACATGGGCGATTCACTAAGGTCGGGCGCCTAGTGGACACTGGGTCGGGCGCCCGGCTGGGCATGAATTTCTGCTGTTTTCAGCAGAACATGCAACCTCTTGGTCGTTCTTTCGATGGTCTTTTAGGACACCTAAGGCCAATCTAAGATGACTTAATGGTATACCTATTGGGTCATGGTCATCTAGAGGTTTATGGTTTTGGGTAAGTACTAGGTTCGGGCTCACCAGGGCATCACTTTTACCTGTTTCTTCTTTCTTGATGCAACCGGTCTGTCTTGAGTCTTCGGTCTTCGTCTTCATTAAGCTCAACTGACATTAGACTCACTGACCTAAGTAATTGACAAACAAGGCGCACTAGTATGCCACAGAAAAGTGCATTAACAGCTCATTCAATTAGAGTTTGTGAAGCGAGCTAGTCTTGTCAATGTCGAAGTTCAATGCCCGAATTGCCCAATAGGCTTTGTGTTCAAGCTCCACTGGCAAGTGAAAAGCTTTCCCATAAACAAGTTTGTAGGGAGACATTCTAATCGGTGTCTTATAAGCGGTACGGTGAGCCTAAAGAGCATCATCTAATCTCAATGACCAATTGTTGGGCCCACAAATGTTCATAACATTGGAAAACATATAAAATAACCCAAAAAGACATGAAAATGATGGATAAATTAGAAGAAAATAGGAAAATTTGCATTTTTGACTCCTTGCGCATACCTAGGATGCTTGTTCATGCCTCCCAGGCATGCGCAAGGATCCCAGGCATGCGGATGCTCCTCCAAAGCATGCGCACGCATCTTTAAAAGATGAACATGTTGAAAAATCACTCACATATTCCCTGCATACTATAAATTGCTTGCACATACATCAAATTTGGTCGCGCATACCTGAAATTGCTTGCGTATGCCTGGGATCTGCTTGCGCATATTTGGGATGTATGCGCATGCTACATTTTAGCATGCGCATGATAGCTGGACGGGTGATTTCACCTATAAATACTCCAGTGTGCCTATATGATGAGAGAGAGATGATTCTAACTTAAAATCCGTGCCAAAGTGTCCCAAGCATTCACAAGCTCTCACCAGATCCCTCATTGAAAACCTCGCCGAAACCCAAAACCAATCGCCGAAAACCTCACCGGAGCTACGTCATTCCGACATACTAGGTGAAAACCCTTGTGCATATCAATCAGGCTGGTTTCATCATCTAAGCCCGAAAAGTTCCTTGCGCATGCCTAAAAAATGCTTGCGCATACCTCGGATGCCTTGCGCATGGCTCGAAAATTCTTATGCATGCCTCGGATGCCTTGCGCATACCTCAAAAGACTCAAGAAAGATGTTTTCTTAAAAGAAGTTCCTTGTTCATGCCTAAAAAATGCTTTGTATACCTCGGATGCCTTGCGTGTACCTCAAAATACTTAAGAAAGGCATTTTCTTAAAAGGGGATGCTCGCGCATGCCTGCAGAACATGCGCATCATCACGAAAGCATGCACAACATGGAATTTGACATTAAAATTGTGTTATTATAAGGCTAATGGTTATATTCTCGATATCCGTGCATGTGCACACTTCCATGAGCAATGTAGAGTATCAACATTCATCACCGGACATGAAGCGAAGTATGGAATGCCCCCAAAACAGGGATGCTAGCTCCTAGAATAATGCAAAAGACAGATAATTATTTCATGTACTATCACAACATGACCTGATTAATGATTGACAACTAAACAAAGGGGATTATGGTTACCACAATAAACCACATCAAGGAGTTCTAAATCAATACAAAATAATTGCTATGGACAGCCTAATAAAAATGGTTGATTCCCTACCCATCTAAACGGTATTCGTCGGTTGGACTGTTCAGGTACATATAACTGTAGACCGGTCTTCCCGAGGTCACCTGTCCAAACATGACAGGCGTGGGCCTAAAGTCGCACCCTCTTAGTTAAAAAACCTTGACAGTCTCCGCCCGGATCTCCGGTCCAAATATGGGACATAGACATCCAGCCTACATAAAGAGGGCTCAGTCCATAACAAAACACAGGTCTCTATGACTATAAACTCAAAGACCATAGTCCCTGCTAACTAGTCTTATGCCTTTTAATTAAGGGTTATCGATCATTTGATGTAATTAAGGGCTTGTGCCAGATTACGGCCTGGAATGTACAAGATCTCAGAATCTTTGGAATAAAATTCGCTTTGCGATATCTCTTCTTGTGTACTTTTGTGAATACTTGTGATTGTCTATGAATGTTTCCATTACTCAGAACCCTAAAGTAACAACATACAAAAAACTGCCTTCGAGCATTTTCTAGTTCTAACAAACTGGTGACTCTGCTGGGGATCGAACCATACCAGAATCTTTAGTTATTTTTGAGCAAAAGAATACTCTAAGACTATTACTTGCAAACACGAATCTACACATAGGAAGTTACCACGAGGTGTAATGTTTCTGCGTGTAACACCCGTACCTTAATTAGCCCTCCGTACACCTCTTTTCCGAACTCGGCATACCTCGAACAGTCCAAACCGGCGAGTTTCAATCAGACACCCTATTTTGGTACCGCAACGACCCGAGACTTGTACCCCGGCGACCGCGCGGACGCCAAGACTCCAACGCCGCGCGGCACGCTCCGTTTCGATACCTAGTTTGAAAGATGTGTTCATGTACGCAAATCAAGGCGGGCCACGCTACACATGCATGGTGTGGGCCCCACTTGCACAAATCCCTAGGTTGTCCCATCAATCAATCAATATCCCATCAATCCATCAAGCATCAATCAATCAAGTACATCTCTCTCTCCTCACAAGTCAACTTAAGCCCATACCCAAGCCATCCACTCTCATAATTACCCCATCCCCTTGCTATCATCATTCCCATTTCTAATGCCATCCATGTCCCAAAGTCCCTACAAGAATGCCATACGTAGCCACCCCATTAGGGAGAAGGAGAGAGGAAGAGAAAGAGAAAGAGAGAGAAAGGAGAGAGAAAGAGAAAGAGAGAGAGAGAGAAGAGACTAAGAAGAGAGAGAAAGAGAGAGGAGGAACCAAGCTTGGAGGGCCCCAACCATCATCCGGACCGTCCGATCGACTATCCGACCCGATCCAACCGTCCAAATTCAGGTGAGTGCTAAGGGTGGATATAAACTCCCCTTTTTTCCTCATTTTTCCCTTCATATTTTGAGCCCACAAGTGGGCCATGCTATGAGACAGCGTGCCCCTCACGCTGCCACAGTGTGGACCACCTTGTGTGGCCCACCATGATGCTTTATTTTATTTTTTTCTATTTTTTTTGAGACACAAAGATCTTGATGAAGTATAATACAAGCATTATCTTGATCCAAAGCTAATTGGGCCCACCATGAGATGGCCCAGCTGATGAATGGAGTGGATCCTACATGTGTGGACCCCACTGATCAAGGCACAACAAAAAAAAAAGAAGAGAAGAAAAAAAAAAGAAAAAGAAAAGGATGGAAGGCCACTGGGCAGCCAGCGTCCAGAGGACGCTGCTGCCCCTTTTGTGCGCTGGACGTGGGTCCCCACTCATGGGACCCACCTTGATGCATGTATTCGATCCACACCGTCCGTCTGTTTCTCCAGCCCATTTTATTGCTGGACACCAAAAATGAGACTGACCCAGATCTCAGGTGGACCATACCATGGAAAACAGTAGGGATAATGGAACCCACTGTCGGAACTTCTTGGGCCCACCGTGACTTTTGTAGACTGTTTCACTTGTCTAATATTGGACTCATTAGGTCCCCAATGAGCTGGGGAACCTGATGAATGGAGTGGATTACACTCATGTGGGCCCCACTTGAAATAAGCATAAGAAAACAAAATAAATAAATAAATAAAAAAAATAGATGTAAAGAAGTCCAACGCTGGACGGTTCCAGCGTCTAAGACGCTGTGAACGTCCAGCGTCTGGACGCTTGGCAGTGAGTGGGGTCCCCATTCGTGGGACCCACCTTGATGTTTGTGATCAATCCATGCCATCCATCTGATTCCCCAAATTATTTTAGGGCCAGGGCCGAATCTGAATCAGATTCAAATCTTAAGCGGACCGCACCACAGGAAACAGTGGAGAATATGATGTCCACTGTCGAAACCGCCTCGGCCCACACTGATGTTTGTAGACCCCGTAACATACCCAATATTGGGCTCGTTAGGTCCCCCATGAGTTAGGGAACCTGATGAACGAATTGGATCAGCCTTATGTGGGCCCCACTGGACCAAAACCAAGTAAACAATAAAAAAAAAGGAAGAAAGAAGAAGGAGAGGCGTAGCCTCTGACGCTGGGAGTACCTAGCGTCCACGGACGCTAGGCTCCTCAGCCATCCACCAGTGGCCCACCTCGTGGGACCCATCTTGATGTATTTGTTCTATCTAAGCCGTCCATCTGTTTTCCCAGATAATTTCAGGGCCCACCATTATAATGGTTTCCATCTGAACCGTCCATCAGGTCACGCAGACCTATATGAATGGAAAACATAAGCATCAGCCAGATCCAACACTACAGTGGACCGCGCCATGGGAAACGGTGGGGATGGTCGGCCACTGTTGGAAACAGTTGGGGCCATTGCACGTGTGGGTCCCACGTGAGGTTCATTTCCCATATGACCTGTTGCTGAGGTCACACAGACCTGGATGAAAAGAAAACACAGATATTAGCTCGGTCCAAAACCTTTTGGGCCACGAGTGTGGTCCACGCTGGAGGCAGCGTGCTGGACACGCTGCCCAGCAGTAGCCCACCTCGTAGGACCCACCATGATGTTTATTTGAGATCCAACCTGTTCATGAGTCCACACACGTGTGGAAGGGAAAACAAATATCAGCTTGATCCAAAACTCAGTTGGGCCCACCTGGAATGTACGTGCTTTCTCTCTTCCATCCATAAGTTTTTTTTTCTCCAGCTCATTTTAATGGCTGAGCCCAAAATTTAAGCATACCCAAATGTCAAGTGGGCCATGGGAAACAGTGGGAATAATGAATTCCACCGTTAAAACCTTCCCAGGCCCTACAGTTATGTTTATTTATCATCCAACCTGTTCATAAGATCACATGGATATGGGTGAAGGGAAATCATAAATATCAGCTTTATCCATAACTTCTATGACCCTGGGTGGGCGCCACGCTCGTATAGCAGGTGACCCACCCTATGGGTCCTACATGATGTATGTGTCTAATCCAGGCCGTCCTTTCTTGGGCCCACCTATGATCTATATGTTTTATCCATGCCGTATACTATTTTTGTCGGCCTATTTTGTATGTGCAGGCCCAAGTATGGGGCCGATGTGGTCTCAAGTGGGCTATGCGGCGGAAACCTTTACATTTCCAATGGGGCCCACAGTTCGGGTCCCACTCTGTGTGTGTGTGTGTGTATATATATATATATATATATATATATATATATATATATATATATATATATATATATATATATATTGGGCCATTTAAGGCCAACATTACATGATATGTTTGGTAACATGCTAGTATACTTAGCTTGATAGGTCACACTGATAATATGCTTAGTGTAATGAATATCATGCTCATTCATTTGTACATATGCATCATATGTATGCCTAACTGTGGACGATGTCGATCATAGCATATGCCTTACAACTTGAGATACTTAGGGGACCCGTATGAGATAGGGTCACCCCACATGATCGCACGGTATGCGCAGGTTTGGTGCATGGCTTTGATAGTATGACTCATGTATCTCGCATTATATATGTCATGGTCAGATTCTCACCCCAGCGGCATTGGGGTTGTGACCACCACAGTCATATCGTGGATGGTAGGAATGGACACCGGAAATATGTTCTAGCACTTGGGCGCCAAAGATGTCCTTGGGTGAAAGTCCCTAAACCCTGTGGTACCAATAGGATGCTCCAATGTCTAGACCGAGTGGATTTATGAGCGCATGAGGGCCAAATACCAGTAGGCCACGTCTCCCACTGTGTCGGGGTCGGTTGGAAGAGGGTGTGACCTTACCCGCCCGGGTGCAGAGGGCTATATACTAGGTTGAGTTTGACCAGCTCGTAAATGGGTTCGCTATCGACGAGCCGGGTGGATTTTCTTGTATGTCATTGACGAGGCGGATAGTGAGGTCTCTTCCACTCTCTTGGTTATGCGCGCGATGGGCGGCAACCAATGTCTGGAGTGTACTAGACCCCGGTGATGTCCTAGTTGTAAACCGTATGGTATATGACAGTTGAGGATTGACATGCGCACATTGCATCATTAGCATATGACACTCGGCCATATAGGCCCATTGCATTGCATAGCCTCGAGATGGCTAATGACATTCATAGACTTGGTAGTGTAGCCTGCCATCATTTCCGCTTACTCTGATATCTGTATACCTGTCATATGGATTGCGCACACACCACGCACTCTCTAAGCTTCATAGTAAGCTTATGCACGTCGTTTACGTGCAGGTCATACTATAGCGCGACAGTAGTGAGACAGGGGCGCGCATTTGATTTTTCAGCTTTCAGTTATACCTTGTATTTCCTTTTTCTGCAGCATTGTACTCAAAAGATTATCTTAGTGGATATGTGATGTGATGCTTTTTGGTTTGGTATACTTGTGTTTATGCTCATCTATATAAAAAAAAATTTTACCTTGAAAATCCTCCTTGTGGGATCCTAGGATCGGAACCTGGCGTATAGGAGCTAGAGGCCGAGAATGGGGTACTACGGAGGCTGTTGGCATCGGATTCGGCGGCCGGGAATTTAGTGAGCCCGGTCCCCAAGTTTGGGGCGTGACACTGCTCCCTCAGGCGCCAAACTGGCGACTCCCAACAGGAACGTTCTTCCCTTCATCTTTAAGGAAATAGACATTAAATTAAAAGGTTTTCAAACTCACAAACTTTCACAATTGTACACATATTTATCTCCTTCTTGCTTATTTTCATCAATTCATGCACTGCGATCGATGGGTTCATGCTCTCAATCGCATTTGTG
Organism: Liriodendron chinense; assembly: GCA_003013855.2. Taxonomy (NCBI): domain Eukaryota; kingdom Viridiplantae; phylum Streptophyta; class Magnoliopsida; order Magnoliales; family Magnoliaceae; genus Liriodendron; species Liriodendron chinense. The sequence goes on from ML058433.1 coordinate 7,577,734, forward strand.
AACTATTCTAATGTGTGTACGTATCGTACTAGAATTAGCAGGAAATTAACAAAGACAGGAAAAATGGCGTGCTCGATGACAACTTCATCCGTCTTCTTCACTACCGGGGATTTCAACTTTCCCCATTTCATTGCAGCCATGACGACCACTCCCAGCTCAGAATGGCAACTAGTCGAAATGAGCGGATAAAAGAAGAAACAGAAGAAAGCAGCCATTATAGCTGCACACAAAAGGATGAACATTGCAAAACCCCGCTCCGTGATAAGGAGATAATGACAGCCAAAACATGAGCAGAAGACCCCTATCGGCAGTCAGATTACATTGGCCAAGTCCTTAGTGCCTGCGATGACAACCGAGCAATTCGCGCTATTATCCAAGGCTACCCGTATCTCATAAAAACCGACTGAACCCGCGCCCATGAAGAATTCCAAGCTCATGGTAGTCCTCGAACCAATACAGAGGCCAGTTCAGAAGGCTCAGCCAGTGCAAGTGGTCATGGTTCAGGTGGCTGAAGAAGGAGGAGAAGGACTATATGAAGCAGAGAGAGAACTGCCTCTAGTTCAAGATCAGATCGATGGATTGGCCCAAGCCCAGTACGAAACGGCTAATCGGCTAAGAACCATCCAAGAAGCCCTGACGACTTTAATTGCACAGAACACCGCTCGAAGTAGTACCTCCCACACGGTAGTCAGCTGAAGAATCTCAAGGGGCAGCAGAAGGGCCATTTGACGTCGAAATACCCATCTAGCCTAGAGTTGTCCCAATAGAGAGCACTTCCGGCTTAACTTCGCAAATAACACGGGAAGAATTATCACAAACAATGACTCATCTGATGCAACAGGAGAAAGAAAAAGAGAAGAGGAGTGGCTACAAATATCGGGTTCCATATCCATCAGAGATAGAAGAGATACCATTCCCGGTTTATTTCAGATGTCCAGACTTCGAAAAGTTGGATGGCTGAGGATCGTCAGAAGAACACATCACCCACTTCTTGACGACATTAGGCAACTGATCCGCAGTGCCGCAGTATTGCATGCGATTATTTGGGTCAACCCTGACAGGGAAGGCCCTTCAGTTGTATATGTCATTATTGGCTGGATCTATAAGGACGTGGGAACAGATGCAAGATAGCTTCATTTCGAAGTTCTTAGCTACAGAGAGAGAAATTTCACTAACAGACCTGGCAATAGCCAAACAGAGACAAGGGGAATCGGTTGAGAAATTCATTGACTGGTGGGGGACTATGGCAGCTTAATGCCGTGAATTGCCAAGCGAGAGAGAGAGGAGATGAAAATGTGCTTGAGGGCCTTGGACTCGATGATCTCATACAGATTGACAGGCAACACCTTTCATTCTTTTCGTGATTTGGCAACAAAAGTACACTTGGTGGAAGAAGCGGCTTCCCGAGTGAACTTCAGGCTTGAAAGACAGAAAAGAGAAGTAGGAAGGATAGTAGAGACTCATCAGGTTGATAAGGGCAGTGTAACGCCCCAGATTTTCGCCAATTTGAATTTCAAAATCCTCGGAAGATTTTCACTACAATTAATTTATTTTATCAATTAACGACGTTTAATATTCGATTCTAAGAAACATACTAGTGATACCAACAAGAACTGTACAAATTCGATTAGACATGCTTAAGGGGCTAACACCTACGCCCGATTATCGAAAGCTTAGGCTTAATCATGTGATCCATAAATCTAAGGCTAAGATCTAGTGGACCCCACTGTTATAGGCAAAATGATGGAGATAAGATTTCACGCAGAAGTGCCCATTTGACTCTCGAGATCATCTGATCAAGAGTCGTAGAAAGGGTAAATGCGGAGTGCCGGTTCGACTCTCGAGATCGTAAGCCCGGGAGTCGTAGAATGGATAAGTACGGGATGTCCATTCGACTCTCGAGATCATCTGATCGAGAGTCGAATATTGGATAAGTGTGGGACACCCACTCGACTCTTGAACTCACCTGATCGGGAGTCACAGATTGAAAAATACAGAGCAGCTATTCGCAAGTCTCGAGTTCTCATAACCGATAGTCAAATACGGCAAAGCTCGATCCGCGAGCAGACCTTCTCACAAGTCGTTGAAAGACGTTACGTCTAAAATGAGCGAGTACTTGGACTCGCGACCACATTCCAACATGCGAGCAGCTTTCCTGCGGCAACATCTCTTAGCCTTCAGTACCAGCACCCGATTCCCATCGAGCAGCTTGTCCAATCCCTCTGCGACACCAAGCAGGGCTACACCCAGTTCGGTAGTTTCCGTCCCGTCAGCGTCTCCTTCCTTTTCGCCGGTTATCACTCCAACTACGGTTTCCATGAGTAATCAGCGCTACTATTACGCTTACCAGCAGCCTGTATAGGGCGATTTTGGGCTTATCTTCCCCGCTGATTCCGGATCTCAAGGGATTGCTATCAAGAGACGTGATTGCCGAAGTAAGTAATTTGGTTAGATCTCGTCATTAAGGATAAGGATCTTATCCCACGAAATCAGTAGAATCTCGTATCGTACTCGAGATCAGCGGGATCTCGATACAGATTGAATCGCTTCTGATCTATATAAAGGGATGACTCCATTAAGAGGAAGGTACACACACAACATTCAATCTCTGTCCCGTTTTGCTTGGCTTCTCTTCTTCTTGCTTTGGCTTGACTTAAGCATCGGAGGGCTAACGGCTGGTCCCCAGCCACCCTTAGTTGCTGTCTGCCTTCTTTCAGGTTTGGCGGAGGGAAATCTCTGGTGAAGAGAAGGTGAATATCTGGAGGACCCAACTACAAAATCTGACGTTAACAGTTTGGCGCCGTCTGTGGGAACGACTTGATCGTCAAAATCAATCGTTCTAACCATCGATCAAAATCCTCAAAATCCTTCAGCGATGCCTCCTAAAAAGGCCGTTCATCCTTCAACTTCAAGACAGCCACCACCTCCGCCCGATGAGACGGAATCTGTACCTGCCCTTCCACCTGATCCGACGAACATCCCTCAAGGAGCCCCGAATATACCGTCAACAAACCCATTACTGGAGGCTTCTGGAAATCCAGACAATGTCTTACATTTCCTCGGAAACGCCCTTCTGACTCTAAATGCCGGAGTCCAAGCGCTGTCAAATCGGCTTGATCAGCATTTCCCCAAACCTCAGAGACAAGCCTCCGAAGGGTTACCACCGCAGCCCATACCAGTGGCATCTAGACATTCTATGGATGAACCACAGGTCCCACCACTTGGCAGCCATCCCCCTGTACCGTCTCCACATTCTATACATTCTAGTTCGTCTCGACAAACTCAACCGCAGGGCTCCACCGCCGAAACATCAAGCTATACCCTACCATGGGAAGGAGATCTCAAAAGAATCCATGATCGATTTGATGTCATGGAACAGCGATACTAGGCGAATCGGCCATCTGCAGTCACGACGGCGATACATCAATCCGAGTCCCCTTTCACCAGCGAGGTTATGGAAGCCCCGTTACCTAGAAAGTATCGAACGCCTGTTATCACCCCGTATACAGGTATTGGCGACCCTCTTGAACATCTGGAAACATACAGGTCCCTCATAGAGTTGGAGGGACATGGTTCAGAAATCATGTGTAGGGCTTTTCCCTTAACATTGAAGGAAGCAGCTCGTACGTGGTTCCGGGGGTTAAAGCCTCGTTCCATCAGTTCCTTTTCCCAGTTATCGGAGATATTCCTTTCTCAGTTCATGGGAAGAATTCGCATTAAGAAGCCAGCCTCCCATCTGATGAATCTGAAACAGCAGCATGGGGAGACAATAAAGGAGTTCATAGTACGGTTCACTGCCGAAGCCGTCCAAACTGAGGGTTACACTGAAGAAAAGGGTCTTACAGATCTCATTGCCGGAATAACGAGCGAGAAATTCAGGTTTGCCTTAGATAAAAGCCCTCCGAAAACTATGGCAAAGTTCCAAGCCAAAGCTCAGAAATATATCAATGCAGAAGAAGTCGCATTGACACGCCATGGAGTACAAAGTAAGAAACGCAAGCCAGAAGGAACCTCTTCTACAGATAAGAAATATCGTCATGATCAGCGCGATCGTTCTCCCAAGAAGCCTTACTCTGGTAAATACCATAACTACACCCCTCTTAATCGGTCTCATGAAAAAGTTCTAATGGAGATTAAACACAAGCCATATGTAAAGTGGCCTGCAAAGATCAAATCCGATCCTGAGAAGAGGGATAAGAGCAAGTTCTGTTACTTCCACAAGGATCACGGGCATAGAACCCAGGACTGCATCTCTCTACAAGACCATATCGAAGCCCTTATTCGAAAAGGCCATCTCCAAGATTATGTTGCTCGTAAATCACCAGAAAGGACGAAGACCTCATCTCGTCAAAAGGAACCGCCTCATCATCAAACCGACCAAGAGGACGCTAAGCCCACGGGAGAAATCCGCACCATCGTCGGAGGACCAGCTTGTGGCGGTGACTCTCAAGCTTCAAGAAAAGCATACGCTCGAAAGGCGTCCAAAGAACCCCAGCAGATCTATTGGCTAGAACAGTCGTCTAGCTCGTTAAAAGCCAGTCATCCTCCAATTTCCTTCACCCTCGAAGATGCAGCAGGAATTCACTTCCCTCATGAAGACTCCATCGTAGTCACATTAAATGTATCGAATTATCTAACTCATCAAATTATGGTGGATATAGGTAGCTCAGCCGACATTTTATATTTAGAGGCTTTCAATAAAATGTCTCTTGCCAGAAACCTCCTCAAGTCAGTATCGACCCCCCTCGTCGGCTTTGGAGGAGAGGTAGTAACACCTGAAGGGAGCATCGATCTCCCAGTTACTTTTGGAGAAAGTCCAGCAAAGACCACCGTCTTCGTCAACTTCCTCGTTGTGGATCGAAAATCAGCATATAACGCCATTTTGGGGCGCCCATCTCTTACTAAGGTCGGGGCAGCCTTGCACCCTTCATATCTGTGTGTCAAATTTCCTACCCCAAATGGTATCGGGGTCGTGCGAGGAAGTCAACAGGAGGCACGGTCTTGCTACCAGATAGCCCTCCAAGATCGAAAGAAGGCTCAAGCGACACCCGTCATGGAGATAACTCAAGGTTCACCCGACGTTCCCCCCACTACCTCGTTGGATCTGAGAGAAAATGCTCTGAAGTCAGGAACTCCGGGGGAGGAAACAGTGGCAATTCACCTGACCGAAGGCGATCCGTCTAAGATCGTGTACATCGGGTCCTCCTTAACCAGTGTCCACCGTGAAGATTTGATCCTTTTCCTCACTGAATACCAGGACGTGTTTGCTTGGTCTCATAAAGATATGCCAGGCATCGATCCCAATGTCATCGCACATCGTCTCAACATTGAACCGAAGCATAAACCCGTACACTAGCGTCGACGTGCCTTTACTGCAGAAAGGCAAATGGCAATCAAAACTGAAGTTGAGAAGCTGCTCGCGGCTAATTTCATAAAAGAAGTTGACTACCCAGAGTGGGTCGCGAACGTAGTTCTCGTCCGGAAAGCTAATGGCAAATGGAGGGTGTGCGTCGACTATCCAGACTTGAACAAAGCATGTCCCAAAGATAGCTTCCCGACACCGCGGATCGACCAGTTGGTTGACTCAACAGCTGGACATGCTCTCCTCAGCTTTATGGATGCTTATTCTGGTTACAACCAGATTATGATGCATCCACCTGATAGCCAGCATACTGCCTTCATCACGGATCGAGGACTATATTGCTACCAGGTGATGCCGTTCGGTCTTAAGAATGCAGGGGCCACTTATCAACGTCTTGTCAACAAAATATTCACTGCTCAAATCGGTAGGAATATGGAAGTTTATGTTGACGACATGCTCGTGAAAAGCATCGTTGAAGATGACCACATTTCTGATCTTCGAGAAGCCTTTGATCTGATGAGGAAGTATCAAATGAAGTTAAACCCAGAAAAATGTGCGTTTGGAGTGTCTGCAGGGAAATTTCTTGGGTTCATGGTTGGCCAGCGTGGAATTGAGGCAAATCCTGAAAAGATTAAAGCATTGATAGAGATGAAATCCCCTGTTACTCTGAAGGACGTCCAGCGTCTGGCTGGTCGCATCGCATCATTGAACAGGTTCATCTCGCGAGCGTCTGACAAGTGCTTGCCCTTCTTCAAACTCCTTCGTGCAACGGCCAAATCTGATTGGAAGTGGACACCTCAGTGTGAAGAAGCTTTCCAACAATTGAAGCAATACATGAGCGCTCTTCCCATTTTATCTAAACCTGTAGCACATGAGCAACTCATTCTTTATCTCTCTATGTCCACTACGGCCGTTAGCGCCGCTTTAATAAGAGAAGATTCCGGGGTACAGAGGCCCGTCTATTATATCAGTCGAGCAATGGTTGATGCAGAAACTAGGTATTCTGATATGGAGAAGCTGGCCCTAGCCTTAGTCACGGCAGCTCGAAAACTGCGACCATATTTTCAAGCCCACGCTATTTTAGTACCGACTAATCACCCACTACGGCAAATCCTTCAAAAGCCTGAAGCTTCCGGGCGCTTAACTAAATGGGCGATCGAGATCAGTGAGCATGATATCTCATTCTGTCCTAGGACCGCAGTCAAGGGCCAGGCCGTGGCTGACTTCATCACCGAATTTACATATTCTTCTGAAGATAATATAATGACCAGCGACCAGCCTCCTTGGTCACTCTTCGTGGACGGGTCGTCGCGGGCCACTGGCAGCGGAGCGGGCCTGATTTTAGTGGCTCCCGACGGGTCGTATTTTCAATATGCTCTGCGTTTCGAATCACGCGTCTCCAATAATGAAGCAAAATATGAGGCCCTGATTGTTGGCCTCGAACTGGCCATTGTCCTCGCAGTCCAGAATTTGATAATTCATAGCGACTCCCAGCTCATTATCAACCAAGTTCTTGGTGAATTCGAAACCAAAGAAGAAAGAATGGCCTTATACAAGTCTCGCGTCCTCATCCTGCTCGCCAAACTGAAGACTTATGAAATAACCCATATTCCTCGCGAGAAGAACCAACTTGCCGATTCTTTGGCAAAGCTCGCCTCTGCACCAGAATCTGAGTTATCGCATTCGATCCCCATCGAGCACCGTCAGGTTCTGAGTATCGACCAAGTGACTCTCGAGCATGTAACATCGATACATTCATCCTCATGTTGGATGGATCCTATCATCCTCTATCTCTGAGACGGATACCTACCAGAGGACAAGAAAGCTGTAAGGCAAATTCATCTTCGGGCTGCCAGGTATACTCTACAAGACGGAATATTGTTGCGCAAAAGCTTTTCCTTGCCTTATTTGAGGTGTCTTCATCCAGAAGAAGCACTTCGTGTTCTAGACGAAGTACACCAGGGGGCATGTGGTAACCATCCCAGGGGGCGATCCCTAGCATATAAAGCGATGAGGCAAGGATATTATTGGCCCACTATGAAAGCAGACGCCATCGAATTTTCTAAAAAATGCGACAAGTGTCAACGATATCTACCTATACCTCATGTACCGTCCGAGCAAATGACCCCAGTTGATAGCCCTTGGCCTTTTGCTCAGTGGGGGATCGATATCATCTGGCCCTTACCCATGGGAAAGGGACAGAATAGGTTCGCGATCGTGGCGGTTGATTATTTCACCAAATGAGCCGAGGCAGAACCATTAGCCAAGATTACTGAGAAACAAACTGCTAAGTTTATATGGAGAAATATCATATGCCGTTTTGGACTTCCTCATACTATAATTATCGATAACGGAACGCAGTTCGACAACGCAGCCTTTGATGAATTTTGCGAAAAATGGAAGATACGTAATCTCCGCACTTCTCCATATCATCCTCAGGCGAATGGGCAGGTCGAGGCAGTGAATAAGATCATAAAGCACCATTTAAAGACCAAGCTAGGTGAATGTAAAGGGGTGTGGCCAGAACTTCTGCCAGAGGTATTATGGGCCTATAGAACCACGGCTTGTACATCAACAGGTGAAACTCCTTTCTCCTTAGCATTTGGTATTGACGCAGTGGTACCAGTGGAAATTCAAGTGCCCTCGTATCGGATCGAGCAGTATGACCCCGCAAGTTATCAGGAAAACCTCCGACTTCATCTCGATCTCTTGGAAGAGCGAAGAAATGCTTCCCAAGTACGAGTGGCAGCATATCAACAACGTATTGCTCGTTATCGAAATGCTAGGGTTCGGCCTAGATCCTTCAAACTCGGAGATTTGGTACTAAGGCAAAATCTCGAAGTTCCTGCTCGTTCATTGGATCCAAATTGGGAAGGCCCGTATCGGGTTATTAGGGTTGTGCGACCCGGTACTTATTATCTTGAAGACATGCAAGGGAAGCCCGTACGTCGCCCTTGGCACGTGGAGCATTTGCTACGATACTACCCCTAGATTCAATGTAGTTTATTACAACATTTTATGAATAAAGTGAAGGATATCTTTTGGTCGCTACTCCATCTACATGGACCTGAATAGCCCTGAAGAGAATGCATACACATCCTCTTGGCCAATTGCCTACCCTTGGTAGGACTGAAATCATTACCAGTTGGTTGCTTCTCCATTCTACGGATTAAAAATAGCCCCGAAGAGAGCATACGTGATCTCTTGACCAACCTTCTGCCCTTGGTAGAATCAAAATCTCAATCGATAGATCAGTCTATCTCAACGTGGACACGGTCACACGACCCCCGGATTGAGTCTAATTCATTTTTTCATGAGTTAGTTGCTCGCGATTGATGAAAGGGATCGCACTTCCAGAATGCGAGCACTGCAGCTCATCTCAAGTTATGGGGTCGTACACCCTAAATGCGAGCAGCGCAGTTCGTGTTCGAATTAAGGGGTCGCATCCTCTGATGAGTCAACATGAGACCAACACAAAGCACAAATGAAAGATAAAGAGAAAACAGCAACAAAATAGTAACACTTCCAAAAATATCTTTTCGTTGATGTTTAAACGATTACAGCTACATGATCGCGAGTACAAGAGAGAAGAAAATAAAAGGAAATCAATCTCTTGGAGGAGGAGCCACGCTCTCGACTTCAGGGCCCGTTTCAGGAGCCCCTCCAGCCTGCGTGACTTCAGTCACTTCGTTCTCGGCAGCAGCTTGTTCTTCTGCAGCTATGATGGTCGCGACTCGACCGAATTCCCCCATATCGAAGGATGGGATCATTCGTTGCACTACTCTTAGTGCAAAGTCTCGACCAGCATCATATGACTCATATCGTTCATCGTCATATAGCTGCGAAGTCCGGAACTCGGAGATTGCCCGAGGACCTTCCTCCGAGAGCATTTTTACAAGGGCGACTTTCTCCTCGTCCCAATGGATCGAGTCGTCCTTAAGCTGTGCAAGAGCGGAGCGCTCTTTCTCCAAGTTCTCGTTGGCTTCCTTGAGTTGCGACCTGGTCTCCGCAAGCCGCTCCTCCGATGAGATCTTGTCTTGGCGAAAGATCTCCTTCTCTCTCTCTCCGCCCTCTCCTTCAAGTCGTCGGTCTTCGCGAACTTGGTGTCCAAAGCTTGATACCTTTCGGTCAACGCTTGGACTTTCTCTATGAGGATTTTTATCTCCTCATCTCTCTTGGAGATCACTGCCTCACGGGACTTGAGGAGTTGATCTCGTCCCTGGACCGCCTTCTCCAAAGCGATCCTCTTCTCATCTGCCTCATCTATTACGCGGCGAGCGGCGACGATGTCTTGCTTCGTCCGCAAGATGAGGTCCAAGCCCTGCAAACAGAAAAGAGGGGTGAGAAAAAATACTTAAGAAACCCCAAAATAATAAAGTTTGGGCTAGGAGGTTCTACCTGAGCCATCCTTATCCCTGCCTCCAGGAAGAGGCTCTCGGGGCTTGGCTCGGGAAGAGAGCCGAAGGATTGGGGCGGGACGTTCTCAAATAAGAATTTACATATTGGTTGGAGGTGGCGAGGAACAGAATATGTCCCACTACCAGAAGGTTGGGCAACGATCAGCCCAGACGGCTCGCGAGAAGGGGCCATCGTCTCGCGAGCAGGTCCCTGCTCGATAGCAGGAATCAGCTCGCGAGTAGGAGCTGACTCACGAGCAGGAGCCATCTCTCGAGGCTCCGTTTGCTCACGAGCTTCTTCAGCTGGGGGGCAGCTGGACCCTGCCCCATCTGGGGAATTGTCAACGATATTAATCACTGGCGGCCCGGGTGCGACCACCAGTGAAGGAATAGCGGGCCCTGCTGGAGCCCTCGCCCTGCTCGCGAGAGGAGCAGGCTGATCGTTACCCTTTTCGATGGATGGGTGAGATGGACCGGCAGATGTTTTCTTCTGTCTCTTGGAGCTCGTGCCCTTCAGCCGGGGCAGCAGACCTCTCTTCTCTCCGACCTGCGTCATCTCGACTTCTCTTCTGGGTATTAAGCCCGCTGCTGCAAGATGTGAGGGAGACAAGCAAGTCTCGACGTGCCTATCACCAATAGGCACCTTGTACACCTTTACGATTTTTTCGTTGATCCCTCCTTTCAAATTCGGTTTTCTCAAGGCCGGGATACCTGCGAGCACAAACAAGGGTCAAATGAAGTAAAACCCTAAAACCCTAATTGAAGAAAAACTGCACAATGGGGGATTGTGCCTACCTTCACAGAAAAAACGGTTTACTCTTGGGCCCCTGGAAGAAGCAAATTCCCAGTTTCCGGATGCATAAAACTAGCGCTTCCTCCAGCCGGGATAATTCGATGAGGGCTTTCCCAACACGAAGTTATCCCGGTGCCAATAACACAGATAATACCAGCCTTCGCTGGAGGGTGCCTTCTTCAAGCGGAACATGCGGAGGAACTCATCAGCTGTAAGCTCCCCATTCCCGGCTTGAGCCCAAAGGACGAATGAGCTTAGGACCACCCTCCATCCATTCACGATAAGTTGCCCGGGGGCAATCTTATAGTATCGAAGTACATCCCGGATGAAGGGATGGAGGGGAAGGCGAACCCCCAGAATGAGTTGATACTCATAGAAGGCCACACACCCTGGGGGAGGGGAGTCTGGCGTCTCTCCATCTCTGGGCAACCGGAGAGCGACTGAGTCAGGGATTGAAAATCTCTCCCGCAACTCCAGCAGCCGGTTCTCCGATAAAATGGAGGGATATCCGGCCGCTGTATACTGACCTGCCGGAACCCTTGCGTTACTAGAAGCAGAGGATTTCGGGGTGGCATCTCCTAAAGGAACGGTACTCTCCTCAGAATCACCAGCCATGGAGTATTTAAGAAGAAAAAGAAAGAAGAAATACCACAGTACGAGAGGAAAGAAAGAGCACCAAAGGAGATCCAGGAAGACACCAAGGAACTCCGGAGGAAGATGATTGAAAGGCAAAGGAGAATTCTGAAACTTCTGTGAAAATCAGAAGATATGGCGGACTCCGTATATTTATAGGCAATCATTCCGCCGTATATGGTAGCACGTGGCGATCTCTCGTTCGACACAGCACTCGAGCAGGCACGCCCATTAAATACTTGGACACGTGGTGAGCGCCTCTTCATTTTCTGACTGCGGAAAGGCTAACGCTCATTAATTCCAGCCTAATCATGTACGGCTTCTCAGTAAAGGCAAGAGGCAGCCGCGCATGACAGCAAGCTAAGTCCTTTCCTTAAGAATTCTTGGCGGCAAGGACTTGGGGGGCATCTGTTATAGGCAAAATGGTGGAGATAAGATTTCACGCAGAAGTGCCCATTTGACTCTCGAGATCATCTGATCAAGAGTCGTAGAAAGGGTAAATGCGGAGTGCCGGTTCGACTCTCGAGATCGTAAGCTCGGGAGTCGTAGAATGGATAAGTACGGGATGTCCATTCGACTCTCGAGATCATCTGATCGAGAGTCGAATATTGGATAAGTGTGGGACACCCACTCGACTCTCGAGCTCACCTGATCGGGAGTCGCAGATTGAAAAATACGGAGCAGCTATTCGCAAGTCTCGAGTTCTCATAACCGATAGTCAAATACGGCAAAGCTCGATCCGCGAGCAGACCTTCTCACAAGTCGTTGAAAGACGTTACGTCTAAAATGAGCGAGTACTTGGACTCGCGACCACATTCCAACATGCAAGCAGCTTTCCTGCGGCAACATCTCTTAGCCTTCAGTACCAGCACCCGATTCCCGTCGAGCAGCTTGTCCAATCCCTCTGCGACACCAAGCAGGGCTACACCCAGTTCGGTAGTTTCCGTCCCGTCAGCGTCTCTTTCCTTTTCGCCGGTTATCACTCCAACTACGGTTTCCATGAGTAATCAGCGCTACTATTACGCTTACCAGCAGCCTGTATAGGGCGATTTTGGGCTTATCTTCCCCACTGATTCCGGATCTCAAGGGATTGCTATCAAGAGACGTGATTGCCGAAGTAAGTAATTTGATTAGATCTCGTCATTAAGGATAAGGATCTTATCCCACAAAATCAGTAGAATCTCGTATCGTACTCGAGATCAGCGGGACTCGATACAGATTAAATCGCTTCGGATCTATATAAAGGGATGACTCCATTAAGAGGAAGGTACACACACAACATTCAATCTCTGTCCCATTTTGCTTGGCTTCTCTTCTTCTTGCTTTGGCTTGACTTAAGCATCGGAGGGCTAACGGCTGGTCCCCAGCCACCCTTAGTTGCTGTCTGCATTCTTTCAGGTTTGGCGGAGGGAAATCTCTGGTGAAGAGAAGGTGAATATCTGGAGGACCCAACTACAAAATCTGACGTTAACACCCACCATCGATAAATTGACCTAACTGATGCATAATGAATATCTAATCGAGAAACCCCAAACCCTAAGGTGCGAAATTATACCTCTAGGTTTTCTTTTATAACCTTAGATGAATTTGGGATTGATTGAGCCTTTAGGGTATTGTTATCTTTGTTAATTGTATTATTCCCGTATTATTGCAATATATATGCTATTTTCAATTTCTGTGGCTAAGGTGTTTGATGAAATGCTTATGTGAGATGAACTGCTTGTATGAATTACATCATATGTGGATCGTCTTATCGTAGTAATTTTCATGTAGATAAGATGATATTATTATGCATGATTACATGTTAGGATTTTTCCTCAGTTAAAAGCATGCTACAAGGTAAGTTAAGTTTTGTTATGAAGTCGTGATACGAAATAATTGGCCAAACGTTCCGAGGCGGGTAGCCCAGATTTATCAGCTAATCGAGATGTATTCGGTTGGTATGGGGGAAACACGAATGGTCGGTAGTAGTTGGACTACATGGGTGGCTTGCGCCCATGCCGGTCCAGACAGACACCCTTGGCATCAATCGAATCCGTCAATGCGTGGCAGAGAGAATGTTTGATGATTGTGCTGACGCAGTCCCCTGAATACGGAATATCAGGTCCTAATAAACTGGTGGGTCCATTAATAACCATAAGTGCAATGCGATCCCGATAAGCCTCTTGGGCCGGACATGGTGGTATGGGATACCGTGTCCAAGTCGTCGGCCTACGCTAGGGTGAGTCACCTCCCCGTAGTGTCCTTGGAGCAATTGCTGGGGTGGCGAACCCTATCGGTGTTCCCGAGAAGGTTGGCCAACCCCCGTTTATAGCAGGATGTTGGGAATTGTAATCTGGTGGGTGGAAGTGATAGGGAAGCATGGGCTACTGGCGATGATTAGCAATGCACGGTTGGGAGCCAGATAGTCCCGTTCAGGATCAATGATTGGACAATAGTATTTCGGCTTCGCTAATATGTTGAGTGAGAAATGACTTAATGAAACCCAAACAAATCATGCATACACGTCATGAATCCCCTAGGCAACTTTGTGACTGTTAAAGGCCAGGATGCCAAAGGATGATCCAACCCATTTGCATTTGGAGGTTCTGTGAGTGCTTGGCTGCTTGATGTGGCGCCAGTGCCATTTTGTGCTCCTCGTGTTATATCTGAAACATGCATGGTGTGCGAACTCATGTCAATCATGCATTAATGAACTAGACTAGGAACTTCGATGTTTTGTTTGGAATCAATGCCTAACCCTATTTGTTTGATAACATGTTAAACTTTGAATTATAATTCTCACTAAGTTGATCACTCACTCCCACTCCTGGGATGGTGTTTCAAAACACCACCAAGCTCTGTTGTGATAGATGTAGATATCTCAAAGGAGGATGCCTGATAGGATGGGTTCGATGACTTTACGGGAGAGTTGTTAGACTTCCACTTTTTATATTGGTCAGGTTTAAATTTAATTTTCATCTTTACTTTACTGCTTAAATTGATTCTTAATTTGTGCTTTGATGCCTTATGAATCTTAAATAAGAAATCACGTTTCCGAAAAGCATAACTGACACCCAGAATCTCGGAGATCGAGGTTGTACTCGACCCCTGAAATTCGGGGCGTCACAGTTGGTATCAGAGCGCGCGTTTAGAATTGAACTGGGCAGTGTGTTGAGCTCTTAATTGTGCATATTCTAACCCCAATTCATCACTCATTATGCAAGATTTTCATGATTTAAAGACTAATCAAATACATGTTTTGCGATTGTAGGAATGAGAGTGGCTTGGCTCAATTGGTGACCAAAAGGGTACATTTAGGAGTCTTTGATGAAGGCCTAAGGTGGACCAAAGAATGATGAAGAAAGAGAGGAGAATGAGGAAGAAAGAAGGAAAGAAAAGAAAGAAGAAATAATGCAGAAAATGGGCCTCGACCGGTCTTGACCGGTCGGCCAACACTACTCTTCCTTTCACATGCTGCTGGAGCAAGGCCAGCCTTGTTCGATGGGTCTTGACCGGTCGGCCATGCAAATTTCAGTTTCCAAATTGCAGACAACAGGCCACTCCCGTTTCTAATTTTTTGGACCAGATTTTTGGGCCCATCTTAATGATATATGGAAATCCAATACATCCATGTCGAAGAGGAGCTCGACGCCGAACTAACCCAAGTGGTTTCGTGTCGATCAGAGCTACGGATTGATCGTGGTGGCCAAAACAATACGAACTGTCCAGAAAGTTCCAGATTTTGCTGTTCCACTCTGGGCCGGTCCAGGTTGCCCATCATTGATGATATGAAAAATCTATTTTGACCATATTTTAGACCACATCCATATATGAATAACCACAAAGTTTCAGATCAAAGGATGTGTGGTTTGATCGTACCGGTTGAAGAAAGATGGACCATCCAGAAAGCTCCAACTGCACAGAGTTTATAAAAGCCCTAAGTGTTCTAATTTTCGGACCATATTCTGGGATTGTTTTGGACAATCTAATCCATCTATCATGTAGAGGAGGAAGTTTTCTACCAATGTTCAAAATTTGGGATCAATCCGACATCTGTACACTCCGGAGCGTTGAAAGCAAGATGACTGGTTCTGAAGGTACCCGACGTGCGCGATTTTGAGAGGCGGTCGGTGATGTGATTGGTGGACCCACTCAGAGGACAATCTTGGAAATCTAAATCATCTATGAGGAAGATCACATTACAAGGAAGCTACAAATCAATTTTGAAGGCAATCCAACCATTGGTTAAGCCGTACCAAGCGAAACAAATTCTGCTATGTTGCTGTACTATTGCTGCACTATAAAAGTAGGTGCTCTCTTCTATTCCAGGGCAACCAAGGACGTGGGGAGCAAGGAGTTCAAGTCATAGGAGGCTTCCTAACCTCCTCCAGCTAGTTTTTCTTCCTTTTCTTAGTTCTAGTTCTAGTTTTTAATATGCTTTTCCTTAGCTAATCTCTTAGCTAGAGCTAAGAGGTGAACCTTATAGTTTTCTTTGATTGTTTAATTCGTTTTATTGGTTTTAAGTTTAGAATTCATGATTATGAACTATGGTTTGAAGTTTATACAAGTTTTAAATAGTTTTTCTTAGTCTTATGATGACTCATGGATGTTTGGGAGAATTACTTAAATTCTTAATTGGTTTGCATCAGTCTAGACCTGTATGATCCGAGGAATTGGAGTGCGCTCTAGTACTATGATCTTCATGTGGGGACTTCCTACCAAAGTTCTACTTTTCTGAATTTCTGTAATATGTATGGATTGTGCATATGATTTGAATCAAGTTCAAATCATGATCTAGCCTTGTCTTGTGACAGGACTTGAGGATGGTTATGATTGTGAACTGAACCTTTTGGAATGGGGACTGACCTATGCAATTGAGCATGCTCAGCTCAGCCTACATTGAGTGAATCTATGCATTGAACTTACATATGACAGATTGTTTGGTTTAACAGCTCTATCATCCGACTAGATAGATCTTAATTTCGATTCTAGTTGAGAAAGTGATAAACCATAGCGAATTATGCATCTAAGGAGAGCTATAAGTGGATCCTTGATGCTCTAGTTATCTTTTTATTATCAGATTTTCTATTTTATGTTCAAAACCAATTTCACAACCCTCTTAAGATTCTAGTTATTAGGATAGTTTGAATTGTTTACATCCTTCCCTGTGGATCGACCTCGGTCTTACCGAGATTATTACTACATCGCAACCCTACACTTGGGGAAGCGAACACAGTGAGTTATGGGCTTATCACAAACTTCACGCAGACTTAGATAGGACTCTGAGATTAGTGACCTTGAACCTTAGACTCAATTTCTCAAATCCTTGATCCCTGTGGACTTAATCTTAGAGTGGATGGACCCTGATTTAGGTCCTGGATTTTGGACGCTTTGAAATCAAGGTGGAAACCTGAGGTCAAAAGCTTGTTGGGGCTAGGTTAGAGGATGAGAGTGGAACCCTTAGGAGTAGAAACTCATGTGGATCCATGAGTTTGGATAGAGAGAGTTTAGTGTTTAGATGCTTGCAATAGATAATTTATCTGTGCGAGTTGTGGTTCGGTTGAGAGCAAGAAGATGTGACCAAGTTAGCTAAGATATGGGGATGAGATTAAGAGAACAAATGGGGTTTTTGGGAGCCCCTAAGGATGATTTTGTGACTGGATGACACAGCAAGATCCAGTCGACTAGATTGCAAACCGGTCAACTGGTTGTTACTGCCAGAAAAAGTTGGAAAGTGGAAAGAAATTGGAAAGTTGAGATAGTGTAATCTGGTTGACCAGATTGCCAGCCGGTCGACCAGATTAGACTCGTTTTTGTTTTAAAAATGGATTTTTTTTCTCCCTTTCTCTCAACACAAATAAAAACCCCTCTTTCCCTATTTCATTACTCCACCCATTCAACAAAAACCCACCTTCTAGATCCCTAAAATCCTCCAAGCTTCCACCTTCTACTTCAAGATTCCTAAGCCTCAATCTTCACTCTCCTTCTTTCCATTTTGAGCTCACAATCTCCTCAAGAGCTCCATAAACCTTTGTGTGGGGGTTTCTCCTCTACCCCAAGGTGAGGTGAGAGTAGTTGTTTGAAGATGGTGTCATTCTTAGCCCTAGCCTTGTCATGGCTTGCGCTTCCAATGGTAGTGATGGGCATGACCAAGAGGCAGAACACTACGGGAGAGGCAAGTTCAAGCCGTGAACGCTGCACCAAGCAGAGGGAAGACATGAATGTGGCTACCCCAACGATTGCGCCTAATACAAACCACAATGTTCATGTGTTTTAATGTTTAAGATTAAAAGTTTAGGCTTGGAGGGGATTTCCCTAAGTTTATGTGTATCTGACAATATAGGAAATCCAGTAATATAAAAAACAACAAACCCTAAGACCAAATTCTCCAATTTGCTATGTTTTGAAACTTGAAACTTACAAGATTAAAGTCCCCTAATGTTAGATGATTGTGAACATTAAACTTAGGACCATTGAACATTAGGATCGAATTCCCGATTCATTAATGATTTTAAAACTTAAATCTAAAAATTTGAGCCTTAAGATCGCGTGAGTGAGTGTAAATTCATCGTAGGACAATTTAGATAAGTGGACAAAGCAAGAAAGAAGGAAATTTGGGAATAAAAAAAATCTTCAAAAGTGTTAAGGATTGAAAAAAAAAAAAAATTCATAAGTGTTGAGGATTTGAGAAATTTATTTATTTCTTTCATAAGTGTTGATGTTTTGGCAAAAAAAAAATCATCATGTATGTGGTGAGAATTTGAGAAAAAAATCATCATAAATGTTGAGGATTTAAAAATAAATAAATTTCATTAGTTTTGAGGGTTTGAAAAGAAAAAGAGAAGAATTTCATGAGTGTTGATAATTTGCAAAAAAAAAAAAATAAAAAAAATCACTAAACAGCAAGAACCGGTCGACCAGGGCCATATCTGGGCGACTGGATGAACATGGGGTCACTGGACAGCAACAACCGGTCGACCGGGGCCATATCCGGCCGACCGGATGGAAACATGGTCGAGCGGGTTCGTAACCGGTCGACCGGATGTCTTTGGGGCTATTTTTGTTAAAAATCCCAAATTTTAAAAAAATTCAGCCTTACATTTTAGGTAACTTCAAAAGTTTATATCTACTTCGTTATAACTCTGATTGGGATGATTCAAAATCCATATTTTATATTGAAGAGTCTAATTTTATATAAAAATATATAAAAAATAAAATAAATATTATAATAATTCTAATTTCGGACGGTTTGGAAACTATCTAGAAAATGTCAATTTTAAGTAGTTAGTACTCCGAAAATTTTAGTAATTTTTCTACAAGTTGAAATGGGTTGAAATTTTGTGATAAAATATTAAACTTAATTATGAGTTATTATAAAAGTGATAAAATAATTTAATAATTAAAAATAACAAAACTAATATGAGTAATAAACTTGTTGAAACTGAAAATTTCTACAACTTCAAGTTGTCGATGATTCGGGCGTATCTTTTTCATCTTAGAGCTTTAGTATATGGCATCTTCTTAAAATTTGCTTCTTATAATGTTAGAAATCTTTCTGTGTAATTGAAATTTTTTTTTAGCATATTTTTATATTTTGCGTAAGTTCCAATTTAGTCGAACTAGGACTCTTAATTTGGGTTTACGTTCTATTATTGTAATTTCGTTTAGTGACAAACATCAATAAATTTATAAATTTATTCTCTTTCCTGTGAATTCAAGAGTGCCCTTGTGGATTCAAGGTTTTGTACACCTGAGGTAAACAATGATCTTTTCCTCATCACACCCTTCCCTGCGTCAGATTAAGAATGAATACGCTTTTCCCTAAGATTGAAACAAAATAAGAATTTGAACACAAACTTACGCTCCCTTGGAAGCTTTCAGGATAACCATGTGAACTTAGAGACTGACCTTAGATAAAGTAAGAAAATAAGTCTCTATCATGAGGTACATAAGACTTAAAAGAAAATACTCTTCGAACTTAACCTAAAGGACCATCTTAGGAATTTGAAACTTGAACTTCTAATAATATATGATATTTCCCCATGCGTCTAGAATAATGGGATTACAGATTTATGGAATCGTACACGTGCGAAGAATTTGCGGTTTGACCCAATTCCTAATCTTGGACGACTACCAGTGGACTCATTGCTTTGACTGAGCAAAAGATCAAGATCCACGAAGACTAGGAAGGGATACAACAAGTTCTTCGCGCTGGTCAGGCAGAGAATCGAAGTATCGGATTCAGACCTACTACAACTGTGTCTCCGTATTAGTCCGAACATGAAAATAATACACACAACCCCTTAGGTAAATTTTGTGGTTGATCACTTAGTACAATATAAATGAATTGACATATATATCTCAAATATCGAGGGTAAAATTATTTTTAAGGGGGGTAAACCATTGTGACTTAAGATAACGTAGTTAATATACACCCTCACCCATACATGAACATGATTTCTGTGAAAACTCAAGCATATGAAATGAGAACGTCTTCCCTTAGTGACATTAGGCAATTTCGGGGACGAAATTGTTTTTAAGAGGGGTAGATTGTAACGCCCCAGATTTTCGCCAATTTGAATTTCAAAATCCTCAGAAGATTTTCACTACAATTAATTTATTTTATCATTTAACGACATTTAATACTCGATTCTAAGAAAGATACTAGTGATACCAACAAGATCTGTACAAATTTGATTAGACATGCTTAAGGGGTTAACACCTACGCCCGATTATCGAAAGCTTAAGCTTAATCATGTGATCCATAAATCTAAGGCTAAGATCTAGTGGACCCCACCATCGATAAATTGACCTAACTGATGCATAATAAATATCTAATCGAGAAACCCCAAACCCTAAGGTGCGGAATTGTACCTCTAGGTTTTCTTTTATCAACCTTAGATAGATTTGGGATTGATTGAGCCTTTAGGGTATTGTTATCTTTGTTAATTGTATTATTCCCGTATTATTGCAATATATATGCTATTTTCAATTTCTGTGGCTAAGGTGTTTGATGAAATGCTTATGTGAGATGAACTGCTTGTATGAATTACATCATATGTGGATCATCTTATCGTAGTAATTTTCATGTAGATAAGATGATATTATTATGCATGATTACATGTTAGGATTTTTCCTCAGTTAAAAGCATGCTACAAGGTAAGTTAAGTTTTGTTATGAAGTTGTGATACGAAATAATTGGCCAAATGTTCCGAGGCGGGTAGCCCAGATATTTCGGCTACTTGAGATGTATTCGGTTGGTATGGGGGAAACACGAATGGTCGGTAGTAGTTGGACTACGTGGGTGGCTTGCGCCCATGCTGGTCCAAATGGACACCCCTGGCATTAATCGAATCCGTCAATGCGTGGTAGAGAGAATGTTTGATGATTGTGCTGACACGGTCCCTTGAATATGGAATATCGGGTCCTAATAAACTGGTGGGTCCATTAATAACCATAAGTGCAATGCGATCCCGATAAGCCTCTTGGGCTGGACATGGTGGTATGGGACACTGTGTCCGAGTCGTCGGCCTACGCTGGTGTGAGTCACCTCCCAGTAGTGTCCTTGGAGCAATTGCTGGGGCGGCGAACCCTATCGGTGTTCCGGAGAAGGTTGGCCAACCCCCGTTTATAGCAGGATGTTGGGAATCGTAATCTAGTGTTTGACTTTATACTTTATAGTCGCATTTTGAAGTTGGCTCGCTTCATGAAGCCCCTATCTAGTGCTTACGTAATAGGGCGTTGCTTTTTGGCCGTAGATTGCGGGTTCCAGCTTCACTGAAGTAGGTAGGGCTGGGCGAGAAACGGTCCCCTGTTGTCTGTAGGGCCTTCGATTCCACCGGGGTCTTACGGTCTCTGAGAGAGGGGATAACTACCTAACTAAAGAAGAATAGTGCTCTTTCTAAGAGTAGGCGTGGAGAGCTTTTTGCGGGGAAACTTGCAAGTACAGTTTGGAGGGAGGCGGGCGTCGACCCAACCTTATGAGTATTCGGACTATAACAGTTCCGATGAACAATCACTCGCTTTTGACAGTTATACGATTCCAGAAGATGATCCAGAATTGGGTCAATCACGTTTATTAGAAGTGGACAATAGAGTGGTTGTACCAGCCAAAACTCATCTACGTATGATTGTAACACCTGCTGATGTACCTCATAGTTGGGCTGTACCTTCCTCAGGTGTCAAATGTGATGCTGTACCTGGTCGTTCAAATCAGACCTCCATTTCGGTAAAACGAGAAGGAGTTTACTATGGTCAGTGCAGTGAGATTCGTGGAACTAATCATGCCTCTACGCGTGCGCCCGGATACATAGGCCGACTGCTGAGCCCACTCTGGCTCAGCCGCACCACCCGGGGTGCGAGCCACCCGAGAAGCAAGCTATTACAGCGAGCGGCTGGAGCAGTAGGGAGCCGAGGAGCAAGGCAGTAGATAAGATAGAAGAAGGGGCCAGGCTCCCGGTGGAGCAGAGGAGACGGTTAGGATAACGAACTTGAAACGCGGAGCCCGAGCGGCCGGCGAGCGAGTGGTTAGTGGCCAATAGCGCCCTAGTTGATGGCATTCCTCTCTGCGGCTGGCACTCGAGGAACCACGGGGCACTCCATACAGAGCAAGCAAGTCTTAGGGATGAGACGCCCGCGCAAGGACCTCAATTCTCATTAGGAGGTCGAACCAAGGACCTATGGAAGTCGGGGCTACCCCGTCCCCATGGCAACACAACAGTGTCCTGAGGGAGGAGTTTGGAGGCCTTATAGTAGGACGGACCTCTTTTTCTTTCTAGGTCATGCGAAGGGGGCCAGTCCAAGATCGTACTGTTCCTCTACAAAGACAACAGACGCTCTCAACGGCTAGGCGCCACTCTCTTTCTGAGTTATTCCAGCTTCTTCATGATTTCGTGCCGCGGTGAACGAACAAAACACAAAAGAGGGCCGTCTCCGCGGAAGGAGAAGGACCTGCAACGGCAGAGACTACTGACCCTCTTCTTGTTTGTTCCTAGCCGTCTGTTACGAGTCCGGGAAGCCTGGAATCATCAATATGAGGGATCCCTCAAAATAGAGAAGGGCGGACAGGGCTTCCGCAAGAGCCTCCCCCCTCTTCCCGGTCAAGATAGATGGGAAGGAGACGGACATAACCAGCCTCTTTATTTATGTACGTACACCTTTGTTTCAGGGTGGGGCCGCCCTCCCTCCTGCTAATCCGGCCATTTCCGAACCTGCCTTTCCCACCCCATTCAATTCAATAGAGGACTTATCCATTCTTGCGATTCCCAGCCCTACGGTACGGCTAAATAGGCTCAATGATCTCTTTCTTCGATAGGCCGGCCCGGCGCTCCGCGTGGTTATATTCGTACATGTTCCGACTCGCCGGTCATTATGGATCTAGTGGCATGGCGAGGCGAAGGGGGGAAGCAACTACGAAGCTTTATAGGCTCGACAAGTCGCTTCGCTTATAGAATAGAATTCAAGCGACGTTGCTGACTCTCCTAGTAGCGTGCGTTGGCGGCAAGGAAGGAGGCATTGGAAAGACTGGACCATACTATAGTCAAGAGGCATTCGGGAAGTGACTAGTCGCTTCTGGCAAAGTTCGTCAAAGGCCGACCACTACATAGAGAGATCATATACCAGTCATGAGCGATAGCGAAGCCTAGAGAGGCGCAGGGCAGGATCGAAGAGCTTAGTGTGAAACGCTCAGGAAAGGAGCGGAGAAGGGGTTGTGCGCCCTCCGCCCCTTCGGTTCGGGGTGGTGGTGGAAGTGACAGGGAAGCATGGGCTACTGGCGATGATTAGCAATGCATAGTTGCGAGCCAGATAGTCCCGTTCAGGATCAATGATTGGACAATGGTATTTCGGCTTCGCCAATATGCTGAGTGAGAAATGACTTAATGAAATCAAACAAATCATGCATACACGTCATGGATCCCTTAGGCAACTGTCTGACTTTTAAAGGCCAGGATGCTGAGGGATGATCCCACCCATTTGCATTTGGAGGTTCTGTGTGTGCCTGGTTGCTTGATGTTGGACCAGTGCCACTCTATGTTCCTCATGTTATATCCGGAACATGCATGGTGTGCGAACTCATGTCATTCATGCATTAATGAACTAGACTAGGAACTTCAATGTTTGTTTGTAATCAATGCCTAACCCTATTTGTTTGATAACATGTTAAACTTTGAATTATAATTCTCACTATGTTGATCAATCACTCCCACTCCTAGGATGGTGTTTCAAAACACCACCAAGCTCTGTTGTGATAGATGTAGATATCTCAGAGGAGGATGCCTGACAGGATGAGTTCGTTGACTTTACAGGAGAGTTGTTATACTTCCACTTTTTATATTGGTCAGGTTTAAATTTAATTTTCGTCTTTACTTTACTGCTTAAATTGATTATTAATTTCTGCTTTGATGCCTTATGAATCTTAAATAAGAAATCACGCTTCCGCAAAGCATAACTGACACCTGGAATCTCAGGGATCGAGGTTGTACTCGACCACTGAATACACGAGAAAGCACCATGAGATGAATTTTATTCCAGAGATTCCGAGACCTTTTACATTCCAGGCTGTGAACTGGTCACTGAAACCTTAATTACATCAATGGATGATCACCCTTGATTAAAAGGAAAAAGTAAATGCATGCATGTATCATAAATGAATTAAATAAAGCGTTAAAATAACATAAATATAAATAAAGCACAACACAGACAACACAGAGATTTTTTACGTGGAAACCCTTACGGGAGAAAATCACGGCACAATGCAACAAGATTCCACTATGAATTGCAGTTATACAATAGATGGAATATCAAAGGGATGAAGCCCGGATAGGTCGAGCAAGTAGTTTGAATCCTCAGGGATTATAGTCTTGAATTCATGGTCGCAGAGACCAAGTTTAGGATTTCTTATGGACCAAGCCATTATTAAGACCAGTTAGATATTGGTCCCATGCTCTTTCGGGTGTTCCTAGTTGTACTCAACTAGGATTTTAACTGAATCGTGCATCTCATTGTCATCGAGCGTCTTTGTGGACAAAATGACTTTCAGGAATACACTCCGCAGTTTCCATTTAGTGTAACCAGTGCCAGTGACCGTCTCGGGTTCGGACGGGTGACTTGCTGGAAGACACCCCATGGTTCCTTAGTGCAACCAGTGCCAGTGACCGTCTCAGGTTTGGACGGGTGACTTGCTGAAAGACACCCCATGGTTTCTTAGTGCAACCAGTGCTAGTGATTGTCTTGGGTTTGGACGGGTGACTTACTGGAAGACACCTCATGGTTTCTTAGTGTAACTAGTGCCAGTGACCGTCTTGGGTTCAGGCGGGTGACTTGTTGTAAAACACCCCATGTTTCTTAGTGCAACCAGTGCCAGTGACCGTCTCAGGTTCGGACGGGTGACTTGCTCGAAAACACCCTATGTTTCTTAGTGTAACTAGTGCCAGTGACCGTCTCGGGTTCGGACGGGTGACTTGTTGGAAAACACCTCATGGTTTTTTAGTGCAACCAGTGCCAGTGACTGTCTCGGGTTCGGACGGGTGACTTGCTGGAAAACACCCACTACCTTAGCCACTCAACTGACGGATCCCGCTTTGGATAGGATGCACATCAACTAGTCTTGACGATGAAGTATTTCAGATGTTTTAGAACTCTTTGATTACGGTTTTTTATGATAACCGTAGTCCCTTTGATTTAGTTTCGTATCTCAATCTGGGATGAATAAAATTCATGCAATGGATGCAAATGAGTACAGTACAAAGTAAATATGCTTGATGCTTGCTCGTAAGAGGATCGCATTGATGTTTAGTGTTCATTGTATCAGGCAAATTATGCATTTGATTTGATTAATTTGCTTCGTGTATATCTTTGTGTCATCAATATTTCGAATGAATGAATCGTTGGTAGTAGCTGTGTCGAGCTATACTTCTTTGAGAAGTTCGAGTTTGATGGACTGGATTAGACATTTTCGATACCTGTGAATGGCTAGGTATCAGGTCCGATATGCGCCCGTTTATACCAATTTCTAATAAACAGTAAGGATTAGTGCTCTGCAAGTGTTTGATTCAGCTGTTTTATAGCATGAGTACACTAACTTTGCCTTCGCGTCTTTGAGATCGCGGTTGGTTTTACTTGGCAGTAGTCGATTTTCGAGCCAACATGGCACTTCCCAGGGCTGAAAGTGACCAAGTGTTAGGCCTGCTGACTGTTTAATCAGGGTCTTCGAAGGTCCTGAGATCAGGTAATCTCGTTGTGATGCATCCTTATAATATATCACGTTATGGTGGAGAGAAGTCTCCCCCTCGGGATCGGTCAAATTTCGCCCGATTCTCCTCAATTTTGGTTGTTTTCTGCTCTTTCGGAAGGATTTTCGAGGTTTGCTATTTTGACTAAGTGTTGGTTATTTTGATTAAATCTGTGATTTGGCACACTTAACACTGACCGTTGGCAAATCTGATCCGGGGGATGAATAAATTTCATCATGTGCATTTAAGAGAACCAGTTTGATCGGAAGGCGAGTCAGATCAAAGGCGGGCCACACCATGGAAGGTCCCACCCTCTTAGCAGCGTCTGGGTGCATATAGGGTAGAAGTGGGTGCATGTGGTGGCTGGTATGGGCACATGTGCACTGGAGGTGGGCGCATGTGCCCCCCTCTCGGGTGCATGTGCTTGATTTCAAGGAGGAGAGAGAGAAATGGAACTATGGGCGCATGTGTGGTACCACATGCGCCTACCCTCCCCCATGGGCGCATGTCCTCCAAGGACTTGGTACATCTTCAAGTTTTCTTCAAGCCAAAAGTGGCCTTGGGCGCATGTACATGCAAAGTAAGAAAGAGAGAGGAAGAGAGAGTGACATGGGCGCATGTTAAAAAGCACATGCACCTGCCTCCTCCTCATGGGTGCATGTCTTATACGGACTTAGAAAATTTAGAATTTTCTCTCCTCTCTCCTTGCATTTTACTTCGGTGGGAGAAATCCCTTTCCGGCAAAGGCTCGACGAAGAAAATCCTTTCCGGCGAGGGTTTTTGGTGAGGATTCCAGTGAGGAATTTTACCTCTGCAGAGTGCTCTGGTGGTGAGGATGCCGTCCCTCTCTCAGCGAATGGAGGGGTATTTATAGCAGGTAAGGCGGGTATCTAATCGAGTCCGCATGTGAGATAGAGCATGGGCGCATGTGGGAACAAGAGGGGGCATACGCATGTTGAATAGAGGTAGGCGCATGTGCCCATGCAGTGGGCGCATGTGCCCAGGTGTCAGGCGCATGTCCCACTCTTGTGGGCGCATGTGCCCTCTGGTGTGGGCGCATGTTGTTCCACTTACACATATTTTATATTTTTGTGTGTATTTTATTATTTTTAAATTTAATTATTTGGAAATATGAGGATGGGATCACATGTGCATGTCTCCTTAGGTGTGGGTGCATGTCCCCTTTGTGGCATGCGCATGTGCCTGGTGTAGTGTATGCATGTGTCCCAACACTTAGCATTTTCTCAAATTTAGGCTCCGACGGCGACCTCCAGAGGACAGCTACCTTTTCGGAGACCGAAGTCGCTGACGCCAAGCTACTTGTGAGTCAAGATCGGCCTCCTGTATGAATGGGGTGGGGTACCGATGGTCATCTGCTGTGAATTTTGGTAGTTTCTTACCAATTTGGAGCTTCTAGGTCGGCTTTTTGCATGGGAATATTGTTCCGAGAAGCGCGCATATGGAAATATGCATCGTAAGTACTTCGAACTTGCTAGTTAAGGTTTTTTGGGCATTCCAGATCATTTGGTGGTAATACGGATGTCCAATTTCACTCTGAAATGGTACCCGTAAGCTTTCGGGCCCTTTCGGTCAGCTCCGGATAGGGGTAAAACACGTTTTGGTGCGCACAGGTAAAGAGGAGCACTGTGTGATTTTAAAACTTGCAGGTTAAGGGTTTTAGGGCATTCTAGATCATTTGGCGGTGATTCGTATGTCCGATTTCACTCTGAAATGACATTTATAGGTTTTGGTCATGATCGCGCATGTTAGGGTTGCACTGGCATTTTCTGAGTATTTCGGATCTTGAAATTGGTCCGAATCATCGTAGATGGACCACTGAATACTGCTTTATAATGGGTGCAAATTTGAGCCCAACAAGTGCCCCCCCGGTGCGCTGCGATGGATGCTTACGTCAGGTCAGTGCGGTGCACCGGTCCCTAGGCTCAAGTATAAATACGGGATTGACTAAGTCATTTGCACATTTTCAAATCAAGAAAAATCAAAATTTAAGAGGTAAGAGAGCTTCTCATGAGGGAGTGGGTGCATGTAGCCTCTCCATGGGTGCATGTGCCCTTCCAAATTAATAATGGGCATATGGGATTTATGACCTGGGCGCATGTTGCCTCTCTTCATGGGTATAGGCGCATGTAGGAGTGCATGGGTGCAATGTATTGCCCCTAGGCGTATGTACCCCAAATGATGGTGGTGGGCGCACGTCCACTCTCCCAGGCGCATGTGATTCAGGCACTAGGCGCATGTGCCTTTTAGCATGGCATATGTGGGAGTATTTTAACAATCCGGTACATGTGAGAGGCCACATGCGCCTGGCTTGGGCGCATGTGGTTCCACTACTTAGTGAAATTTTAGGTTTTTTGGCCTCGCTTTTTCCATTGGTGAAAAACTGATGCATCTGGTTCCATTCTCGGCCAAATTCGATGCCGTTTATGGCTGTCTCGCTCAATGCTCGAATATGATTTGAACTTAGTGCTTTGGGCTCGTAATATGCTGCTTATGTTGGTCTTTTACGGCCTGCAACTGCTCTTTTAAGCGGCTCTATGATGTGCACTTCCGAGCGGGCACGCATGCATCATTTGGGGTTAGTGCGAATTCACACGCGCTCCGAGTGTACATGTAGGGCTGCTACTATATTTGCTACGCTATGATTGTGCACGCTTGTCTGTCGGATGTGCTCTCAAATTCACTGTTTACATATTCTTGTGGGTCATGACTTTATGCATTTGTTTATCAATGTGACTTGTGTGTGAAGTCCGTGATTGGATGATGCGATGCTTACCTTATTGTGTTGCTTGTTGCATGTGTTGGTCTTCGATTTGATGTTCTTTTGTTTACGTGCTGCAGTGAGTCATAGTGACGACAAGCAAGATCTACAGGCGAAGCTTCCGAGTTGCAAGTTTTCGGCTCTTCGTTTGTACGACGTGTGAAGAAGAGGGTAACTGAAGATACTGTTGACCCATCTTCGGTAGAGTGTTGCTCGCAATCCTTTGGGACGATCGAATCCGAAGTGAAAGATTTCTCCAGTTGTATTAAGTAGCTCCCCCATGAAGTATTACTGCGTATCTATGTGGATAAAACCACATCTGAGCCTCCGACACGAGGGACTGAAGAGGAATGGTCCACCTGGTATTATCAGTTCATTGATGCTGCAAATGTCGTTAAGGCAGGTCCTTCTAGAGCGCGTGTCCAACATTCCGGGGATGATCAGGAAAGTCAGAAGAAGAGGAAGAGATGGAATCGAGGTAAGAAGCCGGCTAAGGAAGTCGACCAGGTGGAGTGATCACTGCAGCTCGTTGATCCGAAGAATGACCGGATGAAGATCGGCCGGAATAGAAACAAGATTATCGCGACGTGCGGTTTCTCCATCGTCAACCGTTACAATGACCGAGTCATCATGCATGAAAAATCTCTTACGAGGCACATGCCCTTCCCAAGCATCGAACCGTCCAACGTTCAAGGCCCTTTTCAGTTCTGCAGGGTTGAGAGGTGGACATCTGCCCCCGAGTAATTGCTGACTTACTTTACTGGTCGATGATGGGAGAGAGCAGCGGGTTGGTCTCCCGAGAGAAATGGTTTTCCTTACGCCTACTTGTGATCCTCAGGCTCCTTCTCCAATCCATTATTTTGAGACAATGCAGCAAATGTTTCGACATATGGATAAGACGACGATGTGGGCGACGAGGAGCTTTCGTACGCGAGGCCATCTAAATGAGCGAGTTGGTTATGAGCTGTGGGCAAAAGAGATTTTGATCCACCACGATAGAGTTTTGAAACAAATTAGCCTGTATTAGGCTATCGATGCAACCTCTGGGCATTTCTCCCGAGATCCAACAATTCTTCGAAGCTTCCTGAACTACTGGTTTTAGTTATCAATTCGTTCCACTTTCCATATGGAGAGATGAGCATAACCTTATGGGATCTCTGGATGATGGCTGGGTTATCCGTGATAGGAAAATATTACCAAGAATACGTCCCAACTAATGAAGAGTTGTCTTCGTCTCAGCTCAAAAGTCCTCGAGATGCTTATCATTCAAAGGCTTGTCTAGAGCTGTTTGCTGAGTTATCGCAGTTTGACAATATTACAAAGATTCACTATGACGACTGGTTGATCTACTTCAGCCAGAGGATGAAGTAATATTTCTTCCAATGCCTTGTTTTGTACTTCGTGCTCTGCGTGCTTTAATTTCTTTGTTCTTAACATGGGACATTTCTTTCTTCTTACAACATTGATTACGAAGAGTATGAGATCTTACCCGAAGACTAGGCCTTAATGAGGGAGCGTTTCGAACAAAAGTTTCGCAATCCGAATGAGCTTACGCCTACTTGTGAACTGGCAGGGTTCTTAGCATATTGGTTGTCAGCAGTTATGTTGCCTAGCTCCAAGAGTGTTGATGGTGTCAGGGTTTCTTACTTCGTCGTGGCGGGAGCTCTTGCAAATGGTCGTCGGTATTCTCTAGCACCACTGGTGTTATGCAGTTTATATAGGGCTTTTGGCAATATTGCGAGTAACAAAGATCAACCTTGGCGAGGGATGAACGCGGCTTATTGCCCATTGCATTTCTTCTGTGGATGGTTGGGCATATATTTCCCGTGGACATACGGAGTGGATCTCTTCCAGTATCTCCACGCCGATCACGCACCTCTTTATCTCTACAGAAAACTTAACATGATAACGCAGTCGTCTGATTGGATAGCTTCCAAAATTGGCAGTTGGGCGGAGATTTGTTTCTACCACTTTCCTGTTTTTAAAGTCGGAGAGGATCGAGAAGTCGTTGATGATTAACATTCTATGAATAGTATTGATAGGGAATTTCTGTGTTTATTCATACTACCTCACTTCCGCTGCGTGAAGGAATAGAATTTTCGTGAGAACCTTATTACCCTAGCTGATTTGCCAGGCAATTCGGATATGATCAGGGTGTTTCGATGATGTTACCAGATGTAAAGTAGAGTGGGCGTACGGCACAGGCCCTGCTCACTGGGATTGGATATGACATCAACTTTTGATGACGCGAACGGGCGCGAGGTTCATGCTTCCGGGCCTCTATCGGAAGACTGGCAGTCCTTATAGCTGGTTGAGATGGTGGGTGCATCAGTATGCTCTAGTTCTGAACAACAACTCTATTGATGATCCACTCTACATTCCTCCTCCAGGTTTGACAGAGGTCCTCGCTGACGGATTGGGTTATTATAGGAAGCAGGTTAAAGCGTATTTATCGTCGAGCATTAGGCATAAAACTTCCCTGAGTGTGTCAATTGACCATCTGTTGGGGCTCAAATTCGCACCCATCATAAAACAGTATTCAGCGGTCCATTTACGATGATTCGGACCAATTTCGAGATCCGAAATACCTGAAAAATGCTAGTGCAAGCTAACATGCGCGATCATGACCAAAACCCACGAATGCTATTTCAGAGCGGAATCGGACATGTGGATGGCTGCCAAATGACCCGAAATGACCCAAAACCCTTAACCTGTAAGTTTCAAAATCGCGTGGTGCTCATCTTTACCCGCGCGCAACAAAACTTGTTTTACCCTTATCTGGAGCTAACTGAAAGGGCCCGAAAGCCTACAGGTACCATTTCGGAGTGAAATTGGGCATCCGTATTAACGTCAAATGATCCAAAATGCCTGAAAAAGCTTAAGTAATAAGTTTGAAGTCCTTGCGATGCATATTTTCATGTGTGCGCTTCCTGGAACAATATTTCTGTGTAAAGAGCCGATCAGGAGGGTCCAAATTGAGAAGGAACTACCAAAATTCACAGCAGATGACCATCGGTACCTGTTCGCTCACCTCAAGTGCAAGGCTGCGATGTAGTAATAAATCTCAGTAAGACCGAGGTCAATCCACAGGGAATAAGGTAAACCAATTCAAGTTGTTCCAGCAACTTTTAATTCAATGAATTGAGGATTTCAGGTTTAAAAACTAGCTTAAAACAGTAATTGTAAAATCTGTAATTAAAAGGGAACTAAGACTTTTGAGGATCCACTTGTGATAGCCCTCATGTGAATTCATTCATCCAAGCATAGCACAACTAGAATTGAAGTTCTATTTCTCTTCTAGTTGGAAGATATGGCATTCAAACACAAACAATCTTTACTCAAGTTAAAGAACAAGGTTCTAGTTCTAATGAAGCCCATAGAAGTCGAATATGTAGCCTTCGAAGTAACGACCATGCCAATGGACTATGGTATGCTCTAGGGTTACTACAATTCGAATCTAATCAATCTAAACATGATAATCTCAGAGAATTGCAAGGAACTCATGTCTAAAGCATATGAACTCTCATAAAACATCCAAAAATATCACTTTTATTCAAACTAGAACTTAAAAATCAAACTTCAAAGCAAAGTACTTCAATTAGAACGAATCCAACATGATAACTACTCACAAGCTTCACCTCTTAGCCTTAGCTAAGAGGTTCTAGCCGAGCATTATCATGCTTCAACTAGAATTCAAAGAAAAACTAAGAAAAACATGAAAAACTTGAGAAAACCTAGTTGGAGGAGTTGCGATCGCTCTACGATGATCTCCCTTGCTCCCCACGAACTTAGAACTCTTCTAGCCTACCCTAGCAAGGATGCCAAGGTGTCCTTTTATATGAAAACCCACCCACCGCCTCGCATTGCGTAAAGATTTACGTACTTATGTCAGTCGTCGGGTGTTGGTCGGGCGCCCGATCATGTTTTGGTCGGGC
Source organism: Liriodendron chinense (assembly GCA_003013855.2). Lineage (NCBI taxonomy): Eukaryota > Viridiplantae > Streptophyta > Magnoliopsida > Magnoliales > Magnoliaceae > Liriodendron > Liriodendron chinense. The sequence goes on from ML058433.1 coordinate 7,609,846, forward strand.
GCTCGACCATACTGCAAAATAGTCCAGCGTGTTTTAATAAAGTTTCTTTGAATTTTGGGCGCCCGACTCCTCTTAATCGGGCGCTCGGCTGGTCATCGGGCGCCCGGCCAAGTCTAGAAAAGTTCCAGCAAAATCTAGATTTTTTTGTCAATTTCGAGCGCCCGGCCAAATGGTGGTCGGGCGCCCGAAGGTCAATTTTACAGTTTTTCTGGTTTACAGGGCCATCTGCTGAATTTTTTGCATTTGACTTTTCTGGCCCTGCAGCTCTGCAATATGACTTTTCTGGCCATTCCAAGTCTTCAACTTGATTCCTTCAAAGCTTTTTCTCCACTTCTTTGGCTCTTCAAAGCTTAGTCTTCTAGTCATTCCAAATCCTTCAAATTGGCATTAAATTCATGTCATCTCTCTCTTCTCCTTGCTTCTTTCTTCCATTCCTTTGGCTCATCTTCTTTCATCATCAAGTGGGTTTAAAAGCATTCTTTTAGCCATCAAATAGGTGAATTCTCTCTCTCATTCCTACAATCACAAACATGCATTAGATTGGTGTTTTAAGCATGCAAACCATGCATAAGATGTGATGTAATGGGCAATCTCATGTATAAATTGGAAGTTTAACAGTACCCCACCCTATTCATTCAAGAGGTCGATCATGGCCTAAAAGCAGCTTTGCGTCAGTGACTTTAGTATCCGAAAAGGTAGCCCCCCTCTAAAGGTCGTCCGTCGGAGCCTAAAACTTGAAATATTCTAAGTGATGGAATGTGCATATACTACTCTCTCTCCACATGCGGATGCCATGAGGAGACATGCACCTGCCCTCTCACCACATGCGCATGAGAGCCCTCTCTCTCCTTTTTCAATATTTTCAAAATTTTAAAAATAAAATAAAAATACAAAAAATCATAAAAATATGTGTTAAGTGAGGGCACATGCGCCTACCTCAAGGGACATGCATCCACACTAAAGCACATGTGCTTGGTGAATGGGCACATGCGCCTACACCCCATACAACATGCGCATGCCCCCCTCTCGTTCCCATATGCGCCCATGCTCAATCTCGACTCGATCAGATACCCGATTAACATGCTATAAATACCCCACTCACTTGCTGAATTGGGAGAGCTTCATTTTTGGAAAAGATCGCCAGAGTAAGGTAGAATCCTCACCGGAATCCTCACCGGAAAGGGACATGCACCCATCCCTTCGCCGGATGCCCTCGCTGGAAAGGGATTTCTCCCACCGGAAGGAGAAAATTTAGAATTTGTCTAAAGTCATATAACATGTGCCCATTCTTTGGAGGGGGAATGTGCAAAAATGCACTAAGTTGTATAGTGACATGGGCCCATGCCCATGGAGCTTTAGAAATAAAAAATTATAGAGTGGAGAGGCCACATGCGCCTGGGAGAGGTACATGCGCTCGCCTCCCATCCATCCTCTCTCTCTCTCTCTCCTTCCTTTTCTTTCCACATGAGCCCACCACGCATAGTGACATGTGCCCACCACTTCTCCCATGCGCCTGGACGTTGATGGGGTGGTGGGGCCTTCCATGGTGTGGCCTACCGTCGATTTGGATCGCCTTTCAATCAAACCGATCCTCCTGGACACACATCAATGCCTTCTATCCATCCTCCAGACCGGAATCGCCAACGGTCAATGTTAAGTGGGCCAAATCCATGATTTAATAAAAAGACTAACACTTAGTCAAAATTACAAACCTCGAAAACCCCTCCGGAAAAGTCGAAAACGGCCGAAATCGAGAGGAATCGGCAAAATTTGACTGACCCCGAGAGGGAAACTTCTCTTTGCCATAACATGATACACCATAATCATGCATTACAATGAGATTACCTGGTCTCAGGATCTCCGAGAACCCTGATTAAGCGGTCAATAGGCCCACTAGTTGGTCATTGTCAGCCTTGGAAAGTGCTCTGCCGGTTCGAAAATCGACTGGCGCTAAGCAAATCGAAATGCGATCGCATTGCGACCTTCGTTGACATGATCCGTCCCTATTCAAAGACGATCATTGATGGTATCTATCGAATGCCCCGATCAGACTGCAAATAGGTCCACTACTTAGTCATTTTTAGCCCTGGGAAGTGCCCTAATGGCCCGATACCCGACTAATGTCAAATGAAATCAATTGCGATCTTAAAGACGCGAAGGCAAAAATATCGATGACACAAAGATATACATGCAGCAGATCAATCAAATCAAATGTATAATTTGTCTGATACACTGAACATCTAGCATAAATACGATCCTCTCTCGAGCATGCATAAAGCATATTTACTTTGTACTGCACTCATTACATCCATTGCATGAATTTATTTCATCCCGGATCGAGATACGAAACTAAATCAAAGGGGATTATGGTTATCATCGAAAATCGTAATTAAAGAGTTCTAAAATGTCTAAAATACTTCATCGTTAAGACCAGTTGATGTGCGTCCTGTCCAAAGCGGGATCTGTCAGTTGAGTGGCTAAGGTAATGAGTGCCTTCTAGCAAGTCACCCGTCCAGACACGAGACTGTCACTGGCACTGGTTGCATTAAGAAACCATGGGGTGTCCTCCAGGAAGTCACTCGTCCAGACACGAGATGGTCATTGGCACTGGTTGTACTAAGAAACATGGGGTGTCCTCCAGCAAGTCACCCGTCTGAACCTGAGACGGTCACTGGCACTGGTTGCACTAAATAGAAATTGTGAAGTGTATTTCTGAAAGTCATTTCATCCACAGAGACGCCCGATGACATAGGGATACATGACTCAGTTAAAATCCTAGTTGCTACTCAACTAGCAACGCCCGAAAGAGCATGTGACCAACATCTAACTGGTCTTAGCAATGGCTTGGTCCATAAGAAATCCTAAACTTGGTCTCTGCGATCATGAACTCAAGACTATAATCCCTGACGATTTAAACTACTTGCTCGACCTATTTGAGCTTCATCCCTTTAATATTCCATCTATTATATAACTGCAATTCGTAGTGGAATCTTGTCACTTTGTGCCGTGGTTTTCTCCCTTAAGGGTTTCCACGTAAAAATCTCTGTGTTGTCTATGTTGTGCTTTATTTATATTTATGCTCTTTTAATGCTTTATTTAATTCATTTATGATACATGCATGCATTTACTTTTGCCTTTTAATCAAGGGTGATCATCCATTGATGTAATTAAGGGTTCGTGACAAGTTCACAGCCTGGAATGTAAAAGATCTCGGAATCTCTGGAATAAAATTCACCTTGTGGTGCTTTCTCATGTATACTTTGTGATTGCTTGTGATTGTCCATGAATGTCTCTATACTCAGGACCCCAGAATAATGAAACACAGAAAAAACTCCCTTTGTGAGCATTTTTCTAGTTTTAACACCATCGTAAGGAGGATACGGCATTGGATGGTTGTCATACCTTCGGAATACCTTTGGTGAGATGGTCTCAAGAAGCCGGGTTCACACGTCTTCTGGTGGTTGAAGGTGATAAGGATGTTGGTCGGTTAATTATTGAAGATGACTCGACGACGACTGGGCCGGTGAATGAAATATCAAACCATGCTGGCGTGAGAGAGCAGGATGGGCCGATTGGAGAGGATAATCTGCAAGGGTCCACTATGTCAGGGAATGACACAACTGTGTCTATGGCCCCTGGTGCTTCTAGTGTTGAGGGTATGACGGAGTTGCCGGTGGTAACTGAAATGATCGATACTGATAGCGATACTACTGAACTTCTGGATGTGACCTCGACGCTACTGACCGAGATCATTGAGCCGTTCACGGATGCGACAATATATACTGCGGATTCCTCAGAACCTGTCGTCGACTCATCTACTAGTACGGTTCTTTCATAGCTCCTTGGTGTGTTCTTTTTCTATACTTGTCATTTCATTGCATACTTGCTCTATTCCTTTTGTCGCAGACATTGCCCATTCTGATGCTGCTGCTCACGGAGTGTCTGACATTCCTTGCTTCGATCGTTTAGACTGTTTTGGACAGAGCATACTGAAAGGTATACTACCCAGTATTTCAAAAGCGTTGGCTGAGCCAAGCGAGTGGCATACACTAGGAGCTGGGGTGAAGGCATTAGAAGCTTGCGCAGGAGTAATCGATCCTGATGTATCCAAAATAGTTTGTCGCATTTCTGCTTTCGAGGATTCTGTTGCGCAGGTTACTGTGGCTGAACGGATTGAACCTGACCCTACGGCTGAAGAGAAACGACAAGTGATGTCTTCTTTGTGGCCTATTGTAGAGCAGCGAGAACACTCGGCAGTTGATGCTGGAACAACTTTAGAAGATAGTGAGACTTAACGTTTGGGATGTATCAATCGTCTTGCTGATATCAGATCTGAGATCGTGCGGCTGCAGACAAAAGAAGCGGCCATGAATCTTGAAGTTGCTCGTCTCGATCTTATCGTTAATTAGAACTGTGTTGAGGTCACACGACTAAAAAATGAAGGAGAGGCGGCGCGCAAGCAAATGGTAGACTTAAAAACCGAACTTCATGATATTCCGGATCCTGCGCTAGTGCTGGCAAAGGCAAAGGCTACAATGGAAGCAATGCGTAAAAATATGATGCAGTTCATAACAGGGTGTCTGGAGAAGCTGTTACTCTATTCTTTTGCTCTTTATGGTCATTGTCATACAAAAGTAGTATTAGACAGTTGTCCTAAATACCTAAGTTCTACTTGTATCCAATGTAATCGACATCAGAACTTGTTAACTGTGTGCTTCATGATCTAAAATAATGACAATGTTTCTTTTGTTAAACTACTACTCGATGTTATGTGTTTGAGACTAGTCTGCATAAAATGATGTATTATGTATGAGTTTAATGTAAATTGAGTATATCAAAGCATAAAAATGGAAGAACCCATAGGAATAATACTTCCCTTTTTACTTAACCTGTGTACCCTTAGGTCATTGCTTTCAAGAGATGGTTGTGTCATAAGTCTAAAATTTTTGTCTGCTCCATGTTTTTAGGTTTATCTGTCATCCTTCCTGGCCTGCCCCTAGTCATTTCTTTCTGCAGATTTGAGATTTTAATAATATATTAGGGCTTGTCCCCAGTGCTTCTGGCTTGTCACTTTGTAGGTCTTGTGCTTTAAGAATCCGTACCGAATATCCATCCGATCATAATTTTTTAACTCCATATTCTTGTCGCAGCGTTCTTCATAAGAGAAAGTTGTCGATATTTTCAAGGTGAAGTGATATATAATAGCATGCTTTGATCATTTTCATACAAGGCCATATGTATACATATGTATATAGGAGATTCCCAACTGTGACTTATCTTCATATACAGTAGAAGAATAATGCGATAATGATGGGGGATCCATGACATAATATGAAAGCTGGATATAGATAGCGATGTTCCGATCATCTTCATATAAAACATTGTGTGTAAGTATAAGAGATTGATAATAATAGAGTATCCCGGTTGTCTTCATATAGAACCACATATGCATATATATGAGAATCCATCAATTCTGAAGAATCCTCCTATTAAGCAGAGGAATGTCAGAATACCAGGAAACTTAATATGAGAGCTTGTGATGAAGATACCATAATATGAGGATGTTGTGGTTCGCGTAGACTTTCTATAAGATATTTTTTCCTGATTCGACCGGTCTGATGAGGATATAATAAGTCGGTTGATGATTCGTGGAGTCGATTCTTTGATATTCTCTGACTATGGTACCTGTCATTAAGAAGAGCTCTACGAACATTTTATATTCATATGCATAACAGTATGATGTGAGTTAACATGTGAGTGAGTATGAAGCACAGCATACAGATGAAATAGATGCATGAGTGAACATAAGTATATCCTTATCTACTTTATAAACTGTCAGAACTATTTGTAAGCGTTCACGATTATTGAAGTTTAGGAAATAGAGTCTGTGGAACCTCCAATTTATACACAAAGTAGCCCATTACATCAAATTATATGCATGGTTTGCATGTTTAGAAGGCCCATCTAATACATGTTTTGTGATTGTAGGAATGAGAGCGACTTCACCCAATTGGTGACCAAAAAGAGTGTATTTAGGAGCCCTTGAATGAAGGCCCAAGGTGGACCAAAGAAGGAAGAAGAAAGAGGGAGAAAAGAGAAGAAAGAGAGAAGAAGAAAAAGAAGAGAATAGAGGTCCGACCGGTCATGACCGGTAGGCCATGGGAGCTACGACCGGTCCTGACCGGTCGGCCACCCTGCTGCCTACTCTGGAAGTCGCTGGACCAAGGACCAGTTTGGTCCGACCGGTCAAGACCGGTAGGCCAACAGGTCGGGCCCCTCTATTTGCACGCTGGACTCCATTCCAACAAGTCCGACTGGTCAAGACCGGTTGGCCAGCCCAGTCCGATTGATCACGACCGGTCGGCCTTGCGTAAACAGAGGTTTCTATTTCGAGATCTGAGAATTTCTGCGCAAGTGCGTAATGCTACGCAATTCTGGAAGATTCCGACTTGGTAGAACCTTCCCACTATAAAAGGACACCTAGGGTCTCTTCCTAGGGCATCATAGAAGCTGAGGAACTTCATGGGAGGTGAAGGAAACCGTCGTGGAGCGTTTGCAACCCTCCCAACTCCTGGTTTTTATGCTTTTTATGTCCTTTTCATTGAGTTCTAGTTGTAGCATGACAATGCTCGGCTAGACTCTCTCATCTAAGGCTGAGAGGTGAAGCTTGTAGCCAATTTCATGTTTAGTTCAGTTTGATTCAAGTAGTTTTCACTTTAAGTTTGAAATTTGAATGTTCTAGTTCATGCAAAGTTGATATTTTTAGAAGTTTTATGAGAGTTCATATGCTTCGGACATGGATTCCTTGCAATTCTCTGAGATTATCATGTTTTTCTTGATTAGATTCGAATTATGGTAACCCTTGAGCATGCCATAATCCATAGGCATGGCTGTTACTTCGAAGGCTATGATTTCAAATGCTATGTGATTGAATAGGACTAGAACTTGGAAGTTCAACTTAAGTGGATTGAATGTGTTTAATGCTTTATCTTCCAAGTAGATGAGAGATAGAACTTCAAATCTAGTTGTGTTTGATGCTTGGATTGATTGGATTAACATGGGATTGTTACAAGTGAATCCTTGAAAGCCTTAGTTCCTTAATTACTGTTTTTCTTAAGTTACTGTTTTAATATAATTCTCTCAATTGAATCTCTTAATTATTGCAATCCTAGTTGCTGGAATAGTTTAGAAGCTGTTTTCTAATTCCCTGTGGATCGACCTTGGTCTTACCAAGATTTATTACTACATCTCAGCCTTGCACTTAAGGGGAGCGAACAAGTTTTTTGCGCTGTTACCGGGGAGTTTAGATAACGGTTCTAGATTGTTGTAGTGGCTGTAGAAGTAGAAGTAGATAGGTTTTTCTGATTTCCTAGAACTAACACATTGTTTTTCTTTGTAGGATTTCTTCTCTAGTTCATGCGAATCGGGTAATATCCTTCTAACTTAGTGCTTTTTGCAGATTTTTAATTTTTAGATTAATTTCAAATGTTAGGACTTAGGATTAGTTTAGTGTTAGTTGAGTGGTTTATGTCCTGTTGAGAACTAGTCCACTCCAATCGTCTCTAATCCGAAGGTGGTCTAGTTGGACCATTATCAGTCCATAGATGAGTCCGAAAATACTAAGAGCATTGTGATAGTTTGGGGAGTATGGATCAAACACCTTTAAGAAATCCTCCCCCCTACTCCAACTACAAACGCAAATCAAGAGGGACTAGGAGAGAATGAGGTACATAACTTTCCTCCAATGAGATCATTACGGGATTACCTACAACCGGCCCTTTTAACTACACCCTCGTGCGTGGTCTTACCACCAACCGGGGGAAACATCAGTATAAAGTCCGGTGTGATTCAACTTATACCAAAGTTCCATGGGCTAGATTCTGAAAGCCCATATTTGCACTTAAAGGAATTTGAAGAAGTGGTAGCTACCTTGCAATACACTAATGTTTCAGAAGATACCATTGAACTTAAACTTTTTTCCTTCTCTTTGAAAGAAAGAGCCAAGAGTTGGCTTCACTCTCTTAGACCACATTCAATAGGGTTATGGAACGAGATGACCCGAGAATTTTCGAAAAAGTTCCTCACTCATAAAACGAACACCCTTCGAAGAGCCATAATTAATTTTTTGGCTAAAGAGAGTGAATCATTCTTCCAATGTTGGGAATGGTTTAAGGACCTCCTACTTGATTGCCCACATCATGGTTACGAAAGTTGGCGAATCATAAACTTCTTCAATGATGGATTAAGTTCCAATATGCGCCAATTCGTAGAGATGATGTGCAACGGCGAGTTTATTTGCAAAAATCCAGATGAAGCTTGGAGTTATTTGGATATGTTGACCGAGAATGCTCAATCACGGGATACCTTAGATAAATCTAATAACCCCTAACCTACTCAAGAAAAAGAGAAATGAGGGATTTATATCCTCAAGGAGGAAGGTGATGTGAATGCAAGGCTAGCCAGCCTCATAAGGAAGATCAAAGCCATGAAACTTAGTAAGAGTGGAGTTTCAAAGTCCAATGACGCTATTGAGACCACGTGTGGGATTTGTTTCACAATATACATACTACGCAAGATTGTCCTACAATTCCTGCGTTTCAAGAGGTGTTATAAGAACACAGAAATGCCACATATGGTTATTAACGACCTTTAATGGATCGGAGGGTAACACGTACAATTCTACTTGGAAGAACCACCCAAATTTCAGTTGGAAGAATGCTCCCACGGGCAATCCTACCAACTCTCAGGAGGGCCACTCATGCAAAATATGGGCCCACCTCAATTCTCGATGGAGGATACCTTAAAAGTGTTTATGTAAGGGCAAACACAAATCAATCAATCAAATCAGCAAAAGTTCCAAGAGCTTAAAATCTCGGTTGATGAGATTAAGGGACACTTGAATGCTAGGGAATGGACCTTTCCGGCCCAACCTTTGCCCAATCCAAAGCAAGTACATGAAGTGAGCATTCCTAATCTCTCCAACCAACATATGGAGCAAGCCAAATACGTCACCACTCTTAGAAGTGGAAAACAAATTGACAAATCTATTCCGGTGAAGGCCAACAAGCCTAATGATCCGATAAATTCTGAGGATGAGGACGGATCTAACTTAGCCTCACAAGAAACGGAACACATTTACAAGCCTGTAGACCATTCCCTTCGAGATTGGTCGCTCCAAAATCTCTTCTAAACTCTCAGGATATTTTAGAGATTTTCAAACAAGTCAAGATCAACATTCCTTTGCTTGATGCCATCAAACAAATCCCCTCTTATGCCAAGTTTCTAAAGGACCTATGCACAACTAAACGCAAATATAATGTGCAACAAAAGGCCTTCCTAAATGAGCAAGTGAGTGCCATTCTCACTCAAAAGACTCCCTCAAAATTTAAAGATCCCGGTAGTCCCACAATCTCATGTATCATTGGAGACTACCGGATTGAGCGTGTATTACTAGACTTGGGGGCAAGCGTAAACTTGATCCCGTACTTGATATATGAGCAATTGGGTCTTGGTGAATTAAAACCCACCAAAACCACGTTGCAACTCATTGATAGATCCATTCGTGTACCGAGAGGGATAGTCGAGGATGTTTTAGTCCAAGTTGACAAATTCTACTACCCGATGGATTTTATCGTCTTGGACACACAACTGGTTATAGTTGCTAGCACTCAAATACCGATAATTTTAGGCTGCCTGTTCCTTGCTACATCAAACGCAATCATAAATTATCGGAACGGGGTGACGCAATTATCCTTTAGGAACATGACATTAGAGGTGAATGTGTTCCACTTGGGCAAAAGACATAGGGATGTTGATGACGACGAACTCTTTGAGGTAAACATGCTTGAATCTTTTGAAGAAGAAGAGCTCCTCCAACTTGAACCACTAGAAAGCTTGGAGATTGTATAATTAACCCTGGTTGTTAAGGGCATTATCATTGTTTTTTCGGTTAATTATCCCTCATTGAGCGATTTTTCAATGACTCAGGTGATCAGGAGAAGTTGGACAAGGTCTGAGCCAATGAAGGCGATTAAAGGCCCTAAAGTGATCAAGATAAAATATGTGGTGATCATGAAGAAAATCGGGCCATAAAGATCAAATGATGGATCATATTCTATGATGGACCGCACCATAACCACTCATTGGAAGTCTGGGATGTGCATGTTTGATGGTAGTGATTTGGAGATCACACGAGTTTGAACGGTGAAGATTGGATGTCTATAGTTGGGACCAACTGTGCATCAAGGCGGACCACACTTTCATAAGAATCAGATCGATGGCCTTGATCATCTGGCACTGTAGCCCATACCATCATCACCATCGTCAACTGCAGTCCATCTATTCATCCAACCGTCCACATCAGCGTCCAGCCCTGGACGTCTCCAGATCTGGTGGACCCACCATTTCCAGATCCAATCCAGCACGTGTGGAACCATCCAGTCATCATGTGCTTCCAACCTCCATCTTCACCACTGCACGTCCAGCAAAGCAGGTGGGCCATCACATGCACGTCCAACATTGCAGCCGTCCATCAGTGATGCTGATCCAACCATTCATCTTCACCGTCCAGCAAGTGGGCCCCATTCGGGAACTCAAATGTCCAGCAGAGCTTGCACGTGCATCACATCAGCTGGACATCATCATGAGCGTCCACTCATCCATCCATCATCCAGTGGACATCCCACAGTCCCCACACGTGCAGTAGTAATGCTGCAGCTTCAATGTCCATCAGCCCAGCAATGCTGTGGACCCCACCTTTAGTCACACGTGCTGAGAACCAGCAGAGCACAGCCGTCTAGCTATGGTGGACCCCATCCTAACCGTCCAGTGGATCTCCACCATCCGTCAGCAACAACATCAGCGTCCAAAGCAGGCTGAAATCTCAACCGTCCACCCTGCATCCCTGCACATCCTGACCGTCCATTCATCATCAGCAATGGACGGCTGATCTTCATCACCGTCCAACACTTGGACCTGTAGATGATGAAGGGCTGATCGTCCAGCACGTCTACATCATTATCAGCCACTCATTCAACGTCCTGCAAGGTGGACCTTACTAATGTACTAGGCTGATCCACTCCATCCATCCTGTGGAGTAACTGGATGATCCAGCAATCCCACAAGTGCTGGCCCAACTTACATCAGCGCCGTCATCAACAATCGTCCATCCTTACACTGTAGCAGCTTGGTGGCCTCCACGTTGCAACCATGGCCAACATGCCAACTGATGATCACGTCACCATCCATGAAGAGGACGGCTCCAACGTGAGCAGCAACTGCTCTCCATCCCAGCTTCACGTCCTTCACAGCTGCAGCGGACCCAATTCACCTCAGCCGTCAAGAAGATGGAGTAGAGATTAGATCTCCACCATCCAGAACTCCTCTGCACTGTGCATCAGCCCCACCTGTTGAACGTGCTCCACAGCAGCTCTCCACCCTTGCACATGTTCCAGCAAGAGGAGCTCTCTCCCTCTCTAGAGCTCTCTCTCTCTCTCTAGCTCTCTTCCCAACACATGAGTAAGGCTTGGAATGCCACCTCATCATCCAAGCCTCACTCCATTCCCAAACCTCCAAAAAAATCTGCTTTGGGCTTGGAGTGCCACCTAGGCTTGGAGTACTTTTCTTGCCACATGTCCATCCAAGCCTAACTCCAAGCCCGAACCTAAAAGAAAAGTTTTCTTTGGGCACTCCAAGCCTAACTCCATTCCCGAACCTAAATAAAAATCTGCTTTGGGTTTGGAGTGCCACCTAGGATTGGGAGAAGGCTTGGGAGCCTCTCAAAAGTCTATAAAAGGAGGCAATCCCTTCTCATTCTCATCATCCCATTCTCTACAACTCCTCTCTTCTCTTCTTTAGTTTTCTTTCTTTCTTTCTTTTGTAGTGTAGAATTTTCTTTCTTAGTAAGTTTTAGTCTTCCATTGTAGCATGGTTGGCTAAACCTCTAGCTAAGGCTAGGGGTGAAGCCTTTGAAGAAATTTGCAAGCTTTGGTTATTTGGTTTAACAATGTGGTATAAATGTTAGAGTTCTCTTTGGTTGATTGGTTCGGTTATCCACCTCGGCAGATGCTATTGTTGTGTAAGCCCCTTGATCCATCGTCGACTCCGGGCACGTTGGATGCTTGGGATCCCTTGCACACCAATTAGCTAGTTCATGATCGATAAAGTCCCTTGATCCATCGTCGACTCCGGGCACGTTGGATGCTTTGGATTCCCTACGGTCATCGAGCTAGTGCAGGTAAAGTCATCGATCTGTAAAATCCCTTGATCCATTGTATACTCAGGGCACATTGGATGCTTTGGATTCCCTGCGATCGATGGACGAGATCTTAGTGGTTGGATCGGTCAATCAAAGCCTCATATCTTGTAAGTATGCATTTGATCGTATGAATTATGATCTTATCGATTAACTTGTTGGCAAAGTTGTTGATCTGTACAATTCCTTGATCCATTGTCGACTCCGGACACAGTGGATGCTTGGAATTCCCTGCGATCAACTAACGAGTGCTTCATGGTCAAATCAATCGGTTCAGATCACCATCTTTTATGAAATATGCAAATGGTTTAACTGTTTCATCTTCCGATTGGAATGAATCTTTATTCAATTCCATTTGAGTTATAGTTGAACCAATGAATCAAATCTTGTGAATGAATCAAAGGTGGATCCTTGATGCCTTAGCCCCTTTTCTATTTTTGTCTTTCACCACACACAATTTCCTCCACTCTTGTGGATTAAACCAGATTTCATCTCACTCACCTAAACTAATTCCTCTAAGTGTTCTTAACCCCAATCCCTATGGATCGACCTCGGTCTTACTGAGTATTTTACTACTTCGCTACCTGCACTTGGGTGTGCAATCTTCGGGTTGTAGCAGTGTTCTGAAATAAGAAAAAAACCTATTATAGAAAACAAAATAAATTTGAAACCTATCTTAACACAATCCCAACTAAATGCTATCTTAGAAAAAATTCTAAAAACGCCATTTAAAAATCCCCTACAACGGCGCCAAAAACTTGTTCACTCCCCAAGTGCAGGCTTGCGATATAGTAATAAATTTAGAAAGACTGAGTATCGTCCCACATGGATTTCTATGCAAGTATTCTCAGGTTTTATAAAATATAACTTAGAATTGAGATTATATTAAGAACTAAATCTAGAAAAACTGAATTGTAGAATTGTGAATTAAAAAGGTGAAAATAATAATCTAAAAGGCATTAAAGCACTAAGGATCCACTTTTGGTTATTTCCAATGCATCAACCCAACTAAGTTTCTTAATTACACAACCGGAATCAAAGTCCTATCTTTATCCGATCGGAATATGGAGCGGTTAGATCAAAACTATATAAAACAGTTGCTTGTTCATTGATTTGATTCCCACAATAATGCTCAAGCATTGGGCACACTCAATTGTATAAGCTAATCCTCTTTCCAATCTAGTTAAGATCATAATTATAGCCTTCATCAAATCATTTCACTAGACTTGATTAGAACCAATGATTTGAACTCCAATTAAAATAAAATCAATAAGCAAAAACAACTATCTTAGATTTATACAAAAGATTAGAACATCAGTTTGAAATAGTTCCCACATTAAGATCATGCCATTGTACACATGGTGATCAAAGCATATATCATCCCGAAGTCTATGATAGATCAAGGAATTACACAAGTGTAAATAATGCAAACAGGTAAGTTACTAAATTTAGATTCACTAAGCATTACATGAGCCCAAAGTCATCAAGAAATCAAAGAAAAACTAAACTAGAACTTCATTCAAATATAAATCAAACCATGTTCATCAATTAAATCATCAAAAAGAAACCTAGGTTGCATCAATTCATCAAAAACAAACCGAAAGCTCCACCGCTTAGTTTTAACTAAGAGGTTTTGGTCAATCTCTAACATCCTTGAACTATAAGCCTAAAAAACATGAAAAACTATCTAGTAAACAGAAGAAAATAAGAAAAACTAGAAAAGAATCATTCTCCCATGCCTCCTTGATCTTCCCCACATCCTAGCATGCCTTGGGAAGGAAGAGGACACCTCCTTTTATAGTAAAAATCGTCCACCGTCTTGGAAACTTCAAGATTTGCGTAAGTACTTACGCACTTGAGTCGGTGGCCGACTGGTCAAAGCCCCCTGACCGACCAGTCAGAGCTCAAAAACCCAACTATAAAAATTGTCTGGACCTCCCCATGCACTAGCTGACCAGTCGGGCCTAGTAAAAACAGTTCAGCGAGTTCAGCTCAAAAAAATTGAAAATCCGACCTGTCTGGCCCCAGGGCCGACCGGTCAGATTTGGCCATCGACCGGTCGGATGTGTAACAACAGGGCTATTTTGCGCAGTTTTTACACTTTTCTTTTCTGGCCCTATAGCTCTACACTTTGGTTTCTCTAGCCATTTCAGGTGTTCAACTTGATTACTTCAAGGATTTTTCTCCACTTCAAACTTGCATTAAATCCATGACATCTCTCTCTTTTACCGACTGTTGGGGCTCAAAATCTCACCCATGATAAATCAATGCACGACCGTCCATCTAAGACAATTCGGACCAATTCCAAAATCAGGAATACCCGGAAAACACCAATGCAACCCTAACATGCATAATCGTGACTAAAACCTACAAATGTCATTTCAGAGCAAAACAGGATATGTGAATCGCTGCCAAATGATCCGGAACGCCCCAAAACCCTTAACCTACAAGTGTCAAAGTCGTGTGATGTATATTATTACCTACACACTTCCAAATGCATTTTGCCCTAATTGTATACGACTGTAGGAGCGCAGAAGCCTATAAATGCCATTTATGAAGGGAATTGGACATGCGTATAGCCACCAAATGATCTGAAATATTCAAAAACCCTTAATTCCTGAATTTGAATGGCATACGATGTACACTTTTACCTACACGAACTGAAGTGCGTTTTGCCCCTGTTTGGAGCCGATCGGGAGGGTCCAAATTGGAAAGGAAGTACCAAAATTGGCAGCAGTTGATCATTTGTACCCCACCTCATTCATTTCATAGCCCGATGAGAGGCTTAAGGCGCTTAGGCATCAATGACTTTGGTCTTCAAAAAGGTACCTGTCCTTTGGACAGTCGGAGCTTGAAATACGAAAAATATTCTAAGTGTTGGAACAAGCGTACACCACCAAGAGGGGCATGTGCATGCCACAAGGGCACATGCGCCTACCCCATCACATGCGCATGCGATTTCTTCTCACCCTCTTTCAAATTTGAAATTTCAAAAATATGCTAAAGTGTGGCCACATGTGCCCACACCAGAAGGCACATGCGCCTACATCCCACTTCATGAACATGGTTCATGGGCACATGCGCCTACAACCCCCATGACATGCACATTATCCACTTCCACATGCGCATGACTCCCCTCTCCCAATGCATGAGCTCAGCAACTTTTCATTTTTGGTGGACCCGATACCCGATTACCTGCTATAAATACCCCACTCACCTGCTGAGAGAGGGACAGCTTCATTTTTCGAGAGGACGCCAGAGTGCTGCAAGAGGTAGAATCCTCACTGAAATCCCTTGCCGGAATCCTTCACCGAAAAGGGAGACATGCGCCCACTCCATTGAGTTTGAAAAATCCTAAAATGCACTAAGTGAAAGGGGGACATGCGCCCATCCTTTTGACATAAAAAATACAAAAATGGCTTAAGTGTCATATAGACATGCGCCCACCTTCCAAGTGCAGGCGCATGTGCCTTGCAATATGCGCCCATGGGGAAGCGCATGCTCCTGAGAGAGGCACATGCGCTCACCTCTCATCCATCCTCTCTCTCTCTCCTCACTTTTTTTCAACATGCGCATGAGGGAGAGGGCACATGTGCCCACCTCAACCACATGCGCCCACATCCCATGAGAGGTGCCCCTGGACGTTGGTTGGAACCCTCGAATTTCCATGCTGTGGCCCACCTTTAATCTAGTTCGTCTTCTGATCAAACCGACTCTCTTGGACACACACCGATGAGATCTATCCATTACTCGGATCGGATTCTCCAACGGTTAATGATAAATGGCCCAAATCAGTGCTTTAATAAAAAATGACCAACACTTAGCCAATTTTACAAATCCGAAAATCCCTCCAAAAGAGCTAGAAATAGCTGAAATCAAGAAGAATTGGGTGAAATTTGACCGACCCCGAGAGAGAGACTTCTCTTCTCAATTACATGATACACCATAATCATGCACCGCAACAAGGTTATCCGATCTCAGGACCCTCGAATACCCTAATTAAGCTGTCAACAGGCCTAGTACTTAGTATTTTTCAGCCCTAAGAAGTGCCCTGTCGGCTCGAAAATCAACTTACGTCGAGCGAAATGAAACGCGATTGTTGCACTGACGCCAAAGTGGACTCAACATTATTGTGATCCTTGTGGACATGATCCATCCTTGTTCAAAGACAATCATCGTCAATATTCACCAAATATCCCAATCAAACCGTAAACTGGTCCAATACTTAGTCATTTCCAGCCCTAGGAAGTGCCCTGTTGGCTCAAAAATCAACTAATGCCAAGTAAAACCAACCGAGATCTCAAAGACGTGAAGGAAAAGCTAATGTCCTTATACTATAAAACAACTGAGTTAAACATTCACAAGGCACCAATCCCTATCGTTTACTAGAAATTGACACAAACAGGTGCCCATCGACCTAATACTCGGCCATCCGCAAGCATCGGAAGTGGCCGATCTGGCCCATCTAACTTAAACTTCTCAAGGAAATGTGGCTCGACACAGCCTATCTGAGTGATCCTTAAGGATATACACGAGATAGATTAATCAAATCAAATGCATAATTCCTCTGATACACTGAACATCTAGCATAAGTGCATTCCTCTCTCGAGCATGCATCGAGTACATTTACTTTGTACTGTATTCATTTGCATCCATTACATGAATTTCATTCATCCCAGATCGAGATATGAAATTAAATCAAACGGACTATGGTTATCATCAAAAATCGTAATCAAATACTCCATCGTTAAGACCAATTGATGTATGTCCCATCCAAAGCGAGATCCGTCAGTTGAGAAGCTAAGGTAATAGCGGAGTGTCTTCCAGCAAGTCACCTGTCCCAAACTGAGACAGTAAATGGCATTGGTTGCACTAAGAAACCATGGAGTGTCTTCCAGCCGGTCACCCGTCCCAAACTAAGATGGTTAATGGCATTGGTTGCACTAAGAAAGCATGGAGTGTCTTCCAGCAGGTCACTTGTCCCAAACTAAGACGGTCAATGGCACTGGTTGCACTAAGAAACCAAGGAGTGTCTTCTAATAGGTCACCGATCCCAAACTGAGATGGTCAATGGCACTGGTTGCACTAAGAGACCATGAAGTGTCTTCCAGCAGGTCACCCGTCCCAAATTGAGACGATCAATGGCACTGGTTGCACTAAGAGACCATGGAGTGTCTTCCAGCAGGTCACTCGTCCCAAACTGAGATGGTCTATGGCACTAATTACACTAAATGGAAACTGTGGAGTGTATTCCTAAAAGTCATTCCGCCCATAGAGACGACCAATGACACTGTGATACATGACTCAATTAAAATCCTAGTTGCTACTCAACTAGGAACACCCGAAGAGCATGTGACCAACATCTAACTGGTCTTAACAATGGCTTGGTCTATAAGAAATCCTAAACTTGGTCTTTACGACCGTGAATTCAAAACTATAACACCTTATGATTTAAATTATTTGCTCGATCTATTCGGGCTTCATCCCTAATATTCTACTATTGTACAAATTCAATTCATAGTGGAATCTTGTCGCTTTGTGCCGTGGTTTTCTCCCGCAAGGGTTTCCATGAAAAAATTTCTGTGTTGTCTATGTTGTGCTTTATTTACATTCATGCTCTTTTAATGCTTTATTTAACTTATTTATGATGCATGCATGCATTTACTTTTGCCTTTTAATTAAGGGTGATCATCCATTGATGTAATTAAGGGTTCATGACTAGCTCATAGCCCGGAATGTAAAAGATCTTAGAATCTCTGGAATGAAATTTACCTTACGGTGCTTTCTCATGTATACTTTGTGATTGCTTCTATACTTAAAACTCCAGAATACTTCTATACTTAAAACTCCAAAATAACGAAACACAGAAAAAACTGCCAAATGAGCATTTTTCTAGTTTTAACAAACTAGCGACTCTGCTGGGGATCGAACATACCAGAATCTATGGTTATCTCTGAGTAAAGAAATATTCTAAGATAAATCATTTGCAAAGATAGACGTATACGTGAGAAAGGTTACCACAAGGAGAAATGTTCGGCGCCTTCACAAGCGCCAAACTGGCGACTCTCAACGAGAACGTTCTTCCCTTCATCTTTAAGGAAAAAGAATTTCAAAAAATTTTCTAAAAGAATTTATAAATTTCGTATAGCATGCATATGATTCATACTTATGTTTCTGTCAATCGTTGAGCTATATCACGATTGGTAAGGACGCATCTTCTCTCCTTTTTAAGGGCGCAGAGTGTTCTAATGCATGTATAACTGTGCAGAGAGAGAGAGAGAGAGAGAGAGAGAGAGAGAGAGAGAGAGAGAGAGAGAGAGAAAAGAACCAACCATCAAAATTACACAAATGGCATCCACTATGATCTTCCTAACTTCTGGATGGTTTTACTTCCCTCACCTCGCGATAGCAGAAGCAACGATTCCCGAAGCTGATTGACAACTTATCCAGAAACGTCGATCATCAAAGAAGGCTGAAGACAAGAAGGTGACTCCAGTCAGAGCAAAGACAGTAAAGACAGAGCAATGTGAGAAAACAGTGGAAGCTAGCCTGCAGGAATGAAGCTCTCAATGTCAACAAAGTCACTGTAGCATCCAAGCCAGAATTCTCCTTTATCGTTACCGACTTCCCAGTAATGCCGAGAACAGCAATACCAATCAAGATACCGAGTCAGTCTACTATCCGGGACTTGACCAAGACAGCGATAAAGACATGCTCTGCTGAAATCACCATGACTAGGGCAAGGCCATAGTGAGTACAAGTCGCAATAGTGCAAGTCATAGAAGGGGAGGCAAGCGAGCGAGACGCAGAGCTGCCTCCGATCCAAGAGCAAATAGACGAGATCATTCAGGTCCAGGAAGACACGGCCAGAGAGATAAGAGAAATAAAAGAAGCATTGGTGGCTCTAGTCGCCTAAGAGGTAGTCAGAAGCCCAACCGTTCCCATTGGACAACCACTGGGAGAGTGTTCGCTCGCCTCAAGTGTAAGGCTGCGATGTAGTAATAAATCTCGGTAAGACCGAGGTCGATCCATAGGGAAAGAGGTAAATAATTCCAAGTACTCTAAAACTAGAATCTAAGAAGTTTAAGAAAGTAGTTTTTCACATGAAATAAGAAAATCTAAAAATAAGAAGAACTAGAGTATCAAGGATCCACTTGCAGTAGTCCAATGCCAATCCATTCATCCAAGTACGACACAATTAGAATCAAAGTCCTATCTCTCATATAATTGGAAGATATAACATTCAAGCACAAACAATCCCACTTAAATCTGAAAATCAGATTTCTGGTTCTAATGAAGCACATAGAACTTGAACTTGTAGCCTTTGGAGTAACAGCCATGCCTATGGACTATGGCATGCTCAAGGGTTACTACAATTCGAATTCAAACAACCCAATCATGGTAATCTCAGAGAATTGCAAGGAACTTATGTCCGGAGCACACAAACTCTCGCAAAACTTCTAAAAACCAAACTTTAATCAAACTAGAAGTTCAAAATCCAAAATTAAGAAAAGGGTACTTGAAATAAAAGAATTAAAGCATTGAAACCAACTACAAATTTCACCTCTAGCTCTAGCTAAGAGGTTAACTAAGAAAAAGCATATTAAAACTAGAACTAGAACTAACAAAAGGAAGAAAAACTAGCTGTAGGAGGCTAGGTAGCCTCCTAGGACTTGGACTTCTTGCTTCCCACGTCTTTGCTTGATTTGGAATAGAAGAGAGTACCTCCTTTTATAATACAACAAGAGTACCGCAACACAATAGATTTTGTTTCGCTTTGTACGGCTTAACCAATGGTCGGATTGCCTTCAAATTTGATTTGCAGCTTCCTTGTACTGTGATCTTCCTCATAGATGATTTATATTTCCAAGATTATCTTCTGAATGGGCCCACCAATTAGATCAGCGACCGCCTCTCAAAATCGCGCAATTCGGGTACCTTCAGAACCAGTCATCTTGCCTTCAACGCTCCGGAGTGTACAGAGGTCGGATTGATCTCAAATTTTGAACATTAGTAGAAAACTTCCTCTTCTACATGATAGATGGATTAGATTGTCCAAAATAATTTCAGAATTAGGTGTGAAAATTAGAACACTCAGGCCTTTTATAAAATCTGTGCAGTTGGATCTTTCTGGATGGTCCATCTTTCCTCAACCGGTACGATCAAACCACACATCCTTTTGATCTGAAACTTTGTGGTTATTCATATATGGATGTGGTCTAGAAGATGGTCAAAGTATATTCTTCATATCATCAATGATGGGCCACTTGGACCGGCCCAGAGTGGAGTAGGCGAAATCTGAAACTTTCTGGACAGTTCGTATTGTTTTGGCCACCACGGTCAATCCGTAGCTCCGATCGACACGAAACCACTTGGGTTATTTCGGTGTCGAGCTCCTCTTCGACATGGATGTGTTAGATTTCCAAATATCATCAAGATGGGTCTAGGAAACTGGGCCAAAAAACTAGAAATGGGAATAGCCTGCTGTTTGAAATCTGGAAACCTGAAATTGCATGGCCGACCAGTCTTGACCGGTCGGACAGGGCTGGCCGACCGGTCTAGCCTGTCTATTAGATGTTCAGGGAGTGAAGCAGACCGGTCTTAACCGGTCGGGCCTTCTTGGCCAACCGGTCAAGACCGGTCGGAACCATTTTCTGCATTCTTTCTTCTTTCTTTTCTTCTCTCTTTGCTTTCTTCTTTCTTTAGCCCACCTTGGGTCTTCATCCAAGGCTCCTAAATGTCTCCTTTTGGTCTCCAATTAGATGAAGTCTGCTCTCATTCCTACAATCACAAAACCTACATTAGATGGGCCTTTTAAACATGCAAACCATGCATATAATGTGATGGAATGGCCTATATAATGTATAAATTGGAGGTTCAACAGAGAGTCATAGGAGGCAACAGGAGAACTAATAGCCGCAGAACCACAAGTTCGCACCAAGAATGTTGCATTCGAGCGCGCGCCACCGTAACCATCTCATGCCACGAGGAAGAGTTATCCCAAACAGTTGCAAGCCTGATACGTCAGGAGAAAGAGAAGGAGAAAGGAGAAAAATATGTCTATCGGATACCGTATCCATCCGAAGTTAACAAAATTTCATTCCCTGACGACTTTAAGCATCCCGACTTTCCACAATTGGACAGCAAAGGGTCACCCGAGGAGCATATGACCCAATTCATGACCGTGCTAAGGAATTTGTCCGTAGTACCTCAATATTGCCTCAGATTGTTTGGGTCGACGCTGACTGAAAAGGCATTTCAATGGTACATGTCATTACCCGCGGGGTCTATCAGGACCTGGGATCGGATGCAAGAGATGTTCATTTCCAAATTTTTCTCCACTGAGTGAGAAGTCTCGCTGACAAATTTAGCCTTAGTCCGTCAAGGGCAAGGAGAGTCAGTCGAGAATTTTATTGATAGATGGGGAACCATAGCAACGTAGTGCCGAGAGTTGCCTAGCGAGCCTGAGCAGGTCAAGATGTGCATGCAGGCCATGGACGCGATGATTTTGTTCGGTCTATCCGAGCATAACTTCTTGATGCTCTGAGATTTGGCTATGAAGGCCCACCTGGTGGAAGGAGCCGTGTTCAAAGCACAGTTCAAAGCAGAAAAGCCCATAAGAGAAGTTGTGAAGACAACTGTGTCAAATTAAGTCGACAAGAGCAAGGCTTCAAAAGATCGGAAACGCCCGCATTCAAAACATAAGATCAAAGGTAAGCTGACAGAAACTCAGTCCAAAGCTAAAGGGCCACAAAGACCAAAAATGATAACGATCGTCGGATGGGGCAAGGTAGACGGGCGTTATTCGTTTAACCTGGAAGATCTGGTTCCAATAATGGAACAACTAGTCGAAGAAGGGAAGATGCAATTGTCAAAATCGATCCGACCAGATGAAGTAGGGCAAGTGGATGCCCCCAATTATTGTAAGTATCATCGGATCCTGGGATATAAGACAGAAGAATGCCTCATCTTAAAGGGAAAGTGCAAAGACTAATAAACCAAGGTACTATTAAGCTCAAGACAGAAGAGACCGGTCAGGTTATGTCAGCCGTAGTGTCAATAGCACCCATGATACACGAAAGGTCGGTACAAGTCGCGATGGTGTAGGTTGTTAAAGAAAGAGAACTGGTAAGACAAGACGTCAAGCTGTCAGCAATCCAAGAGCAGATCAACGAATTGGTCCATACTCATAAGGAGTTATCTAGGCAAATGGGAGAAGTTCAAGAGGCTCTAGCCAACTTGATCTCACAGAATGCAACACCCAGTATCGCTCTACCTATCCGATAGTCGGAAGAAGAAACACCGGGGCAGTCCGTGAAGCAGTTGAAGTGAGACAACAGACCCATCCTGAACAAACGAATGCGCATATGTCGGATTCAGACTCCATGATCCCATACGAACTGCTAAGAAGCATCTCTCTCACCCATCACAACTTGGTTGCAGAGATTCACCGGGTAGAGCAGTCTATTTCGAAAACACGGCCTCAGGCAGAAAAGTCAAGACATGAAACGAGAAAGAGGACATGGGTTGAAGCAAGAAAGAACCCTAGGAACCAAAAACGACAGAATCTAGGGCATGAGGCAGAGACCAGTGAAATGACGACATGAGACAAGGGCAAAGAATCTCAAAAGTTGTAGCATATGACAATCAGTGAGTAAGACAAAAAGAATGGACCTTATACATTTGACATTAAAGATCTTGTCCCAATTATGGGGCATTTAATCGAAGAAGGAAAATTACGACTCCTAAAGTTTGTTCGACCAGCTGAAGTAGGATGCGTGGATGATCCCAACTACTGCGAATATCACAGATGCATAGGCCATGAGACCGAGCAATACTTCGTTCTAAAAGGAAAGGTACAAAAGATGATAAATCAAGGCATCGTCATTTTGAAGATTGAAGGGTCAAATAGAGCCCTTGGCAGTACAATTCCGATAGATATCACCTAGAAAAAATGTTTGCTCAAGGACTCCATTTCCTAAACTTCAATAATCGTGAACGCTTACAAATAGTTCTGACGTGTTATAAAGTAGATAGGGGTATACTTATGTTCGCTCATGCATCTATTTCATCTATATGTTGCACTTCATACTCACTCACATGTTCACTCACATCATACTATTACGCATACGAATATAAAATGTTCCTAGAGTTTTTCTTAATGATAGGTAACATGGTCAAAGAGTATCAGAGAATCAACTCCATAAATCATCAACATGACTCATTATATTCTTGTCGAAGCAGTCAAACCAGAAGAAAATATCCCATAGGAAGTTTACGCGAAGCACGACATCCTCATATTATTATATCTTCATCGCAGGCACTCTTATTATTATTTCGGTATTCTGGCATCCCTTTACTTAATAGGAAAATGCTTTAGAATTGATGGATTCTTATACATATATATATAGTTCTATATGAAGACAACCGGGACATTCTATTATTAGCAATCTCTTATACTTACGTACACAGTTTTATATGAAGATGGCCGGAACATCGATGTATATATTCAGCTTTCATATTCTATCATGGATCCCCTCCTCACTATTGTATTATTCTTCTAATCCATGTGAAGATAAGTCAAGGCTAGGAATCTCCTATATATACATATACATACGGCCTTATATGAAGATAATTAGGGCATTCTATTATATATCGCTTTACCTTGAAAACATCAACAGCTTTCTCTTATAAATGACTCTGTGACAAGAATCTGTGATTAAAGATTATGATCAGAGGGTATTCTGTATGGATTCCTAAAACACAAGACCTTTCTCATCAGAATGAAGTGGTCTTACAAAGTGACGAGCTAAAAGCACTGGGGGCAAGCCCCAACATACTATGAAAAACTTGATTTTATAGAAGAAGCACTGGGGGCAAGCCCCAACTATGATTAAAACCTCAAGTCTGCAGAAAGAAATGACTGGGAGTAGGCCAGGAAGGATGACAGATAAAACTGAAAATGAGGAGCTGGACGAAAGTTTTAGATTTATGGCACGAACATCTCTCGAAAGCAATGACCTAAGGGTACACGAGTTAAGTGAAAAGGGAAGTATTATTTTTATGTATTTTTCATTTTTATGCTTTAATATTCTTGGTTCACATTAAAACTCACACATAACTCATAATTTCATGCGTGCTAGTCTCAAACATATAACACCAAGCAGTAGTTTGGAAAAAGAATCATTATCATTATGTTGGATCATGAAGCACACAGTTAACAAGTTCCGATGTCAATTACATCAGATACAAGTAGCAGTTAGGTATTCAGGACAACTGTCTAATACTGCTTTTGTCTGACAATGACTGTAAAGAGCAAAAGAACAGAGTTACCGCTTCTCTAGACACCCTGTTATGAACTGCAACACATTTTTTCACATTGCTTCCATTGTAGCCTTTGCCTCGGCTAGCATCAGCGCAAGATCCAGAATATCATGAAGTTCGGTTTCTAAGTCTACCATTTGCTTGCGCGCTGCCTCTCCTTCACTTTCGAGTCATGCACCCTCAACACGGTTCTAATTAACGACAATATCGAGACAAGCAACCTTAAGATTTATGCCCACTTCTTCTGTCTGCAACCTCAAGACAAGCAACCTCATTTCATAGCCTGATGAGAGGCTTAAAGTGCTTAGGCGTCAGTGACTTCGGTCTTTGAAAAGGTACTTGTCCTCTAGACAGTCGGAGCCTAAAATATAAAAAATATTCTAAGTATTGGAACATGCGTACACCACCAAGAGGGGCATGCGCATGCCACAAGGGCACATGCGCCTACCACATCACATGCGCATGGGATTTCTTCTCTCCCTCTTTCAAATTTGAAATTTCAAAAATATGCTAAAGTGTGGCCACATGTGCCCACACCAGAAGGCACATGCGCCTACATCCCACTATATGTGCATGGTGCATGGGCACATGCGCCTACACCCCCATGACATGCGCATGATCCACTTCCACATGCGCATGACTACCCTCTCCAAATGCATGCGCTTAGCAACTTTTCATTTTTGGTGGACCTGATACCCGATTACCTATTATAAATACCCCACTCACCTACTGAGAGAGGGACCGCTTCATTTTTCGAGAGGACACCAGAGTGCTGCAAGAGGTAGAATCCTCACTAGAATCCCTTGCTGGAATCCTTCGTCGGAAAGGGAGACATGCGCCCACTCCATCGAGTTTGGAAAATCCTAAAATGCACTAAGTGAAAGGAGGACATGCGCTCATCCTTTTGACAAAAAAATATGAAAATGGCTTAAGTGTCATATAGACATGCGCCTACCATCCAAGTGCAGGCACATGTGCCTTGCAATATGCGCCCATGGGGAAGCACATGCACCTAGGAGAGGCACATGCGCTCACCTCCCATTCATCCTCTCTCTCCTCACTTTTTTTTTCAATATGCGCATGAGGGAGAGGGCACATGCGCCCACCTCAACCACATGCGCCCACATCCCATGAGAGGTGCGCCTGGACGTTGGTTGGAACCCTCGAATTTCCATGGTGTGGCCCGCCTTTAATCTGGTTCACCTTCTGATCAAACTGACTCTCTTAGACACACACCGATGAGATTTATCCATTTTTCGGATCGGATTCTTCAACGGTCAATGATAAATGGCCCAAATCAGTATTTTAATAAAAAATGACCAACAAGTAGCCAATTTTACAAACTCGAAAATCCCTCCGAAAGAGCCAGAAACAACCAAAATTATGAAGAATCGGGCGAAATTCGACCGACCCCGAGAGAGAGACTTCTTTTCTTTATTACATGATATACCATAATCACGCACCGCAATGAGGTTATCCAATCTTAGGACCCTCGAATACCCTAATTAAGCGGTCAACAGGCCCAGTACTTAGTCATTTTCAGCCCTAGGAAGTGCCATGTCGGCTCGAAAATCGACTTACGTCGAGCGAAACGAAATACGATCGCACTGACGCGAGAGTGGATTCAGCATTATTGCGATCCTTGTGGACATGATCCATCCCTGTTGTTTGCTTACCTTAAGTGTAAGGTTGCGATGTAATAATAAATCTCGGTAAGACTGAGGTCGATCCACAGGGAATTAAAGAACAACTTTTAGATTATTCCAGCAACTAGGATTGCAACAATTTAGAGGTTCAATTGAGAGAATTATGCTAAAACAGTAACTTAAGAAAAACAGTAATTAAAGGCACTAAGGCTTTCAAGGATCCACTTGTAGTAATCCCATTCAATCCAATCAATCCAAGCATAAAACTCAACTAGATGTGAAGTCCTATCTCTCATCTAGTTGGAAAATAAAACATTAAAGCACATTCAATCTCACTTAAGTTGAACTTCCAAGTTCTAGTCCCATTCAACCACATATAGAATTCAAAATCATAGCCTTCGGAGTAACAGCCATGCATATGGACTATGGCATGCTCAAGGGTTACCATAATTCGAATCTAATCAAGCAAAACATGATAATCTCAGAGAATTGCAAGGAATCCATGTCCGGAGCACATGAACTCTCATAAAACTTCTAAAAATATCAATTTTAAGAACTAGAGCATTCAAAATTCGTACTTGAAGTAAAGCTACTTGAATTAAACTGAATCAAACATGAAATTGGCTACAAGCTTAACCTCTCAGCCTTAGCTGAGAGATTCTAGCCGAGCATTGTCATACTACAACTAGAACTCAAAAGAAAACTAAAAAACATAAAAACCCAG
Organism: Liriodendron chinense; assembly: GCA_003013855.2. Classification (NCBI taxonomy): domain Eukaryota; kingdom Viridiplantae; phylum Streptophyta; class Magnoliopsida; order Magnoliales; family Magnoliaceae; genus Liriodendron; species Liriodendron chinense. Next base: position 7,636,793 of record ML058433.1, read on the forward strand.
AGTTTGGAGGGTTGCAAACACTCCACGACGGCTCCCTTCCTCTCCCACGAAGTTCCTTCACTTCTATGATACCCTAGGAAGAGCCCCTAGGTGTCCTTTTATAGTGAGGAAGCTCTGTTGCGTCGGAATCTTCCAGAATTTGTGTAAGGATATGCACTTGCGCAAAGAAAATTGGATCCCAAATTAGAAACTACCTGTTTTAATGCATGGCCGACCGGTCACAGCCGGTCGGACTGGGCTGGTCGACCGATCTGGACCGGTCGGACAGAGTTTTTAATTCATCCAGCGTGCATAGAGGAGAATCTGACCTGTTGGCCAACCGATCTTGACCGGTCGAACCAATTTGAATTTAGTCCAGGGAGTTTACAGAGGCAGCCGAACCGTTGGCCGACCGGTCAGACCAACTGGTCCTTTGTCCAGTGAGCTTCAAGGTGGCCGACAGGTCGGCTGACCAGTCAGGACCGGTCGGCCCTTGTTCTTTCTCCACTTTTTCTCCCTTTCTTTTCTCTTCTCTCTTTTACCTGATTTCTTCTTTCTTTGGTCCTCCTTCAATCTTCATCCAATGGTTCTAAATGGACCCTCTTGGTCTCCAGTTAGGTGAAGTCCGCTCTTATTCCTATAATCACAAAACATGTATTAGATGGGCCTTTTAAACATGCAAACCATGCATATAATGTAATGTAATGGCCTATATCATGTATAAATTAGAGGTTCAACACCTGTTCAAAGACGATCATCACCGGTATTCACCGAATATCCCAATCAAACCATAAACCGGTCCAGTATTTAGTCATTTTCAGCCCTGGGAAGTGCCATGTTGGCTCAAAAATCGACTAATGCCAAGTAAAACCAACCGCAATCTCAAAGACGTGAAGGCAAAGCTAATGTCCTTATGCTATAAAACAACTAAGTTAAACATTTACAGGGCACCGTTCCCTATCATTTACTAGAAATTGACACAAACAGGTGCCCATCAGACCTGATACTCGGCCATTCGCAAGCATCGGAAGTGGCCGATCTAGCCCATCTAAGTTAAACTTCTCAAGGAAATGTGGCTCAACACAACCAATCTGAGTGATCCAATCGTTCAAAATATCGATTATTAATAATGATGAAGTCGAATTAAGGATATACACAAAGCAGAATAATCAAATCAAATGCATAATTCGTCTGATACACTGAACATCTAGCATAAGTGCATTCCTCTCTCGAGCAAGCACAAGTATATTTACTTTATATTGTATTCATTTGCATCTATTACATGAATTTCATTCATCCCAGATCGAGATACGAAATTAAATCAAAGGGACTATGGTTATCATCGAAAACCGTAATCAAATACTCCATCGTTAATACCAGTTGATGTACGTACCATCCAAAGCGGGATCCGTCAGTTGAGTAGCTAAGGTAATAGCGGAGTGTCTTCCAGTAGGTCACCCGTCCTAAACTGAGATGGTCAATGGCATTGGTTGCACTAAGAAACCATGGATTGTCTTCCAGCAGGTCACCGGTCCCAAACTGAGACGGTCAATGGCACTGGTTGCACTAAAAAACCATGGAGTGTCTTCCAGCAGGTCACCCGTCCCAAACTGATACAGTCAAGGCACTTCTTGTACTAAGAAACCATGGACTATCTTCCAGCAGGTCACCTGTCCCAAACTGAGACGGTCAATGGCACTGGTTGCACTAAGAACCATGGAGTGTCTTCCAGCAGGTCACCCGTCCCAAACTGAGACGGTCAATGGCACTGGTTGCACTAAAAAACCATGGAGTGTCTTCCAGCAGGTCACCCGTCCCAAACTGATACAGTCAAGGCACTTCTTGTACTAAGAAACCATGGAGTGTCTTCCAGCAGGTCACCCGTCCCAAACTGAGACTGTTAATGGCACTGGTTGCACTAAGAACCATGGAGTGTCTTCCAGCAAGTCACCCGTCCTAAACTGAGATGATCAATGACATTAGTTGCACTAAGAAACTATGGAGTGTCTTCCAACAGGTCACCCGTCCCAAACTGAGACGGTCTATGGCACTGGTTGCACTAAGAAACCATGGAGTGTCTTCCAGTAGGTCACCCATCTTAAACTGAGATGGTCAATGGCATTGATTGCGCTAAGAAACCATGGAGTGTCCTCTAGCAGGCCACCCGTCCTAAACTGATGCGGTCAATGGCATGGGTTACACTAAGAAACCATGGAGTGTCTTCCAGCAGGTCACTCGTCTCAAACTGAGATGGTCAATGGCACTAGATGCACTAAGAAACCATGGAGTGTCTTCCAGCAGGTCACCGGTCCTAAATTGAAACGGTCAATAGCACTGTTTGCACTAAGAAACCATGGAGTGTTTTCCAACAAGTCACCCGTCTCAAACTGAGACGGTCTATGGTACTGGTTATGCTAAGTAACCATAGAGTGTCTTCCAGTAGGTCACCCGTCCCTAACTAAGACAGTCAATGGCACTGGTTGCACTAAGAAATCATTGAGTGTCTTCTAACAGGTCACTTATCCTAAACTGAGACGGTCAATGGCATTGGTTGCACTAAAAAACCATTGAGAGTCTTCTAGCAGGTCACCCATCCCAAACTGAGACAGTCAATGGTACTAGTTGCACAATGAAACCATGGAGTGTCTTCTAGCAGATCACCCATCCCAAACTGAGACGGTCAATGGCACTGGTTGCACTAAGAAACTATAGAGTGTCTTCCAGCAGGTCACCCATCCCAAACTGAGATAGTCTATGGCACTGGTTACACTAAGAAACCATGGAGTGTCTTCCAGCAGGTCACCGTCCCAAACTGATACAGTCAATGGCACTTGTTGCACTAAGAAACCATGGAGTGTCTTCCAGCAGGTCACCCGTTCCAAACTGAGATGGTCAATGGCACTGGTTGCACTAAGAACCATGGAGTGTCTTCTAGTAGGTCACCCGTCCCAAATTGAGATGATCAATGACATTGGTTGCACTAAGAAACCATGCAGTGTCTTCCAGCAGGTCACCCGTCCCAAACTGAGACAGTCTATGGCACTAGTTACACTAAGAAACCATGGAGCGTCTTCCAGTAGGTCACCCGTCTCAAACTGAGACGGTGTACGGCACTTGTTACACTAAATGGAAACTGTGAAGTGTATTCCTGAAAGTCATTCTGTCCATAGAGACGGCCGATGAAACTATGATACATGACTCAGTTAAAATCCTGGTTGCTACTCAGCTAAGAACACCCAAAGAGCATGGAACCAACATCTAACTGGTCTTAGCAATGGCTCGGTCCATAAGAAATCCTCAACTTGGTCTTTTCGATTATGAATTCAAAACTATAACCCCTTATGATTTAAATTACTTACTCGATCTATCTGGGCTTCATCCCTAATATTCTACTATTGTAAAAATACAATTCATAGTAGAATCTTGTCGCTTTGTGCCATGGTTTTCTCCCGCAAGGGTTTCCATGAAAAAATCTTTGTGTTGTCTATGTTGTGCTTTATTTACATTCATGCTCTTTTAATACTTTATTTAACTTATTTATGATGCATGCATGCATTTACTTTTACCTTTTAATCAAGGGTGATCATCCATTGATGTAATTAAGGGTTCGTGACTAGCTCATAGCCCGGAATGTAAAAGATCTTAGAATCTCTGGAATGAAATTCACCTTGCGGTGCTTTCTCATGTATACTTTGTGATTGCTTGTGATTGTCTATGAATACTTCTATACTTAGAACTCCAGAATAACGAAACACAGTAAAACTGCCAAATGAGCATTTTTCTAGTTTTAACACCTACAAACAAAAAAAATAAGCATAAGTCCTTAACTTTAACAACTTAAACTATGCAATTCTGTTATGAATTGGGGTTCAGATATGTACAATTCATGGCTCAACAGTTCATGCAAGTACTCTAAACTTTTATGTTGGATTTTTCAAGTTCTAGTTTGAGTAAAGTTGATATTTTTAGACAATTCTGAGAGCTTGTGTGCCAAGTACATGAGTTACTTAAGAGTTTCTGAAATTGATCATTATGGTTTTATGATAATTGAGTTGTGGAAACCCTTGATCATACTTATTCAAAGGATATGGGTGATGCTTCATATTTTCACAAGTTCAAGTCCTCCAATTGGATAGAGATAGGACTTCGATTCGAATTGAGTATTATACTTGGTGAATGGATTAAAATTATAATTACGACAAGTGGATCTTTAACGCTCTTGTTGCTTTTAATATTTAGATTTTTCCAATTTAAATTCTTGTTTATGCTTTATTCTTAATATAGAAGAATCCTAGTCTAATTGTTAGAACAATTAGAATTGGGTTAGTTACTTAATCCCTGAGGACGATCTCAATCTCAAGATCGATTATTATTACATCGCAGCCTCACACTTGGGGCTGACGAACAGGTGGCCATATGTGTTATCTAGATTATATTTAAAAGAAAATAAGATTCTACTCCGAGTTGAGTTTGGAATAGACAACACAAAGGTGAAACAAATAGAAAAAATGGAGTGTCCATTGTTTCCAACCAATAATTTGGTTTCAAGATTGTTGGATATATATGTTAAAAGCAACAGTAAAATAAAAAGAAAATTTTAAATAGAAATGAAAGAAGACTTATGTGTTTGATGAATTGAGTCGAGGCGTGATGAGTCACTTGGCTTGAAACTAAATTTGTCCTCCTTGGACCGCTTTCCAAATGCAACCGGATTCATGGATAGTTGGCCTCCAGGAGACAATAACTATCACCCTGTCTCGACTATGCACTCATTGTACAGGGCTTGAACCAACAAGTATACCTTAAACTTAAAGTGTGGTGACTGAACGAGTCAGCGAAGAAAGAAATAAAGAGTGATATCTAGAGGTTTTACAAACTTGAGAGAGAAATGATTTTTTCAATAATTTAAAATAGATTTATCACGTCTTATTTATAGAGTTTAATCAAGGGATTAATGCACTATTTTGAATTGGGTTAGGTCCATTGGGTTTAAACCTAACAGTTCCGACCACCCGAACAGACAGATCTCTGGACGTTTGAAAACCAAAACCGGTTTGGCATGAGTACACTCAGAGTGTTCTATGGAGCAAAAGATATGCAAGTATACTTCTTAGGAGACCCTGACTCGGCACCGGCACGCACGTGCGTGCGTGTGGTATTTGGAGTCAAGTGGCATAGCCCCCCATAAACCACAAAATTTACTTGCCCCCTGAGGGCCCTAGCCCTTAAGCAAACACACTACTTATATACCTGCTTTTTTCCTTGTTCCTTTTCAATGTGGGTGTTAAAACTAAAAACTGTGTAAGGCAGTTTTCTTATATTTCCTTATTCTGGGGGGTTTCTGAGTATAGAGACATTAATAGACAATCACAAGCATTCACAGAGTATACGCAAGAAGAGATATCGCAAGGCGAATTTTATTCCAGAGATTCTGAGATCTTTTACATTTCAAGCTGTGATACTGGACACGAGCCCTTAATTACATCAATGGCTGATCACCCTTGATTAAAAGGCAAAAGACTAACCCACCAGGGATTATGGTCTTGAGTTCATGGTCGTAGAGACCTTTTTATTTTCTTATTATGGACTAAGCCATGCTTTTAGGCAAGTCGGATGCCTATGTCCCATTTTCTTTCAAGTTATCCGGGTTGAAGGACTGTCAGAATTTTTAATCGAGTATTGCATCGCAGGGCCCTCTTTCGATATTTTTATGATAAGTGACCATTGGAGTACACGGACTACGATTGTTGGTTGGCATGACACGAAGCCCTCTTCCCATATTTTTATGACGAGTGACCTAGAGAAGGTGCGACCCAAAGCTCTCTTTCCATATTTTTATGATGGGTGACCTCGAGATGGTACAACTCAAAGCCCTCTTCCCATATTTTTATGATGGGTAACTATGAGAAGACGCATCGCAACTGCCTAATCAGCTCAACCAGCAGATCCTGTTATGGATGGGTAGTACATCGACTAAATTTACAATGGCAATCCATAGAAGGACATTTTGAATGTTGTTGAACTCTTTGATTTCGGTTTCTCGTGGTAAGTATAATCCCTTAGGTTTAGCCTTAGACCTTGATCTAGGATGAAGTAAGATTTGTGCAATATATGAATAAATACAAAGTAAACATGTTTGATCTTGGAGCCCAGCAACTCATCTTCAGGAACATTCCTTCCTTCGCACACCTTTCGATTGTCGATACGAGATCGAATAAGTTATATCGAGCCGGGCTCCTTCGAGGATTCAAGTTTAGTAGGCTAGATCACACATTTCGGGGCCTGAAAATGGCTAAGTATCGGGACTAATGTACACCCTTTTATGCCGATAACTGATAAACGGTGGGGATTGGTATCTCATAAGTGCTTATTTAGGTGCCTTATAGTATGAGGATGTTACATTTGCTTTGGCGTCAGTGAGATCGCGCTTAATTCTACTTGGCGTCAGTCAATCTTCGAGCCAACAGGGCACTTCCCAAGGCTGAAAATGACTAAGTACTGAGCATGTTTATCGCTTAATTAGGGTATTTACTGATTAAGATGGCAATTAATGTCGATGCTATGCATTATTACGTTGCTTCGGACTATGGAGAAACTAAGTCTCTCTCTTAGCGTTAGTCAAATTCCGCTTGGTTTTAGTCACTTTATGCTTTTGCAAAGGGGTTTTCGGGTTGTAAAATTGACTAAGTGTTGGTCATTTTTTATTAAATCATGGATTATGGGCGTTTAACTTTGACCATTGGGAAATCTAGTCCTGGGGATGGATAGAACTCATTGGTGTGTGTCCAGGAGGGATAGTACGGTGGAGAAGCAGGTCACATCCAAAGAGAGCCATGCCACGGATGTCCCAGGCCAAGTGTGAACGTCCATGCGCATGTACTAGACTGGTGGGCACATGTGGCCTTTTCCCCTGACACATGTGGAGTAAGATGCGAAAGAGAGAGGAAATGCTTCTTTTCCGGTCACATGTGCACATGCGCCTGGCATTATTTCATGGGCGCATGTCACTTTGTGACTTAGGAGATTTTTCCTCTGGTGTAATTTCAGTGGGTGCATGTCCCTCTGTGAAGTGGGAAAACTTCACTAAGCCATTTTCTGGGTTCTTCAGGCTCCAAGGAGGTGGGCACATGTCCCTCTGTAAAGTGGGAAAACTCCACTACTTAGCCATTTTTTTTACTTCTCTGGGCTCCAAAGAGGTGGGCACATGTCTCTCTTGCAACAGTGGGAATTCCCACTACTTAACCATTTTTCAAAGTTTTCTTCCTCTCTCTCTGCATTTAAACTCTGGCGAGGAAAATCCCTTTCCGGCAAGGGATTCTAGCAAGGAAATTCCTTTCCAATGAGGGGTTCCGGCAAGGAAAAATGGAGCGGGCGCATGTTACCTCTTGCGTTGCTCTAATGTCGTCTGCAAATTATGTGTGTTATGGTCATCATGTCTACTTACTATTTATAGTAGGCTAATAGGGTTCGGGTCCAAGAAACAGAAGATGGTGAGCGCATGTGTTTCTGGAAGATTTCCCTGGCAAATGTTCCGAGCAGATGTGGCTGGTGCATGTATTCCCCTGTTGTGGGCGCATGTGGCAAAACTTGCATTTTGTAAGTTTTTTCGGACAAAACTCCGGGAGGAAATGTCTTAGGCGAATGTGCTTATGTGGTTAGTGCATGACCCTCTGTAAAGTAGGAAATTTCCATTGCTTTGAATATTTCTGGGTTTTGCACTCTGCAAGAGAGAAACAGCCTCCAGACTTAGAATATTTCAAGATTTTTAGGCTCCGACAAGCAACCCCTCCAAGGATAGGTACCCTTTCGAAGACCGAAGTCATTGACGTCAAGCCACTTTTAAGCTCTTATTGACCTATCAAATGAATGAGATAGGGTGTGGAGGATCCGATGTTGCAAATTTTGATAGTTGCTTCCTAATTTGGACCCTCTAGGTCGACTCTTAGTATAGGAACTTCGCTCCTGGAAGCACGCACATGAAAATATGCATCGCCTGGCTTTCGAACTTAGTACACGGGAGTTTTTGGGCATTCCGAATCATTTGGTGGAAATACACATGTCCAGATCAGCTCCGAAATAGCATTCGTAGGTTTTGAACCCTTCCGGTCAGCTCTAAACAGGGGCAGAACGCACTTCGGGGTGCGCAGATGGAAATATGCATCGCACTGCATTCAAATTCAGGTGTTAAGGGTTTTCAGGCATTCCGAATCATTTGGTGGTAATACGCATGTCTAGATCTACTCCAAAATAACATTCGCAGGTTTTGGTCATGATTGCGCAGGTCGCCTAAAGTTAGAGCTGCGCTGGCATCCGATCGCATTTTTCAGGTGTTTTTCAGGTCTGGAATTAATTTGGATCGTTATAGATGAACCGCCACATGTTTTACCATGGGTGTGAATTTGAGCCCCAATAGTGGGACAAAGGAGTTACTCAAAACTTCAAAACCAAACATGTTGAGGCAAACGACTTTTGAAGAAAAATTTGAAACAAATATTAAAAAAACCCTTTTAAATACAACGCCCACAACATCGTCGACGTGCTAGAAGAAAGAAGGAAAGAGAGGAAGAAAGAAGAAGAAAAGTGTTCGCTTCCCCAAGTGTAGGGTTGCGATGTAGTAATAAACTCGGTAAGACCAAGGTCGATCCACGGGGAAGGAAGTAAACAATTCAAATTATCCTAATAACTAGAATCTTAAGAGGTTTGTGAAATTGGTTTTGAACATAAAATAGAAAATCTGATAATGAAAAGATAACTAGAGCATCAAGGATCCACTTATAGCTCTCCTTAGATGCATAATTCGCTATGGTTTCTCACTTTCTCAACTAGAATCGATATTAAGATCTATCTAGTCGGATGATAAAGCTGTTAAACCAAACAATCTATCATATGTAAGTTCAATGCATAGGATTCACTCAATGTAGGCTGAGCTGAGCATGCTCAATTGCATAGGTCATTCCCCATTCCAAAAGGTTCAGTTCACAATCATAACCATCCTCAAGTCCTGTCACAAGACAAGGCTAGATCATGATTTGAACTTGATTCAAATCACATGCACAATCCATACATATTACAGAAATTTAGAAAAGTACAACTTTGGTAGGAAGTCCCCACATGAAGATCATAGTACTAGAGCGCACTCCAATTCCTCGGATCATACAGGTCTAGACTGATGCAAACCAATTAAGAATTTAAGTAATTCTCCCAAACATCCATGAGTCATCATAAGACTAAGAAAAACTACTTAAAACTTGTATAAACTTCAAACCATAGTTCATAATCATGAAAACCAATCTTAAAACCAATAAAACGAATTAAACAATCTAAGAAAACTATAAGGTTCACCTCTTAGCTCTAGCTAAGAGATTAGCTAATGAAAAACATATTAAAAATAAAACTAGAACTAAGAAAAGGAAGAAAAACTAGCTGGAGGAGGCTAGGAAGCCTCCTATGACTTGAACTCCTTGCTCCCCACGTCCTTGGTTTTCTTGGAATAGAAGAGAGCACCTCCTTTTATAGTGCAGCAATAGTACAGCAACATAGTAGAATTTGTTTCGCTTGGTACGGCTTAACCAATGGTTGGATTGCCTTCAAAATTGATTTATAGCTTCCTTGTAATGTGATCTTCCTCATAGATGATTTAGATTTCCAAGATTATCCTCTGAATGGGCCCACCAATCACATCACCGACCGCCTCTCAAAATCGCGCACTTCGGGTACCTTCAGAACCAGTCATCTTGCTTTCAACACTCTGAAGTGTACAGAGGTCGGATTGATCTCAAATTTTGAACACTAGTAGAAAACATCCTCCTCTACATGATAGATGGATTAGATTGTCCAAAAAAAAATCCTAGAATGTGGTCTGAAAATTAGAACACTTAGGGCTTTTATAAACTCTGCGCAGTTGGATCTTTCTGGATGGTCCATCTTTCTTCAACCGGTACGATCAAACCACACATCCTTTTGATCTGAAACTTTGTGGTTATTCATATATGGATGTGGTCTAAAAGATGGTCAAAGTAGAGTCTTCATATCATCAATGATGGGCCACCTGGACCGGCCCAGAGTGGAACAGCGAAATCTGAAACTTTCTGGACAGTTCGTATTGTTTTGGCCACCACGATCAATCCGTAGCTCCGATCGACACGAAACCACTTGGGTTAGTTCGGCGTCGAGCTCGTCTTCGAGATGGATGTGTTGGATTTCCAAATATCATTAATATGGGTCCAAAAAACTGGTCTGAAAAATCAGAAACGGGAATGGCCTGCTGTCTGCAATCTGCAACTCAGAATTTTCATGGCCGACTGGTCAAGACCGGTCGGACAGGGCTGGCCGACCGGTCAAGACCGGTCGGGGCCTGTTCCAGCAGCTTCTGTAGAGGGTAGTAGTGTTGGCCGACCGGTCTTGACCGGTCGGGGCCTGTTTGGCCGACCGGTCTTGACCGGTTGGACCCCATTTTCTGCTTTATTTCTTCTTTCTTTTCTTTCCTTCTTTCTTCCTCATCCTCCTCTCTTTCTTCATCATTCTTTGGTCCACCTTGGGCCTTCATCAAAGGCTCCTAAATGTGCCCTTTTGGTCATCAATTGGGCAAAACAACTCTCATTCCTACAACCACAAAACATGTATTTGATTAGTCTTTAAATCATGAAAATCTTGCATAATGAGTGATGAATTGGGGTTAGAATATGCACAATTAAGAGCTCAACAAAAAGGAGGGAGATCATTAGCTCCATCGCATGACCTGCAGTGTCACTGGGTTACCTAAAGCAAGAAGAAAGGGAGAGAGGAAGAAAAGAAGGCTTCACCACCGCGTGTAGCCTTGGATAACACGCAAGTGGATGTTTACCAATCCCTCCCCTTTCATAGATATAACCAGCCAATCTACACGTTGGAACATGTGCCAAAATGATCGACCTGATGAGAGAATCAAAGCCATCCATAACATTTGCTCCACCATGTAGATGCACTAACCTAAAAGTCCAGCAACACTCATCAGGTGTAACACACTGTAGGAAACAGGTGGACGAAGAAAAGAACTTGTTATAGTCATCCGTTCCTTTAACAAATCATGACCTACCTGATCAACAGACCAACCATAGTGAATGGGTAGCTCAGATGTACAAGTATATACCATATGGTCTTGGGAGATTTGGGCCATACCAAAACAAGAGAAACATCCATAGGGGAGGATTGGAATATAGTCCCAGAAATTTACACGTTTGTGAAATTACGCCTTTCGAATCAACACACTTGTAAAGGTGTATGCGTGCGAAAGCTTGAAGAGTAACTAAAATTATGGCTAAATCCCAAGGGGGGGTGATTAGGACCTTTTGAAATTCTTTTCACCTACTTACATAATTTAACAAATTAAACTAAGTAAGCAAGAACACTTCGACTTCCAAGCCTAAGTGGGTCCAATCACAAGACTAGCATATGGTTTAAGCAATAAGCTACTTGATCTAAGAAAACATAAATTTTGTGTGGTTATACAAATCAAGCTCTTAATCTATGCAACCTAAGTAGACTATATGAGATTGGATTATATAAGCTCAAGTCTACTCTAATAAGTGAAAGTACACATTTTGTGTGGATGTGCCTATCTAATGCCTGTTAGTGCACTTATCTGTAACGACCCGAGATTTTCGACTCTAGTGTATAACACGACGGTTGAATTCCCAAGTAACTTATGGAAAAATTAATTTGTCAAATAATGAAATATAGCATTTAAGCATAATGGCGGAAACAATTGTCACCTTATTCTATTAACTTAATACGTCATCATCAATGTTTAAATAAGGAAACCAACCAATATTCATACTAATTAATTAAAATATCAAATCATGTCTTCTCTGGAAGATTTATTACAATTCCATAAATGTATCAACTACTCAAAAGAAACATTTAATAAATGAAAACATCAACTAAGTTTCTCCAACATCGTCATCCGCCATGTGATCGTACGAACCATCGAACTCTTCTCCTTGAAAATTGGGTTCAATACCTGGATCTTCACCTGCATCATCTAAATTGTGTTTGGGATAGCGTTAAACGCTATCATAGTGGGGAATATTCCCTCCAAGACAATCAAGAATAATAATAAACAAAACTTAGAGTAACGCAACACAAATGATAATTTTATTCAAAACAATCAAAGAAAAGCCTTATTAATACAATGCATGGAATGCATGCTCTGGCTAAAGTACCCTGGCTAGAATCACAATACATGAAGTGGGAGACTCCCTGTTACGACTTCACGCTAGCCACTAGTACCAAAGGTTCCTGGGACGCATAAGCTTATAGTTTTGCCCGACCACGTGAGAAACAGGACGCTCATAGCCCAAATCTACACGTGACGGTGTACGGGAGAAGTAGGACGCTCTAGCCTATTCTCAATTCCGTACACCCACATGGAGCCAAATGAATGCATGACTTTAGTTTCACATTTATTTAAGTAATTTCACATCCAGCCGTATTAAAAGAACTTATTGGTCACTATAGGGAGTTGTAAACAACCCAGCATAGGCCAATAGCTCGGGAGTAGTGTTCATGGCACCAACCTCGGCTCATGAGAATTTATATACCATTAGTGTCCACTCATTGTCCCGTTTTATGATTCTATCATGTTCCAAGAAGCTAATGTTGTATGTCATAGCCAAAGTCATTAAAACACTCATGTAATGTATATAGATCCAACCAAGTATCATGTATATATAAGGATCTCTTGGCAAATAATTATTGCATTCACTTAGTCAAGTCAAAACATATCTTTCCATCATGGACACCCCTCACGGGTTCCATCTCTCTACATCATTTGATTTTACCAACTTAGGGACAAAGAGTGTACATTAATGAAATATCCACATAATGATCTTACACACATATTACATATAACATCATAAAAGTCAATGTCGCTTGTAGAACATAAATCAAGAGAATTAATACATATTTTTCACAAAAATGACAAAAATACACATGCTTCTTAGTAAAAAATCCAAACAAGAAATCACACAATTATAAAATGATAATTATTGCAAATCCTACGTTAATCTTCATGTTATATAGATTAAAAATTTAAAATAAAATAATGTCATATGTCACAAAAGGAACTTAGGATAATCGCATCATTATTAATGAAAGGCTTGAAGGAAAATTCTCACCTTAAAGATCGATTGATTTGGAAGCCGTAGATGCTAAGAATGTCGCTAGAAAAATAGAGACACTCAATCGAGAAACTCTCCCTCTCTCCCTGTTTTTCCCTTTCTCTCCCTCTCCCTGTTTTTCTCTTTCTCTCCCTCTCTCTTTCTCTCTTCTCTCTTTCTAAATTCTTGCATTAGGGCTCCCTTGCTAAGAGAAAGCTTTAATTAGGTTAGGAGGGTCGGATTCTAAGGTTAAAAGGTGCTACATGCGGCTGCCCATGCGCGACATGCGATAAGGTGCGTTTTAAAGTGAGATTTCAAGATGGATTTGGAAAGCATACATCAATGAATGGAAAGGAGTTTTTGGACGTGGACTATGATTGATAAGGACCACAAAATGGACGTGTTAAATTTTGAAATGGGGCCCACAGATGATTGAACGGTCGGCATGAAACAAATAGGAAAGAGAGAGAATGAAAATGAAAACTTTTGAACGGACAATTTATCTGATGATTGGACTCCTGGGATGGATTTGGAAGAGTCCAATTAGGCATGTGTGGTCCACAAAATGAAAGCACATACTCGTTCGGCTGGTCATTTGCGCGTTGAGAGAATTTGGAGGATGATTCTTCAAAGGAGTAGAAAGTTTTGTTTCCATGAGATTTGATACGTTGGATAGCTAGGAAGGATTCTCAGGATCCTCTAGAAGGTTTTCTTGATTCTCATGCGAAAAGAAATTCTGGATTAGAAGATCATAAAAGCAAGGGTTAGATAGGAGATTCAGATATAGGCATATGCCTGATGGACGACAAAGAAACTTCATGAGCATAGGTTTGGGCGGCTCACGAGAAGTTTGGACGGTTTGGATTATTGAAACAAGGCCCACATGGTGAAGAGTGGAGAGGGCAGCGATGACAGTGGTGAGAAAGGAAAGTTCCCTTTTTTTTAGTCATGAGAGATGCACGATCAACGTGCGGTTGACCGCGTGGGTTTATGTGCACAAGATGCACACGGGCCACACTATGGTGTTTGTGGAAAATCCAACCAATCCATCAAGTTGGTAGAAGTATATTAGGGGTTGGCACAAAATATGGGATAGATCCGAGATCAGGTGGCCCACTTATAGACCGATTTCTGATTTGGCTATTTTCTAAGTTGATACAAGTGCTGAAATTCGACATGTAGGTCTAAAACATGCCCAAAAGCTTCGCTGAAAACTAGCATACTTAAAAATGACAGTTTAACTTAAGTTATCCAATGGCATTTTTGTAATTATCATGAAAGTATAAATTTTGCAAAATCTAACCTTTCTACGTCGTTCATGGCATCAATCTAAGAAACTTTTGTAAAGGGTCTCCTATCGGATCTCTTACGGATGTCCCGTTATTTGCAAATCAAAGGTAAATGTACGATAATTAATCAAGATAAAATTCTAAAATAATTTTAAATAAAATTTGAAAAATCTAGGGTGTTACAATCCACCCCCCTTAAAAACAAACTTCGTCCCCGAAGCTTTCCCTAAGCGTCGTTTACGGACACACTCCCTCTATTTTTCCGTCTCTAGTTATCCTAGTTCTATTCCGGGCTAGTTGTGATCATGCTCCACCCCCCCTTAAAATAAGGTTTTGTCCTCGAGGTTGATTTTCTAGGTTCCTGCTTATCATGCTTCCATTGCGCACTCTGATTCCTAAATAGTTTTCTTCATATCGTTAGGTCCTTTAAACCAGTAAATCATCTGTCGTCTTAATACGCCTTGGTCTGAGAGTGCTACTAAAATAAAAATTAAAAAAATCTAGGAGGATGATTAGGTTAGGTAAATGGGACGATTGATCGGGAATTTCAGAGGATTGATCTGAGCTTGATTAGGTTGGCATGATCGAATGGTCAAGTGAAAGAGTAGATAAACGAGTGCGTGGCTAAGCGAATGAGATGTCCTCGATGGTCGTTGAACGACTAAAGGTGCGACGCAAGATGAGATTAGGGGTGCCATAGTTTAACGCAAGTTAAGGTCTAGACGGCTTAGTTTCTATGACTTACGGTTGTTTATACGTCTACTTCACTCTAATCATCACAAAAGAAAAATACACATACACACATTGCAAGAGAATGCACAAATATCCTCAAGCTAAGCCACATATGCGGTTCATATAGTGTCGGCATCACGGGCAAACGGTTCAAGTAGATTTGGTTCTACTCACATTGAGTATTGAGTTTATTAGTATCCATTCAAAATTTCGAGTGTCGACCCTCAAAATTTGAGCGAGGGTCCAATCATTTACACAATATATTAGGTATGGTTCTACCCTCTCGTGTGGCCGATTTAGTCTAACATTGTGGGGACCTTTATGTATTCTCCAACAAAAAAATATCAACAAAGAGCATGTAAATTGAAATCCAACAATACAAAACATTAAAACCTTATGAGATCCTATTTACTTTCGTCGTTGACATGGTCAAAGATCTATGTGGGGGGCTGGTAAATGGCATTTTATGATTACAATAATCTACCTAAAGTAATAGAGTTGGGCCTAAAAGTCATATGGATGTATGAGCATACAGGAGGGAATACTTCTAAGGGTGTCATCTTACGATAACTAAGCCTAAATAAGGGGTTCAGAGGTTTTCAAAGCTAAGGAACTAGGGTAGTAATGAATCTGGAACACAGGACTTATAAGCGCTCTGAGAATTTTATCTCTCAAACCGAATGTCCTTTTCGCCTAAAATTTAGAGGGTAATCTGGGGGGTAGGTGAAAAATCACCCTAATTTTCTCAGAATGAAATTTCTATGGTAAGATATGATTCTAACCTCTACAAGTCTGAAAAATGTAACAGTCCAGCAATTTCCAGCGCAAGATTTTCTCTACTGATAGAATTTTCATGATTTATCTGGATGTCGGTTTATGGAAGTATTGGGTGATGAGTTAGAAATCTTCAAAAAAAATCTAAAAAAATTTATCAGTTCTAAAAATATGATTCTTTGTGGTGGCATTATTGACGAGTTAGGAAATTTGTCCTAACAAAAAAAATCAAAATAAAATAGTTAGTTGTGAGATTTGAGCGAGATAATTCACACAATTCAGCGAAACACTAATCTAAACATGGAGAATTGATGAAAGCCCCAGACTTCAAGAAAAAAGTGAGAATTCACATCCTAAAAATCCTGAAGTTTACAGATTTCTACATTTATCGGCTACCCTAATGGTTTCAAGAGGCCTAAGTTTTGATTTCTAGGTTCATAACATCGCATGCAACTAATAGGGGTTGAACCGAGGTGTTTTGTTTTTAGTTCATAGGGACCTAAGCCCTAGGGTGTATTTATTATGATAAAGGTCGGGCTTCTCACCCAGAGGTCCCGATTGTACTCTGATACCATCTGTAACGACTCGAGATTTTCGACTCTCATGTATAACACGACGGTTGAATTCCCAAGTAACTTATGGAATAATTAATTTGTCAAATGATGAAATATAGCATTCAAGCACAATTGCAGAAACAATTGTCATCTTATTCTATTAACTTACTACGTCATCATCAATGTTTAAATAAGGAAACCAACCAATATTCATACTAATTAATCAAAATATCAAACCATGTCTTCTCTGGAAGACTTATTACAATTCCATAAATGTATCAACTACTCAAAAGAAACATTTAATAAATGAAAACATCAACTAAGTTTCTCCAACATCATCATCCACCATGTGATCGTACGAACCATCGAACTTTTCTCCTTGAAAATTGGGTTCAATACGTGGATCTTCACCAGCATCATCTAAATTGTGTTTGGGATAGCGTTAAACGTTATCATAGTGGGGAATATTCCCTCTAAGACAATTAAGAATAATAATGAACAAAACTTAGAGTAACGCAACACAATGATATTTTTATTCAAAACAATCAAAGAAAAGTCTTATTAATGCAATGCATGGAATGTATGCTCTGGCTAAGATACCCTAGCTAGAATCACAATACATGAAGTGGTAGACTCCCTGTTACGACTTCGCTCTAGCCACTAGTCACCAGAGGTTCCTGGGTCGCACAAGCCCATAGTTTTGCCTGACCACGTGAGAAACTAGAAGCTCATAGCCCAAATCTACACGTGAGAGTGTACAGGAGAAGTAAGATGCTCTAGCCTATTCTCAATTCCGTACACCCACATGGAGCTAAGTAAATGCATGACTTTAGTTTCACCTTTATTTAAGTAATTTCACATCCAGCCGTATTAAAAGAACTTAATGGTCACTATGGGGAGTTGTAAACAACCCAGCATAGGCCGACAGCTCGAGCTTAGTGTCCATGGCACTAACCCCGACTCATGAGAATCTATATACCATTAGTGTCCACTCATTGTCCCGTTTTATGATTCTATCATCTTCCAAGAAACCAATGTTGTACGTCATGGCCAAAGTCATTAAAACACTCATGTAATGTATATAGATCCAACCAAGTATCATGTATATGTAAGAATTTTTTGAAAAATAATTATTGCATTCTCTTAGTCAAGTTAAGACATATATTTCCATCATGGACACCCCTCGCAGGTTTCATCTCCCTACATCAAGTGATTTTGCCAACTTAAGGACAAAGAGTGTACATTAAAGAAATATCCACATAATGATCTTATACACATATTACATATAACATCATAAAAGTCAATGTCGCTTGTTAAACATAAATCAAGAGAGTTAATGCATATTTTTCACAAAAATGACAAAAATACACATGCTTCTTAGTAAAAAAATCTAAACACGGAATCACACAATTATATAATGATAATTATTGTAAATCCTACGTTAATCTTCATGTTATATGGATCAACAATTCAAAATAAAATAACGTCATTTCTCACAAAAGGCTTGAAGGAAAATCCTCACCTTAAAGATCGATTGATTTGAAAGTTGTAGATGCTAAGAATGTCGCTAGATAAACAGAGACACTCAACCGAGAAACTCTCCCTCTCTCCCTCTTTTTCTCTTTCTCTCCCTCTCTCTTCTCTCTCTTCTCTCTTTCTAAATTCATGCATTAGGGCTCCCTTGCTAAGAGAAGGCTTTAATTAGGTTAGGAGGGTCGGATTATAAGGTTAGAAGGTGTTACACACGGCTGCCCATGCGCGATATGCGATAAGGTGCGATTTAAAGTGAGATTTCAGGCTGGATTTGGAAAGCATACATACAATGAATGGAAAGGAGGTTTTTGACGTGGACTATGATTGATAAGGGCCACAAAATGGACGTGTTAAATTTTGAAATGGGGCCCACACACAATTGAACGGTCGGCGTGAAACGAATAGGAAGAGAGAGAATGAAAATGAAAACTTTTGAACGGACGATTTATCTGATGATTGGACACCTAGGATGGGTTTAGAAGAGTCCAATTAGGCATGTGGGGTCCACAAAATGAAAGTACATACTCGTTTGGCTGGTCATTTGCACGTTGAGAGAATTTGGAGGATGATTCTTCAAAGGAGTGGAAAGTTTCGTTTTCCATGAGATTTGATGCATTGGATACCTAGGAAGGATTCTCAGGATCCTCTAGAAGGTTTCCTTGATTCTCATGTGAAAAGAAATTCCGGATTAGAAGATCATAAAATCAAGGGTTAGATAGGAGATTCAGATATAGGCATATGCCTGATGGACGACGGAGAAACTTCATGAGCATAGGTTTGGGAGGCTCACGAGAAGTTTGGACAGTTTGGATTATTGAAACGAGGCCCACATGGTGAAGACTGGAGAGGGCAGCGGTGATAGTAGTGTGAAAGGAAATTCTATTTTTTTTTAGTCGTGAGAGATGCACGATCAACGTGCAGTTGACCGCGTGGGTTTATGTGCACGGGATGACACAGGCCACACTATGATGTTTGTGGAAAATTCAATCCATCCATCAGGTTGGAAAAAGTATATTAGGGGTTGGCACAAAATATGGGATAGATCCGAGATCAGGTGGCCCACTTATAGACTGATTTCTGATTTGGCTATTTCTAGGTTGATCCAAGAGCTGAAATTCGACGTGTATGGCTAAAACATGCCCAGAAGCGTGAGTCTAGGGTTTTGCGTCATTATGATCGTTGAAAACTAGCACACTTAAAAATGACAGTTTAACTTAAGTTATTCAATGGCATTTTCATAATTATCGTGAAAGTATGAATTTTGTAAAATCTAACCGTTCTACGTCGTTCATGGCATCAATCTAAGAAACTTTTGTAAAAGGTCTCCTATCGGATCTCTTACGGATGTCCCGTTATTCATAAATCAAAGGTAAATGTACGATAATTAATCAAAATAAAATTCTAAATAATTTAAATAAATTTTGAAAAATCTGGGGCGTTACTTTATCTGTAGCATACTAATGCACCTTATTTTTCAATCACGTGAGTCCATGTGTTGTAATGTCGGTTAAGCCTTGGCAAATTGAAGACTGAAGATTCAAATGGACAAGAAGCATTAAGGAAGAAGAATAGGTAAATAAGATGCCTTGGTAACCCTAACCCTTTGAAGCAAAACACCCAAAATCTCTTAGATGACTTGGACCAGCTAGGAATACCCTTAGTCATCTCATTAGCCTTAGATCATATTGAAAAACATGATAAATTAGATTAATAAAAGAGGTGGAAGTTGTTGTAAACAAATCAGCCCAAACAACAGTTTTTGATTGATCTCCGATCAATCGGACAGTGGTTCTGATGGGACTCTGATCAATTGGACAGATGTTCCGATCAATCGAAATTGTTCCAGAAAGTTTGAAAAACTCACTGGATAGATTTTCAATCAATCGGATGGGGTCCTTCCAATCAATCGAAATTTCTTCCAGAGAGTTTGAAAAACTCACTGGATAGATTCCCGATCAATCGGATATGACCTCCGATTAATCGGACATTTTTTCGATCAATCGGAGATACGCGAATCTACCCATTTTTTTACCGTTGGAGGAAAATCTATAAAAGCAAGGGGATTCATTTTTAGGACAAAGAGAAAGATTTTGAGGAGATAGAAGCTACCATTATTGAAGACCATTAGAGGCTCTATTCTTAACTCATTGCAAGTCATTCTCCTTGTGATTCATCACAAGCTTGGGGCATTCAATGCTAAAATGAGAATGGACTTGTTCCCTCTTGATTCTTAAGGGTTTAGACACCTTGATCATTGGTAAATTCTTTGTCTAAACACTACTTAGGAATCCAAATAGGTGTATCCCTCTAGGAAACCCATTTTCTATTATTTGTAGAGGATTCACCTCCTCCTATCACCTTGGGCATCTCTGTCGGAGCATCATATGTAAGGTTGTTAATCTTGGAGCTGGAGCATTGCGATGCAACAACATCAAAGATCGGGGAGCACAAGGGTAGCTGATTAGAGCACGAGAAAGCGAGAAGAAGTAACCTGAAGTGGTGCACGACGGGGCTCAAATCCGATTAGTAAGGTTGTCATTTGGTTAAGTTCATCCACTCACTTCCTGTAGGGAATTAAGTGTAGAGTTTGTCTTCAAACTCAATAGGTTCAGTTGTAGGACCTAAACCCAGTTGTAGGGTCAAACTGAGTCTCCAAGTGGGGAGCCTCTGACGGGAGTATACACTGGTTCGGTTGTAGGACCTTGGCTCAATTGTAGAGCCTAAACCCATTGAGGTTCGATTATAGGACATTGACTCATGAGTGGAGTCTAAATTGAGGTTCAGTTGTAGGACCTTGTCTTGAGTAAGCCTAAACAAGTCTCCAAGGGGAGCTACCAACATGGGTGTGAACGTGTAGAATGGGAGCAACCTGTAAACTCCCCAGTTGGGTGGATCCAATTTAAAAAACCTTGGTTGGGAGCAACCAGATTTAAACTCCCTAGTGAATGTCGGTGTGTTCAAAGGGGTTGAGTAGTTGAACCGAGAACGAAGTAAAACCAAAGTCGAATCATTATAAATCATTGTATTTATGATTGTATTTGAGCACATTTCTTATTATGCATTGTGTTTAATTGTTTAATTACGAATGCTTAATTAGAATGTATGATAGGCACTTGATAGGCACATCCACACACACAATATGTACTTTCACTTCTTGAGTAGACTTGAGCTTATATAATCCATTCTCATATAGTCTACTTAAGTTACATAGATTAGGTGCTTGATTAATTTAATCATTTGTTAATCTATGCATGTTTAGACTGGGTAGCTTATTGCTTAAACCATATGCTAATCTTGTGATTGGACCCACTTAGGCTTGGAAGCCGATGTGTTCTTGCTTAGTTTAATTTGTTGAATTGTATAAGTAAGTAAAAAGAATTTCAAAAGGTCCTGATCGCACCCCCCCCCCCCCCCCCCCCCCCCAGGACTTAGCCATAATTCTAGTTGCTCCGTTCTAAGCTTCCACACGCGTAGGCACCTTTACAAGTGTGTTAAACCAAAAGGCGCAATTTCAATACCTAGCTGTTCCCTTCCCCAAGTGTAAGGTTGCGATGTAGTAATAAACTCGGTAAGACCGAGCTTGATCCACAGGGACTTGTGTAGGAATTCACAAACACATCCAATAGTGTCTATTGGGAGCTAACAACCAGATTTTGTATGAGATTGATGTAAGTAACAAGTTTGAACTAAATTGAAGGTAAATAATTATAAAAAGGCACTAGGGGTTCAAGGATCCACTTATAGCAATCCTTGATGTTCAATCCGCTGTGGTTTCTTACTTTCTCAACTAGAATCGATATTAAGATCTATCTAGCTGGATGATAGAGCTGTTAAACCAAACAATCTGCCATATGTAAGACCAATGCATATAACTCACTCAATGAAAGCTAGGATGAGCATGCTCAATTGTGTTGAGCTCTTAATTGTGCATATTCTAACCCCAATTCATCACTCATTATGCACGGTTTACACGTTTAAAGGACCATTCTAATGCATTGTTTGTGACTGTAGGAACAAGAGGGAGATTTCACAAATTGAAGATTAAATGGAGCTCTTTAAGAGCATTGAGGTTCATTAGATGAAGTATTGAAGGAAGATCAAAGAGAAGAAAGCAAGGAGAGAAGAGAAAAGAAGAAAAGAAAGAAAAAAGAAGAAAGAAAGGAAGAAAACATCAAGCCAAGGCAGCCCGACCGGTCATGACCGGTCCGCCATAGCCGCTGGAATGATGGCCAAAGAAGCCTGACCGGTCAAGACCGGTCGGCCACTCACTACCTGCCAAAGGAAGCCAGTCCGACCGGTCATGACCGGTCGGCCATAGTTGCTGGCTTAAAGAGATTCACCGCCCGACCAGTCCTAACCGGTCAGGCATAGCTGCTGGACTGGTTGCAAGTGAAGTCCGACCGGTCATGACCGGTCGGCCATGCACAACAAGCACTTTCTAAATCAGGATTCTGGATTTCTCTGCGCAATTGCGTAGTTTTGCGTGAAATCTGGAGTTCTCTTGTGAAAAGGACACCTCCAAGCTATAAAAGGATGTATTCCCTTCATACCAAAGGAGGCTAGGACGTGGGGATTGCTCAGGAGACGGATTCGACTTCGGATTTCTAGTTTTCTTCCTGTTTTAGTTATTTTTTATGTTTTTAGAGGCTTCTAGTTCAAGGATGTTAGAGATGAACTAAAACCTCTTAGCTAGGGCTAAGAGGTGAAGCTTTTGATTCGTTTTTTATGGATTGATGCAACCTAGGTTTCCTTTTGTGTTTTAATTGATGAATTTTAGTTCTATATGAGTTTGAATCAAGTACTATGTTGGCTTTTACTTTGATCTCTTGATGACTTCGGGCTCATGTGATTCTTAGTGATCCTAACTTAGTATCTTAGCTTTTTTAGCATTGTTTATGCTTGTGTAGTTCATTGATCTACCATCGACTCCGGGCATGGTAGACGCTTTGACTGCCTTGTATGCAATGGCCTGATTTTCATGTGGGAACTCATTCAACTAAAGTTCTTATCTTTTGTTATATAATCTGAAATAGTTGTTTATTGATTGATTTTGATTTAATTAGAGTTCTAATCATGAGTTGTAATCAAGTCTAGTGACAGGATTTGGTGAAAGCTATGATTATGAATCTCAACTAGATTAGAAAGAGGCTTGGCCTATACAATTGAGTATGCCCAAGGCCTGAGTGTTATTGTGGGAATCAAATCAGTTAATAAGCACTTGTTTTAGATAATTGTTGATTGAACCGCTCTATATTCCAATTGGATAGAGAAAGGAATTCGATTCCGATTGAGTTATGAGAGACCTAGTTGTGTTGATGCATTGAAACCTATCAAAAGTGGATCCTTGGCGCTCTAGTGCCTTTTTAGATTGAAATTACCTTACCCATTCACTGTTTAAACCCAAATTACTATTTTCCAGCTTTAGTGCTTAATAGGATCTTAATTATTAGTTATTTTAATTAAATTCTGAGAATACCCATTCATAAATCTCTGTGGGAACGATACTCGGTCTTTCCGAATTATTACTACTTCGCAACCCTACACTTGGGGAGTGAACAAGTTTTTGGCGCCGTTGCCGGGGATTTCTATGCGGTATTTTTAGAATTTTCTGAATTAACTTTTAGTTAAGATTGTGTTAAGATAGGTTTAGGATTTGTTTTATTTTCTAGGATAGGTTTTGCTTCTAAATATTAACTTAATTTGTTTTGATTTTGCAGGATTCTAACATAGGTCTAATCCAGGGATTTTTAGGAAGTTGAAGAAGAAGTAGGCATCTTAAGTCACAAATCAGGTTTTATTGTTCTAACCCTACTCTTCCTCTTCTCCTACTCATTCCTATCATATTCATCTCTTGTAGAGTGGGTGGAGACTCCTTTTGGATCTCTGAAAGGTAGGCCTTGTGCCACCTGGATTCCTATTGGTCGGCTCTGCCGCCTTGGATCACCTTTTGCTCAGAGATTTCTCTTCTCAACCTATTCCTCTTTCTTCTTTTTCTGTACTTTTTCTCAAAAGACTTAAAGAGTGGGTGGGGAGTTCTTTGAACCCCTATTGACCAGGAGAAATCAGTCTCTATCCTTGCTTCTGGCTTAGCCATTGCAAGACACCTTGTGCTTAAGTCTTAGAGAGGAGTAAAGGAAGGAAGGAAGAATTCTTTTTCCTTTTTGTTCAGTTTTTTTTTTGTTTTGCATGCCACATTGGGCTCGGACTTATAATAACCGACTTATAAGGGACGGAGTAATTGTTGAAGGGATTGATAGAGAGCCTCGTGCTAGGAGACGACAAAATTTTCCTAAAATTACTAGAGAGATGGCTGAAAATCAACCAAATCAAGGGGCTAATCGACATCAAAATCTAGCCCCAAACCTTACTGAATTGGATGAGAATGAAGTGGGGGATGTACCTCAACCTAGAACTTTACTTGACTATTTACAACCAGCTAGGACGAGTACTCCCTCTTGCATAATTTTCCCGCACAATGTGGGAAATATTGATTTTAAACCGGGGTTGATCCAACTTCTTCCTAGATTCTATGGACTCGACTCTGAAAGCTCTTATTTACATATTAAGGAATTTGAAGAGGTTATAGCCACAATAAACTATGACAATGTGACCAAGGATACTATAAAACTTAAAGTGTTCCCTTTTTCCTTGAAAGAGAAGGCCAAATCATGGCTACATTCCTTAAGGCCGAGGTCTATTGGGACATGGGCTGAGTGACTAGGGAGTTTCTAAAAAAATTCTTCCCTACTCATCGAACCAATGCATTAAGGGCCATAATGAACTTCGCCCAAAAAGAAGAAGAAACATTTTTCCAATGTTGGAAAAGGTATAATGAGCTATTAAACGCATGCCCACATCATGGCTATGAGAGGTGGAGGTTGATTAGTTTCTTCTATGGTGGATTGAACTCAACCATGCGCCAATTTGTAGAGATGATGTGCAATGGGGAGTTCATGAACAAGGAAACGGAGGAAGCTTGGGATTATTTTGATATGTTGGCTGAAAATACACAATCTTGGGATACATCTAAGCCAATAAGTTCAAAACAACCTCAAACCAAGGAAAAGGGAGAAGTTTATGTTTTAGATGGGCAAGATGATCTAGGTTCTAGAGTGGCTAAACTCACAGGAAAGGTCGAGGAGATGGAACTAAAGAAAGTGGACACAACCCAACAAAAGGGGGCTGTTGAAACTATTTGTGGTATTTGTGCTTCCAATGTGCATCAAACGCCGGATTGTCCAACAATCTATGCGTTTCGAGAACTTTTATTTGAACAATCGAATGCCTTGAATAGTTATCAACGACCTTTTAGTACTCCAAATTCAAACACGAATAATTCTAGTTGGAGGAACAACCCAAACTTCAATTGGGCGAATGGAAACACGGCTAATCAAAATAATCCTCAAAGGGGGCCCCCAATGCAAATGGCCCCACCTCAAATGCCTATAGAGGATACTTTGAAAGCATTCATGGAAGGTCAAGCTCAAATAAATCAATCCAACCATACGATAATGATTGAGCTTAAAAATTCGGTAGAGGAGATCAAGGCTCGCTTAAACGCAAGGGAAGGGATTCTTCCAGCCCAACCCGTACCAAATCCAAAACCACAATGCGAAATAAGCATGCCTAGTTCTTCTAACCAACACATGGAACATGCTAAGGCCATTACCACTCTTAGAAGTGGGAAAATTATTGAAAAATCTGATTCGGTGAAGGTTTCACCGCCTAATGATTCGGTATCTTCTAAAGAGGATGATGGACCTAGCACCACCATGAATGAAAAAGAGCCATTGAAAGAATATAGGCCCGTTGCTCCATTCCCTCAACGCTTGATTCCAGCCAAACCTCACGATAAATATCAGGAATTTTTGGAGGTTTTCAAGCAAGTCAAAATCAACATCCCATTGTTGGATGCCATTAAACAAATACCGTCATATGCAAAAATTTTAAAAGACCTTTGCACGGTTAAAAGAAAAATACATGTGCAAAAGAAGGCATTTTTTACAGAGAATGTGAGTGCCATTATCAACCACGGGATGCCCAAGAAATACAAAGATCCCGGTTGTCCAACAATATCTTGTGTGATTGGAGACTACCGGGTGAAACATGCTTTACTCGATCTAGGGGCAAGTGTAAATTTAATTCCCTTTTCGGTCTATGAACAATTAGGTTTAGGTGAATTAAAACCCACCAAAACCACATTACAACTTGCTGACCGATCGATTCGTATTCCGAGAGGGGTGATTGAGGACGTTCTTATCCAAGTTGACAAAGTTTACTACCCAGTCGACTTTATTGTCTTGGACACGTGACCCACGGTTAATATTGGCCCTCAAATTCTTGTCATACTTGGCCGTCCATTCCTAGCTACGTCAAATGCTATCATCAATTGTAGGAGTGGGGTCATCCAAATGTCTTTTGGTAATATGACGATTGAGTTGAATGCTTTTAATATTGACAACCAACAAGAGGATGAGGATGAGGAGGTCCACGAAATAAACATGATCAATTCTATCGTAGAAGATGAGTCCCTCTCACCTTTTTACTCCGGTCCCTTAGACGAAGAAGTGACTCACTCCCTTGATAAGAACGATAATATGATAAGGGATATGGTCACACTTTTTGAGTCGGTATCGGCATATGACACTGGCCGAGAGAAGGATGTGGAAACAACACCTTGTTGGGCTAAGAAATTAATTCATATTTCCACACCTTTGTGGATCATGCATACCGAACTCCACCAACCCTAGGATGATCCTTACTTGCAATATCTATGCCCAGGAAAATCTGAATGGAGACATATTTTTTCTGATAAATATGATGATGTCTCCTCCTATACATGTGGTGAAAACAGTAAGGAACCCGCTGGAATTCCTTTTTGGGATTTCGAGTGGCTCATCTCGATCATTCACACACATGTACATTGTAAAGCGGGATATTGGATGACGTTACTGAAAAACCTTTTGATCTATCTAATGATTCTGCTTGACTTTATGCTTTTGGATGAGTTGTTGGGATTGACCTCCTAGTCTGACGGAGGATTATTTGTTAGAATGCTTTCCCATTAGGATTTGCTTTGATAGTTGATTTAGTTGTGAAGTAATCCATCTCCAAAAGCTAATCTTGCCATGGAATATATACTTCAGGTGATATCTCTCTTTCTCACTCTCCTTGGCTTTATGTCATTGCTCTCATGTCATGCATATTGCATATTTTATTACATTGAGGACAATGTAAAGTTTTGGTTGGGGGGTGAGAGATTCCTTAGATGATGAATCTGCTAGCTTTTGTGACATTTCGAGCAATAAATGTAGAAATTTTTTTATTTAAATTTTTCTAAATTTCAAAACTCTTTTGGAAAACTTTGATTCTATGCATTCAAGATGATATGAGTATAAGAGAAGGAGATACGAAGTGAGCGATGTTGCAAGCTTTGAACTTCTCTTAATATAATAGTTTTATATGTGAATTCACCTATTTTTATGATTGATAAAAAATTTGAACACCTTTTGCACCTAGTTCACATTACACGATTTTCATGATTTGAAAAGATTATGTGATTTGTGGATTAGCTAGACTTGGATTCGAGGTATTGAGAAACCAAGCCGGGGTACTTTGTCCATCCTTGTCCATGGAAAAATAAGGAAAGATATGGATTTTCAAAAATCCTATCTAATTTAAAAGAAAAAGGAAAGAAATGATGAAATCGGGAAGGAAAGAAAAAATGGTGGAAAATTCCGATTAGGGCTACCTACTACCAACCGGGGGATGGTCTACCCGTAAACAAAGCCGGAAATGGGACGTAGTGTGAAAGTCGTCGGAAGGACGGTAAGGCAAATTCCTGTCATAGGCTTGTTGTTGCTCTAAACACCTTGAGATCTATAGTTTAGTTGATCTATGAAGAAGATAATCCCAGAAACTCATGAGATGAACCTTCACTATGCACACTGGGTTGAACTTGTTCAAATTCTTCTATTTATCAATCAATCAGCGGGAATTTCATATAAACACTTATTATATTCTGAGAGTTTAAGGTTTCAACCTTTATCACTGAATTTCTCTGGTTTTTACGCTTATGTGTCTTGGAATGTATAGAAGAATAGTTTCTAGAGGAGAGTTGGGTTTTGGAGAATGAAACTTGTTTCACACATGTTTTGCTCGGGACTAGCAAAGTGCTTGTTACACATGGCCAAAGAAGCCTGACCGGTCAAGACCGGTCGGCCACTCACTACCTGCCAAAGGAAGCCAGTCCGACCGGTCATGACCGGTCGGCCACTCACTACCTGCCAAAGGAAGCCAGTCCGACCGGTCATGACCGGTCGGCCATAGTTGCTGGCTTAAAGAGATTCACCGTCCGACCGGTCATGACCGGTCGGGCATAGCTGCTGGACTGGTTGCAAGTGAAGTCCGACCGGTCATGACCAGTCGGCCATGCGTAACAAGCACTTTCTAAATCAGGATTCCAGATTTCTCTGCGCAATTGCGTAGTTTTGCGCGAAATCTGGAGTTCTCTTGCGAAAAGGACACCTCCAAGCTATAAAAGGATGTATTCCCTTCATACCAAAGGAGGCTAGGACGTGGGGATTGCTCAGGAGACGGATTCGACTTCGGATTTCTAGTTTTCTTCCTGTTTTAGTTATTTTTTATGTTTTTAGAGGCTTCTAGTTCAAGGATGTTAGAGATGAACTAAAACCTCTTAGCTAGGGCTAAGAGGTGAAGCTTTTGATTCGTTTTTTATGGATTGATGCAACCTAGGTTTCCTTTTGTGTTTTAATTGATGAATTTTAGTTCTATATGAGTTTAAATCAAGTACTAGGTTGGCTTTTACTTTGATCTCTTGATGACTCCGGGCTCATGTGATTCTTAGTGATCCTAACTTAGTATCTTAGCTAGCATTGTTTATGCTTGTGTAGTTCATTGATCTACCATCGACTCCGGGCATGGTAGACGCTTTGACTGCCTTGTATGCAATGGCCTGATTTTCATGTGGGAACTCATTCAACTAAAGTTCTTATCTTTTGTTATATAATCTGAAATAGTTGTTTATTGATTGATTTTGATTTAATTAGAGTTCTAATCATGAGTTGTAATCAAGTCTAGTGACAGGATTTGGTGAAAGCTATGATTATGAATCTCAACTAGATTAGAAAGAGGCTTGGCCTATACAATTGAGTATGCCCAAGGCCTGAGTGTTATTGTGGGAATCAAATCAGTTAATAAGCACTTGTTTTAGATAATTGTTGATTGAACCGCTCTATATTCCAATTGGATAGAGAAAGGAATTCGATTCCGATTGAGTTATAAGAGACCTAGTTGTGTTGATGCATTGAAACCTATCAAAAGTGGATCCTTGGCGCTCTAGTGCCTTTTTAGATTGAAATTACCTTACCCATTCACTGTTTAAACCCAAATTACTATTTCCAGCTTTAGTGCTTAATAGGATCTTAATTATTAGTTGTTTTAGTTAAATTCTGAGAATACCCATTCATAAATCTCTGTGGGAACGATACTCGGTCTTTCCGAATTATTAGTACTTCGCAACCCTACACTTGGGGAGCGAACAAATTGCATAGGTCAGTCCCAATTCCAATAGGCTCAGATCACAATCATAACCATCCTCAAGTCCTGTCACAAGACAAGGCTAGATTATGATTTGAACTTGATTTAAATCACATGCACAGTCCCACATAGCACATAATTTCAGAAAAGTAGAACTTTGGTAGGAAGTTCCCACATGAAGTGTTCGCTCGCCTCAAGTGTAAGGCTGCGATGTAGTAATAAATCTCAGTAAGACCGAGGTCAATCCACAGGGAAAGAGGTAAACAATTCCAACTAATCTAATAACTAGAATCTAAGAAGTTTAGGAAAATAGTTTTTCACATGAAATAGGAAAATCTGAAAATAAGAAGAACTAGAGCATCAAGGATCCACTTGTAGTAGTCCAATGCCAATCCATTCATCCAAGTACAACACAATTAGAATCAAAGTCCTATCTCTCATCTAATTGGAGGATATAACATTCAAGCACAAACAGTCCCACTTAAATCTGAAAATCAGATTTCTAGTTCTAATGAAGCACATAGAACTTGAACTTGTAACCTTCAGAGTAACAGTCATGCCAAGAGACTATGGCTTGCTCAAGGGTTACTACAATTCGAATTCAAACAACCCAATCATGGTAATCTCAGAGAATTGCAAGGAACTTATGTCCGGAGTACACAAACTCTCACAAAACTTCTAAAAAAATAAACTTTATTCAAACTAGAACTTTGAAAATCCATAAATAAGTAAAGGGTACTTGAAGGAACGAATTAAAGCATTGAAACAAACTGCAAACTTCACCTCTTAGCTCTAGCTAAGAGGTTAGCTAGAAGAAAACATTAAAAACTAGAAACTGGAACTAGAAGAAGAAGAAAACTAGTTGTAGGAGGCTAGGAAGCCTCCTAGGTCTTGATCTCTTTGCTCCCCACGTTGCTAGATGCCTTAGGAAGAGAGTGGAGGTGGCCTTTTATAAGAGAAATCCCGCACCAACTTGGAAACTTCAAGAATCCACGGAGTCCTCTCGCAATTTGGAAACTTGGCCATGAAAATCAGAGTTTCTGGAGCACCTTCGACCTGTCTGGCGACCGGTCTAGGGACCAGTCTAAGAAGAAAAAACAGCCCAAAAATTACACTGTAGACCTGTCTGGCGACCGGTCTATAGACAGGTCTAAGGCAAAAAAATCAGATTTTCTTCTTTATCTCTTCTCTTTCTTTCTTGCTTCTTTCCTCCACCTTTTGGCACTTGTTCTATTGATCTTCAATGCATACAAAGTGACTCTTTTAACCATGAATTGGTGAAATCTTCCTCTCATTCCTATAATCACAAAAACATGTATTAGATTAGTCTTTAAACATGAAAACCATGCATATAATGTGATGTAATGAGTCGGCAAATGTATAAATTGGAGGCTCAACATGAAGATCATAGTACTAAAGCGTACTCCAATTCCTCGGATCATACAGGTCTAGACTAACACAAAGCAATTAAGAACTTAAGTAATTCTCCCAAACATCCATGAGTCATCATAAGACTAAGAAAAACTACTTAGAACTTGTATAAACTTCAAACCATTGTTCATAAACATGAAATTCAATCTTAAAACCAACTTAAAACGAATTAAAACATCTTAGATTCACTACAAGCTTCACCTCTTAGCCCTAGCTAAGAGGTTTAGCCGTTCATGATCCAAGGAAACATGAAACAACTAAGAAAAACATAAAACAGTAAAACAAACTAGAAGGAGTTGTGGAACTCCGAAATCCACTTCCGCCGCCTCCAACCTTGCTTAAACTCTTCTAAGATACCCTAGGAACGATCCCTAGGTGTCCTTTTATAATGGGGAGGCTTCGCAACCTCGAAAACTTCCGGATTTTGCGTAAGAGTACACAGTGCGCAGAGAATTTTGGGACTTGTAGAACACGTTTCGTTACGTAGGCGACCGGTCGCAGTGGCTGGACCACCAGTCACAGATACTGGACAACCGGTCTCAAAACGGTCAAAAAGTGTCCAGTGAGTTTCGGGGATTTTCAACCCAGAAAAATAATTTAAGGACTGGTCGCACGACCGGTCGCAGAAGTGGACGACCGGTCGCACGACCGGTCGTGAACAGTCCAGAGAGTTGTGGCCTCTGGGTCTCCTCTGTTGCATGTGCGGACCGGTCGGACGACCGGTCCTTGACCTTGGATGACCGGTCGGACAACCGGTCGTGGGCACCTTATTCTGCTTTCTTTCTTCTTTTCTCTGACTTCTTTCTTTCATTCTTTGACGCTTAGCCTTATGGTCTTCAATGCTTGTAATTAGCCTCTTTAAGTCTTCAATTGGTAAATCCTCTCTCTTATTCCTACAAACACAAATCTATGCATTAGATTGGTCTTTAAATCATGGAACCATGCATAATGAGTGATGAATTGGGGTTAGAATATGCACAATTAAGAGCTCAACACACCCCCTAACCAGCATTTTGCTAGTCCAAATCAAAACATGCGTGAAACCAATTCCATTCTCCAAAATCCAACTCTCCTTTAGAAACTATTCTTCTATACATCCCAAGATACATAAGTGTAAGAGTTAGAGAAATTAGGTGATAGAGGTTGAAACTGTAAACTCTCAAAACATAATAAGCACCCATATGAAATTCCCGCTGATTAGTTGACAAATAGAAGAACTTGAACAAATTCAATCTAGTGTGCATAGTGAAAATTCTTTTCATGAGTTTCCAGGGTTATCTTCTTCATAAATCAACTAAACTATGGATCTCAAGGTATATAGAGCAACAACAAGCCAATGACGGGAATTTGCCTTACTGTCCTTCCGACAACTTTCACACTACGTCCCATTTTCGGCTTTGGTTACGGGTAGACCATCCCCCGGTTGGTAGTAGATAGCCCTAATCGGAATTTTCCACCATTTTTCCATCATTCCCAATTTCATCCTTCCTTTTCCTTTTTCTTTTAAATTAGATAGGATTTTTAGAAATCCATATCTTTCGTTATTTTCCCATGGACAAGGATGGACAAAGTACCCCGGCTTGATGTCTTAACACCTTGAATCAAAATCTAACTAATCCACAAATCACATAATCCCTTCAACCCGTGAAAATCGTGTAATGTGAACTAGGTGTAAGAGTGTTCAAATTTTCTATCAATCACAAAAATAGGGGAATTCACATATAAAACCATTATGTTATGAGAAATTCAAAACTTGCAACCTCACTCACTTCATATCTCCTCCTCTTATGCTCATATCATCTTGAATGCATAGAAACAAAGTTTTCCAAATGAGTTTTGAATTTTAGGAAAATTGAAAAAATTTCTACATAATTGCTCGAAATGTTACAAAACGCTGGATTCATCCAAGTGACCCTACACCCCCCAACCAAATCTTGTATTGTCCTCAATGTAAAAGATGTGCAATAAGCAAAACATGAGAGAAATTTGAAAATAAAAGGGAGTGAGGAATGAAAATACCTGAAAAAGTGAAAAGTGGAATTCTTCCTCCTTCTAACAATCCTAAGCAAAAGTAAACAAAAGCAACAAAATCCTAATCCTAACTACTCTATACCTCCATCAGACTAGGAGATCAATCATCCTGGTAGACAGGATCAGTCAGAGGTATGGACATACCTTCTGAAGGAAATTTCTCAAAGAACGGCTTTAATCGTTGCCCATTCGCCTTAAAAATGTTGTCGTTCCTTGGATTTAACAACTCGACAGTCCCATATGGATAGACAGTTTGCACAATGTAGGGACCGGTCCATCGAGATCTCAATTTTCTGGAAAATAAATGTAGGCGGGAATTATACAGAAGGACTTTTTGATTGATCGTGAATGTCTTACGAAGAATGTTTTTATCATGGAATATCTTTGTCTTGTCCTTGTAAATTCTCGCATTCTCATATGCTTCATTCCGGATTTCTGCAAGTTCACTCAATTGTAGTTTGCGCAACGAGCTTGCCTTGTCAGAATCAAAATTCATTTTCTTAATTGCCCAATATGCCCTATGTTCTAACTCCACAGGCAAGTGACAAGCCTTCCCATAGACAAGTCTATAAGGAGACATTCCAATAGGGGTCTTAAAAGCAGTACGGTAGGCCCAAAGCTCATCGGTAAGCCGAAGCGACCAATCCTTGCGATCGGGGTTCACCGTTTTCTCCAAAATGTGTTTAATCTCCCCATTGGATATCTCAGCTGGCCCACTCGTTTGTGGGTGATAGGGAGTGCTCACTTTGTGTGTTACGCCATATTTCTTCATTAAGGTTTCAAATGGGCGATTACAAAAGTGAGACCCTCCATCACTGATGATGACTCGAGGTGTACCAAACCAGGAAAGAATATTTTCTTTTAAGAAGCGAATGACCGTTTTATGGTCATTATTCCGGCAAGGGATGGCCTCGACCCATTTGGATACATAGTCAACGGCAAGCAAGATGTATGTGTTTCCAAAAGAAGATGGGAATGGACCCATGAAATCGATGCCCTAACAATAAAAAATTTCGATTATTAAGATGGGATTGAGTGGCATCATATTTCTACGGGAGATTCCTCCCAATTTCTGACAAGGTTCACATGTTTTGCAAAACTCATGTGTGTCTTTGAACATAGTGGGCCAATAAAACCCACATTGCAGAATTTTTGTTGTGGTCTTTTTAGCCGAAAAGTGGCCACCACATGCCTGAGAATGATAGAAGGAGATGATACTTTGTTGCTCATCATCTAGGACACATCTCCTTATGATTTGATTTGGACAATACTTGAATAAGTATGGGTCATCCCTGTAGACACCCCACCTTCGGCTACACTGTTGGTAGAGATAGCTGGTTGAACGGAGGACCATACCCCCAAATCCCAAGTCCAAACTCAGCCAAACTCACCCTTGTAAGCCCCATTCCATAGCCCAGTTCAAGCCTGAACCCAGTCAACCCAGTCCTAAAAACCACCCTGAAAAACCCCCCAGAAGAAAAGCCAGTCAAAAAGACCCAAAAAAAAGTCAAACTCACTGAGTCAACCCGCTGAGTTAACCCGCTGAGTCAACCCGTCGAGTCAACCCGTCGAGTCAAAACACCGAGTCAACCCGTCGAGTCAACCCGTCGAGTCAAACCACCGAGTCGACCCGTTGAGTCAACTCACTGAGTCGACCAGCGAGTCCAACAGCAGCCCCGAGGGAACGGCCGTACTCGCTGGAAACCGAGGAGTGGCCGTACGGGCGGCCCATGGCAGGCCGCCCGGAAAAAATTACGAGAGTGCCCCTCTCTGCTGCTATAAATACCCCCCTCTCCTTCTCATTTCAACAATCCATTCGAAGCCCATTCAGCCCGAGTGCGATCCAAGTCCCCTTTCCCCTTTAGCCCATTTTTCCACCAAGGAGAGCCCGAGTGAGGAGAGTCTAGCCCTGGTCCAGCCCAGCCTGACCACTGGTCCAAGCCTCCCAAGCCATCCAAGTCCTGATCCAGCCACTCGAAGCCAACCCTTGCGACACCTCCGTCCATCCAGCTACTCTTTTTCCAGCATCATCTCATTCGCATCTAGCATAAGTGCAACATTTACTTTTCTTCCAACCCCCCTGCTTCACTACTAGCACCTTGATCCGTCAAGTACACATGCATATGTCTTTATATTAAGCACCTGTCAGTTCGAGCGTATGCTCTGGGCTTGCCCGTTGTTGGAACCTGCCCATCAGAAACTCTTACTGTTCAGACCTGCATTCATGCTTCACCATAAAACACCTTGATCATTCAAGCACACTGCATACGTCTTACATTAAGCACCTGTCAGTTCGAGCGTACGCTCTGGGCTTGCCCGTTGTTGGAACCTGCCCATCAGAAACTCTTACTGTTCAGACCCGCATTCATGCATCATGTCATACATGAGAATATACGAGGATTAAACTAGACTTTCAAGTATCCGATCGATTCTGTGAAGTAGAGACCGTACTTCGGTACGGGCAGTGTGTGGGGTGCTTAACCTCTTCCCACCCTGTAACCGTGATCCCTTACCTTGAATCTCTGACCGCAGATCAACAGGAGTCATTTTAGAGGAAGGAATCTTCGGATTCCCTTCTCTAACGTTTCTACGGGGTCTAGCCGACTGTAGATTCGAAGTAATTGGCTAGTGGCGACTCTGGTCTTATATAAACTCACTTAAACACATCCAGCTCAATACGACAACCAAACAAAGCCCTCGAGAACGAGGCAAGCCAGTGGCACAAACGGCGATTTCGCACGCACGCACTTCTTCTTCTTCTTCTTCCGAAAGGAAAGGGAGAACGACGTCGTGTGGGAGCGCGGAAAAATCGGCGAGGGTCCACAGAATGGCGACTCCGCTGGGGAGTAGCTAGTCCCACTAGTCGTGATCCAACTTGAAAACAGAATCCTTCCCGTACTTGAAAGTCATTAATCCTCATACAATCTCATCTGCATAGCATTCTACCCAAACCCAAACACAAAAAAAATAGAAAATTCCAAAACCAAAAAAAAATAGAAAATCCCAAAACCCAAAAAGAGTAGGGTACAGTCCTCACCATTGCGCCTCCTCGGGCTCAACGTACGCGGAGACAACTTCCCTTCCGCAGCATAATCCGCACTCGGGCTCAGCAAGCCATGTCCGACCACGAAGAAGAAACTCATCACTTCCCTGCTCTCGAAATAGCCGAAGCGCAACCTCCAGCGCAACAGCCCGTTGACAATACGCCAATCATACAAGAATTGGCACAAGGAATGAGAGCAATGCAAGAAATGCTCTTGCAATTCATGCAAGCACAAACCACCGCAGCAGCCAACAATCAGGTTGGCCCAGTTCAGCAAGCTCAGCAGCCATGCCGGGTCCTCCCGGCCTCCAGTTCAAATCAAGCACAACCATCGGAGTCTGCCCAAGACTACCGACAGCAGCCATCTCAGCCCTTCGCTGTGGGGCATCCTTCTCAATATCTTCCTG
The DNA here is from genome assembly GCA_003013855.2 of Liriodendron chinense. NCBI lineage: Eukaryota > Viridiplantae > Streptophyta > Magnoliopsida > Magnoliales > Magnoliaceae > Liriodendron > Liriodendron chinense. The sequence continues at coordinate 7,673,261 of ML058433.1, forward strand.
CGACGACAAGGCCATCTCAGAGCACCTCCGTTGCAGGAACATCCAGTCAGCTTCCAGTCAATCTTGCAAACAACAATCTCAGTAGATCTTAGCACGTCCCCGCCGATGGGACACCTTTTCAATTTTAGCACATCCCCGCCGATGGGATTTCAATTCAATTTCCAGCAACAGGGACAGCACTGGCGAATGCCCACAATGGGGGTCAGTGTCAAGCCCACATCAATCAGCGGACAGTGGCGAATACCCAACAAGGGGGTCACTTCCCAGCATCTCAGCCTCCTGCAAACAGGAGCACTTTTCAATTCCAGCACATCCCTGCCGATGGGATTCCAGTTAATTTCCAGCAATCTTCAATTCAGCAAAATCCAGTTAATTTCCAGCAATCTTCAATTCAGCAAAATCCAGTTAATTTCCAACAAGTTCCAGTTCAACCTTCAGTACAGTCTCCAGTTCAGTTACCATCATTTCAAGCTCAAGTTCATCAGAATCCAGTTCAATCATCAAACCAATATCAGCAACCTGCGGTTGCTTTTCAGCAAGCCCATAGGGTCGAAGACATCGACCACTCTGCCGAAGAAGAACATGCCTTACTCCAGGAGGCACCAGTCGCTCGAACAGATCACTCAGGACTGGACGAGTTGCGGGAGCAGTTCCAGATCTTGCAAAATCAGCTTCAGCGACAGCAAGGAATCGACTTACCTTCGACCAAGTTCAGAGACTTGTGTCCTTTCCCAGATGCTCAGGTACCTCAAAACTTTGAGGTTCCAAAGTTCAAAAGATACGACGGCAGCGGTTGTCCCACAGCACATCTCAAGGCCTTCTGTGGAGAGCTGAGTGCAATCTCAGGAAACGAAGGGGCCCTCATTCGATTGTTCCAAAAATCTCTGAAGGGCGATGCCCTAGATTGGTACACTTCATTGGACTGCCACCGCATCAGAACATGGGAACAGCTCTCCCAGGCTTTCGTCGACAGATTCGCATATAATCTCAACATGGCGCCCAGAAGAGCCGACCTTGCAGCACTCAGGCAAAGGAGTGATGAAACACTATCAGCTTATGTGGGACGTTGGTGAGCTATGGCAGCCAGAATGCGGACACCCATCGACGATGAAGAACAAATCTCCATGATTGTTCATTCAACATACCCAGGCATATCCGGGTATCTCATCTCGCATCCGTATGCGAACTTCTCGCAGCTAATCCGTGCTGGAGAGCAAGTCGAAGCAGGAATCCGTGCCGGGACGATTTCCCCATGGCCTCATCAAGCCACTCCAGTCAAGAGGAACAGAGTGGAAGGAAGACCTATCGGGCACGGGAATGGAAACCGCAGTGGTTCTCCTCCCCGCCCAACAGAGGTAAACAACATCAACACCACTGCTCAAGGAAATCAACGTACTCCCCCACAAGGACGTCAACAGTATCAGCAGAATCAAGTTCAGCATCAGCCTCAGCGATATCAGCCACAACCGAATCCTCAACCACAGCCACCTCGACAACAGCAGCAGTTCAGGGGAAATGGCCAATACTCATACCAGAACAGGCAGAATTACAGGGAGTTCAGGAAGTTCACTCCACTCAGTCAACCACTTAGTCAAATCATGACTACGCTGGTACAAAAGCAGTTACTCACTCTGATGACACCTAGGCCTCCGCCTCATCCTCTGCCTCCAAACTACCGAGAAAATGAGTACTGTGCCTACCATCAAGGACGTGGCCACGCCACTGATCGATGCTATACTTTGAAAAATGCTATACAAGACCTAATTGATGACCGCAAGATCGTCATCTCGGTCCCTGGAACTTCTCCAGCAGCTTCCACCAACATCCTTCAGAATCCTCTGCCTCAACATCCGACGGACCCCAGTTCGTCTCGTGGCCCTGCAGTCAATAGTATAGAAGAAGGGGACCATATCGATCGCTTCTTCTCCCCTATTCAGTCCATTCATGCTTACACTTATGAGCCGACAAATCCTCCTCCAGCCTTGCAAGGGGCAAGTCCCTTTCTTCCTTCAATCTCCGAGCCAGTAGTGCTTGAAGGAGCACCTCCATATGATATACCAGTTGTTCAAGGGGCACCTTACAACCATTCAAGCTGGGAACCAGTCGTCCTGGAAGGAGCACAATCATACATTGAGTCCACATACGAACCTGTCATCTTACAAGGGGCAACTCCAGAACAATCCAATCCGCAATGGAAGAATTATACTCATCAGCAGCAAGAGCCCGTTGTCTTGGAAGGAGCTCTTCCAGTCAAGCCTGTCATATTGCAAGGGGCAAGTCCCGGAGGCGTATCAATCACGCTACGGCAGCTCGGACGAACAGAGAAACCTCCTGCCATATCAAGAGGACCAGTATTCATTCATGGGAGCCTCCCTGCCCCAGGAACAGTCAAGCCAGGACCACGACCTTATGTGGTCTATGAAGACAAGCCTCGATATTACCCCTTCAGCACAGGCAACAATGTAGTCCTCAAGGCAAAAGCTTCGTACGAGGAAGATCTGGTACCCACAACAGCACCGTTGCAAGAACCGGTGGTCCTAGAAGGCAAAAGGGAGGAAAACTACAAAGAGGTTCCATGGCACTATCCAGAATGTGCGGAAGTGGGGAACATGAATCCCAATGGGCGTTGCATCCGAAGAGATAATCAGAACAGAGGAGATACCAAAGGCGCTCTCTCAGGCCTCGGCAACAAAAATGAAGCCGCATACGATGTGGCGACTCAGCTCAAGTCAATCCCTACACAAATCTCAGTATGGGAGCTACTCTGCACATCTCGCATACACCGAGAAATGTTTGCCAAGACCTTGAACTGATGCTCATGTCTCCTCCGATACGGCACCAGAAATGATAGCATTGATGATTGGACAACTCCTGGCTCCGCGCGCCATCACCTTCACAGATAATGAGTTGCCACCAGAGGGACGAGATCATGGGCGATCCCTCAACATAGCCTTACGATACAAAGACCTCTGTGTTCCGCTGGTCCTTATCGATAATGGCTCAAGCTTAAATGTCTGCCCACTCAAGACTGCAGAACGTCTGGGAATCAGTCCTTCTTCATTCCGACCCAGCACCATATGCGTCAGAGCATTCGACAACACCCGCCGATCAGTGGAAGGGGAGGTCGACATAGAGGTACAGATAGGTCTGGAAGTCTCCACCATCACATTCCAAGTCCTGGATATATCAGCCTCTTTCAACATGTTGCTCGGACGACCGTGGCTGCACAAGGTTGGAGCTGTGCCATCAACCCTGCATCAACGAGTGAAGTATATCTGTGGAAATCAAGTGATCTCTATCCATGCAGAGAAGGAGCTCATCATTCCTTCCAATGCTGCTGCCACTGAACCAGACATCCCGGTCATCGATATCCAGCACTCTGAAGAAGACATCCCGTTTCACAGTTTCGAATTCGAGACTGTGAACTCTATCGCCAATCCAGAACCGATAAGGGTAGGACCGTGTCTTTTCACCGGCAGAGCAGTCTGAGCCTCAAATACCGAATGAAGAATCACTTCAAGTCCAGAAAGGTACCACTGATATATAACTAACGCAAATGGGGACTCGGATACAGGCAACCTTCATGGACAAAAGAAGGAAGAAATTTCGGTGCTCACCCATCCAGTTCGTCAAGCCAGGAGAACCTTGCAAAGATCCAGGAGGGAATCAACCGACTGCACTACACAAAGGCCTCCCGATGAGCCTAGTTTGGGCCACGTGGCCCCCCATTCGATGGGATCAGATTCTCGAACCATCTAAGCCTCCAGAAGAAGAAGAAAATGATGAAGACAAAGAAGGAAGTCAAATACAGCAGCTTCAGGACCAGGTTACCCTGACACCTGCTCCCAACCAGGGGCACAACCTGCCCACGTCAGCATCAATCAACCAGGGGCACAACCTGCCCACTTCTCTCAACCAGGGGCACAACCTGCCCATTTCAATCAGCAAGGGGCACAACTCGCCCATCTCAGCACCAATTAGCAAGGGGCACGACTTGCCCATCTCGGCAAAGTCAACATCATCAATCATCAGCCAGGGGCAGAAGCAGCCCATCCATTGGACCAAGAAAGGGAAGTGGCCAGCCCTAGATTGGTCTGATGTCCAGGTTCCAAACTTGTGTCTCACTGAGAAACCAGACGAACTGCAATGCGAGGTAAGTGATCCGGGAGGGACTGAGTACGACTCAGATCTCGAACCCGACCAGCAAGAAGTCATGGTCATTGGGCCAGACCATGATTCTTCGCCCAAATCATCAACCCCCACCTTCTTCAGGGGAGGAAGTGTGGGGTCCTGAATGGTCATCTGTTCCCCTCACTTTTGAATCAGCCAAAGAGCCATCTGAGGGCTCTGGCTTCCAAAAAAAAACGCCTGTTTAAGCAGCGACCGGAACTTTGGAACAAGTTGGGCTCAATCATGGTCTGCAATGCCCGCTTGTTCAAAGTCCCATGAATTTCGAAAATCCAAAAAAATCAAAAACTTTCAAAAGCCAAAAACATCTAGTATTTCCATTTCAGAAAAATCTCAAAAACCAAAAAATATTTCTTTTCCTGCATTCAATAGTGTGCCAAGTTCGTCTAAAGAGTCGCATGAGTTTGAAGTCGAATCATATGATTTCGACATCGAATTAGACTTCGAACTCATGGGTCTGGACGAAGCTCGGGATGAGGAAGATGATGATCCAGCTCCCGAACTAGAGGATCTCCTCAAAAAGTTCGAATCTAAAGCCAATGTTGTAGCCGATGATTTCGAGATAGTAAACTTGGGGACGCCTGAGATCCCTAGGGAAGTACGCATTGGAAAATCGTTGCCACCTGAGATGAAACAGAAAATGATAGAGTTCCTAGCTCCAAGATTGTCCAACTTCGCGTTCTCATATGAAGACATGCCGGGGCTCGATGAAGAGCTCGTTGTACACCATCTGCCAACCAAGGCAGATATGAAGCCCGTGAAGCAAAAACTTCGAAGAATGAAGCCAGAATGGGCTCTGAAAGTCCGAGATGAAGTCATCAAGCAGTACAACGCGGGATTCTTGGTAGTCTCCAACTACCCTGAATGGCTCGCCAACATCGTGCCAGTACCAAAGAAGGACGGCAAGGTTCGAATGTGCATCGACTTCCGAGATCTCAACAAAGCCAGTCCAAAAGATGACTTCCCTTTGCCACATATCGACACTCTAGTCGACAACACTGCAGGATACAAGATCTTCTCATTCATGGACGGGTTCTCAGGTTACAATCAGATCAAGATGGCCGTCGAAGATCGCGAGAAGACATCGTTCATCACTCCCTGGGGAACCTTCTGTTACAGGGTAATGCCGTTCGGTCTGAAGAACGCAGGAGCAACATATCAGCGAGCAATGACAGCACTATTCCACGACATGATGAACAAAGAGCTCGAAGTATATGTGGACGACATGATCGTCAAATCTCGCACAATTGAAGGACACTTTGAAGATCTGAAGAAGTTATTCAACAGATTAGAAAAGTACAAGCTTCGCCTCAACCCTCAGAAATGTGTCTTCGGTGCAATGGGAGGTAAGCTCCTCGGCTTTATGGTGAGCGAAGATGGCATCAGGGTCGACGAGACCAAAACCAGAGCAATCATCGAGATGCCCCCTCCTAGAACAGAGAAAGAAATTCGTGGCTTCCTCGGCAGAATTCAATACATCAGTCGCTTCATCGCACAGCTCACACCTATCTGTGAGCCCATATTCAAGCTCCTTCGGAAGAACGTCCCAAAAGAATGGAATGACGATTGCCAAGTCGCCTTCAACCGCATCAAGAAATATCTCATGAATCCTCCAGTCCTAGTGCCTCCCACTCCTGGACGACCACTATTGTTATACATCTCGGTAGCAGCAGAAGCCATTGGCTGTGTCCTCGGCCAACACGACGAGACCGGGAAGAAAGAACAAGCAATATACTATTTGAGTCGAAAGTTCACCGACTACGAGACCAGGTATTCCCCGATCGAGAAGACTTGCCTCGCCCTAGTCTGGGCAACTCAGCGACTCCGTCAATACATGATTGCATTCCCTATTCTCCTTCTCGCTCACATGGATCCGCTCAAGTACCTGTTCGAGAAACCGGCACTCACTGGAAGGATAGCTAAATGGCAGCTACTCTTGTCTGAGTTCGACATCACCTATGTCACTCAAAAGGCAATCAAGGGACAGGCCCTCGCCGATCATCTTGCGGCTCACTCTCTCCTGGACTATCAGCCGCTCAAGACATTCTTCCCTGATGAAGATCTCTTGCTCATTGAAGAGGAAGAAAAGAAGAAAAAAGATGAATGGACGTTATTCTTCGACGGCGCAGCAAATTCTAAAGGGAGTGGTATTGGAGCAATCCTCTACTCTCCAGATGATGTCCCTATTCCTATCTCGAGGCGCATCGCATTCGAGTGCACCAACAACATGGCAGAGTACGAAGCATGCATCGCTGGCTTAAGGGAAGCCATAATCTTGGGCGTCAAGAAGCTACGAGTATTTGGAGACTCACAGCTTATCATCAATCAGACCAATGGCGAATGGAAGACCAAAGACGAGAAGTTGATACCATATCATGTGTATCTTGACAATCTGATCGAAGAATTCAAGGAAATCACCTTCTCATACATGCCCAGAGCCAAGAACCAGTTTGCAGATGCTCTCGCCACGCTCGCATCAATGCTCGAGATCCCAAAAGGAGCTTCAGAATGGGAGCTCACAGTCGAAATTCAAGAAGAACCTGCTTTTTGCCTGCAAATAGAAGAAGCCGAAGCTGTCCCTGACAAACCCTGGTATGCCGACATCAAGCAATATCTCGAAACCCAGGAGTATCCAGAATCAGCAACAGCAACAGATCGCCGAACCATTCAGCGTTTGGCCGGCCAATTCACCATCAGTGGCGAAGTTCTTTACAAGCGATCCTATAATCACATCCTCCTCCGATGCGTCGATGAAACAGAAGCTGCAAAGATCATGAAAGAAATACACGAAGGAATCTGTGGCCCACACATGAATGGGCACATGATGGCAAAGAAGATTCTACGACTCGGCTACTACTTGGCTCACCATGGAGACAGACTGTTGCAAGCACGTCAGAAAATGCTTCAAGTGTCAAGAGCATGCGAATCAAATCCATGCCCCATCATCAGAGTTATACAACCTGACCACCCCCTGGCCCTTCTCCATGTGGGGACTCGACATCATCGGCAAGATCAGTCCCAAAGCATCAAATGGTCACGAATACATACTTGTGGCAGTCGACTACTTCACCAAGTGGGTAGAGGCAGCCTCATACACCACGATTGCAGCATCTCAAGTGATCAAATTCATGAAGAACAACATCATATGCCGATATGGAATCCCTAATGCCATCATCACAGATAATGGGACCCCGTTCGTCAACAAGAAGATGGATGACTTCCTCAGCAAGTTCAAGATCCAACGTCATCGATCAAGCCCCTACCGTCCCCAGATGAATGGTGGGGTAGAAGCCGCAAACAAGACAATCGTCAGGATACTCGAGAAGATGGTCGTGACCTATCGAGATTGGTCAGATATGCTCCCATATGCACTTTGGGCCTATCGAACGTCTGTACGGTCTGCTACGGGCGTTACTCCTTTCGAGCTTACTTACGGAATGGAAGCAGTCCTACCAGTCGAGGTGGAAATACCATCACTACGAGTGTTACTCGAAAGCGGAATTGAAGAAGGAGAATGGCAACGGGCCAGATTCGATCAGTTGCAGCTAGCAGATGAAAAACGCATGCGTGCACTAAGTCATTCACAGTGCTATCAGAAAAGGATCGCTCGGGCTTACAACAAGAGAGTCCGAAAAAGGAGCTTCAAGGTAGGCGACATGGTCATGAAGAAGATTCTACCGTCGCACCTTCCAGATCCCAGAGGAAAGTTCAAACCCTCGTGGGACGGGCCACTGATCATCAGAGAAGTACTTCCTGGAGGCGCCCTCAGACTCACCAGCATGAGAGGGGTGGATCTTCCTTCGCCAACCAACGCCGACAACGTGAAGATCTTTCACGGGTAAGTTATTCTGACCTTATCAAAGGTTACTTTAACAGAGCTGAAGTCAAGGGGTCAAAGCTAAGATCTCTGAGAAATCATTCCCGTCCACCAACAAGTGTTTCAAATAAGGGGACTCCAAAAGAGAAAAATACAAAAAAAAAGAGGGGGGGATTCAAAAAGGGACAAAAAAAAAGAGAGAGAGAAAAAGAATGCAAAAGAAAAAGAAAAAGAAAAGAAAAGAAGAAAAGAGAAAGAAAAAGGGAAGCCAAAGCAAGGCACCCAAGAAAAAATCAACCCAAGAAGAAACACAGTCATCCATCCATCCATCTCAGAGGGGTCTTTAGCAAAGACCGACAGCTCTATTATCGTAACTCAGGATAAGGGCTGAAGGACTGCCATCGGCCGGCAACGACGGATTCCCGACCTCTAGCCGCCGCAGTTATCCAGAGATCCAGAAAAGAAAAAGAAAAAAAAAAGAGGAAAAAAGAAAATGTGTGCCTAAACAAAGAGGGCGGAGTGAAAACCCGAAAGGGCGCTCCGAGTAAAAACAGTGGGCATACAGCGGACTTGGTGAAAACCTGAAAGGGCGCCAAGGGTAAAAACAGCACAGCTGCCAAGGGGCAGGCAAGACCAAATACCCGGGACGTGGTGAAAACCTGAAAGGGCGCCACGGGCAAAAATGACGGGAAAAAGCCGGCTGTGGTGAAAACTCGAAAGAGCACTACAGGCAAAAATGGCTCAAAATGAAAAAAAAAAAGAAAAAAAAAGAGAAAAGAAAAAATAAAAGTGCAGGTACCAAGAAAGCAGACGGTCCAGATCAGTTCAAGCGGTTACAGTTCAAGAACAAGAAGAAGCGCAGTCAGGAGCGAAGAACTCTACAGACTCTGACAATCTCAGGAAACGAGAGTTTCCGTTGCCTACATCTCTAGGGAACCAAAGGATCAAGCAAGTCAAATCTCGAGATATCGGTCAAATCATTGACCGAGCCCCAGTTCTGATTCCTATATCCCGACACAAAATCCAGACACACTCACAAGACAACTCATGGCACAGTAGATTTTCAAACAGTTTTTTCTCTTTTCAATTAAATGCATTATATTTCTCTTACACATATCATCTTTTTCAAAAATACAAAAAAATGCATCATCATCAATCATATATGCAAAAATCAGTGTGCAGGTGGCCAACACAATCAATCTCTACCCTCCTCCTCGGCCACATCAGGTGAGTCCTCTGACTCATAAAAAGATAGTCTCGCTCTCAACCTGCTCACCTCCATACGCAGGTAATGCGCCTCATCGCGCTCAATGGTACGGATCGCTGTCTCCTCATCAGACAACCTCCGATCGGCAGCCAATCTCCTCGACATCATCTCACAATGATACCGAAGTGCAGAGATCTCAGACAGCAGATGACCATGAGTGGCCAAAAGGAAGCCAGGATCGACAAAAGGGCGCTCCTCAAAAGGTTCATATGAACCAGATGAAGAGCCAGCATCTCCAAGAATATCCTGCTCATCCTCATCAGCAGTCTGGTGCCAACAAGGGATACGTCGATACAAAGACTGCTCAGCAGCCCAGTACTGATATGGGGCGGTCGCCATCGGAAAAGTCCGTAGCTCAAATCCCAACAAATCAGCTGTCAAATAACTCGCCCAGGAACAATCAATCCGGGTCCTGAAGTCAGAAGATCTAGAGGGGAGTACTCGACGCCCGATACCCGTGAAAGCAAAAGGAGGAACATCCTGCTCATACCCAAACTGCCGCAGGAACCGGATCGGATGGTAAGAAAAGTAGGATCGAAAGCCTACCAACATCAGAGGATGGCGGTGTGCATCGCAAAGCACTGGAGGAAGTGAAAGCCAAGATGACTCCCAACGAACGTTCCAGTCACGAAGTTCAGCAAACATCCTGCGATACAAGGGCTCGCTCATCCTAGCCGTATGCGGAAGGAACTCGATGATATAACGCATAATGTCAGAGCCCGGGATGCCAGGAAGAGGTACAGGAACGGTCAGAGAAAGGCGCTCCCATAGCCAGACCTGATCACAGAAAACGAAAGAAGTTCAGCTAAAGCAAAGCAATCCCCAACAAAGCAAGAAAAAAAAAGGTGTAGAAAGAATACCTGCAGGAAGGCACAGCAGCCGCGAAGAACACGAGTACGACCAAGGGCGCAGTCAGTCAGCCCATCAAATAGCTCGGCCAAAATGAGAGAAATGATCCCCTGCCGACGGACAGCTCGGCTCATCACCTCAAAAAGCAAAGGAGTCTGGGACCTGCGCCATCCCGAGAACAGCACCTCAGCAATCAAGCAAAACATCAGTGCGTTCCGAGCAAAGGTAGAACCGGCCGTACCCTGAGGACCCGAAAAAAGATCATACAGCAAGTCCAAAGAGAACACTACAGCATCCTGGCCACTAGCTGCAGGCCGAATAAGATAAGGGATCCCAAACCAGTTCTGCGGTGTAGCAGTCTTCGGCGATGTCTTCGGCGAAAAATACTGGGCATAATCCCAGGGTAGGCCTGTCAAGCGTGCAAGCTCCTCCAAAGAAGGCCCCATCTCCATATCGTTGAACGCAAACAAGTTCAACGAAGGGACCCAGTCAATCAAGGCAGCTCCGAGCATCCTCCAGTCAATGTCAACTCTAGCCATATGAATCAGACTGCCAAAGCCATAAGACTCCAAATCTCGAATCTCATAAGCTGACAAGCTATCAAGCCAAGCAAGCAGTCGTGGCGAGCAGGAAGAACGAGGAAGCAGCTGACAAGTCCTCACCGGTATCCCCTCCAGTACAAAAGGCCCAGAAATCGAGGACAACTCATCGAAGATCGGAAGGTCAACAGGCGAAGGAGAAGGAAAAGCTGGAACCTCTGCAGACTCGACAGCCCCTGACCTGTCCCCAGTAACGGCTATGTCTGATATAGCCGCATCACTGTCGGAAACTGTCACAACCTCAGCCGCATGAGAAGACTCGCCCACCTCGTGAACAGAGTGCGCAAAGGGCCGATGACCAAAGGAAGGACAATGCTCTCCATCAAAAGGACTATCAGTGAAGATCACACCGCACATCGTGACATCCTGGCTAATCTGACCGTCAAAGAATACATCTGAACCATCCAAAAGGGTCTCGGTTACCCCGATCGAAGAATCAACTGCCAGATCCGGACCTGCGGCCCTCTCCAGTAGGAGATCATGAATCCAATCATCATACTGACCGATCAAAGGGATCATCGAGGCATCCACACCGTCCATCATCAGGGGGACATCATCAATGATCACATCAAGTCCACCCAAGCAAGTATACCGCACATCTCGGCCCTCATCCAGAGCATCCAAACCGTCAAAGGTACCATCTGAGCCATCCATACCATCCAGACATGAGATCAGCCCATCTATGTCCCTCATAGTCCCATCATCACCGTCCATCACATCATCCATGGGACCCACACTCAAGGGATGCATAGCCTCACCTATGTCCCATCCCATCATCTCATCCATACCATCCATTCCTCCCATAATGAGGGCCCCATTCAAATCAGAAAATCCAGCCATCCCACCATTAATGGAGCTATTCAAAGCTCCATCAACCACCATCCCAAGCCCCTCATCAATGCTTCCATTCAATGCACCATCTCCACCATCCATTAAAGAAATCTCTCCATCATTAAAGCCTTCAATACTCTCTGAAGTGTGGGACCCACCATGAACAGCCCCCACAGCCCATAAATCCCCACCATCCATTGCCCAAGAAAGGACAAACCAAGATGAAGACAAGATGATGATGAAAGAGGAGACAAAGAGAAGATTCATTGTTGGAATCGAACCTGAACGTACACAGCAGGTGGGGACAGCAGCAACAGGGACCAGAGAATGTCCGAGCACGAGCCAGCCCAGGCCGCTCAAGAGACGAGCTCTGGGCGGCCTGCCCTGGGCCGCCCGTACGGACGCGGTTCCCCTCTCTCCGCGGGATTGGCTCCAGGGCTTTTGGTAGGTGAGGCTGACAGTCCACGTCAGCAGATGGCGCTCCGTGGGCCGCCCAAGGCTCCGGTCCACTCCAGATTTCGACTGAAGATGATCAAGATCATACAAAAGGTGCCCCACTGGTCCAATCATGAAGCAATGTGACCGGAATAGGGCTGATCAAGCCAAAGAGAAGGAAAGGTGATCAAGTGGGGGCCACAAGCAATCCAAGCCATTCAAAGACTAGATCATCATGATCCAAACCATTGAAGAACCTACATGAGCCATGAAACAACAAGATCAAAGGTTGATCATCACAAGAAGGGCCAGAATCCAAGATCTAGTCATCAAGTGAGCCCACAAAGCCAAATCAAGCGATCAGAGACGTTCAAGCCATCATCCACACCATGAGAAGCATTCCTAACCTCACAAATCATCAAAAGAAGTGCCCCAAAGTAAAGCTAAGGTCTCAAGTGGGCCCACAGGGCCAAATCCATCAATCTGAACCATTCAAGGGCCAAATCATCAAGATCCAAACCATTGGAAAGCTTACACAAGTCATGGAGCAGCAAGATCAAAGGTTCGATCATCAAAAGAAGGGCCAAAATCCAAGATCTAAACATCAAGTGGGCCCACAAGGCCTAATCAAGCAATCTGAACCATTCAAGTCATCACCCATGCAACTAAGCAGTCTCAAATCATGAAGGAATGAGTCAAGAGTCAAAGCATCCAGACATCACCAAGGAATTTGGGAGAAATCAAAGCCTGTATATTCATCCAAAAGGGCTTGATACAAAAGGGGACAAAAACAAAAGTACAAGGCCATATAAAGCAGAGCCAGCTACAAGTCACCAACATAATCATCATCGCCCCTCCTCGCGTCCCGCTCCCGACGATAAAGATCCATCAAAGGAGCAGTCACTGAACCTCCAGCATACCTGCGACGGCCACCTGGAACATAAAGCGAAGGAAGCAAAGGCCCCTGGCCAAATAGCAGATACCACTCGTCATAATCACGATCCGGGATCGTGAAACGGAAGCCAGGCTGGCCCACCAGAGCCTCAACTCTCTCATCAGCTGGCATCCGAGCAGCTGGAGGAGGTGCAGAACAGGGGACCCGAGCTACCCCAGTGACTTGCCGAAGCAATCTCTCTCCCAAGTACCATTGGAAGGACTCAGCGTCAGAAAGCATAATACGGAGACATGAAGCATCATATGCCTCCACGCGCTGGGGTGTGTAGTAGAGAGGGAAACTAGCGTACGGCATCCGGGCAAACTGCAGCAGAAGAGGTTACCACGATCAGTTACAAGTACAGTACAAGGACAAAGACAAGCAAGATACTTACGTCCTCGACGGTCAGCCCGTCTATATCAGCACGCCAATTGTCCCCGGGAACTCGGGAGTTCCGCTGACGATTCTGCTGATGCCAGTACATGTGGCGATACTGAGCGGGTTCAATGTCATCTCGCATCCTCGGCGCAAGATGCGGAAAATGGTCATAAAAGCAGGTCTGGATGAAAGTACATTTAATGATCAGAGAGAGAAAGGAGGCAAACGGCTCCAAAGAGGATGAAAGAAGAGGTACCTCAACGACAGGCCAGAAGCCTGTGAAGGACCGGCTATGCCGACAGGTCTTGTCCAGACCTTGAAAGAGACGGGTCAGGATGGCCCCATTCCAGTTATAGGGGTGATGAAGGTCCTCGACTAAACGAAGAAATTTAGGATCAACTCTCTCATTCGCATGGCAAAAAAGAAAGGATCCAAAAGCATAAGTGATCATGGCCCGCGCCTTGTGGAGGGCCTCTCGCTCGGTGGTAGGGACGACGGAAGCAAAATTGTTGTAAAACCATCGCATCTTCACTTGATGGCCTTGGAATTCACCCTCAGGAGGGACGTCACCGACAAGCCGCAGCCAATCAGTGGAAGAGAGGGGAGCTAGAGAGCTAACTTGAGGGACAATTGCCCCATGAAACGGGAAACCTATCTGCATGTAAATATCCAAGGGGGTTATTCCCCACTCCCCACAAGGGAGTTGAAAGGTGTGGGTCTCATCCCGCCACCTCTCACAAAGGGCCGCAAGCATCATGCGGTTGGCGTCGTTATTATGGAAGCGTAGGGTGAGGAGGCCAGCAAAAGGAGTACCATCTAGTACTCGCTCAAGCAAGGGCTGTGGCTCTTTCATCCAATTGTCCCAGCGATCCCTGGTACCTCGACCCTTGATAGCAGGAAGAGGTTGATGCTCCATAGCTAGGGAACACATGTGGTCCCCTCGGCGGACAATGAAAGCAGGATCATCCTCGTCAACCACTTGGTGGCCCCTGGTACCATCCGCCATGGAATCCTACAAGCTTGGCAAGGTAAGTCCCTATCCTTTACCCATTAAAATCCAAATTATCATCTAAGAAACCCATGGGATTGGACTCACATTCCAATGCAAAATCTAAAGTCCAACTCCATGTGTCACTTAGGATATGTGTTGGGCCCATTGGAAAAAGGTAAGGCCCACCTTAAAGAAAGTGGCATGGCATGCCTTAGGTAAGAAAAGTCCATCATCCAAGGACACATTTTGGACAACAAATGCATTCAAGTGTCATGAGATCAACTAAGGATGAGAGTCCTACTTCACATAAGAAGTTCCTCTTCAAAGTCCACATGTGGCCAAGGATGGACCCACTTTTATGCCAAGGTCATGATTCTCACTTAAGATGTTTCCATCTTTTTACACATGTGCATGGACAAGTGGGGAATAGAAAGGAAACAGGCCCCCAAGAGCAACCCAAATGCCTCATCTCAATGGATTGGAGAGAGCACATAGCCCACTTTGGAGAATATGAGAACCCATTCATGGGTTAACCATGGGCAACCTTATGTGCCTCATCTTGATGAAAGTTTTGACCATGAGAATACAACAAGGAGGTCTACCCACAAACATATGAATCAAAGAAGCTAAGGGTAGAAAGTTGATGCACATAGCCCACATGAAGAATCAAGGTTGAAAATGCCCATGAAAAGGCAAGTCTGGGCAACTTATGTGCACCAACTTGTTCACCAAAAAGGGAGACCATTTGAGCACAAAAGAGCATGGCTTGATGAGTCACCCAACCATCATGAAAATGGATAAGAATGTTACACATAGCCCACTTGAATATCAAAATCCAAAATGTCCCAAGGCATGGGACAAAAATGGGCAACCTATGGGTATCATTCTTTCCCACAAATGGAAAGAAAAACCACTCATACTTGAGAATGATAGTGGATGACCCACCAAGTCCCCAAAGAAAAGATCAAGGACCCATGGTTGTATGGATAGCTCACTTGAGAATCATCCATTTGAGGTTGATAACATCTAAGGGAAACTCTTGAGAATCACATTCCTACCACAAAGAAAAACCATTTGAACTTAGTGAGATTGTTGGAACAACTCACTCATGGGACTTGTAGATGGCCAAGTAGCTCAAGTCCTCCATCCATCAAAAAAAAAAAAGCATGAAAAGAAAAATCCTACATGAACAAAGTATAGTGGGGCACACATGGTTCAAAGAAGTGCCCAAGTTTCAACGAAGGCCCAAAAGCCCATCCACATGAAAAACTTCAAGGAGCCCACTACACTTTGTACAAGGAGGTACATCATATGGAAGAGTTGGGCCACTTGTCCATAAAGGCCCAACTAGGAAAACTAGCCCACTTGAGATCCAAAATGAAGAATGGGCTAGTCATCTTGGTCCATACATATATGAAAAAAAGATGGGGTCACCTAAAGTGAGCCCCATGAGCCCAAAACTTGAGATGGGCCCTACCATGCCCATGGGCCCAAATTTCGAAAAAGAAAAGGGAAAAGAAATAGAAAGCTCAAAAAAAAATGACAAGAGTAAGAAAGCATGAGGAAGCCCAAAATGAAGCATTGGGCCCATCAAATACACCAAGGGCCATGACTTCACTTTGAGCCCATTTGATACACATGAAAAGAGGCCCAACTCCCATAAAAAAGATAGAGTATTTTGCCATGCACACTTGATGACATGGCAAAATTACTCCTTACATGCACATGGAGGGAGTGTGAAAAAGGAAAAAATGATGAAGTGGAGAGCTTGCAATGTCCTTCTCCATGCACCACCTTTGAAAGACTTGAGATCTAAGAAAAGATCAAGAATGCTTGGGCCCACCTTCACACCCCTTTGAATAGCTACATGAAAAAGAAAAAGGATCATGAGAAGAGACAATGAAGATGGAAAAGGACAAGAAAGAGAAAGGAAGTGGTCCATACCTTTACCACTCACCAAAGAAGGACCACCTTGCTGTCCCAAGATTTCTCTAAGGCCCACCACTTGAAAAGAGCAAAGGACCACCAAAGAAGAGAGAGGAAACTTGAAGAAAGAAAGAGTATGAGAGAGAGAAGAGAGAGATTGCACGTTTGAGGGGGGGAGGGTGCCCCATGTTATATAGAAAAGGGGAGGGCACCCTTTTACCCAGCCCCCTGAAGAGACCAGGAGGCACAGACCGGGCGGGCGGCCCATGGGAGGCCGTCCTAGCCTCTACCTAGGTGAAACGACCTCCCTCTCCCTCTCCTTGGGAAGAACTCCTCCTTGGGAAGGGTGGTTGCAAGTGAATCTTGTACCTTCATGTAAGAATGAAGTGATGGAAGAGAATGGTGAGAAAAAAGAGAAAATCTCACCAAAATCTCATCTCATGAGAAATGGGTGAGAAATTGGGTGGATGATGTGGAAAAGTTCCATGGAATTTCCAAGAAAAAGAAAGAAGAATTTGACTTGGTCAAACAATGATCTCAACCATCCAAAGGCATGACCAGATGATCCAAACCATTCCAAGAAGAATCCCAAGAATCTCCGCCCTTGATTACTGTTCACATGTATGAGTTTCGTGGTCCGAAGACCTTAAACTACGTCGGGATCAAGATCCCGAGGGATTGTCAATAAAACCGGCATCAGTCTTCTTCAAGATCTGGTGGCTCCGGACATTTTCAGAAAACCAAAAAAATATATACATCACTTGTACAGTTTCATGGTCCGAAGACCTTAAACTACGTCGGGATCAAGATCCCGAGGGATTTTTAATAAAAATGGGTATCGATCTCGACCATCAAAATCAGAATCGATGACCCAGAATTTTTTCCAAAAAAAGAAAACAAAAAAATGTCTTTCCTCTTTTAAAGTTTTGGGTCCGAAGACCTTAAACTACGTCGGGATCAACGTCCCGAGAGATTTTTAATAAAAACCAACATCGATCCCAGCCTTTCAGGCCAAGATCTGATGATCTGGATCATTTCGAAAAAAAACAAAAAATGTGTTTGCCCCCCCCCCCTTTTACTAAGTCTGGGTCCGAAGACCTTAAACTACGTCGGGATCGACATCCCGAGAGATTTTCAATAAAAGCCGGCGTCGGTCTTGTTTACTCAAGATCAATGACTCCGGACATTTTCAAAAATCATAAAAATATATTACCAGCCCCGCTTTTAAAGTTTTGGTCCGAAGACCTTAAACTACGTCGGGATCGACATCCCGAGAGATTTTCAATAAAAACCGGCATCAGTCTGGATTGTCCATCCGCTGACAGCGGACATTTTTCCAAAAAACAAAAAAAACATGTTTGCCCCTCTTTTGTACAGTTTCATGGTCCGAAGACCTTAAACTACACTGGGATTAATTTCTCGGGGGACCTTTCTCACTTTCAACTAAAAACCGGCATCGGCCTCGACCGTTGGGATCATGGTTCGATAACCCGGATCATCTCAAAAATACCAAAAATATTTTAAAGCTTTCCATAAAAACCAGTGTCAATCTCGATTACTCGAGTTGAAGTCTGGAACTTTTTCAAAACAAAAAAATATATACAATATAAAACAAAAAAAGTTTTCATCACCAGTTTTGATCCATCAATTTATCCCCAATGGTCCGAAGACCTAAAACTACACTGGGATTAACTTCTCGGGGGCTTTCTTTCCTAACCTGTTCCAGACATGGCTGACACTTGATCGTACGGGTGTCTGGAATCTTTTAAACAGGTAAAGGCTGAGGCGGGCAGAACTCCGCAATCCTGTTCGTGTTGAACGCACCGTGATAGACAACCTTGAGTTGGAAGTCGCTGTTGAAGCTGACGGATGTTCCCTGTTCCTAGAACTCATGAAGGGGATTAAGGCTGTTGGGAGGTGAAGCTCACCCTCACGGAATTATGAGCAACGTAAGACCCCAAACTGGATTGACTAAGGGAAATGTGAGGATGTGGCTCATCTTGTGGCCGAAGGAGTCCGTCGGACGATACGTGGTCTATGTGCATTGCACATGAGGAATAGGCAACTTTGTGGGTGTGTTGACTGAAAACCCTCAAAATCCCCTCATCCGAAGATGTAAAACTACGGCACTTAACTGTGTGAGACTCGTCTTGCTCGCTGACGTAAAATGGATCGGGTGCCTTACCAGCAGTAGAAGCTGGAAGTGGATGGAAATTCCATATCTTTTCCCTGCATTTCAGAAAAATCACAAAATACAAAAACATTGCAAAATCATCTCTTCAAAAATCACAAAAATATTTCCATCAAATATCTGCAAAAATCACAAAAATATTTCCCTTGCTTTCAATCAAAATATTTCAAAAATCACAAAAATATTTCCTGTGTTTTCAATAACCAATCTCTATCCTGATCGCTCAGGTAAAGATTCGGACCACATATCTACAAAAAAAAATCACAAAAATTAGCATCCCCAGCACTACAATTCAGGAGTCTTGAACTCCGCTCACTTCACAGTATGGGATGACGGATCCAATCGCCCGCAAATTGGAATCTTGACCAAAACGGGCAACTAAACACCATCTCAATCACATGAATGCCCAGAAGAACATCTTGAAGTCGAATGATATCCTCGTACGTTCTCATTAGCAAAGAAACAGCATCTTGGGACGATGGACCTGATCGACCACGGGTCGGGATCTTGACCAACCCGCTGTCCAAACCTCCGTATCAAAAAGAAAAATCCCCAAGGGAGTACAACCCTGCAAGCAATAAGCTCAAAATTCTCTGCATCTCCAGCAAAAGCAAAATCATCAAACGAGAAGAGAATGAGCCAAATCATGCATTCATCATGCATCTCCCAGCATCAGCATCCATCGCATCAATCATCATGTTTACCTGCTTTCAATAAAAGTCGGTTAGCCAAAAGCCCCACAGGTATCCCTAGTGGAGGCACATGCAAACCAGATTTTCATTTCAAAAAGACAAAAAATATTTCTATTTGCAAATAAAAAACCCACGGAGTATCACTCCCCAGAGTGGGTATCTTTTCAAAAATCAAAAAATATTTTTCCAGTAGAGCGTTCTGCCTCCAACACGCTGGGAGATCTTCCATATCTCTGGGTAGGAGCCGACGCAAAAATCAAATAAGATCCGATGTCTCGCGGTTTCCCCGGAGACCATCGGATCCAATGCACTCAAAGTACGATCGAACTGAACTCCAGTGTCAGTGCGGTCGTACCACATGCCAAGATACAAAAAGATGAAAGCCAAAAGGCTCGGTCAAAGAAACCATTTGAACAGGTGGAAACGATGAATTGTAACCCAAGTATCAAAATCAGCAGATTGGGTGGAAAGAGTTCACCCGCACATACCTAGGCGTGGATGCCTGAAGTACCTTGACTGAGTCCAAGTCGGCGTAGTAGAATCCCGTAAGACTATCGGATGCAGGGCGTCTAACCACTTTGACAGTCAAGCGAAACAAGTACTCCTGGAGTGATCTGGGAAAACATCAAACATCACACAATCAGTCTCAGGGTCAGCATCCTCGTAAGACTAACGGACGCAGAGGCTCTGCTGTACCTTTCCGATGTTAGTACCGATCGGGAATGGAAGGGTTGCGATTGGGTACCCAGGTTGCAGCAAACTGCAGGGACAATCGCAACGTTTTCTCCAAACTCTCGCGGTATGTGCGAGTTATCAATTTCCAGACAATCAACTGACTCAGATACAAAGGACAACAAAGATTCCAGACCACAATCAAGGAAAGAATGAATTGCAAACCAAGCATCAAAACCAGCAGATTGGGTGGAAAGAGTTCACCCGCACATACCTAGGCGTGGATGCCTGAAGTACCTTGACTGAGTCCAAGTCGGCGTAGTAGAATCCCGTAAGACTATCGGACGCAGGGCGTCTAACCACTTTGACAGTCAAGCGAAACAAGTACTCCTAGAGTGATCTGGGAAAACATCAAACATACAATCAATCACAGGGTCAGTAACCTCGTAAGACTGTCGACGCAGAGGCTCTGCTGTACCTTTCCGATGTTAGTACCGGTCGGGAATGGAAGGGTTGCGATTGGGTACCCAGGTTGCAGCAAACTGCAGGGACAATCGCAACGTTTTCTCCAAACTCTCGCGGTATGTGCAAGTGAGCGATCTCCAAACAATCAACTGGCACAGATGCAAAAGCAAGCAAAGATTTCAGACCATGATCCATGAATGACCGGGTCAGAAGTGGGGTGTCCACTCGCTTTGGCATTCGGTTGCATGCAACCTCTGCCAAAGAGGGGCATCTGTAGACACCCCACCTTCGGCTACACTGTTGGTAGAGATAGCTGGTTGAACGGAGGACCATACCCCCAAATCCCAAGTCCAAACTCAGCCAAACTCACCCTTGTAAGCCCCATTCCATAGCCCAGTTCAAGCCTGAACCCAGTCAACCCAGTCCTAAAAACCACCCTGAAAAACCCCCCAGAAGAAAAGCCAGTCAAAAAGACCCAAAAAAAAGTCAAACTCACTGAGTCAACCCGCTGAGTTAACCCGCTGAGTCAACCCGTCGAGTCAACCCGTCGAGTCAAAACACCGAGTCAACCCGTCGAGTCAACCCGTCGAGTCAAACCACCGAGTCGACCCGCTGAGTCAACTCACTGAGTCGACCAGCGAGTCCAACAGCAGCCCCGAGGGAACGGCCGTACTCGCTGGAAACCGAGGAGTGGCCGTACGGGCGGCCCATGGCAGGCCGCCCGGAAAAAATTACGAGAGTGCCCCTCTCTGCTGCTATAAATACCCCCCTCCCCTTCTCATTTCAATAATCCATTCGAAGCCCATTCAGCCCGAGTGCGATCCAAGTCCCCTTTCCCCTTTAGCCCATTTTTCCACCAAGGAGAGCCCGAGTGAGGAGAGTCTAGCCCTGGTCCAGCCCAGCCTGACCACTGGTCCAAGCCTCCCAAGCCATCCAAGTCCTGATCCAGCCACTCGAAGCCAACCCTTGCGACACCTCCGTCCATCCAGCTACTCTTTTTCCAGCATCATCTCATTCGCATCTAGCATAAGTGCAACATTTACTTTTCTTCCAACCCCCCTGCTTCACTACTAGCACCTTGATCCGTCAAGTACACATGCATATGTCTTTATATTAAGCACCTGTCAGTTCGAGCGTATGCTCTGGGCTTGCCCGTTGTTGGAACCTGCCCATCAGAAACTCTTACTGTTCAGACCTGCATTCATGCTTCACCATAAAACACCTTGATCATTCAAGCACACTGCATACGTCTTACATTAAGCACCTGTCAGTTCGAGCGTACGCTCTGGGCTTGCCCGTTGTTGGAACCTGCCCATCAGAAACTCTTACTGTTCAGACCCGCATTCATGCATCATGTCATACATGAGAATATACGAGGATTAAACTAGACTTTCAAGTATCCGATCGATTCTGTGAAGTAGAGACCGTACTTCGGTACGGGCAGTGTGTGGGGTGCTTAACCTCTTCCCACCCTGTAACCGTGATCCCTTACCTTGAATCTCTGACCGCAGATCAACAGGAGTCATTTTAGAGGAAGGAATCTTCGGATTCCCTTCTCTAACGTTTCTACGGGGTCTAGCCGACTGTAGATTCGAAGTAATTGGCTAGTAGGCGACTCTGGTCTTATATAAACTCACTTAAACACATCCAGCTCAATACGACAACCAAACAAAGCCCTCGAGAACGAGGCAAGCCAGTGGCACAAACGTCGATTTCGCACGCACGCACTTCTTCTTCTTCTTCTTCCGAAAGGAAAGGGAGAACGACGTCGTGTGGGAGCGCGGAAAAATCGGCGAGGGTCCACAATCCCATAGGAATTTTCGCACCTCAGAGAAGAATTTATCCTTATCTTGCTTTTTCCAATGTATAGGAATTGTACCTGTAGCAAGATAGTTAGCAATGTCCGCATACCATGGCAATTGGGAAACAGCAAAAAGTTGTTCATTAGGGAATATGTCATTGATCGCGGTCGTTTCAGGGGAATCAGTGAGGACAAGTCGAGAGAGATGGTCAGCCACGACATTTTCTACTCCTTTCTTATCACGTATTTCTATGTCAAATTCCTGAAGTAGAAGGATCCATCTTAACAACCATGGTTTAGCATCCTTCTTAGAGAGAAGGTACTTAAGCACGGCATGGTCAGTGAATATGATGATCTTGGATCCAATCAAGTAAGACCTAAACTTGTCTAAGGTAAAAACTACGGCTAAAAGTTCTTTTTCAGTAGTATGTAGTTTGCTTGGGCTGAGTTTAGGGTTCTACTTGCATAGTAGATGACACATGGATTTTTCTCTTTTCTTTGGCCTAGCACGGCCCCAATAGCATAGTCGCTAGCATCGCACATAATTTCAAAAGGAAGGCTCCAATCAGGTGGCTGCATTATGGGAGCACATGTCAACATACTTTTAAGGATGGTAAAGGCCTTTTGACATTCTTCATTCCACTCGAATGAATTTTCCTTTTGAAGTAGGTTACATAAAGGACGAGAGAGTGAACTGAAGTCCTTTATGAACCTTCTATAAAATCCTGCATGTCCCAAAAAGGACCGCACATCTCGTATGCTCTTGGGTGGTAGAAGGTTGGAGATAAGATCAATTTTCACTTTGTCCACCTCGATTCCATTTTGTGAAATAATGTGACCAAGTACAATTCCCTTTTGAACCATAAAGTGACACTTTTCCCAATTCAGCACAAGGTTCTTCTCTTCACATCTTTTCAGCACAGATTTCAAGTGCTCAAGGCACTCATCAAAGCTACAACCAAATACTGAAAACTCATCCATGAAGACTTCGAGAATTGTCCCCACCATGTCAGAAAAGATACTCATCATACAACGCTGAAAGGTGGCAGGGCATTACATAGTACGAACGGCATCCGTCGATAGGCAAAAGTGCCGAATGGACATGTGAATGTAGTCTTTTCTTGGTCTTCACGGGCAATCTCTATTTGGTTGTACCCTAAATAGCCAACAAGGAAGCAAAAATGGGAATGACCCGCCAACCGTTCTAAAATTTAATCAAAAAACGGTAGGGGGAAGTGGTCTTTCCTCGTGACAGTGTTTAGCTTCCTGTAGTCAATGCACATTCGCCAACCGGTAGTGACTCTAGTTGGCACGAGTTCATTATTAGCATTGGCTACAATGGTTATTCCGGATTTCTTAGGCACCACTTGAGTTGGACTCACCCATTGACTATCGGATATTGGGTAAATAATACCCACATCCAATAGTTTCACCACTTCGGCCTTAACCACATCCTTCATGTTTGGATTGAGTCGTCTTTGTAGTTGCCTGGATGTCTTCGCATTCTCCTCAAGGTGTATGCGATGAGTACAAATCAGTGGGTTTATGCCTTTGAGATCCGCAATTGACCATCCAATGACACTCTTGTGCTCTAATAGAGTGGTCATTAGCCTACTCTCTTGTTCCTCATCCAAGTGGGAAGAAATCACCACCGAATATGTCTCATCTCGACCTAAATAGACATATTTCAGCTCACTTGGTAATGGTTTTAGGTCGAGTGTTGGTGCCTTGATATTAGATGGGAGGGCTTTGTTCTCGTTTACGGGCAAAGGCTCAAATAGGGCCCTCCATCTTTTGTTATCAAGCACCGGCATCGTATCTAAGATGGCATCCATATCTCGTATTGTGTCATCATTTATCTCATAAGAATGGGCCACACCTGCCTCCAAAGGATCGGAATATAATGACAAGGGGAATGTATCTTCCACGAATGATTCAATCATGTTTAGTTCGTGGATATCATCATCAACCTCCCGTGGTTGTTTGCATAAATCAAATATGTTAAGCTCAAGGGTCATATTTTTAAAGGACATTTGTACAAGTCCGTTTCTACAATTGATAATTGCATTTGAAGTAGCTAGAAACGGTCAGCCAAGTATGACGGGAATTTGAGCACCGGTACCTATCACGGGATGTGTATTCAAGATAATAAAGTCTACTGGGTAGTAGAATTTATCAACTTGGACTAGAACATCCTCAATCATTCCTCTCAGTATACGAATGGATCTATCAGCCAGCTGGAGTGTGGTTTTGGTGGGTTTCAATTCACCTAACCCAAGTTGTTCGTAAATGGAGTAAGGAATGAGGTTCACCCTTGCCCCCAAATCGCGTAAGGCTTGTTTAATCTGGTCGTCTCCTATGATGCATGAGATGGTTGGACTACCCGGATCCTTGTATTTTTGGGGCACCTCTTGTTTGATGATAGCGCTCAAATTCTCAGTTAAAAGTACTTTGTTGTGAACATTGTATTTCCTTTTGACCGTACACAATTCCTTTAGAAATTTGGCATAAGATGGTATTTGTTTTATGGCATCCAACAATGGGATGTTGATCTTCACCTGCTTGAAAACTTCCCCGGCAGCGGCGCCAAAAACTTGTTCGCTTCCCCAAGTGTAGGGTTGTGATGTAGTAATAAACTCGGTAAGACCGAGCTCGATCCACAGGGACTTATGTAGGAATTCACAAACACATCCAATAGTGTCTATTGGGAGCTAACAACCAGATTTTGTATGAGATTGATGTAAGTAACAACTTTGAACTAAATTGAAGGTAAACAATTATAAAAAGGCACTAGGGGTTCAAGGATCCACTTGTAGCAATCCTTGATGTTCAATCCGCTGTGGTTTCTCACTTTCTCAACTAGAATCGATATTAAGATCTATCTAGCCGGATGATAGAGCTGTTAAACCAAACAATCTGCCATATGTAAGACCAATGCATATAACTCACTCAATGAAAGCTAGGATGAGCATGCTCAATTGCATAGGTCAGTCCCAATTCCAATAGGCTCAGATCACAATCATAACCATCCTCAAGTCCTGTCACAAGACAAGGCTAGATTATGATTTGAACTTGATTCAAATCACATGCACAGTCCCACATAGCACAGAATTTCAGAAAAGTCAAACTTTGGTAGGAAGTTCCCACATGAAGATCATAGTACTAGTGCGTACTCCAATTCCTCGGATCATACAAGTCTAGACTAACACAAAGCAATTAAGAACTTAAGTAATTCTCCCAAACATCCATGAGTCATCATAAGACTAAGAAAAACTACTTAGAACTTGTATAAACTTCAAACCATTGTTCATAAATATGAAATTCAATCTTAAAACCAACTTAAAACGAATTGAAACATCTTAGATTCACTACAAGCTTCACCTCTTAGCCCTAGCTAAGAGGTTTAGCCGTTCATGATCCAAGGAAACATGAAACAACTAAAAAAACATAAAACTATAAAACAAACTAAAAGGAGTTGTAGAACTCCGAAATCCACTTCCGCCGCCTCCAACCTTGCTTAAACTCTTCTAAGATACCCTAGGAACAATCCCTAGGTGTCCTTTTATAGTGGGGAGGCTTCGCAACCTTGAAAAATTCCAGATTTTGCGTAAGAGTACACAGTGCGCAGAGAATTTCGGGACTTGTAGAACATGTTTCGTTACGCAGGCGACCGGTCGCAATGGCTGGATGACCGGTTGCAGATACTGGACAACCGGTCTCAAAACGGTCAAAAAGTTTCTAGTGAATTTTGGGGATTTTCAACCCAGAAAAATAATTTAAGGACCGGTCGCAGAAGTGGACGACCGGTCGCACGACCGGTCATGAACAGTCCAGAGAGTTGTGGCCTTGGGTCTCCTCCGTTGCATGTGCTGACCGGTCGGACGACTGGTCCTTGACCTTGGACGACCAGTCGAACTACCGGTCGTGGGCACCTTCTTCTGCTTTCTTTCTTCTTTTCTCTGACTTCTTTTTTTCATTCTTTGACGCTTAGCCTTGTGGTCTCAATGCTTGTAATTAGCCTCTTTAAGTCTTCAATTGGTAAATCCTCTCTCTTATTCCTACAAACACAAATCTATGCATTAGATTGGTCTTTAAATCATGGAACCATGCATAATGAGTGATGAATTGGGGTTAGAATATGCACAATTAAGAGCTCAACACTAGCATACATTCTTATCAAGCATTCATAATTAAACAATTAAACATACAATATTAAGATAACAATGTGCTCAATTCAATCACAAATACAAGCATGTAAAGTGGTTCAACTTTGGGTCTACTCCACTCCCAGTTCAAGTACTTAACCCCATTGAGCACACCGGCATTCACTATACGGAGGTTTTAAATTAGGTTCGCCTCTTAACCTTTAAGCAGAGGTTTTACCGGTTCACTCTCAACCTAAACAAAGTTTTAGACATAGGCTGACTCTCAACCCGACGCACATTCACTCCCGTGTCGAAGGCTCCCCTTTGGAGACTAGTTTAGGCTTGAAAAATGTGCCAAGGAACGGCAAACATCCCTAGGCTTTTAGGCTCAACTAACAAGCCAAGGATCAGGAAATGACCCTAAATCCAATTTGACAAACAAACTCTACACTCAATTCCTACAGGAAAAAGAGTGGATGGACTCTCAACAAATGGCAACCTTACTTGTCGGATGAGCCCCTTGTTCAGTGCCACTTTGAATTGCTTGATCTCCATTCTCTCGTACTTCAATCAGCTCCCCTTTGCTCCACTGATCGTGTTGCCACTGCGTTGCAAATGCCTCAGCTCCACTTGATCAGTCACCTTGCATGTGATGCTTTTGAGATGCCTACGGTGATAGGAGGTAGGTTTGAAATCTCTACAACTAATGGGAATGGGTTGCCTAGAGTGTCTCACCTACAAGGATCTCATTATAGAGCTTTGGATAAGAATATAACTATCAAGTTTGATCCAAACTCTAGAAATCAAGAGAGAGGCAAGAGCATCTTCTTCTTCAGCTTGGAATGCTCAATTCTTGTGTTGAATCACATGGAAGAATGTCTTGTTAAGATTAGGATTTAAGCCTCTAATGATCTCCAACAATGGTGGCTCCAGTCTCCTCAAAATCCCTCTTCTTACCCCTCAAAATGACCCAAGCCATTTTATAGACAAAATCACGTCTTAAAAACGGTCACAAAACTGCTAGTAGCCGACCGGTCGGATAGGATCCCCGATCAGTTGGCCATTGGCCAGATAGTCCCTTTTCTTGCTGTCTACACTGGGGTCGGTCTGACCAGTTGGCGACCGTTCAGACCTGTCCGACCGACCGGTCACAGC
This sequence comes from Liriodendron chinense, assembly GCA_003013855.2. Taxonomy (NCBI): domain Eukaryota; kingdom Viridiplantae; phylum Streptophyta; class Magnoliopsida; order Magnoliales; family Magnoliaceae; genus Liriodendron; species Liriodendron chinense. Next base: position 7,700,597 of record ML058433.1, read on the forward strand.
CGGTCGAACTTAGGCCTAGGGGTCCAGCAGGTTACTGCCCCAATCTCTTCCCTAGCCGACCAGTCGGCCATGGGTCCAAACCAGTCGAACGGTGCATGAAGTCTGTCACGCCCCAAATTCGGTTCTCGACGTCCATTTGCTGTAACCCGAATTCAGAGGTGGCAGCCTCCGTAGTACCCCGATCTCGGATCCTAACCCCACACGCCAGGTTCCGATCCTGGGATACCACAAGGAGGATTTTAGGGTCTGAATTTTTTTTGAAACATGAGTACCATCAAAGACAAACACAATATTTCCACTAAATCATTTCGTTAATATACAGTACTGAAAAGTAAATACACAATGCGTAAATATAAAACCTGTACACAATCCGGCACCTCCTGCTACTGCACTCCCAACTCCAACTCAACATTACTGATACACTCTGGTATAACCTGCAGCGTAACAAATGCGCATAAGCTTCGAACGAAGCTTTGTGAGTGCGTGTGTGCGTGCGCAATGCGTATGACAAGCATGATAAATATCAGAGTAAGCAGTAAAGCATGATGAGAAATCTAAACTAAAACTTAGCCTAATTAGGCTACACGATCATATGATATGAATAACCAGCCTACAACGGCTATGCAAGCATGCAATACAGATAACCAACATGCCATGGCTATGCAAGCATGCAATACAGGTAACCAGCCTACCAAGGCTATATACTCATACTATGCAATGACCTACAGGGCCTAATGTCGCATATAATGATCCAATGCATGTATGCAAAACACCACCTCTAAGTACAGTGGTCCAGATACGAACAGTCATAACGCGATCGCCTAAATAATGCAGGACTCGGAACTGGTAGCTCACCTAGTGTGGTAGCTCGCCCAGGCTTACAGCCCCGCCCACATCACACCCGCCCACGTCAGGACCGTCCCACACCATACAGAACATCAGTCACATCACTGATACCAATACCATCTTTGAAACGGAACATCACCGGGGTCTCACAGACCTCACTACTCACCAGTAGAATGCCAAAGCCTATCTGGTGCAATAGCGAACCTACTCACAGCTGGTCAAACTCAACCCACTTTGCCAACACTCTTCCGGCAGGTTAGGTCAGACCTCCTTCCAAACTGACCATGTGCAGTGGAAAACACCGCCGTTTGGTGTTCGGCATACTGGTGTATGATTAAACCACCCAGTCCTTGAATGAAGCACCCACCTTGGTACCAACGGGATCAGGGACTTCCACCCAGGGACATCTTTGGCATCCAGTTTAAAGATCACATATTTGTGGTGTTCTACAAACCACGATGGAGCTGTGGTTGCAACGTAATAACCATGCTATATGCGGCACAAGCAGACGGTGCGAAATGCAACCATGCATACAAACGTGGGACGACATGCCCGTGCAAGTCTCCAAAGAGCACCATAAAACTATAAGGTCTCAAACACAAAGTCACCGTCAGCTGGTAATGAATTGCACGACAATCATGACCGATATGGCCGGTTGATACAAGACAATCAGATGAGCCAAGCATTCATGATACATGAGTCAAGTATACAGTATGAGTGCCAACAAGTAGTCCATCTACCACGATGGCTATAAATCAATCTAGTCAAACTTATTTGAGATATGATTAAGATGAGGGGACACATATGAATGATCGAGTCATAGTGCGGGATGTCGCTAGCCAGGGAATCTCGCACCAAGGGCTACAAGGTATGCTAAGTTATGCCTACCATACATTGTAAGTCAGGATGAAAGATTCCTATCCTCGAATAGTCCCATACCTATTGGAGAGGTTTGCGATAGAGAGCACGTGAATTACATTTGCGCGACTACATCTCGAATGCTTTATGAATGCGTTTATGCCCTAGTGGTCCCCAACTAACAATGGTGATTCGGGATGCATACTCATTACACATACATGGTGGTTGTCGAAGCATATAGTATAAAGATCACATATGAGTATTCCAACAATACTACGTGTGGCAACAGACATACCAAAAATAGCATAAAAAGATAATTCACTTATAATACAAGCAAACATAAAGAGATAAGACTCTAAATGGATGGTATACAACAACACAGATGGTCCAACAACTGAACGGTGTGGATTAACCTCCAACATTCAGATAACCCAAATGGAAAGAAAATGATTGAATACACTACCGACATATCAAAGGTAGAACCTACTTGCGCGGCAAGAGTAGAATACCCAAAATCATGCCGAGACCCATAATCCTGTAGTACAGTTGAGATAAACACAATAATGGTCCGTAAAAGGAATGTCATAGAACGGGTTGCAAGATAGACAGGTCATGACAGAGAATCATACATGGTAGGGTAATCTGAGATAGATGGTCAATACAATGAGGTCCAAAAAGGGACGACAGGTCTAACCTCATACTACAAGATAGGCTCCATATAATGGATAGCCTAGATGACATACGAACGTCGAGGATGAGCCCCATACTCGTCCTATATGTAAACGGACGGTGTGGATGAGATATACACAATATGATAGTCTTTAATAGTTGGGTACAAGGGTAGAAGGGGTGAGTCATATGAGTATACAAGCTGAGTTACCAAGATCAATCAACATGGTGAGTCAACAGGTGGGTCAATAAGGCAGGTTGACAAGGCGGGTCAACATGGTGAGTTAACAAGGTGAATTGACAAAACGGTTCAACAGGGTGAGTTTAAGAAGGTAGCCCTGTGACTTGGATCGAGCAAACTCTAAGGATGACCTTTCAATAAGGGTTTACACAACTAATCATCAAGGTGGGTCCACGGGCTGGACAACGCGGTCATTCGAACACGTACACTGAGGTGGTCCTAAGGCCATCCTGTACATAACATGCTAGGATCCATTCATTTGGATGGTTTGGATCAAGCACAAAAATTAAGGCGGTCCTTATGGATGGCCGACATACATATCGCACCATGGTGGCCAATGGCTGACGTGGATAGAACACATGCATAACAAGGTGGACCCGTGGTTGGGTATAACCGTACAAAGGAGTGGGGGAGCCACATACATCAATGGGCCCCAACAGTTTGGGATCAACCCGATATTTGTGCTTTCCCACTAATCAAGTGAGATGGCAACCAAACACCATGGTGGGGCCCGCACACCACACGTGTGGAACCCCACCCATGGTTGGGTGACTTATGAATAAGGAGAATGGCAAATAAACATAACAGATGGGTCCTGTAAAGTTTCCAATGGTAGGCATTTAATCACCCTTATTTTCTACGTGTGGCCCACCTAAAACTGAGCCCACACCCCTGCCAAGAAGAACGACAAGGTATACCCAACATTCATCAAGGTGGGACCCAAAGTTGGGCCCCATCACCTTTGGTTGGATGGAAAATAAACATTTCAATGGCCCCAAGGAAGGTTTCAAAGGTGGGCATCAATGGCCACGGTTTCTTACAATGTGGTCCACTTGAGGTTTGTATTTACCTCATCTTTTCTTGGAGGGCCCATGGACTAAAATAATATGGAAAAATAGATGGGCGGCATACATAAAACAGATACATCGTAGTGGGACCCACAGAGCGTAGCACCCAAATGGGCCCCAAGAGTTTTGAATCAAACTAATATTTTTATTTTCCCATTCATCCATATACATGTGATCTTATGAACAGGTTGAATGACAAATAAACATCACTGTAGGGCTGGGAAGATTTCAACGGTGGAGATCATTATTCCCACTATTTCCGTGGCATGGTCCACTTGACATTTGGATATGCTTAAATTTTGGCTCAGCCACTAAAATGAGCTGGAAAAACATATGGACGGAATAGATAAAGCGCATACATTCTAGGTGGGCCCAACGAGTGGGGCCCATTGCCATGCCCAGAGGGCTGCGCTGCTGGGCAGCAGCGTCCCCTAGATGTTGTCTGTCCAGCGGCCAGCGTTCATATATATATATATATATATATATATATATATATATATATATATATATATATATATATATATATATATATATATATATATATATATATATATTATTCTCTCCTAAAGTGGGGCCCATAGAAGCTTTCGATCAAGCTGATATTTTTGCCCTCCCTTCTCCCATGCATATGTGAACTTATGAACAAGTTGGATCTCAAATAAACATTATGGTGGGCCATTGGAAGGTTTTATCGGTAGGGTCACTGTCCCTACTGTTTTCTGTGGTGGGGCCCCCTTGAGACTTGGATCTGACTCATTCTTGGGTTCATGCCCTAAAATGATCTCCCCAAATGGATGGACGGTGTGGATATAGCACATGCATCATGGTGGGACCCATGAGTGGGCCTCAGCTGACAGCACGAGCCAGCGTCCATGGACACTGGTACGCCCAGCGCCCGGACGCCCCTAGAGGACCCCAATCATCATCCGGACCGTCCGATCGGCAATCCAATCGTCCAACCATCATTGTGAGTGCAATCTTTCCCCCCTTTTTCTCGTTTTCCTTTCATTTTATTTCCTTAGGCCCACCTTGTGACGGGCAATGAGATGGATGGGCTGGATCGTCCATGAATGGGCCCCACATAACTGTAATAATAATAATAATAATAATAATAATAATAATAATAATAATAATTAGTATTATAAAAAAAGAGAGAGAGAAGAAGAAAAGAAAAAGAAAAACCTTTGGCCGCTGGACAGTCAGCGTCCAAAGGACGCTGCTGCCCAGCAGCGCCTAGCCTTTGGGCGTTGACCGTGGGTACCCCCTCGTGGGACCCACCTTGATGCATGTAGTTGATCCACGCCGTCCACCTGTCTCTCCAGCCCATTTTAAGGCTGGGTACCAAAAATGAAGAAGTCCAGATCTCGGGTGGACCACACCATCGAAAACAGTGGAGAACACAATGTCCACTATTGAAACTTCTGTGGCCCACCGTGATGTTTGTGAGAAGAGAGAGAAGAGAGAGAAGTAGAGAGATTTAGAGGGAGATCAAGAGAGAGAAAGAGAGAGTTAGAGAGGTTAAAGGAGGAGATCAAGCTTGGAGGACCCCAATCATCATCTGGACCGTCCGATCGGCAATCCAACCGTCCAACCATCATTGTGAGTGCAATCTTTCCCCCCTTTTTCTCGTTTACCTTTCATTTTTTTTCCTTGGGCCCACCTTGTGATGGGCAATGAGATGGATGGGCTGGATCGTCCATGAAGGGCCCCACTTGCACAAATCCCAACAACATGTCAAATCAATCACCATCACCCTCACCCATACCCCTATCATTACCCTAGCCTACACACACCATACCTATCACATTCCTCTCTCACCAAAGTCAACTCCAACCCATTCCTCCCATGTCCTCTCCCATCATGATCATCATTACCTCATGCACCCCCCTTTTCCCATACAAGAGCCATACGTAGGGGGGGTGGCCTTCTCATTTTCCATGTTTGCAAGGAGAGAGAAAGAGATTTGAGAGAGAGAGAGAAGAGAGAGAAGAGAGAGAAGTAGAGAGATTTAGTGAGACTTGGATCATACTCATTCTTAGGTTCATGCCCTAAAATGATCTCCCCAAATGGATGGACGGTGTGGATACAGCACATGCATCATGGTGGGACCCACGAGTGGGCCTCAGCTGGCAGCACGAGCCAGCGTCCGTGGACGCTGGTACGCCCAGCGCCCGGACGCCCCTCCTTTCCTTTCTCTCTTTCTTCTTTTTTTTTGTTTTTCCATAGTTTTCATCGAGTGGGGCCCACATAAGGGTGATCCACTCCGTCTATCAGGTTCCTCGGCTCATGGGAGATCCAATGAGCCCAATATTGGATATATGATTCAAGCTAGAAGCTTAAAAGTGGGTCGAAGGATTTCTGACAGTAGAAATCATAATTTCCACTGTTTTACGCGGTGTGGTCCACTTAAAATTTGGAGCTCAATCTCTCTACTTCTCTCTCTTCTCTCTCTCTCTCTCTCTCAAATCTCTTTCTCTCTCCTTGCAAACATGAAAAATGAGAAGGCCACCCCCCCCTACGTATGGCTCTTGTATGGGAAGAGGGGGGTGCATGAGGTAATGATGATGATGATGGGAGAGGACATGGGAGGAATGGGTTGGAGTTGACTTTGGTGAGAGAGGAATGGGATAGGTATGGTGTGTGTAGGCTAGCGTAATGATAGGGGTATGGGTGAGGGTGATGGTGATTGATTTGACATGTTGTTGGGATTTGTGCAAGTGGGCCCACGCCACGCGCGTTGCGTAGCCCACCTCGGATTGCACAAAAGTACGCATCTTTCACACCGGGTATCGCAATGAGGCGTGCCGCGCGGCGTTGGAATCGCAGCGCCTACGCGGTCGCCGGGGTATAGGTCTTAGGTCGTTGCGGTACTAAATCAGGGTCGCGATCAAGGCTCGCTAATCTGGTCCGTCCGGGACGTACCGGTACCGAAAACTAAACGTAGGGAGGGCACTTCAGGGTACGGGTCTTACAAAGTCTACTGTTGGATGTCTTATTTCCTCTATGGCTATCATTTGGGTGGTCTTTTGGGACACCTAGGGCCATTCTAAGATGACTACAAGTATGCCTAAATGGGTCAAGGTCATTTAAAGGTTATGGGTTTTGGTTTGGTTCAAGGTTAAGGCTTCACCAAGGCATCTCTTTTACCTGTTTCTTCTTCCTTGATGCAGCAAGTTCGCCTTAACTGTTCAATCTTCGTCTTCATTAAGCTCAACCAACACTAGACTCAAAGACCTAAGTAATTGACAAACAAGGTGCACTAGTATGCCACAGAAAAGTGCACTAACAATCTCCCCCTTTGTCAATTACTAACAAAAACCTAACCTACCAAAATAAATTACATGTACAAGAGATTACAATGATATTGAAATAAATACAAGACTCTTGACATGCTTAATTAACTAAGTAGCTCCTCTCTAGTTTGCTCCCCCATAACCTGTCAATCCCTGTAGCACAAAACATAGCAAACTAGTTTTAGTGGTACTTGATCTTTCTCCTCATTTTCGTCAGCAATTGACAAACTATTCTCTCCCCCTTAATGATACATCAATTAAGGTTAAGGTAAGAGTAGATAGTGTTTACGTCATATTTTGTAACAGGGTCCTCCAGACATTCACCTTCCTTGCTAGCGATTTTCTCCTGACCTGAAAAGAGACAAAGGAAAAACTACGGGTGGCTGACGTCCAGCCGTTGGCCCTCCGATGCTTAAGTTAGATAGAGTAAGGCTATAGAGAGAGAAAAAAGAAGATGAGGCTTAAGGATTGAATACCTTTATCATCTGTAGAGTCACCTTTTTATATAAATCTGAGCGATCCAATCTATTACGTGATCTGTTAGGACTACTGCTGATTTTAAGGGATAAGATGCTTATCTTGTTAATCCTTAGGAACAGGGATAGCCTAAGCTTTCCAGACGTCTAGCTGATTACGTCTCTTGATGGATATGTTCAAAGCTATGAATAAACACAAGCCAAAATTGGCCTATATAGGCTACTGATACTCTGAGACGAGGGACGTCCCTGCTAAAAACCAGATACCAAGACCGTTCATGTGTCGGGAGCTACTTATAGGAGGAGGCCACTCATATCAGGAGTGCTTGCATTCTTGATGCGACCCCTTTCGACGAGCATGAGTCGAGCTGCTCGCATTTTGGGATGCGACCCCTTTCAACGAGCACGAGGCGAGCTGCTCGCATTTTGGGATGCGACCCCTTTCGATGAGCACGAGCCGAGCTGCTCGCATTTTGGGATGCAACCCCTTTCGACGAGCACGAGGCGGGCTGCTCGCATTTTGGGATGCGACCCCTTTCGACAAGCATGAGGCGGGCTGCTCGCATTTCTTCAGAGGCCAAATTTATATATAACAACTTCCCCCCAAACCCTTGGCGTTTGAAGAGCTATGCCAAGGGTTTTGTTTGTATATGTAACCGATCGATGGGAAAGAATCACGCATGGGTTACCTGACGTGATTCTGCATTTATGATGGCCAGCTTTATGCAGCTTTTCAGCCGTAAGAGGTGAAGCGTCGCCTGCCACGTGTCTCCGTAATTAATGTCATGCCCGTTCGTCTATCGTGCAGGATGAGAGGTCGCCGCGTGTCAACCAAATCAAGCGAAATGATTGCGTATAAATATCGAATCCTGCGGGGTTTTCTCCATTTTCGAACTTAAGCTGCAGGAGTTCTTCTTTCTTCTTCTTCTTCTTTGTTTTCGGTGCAAACCTCTTCACAGAGGTAGTCTTCCTTCCCATTCTCTTCTTCTTCTATCTTGCTTTTTCTTTTGCAATGGCGGAGGTTTCCGATGAAGAGATTGTCCCCCTGGGAGATGAAACCCCCGATTCATCTGAATCCAACAATGCCAGAGTACCGGCCGGGAGGTATTCTGTCGCCGGTTACTCCTCCATACTGACAGAAGAAAGGCTTTCTAGCCTTCGGGAGAAATATCGAGTCCTAGACTCCGTTACTTTTAGATTACCTGGGAGAGGGGAGACAGCCGATGCGCTGCCACCAGGCTGCGTGGCCTTTTATGAATATTTTTTCAAAGTTGGCGTGCGTCTTCCCCTTCACCCGTTCATCCAAAATTTTTTACGTATTTATAAGATTGCTCCTGGCCAACTAATCGTTAATGGCTGGCGGGTGCTTATAAGTACCTTTGTCCTTTGAAAGCAAGCGGGTAAAGATGAGTTAACCGCTGAGGAATTTTTGAGGTTATTTCAGCTAAAGAGGGCCCCAGCTAGCGAGGGTTGGTATTACCTCTGCTTTTGGCACAAAAATAATTTTATTTTAGAAAACCCCTCTTCCAATTGCCCGGGATGGAGGAAAAAATTGTTTTATGTCTCCAGCAACTGGGAGTCCAAAATGGGCTCCGACCCCAAAGGCCATAATGTTAATCGCTATTTTGGCGAAGGTGGGTTAAGTTTTTGCTCGTCTGTCTAAAAGAAACAAACCATTGCTCTGCATTGATTAATGTGCCTTCTCCTTTTTCTTGCAGGCATTCCGACTGGTGTGAAGCCGAACTTGCGAGGAGGACTTAACGAAAAGCTAGTTAGAGTCTCCAAGCTCTCAGCGGCTACGCGCCACGTTAACGCCGATTTAGAGCCACGTTGCCTCTGTGTTGCGGGCCTAATCTCCCAAGAAGAGATGACGAATATTGGGGATAAAAGGGGCGCGCTAGGGGTACTTCCCCATTTGAAGGGTAAAGCCTCGAAGAGGCAAAAGAAATCTACGGGCGGTCCTTCATCCGCGCCTGCTCCAGGAGAAGGGTTTGCTCGCGGCCCACAACCGCGTGTTGCTGCACCAGGGGGGTAGCCACGACCTCTCGCATGACCGCGACCCCTCCGGCTGCTGCGACCCCTCCAACTACTGTAACCCCTCCGGCTGACACCCGTTGCCAGCCGATAATCGAAGTTGTTGATAATTTGCCGAAAGGCGATCGAAGAGGGGGAGGCCTCCCTCCAAAGGGGGCAACATGCGAGCTTACTGTTGCTCGTGAATTAATGACACCCGCCTCGGGTATTGCGAATGCTCGCGAGGCGGGCTCTAATGAGATGGTTGTAGCCCAACCTTCTGGGTCAGGAGTCTTTGTTATCCCATCACACTTGCGTCCAATATGCGAGTTCATGTTCGATAACATCTCCCCCAACTCCTTCGGAGGCCTCCCCGAGCCAAGCCTAGAGGCTCTCTCTACTGATATCAGGGTGAGATTGCTTTAGGTAACAACCAATTCCTATCTATCATTCTTTCTTTGGGTTACCAGTGTGGCGGGCCACTCTAATTCTTCTTTCTTTGTTTATATCAGAGTCTGGATCCCACGCTTCGTGTAAGACGCAACATTGAAGCAGCCCGCCGCACCAATGAAGATGCGGAAAAGAAGAAGAAGACGATGGAGGCCGAAGTCCAAGGAAGGGACCGTCTGGTGAAGGCTCTGGAAGCCCAAATCGCCAAACTAGACGAGGAAAAGCGAATTCTCCTTGTCAAGATTCAAGCCATGACTAATCTCTTTCAGTCAATGGACCTTCAACTCGCGAAGCTTCAAGAACTCCATACCAAAAGCGAAAGAGAGAAGGAGATATTCCACCAAGACAAGATCCACCTCGAAGAGCAGCTCAAGGATTCTCGGGCTAAGTTCGAGGAGGCCAAGCAGACACTCAACTAGTAGAAGGATGATTCCATTCACTGGGAGGAGGTGCGAGTGGCTCTCGTCCAGATGGTATCTGACGAAGGCCCTCGTGCAGTCCAGGAGTTCCGAACCTCTCAACTCTACGACGAGGAGTGCTATGAAGCGTATATCGCTGGTCATGATTTTGCGGTCAGAGTTATGCAGCAGATTACTCCAAGTTTCAACTTTGAGGAGTTCGAGAGGGTGGCTTTCGAGGTCGCGACTAGAGAGCGAGCTGCTGCCGAGAATGACGTCACTGGAGCTACAGATGCTGCGCCTGCTCCCGAGATCGGTCCTGAAGCTGAGAGCCGCGAGCCTGCTCAAGATGGGGATGACCAATCTTAAAGTCGTTGCCCTCCTTCCTCTATCTTGTGTATTTTTTTTTTTTTGAAAAGAAATTGCCTATGTAACTAACTTGACTTTTTAGTCAATTGTAATGAAAACTTCTCTTTTCTTCAATGCTGTTTACTTTCTCTAGCTTTTTCGCCCTGTGTCAATCGTATATTGACCATTCGTATTACTAACTCATGAAAAAATGAATTAGACTCAATCCAGGGGTCGCGTGACCATGTCCACGTTGAGATAGACTGGTCTATCGATTGAGATTTTGATTCTACCAAGGGTAGGAGATTGGTCAAGGGAACACGTATGTTCTCTTCAGGGCTATTTTTGATCCATAAAATGGAAAAGCAACCAACAAGAATTATTTTAACTCTACCAAGGGTAGGCAATTGGCCAAGAGAATGTGTGCATTCTCTTTGGGGTTATTCGAGTCCAATTTGAATGGAGAAGTGACCAAAAAGAGTGACTTTTATTTTTATTCACTCGAATGTCGTCCGGAATTACATCGAATTAGGGAAAATACCATAATAAGTGTTCCACATGCCAAGGGCGACGTACGGGTCTTCCCTGCATATCTTCAAGATAATAAGTACCGGGTCGCACAATTTTGATGACTCGATACTGGCCTTCCCAATTCGGGTCCAACGAACAAGCAAGAGCTCCGAGGTTCTGTCTAAGGACCAAATCACCGAGCTGGAAAGCTCTAGGCCGAACTTTAGTGTTTCGGTAACGAGCAATGCGCTGCTGATACGCTGTTGCTCACATTTGGGAGGTATTTCTCCGTTCTTCCAAAAGATCGAGATGAAGTTGAAGTCCTTCCTAATTACAAGTGGGATCATATTGAATGACTCGATACAAGGGTACTTGAACTTCAATTGGTACTACTGCGTCGGTACCAAATGCCAAGGAGAAAGGAGTTTCGCCTGTAAACGTGCGAGTCGTAGTTCTATATGCCCACAAGACCTCTGGCAGGAGTTCTGGCCATGCGCCTTTACACTCACCGAGCTTGGTTTTTAAATGGTGCTTGATGATTTTATTCACCGCTTCAACTTGCCCATTTGCTTGGGGATGATATGGAGAGGTGCGGACATTGTGTATTTTTCATTTTTCGCAAAATCCATCAAAAGCAGCATTGTCGAATTGCTTTCCATTGTCGGTGATTATAGTATGGGGAAGTCCATAATGGCATATGATATTTCTCCATACGAACTTGGTAGTCTGTTTCTCAGTAATTGTGGCTAAAGGCTCCGCCTCGGCCCATTTGGCGAAATAATCGACTCCCACGATTGCGAACCTATTTTGTCCTTTTCCGGTAGGCAAGGGCCCGATGATATCGACCCCCCATTGGGCGAAGGGCCAAGGGCTATCAATTGGCATCATTTTCTCGGACGGTATATGAGGTATAGGAGAATATCGCTGACACTTGTCACAATTTTTATAGAATTCAATTGCATCTGCCTTCATAGTGGGCTAATAGTATCCTTGCCTCATCGCCTTGTATGCTAGAGATCGTCCCCTTGGGTGGTTACCACATGCCCCCTGGTGTATTTCATCTAGAACACGACGTGCTTCTTCTGGGTGAAGACACCTTAAATACGGCAAAGAAAAATTCTTGCGCAATAACATTCCATTTTGTAAGGTATACCTGGCAGCTCGATGGCGAATTTGTCGTGCGGATTTTTTGTTTTCCGGAAGGTCTCCATCCCTGAGGTAAAGGAGAATGGGGTCCATCCAACACGGAGAGGGATGTACCGTGATCACCTGCTCAAGAGTTACATGGTCAATACTCGGGCTTTGAAGGTGTTCGATGGGAATTAAATGTGATAACTTAGATTCTGGTGCCGAGGCAAGTTTTGCCAACGAATCAGCGAGTTTATTCTTCTCGCGAGGGATGTGGATTATTTCATAATTCTTCAACTTTGCGAGTAGGATGTGCACTCGAGATTTGTATAAGGCCATCCTTTCTTATTTTGCTTTGAATTCACTGAGTACCTGATTGACTATGAGCTGAGAGTCACTGTGGATGAGCAGAGTCTGAATTGAGAGGACGTTTGCTAGTTCGAGGCCAACGATCAGAGCTTCATATTCTGCTTCATTATTCGAGATGCGAGAATCGAAACGTAAGGCGTATTGGAAATGCGACCGGTCTGGAGCAACTAAAATTAGGCCCGCTCCACTGCTGGTGGCCCGTGAGGACCCGTCCACGAAAAGTGACCAGGATGGCTGGTCGCTGATCGCGACATTATCATCAGGAGAGGAGTATGTGAATTCGGTGATGAAGTCAGCCACGGCCTAGCCCTTGATTGCGGTTCTGGGGCAGAATGAAATATCATGCTCACTGATATCGATCGCCCATTTGGTTAATCTTCCTGAAGCCTCAGGTTTTTTAAGGACCTGTCGTAACGGATGATTTGTTAGTACTAATATAACGTGGTCCTGGAAGTATGGTCGTAGTTTTCGAGCGGCTATGACTAAAGCAAGGGCCAACTTCTCCATATCAGAATATCGGGTTTCTACATCCACCATTGCTCGACTGATATAATAAACGGGCCTTTGTATCCCGAAATCTTCTCTTATTAAAGCGGCGCTAATAGCCGTGGAAGACACAGACAAATAAAGGATGAGTTGCTCGTGTGCCACAGGTTTAGATAAAACGGGGGGCGCACTCATATATTGCTTCGATTGTTGAAAAGCTTCTTCACATTGTGGTGTCCACTCCCAATCAGATTTGGTTGTGGCTCGAACTATTTAACGAGCTTAAAGAAGGGTAAGCACTTGTCGGAAGCCCGCGAGATGAACCTATTTAACGATGCAATGCGACCAGCCAGACGTTGGACGTCTTTGAGAGTGGTCGGGGACTTCATTTCGATCAATGCTTTTATCTTTTCAGGATTCGCCTCGATTCCTCATTGGCCAACCATAAACCCTAGAAATTTTTCAGCAGAGACTCTGAAGGCACATTTTTCTGGATTTAACTTCATTCAATACTTCCTCATCAAGTCAAAGGCTTCTCGAAGATCTGCAAGGTGGTCAGTTCTTACAGCGCTTTTCACAAGCATGTCATCAACATAAACCTCCATATTCCGGCTGATTTGCGCGATGAATATTTTATTGACGAGGCGCTGATAGGTGACCCCTATATTTTTAAGACCAAAAGGCATTACCTGGTAGCAATATAGGCCTCGATCAGTAATGAAGGCGGTATGTTGGCTATCGGGTGGATGCATATGATCTGGTTATAACCGGAATAGGCATCCATAAAACTGAGCAAAGCATGCCCAGCTGTTGAATCGACCAGCTGGTCCATTCGCGGAGTTGGGAAGCTATCTTTAGGGCACGCTTTGTTTAAATTCGAATAGTCGACGCACATTCTCCATTTGCCATTAGCTTTTTGAACGAGAACTACGTTCGCGACCCATTCCGGGTAGTCAACTTCTTTTATGAAATTGGTTGTGAGTAACTTCTCGACTTCAGCCTTGATTGCCATTTGCCTCTCTGCAGTAAAGGCACGTCGGCGCTGGTGGACAGGTTTATAATTAGGATCAATGTTCAAACGATGTGCGATGACGCTGGGGTCGATGCCTAGCATGTCTTTGTGAGACCAAGCGAACACGTCTTGGTATTCGGTGAGAAAACGAACCAGATCTTCACGGAGGAAGCTGGTTAAAGAGGATCCAATGTATACGACATTTGATGAATCGTCTTTGATTAAGCAGATTGACACTGTTTCTTCCCCGGGAGTTCCTGATTGGAAAGCATTCTCCCTTGGATCCAGCGAGGCGGCCGTCGGAAGACTTGATGAATCTTGCTCTATCATCATAACTAGTGTCGCCTGAGCTTTCTTTCGATCTTACAGGGCTATCTCGTAACAAGACCGGGCTTCTCTCTGGTTTCCTCGTACAACCCCAACACCATTCGGGGTAGGAAATTTAACGCACAAATACAAGGGATGTAAAGCTGCCTCAACCTTATTAAGCGATGGTCGCCCCAAAATGGCGTTGTACGCCAATCTCCGATCTACCATGAGGAAATTGATGAAGATAGTCGTCTTCGCTGGGCTCTCACCAAAGGTGACTAGAAGGTCAATGCTTCCTTCAGGTGTCACCACTTCACCCCCAAAGCCGACGAGGGGAGTTGAGACTGGCTTGAGCAGGCTTCTGGCGAGTGCCATTTTGTCGAAAGCCTCCAGATAGAGAATATCAGCAGAGCTACCTGTATCCACCATAATACGATGAGTCAGATAGTTTGATACCTTTAACGCGACTACGATGGAGTCTTCGTGAGGGAAGTGAATCCCTTCTGCATCTTCGAGGGAGAAAGAGATTGAAGGACGACTGGACTCTGATATATCGGGAGTTCGTTCCAACCAGTAGATATGTTGAGGCTTCTTGGATGCCTTACGGGTGTATACTTTTCTCGAAGCTTGAGAATCTCCTCCGCAAGCTGGTCCTCCGACAATGGTCCGAATCTCCCCAGTAGGTTCAGCATTTTCTTGTGATGTATGTCGATAAGGTGATTTCTTCTGCTGTGGCAGGGCTTCCCCCCTTTTAGGTGATCAACCTTGTCAGACAACATAATCTTGAAGGTGACCTTTTCGAATAAGAGCTTCGATGTAATCACGCAGAGATATGTAGTCTTGGGTGTTTGTTGAGCTCTTAATTGTGCATATTCTAAACCCAATTCATCACTCATTATGCAAGATTTTCATAATTTAAAGACTAATCAAATACATGTTTTGCAATTTTAGGAATGAGAGTGGCTTGGCTCAATTGGTGACCAAAAGGGCACATTTAGGAGTCTTTGATGAAGGCCCAAGGTGGACCAAAGAATGATGAAGAAAGAGAGGAGAATGAGGAAGAAAGAAAGAAAGAAAAGAAAGAAGAAAACGTGCAGAAAATGGGGTCCGACCGGTCAAGACCGGTCGGCTAACATTACAACCTTCTACACAGCACGCTGGACCAAAATAGACAGGTCACGACCGGTCATGACCGGTCGGCCAGCCCTGTCCGACCGGTCGTGACCGGTCGGCCATGCAAGTTTTAGATTCCAGATTGCATACAGCAGGCCATTCCCGTTTCTGGTTTTTTGGACCACTTTTCTGAATCCATATTGATGATATTTGGAAATCTAACACATCCATGTCGAAGAGGAGCTCGATGCCAAACTAACCCAAGTGGTTTCGTGTCGATCGGAGCTACGGATTGATCGTGGTGGCCAAAACAATACGAACTGTCCAGAAAGTTCCAGATTCTGCCTACTCCACTCTGGGCCGGTCCAGGTGGCCCATCATTGATGATATGAAGAATCTACTTTGACCATATTTTAGACCACATCCATATATGAATAACCACAAAGTTTCAAATCAAAAGGATGTGTGGTTTGATCGTACCGGTTGAAGAAAGATGGACCATCCAGAAAGATCCAACTGCGCAGAGTTTATAAAAGCCCTAATTGTTCTAATTTTCGGACCACATTCTGAGATTTTTTTGGACAATCTAATCCATCTATCATGTATAGGAGGAAGTTTTCTACCAATGTTCAAAATTTGGGATCAATCCGACATCTGTACACTCCGGAGCGTTGAAAGCAAGATGACTGGTTCTGAAGGTACCCAAAGTGCGCGATTTTGAGAGGCGGTCGGTGATGTGATTGGTGGGCCCATTCAGAAGATAATCTTTGAAATCTAAATCATCTATGAGGAAGATCACATTACAAGGAAACTACCAACTAAATTTGAAGGCAATCCGACCATTGGTTAAGCCGTACCAATCGAAACAAATTCTGCTATGTTGCTGTACTATTGCTGCACTATAAAAGGAGGTGCTCTCTTCTATTCCAGGGCAACCAAGGACGTGGGGAGCAAGGAGTTCAAGTCATAGGAGGCTTCCTAGCCTCCTCCAGCTAGTTTTTCTTTCTTTTCTTAGTTCTAGTTTTATTTTTAATATGCTTTTCATTAGCTAATCTCTTAGCTAGAGCTAAGAGGTGAACCTTATAGTTTTCTTAGATTGTTTAATTCGTTTTATTGGTTTTAAAGTTGGAATTCATGATTATGAACTATGGTTTGAAGTTTATACAAGCTTTAAGTAGTTTTTCTTAGTCTTATGATGACTCATGGATGTTTGGGAGAATTACTTAAATTCTTAATTAGGTTTGCATCAGTCTAGACCTGTATGATCCGAGGAATTGGAGTGCGCTCTAGTACTATGATCTTCATGTGGGGACTTCCTACCAAAGTTCTACTTTTCTGAATTTCTGTAATATGTATGGATTGTGCATGTGATTTGAATCAAGTTCAAATCATGATCTAGCCTTGTCTTGTGACAGGACTTGAGGATGGTTATGATTGTGAACTGAACCTTTTGGAATGGGGAATGACCTATGCAATTGAGCATGCTCAGCTTAGCCTACATTGAGTGAATCCTATGCATTGAACTTACATATGACAGATTGTTTGGTTTAACAGCTCTATCATCCGACTAGATAGATCTTAATATTGATTCTAGTTGAGAAAGTGAGAAACCATAGCGAATTATGCATCTAAGGAAAGCTATAAGTGGATCCTTGATGCTCTAGTTATCTTTCCATTATCAAATTTTCTATTTTATGTTAAAAAATCAATTTCACAAACCTCTTTGATTATAGTTATTAGGATAGTTTGAATTATTTACTTCCTTCCCTGTGGATCGACCTCGGTCTTACCGAGATTATTACTACATCGCAACCCTACACTTGGGAAGCGAACAAGTTTTTAGCGCCGTTGCCGGGGAGCGAAGTTAAACGGTTCTAATTGTTCTAGTAGCTATAGAGTAGTCTTAGTTAGTTAGGATTTTCAGCTTTTGTAGAAGTAGTTTTCTGATTTTTTTTACTAACAATTTTCTGTTTTTGTATTTTGTAGGAACTTAGTTGCTGACATAGTTCTCACTTCCACGGGTAACATCTCCCCATCTCCCCTTCTTCTTTTTGTTTTTTTTTCTAGATTGGGACTGTTTCAACTCTTTAAAATCTCATTATGGTTGATTAGAAGTGTGGTGCTTATGCATACCTTTTGGAAGATGAGATGACAGACCATGGAATCAAAACTCTTTATGATTGGAACCAATTTAAGCATAAGTATTATTCTGAGATTCAATCAACCTCCACTACCCCCCAATGTAAGACGCTACATGATTACTGGGTTGAAAATAACAAGAGTGTTCCACCAAGTTTAACAGGAGGTAGGAATAAGAAAAAGGACCGGGGGAGTAATGACCAACCGGTAAAGACATTGCGTGATCACTTGTATGGTTATGCCTATCAACCATCTTATCAGTCTTCGTCATATAACACGTATGGTCTTCATCGAGAGAGTCCTCACACCTCTAGTCCAATGGAACATGAGCCAACCATGGATGCCAACAATTATCCTCAAGAGTTTCTTTCTCATAATCCACAACCAACACGAACTCTTGAGGATACACTGCGAGAGTTTATGGAAATAACTGAGCAATGCATACAAAACCTCTCGCCATCTCAAAATCCTGAACCCGACATTGGGAACATCGAATCAATCCCCAACATAGAGGAGGATGTGGATATCCAAGCCCAACCCTCTTCCGATTTAATGACTAAACTTTTAAGGGATGTAGATCTCAGTGATCCCACCATTACCATCGATTATGGTGAATCAACTATCTCTTTTAGCTATTTTGATTTGAATGATGAAGAGATTTCAAGGACGGTTGACGAACCCGAGGAATCTACAAAATCTGAAAGTGATAGTTTGATTGCCTACAATGAGGGTTTGAAGGATGATTGTGAGTCCATGATTTGTTCTTCCAAAGGGCCGAATGTTTTTAAATCACCGAAAGATATTCTTGCTAGAGAGACGACCGAAGTCGATATTTTTTAGTCCTTCCACCAACAACACATGTCGGATTCTATTGTGGAAGAACTCCCTTGGGTTGAAAATTCTGTTTCTTTAGATGATGGGGTGGCACAATCTGAAATTTCAAAAGATCAACCAATGCTAGATGATTTGCTTACCACTGAATCTGAAAATTTTTCTTTGGAAGACCTCCCCTCTATAGAGGAGGAATCCCTTACCCTTGAAACAGAATTCCCTCAATCACTTAGGGAGAATGAGGACCCTTTATCCCACTCTCTCGATTTTCTAGAAGAATACATGACCCACCCCTATGATCTGGATGATGAGATGTTTAAGGAGTTGGATAGTTTGTTAGACATGGTTTCGGTGCCTGAAGAACACCATTCCACTGATTTACACTCTTTACCATTATTTGTGGAAGCACCATGCAAATCTGAATTTGTGAAGGAGACAATCCAAACTGAAAAATACTTAATGAATGTCTCTCCACCATCATGGGTTCTTCAACCCATTGAAAATTCTGATTGGGAGGACCCGTTTTTAATCAATTACAACTGTTGTAGGCAAATATAGTCTGGCGACGGCGCCAAAACTGTTAACGTCAAATTTTGTAACTGGATCCTCCGCACGTTCACCTTCTCTCCAACAGATACTTCCTCCGCCGGACCTGAAAGAAGACAGAAAGCAACTAAGGGTGGCTGGTGTCCAGCCGTTAGCCCTCTGATGCTTAAGTCAGGCCGAAGCAAGAAGAAGAAAAACCAGGCAAAAACAGGCCAGAGGTTGAATATTGTGTACCTTTCTCTTAATAGAGTCATCCCTTTATATAGATCGGAAGCGATCCAATCTGTTACGTAAGATATCGAAATCCCGCTGATTTCGTGTACAATATGAGATCCTGCTGATGGGTCTGCTCGCGGTCCTCAATCGCGAGGGGTCGGTTCGGGAGGGGTCGCTACGACTTCTCGTACGATCACGACCCCTCCGGTTAACGCGACCCCTCTATCCGCCTCCCTCTCGCGATAAGGGGTCGCGCATCTAGGATGCGAGCAGCTCGGCTCGTGCTCGTCAGAAGGGGTCACATCTCCCGGATGCGAGCAGCTCGGCTCGTGCTCGTCAGAAGAGGTCGCATCTCCCGGATGCGAGCAGCTCGGCTCGTCCTCGTCAAAAGGGGTCGCATCTCCTGAATGCGAGCTTTCCTGACACGAGCAACTCCCAAATCAGAGCAATCATGAGTCTTTGTTTTTGGTTTGGACGGTCTTCGTAGTTCCAGCACCCGATTCCCGTCGAGCAGCTTGTCCAAATCCCTCTGCAACTCCAAGCAGGGCTACACCCAGCGCGGTGGTCTCCGCCCTTTCGGCGTCTCCTTCCTTTTCGCTGACTATGACTCCAACTACGGCTTCCAGCTCAACATGAGCAATCAGCGCTATTATTACGCCTACCAGCAGCCCGTATAGGTTGATTTTGGGCGTGGTTCCGAATCTCAAGGGATTGCTATCAAGGAACGTGATTGCCGAAATAAGTAAATGGGTTAGATCTCTCCTCTAAGGATAAGGATCTTATCCCACAAAATTAGCAGGATCTCGTATCGTACACGAAATCAGCGGGATTTCGATATCTTACGTAACAGATTGGATCGCTTCAGATCTATATAAAGGGATGACTCTATTAAGAGAAAGGTACACAATATTCAACCTCTGGCCTGTTTTTGCCTGGTTTTTCTTCTTCTTGCTTCGGCCTGACTTAAGCATCGGAGGGCTAACGGCTGGACACCAGCCACCCTTAGTTGCTTTCTGTCTTCTTTCAGGTCCGGTGGAGGAAGTATCTGTTGGAGAGAAGGTGAACGTGCGGAGGATCCAGTTACAAAATCTGACGTTAACAGTTTTGGCGCCGTCTGTGGGAAGCGACTTGATCGTCAAAATAAATCGTTCTAACCACCTAAAAAATCCTTCGGCAATGCCTCCTAAAAAGGCTGTTCATCCTTCGACTTCAAGGCAGGCACCACCTCCGCCCGATGAGACGAAATCCATACCTACCCTTCCACCTGCCTCGACGAACATCCCTCAAGGAGCCCCAAATGTGCCATCAGCAAACCCATTGTTGGAAGCTTCTGGAAATCAAGATGATGTCCTACGTTTCCTCGGAAACACTCTCCTAACTCTAAATGCCGGAGTTCAGGCCCTGTCGAATCGGCTTGATCAGCATTTCCCCGAACCGCAGAGACAAGCCTCCGAAAGGTTACCACCGCAGCCCATACCAGTGGCATCCAGACATTCTATGGACAAACCACAGGTCCCACCACTTGGCAGCCATCTCCCTGTGCCGTCTCCACATTCTATACATTCTAGTTTGTCTCGACAACCTCAACCTCAGGGCTCCACCGCCGAAACATCAGGCTATACCCTACCGTGGGAAGGAGATCTTAAAAGAATCCATGATCGTTTTGACGTCATGGAACAGTGGTACCAGGCAAATCTGCCATCTGCAGTCATGGCGGCGATACATCAATCCGAGTCCCCCTTCACCAGCGAGGTTATGGAAGCCCCGTTACCCAGAAAGTATCGAACGCCTGTTATCACCCCGTATACAGGTATTGGCGACCCTCTTGAACACCTGGAAACATACAGGTCCCTCATGGAGTTGGAGGGACATGGTTTAGAAATCATGTGTAGGGCTTTTCCCCTAACATTGAAGGAAGCAGCTCGTACGTGGTTCCGGGGGTTAAAGCCTCGTTCCATCAGTTCCTTTTTCCAGTTATCGGAGATATTCCTTTCTCAATTCATGGGAAGCATTCGCATTAAGAAGCCAGCCTCCCATCTGATGAATTTAAAACAGCAGTATGGGGAGACAATAAAGGAGTTCACAGTACGGTTCACCGCTGAAGCCGTTCAAACTGAAGGTTATACTGAAGAAAAAGGGCTCGCAGCCCTCATAGCTAGAATAACGAGCGAGAAATTCAGGTTTGCCTTGGATAAAAGCCCACCGAAAACTATGGCAGAATTCCAAGCCAAAGCTCAGAAGTATATCAATGCAGAAGAAGTCGCATTGACAGGTCATGGGGCACAGGGTAAGAAACGCAAGCCAGAGGGAACCACTTCTGCAGATAAAAAATATCGTCGTGATCAACGCGATCGTTCTCCCAAGAAGCCTTACTCCCGTAAATATCATAACTGCACTCCTCTTAATCGGTCTCATGAAAAGGTTCTAATGGAGATTAAACACAAGCCATATGTAAAGTGGCCTGCAAAGATCAAATCCGATCCCGAGAAGAGAGACAAGTAGCAAGTTCTGTTACTTCCACAAAGATCACGAGCATAGAGCCCAGGACTTGCATCTCTCTATGAGACCATATCGAAGCCCTCATTCGAAAAGGCCATCTCTAGGATTATGTTGCTCGTAAAAATCGATCACCAGAAAGGGCGAAGACCTCATCTCGCCAAAAGGAACCGCCTCATCATCAAACTGACCAAGAGGATGCTGAGCCCACGGGAGAAATCCTCACCATCGTAGGAGGACCAGCTTGCGGGGGCGACTCTCAAGCTTCAAGAAAAGCATACGCTTGAAAGGCATCCAAAGAACCCCAGCAAATCTATTGGCTAGAACAGACGTCTAGCTCGTCAAAAACCAGCCATCCTCCAATTTCCTTCACTCTCGAAGATGCAAAGGGAATTCACTTCCCTCACGAAGACTCCATCGTAGTCACATTGAAGGTATCAAATTATCTGACACATCAAATTATGGTGGATACAGGTAGCTCAGCCGATATTCTATACTTGGAGGCTTTCAACAAAATGGCACTTGCTAGAAGCCTTCTCAAGCCAGTATCGACCCCCCTCGTAGGCTTCGGAGGTGAGGTAGTAACGCCTGAAGGAAGCATCGATCTCCCAGTTACTTTTGGAGAAAGTCCAGCGAAGACCACCGTCTTCATAAACTTCCTCGTGGTGGACCGAAAATCAGCGTATAACGCCATTTTGGGGCGGCCGTCTCTTACTAAGGTCGGGGCAGCCTTGCACCCTTCGTATCTGTGTGTCAAATTTCCTACCCCAAATGGTATCGGGGTCGTGCGAGGAAGTCAACAGGAGGCACGGTCTTGCTACCAGATAGCCCTCCAAGATCGAAAGAAGGCTCAAGCAATACCCGTTATGGAGATAGCACAAGGTTCACCCAACTTTCCCTCCAACACCTCGTTGGATCTGAGAGAAAATGCTCTTAAATCGGGAACTCCAGGGGAAGATACAGTGGTGATTCACTTAGCCAAAGACGACCTGTCCAGGGTCGTATACATTGGATCCTCTTTAACCAGTGTCCATCGTGAAGATTTGGTCCTTTTTCTTACCGAATATCAGGACGTGTTCGCTTGGTCTCATAAAGATATGCCAGGCATCGACCCCAATGTCATCGCACATCGTCTCAATATCGACCCAAAGCATAAACCCGTACACCAGCGTCGACGTGCCTTCACTGCAGAAAGGCAAATGGCGATCAAAGCTGAAGTCGAGAAGCTACTTACGGTCAATTTCATAAAAGAAGTTGACTACCCAGAGTGGGTCGCGAACGTAGTTCTCGTCCGAAAAGCTAATGGCAAATGGAGAATGTGCATCGATTATTCAGATCTGAACAAAGCATGCCCCAAAGATAGCTTTCCAACGCCACGGATAGACCAGCTGGTCAATTCAACAGCTGGACACGCTCTGCTCAGTTTTATGGATGCTTACTCTGGTTACAACCAGATTATGATGCATCCACCTGATAGCCAGCATACTGCCTTCATCACGGATCGAGGACTATATTGCTACCAGGTAATGCCGTTCAGTCTTAAAAATGCAGGGGCCACTTATCAACGTCTCGTCAACAAAATATTCGCTGCTCAAATCGGTAGGAATATGGAAGTTTATGTTGATGATATGCTCGTGAAAAGCACCGTAGAAGATGATCATATTTCTGATCTTCGAGAAGCCTTTGACCTAATGAGGAAGTATCAAATGAAATTAAACCCAGAAAAATGTGCGTTTGGAGTGTCTGCAGGAAAGTTTCTTGGGTTCATGGTCGGCCAACGCGGAATCGAGGCAAATCCTGAAAAGATAAGAGCATTGATAGAGATGAAATCCCCCACCACTCTGAAGGACGTCTAGCATCTGGCTGGTCGCATCGCATCATTGAACAGGTTCATCTCGCGAGCATCTGACAAGTGCTTACCATTCTTCAAACTCCTTCGTGCAACGGCCAAGTCTGATTGGAAATGGACACCACAGTGTGAAGAGGCTTTTCAATAATTGAAGCTATAGATGAGCACACCCCCCATTTTATCTAAACCTATAGCACACGAGCAACTCATTCTTTATTTATCTGTGTCCTGCTACGGCCGTTAGCGCCGCTTTAATAAGAGAAGATTCCGGGGTGCAAAGGCCCGTTTATTATGTTAGTCGAGCAATGGTTGATGCAGAAACTCGGTATTCTGATATGGAAAAGCTGGCCCTGGCCTTAGTCACGGCAGCTCGAAAGCTGCGACCATACTTTCAAGCCCACGCTATTCTAGTACCAACAAATCATCCACTACGGCAAATCCTTCAGAGACCTGAGGCTTCCGGAAGCTTGACTAAATGGGCGGTCGAGATCAGCGAACACGATATCTCATTCTGTCCTAGGACCGCTGTCAAGGGCCAGGCCGTGGCTGACTTTATCGCCGAATTTACATACTCTTCCGATAATAATACCACGACCAGCGACCAGCCTCCTTGGTCACTCTTCGTGGACGGGTCGTCGCGGGCCACTGGCAGTGGAGCGGGCGTGATTTTAGTGGCTCCTGACTGGTCACATTTCCAATATGCTCTACGTTTCGATTCTCGCGTCTCAAATAATGAAGCAGAATATGAGGCCCTGATCGTTGGCCTCGAACTGGCCATTGTCCTTGCAATTCAAAATCTGTTAATTCATAGCGACTCCCAGCTCATTGTCAACCAAGTTCTTGGTGAATTCGAAGCCAAAGAAGAAAGGATGGCCTTATACAAGTCTCGTGTCCTCATCCTGCTCGCAAAACTGAAGACTTATGAAATAATTCATATTCCTCGCGAGCAGAACCAACTTGCCGACTCATTGGCTAAGCTCGCTTCTGCACCAGAATCTGAGCTAGCACATTCGATCCCCATCGAGCATCGTCAGAACCTAAGTATCGACCAATCGGCTCTTGAGCAAGTAATATCGGTACAATCGTCTCCATGCTGGATGGATCCCATCATCCTTTATCTCAAAGACGGATACCTACCAGACGACAAGAAAGCTGCAAGACAAATTCGGCTTCGAGCTGCCAGGTACACCTTGCAAGACGGAATATTGTTGCGAAAAAGTTTCTCCTTGCCTTATTTAAGGTGTCTTCATCCAGAAGAAGCACTTCATGTTCTAGACGAAGTACACCAGGGGGCATGTGGTAATCACCCTAGGGGGCGATCCCTAGCATATAAGGCGATGCGGCAAGGATATTATTGGCCCACTATGAAAGCAGATGCAATTGAATTTTCTAAAAAATGTGATAAGTGCCAGCGATATTCACCTATATCCCATGTACCTTCCGAACGGATGACTCCAGTTGATAGCCCTTGGCCTTTCGCTCAGTGGGGGGTCGATATCATTGGACCCTTGCCCATGGGAAAGGGACAAAATAAGTTCGCAATTGTGGCGGTTGATTACTTCACCAAATGGGCCGAGGCAGAACCATTAGCCAAGATTACTGAGAAACAAACTACCAAGTTCATATGGAGAAATATCATATGCCGTTTCGGACTCCCTCACACCATAATTACTGATAACGGAATGCTGTTCGACAATGCGGCCTTTGATGAATTTTGTGACAAATGGAAGATACGTAATCTCCGCACTTCTCCATATCATCCTCAGGCGAATGGGCAGGTCGAGGCAGTGAACAAAATCATTGAGCACCATTTAAAAATCAAGCTTGGTGAATGCAAAGGTGAATGGCCAGAACTTCTACCAGAAGTATTATGGGCGTATAGGCTACAACTCGTACGTCAACGGGTGAGACCCCTTTTTCCTTAGCATTTGGTGTCGACGCAGTAGTACCAGTGAAAATTCAAGTGCCCTCGTATCGGATCGAGCAATATGACCCCGCGAGTAATCAGGAAGACCTTCGCCTTCATCTCGATCTCTTGGAAGAACGTAGAAACGCCTCCCAAGTACGAGCGGCAGCATATCAACAACGTATTGCTCGTTATCGAAATGCGAAGGTTCGGCCTAGATCCTTCCAGCTTGGAGATTTGGTCCTAAGACAAAAACTCGGAGTCCCTTCTCGTTCGCTGGATCCAAATTGGGAAGGCCCTTATCGGGTTATTAGGATTGTGCGACCCGGTACCTATTATCTTGAAGACATGCAGGGCAGACCCGTGCGTCGCCCTTGGCACGTGGAGCATTTGCTACAATACTTCCCCTAGATTTGATGTAGTTCATAACAACATTTTATGAATAAGGATGAAGATATCTTTTGGTCGCTATTCCATTTATTTGGACCTGAATAGCCCTGAAGAGAGTGCTTACCATCTCTTGACCAATTGCCTACCTTTGGTAGGGCTAAAACCACCTTTTTGGCCGCTATCCCATTTATTTGGACTCGAATAGCTCCAAAGAGAATATACACATCCTCTTGGCCAATTGCCTACCCTTGGTAGGATTGAAGTTGTCATTAATTGGTTGCTTCTCCATTTTATGGATTAAAAACAGCCCCGAAGAGAGCATACGTGCTCTCTTGACCAATCTTCTGCCCTTGGTGAAATCAAAATCTCAATCGATGGATCAGTCTATCTCAACGCGGACACGGTGACACGACCCCCGGATTGAGTCTAATTCATCTTTTCATAAATTAGATGCTCGCGCTGGTGAAAGAGATCGCACTTCCAGAATGCGAGCAGAGCAACTCGTGCTCGAATTAAAGGGTCGCAGTCCGTACCCCTACTGCGAGCAGCGCAGCTCGTGCTCGAATTAAGGTAGCGCAGTTCGTAACCCCACTACGAGCAGCACAGCTCGTGCTCGAATTAAGGGGTCTTACTCCTAGTGCGAGCAGCTCAGCTCCTGCTCGAATAAGGGATCGCATCCTCTAATGAGTCGGATGGGATCAACACAAAGCAGAAATGAAAGATGAGAATACACAACACTGAAGAAATAAATGTTCATTAAAATGATGACCAAAAGGTCAAGACAATTACAAATTTCTTCTCAAAAGTAAAAAAAAAAAAATATACATGACATAGGAAGGTGCCAAGGTCAAGGTTGGTCATCCTCATCTTGCGCGGGCTCGCGGCTCTCAGCTTCAGGACCAGCCTCAGGAGCAGGAGTGGCATCTGTTGCCCTAGTGACTTCATTCTCAGCGGCAGCCCGTTCTCTAGCTGCAACCTCGAAAGCCACTCTGTCGAACTCCTCAACGTTAAAAGTTGGAGCGATCTGCTGCATAACTCTGACCGCAAAATCGCGACCAGCGATATATGCTTCATATCGCTCCTCATCATAAAGTTGAGAAGTCCGGAACTCCTGAACTGCACGAGGACCCTCATCAGATACCATTTGAACGAGGGCCACCCGCTCTTCTTCCCAGTGGATGGAGTCATCCTTCAACTGTTGAAGTCGCTGCTGGGCCCCCTCGAGCTTCTATTGGGTCTCCTCAAGCTTGGTCCGAGCATCCTTGAGCCACCCCTCAAGCTGGATCTTGTCCTGGCGAAAGATTTCCTTCTCCTTCTCACTCTTGGTATGGAGCTCCTGAAGCTTGGCGAGTTGAAGATCCACTGACTGAAAGCGCTCAGTCAGGGATTGGATTTTGACGAGGAGAATTTTCTTCTCTTCATCCAGCTTGGCAATTTGCACTTCCAGAGCTTTCACCAAGCGGTCCCGCCCTTGGACCTCTGCTTCCATCGTCTTTTTCTTCTTCTCCGCATCCTCCACGCTGCCGCGAGCTGCTTCGACATCCCGCCTAACACGGAGCGTGAGATCCAGGCTCTGATATAAATAAAGAGAGAAGGATTAGATTGCTAGTCATCTTATTAAATCCCGAAGAGATTGGTAAAAAAGGAAAAAGGTTGTTACCTGAACCAATCTCACTCCAATATCAATGGAGAGAGCTTCTGGGCTTGGCTCAGGCAAACCCCCGAAGGCGTTGGGAGGGATGTTATCAAACATAAACTTGCATATAGGATGCAAGTGCGGGGGGATAACAAAAACCCCCGACCCGGAAGGTTGGGCCACTACCATCTCGCTTGAGCCCGTCTCGCGAGCACCCACGGCACCCACGGAAGGTGTTGCAGACTCGCGAGCACTAGTAGGCTCGCATCTCATATCCTTAGGAGGGAGGCCTCCCTCCCTCCGATCGCCTTTCGGCGAATTGTCGGCGACTTCGATCACTGGCTGACCGCGAGCACCTGACGGTGGAGTCGCAGTAGCCGGAGGGGGCATGGCGGATAGAGGGGTCGCGTTAACCGGAGGGGTCGTGATCGTACTATAAGTCGTAGCGACCCCTCCCGAACCGACCCCTCGCGATTGAGGAACTGCGAGCAGACCCATCAGCGGGAGCAGGTGCATTTGAGGGACCCCCGTTTTTCTTTTACCTCTTCGAGGCCGTGCCCTTTAGACGGGGAAGTACCCCTAGTGCACCTCTTTTGTCGCCAACGTTCGTCATTTCTTCTCTGGAGATGAGACCCGCTGCACAGAGATGACGAGACTCTAATGCGACGTTGACGTGGCGTGTAGTCGCAGGAAGCTTGTAGACTCTAACTAATTTCTCATTGAGTCCTCCTCGCAGGTTCGGCTTCACACCAGTTAGGATTCCTGCGAACAAAAAAGAACGCACATTAAAACTTCAATGTAGCAAAGGTTTTTTTTTTCTTTCAGATAAAACGAATACTTAACCCACCTTCGCCAAAATGGCGATTAACGTTATGGCTTTTGGGGTCAGAGCCCAATTCGGACTCCCAGTTGCCAGAAACCTAGAACCACTTCTTTCTCCATCCCGGGCAGTTGGAAGAAGGGTTCCCCAAAATGAAGTTATTTCGGTGCCAGAAGCAGAGGTAGTACCAACCCTCGCTAGCTGGCGCCTTCTTCAGCTGGAATAATCTCAAAAATTCCTCAGCGGTTAACTCCTCGTTACCCGCCTGTTTCCAAAGGACGAAAGCGCTGAGAAGAACCCGCCAGCTGTTAACTATAAGCTGGCCCGGGGCAATCTTGTAGAGACGGAGGAAGTTTCGTATGAAGGGGTGGAGGGAAAGATGTACGCCCACTTTGAAAAAATATTCATAAACAGCCACACACCCAGGTGGTGGTGCATCGGCTGTCTCCCCTCTCCCAGGCAATCTGAATGAAATAGAGTCTGGGACCCTATATACCTCTCTAAGGTTAGAGAGTCTTTCCTCCGTCAAGATGGAAGAGTAACCGGAGGCGGAATATCTCCCAGCCGGTACTCTGGCGTTATTGGACTCGGAGGAATCAGGGGTTTCATCTCCCAAAGGAACAATCTCTTCGTCAGAGATTTCTGCCATTATAAAAGAGAGAGATGGGAGGAGAAATGAATAAGAAGAAAGAAAAGAAGGATACCTCTATAAAGAGGTTTTTTACTCCGGAATAGAGAAGGAAGAAGAAGGAAACCTCGCAGCAAAAGGAATTCGAAATGGAGGATTTTCGGCTAAGTCCGATATTTATACGCAATCATCCGGGAGATTTGATGGACACGTGGCAGCTTCTTATCCGGTACGCCAGACGAATGGGCGCTGGCACTAAATACGAAAACACGTGGCACCCGACGCCTCATTTCTGGCGGCAGAAAAAGCTGCGCGAAAGCTGGCCATCATAAATGCGGAAGCACGTTAAGTGAATCGTGCGTGATTTTCTCCCAGCACCCTGCTGTCAGCACTAGCAAACCCTTGGCATAGTTCCTCAATACCAAGGGTTTGGGGGGCATCTGTTGTAGGCAAATATAGTCTGGCGAGAAGTGAAGGATCGCGAAAATAATGAATGCGAGGAGTCAAGTTCGTGCTCGCGATAAGGGGTCGCGCATCTGGGATGCGAGCAGCTCGGCTCGTGCTCGTCAGAAGGGGTCGCATCTCCCAGATGCGAGCAGCTCGGCTCGTGCTCGTCAGAAGGGGTCGCATCTCCCGGATGCGAGCAGCTCGGCTCGTGCTCGTCAGAAGGGGTCGCATCTCCTGAATGCGAGCATTCCTGACACGAGCAGCTCCCAAATCAGAGCAATCATGAGTCTTTGTTTTTTGTTTGGACGGTCTTCGTAGTTCCAGCACCCGATTCCCGTCGAGCAGCTTGTCCAAATCCCTCTGCAACTCCAAGCAGGGCTACACCCAGCGCGGTGGTCTCCGCCCTTTTGGCGTCTCCTTCCTTTTCGCCGACTATGACTCCAACTACGGCTTCCAACTCAACATGAGCAATCAGCGCTATTATTACGCCTACCAGCAGCCCGTATAGGTTGATTTTGGGCGTGGTTCCGAATCTCAAGGGATTGCTATCAAGGAACGTGATTGCCGAAATAAGTAAATGGGTTAGATCTCTCCTCTAAGGATAAGGATCTTATCCCACGAAATCAGCAGGATCTCGTATCGTACACGAAATCAGCGTGATTTCGATATCTTACGTAACAGATTGGATCGCTTCAGATCTATATAAAGGGATGACTCTATTAAGAGAAAGGTACACAATATTCAACCTCTGGCCTGTTTTTGCCTGGTTTTTCTTCTTCTTGCTTCGGCCTGACTTAAGCATCGGAGGGCTAACGGCTGGACACCAGCCACCCTTAATTGCTTTCTGTCTTCTTTCAGGTCCGGCGGAGGAAGTATCTGTTGGAGAGAAGGTGAACGTGCGGAGGATCCAGTTACAAAATCTGACGTTAACAACAACCCAATTCAGAACTTGAGGAGATATCTTTTTGCTGCTCTTATCTCCTCCTTACATGCGTGTGGTGCACACTATGATTGGACTTTCATGAAGAAACGCACACATGTATACATTCGAGCAGGACTTTAGATAGGTCCTCATGAGAAACCTATTGAAATTCATGAAGATCCTGCTCAAATTTGATCATGTAGTCGATCGGACTAATCAAAGGTAGGTAGGTAGGTTAGGATTTCTTTCCGCATTTAGGATTGAATAAGTCTCATTGAGACAATGGAAGATGCTAGAATTGATCAACTTGCTACCTCAGGTACTCTCGTTCTCACTCTCCTTTGTTTTATGTCATTGCTCTCATGTCATGCATATTGCATATTTTATTACATTGAGGACAATGTAAGATTTTGGTTGGGGGGTGAGATTCCTTAGATGAATCTACTAGCTTTTGTGACATTTCGAGCAATAATGTAGAAAATTTTCGATTTTTCTAAAATTCAAAACTCTTTTGGAAAGCTTTGATTCTATGCATTCGAGCTAGCATGAGTATAAGAAGAGGAGATACGAAGTGAGTGATGTTGCAAGCTTTAAACTTCTTTTAATATAATGGTTTTATATGTGAATTCCCCTATTTATATGAGTGATAGAAAATTTGAACACTTTTACACCTAGTTCACATTACACGATTTTCATGGGTTGAAAGGATTATGTGATTTGTGGATTAGCTAGACTTAGATTTAAGGTATTGAGGAACCAAGCCGAGGTACTTTGTCCATCCTTGTCCATGGGAAAATAATGAAAGATATGGATTTCCAAAAATCCTATCTAATTTTAAAAAAAAAGGAAAAGGAAGGATGAAATTAGGAATGATGGAAAAATGGTGGAAAATTCCGATTGGGGCTACCTACTACCAACCGGGGGATGATCTACCCGTAACCAAAGCCGGAAATGGGATGTAGTGTGAAAGCCGTCGGAAGGACGGTAAGACAAATTTCTGTCATAGGCTTGTTGTTGCTCTGTGCATCTTGAAATCCATAGTTTAGTTGATTCATGAAGAAGATAAGCCCAGAAACTCATGCGATGAACTTTCACTATGCACACTAGGTTGAATTTGTTCAAGTTCTTCTATTCATCAATCAATCAGTGAGAATTTCATATGGATACTTATTATGTTTTAAGAGCTTAAGGTTTCAACTTCTATCACCTAATTTTTCTGACTTTTACACTTGTGTGTCTTGGGATGTATAGAAGCATAGTTTCTGAAGGAGAGTTGGTTTTTGAAGAATTGAACTTGTTTCACGCATGTTTTGCTCGTGACTAGCAAAATGCTAGTTGGGGGGGGTGTTGAGCTCTTAATTGTGCATATTCTAAACCCAATTCATCACCCATTATGCAAGATTTTCATAATTTAAAGACTAATCAAATACATGTTTTGCAATTTTAGGAATGAGAGTGGCTTGGCTCAATTGGTGACCAAAAGGGCACATTTAGGAGTCTTTGATGAAGGCCCAAGGTGGACCAAAGAATGATGAAGAAAGAGAGGAGAATGAGGAAGAAAGAAAGAAAGAAAAGAAAGAAGAAAAAGTGCAGAAAATGGGGTCCGACCGGTCAAGACCGGTCGGCCATGCAAGTTTCAGATTCCAGATTGCATACAGCAGGCCATTCCCGTTTCTGGTTTTTTGGACCACTTTTCTGAATCCATATTAATGATATTTGGAAATCTAACACATCCATGTCGAAGAGGAGCTCGATGCCGAACTAACCCAAGTGGTTTCGTGTCGATCGGAGCTACGGATTGATCGTGGTGGCCAAAATAATACGAACTGTCCAGAAAGTTCCAGATTCTGCCTACTCCACTCTGGGCCGGTCCAGGTGGCCCATCATTGATGATATGAAGAATATACTTTAACCATATTTTAGACCACATCCATATATGAATAACCACAAAGTTTCAGATCAAAAGGATGTGTGGTTTGATCGTACCGGTTGAAGAAAGATGGACCATCCAGAAAGATCCAACTGCGCAGAGTTTATAAAAGCCCTAATTGTTCTAATTTTCGGACCACATTCTGATTTTTTTTGGACAATCTAATACATCTATCATGTAGAGGAGGAAGTTTTCTACCAATGTTCAAAATTTGGGATCAATCCGACATCTGTACACTCCGGAGCGTTGAAAGCAAGATGACTGGTTCTGAAGGTACCCAAAGTGCGCGATTTTGAGAGGCGGTCGGTGATGTGATTGGTGGGCCCATTCAGAAGATAATCTTTGAAATCTAAATCATCTATGAGGAAGATCACATTACAAGGAAACTACAAACTAAATTTGAAGGTAATTCGACCGTTGGTTAAGCCGTACCAAGCGAAACAAATTCTGCTATGTTGCTGTACTATTGCTACACTATAAAAGGAGGTGCTCTCTTCTATTCCAGGGCAACCAAGGACGTGGGGAGCAAGGAGTTCAAGTCATAGGAGGCTTCCTAGCCTCCTCCAGCTAGTTTTTCTTTCTTTTCTTAGTTCTAGTTTTATTTTTAATATGCTTTTCATTAGCTAATCTCTTAGCTAGAGCTAAGAGGTGAACCTTATAGTTTTCTTAGATTGTTTAATTCGTTTTATTGGTTTTAAAGTTGGAATTCATGATTATGAACTATGGTTTGAAGTTTATACAAGCTTTAAGTAGTTTTTCTTAGCCTTATGATGACTCATGGATGTTTGGGAGAATTACTTAAATTCTTAATTGGTTTGCATGAGTCCAGACCTATATGATCCGAGGAATTGGAGTGCGCTCTAGTACTATGATCTTCATGTGAGGACTTCCTACCAAAGTTCTACTTTTCTGAATTTCTGTAATATGTATGGATTGTGCATGTGATTTGAATCAAGTTCAAATCATGATCTAGCCTTGTCTTGTGACAGGACTTGAGGATGGTTATGATTGTGAACTGAACCTTTTGGAATGGGGAATGACCTATGCAATTGAGCATGCTCAGCTCAGCCTACATTGAGTGAATCCTATGCATTGAACTTACATATGACAGATTGTTTGCTTTAACAGCTCTATCATCCGACTAGATAGATCTTAATATTGATTCTAGTTGAGAAAGTGAGAAACCATAGCGAATTATGCATCTAAGGAAAGCTATAAGTGGATCTTTGATGCTCTAGTTATCTTTCCATTATCAAATTTTCTATTTTATGTTAAAAAATCAATTTCACAAACCTCTTTGATTATAGTTATTAGGATAGTTTGAATTGTTTACTTCCTTCCCTGTGGATCGACCTCGGTCTTACAGAGATTATTACTACATCGCAACCCTACACTTGGGGAAGCGAACAGTGTTGTGCCCATGATCTTTGTGAAAATAACAAAACTTGCTCGTATCTCTTTTCTCAGGATCAGATTTGATCTTTGCGGGCCACTTCACATATGGTTTATGCTTAATCTCTATTAGCACCTTTTTCAGAGGCCGGTTGAGGGGGGTATAGTTATAGTACTTACCAGGGTAGACTTTCTTGGGAGAGCGGTCTCGCCGATCACGCCGGTATTTCTTATCCGAAGGAGAGATTTCCTCCGGCTTGCGCTTCTTGCCCTGTATACCATGACGCGCTAAAGCAACTTCTTCTACATTGATATACTTCTGAGCTTTAGCTTGGAATTCTGTCATAGTTTTAGGAGGATTCTTATCCAAAGCGAATCTAAATTTTTCGCTTGTGATCCCAGCTATTAGGGCGGTGAGGCCTTTCTCTTGGGTATAACCCTCAGTTTGGATGGCTTCTGCAGTGAACCGCACTGTAAACTCCTTTATCGTTTCCCCATGCTGCTATTTCAAATCCATTAGGTGAGATGCTGGTTTTTTGGTGCGGATGCTTCCCATGAATTGGGAGAGGAACAGCTCCGATAGTTGTGAAAAGGACCCGATGGATCGAGGTTTTAACCCACGAAACCACGTGCGAGCTGCCTCCTTTAAGGTTAGAGAAAAAGCTCTACACATGATTTCCGAACCATGTCCCTCCAGTTCCATAAGAGACCTATACGTTTCCAGATGTTCAAGAGGATCACTAGTACCCGTATATGGAGTGATGACTGGGCGTACAATACTTTCTAGGTAAAGGTGCTTCCATGACCTCACAGGTGAAAGGAGACTCGGATCGATGTATTGATGCCACCACGGCAGATGGTCGATTCACCTGATATCGTTGCTCCATATCATCAAAATGATCATGGATTCTCTTGAGGTGTCCTTCCCATGGTAAAGTATAACCTGATGTTTCGACGGTGGACCCATGAGATTGCTGTTGGCGGGAAGCACTGGAATGTACGGAATGTGGGGATAGTGCAGGGGGTTGGTTGCCGATTGGCATTCGGTTCGATGGAGGATGATTTGGTTAGACCTGTGGTTCGTCCACAGAGTGTCTGGAAGCCATCAGTATGGGCTGCGATGTCAACCCTCCGGAAGGTAGCTTCTGAGGCTCCAGAAAATGCTCATCAAGTCGGTTAGACAAGGCTTGAAACCCAGCATTGAGAGTTAGGAGTGTGTTTCCGAGGAAACGCATGGCATCTTCTTGACTTCCGGAAGTCTCAAATAACGAATTTTGTGATGGCACGCTAGGATCTCCTTGAGGGATGGCCGTCGAGTTGGCTTAAGGGATGGGCCCCGGTTCTGTAACGTCAGGTGGAGGTAATGTCTGCCTTGAAGTGGAAGGATGAACTGTCTTTTTTGGAGGCATCGTGTTCGATGGTGGGAGCGGCTAAATTTGGTGATCAAATTGAGTTCCCACAGACGGCGCTAATCTGTTTACGTCATATTTTGTAACAGGGTCCTCCAGACATTCACCTTCCTTGCTAGCGATTTTCTCCTGACCTGAAAAGAGACAAAGGAAAAACTACGGGTGGCCGACTTCCAGCCCGTTAGCCCTCCGATGCTTAAGTTAGATAGAGTAAGGCTATAGAGAGAGAAAAAAGAAGATGGGGCTTAAGGATTGAATACCTTTATCATCTGTAGAGTCACCTATTTATAAATTTGAGTGATCCAATCTATTACGTGATCTGTTAGGATTACTACTAATTTTAAGGGATAAGATGCTTATCTTGTTAATCCTTAGGTACAGGGATAACCTAAGCTTTCCAGACGTCTAGCTGATTACGTCCCTTGATGGATATGTTCAAAGCTATGAATAAACACAGGCCAAAACCGGCCTATATAGGTTACTGATACTCTGAGACGAGGGACGCCCCTGCTAAAAACTAGATACCAAGACCGTTCATGTGTCGAGAGCTACTCATAGGAGGAGGTCACTCATATCAGGAGTGCTCGCATTCTTGATGCGACCCCTTTCGATGAGCACGAGTCGAGCTGCTCACATTTTGGGATGCAACCCCTTTCGACTGGCATGAGGCGAGATGCTCGCATGTTGGGATGCAACCCCTTTCGACGAGCACGAGCCGAGCTGCTCGCATTTTGGGATGCGACCCCTTTCAACGAGCACGAGGCGGGCTGCTCGCATTTTGGGATGCGACCCCTTTCGACGAGCACGAGGCGGGCTGCTCGCATTTCTTCGGAGGCCAAATTTATATATAACAGATAGTATGTTATAGTTATAATAATAAGCACATGTTAACAAGGTGAGTACAGGGTGCATGAACTTTAAAACATGGAGCATGCAGTGGAATATGATTAACAAGAAAATGTAACTATCTAAGCATAGTTAATCATGTATAATTGGTCATTTAAGATCAACATGAAAACATAATGACCAAGGCATAAATTAACATACAATTAAGCATAAATTCAACAAGATTATGCTAATCTAAGCAGGGTGATAGTCTAGGCATTAGATATACCAAGAAAAAGCAAAGCTAAACTACCAAATTTGGGCTAATGAGGCTTGAATCCTCTGATTTGCCCATAAGCACAAAAATGAGTCTGAAATCCTTAGATTTACCTATAGTATCAATTTCTAATTACCCTTACTAACTATTTCTAGTTTGATTTTCCTAGGGTAACTAATTTTCTCAACACCCTCATAAAATTCAGCTTGAGATGAGGGGTTGGAAACTCATTCTAATAATAGAAGGGAAAGCAGTCGAGATCCTTTCTTAGATTAGAGAGAAGAGAGGTAGTGGTGGAAGCCATGAGAATTCTCACTGGTTTTTTGCTCCTATCACTAGTGGAGTCACTAGATTCAGATTTGAACTCCTCCGTGTCATCCCACGTAGCTGTCATAACCTTTTTACCTTTCGATTTAAGTGCTTAGAGACAACCCGAGGGCAATATGGTCACGATGATCACAACCATAAAATCGAACAAATTTGGATTTATATGATTTTCCTTTGTATTTATCACCCTTCTTGTTCTTCTTGTCATGACTACTCCCTCTATCAAATTTGAAGAATCTCTTGAATTTTTTGTTTAATTTTTCTTCTTCATCATCCTCATCATCACTATCTTCTTCCTCGGACTCACTCATGTTTTTCCTATGGGAGTATTTGTGAAAAGTTTTTAAAGCGATGCTCTTCTTCTTAGAGGGGGCCTTAGAGTGTAGTTCATGAGTTTGTAGATAACCTATGAGTTCCTTTATTGTCATATTGTCTATGTCTCTATACTCTTCTAAGGCTACTACTACCTTGGTGTTAAATCTTTCCGGGAGGGACGTAAGTATTTTTCTACAAATCTTACCTTCCATAACCCTTTTCCCCAAAGCAAACATGGAGTTACAAATGTCATAAAGTTTGGTGTAAAACTCCATGAAAATTTCAGTCACTTCCATCCTAATATTTTCAAATTTGGTGGTTAAAAGATGAAGCTTCAAGCTTCGAACTGTGTTAGTTCCCTCGTGGGTAACCTCAAGTATGTCCCTCACTTCTTTAGCAGTTGCGCATGTGAGAATACACTGAAATTCTTCCGGAGAAATCGCACAGAAAATCACATTGAGAGCTTTGGCATTTGCCATGTATTGAGCTCTCTCGTTGCCATTCCATTTCTCATCATCTTTGGGAATGATAATGGTTTTGCACTCAACCTCCACTTGTTCGGTGGGCATGGAATATCCACGTTGTGCTTACCCACACAGGTTGGTCCATGGATTGTAAGAAAATCCTCATCCTAACCTTCCAATAGGCATAGTTGGACCCGTCTGTTAAGCTCTAAATTGTGCATATTCTAACCCATTTCATCACTCATTATGCATGATTTCTATGTTTAAAGACTCATCTAATGCATGTTTTTGTTAATGTAGAAATGAGAGAAATACTTAACTAATTTGATGTTAAAAGACACCTTCAAACATCATTGAAGAACAAAGGAAGATGAACCAAGAGGTGTAGGAAAGAAGAAAGAAGAGAAGGAGAAGAAAGAAGAAAGAAAATACACAAAATCAGGTTGTTCGACTAGTCGTTCACAGGTCCGACCGGTCATGACAGGTCAACCAGACAAGTCAACCACCTTGTTGCCCCTCTTCTGAAGTAGCTGGACCAAATTAGGTGGGTCAGACCGGTAGTGAATGGTCAGCTAGACAGGTCCTGACCGGTCTGGACCAGTTGGCCACTTGCAGAAAACAGAAATTTCTGTTTTGAGCTCCGAAATTTGCTGCACAATTGCGTAAGTTCCGACGCGATTCTAGAAGATTCTTTGGTGGTGGTGCTTGAAATCTATAAAATGACACCTAGGGGCTCATCTAAACTTATCCTAGAAGAGATCAAAATTCGTGGGAGTTGAAGAGGATCATCATGGAGCTTCTACAACTCCTCCGACTCCGATTTTTCTAGTTTTTCTATGCTTTTACTTAGTATTTCTTTTGATTCTAGTTGTAGTATGACAATGCTCGGCTAAAACCTCTTAGCTAGGGCTAAGAGGTGAAGCTTGTAGTTAGTTTCAATATTCAATTCGTTTACTTCAAGTACTCTCACTTAAAGTTTGGATTTTTTAGTTCTAATTTGAATAAAAGTGGTATTTTTAGAAGTTTTATGAGAGGTTGTGTGCTTCAGACACAAGTTCCTTGCAATTCTCTGAGATTGCCATGATTGGTTTAATTAGAATTGAATTGTAGTAACCCTAAAGCATGTCATGATCTCTTGGTATGGCTGTTACTTCGAAGGCTACAAGTTCAAGTTCTATGTGCTTCATTAGAACTAGAATCTAATTTTCCTTTACTTAAGTGGGACTGTTTGTGATTGAATGCTACATCTTCCAATTAGATGAGAGATAGAACTTTTATTCTAATTGTGTTTGTACTTGAATGAATGGGTTGGCATTGGACTATTACAAGTGGATCCTTAAAGCTCTAGTTTCTCTTTTAAATCGCAGATTTTCCTTTACTCAATTTACTATTTCTATTTAATTCTAAAACACTGAATTTTCTAAACTCTTAGATCGAATTTATTAGAATAATTTGAATTGAGTTTATATTTTTTCCTATGGATTGATCTTGGTCTTACCGAGATTATTGCTACATCACTGCCTTGCATTTGGGGCGAGTTAACAAATTTTTGGAGCCGTTGCCAGGGTTTTGGTTAAATGGTTCAAATTGTTCTAGTAGCTATAAAGTAGAATTAGTTAGGTAGGATTTCTGTTTTCCTAGAATTAGTTTTCTGATTTTAGAACTCACAAGTTTTTTTTTATAGGAAGTTCTTCTAGTTCAAGCACATCAGGTAATATCCTTCTGACTTGACTCTTTCTATTTTCAGTTTTTATTTTTCTAGAATTTTATTTTAGTTTATAGATTTCATTTTTAGGATTTAGTTCTTAGTTCTAGATTGGGTTTTCTATGGTCCCATTGGGGACGTGACTACACAAACCGTCTTTAAATCGAGGGTGGTTTAGTTGGACCACTTTCCATCCAAAAGCGAGTTAGAAAATATCTGGAACTTTATAAAAGTTCGGGGAGTATGGATCAAACACCTTTAAGGAATCATTCCCCTCATACTCCAACTACAAACGTAAATCAAGAGGGAGTAGGAGAAAACGAGGTGCAAAATGATCCTTTAATGAGAGCTTTGCATGATTACTTACAACCAGCCCGTGCTACTATACCTTCATGCATGATTTTTCCAACCAATGCCGGAACAATAGATATAAAGTCGGGGGTAATTCAACTTTTACCTAAGTTTCATGGGCAAGATTTCCAGAGCCTGTTCGCTCGCCTCAAGTGCAAGGTTGCAATGTAGTAATAACTCTCGGTAAGACCGAGGTCGATCCATAAGGAATTAGGTAAACTAATTCAAATTATTCCAGCAACTTCGAATTCAATGAATTAAGGATTTCAAGGTTTATAAACTAACTTAACACAGTAATTGTAAAAATCTGTAATTAAAGGGAACTAAGGCTTTCGAGGATCCACTTATGATAGTCCTCATGTGAATTCATTCATCCAAGCATAACACAACTAGAATTGAAGTCTTATCTCTCTTCTAGTTGGAAGATATGGCATTCAACACAAATAATCCCTACTCAAGTCGAAGAATAAAGTTCTAGTTCTAATGAAGCACGTAGAAGTCGAATATGTAGCCTTCGAAGTAACGACCATGCCAATGGACTATGGTACGCTCTAAGGTTACTACAATTCAAATCTAATCAATCCAAACATGATAATCTCAGAGAATTGCAAGGAAATCATGTCCAAAGCATATGAACTCTCATAAAACATCCAAAAATATCACTTTTATTCAAACTAGAACTTAAAAATCCAAACTTTAAGCAAAGTACTTGAATTAGAACAAATCCAACATGATAACTACTCACAAGCTTCACCTCTTAGCCTTAGCTAAGAGGTTCTATCCAAGCATTATCATGCTTCAACTAAAATTTAAAGAAAAACTAAACAAAAACATGAAAACTAGAAAAAAAAATCCTAGTTGGAGGAGTTGCGGTCGCTCCACAATAATCTCCCTTGCTCCCCACGAACTTAAAACTCTTCTAGGACACCTTAGTAAGGATTCCAAGGTGTCCTTTTATAGGAAAAATCACGAACCGCCTCGGATTGCATAAAAACTTACGCACTTAGTCGGTCATTAGACGTTGGTCGGGCGCCCGACCATGCTTTAATTCGGTCAGTGCGTTTTTGGTGAAATCCACTTTGAATACCGGGCGCCGGCCAGATGTTAGTTGGGCGCCCGGTCAGGTCCAAAAGTGGCCAGCGGTTTCAACAGAAGTCCTCCCTATTTTGGGCGCCTGACCAAAACATGGGTGGGCGTCCGGTGGCCTTCTGATATGCATGCTGAAATCTTCTTTCTTCTGGCCAATCCAGGTCTTTCTGACGCGATTCTTCAGGGCTTCTTTTCAATATCTTCAATGTAGTTCCAAAGGACCCTTTTAGCAACAAATTCATGACTTCTCTCTTTCACTCCTACAGACACAAAACAAGCATTAGATGGGTCTTTTAAGCATGCAAACAATGCATGTAATGTGATGTAATGGGCTAGAAAATGTATAAAATGGAAGCTCAACAGAGCCCATACTTACATCTTAAAGAGTTTGATAAGGTAGTAGCCACTTTACAATATAACAATGTGACGGAAGATGTAGTTAAATTAAGGCTATTCCATTTCTCTTTGAAAGAAAGA
Source organism: Liriodendron chinense (assembly GCA_003013855.2). Classification (NCBI taxonomy): domain Eukaryota; kingdom Viridiplantae; phylum Streptophyta; class Magnoliopsida; order Magnoliales; family Magnoliaceae; genus Liriodendron; species Liriodendron chinense. Next base: position 7,741,351 of record ML058433.1, read on the forward strand.
GCCAAAACATGGCTTCACTCTCTAAGACCGAGATCGATTAAAGCATGGACTGAGATGATGCAGGAGTTTTTGGAAAAATTCTTCCCGGCGACGAGCTATAATGAATTTTTCTGTCGAAGAGAGTGAACATTTCTTTTAAAGTTGGGAGAGGTACAAGGACCTCCTACTTGCTTGTCCACATCATGGCTACGAGATTTGGTGAATCATAAGCTTCTTCTATGAAGGATTGAGCTCAAATATGCGCCAATTCGTAGAGATGATGTGTAACGGTGAGTTCATTAGCAAAGATCCTACGGATGCATAGAGTTACTTGGACATGTTGGCCGAGAATGCCCAATCATGGGATACCTCGGATAAATATAGTAACCTCAAGCCTCTTCAACAAAAAGAGAAATGAGGGATCTACATCCATATGAAGGAAGACAATGTTAATGGAAAGATAGCTAGCCTCACAAAGAAGATGTCACGCCCCAAACCTGGGGACCGGGCTCACTAAATTCCCAATCGTCGACCTTGGTGCCAACAACCTCCGTAGTACCCCATTCTCGGCTCCTAGCTCTCATATGCCAAGTTCCGATCCTGGGATCCCACCAGGAGGATTTTCAAGGTTTTTTTTTTTGTAAAGGAGCATAATCAAAACCATAAAACATCATCAGATATCCACTATAAAGTTTGTTGAGTACAGTGCTGAAAAAGGAAAATACAAAATGTAGCAGAAGTCCAAAATATCAAGTACATGAACTGAGCTCAACGATACTGATGTGTCCTAGTACCTGCAGCGTAAACAAACGCACATAAGCTTCCTACGAAGCTCAGTAGAGTGCTTGTGTGCTCGTGTGATGCATATGACAAGTATACAGATATCAGAGTAAGCGAAAGTGATAGAGGGCTAAGTTACCAAGCTCATGAATGCTATCAGCCATCCCAAGGCTATGCGATGCAAAGGCCTACATGGCCGAGTGTTACATGCTAGAGATGCAATGCAAACACGTCAATCCTCAACTAATCCACATATCAAAATGGTTCTCATCTGGGACATCACCGGGGTCTAGTACACTCTGATACTGGCCGCCGCACATCGCGCACATAACCAAGCGAGTAGAAAAGACCTCACTATCCGCCTCGTCAGTGGTATGCCAATGCCCACCCGACTTGCCGATAGCGGACCCATTTCATGAGCTGGTCAGACTCGACCTACCTTATAGCCCACTGCACCTGGGCAGATAAGGTCACACCCCTTTCCAACCGACCTCGACACAGTGGGAGACGCGGCCTACTGGTATTTGGCACCTGGGCGCTCTTGTTATCCACTCGGTCTCGACGTTGGAGCATCCTACTAGTACCACAGGGTTTAGGGACTTTCACCCAAGGACATCCATAGTGCCCACGTGCTAGAACATGTTTCCGGTGTCCATTACTGCCAACCACGATGTGACTATGGTGGCCACCACCCCGATGCTGCTAGGGTGTGAAGACGATCATGACATACATAATGCGAAATGCATGAGTCATATAATCTAAGTCATGCACCAAGCTTAAGCATACTCCGCAATCATGTGGGGTGACCCTGTCTCGCACAGGTCCCCTAAGTATAACAAGCCAAAATAGCATATGCTATGATTAATCGTGACCATAACAGGCATACAAATGATGCGTATGGGTATATGAATAAGCATGGTATTCATTATACTAAGCATATTTTCATTATGACCTATCAAGCTAAGTATACTAGCATGTTAGCAAACATATCATGTAATGTTAGCCTTTAATGGCCCAATATATGTAGAGAGTGGGACCCAGACTATAGGCCCTATTGGAAATGTAAAGGTCTTCGTGGCATAGCCCACTTGAGACTATATCGGCCCCATACTTGGGCCTACACATACAAAATAGGCTAACGAAATAAGTGTACGACATGGATAAAACATATATATATATATATATATATATATATATATATATATATATATATATATATATATATCGAAGGGGGACCATGGAGGGCCCTGTCCAACTGTCGAATAGCAAATATGACTCATCGTAGGTCTTAGGAAGTTCAGTGGTAAGTATTCAGTCGCCACCATTTCCTAAGTGAGGCCCATTCAAAATTGAGCCCCACACGTCGATCAAGACAGTTGGCATGATACACAATGCATCTATCAAGGTGGAACCCAAAGATGGGCCCAAAACCTTTAGTTGCATGAAAAATAATCATCATAGTGGCCCCAAGGAAGTTTTTAATGGTGGGCATCAATAACCGTTGTTCCTGTGGGTGCAGTCCATTCGACGTTTGGATCTGCCTCATATTTGGGGCCATGTCCTAAAATAATCTGGGGAAAGCAGATGGGCAGCATGGATAAGACAATACATCATGGTGGGACCCACAGGGTGGGCCACCTGCTGGGCAGCGTGCGCATGCACGCTGTCTACAGCGTGATACCCCCCCTGGGTCACACGAGTTTCGAACCAAGCTAATATTTGTGTTTTCCCCACTATCCAGACCTATGCCACAGGTCTGGATGCATTATAAACATCACAGTGAGCCTTAGGAAGGCTTTAACGGTAGACACCATTGTCTCCCACTGCTTCCTATGTTGTGGCCCACCTACTACTTGGATCTAGCTCAGATGTGGGCCCATGTACTAAAATGATCTGGACAGCAGGATGGGCGGTGTGGATGATACATATACATCATGGTGGGTTAGGAAGTATTTCAACAGTGGACGTCACTACCCCCCACTGTATCCCATGATGCGGCCCACCTGGGATGTGAATCTGACCCAAAATTAGGCCTGAGGCCTAAAATGATTTGGCAAAAGGGATGGACGGCGTGGATGGTACATATACATCATGGCGGGTCCCACGAGTGGGCTTTGTTTTCTTTTTTTTCCTTAGTTTTTATCGAGTGGGGCCCACATGAGGATGATCCACTCCATTTATCAGGTTCCCCAGCTCATGGGGGACCCAAAGAGCCCTATGTTGGGTACGTTACGTGGTCTACAAACATCAAGATGGGGCCGAAGAAAGCTCAGCAGTAGGCATCATTCTCCCCCACTGTTTCATGTGATGCGGTCCGCTTAAGATTTGGATTTGTTTCATATTTGGGCCCTAGACCTATGGTGATCCAGGAAGACAGATGAACGGTGTGGATTCAACACAAATATCAAGGTGGGTTCCACGGGTGGGGATCCCACTCAAGCCGTTCTAGCGTACGCTGGATGTTTCCAGCATCTCTGACGCTAAGGACGTCCAGGGTCCCGATTCTTATTTTGTTTTTTTATATTATTTTCAAGTGGGGCCCACATGAGTATGATCCGCTCCATTCATCAGGTTCCCCAGCTCATGGGGGACCCAAAGAGACCTATATTGGGTATGTGATTCGGCCTACAGACATCAAGGCCCACCAAGAAAATCTAAGCAGTATGCGTCATTTTCTCCACTGTTTCATGTGGTGTGGTCCACCTGAGATCTGGATCTGCTTCATTTTTTGTATCCAGCCTAAAATGGACTGGAGAAATAGATGGAAGGTGCAGATCGAACACAAACATCAAGGTGGGTCCCACGAGTGGGCCCCATGGTTAACGCCCAAATTGGGCTTCGCCCCTGCGCTGCTGAGCAGCAGCGTTCTCTGGACGTTGTCTGTCCAGCGGCCTAGCTTCTTTTTCTTTTTTTCTTTTTTCTTTTTTGTTATTATTATTATTATTATTATTATTATTATTATTATTATTATTATTTTCAGGTTGTGAGGCCCATTCATGGACGATCCAATCCATCCATCTGGTTGTCCATCACAAGGTGGACCCAAAAATTTTAGATCAAGCCAACCCTTGTATTTTTCCTTCATCCAAATCTTTGTGATCTAAAGAATGGGGTAAAAAGGAAAATAAGCATCATTGTGGGCCACACAGGGTGGTCCACAAGTCTCACAGAGGCCCAAAAATTGAAAGGCAAACAAGGAAAGTGGGAGTTTATGTCCCCCCTTACACTCACCTCGAAAGATGAACGGTTGGATCGGGTCGGGAGGTTAATCGAACAGTTCGGATGATGCTTGGGGCCCTCCAAGCTTTGATCTCCACCTTCTTGTTCCCCCAACTCCCCCACTCTCTAAGCTCCCTCTTAATCTCTCTCTTTCTCTCTCTTCTTAATCCTTTCTCTCTCTCTCTCTTTCTCTCTCCTTTTTTTTTTGCAATTTTGGAAATGAGAAGCCCCCCCCCCCCCCCCCCCCCCCCATGTATGGTCTTGTGATGAGCACCTAATTTTGTATAATTAACCATGATTATTTATAATGTTATCATTAATTTTTCGGTTAATTATCCCTCATTAGGCGAATTTTCAATGTTCAAGTGATCAGGAGAGGTTGGACAAGATCCGAGCCAATCAGGGCATTTTAGGACCTAAAATGTGATCAAGATCAAGTGTGTGGCAAACTTAATGGAAACTGAACCGAAAAGGTCAAAGGATGAATTTCATGCTACAGCGGACCATATCTCAGCCGCTCATTTTGGAGATCCAGGTTGTGCAAGTTTGGACGATCAAGATTGTATGTCCACATGAGGGACCAACTGTGCATCAAGGTGGGACACACTTTCATGAGAATCAGATCGATGGCCTTGATCATCTGGCACTGTGGACTATACCATCATCACCATCGTCAGCTGCAGTCCATCTATCCATCCAGCAGTTCAAAGCTAAGGCCCATCAAAATGAAGAGCTGGCCCAGCAGTCCAGCCATTGGATCGTCCAATCATCTAGCCAAACATGGTCAGCTCATGACCGTCCAGTAGAACCAGTTGGAGATGTCATCTCCACCATCTTAGCTGTCCAAAAGGTGGACCCAATAGCCAGCATCTGCTACTAGCCGTCCACAGCACCAGCAGCTCATCCTCACCATCCATTTCCAGCTTCCAACAGTCCAGATGGAGATGATCTCACCAACGTCCAAACAAGGGGTGTGCATCCATCGGCCGTCCATCACAAGAAAGATGGCCCCACCTTCATCTGATGTGTAGAGCACACCGTCTATCACCTGACCCACCAGATCTGCATCAACTCAGCCGTCCATCAAGGACAGCTACTTGATCTCCAGCCGTCCATCAAGGACAGCTACTTGATCTCCAGCCGTCCATAGAGCTACACCCAAGCTGGCCGTCCAACGCTCAAGGTAGCCGTTCATCACTCTCCATCAACGGCCAGCAGAGGGCCATCCACTGTCCATTTGTTGGATGCCCAACAGAACTTTCACGTGCATCACATCAGCTGGACATCATCATCACCGTCCATCCATCACTACCTCAACAGCAGGGCTTGCACGTGTCTCAACAGCAGGCCCACCATCTCCTACACATGTGTTGCCATCCACACGTGCAACCAACTTCCATCCGTCCAGATGGTGGACCACATCTTCACCGCCCAGCACCAACGCCCATCCATCCATCAGCTGATCTGCAAGCTCAGCCGTTCAGGCCATCTCCACCGTCCAGCACAAGTGGTCCCCACCTTCACACGTGCAACTGCCTCCGTCATCCAGTCCAGCAGCTATCTCCTGCAGTAGCTGAAACTACAGCCATCCATCATCAAACGGCCAGCAACATCAACCGTCCAGTCCACCTGCGAACAACATTCGTCCACCAGCCTTCAAGTGGACCATCCATCGACTGCTGCCCACCTTCATCTCCAACGATCAGCTGCAACACTAAGCTCATGAACGTGCCAGTTGTGGTGGATCCCATCTCCATTAGCATACAGCCAAGGACATGGCCAGGGACATCTCAACCATCCCATCCAATGGACCCCATTTCCATTTGTCTCCACGTGCAACCAGCGGCTGGACATCCAAAACATCACCCATGGCCAACAACCCTCAGCTCTCTAACGTCCAGCAAGAGAGGAGCTCTCTCTCTCTCTCCTCTCTCTCTCTCTCTCTCTCTCTCTTGCTCTCTTCCCAACACATGTCTCTCTCTCTCTCTTGCTCTCTTCCCAACACATGTCTCTCTCTATCTCCTTCTCTCTTCCCAACACATGGAGTGCCACCTAGGCTTAGGAGGAGACTTGGGAGCCTCTCAAAAGTCTATAAAAGGATGCAATCCCTTCTCATTCTCATCATCCCACTCCTCAAATCCCATCCAATTCTCTACAACTCCTCTCTTCTCTTCTTTAGTTTTCTTTCTTTCCTTTGTAGAAGTAGAGTAGTGTAGTTTTTCCTTTGTAGAGAATTTAGTCTTCCATTGTAGCATGGTTGGCTAAACCTCTAGCTAAGGCTAGGGGTGAAGCCTTTGAAGAAATTTGTAAGCTTTGGTTCTTTTGGTTCAACAATGGTGTGTAAATGTTGGAGTTTTCTTTGGTTGATTGGTTTGGTTATCCACCTCGGCGGACGCTATTGTTGTGCAAGCCCCTTGATCCATTGTCGACTCCGGGCACGTTGGATGCTTGGGATCCCTTGCACACCAATTAGCTAGTTCATGATCGATAAAGTCCCTTGATCCATCGTCGACTCCGAGCACGTTGGATGCTTTGGATTACCTACGGTCATCGAGCTAGTGCAGGTAAAGTCATCGATCTGTAAAATCCCTTGATCCATTGTAGACTCCGGGCACATTGGATGCTTTGGATTCCCTGCGATCGATAGACGAGATCTTAACGGTTGGATCGGTCAATCAAAGTCGCCTATCTTATAAATATGCATTTGATCGTATGAATTGTGATCTTATCGGTTAACTTGTTGGCAAAGTTGTTGATCTGTACAATTCCTTGATCCATTGTCGACTCCGGGCACAGTGGATGCTTGGAATTCCCTACGATCAACTAACGAGTGCTTCATTGTCAAATCAATCGGTTCAGATCACCATCTTTTATGAAATATGCAAATGGTTTAACTGTTTCATCTTCCGATTAGAATGAATCTTTATTCAATTCCAGTTGAGTTATAGTTGGACCAATAAATCAAATCTTATGAATGAATCAAAGGTGGATCCCTGATGCTTTAGCCCCTTTTCTATTTTTATCTTTCACCACACACAACTTGCTCCACTCTTGTGGATTAAACCAGATTTCATCTCACTCACCTAAACTAATTCCTCTAAGTGTTCTTAACCCCAATCCCTGAGGATCGACCTCAGTCTTACCGAGTATTTTACTACTTCGCTACCTGCACTTGGGTGTGCAATCTTCGGGTTGTAGAATCTTGTATGGGTAGAAAGGAGGGGTCATGAGGCGATGATGGCTAGCATGGGAGGGGGAGTAGGATGGTATGGGAGGAGGCATGGAAAGTATGGATTGTGTTGACTTTGTGGTGAGAGAGGGATGGGGTGGGTATGGTTTGTGTTGACTAGGGTGATGAGAGGGGTATGGGTGAGGGTGAGGGTGATTGATTGATTGATTTGACTTTTCTTGGGATTTGTACAAGTGGGGCCCGTGCCACACATGTGTTGCGCAGCCCGCCTCAGATTGTGCAAATGATCGCAACTTTCACACCGGGTATCGCAATGGGGCGTGCCGCGCTGCATTGGAATTGCAGCGCCTGCGCGGTCGTCGGGGTATAGGTCTTTGGTCGATGTGGTACTAAAATAGGGTCGTGATCAAGGCTCGCTAATACAGTCCATCCGGGACATACCGGTACCGAAAACTAAGCGTACAGAGGGCAATTTAGGGTACGGGTCTTACAGAAGATAGAGGCTATGAAACATAATAAGAGCAAAACTTTCAACTCCACTGAAGTTATTAAATATGTGTGTGGAATTTGTGCCGCTAATATACACTCTATGAAAGACTATCCTACAATTCCTGCATTTCAAGAGGTGTTACAAGAGCAAGCAAATGCCCCATACGGTTATCAACAGCCTTTCAATAGACCGACAGGTAACACATATAACTCTACTTAGAAGAACCATCCAAATTTTAGTTGGAGGAACGGTCCCACAGTCAATCCCACCAACCCTCAAACAGGGGCACCCATGCAAAATGTAACACCAAGCATGGCCCCACCTCAATTCTCCATAGAGGACACCTTAAAGGCATTTATGCAAGGGTAAATGCAAATCAACCAAACAAATCAGCAAATGTTCCAAGAGCTTAAAGTGTCAATTGATGAGATTAAGGGACGCTTGAATGCTAGGGAAGGGACCTTTCCAGCCCAATCTTAAACAAACATATGAAATCAGTGCCTCTAATCTCCCCAACAACATGTGGAGCAAGCAAAATCCATCACCACTCTTGAAAGTGGTAAAAAAATTGATAAATTTATTCCGGTGAAGACCGACAAGCCTAATGATATAGTATTTTTTTAGAATAAGGATGGATCTAGCTTAGGCCCACAAGCAACAGAACGCATTCACAAGCCCGTAACACCATTCCCTTCGAGATTGGTTGCTCCAAAACCTCTCTCAAACTCTCATGACATTCTAGAGGTTTTCAAACAAGTTAAGATAAACATTTCATTACTTGATGTCATAAAACAAATCCCCTTTTATGCTAAGTTTCTAAAGGACTTATGCACGACCAAATGGAAATATAATGTGCAACAAAAGGCCTTTCTTAATGAGTAAGTGAGTGTCATTGTCACCCAAAAGAGCCCCCCCCCCCCCCCCCCCTGTTGAGCTCTTAATTGTGCATATTCTAACCCCAATTCATCACTCATTATGCACGGTTTACATGTTTAAAGGACTACTCTAATGCATGATTTGTGATTGTAGGAACAAGATGGAGATTTCACTGATTCAAGGCTAAATAGAGCACTTTATATACATTGAAGATCACAGAACCAAGTGCAAAAGGATGGAAGGAAGAAGCAAAGGAGAAAAGAAAAGAAAGCAAAAGAATGTACTGAAGACCGGTCGTTCAAAGCCCAAGACCGATCGTCCGACCGGTCTGACTACACAACAGAAGATGACGCATTGTAAAACCTCACTGGTCCAGTTGAGACCTGTCATGCATCACTCAGACCAGTCGTGCGACCGGTCGTGCGTTCAACAAGAAAATGCAGAACTCACTGGACACTTTCTCAGATAAGTCCGACCGGTCGTGACCGGTCGGCCAAGCTACTTAAACCGGTCGTACGACCGGTCGGACATGCAAAACAGAGTTTATAAATCGAGCGCCGAAATTCTCTGCGCAAGTGTGTAATTCCTTGAGCAATCTGGAAGTTTCTTACGTAATGGATACCTCCAAGCTATAAAAGGACTTATTCCCTTCATACCAGGGCATGTTAGGACGTGGGGATTGCTTGGGAGACAGGATTCTACTTCAAGTTTTCTTAGTTTTCTTCCTGTTTTAGTAGTTTTTATGTTTTTGAGGCTTCTAGTTCAAGGGTGTTAGAGATGAACTAAAACCTCTTAACTAGGGCTAAGAGGTGAAGCTTTTGATTTGTTTTTGATGGATTGATGCAACCTAGGTTTCCTTTTTATGATTTAATTGATGAATTTTAGTTAATGTGAGTTTGAATCAAGTACTAGTTGGGTTTTTACTTTAATCTCTTAATGACTCCGGGCTCATGTGATTCTTAGTGATCCTAACTTAGCAATTTAGCTTCTGAGCATTGTTTATGCTTGTGTAGTTCATTGATCTATCATCGACTCTGGGCATGGTAGACCCTTTGATTGCCTTGTGTACAATGGCCTGATTTTTATGTGGGAACTCACTCAACTAAAGTTCTTATCTTTTGTATAATCTGAAATAACTGTTTATTGATTGATTTTGATTTAATTGGAGTTCTAATCATTAGTTATAATCAAGTCTAGTGACAGGATTTGATGAAAGCTATGGTTGTGAATCTCAACTAGATTGGAAAGAGGCTTGGCCTACACAATTGAGTGTGCCCAAGGCCTGAGTATTATTGTGGAAATCAAATCAATGAATAAGCACTTGTTTTGGATAATTACTGATTGAACCGCTCTATATTCCAATCGGATAGAGATATGAATTCGATTTCGATTGAGTTATGAGAGACCTAGTTGTGTTGATGCATTGAAACTTATCAAAAGTGGATCCTTGGCGCTCTAGTGCCTTTTTAGATTGAAATTACCTTACACATTCACTGTTTAAACCCAAATTTGCTATTTTTCAGTTTTAGTTCTTAATAGGATCTTAATTACTAGTTATTTTAGACAAATTCTGAGAATACCCATTCATAAATCTCTGTGGGAACGATACTCGGTCTTTCCGAATTATTACTACTTCGCAACCCTACACTTGGGGAGTGAACACCACATTGCAATTCGCTAATAGATCCATCCGTGTACTAAGAGGGATGGTTGAGGATGTTCTAGTCCAAGTCAATAAATTCTACTACCCGGTAGACTTTATTGTCTTGGACACACAACCGGTCATGGAGACTAGCACACAAATACCGGTTATATTGGGCCGACCATTCTTGGCTACATCAAACGCAATTATAAATTATTGGAATGGGGTGATGCAATTGTCCTTTGGGAACATGACATTAGAGGTGAATGTGTTCCACATGTGAAAAAAGCAAAGGAATGAGGATGATGATGAGCTCTTAGAGGTAAACATGCTTGAATCCTTTGAAGAAGAGGAGCTCCTCCAACTTAAACCACTCGAAACTTTGGAGACATGCTTGGCACACTTTGAGGATTCAATTCCATATTATTTGACATAGTCCAAGCATTGAGTAAAGAGAAATTGGTAGTTGATACTAGCCGGTGGAGGCCTCACTTTGAATGCCACCAACCACATCCAAGCCTCTACCGTCTAATATCCAACCGCCGAAGCTTGACCTAAAATCATTACCTTCTGAGCTAAAATATGTCTATTTGGGCTAAGAGAAGACATTTTCGGTTGTAATAGCCTCCCACGTAGGAAAAGACCAAGAGTTCGAGATAATTGAGCTACTTAAAGAACATAGGGGAGCCATAGGATAGACAATAGCGGACCTTAAGGGGATTGACTCTTCGGTTTGTACTCACCGCATCCACCTCGAACAAAATGTAAAAACAACTGGACAACCTTGTTGAGCCACGAATTATACATGTTCTAACCCTAATTCATATCATAATTGTATGGTTTAAGTTGTTAAAGTTAAGGACTTATGCTTGCTTTTGTGTTGTAGGTAAAAGAGAGAGAGAGAGAGAGAGGCCATGGATTTAATGCTAATTTGGAGGATTTGGAGTGATCAGAAGACCAAGATTTGATGAGCCAAAGAAGTGAAGAAAATGCCTTGGAGAAATTAAGTTAAAACCCTAGAATGGCCAGAAAAATAAATTGCAGAGTTGCAGGGCCATAAAAGTAAAATGCAGAGAGTCCAGAAAATAGCCCTGAATTGCTGGTGGACAGAATTCTGATCAATCAGAGTCCTATCGGAGTCCCATTAGAATTAACTTCGATCCATCGGAGTTATATTGGAGACCCATCGGAAATACAAATTTTTCCATAAGTCTTTGGGCATATTTTCGATCAATCGGAGGAATTCTAATCCATCAGAAGGGGGTGCTCCAATTCATTGAAGATAAGTCCGATCAATCGGAACTGTCTGCGCAAGTGCGAAATACTTACGTGGATTCTTGAAGTTTCTAAGTCGGTGCGGGATTTCTTTTATAAAAGGCCACATCCACTCTCTTCCTAGGGTATCTAGCAACGTGGGGAGCAAAGGATTCAAAACCTAAGAGGCTTCCTAGCCTTCTACAATTAGTTTTCTTCTTCTTCTAGTTCTAGTTCTAGTTTGTTTTTATGTTTTTCATTAGTTAACCTCTTAGTTAGAGCTAAGAGGTGAAGCTTATAGTTTTCCAAGATGGTTTGATTCGTTTTTAAGGTTTCAAGTTTAAATTTGATATTGAACAATGGTTTGCTTAAGTTTAAATGAAGTTGAAGTTAGTTTTTCTTTATCTTATGATGACTCGTGGATGTTTGGAAGAATTATGCTTTAATACTTAGTTGTTTTGCAAGTTCTAGACCTGTACGCTCCAAGGAATCAGATTCAAGACACTCTAAACTTGGATCTTCATATGGGAACTTCAAACCAAAGTTCTATCTTTTCCAGAAATTCTGAAATATGTATTGTTTGTTTATGTGATTTGAATCAAGTCCAAACCATGATATTAGTTAAGCTTTGTGACAGGGTTTGGTGATTACCATAGTTGTGATCTTAATCTATTGGAATTAGGATTGACTTATGCAATTGAGTGTGCTCAAGTCCTAACTTGAATTAAGGGAATGATGTTGATAAACAACACATGTGTTGGATTGTTTTGATAATATAACCGCTCTATAATCCGGCTAAATAAGATTTGATTTTTATTCTAGTTGAGTAATTGAGAGACCTATACAAATTATACATCAAGGAGAGCTATAAGTGGATGCTTGATGCTCTAGTTATCCTTTTATTATCAGATTTTCCTATTTTATGATTAATCCTTAAAAACTGTTTTCCTAAAACTCCATAAATTCTAGTTATTAGAATACTTTGAATTATTTATCTCTTTCCCTGTGGATCGACCTCGGTCTTACTTCGATTATTACTACATCGTAGCCTTGCACTTGAGGCGAGCGAACAAGTTTTTGGCGCCATTGCCGGGGATAGAGGTTAAACGGTTCTAATTGTTCTAGTAGCTACAAAGTAGTCTTAGTTAGGTAGGATCTCAAGTTGTTCTAGAAGTAGGTTTTCTGAATTTTTTTAGATTACTATCAATCTTTTGTTTTTATTTTTATAGGAACATAGTTGCTGACATAGATCTTACCCTATTGGATAACATCTCCCCATCTCCCTTCTTTTTCTTTTTTTTTTCTTAGATTAGGGTAGTTTCCAATTTCTTTTAAATATCATTATAACTGAATGGATGGGCGGTGCTTATGCATACCTTTTGAAAGATAAGATGTCAGATCATGGGATCCAAACTCATTATGATTGGAACCATTATAAGCATGATTATTTTCCCAAGACTCAATCTACTTCTAATACTCCCCCAAGTAAGACATTGCGAGATTACCAGAATAAGAACAATGTGCATAACTTTTCACTGAGTAAGACAATGAGAGAGTATCAGAAAGAGAAGAATAATATCCCACCGGTTAGGACAATGTATGATCACTTGTATGGCTACACATATCAACAATCATCTAAAAGCCCAACATATGACATGTATAATCCTAATTAGTGGAAGTATCAAAATTTTAACTTGGGAGACAAGCCAACCATAGATGCTAACAATTATCCTCAAGAGTTTCTTTCTCATGAACTTCAACCGACACAAACTCTTGAGGATACGCTGCGAGAGTTTAAAAAAATAACTGAGTAATGCATACAAAACCTCTCGCCAACCTCTCAAAATCCTGAACCCAATATTGGGAACACCAAATCATTCCCCAACAATGAGGATGAGGCTATCCAAGCCCAACCCTCTTCCAATTTAATGACTAAACTTTTAGAGGATGTAGATCTCAGTGATCCCAATATTACCATCGATTATGGTGAATCAACTATCTCTTTTAGCTATTCTCATTTAATGATGATGAGATCTTAAAGACGGTTGACGAACCCGAGGAATCTACAAAATCTGAAAGTGATAGTATGATTAACTACAATGAGGGTTCAATGGATGATTGTGAGTCCATGATTTCTTCTTCCAAAGGGCTGAATATTTATGAGTCGTCAAAAGATATTCTTGCTAGAGAGATGGCCGAATTCGATCTTTTTGAGTCCTTCCACAACAACACATGCCAAATTCTATTGTGGAAGAATTCCCTTGGGTTAAAAATTTTGTTTCTTTAGATGATGGGGTGGCACAATCTAAAATTTGAAACGATCAACTTATGAGTGATGTTGTGCCTTCCACCAACCCCGATGAACATTAAGCAATCTTAGTGTAGACACCCCACCTTCGGCTACAATGTTGGTAGAGATAGCTGGATGAATGGAGGACCATACCCCCAAATCCCAAGTCCAAACTCAGCCAAACTCACCCTTGTAAGCCCCAATTCATAGCCCAGCTCAAGCCTGAACCCAGTCAACCCACCCCTAAACATCAGCCCAAAAAACCCCCCATAAGAAAAACCAATCAAAAAATACCAAAAAAAAAAAGTCAAACTCGGTGAGTCAACCCGCTAAGTCAAATCACCGAGTCAACCCGCTGAGTCAACTCATCGAGTCAACTCACCATGTCAACCCATCTCTTAAACCTAGTCAACTCACCGAGTCCCAAACCGCAGCCTCGGAGCAAGTCCGAATCCCAGACCTAGGAAAATTTTGCTTCAGGTTCGGAGGTCGTACACTCCGAACCCGAAGCAAAACGACCGTACGAGCGGCCCCCTGGGTGCCGCCCAAAAATATTTACGAGTTCTGCCACTCCCCGCTGCTATAAATACCCCCCTCCCCTTCTCATTCAGAAAGCCCTCCAGCCCGAGTGCGATCCGTCCGTTCCGAGTTCTTCTCCATCCTTTCAGCCCATTCCTCCAACAAGGAGAGCCCGAGTGAGAAGAGCCTAGCCCTGGTCCAGCCCAGCCTGACCCTGGTCTAAGTCTCCCAGGCCATCCAAGTCTTGATCCAGCCACTCAAAGCAAACCTTTGTGACACCTCCGTCCATCTAGCTACTCTTTACCAGCATCATCTCAGTCGCATCTAGCATAAGTGTAACATTTACTTTTCTTCCAACCCCCCTGCTTCACTACAAGCATTTTAATCATTCAAACACACAACATGCATCCTGCATAAAGCACCTGTCAGTTCGAGCGTATGCTCTGGGCTTGCCTGTTAATGGAAACCTGCCCATCAGAAACTCTTACTGTTCAGACCTACATTCATACATCAGTCACTACAAGCACTTTGATTATTCAAAGACACAGCATGCATCCCACATAAAGAACCTGTCAGTTCGAGCGTATGCTCTGGGCTTGCCTGTTAATGGAAACCTGCCCATCAGAAACTCTTACTGTTCAGACCTGCATTCATGCATCATATCATTTATGAGAATGTACAAGGATTAAAACAGACTTTCAAGTATTAGTTCGATTCTATGAAGTAGAGATCGTACTTCGGTACGGGCAGTGTGTGGGGTGCTTAACCTCTTCCCACCCTGTAACCGTGATCCCTTACCTCGAATCTCTGGCCGCAGATCAAAAGGAGTCATTTAGAGGAAGGAATCTTCGGATCTCCTTCTCTAACGTTTCTACAGGGTCTAGCCGACTATAGATTCGAAGTAACTGGCTAGTGGCGACTCTGGTTTTATACAAACTCATCCAAATACATCCAGCTTAACACAACAACTGATAAAAGTAAAGCCCTCGAGAACGAGGCAAGCCAGTGGCACAAACGGCAATTCGCGCGCACGCACCCTTCTTCTTTTTCGAAAAGAAGGGAGAACGTCCGGGAGCGCGGAACGGTAAGCAGTCCACAGAATGGCGACTCCGCTGGGGATATGCTAGTCCCACTAATCGTGATCCGACTTGAAAAACAGAATCCTTCCTATGGTTGAAAGTCATTAGTCCTCATACAATCTCATCTGTATAGCAATCTACCCAAAAATAAAAAGATCCCTAAACCCAAAAAAAAAAAATAGAAAATCCCAAAACCCAAAAGAAAAGAGTAGAGTATATTCCTCACCATTGCGCCTCCTTGGGCTCAACATCTTCGAAAACAACTTTCCTTCCACAGCATAATCCGCACTCGGGCTCAGCAAGTCATGTTCGACCACAAAGTGGAAGCTCACCTCTTCCCCGCCCTCGAGATGGCCGAAGCCAACCTCCAACGCAACAACTAATTGAGAATACGCCAATCATGCAAGAATTGGCACAAGGAATGAGAGAAATGCAAGAAATGCTCTTGCAATTCATGCAAGCACAAGCTATTGCAGCAGCCAGTAATCAAGTTGGTCCAATTCAACAACCACAACAACCATCTCTTCCAGCCTCCAGTTCATCCCAACCACAACTATCAGGGTTGGCACAGGACTTTCAATACCCTCCCAATGAAGGCCCTCAATCAGAACAACCCTCGACCTCAGGGCATTTCTTTCAGTATCCTCCTGCAAACAGGAGCCATTTTCAAGTTTCTTTGCAGTCTCCCTTCTCAGCTCCAATCCAACAAAGTCCCCATAATGGGAGTAATTATCAGGCCCAACCCCCTTCAAGCAGGAATCATAGGAGCATCAATGACACCAATTATTACGAAAGGGCCTAGCTCAGTCTTGGCAAAGGGCAAGATCTCCTTCATCTGGTCCCTCTAAAATCGAACAACTCCGAGAACAGATGCGAGAGATGAAGAGAAAGTTGCAGAAACAGCAAGGGGTGGATCTTCCATCCACTAAGTTCAGGGACCTTTGTCCATTTCCCGATGCAATGGTACCTCAAGGCTTTCAGGTACCAAAATTTAAAAGATATGATGGGACAGGGTGTCCTATAGACCACTTGAGATCATTTTGTGGTGAGCTAGATGCTGTGGCAAGCAACGACGGAGCGTTGATCCGTCTATTTCAAAAGTCCCTAAAAAATGATGCCCTAGACTGGTACACATCATTGGACTGTCATCACATCAGGACTTGAGAGCAGCTCTCCCAGGCTTTCATCGACAGGTTCGCATACAATCTTACCATGGCACCCAGGAGAGCGGACCTCGCAGCTCTCAAGCAAAAGAAGTGATGAAACATTGTCAACCTACGTTGGACGGTGGCAGGCCATGGCCACTAGAATGAAGACTCCCATCGACGACGAGGAGCAAATCTCCATGATCGTCCACTCGGCAAATCCAAGTATCTCTGGATACCTTGTCTCACATCCATATGCGAACTTCACCCAACTCATCTGCGCCGGGGAACAAGTTGAAGCCGGAATAAGGGCTAGGATGATCTCCCCTTGGTGGCCTTATCAAGCCTCTCTTATACAACCGACAGTGGAAGAAGAGCCTACTGAATACGAGAATGATAACGGAAGTGTCCTCATCCCCCATCCAATAGAAGAAGACGACCATGTCGCCTCTACCGAAGGTGCACTATTCCTCCCTCAACATGGACAACCGTAGCAGCAGCAGCAGCAACAGGCAACATTCAAGATGGAACTTACAGTTCCCTAATCAAGGTTGGCAAGGGGCACCCCTAACCAATCCAGTTTCAGAACCCCTCATCCTGCAAGGGGCATCTCCAGTCGATCCAATTTCCGCAATGCAAGGGGCACCTCCTGCCTGTCCCGCTGTCATCAGCCAAGAAGAGCTTCCTCTCTAGTTTATCCGTGCCATCGACTCTAGTTCAGAGTTCGAACTTCTCATCCTACAAGGGGCACTCTCAACTATTTCGATCCCAGAACCCATCATCATGCAAGGGGCACCTTCAATCGATTCATTCTTCGCACCCATTTCTAACCATGGGCACAATCAACCCATCTCAGTCAACCAAGGGGACAATCTCCCTAGCGCAGCATCGGCAAACCAGGGGCATGGTCTGCTCAGTTTGAGCCAGGGGCAAAGCCTACCCATCTCTCCATCAAGCAATCAGGGGCACAACTTGCCCACCGCACCTGTCTATTCGGCTTCTACTTCAGCCATCATCCTCCAAGAAGAAGACCCTTCCTTGGACAGCATGTCACATGCCCTAACAGAGTTGGGGCCCAGCTTCAATTATGTGGCCACTATCGAGGAGGTCGAAGGGGAGATTGATGTCCAGGTTCTGATCAGTCCAAAAATATCAACCATCACTCTTCAGGTCTTAGACATCTCAGCTTCATTCCATCTCCTTCCCGATCAGACCCGGTTTCACAAAATCGGTATCATCTCTTCAAATCTTCACCAAAAGGTTAAGCACATCTTTAGAGATAGGGCGATCACCATCATTACCGATCCCAAACAATTTCCCATGGTAGAAGCATCCAACCTTCGAGAGCCGAACATCCCAGCCATGGACCTACAATGCTCTAATAGGGAAGTCTCATACCATCATAATGCAAATTACTTCCCTCGTGCATGTCTCATCGGATCGAACTACGTCTTCTTTCCTACCGAGCGTCAAACCTTCTATTATCAGCTCGAATATCAAGACTCAACCCGAATCATGGGAGTTCAAGAGAATGTGGATAGAGAAAGACTGCGATCTTGGCCTACTCGGATTAGGAAACCAAAGCACAGAAGTATCAAAAGAAGACGGAGTCATCAAGAAGAAGGGAATCTCTGCATCTGCACACCAATCCAGTCTATCAATGTAGGGATTATCTATCCTGATGATGGGTTGGATTCCACCTTCGATGATCAAGCGAGCAGATCGAGTCTGATAGAGTTGCCCAAAGAAGACTCAAGTAAGGGGAATGAATTTCCCCCGATCGACTTGACTGCTGTCCTAGTCCCACCTCAGCCAGATGAACCCGAAGATCTGCAATACATCGGGGATGAGCTAGGAGAAATCGCATCCGACACCGACTCGAAGCCCAATTCCAGATCTATCCTGATGTTTGGACGCAACGATGAGGATTGGCCTACTGATCCCTCTGGCCCTGCCTCCTGAGGGGAAGGAGTGCAGGGCAGTAACAGGTTTGTAGTCCCCATGACGGCCAATAAAAGCTGACAGTGCTTGGCTCCCCGAGCCGAATCAGACAACACCTAGTTCACATCGCTGTCTTACTCGGGTCCTTTAAAAAAAAAAAATTTTAAAAAAAAGAAGATTCAAAAACCCAAAACACCAAATATTTCAAATTTTCAAAAAAAAAATCAAATTTTCACAAAGTCCAAAAGTTCAAAAAATCCAGATATTCACAAAATTCTAAAAAAAACCAGAAAATCTTTGAAAGAAAAAAAAAATATATATATATATATATATATATATATATATATTAAAAATCTTTTTAATAAAGTGTTAAGTCTATCTGTCAAAGCACTTGAGTATGGAGTTGACTCATAAGATTTCGATCTATAGTTGGACTTCAAACTCAAGGGTCTAGACAAAGCCAAATGATGTGGAAAATGATGAGCTGACTCCCAAACTAAGAGGGTCTCCTCGAAAGTTCGAACCAAAAGCCAATGTCAACTCAAAAAAGTTTCAAAATTATAAACCTAGGATCTCCTGAGACCCATAAGGAAGTGTGCATTGAGAATCCTTGTCCCTGAAAAATAAGCAGAGAATGATCGAATTTTTGAAGTCATGACTTCCCAATCTTGCGTCCTATAAAGACTTATCCAGACTCGATCAAAAACTCATCAAGCCTATCAAGAAGATGCTGCTAAGACTATTCTTGCATTCCATGCTAGAGTGTGCGACTTGACGAATGATCGAAGAAACCTCACGGTTCGATAAAGACAGATTGTTGCCAACATGTCAGAAAGCACTTCAAGTGTCAGCAACATGCACATCGGATCCATGTGTGTTCTTCGAAACTCTACAACCTGATAACGCTCCAGCTATTCCCTGTACGAGGTATCTACATCAGCAGAAAGATTGACTCGGCATCATTTAGCGGTCATACGCATATACTTGTGGGAGTCGATTACAGCACAAAGTGGATGAAGGTAATATTCTGATCTAGCACGATAATTCTCATGAAGAATGACATCATCAATTGTTAAGGGTTCCCACATGCTATCAACATTGGCATGGGACGTCCTTCGAAATCTAAGGATGGAGGAGTTCCTCGAGAAGCTTAAAATCAGAAGACAGACCTACAAGTTTGAGTCAAAATCATGTCACCATGATTGTTGATGAAGAATGAAGCCGAAGAACGAAAAGTCATATCAGGTTTACAACAAGCACTGCTGCATCTATCAGACTCAAGGGACAAGCCCCGAGAATCAGAGAAGTTCTTCTGGGAGGCACCGTTCGACCCACCAACCTGAGGGGTAAGGATCTTCCAGAGCCAATCAACGCCGACAACGTGAAAATCTCTCACAGGTAAGTCAATCTAACCTTATCAAGAGTTACATTAGTAGAGCTGAAGTCAAGAGGTCAAGGCTTAGACATCTGAGAATCCCTTCCTATCCACCAATAAGTGTTCCAAATAAAGGGTTCAAAAGCCAAAAAAAGAAGAAGAGAAAAAAAAAAGAATAGAGCAAAAAAATAGGGGTTAAAAAAAAAGGGGCACACAACCCACAAAAAGAAGAAGAAGAAGAAGAAGAAAGAAAGAAAGAAAGAAAAAGAGAAGAAAAAAAAATCGACTCAAAAGAAACATATCTATCCATCCATCCACCTCAGAAGGGTCTGTAGCTAAAGCCGACAACTCTACCATTGTAACTTAAGATAAGGGCCGAAAGGTTACCATCGACTAGCAACGATGGATTCCTGACCTCTGGTCGTCGCAGTTATCTAAAAAAAAAGAGATGTGTGCTTAAACAAAAAAGGCAGAGTGAAAACCCGAAAGGGCGCTCTGAGTAAAAAGAGTGGGCACACAGCGGACTTGGTGAAAACCCGAAAGGGCACTGAGGGTAAAAATAGCATAGCTGCCAAGGGGCAGGCAAGATCAAATACTCGGGACGTGGTGAAAACCCAAAAGGGTGCCACGGGCAAAAGTGACGGGCAAGCTGGACGCAGCGAAAACCCGAAAGGGCATTGCAGGTAATAATGGCTATAAAAAGAAAAGAAAAAAAATGTGCATGAGAGATCCAAGCGACATGAAAATTCAATGGAAGCAAGGATGGCGGCTATGAGTCAAGAATTCTTTCAAGATCTGCCCAAATTCTAGAGGCAGGATACCATTGCGCATTATCTTAAGGGGACCAGAACCGTTGGTGAATAATGAAGAAAGTCGAGTATGACATCAGGCTGAGTCAAATGTTCTAATTCCTACATCTAAAAGCACAAGTCCAAATCACGCACAGACAGATAAGCACTTGACACAAATTTTTACTTTATGATTTGCATATATTTTCCAAAAAATAAAAATTTCATTATTCGTATATATGCAAAAAAAAAAACTTACAAGGCTTTCAAAATAAACATCCCCCAACCAACTTATGGAGTGCCTCGTACAAGCGTCTTTCTCCCGATCATTTCTCCCAAAAGGTAAGTATCTCTCTTCCTGCTTTGATGCTTCAATCCTTTTACTAAAGTGTTTTCTCTCCCACAGGGTACCAGAAGGCAATCTAAGATCAGTCCATCAATGTCCATCATGACCCCATCATCACCATCGATCACATCATCCATGCGGCCCACACCCAGAGGATGTGTAGCCTCACCTATGGCCCATCTCCCCATCCCATCCATACCATTCAATCCTATCATGATCAATGCCCAATTCAAGTCAGAATTTTCAGCAATCCCTACCATTAATGGGGGCATTCAAAGCTTCCCCAACAAGCACCCTTAACCCTCATCAATGCCCCCATTCAATGCTCCATCTCTACCATCCATTAAAGACATCTCACCATCTTTAAAGCCTTCACTGATTGCTAAAGTGTGGGACCCACCAACCTCTCCCACAATGGCCCCCAAGCCATCATCAATGGCTGCCCAAGAGAAGACCAATAGAGAAAAGGACAAAAAAGGAATAAAAGATGAGAAAAAAGGGAGATTCATGGCTGCAATCAAACCTGAGAGTACAGAGAATGTGGGGACAGGGACAGTGGACTGTGAAGAATGTCCGAGCACGAGCCAACCTAGGCCGTACAAGAGGCGAGTCTTGGGTGGCCCGCTGTGGGCCGCCCGTATAGACGCGCTCCCTCTCTCTCCGCAGGATTGGCTCCATGGTCGTTGATAGGTAAGGCTGACAGTCCACGTCAGCAGATGGCACCCTGAGGGCCGCCCAAAGCTCCAATCAACTCCGGATTTCGTTTGAAGATGATCAGAATCATCTGGAAGGTACCCCACCTGTCCAATCACAAAGTATTACAGCCAACATGGGTCTGATCAAGTCAAAGAGAAGGAAAACTGATCAAGAGAGGCCCACAAGCGATCTGAGCCATTTAAAGACTAGATCATCATGATCTAAACCATGGAAAAGCTTGCATAAGTCATCAAATAACAACATTAAGGGTTTGATTGTCAAAAAAGAGGGTCAGAGTCCAAGATCTGATCATCAAGTGGGCCCACATGGCTGAAAAGAGCAATCTGAACCGTTCAAGTCATCATCCATACCATTAAAAGCCTTCTTAACCTCATAAAACATCAAGAAAATGTGCTCCAAAGCAAAGCTGAAGTTTGGAAAGGGCCCATAGGGCCAAATCAAGCGATCTGAACCATTCAAGTCGTCATCCATGCAATTGAAAAATCTTATCTTCCATAAAGTATCAAAGAATGAGTCAAGAGTCAAAACATCTCAGAGGTTTTGAGGCAAATCAGGGATTGTATATTTATTCAGAAGATTTTGATACAGAAGAAAGTAAAAACAAAAAGAAGAAGATCATACATCAAGTAAGCAGAATACATCCTCACAGAAGCAGGCTACAAATCACCAACATAGTCGTCATCATCCCTCCTCTCATCCCACTCTCGACGATGAAGATCCATCAGAGGAGCTGTCACTGATCCACCAGCATATCTGGGATGACCCCCTGGAACATAGAGTGAAGGAAGCAGAGGCCCCTGCCCGTACAGCAAGTACCACTCGTCGTAGTCATGATCCGGGATCGTGGAGTGAAATCCAGGATGGCCCACGAGAGCATCCACCATCTCATCAGCTAGGATCTGAGCAGCCGGAGGAGGTGTGGAACAAGGGACTCGAGCCACCCCAGTAATCTGTCGAAGCAGCTTCTCACCCAAATACCACTGAAATGATTCAGCATCAGAAAGCATGATCTGAAGGCATGAAAAATCATATGCCTCCACACTCTGAGGGTATAGTAGAGAGGAAAGTTGGCATATGGCATCCGAGCAAACTACAGCAAATGAGGTCATCACAATCAGCCGCAGAGTAGCACGATGGATAAGGAAAACAAGATACTTACGTCCTCGATGGTCAATCCATCTATGTCAGCACGCCAATTGTCCCCAGATACTCGAGAGTTCCGTTGACGATTTTGCTGATGCCAGTGCATGTAGCGGTACAAAGATGGCTCAATGTCATCTCGTATCCTCAGCGAGAGATGAGCAAAATGGTCATAAAAGCAAGTCTGGGCAAGGGCACACATAACGATCAAAGAAAGAAAGAAGACAAATGTCTCCAGGGAAGGTTAAAAAAAATACCACTACAACAGGCCAGAAACCTGTGAAGGACTGGCTATTCTGAGAGGTCTTATCTAAACCCAGGAAGCTATGAGTCAAGATAGCCCCGTTCCAATTGTATGGATGGTAAAGATCCTCAACCAAACGAAGAAATTTAGGGTCGATCCTCTTGTTCGCATGACAGAAAAGGAATGACCCAAAGGCGTAAGCAATCATGGCCTGTGCTTTGTGAAGGGCCTCCAGCTCGGAAGTAGAGACGACAGTAGCGAAGGTGTTGTAGAACCATCGTAATTTTACTTGGTGGCCCTAGAATTCATCCTCAGGTGGGATGTCACCCACAAGTCGTAGCCAGTCAGTAGAAGTGATGGGAGCAAGAGAGCCGACGTGGGGAACAACTGCCCCATGGAATGGAAAACCAATTTGCATATATATGTCCAGGGGAGTTATTCCCCACTCGCCACAAGGGAGTTGAAAGGTGTGGGTCTCATCCCGCCACCTCTCACAAAGAGCCGCAAGCAGCATGCGGTTGGCGTTGTTGTTATGGAAGTGCAAAGTAAGGAGGCCGGCAAAAGGAGTGTCAGCCAGAACTCGTTCAAGCAAAGGCTGCGGGTGTTTCACCCAGTCATCCCAAAGATCTCTGGTACCTCGACCCTTTATGGAGGGAAGATGTTGGTGCTCCTTAGCTAAGGAGCACATATGAGCCCCTCGACGAACAATGAAGACCGGATCATCCTCATCGACCACGCGTCATCTCCTTGTACTATCCGCCATTGAATCTTACAAGCTTGGCAAGGTAAGTCTCTATTCTTTACCCGTTAAAATCCAAATCATTATTCAGGAAACCCATGGATTCGGACTTACATCCAAATGCAAAAACTAAAAGTCCAACTCCATGTGTCACCTAGGATATGTGTTGGGCCCATTGAAGAAAGCAAGGCCCACCTCAAAGAGGGTTGCATGCCGTGCCTAGGAAAGGAAAGTCCATCACCCAAGGACACATTTTGGACAACAAATGCACTTAAGTGCCATAAGATCAACAAGGGATAAGAATCCAACTTCACATGAGAAATCCCCCTTCAAAGTCCTTATGTGGCCTAAGGATTGGTTCACTTCTCATACCAAGGCCATGATCCTCATCTAAGATGTTCCCATCTTTTTACACATGTACATGGACAAGTGGGGAATAAGAAGGAAATGGGCCCCCAAGAGCAACCCAAGTGCCTCATCTCAATGGATTGAAAGGAGCACATAGCCCGCTTAAAGAACATGAGGACCCATTCATGGGTTAACCATGGGCAACCCTATGTGCATCATTTTGATGAAAGTTTTGACTATAAGAGTACAACATGGTTGTCTACCCACAAACATATGAGTCAAAGAAGCCAATGGTAAAAAGTGATGCGCATAGCCCACATGAAGAATCAAAGTTGGAAATGTTCATGCAAGGACAAGTTTAGGCAACTTATTGCACCAATTTTCTTCACCAAAAAGGGAGACCATTTGAGCACAAGAGGGCATGGCTTGATGAGTTACCCAACCATCATGAAAATGGTTAAGAATGACATACATAGCCCACTTGAAGATCAAAATCCAAAAGGCCTCAAAGCATGGGACAAAATTGGGCAACTTATGGGTATCATTCTTTCCCACAAATTGAAAGAAAAGTCACTCATCTTTGAGAATGATGGAGGATGACCCACCAAGCACCCCAAAGAGAAGTTCAAGGAGCTATGGTTGCATGGATAGCTCACTTGAAGAGGAATCATCCATTTGAGATTGATAACACTAAAGGAAGCTCTTGAGAACCACTTTCATACCACATGAGAAAAACCATTTGAGCTTAGTGAGATTGTTGAAAAATCTCACTCATGGGGCTTGTAGATGATCAAGTAACTCAAGTCCTCCATCAATCCAAAGAAAAGGTATGAAGGAAAAGAATCCCACATGCATAAAGTGTAGTGGTGCACACATGACTCAAAGAAATTCATAAGTTTCAAAGAGGGCCCAAAAGCCCATCTATATGGAAAAATTCCAAGGAGCCCACCACACTTTGTACGTACGGATGTACATTATAATCAAGAAATGGTGGAAGATTTGGGCCACTTGACCATAAAGGCCCAACTAAGAAATCTAGCCCACTTGAAATCCAAGTGAAGAATGGGCTAGTCACCTTTATCCATACACATGTGAAGAAAGATGGGGCTACCCAAAGTGAGCCTTATGAGCCCAAAACTTGAGGTGGGCCCTACCATTCCCATGGGCCCAAGCCTTGAAAAGAAGATGGAAAAGAAAAGGAAGCTCCAAAGGAAATGACATGAAAAAGAAAGCAAGAGGGAGCCCAAATGAAGTATTGGGCCCATCAAATACACCAAGAGCCATGACCTCACTTTGAGCCCATTTGATACACATGAAAAGTGACCCAACTCCCATGAAGAAAGATAGGATATTTTGCCATGCACACTTGATGGACATGGCAAAATTATCCTTTACATACACATGAAGGGAGTGTGAAAGAAGAAAAGAAAAGAATGAAATGGAAGCTTGCAATATCCTTCTCCATGCACTACCTTTAGAAGAGATTGGAGATCTAGAAAAAGGCCAAAAAGACTTGGGCCCACTTTGGCTCCCTTAGAATATCTACATGGAGAAAAGAAAGGAAACATGAGAAGAGACAATGAAGAAGAAAAAGGACAAGAGAGAAAAGGGAGTGGTCCATACCTTCACCACTCACCAAAGGGGGACCACCTTGCTATCCCAAAGCTTCACTAAGGCCCCACCACTTGAAAGAAGAAAAGGACCACCAAAAGAAAGAGAAAAACTTGAAGAAAGAGAGAGTATGAGAGAGAGATGAGAGAAATTGCACATTGGAGGGGCCAAGGGTGCCCCATGTTATATAGAAAATGGGAGGACACCCCATTATCCGACCCACTGGAAAGACCAATGGGCAGAGGCAGCTTGGGCAGCACCCAGGGGGCCGTCCGTCCTCCCCTTTGGTTGAAACGACCCCTCACTCTCTTTTCTTGGGAAGAACTCATCCATGGGAAGGGTGGTTGCAAGTGAATCTTTTACCTCCATGTAACAATGAAGTGATGGAAGAGAAGGATGAGAAAAAGTAAGGAATCTCACCAAGATCTCCTCTTGTGATAAATTGGGGAGAAATTGGCTTGATGATGTGGAAAAAGCTTCATGAAATTTTCAAGAAAAAGAAAAACAATTGACTTGGTCAAACAGTGATCTCAACCATCCAAAGTCAAGGCCTGATGATCTGAACCATTCTAAGAAGAATCCCCGAAATTTCCAACCTTGATTGCTGCCTACTGTACAAAGTTTTAGGTCCGAAGACCTTAAACTACATCGGGATCAAGATCCCGAGGGATTTTCAATAAAAACCGGTAGCGGTCTTGATCGTTCAAATTAAGATCCGCTGACACCGGACATTTTTTCAAAAACAAAAAAAAAATTGTATTTTCAGCATGTACAAAGTTTTGGTCCGAAGACCTTAAACTACGTCGGGATCAACATCCCGAGATATTTTTAATAAAAATCGGCATCGATCCCAGCCGTTCGAGCCAAGATCTGATGAACTGGATCATTTTAAAAAAATCAAAAAAAATATGTGTTACCCTATTCTGCACATAAGTTTTGGGTCCGAAGACCTTAAACTATGTCGGGACTAAAATCCTGAGAGATTTCCATAAAAACCAGTATCAGTCTCGAGTACTCGAGTTGAAGTCTGGAACTTTTTCAAAACAAAAAAAATATATAATACAAAAAAAAGGTTTTCACTACCAATTTTAACTTCACAAATTTATCTCCAGCGGTCCGAAGACCTAAAACTACACTGGGATTAACTTCTCGGGGGCTTTCTTTCCCAATCTATTTCGGACATGGCTGACACTTGATCGTACGGGTGTCCGGAGTCTTCTAAACAGGTAAGGGCTGAGGTGGGCAAAACCCTGCCATCCTGTTCGTGTTGAACGCACCATGATAGACAACCTTGATTTGGAAGTCGCTGTTAAATCTGACGGATGTTCCCTGTTCCTAAAACTCATGAAGGGGATTAAGGCAGTTGGAAGGTGAAGTGCACCCTCATGGAATTGTGAGCAGCGTAAGGCCCCAAACTGGATTAACAAAGGGAAATGTGAGGATGTGGCTCATTCGGTGGCCGAAGGAGTCCGTCGGACGATACGTGGTCTATGTGCATTGCACATGAGGAACAGGCAACTTTGTGGGTATGTTGACTGAAAACCCTCAAAATTTTCTCATCTGAAGATGTAAAACTACGGCACTTAACTGTGTGGGATTCGTCTTGCTCACTGACATAAAATGGATCGGGTGCCTTACCAGCAGTAGAAGCTGGAAATGGATGAAAGTTCCATACCTTTCCCAGCATTTCAGAAAATCCAACAAAATACCAAAACATTGCAAAATCACCTTTCAAAAATCACAAAATATTTCTTTTGTTTTCAAACAAAATATTTTAAAAAAATCACAAAAACAGTTCCCTTGCTTTCAATAATACCGATCTTTACTCGGACCAAATATTTCAAAATCATAAAAATATTTCCTTTGTTTTCAATAACCAATCTCCATCCTGACTATTCAGGTAAAGATTAGGACCAAATATTTGTAAAAAATCACAAATGTCACTATCCCCAGTACTGCATTTCAGGAGTCTCGAACTCCGAGCACTCACGCAGTTTGGGATGATGGATCCGATCGCCCGCAAATTGGAATCTTGACCAAAACTGGCGACCAAGTACCGTTTCAATCGCATCCATTCACAGAAGAACATCTTGAAGTCTGGTAACATCCTTCATCCATTCCCATTAGCAAAGAAACAGCATCCTGGGATGATGGACCTGATCGACCACGGGTCGAGATCTTGACCAACCCGCAGACCAAACATCTGCATCGAAAAAAAATCCCCAGGGGAGCATAACCCTATAAGCAATAAGTTCAAAGTTCTCTGCATCTCCAGCAAAAGCAAAATCATCAAACTGAAAGAGAATGAGCCAAACCATGCATCCATCATCAAATATGCACCTCTATGCATCCCCATGCATCGCATCAATCATCATGTTTACCTGCTTTCAAAATAAAAGTTGGTTAGCCAAAGACCCCACAGGCATCCCTAGTGGAGGTGAGTGCAAGCCGGATTTTCTTTTAAAAAAAACAAAAAAAATATTCCTATTTGCATCACTCCCCAGAGTGGGTATCTTTTCAAAAATCCAAAAAACATATTTTCCTATTTGCAAATAAGAATGCCACGGAGTATCACTCCCCAGAGTGGGTATCTTTTCAAAAATCTAAAAACATTTCCACCGCCGGCTCCAGATCCGGGTTGGGAACTTCCACCGGTGCTTCCGCCTGCGCCAGCTCCTCCAGGGCCCCTTCTCCTGGTATGTTTTGAGTCATTTTGTTCCACCGAGAGATCTTCCATATCTCTGGGTAGGAGCCGACGCAAAAATCAAATAAGATCCGATGTCTCGCGGTTTCCCTGGAGACCATCGGATCCAATGCACTCAAAGTACGATCGAACTGAACTCCAGTGTCAGTGCGGTCGTACCACATACCAAGATATGAAAAAATGAAAGCCAAAAGGCTCGGTCAAAGAAACCATCTGAACAGTGGAAACGATGAATTGTAACCCAAGTATTAAAATCAGCAGATTGGGTGGAAAGAGTTCACCCCCACATACCTAGGCGTGGATGCCTGAAGTACCTTGACTGATTCCAAGTCGGCGTAGTGGACTCCCGTAAGACTACATGACACAGGGCAGCTAACCACTTTAACAGTCAATCGAAATAAGTACTCCTGGAGTGATCCGGGAAAACATCAAACAATCAATCTCAAGGTCAGTATCCTCGTAAGACTATGACGCAGAGGCTTTGCTGTACCTTTCCGATGTTAATACCGATCGGGAATGGAAGGGTTGCGATTGGGTACCCAGGTTGCAGCGCATGCAGGGACAAACGCAACGTTTTCTCCAAACAATCAACTGCCTTAGATATAAAGGAAAAATAAGGATTCCAGACCACAATATAGGAAAGAATGAATTGCAAACCAAGCATCAAAACCAGCAGATCGGGTGGAAAGAGCTCACCCGCACATACCTAGGCATGGATGCCTGAAGTACCTGGACTGATTCCAAGTCGGCGTAGTGGACTCCCGTAAGACTACATGACGCAAGGCAGCTAACCACTTTGACAGTCAAGCAAAACAAGTACTCCTGGAGTGATCCGGGAAAACATCAAACAATCAATCTCAGGGTCAGTATCCTCGTAAGACTATGACGCAGAGGCTCTACTGTACCTTTTTTATGTTAGTACCGATCGGGAATGGAATGGTTGCGATTTGGTACCCAGGTTGCAGCGCATGCAGGGACAATCATAACGTTTTCTTGAAACTCCCGCGGTATGTGCAAGTGATCAATTTCCAGACGATCAACTGACGTAGATGCAAAGGCAAGCAAAGATTTCAGACTATGATCTATGAATGACCGGGTCAGAAGTGGGGTGTCCACTCGCTTTGGCATTCGGTTGCACGCAACCTCTGCCAAAGAGGGGCATCTGTAGACACCCCACATTTGGCTACAATGTTGGTAGAGATAGCTAGATGAATGGAGGACCATACCCCCAAATCCCATGTCCAAACTCAGCCAAACTCACCCTTGTAAGCCCCAATTCATAGCCCAGCTCAAGCCTGAACCCAGTCAACCCACCCCTAAACATCAGCCCAAAAAATCCCCCATAAGAAAAACCAGTCAAAAATCCAAAAAAAAAAAGTCAAACTTGGTGGGTCAACCCGTTGAGTCAACTCACCGTGTTAACCCATCTCTTAAACCCAGTCAACTCACCGAGTCCCAAACCGCAGCCTCGGAGCAAGTCCAAATCCCAGACCTAGGAAAATTCTGCTTCAGGTTCGGAGGTCGTACACTCCGAACCCGAAGCAAAACGACTGTACGAGCGGCCCCCTGGGTGCCGCCCAAAAATATTTACAGGTTCTAGCCACTCCCCGCTGCTATAAATACCCCCTCCCCTTCTCATTCAGAAAACCCTCCAGCTCGAGTGCGATCCGTCCGTTCCGAGTTCTTCTCCATCCTTTTAGCCCATTCCTCCACCAAGGAGAGCCCGAGTGAGAAGAGCCTAGCCCTGGTCCAGCCCAGCCTGACCCTGGTCTAAGTCTCCCAGGCCATCCAAGTCTTGATCCAGCCACTCAAAGCAAACCTTTGTGACACCTCCGTCCATCTAGCTACTCTTTACCAGCATCATCTCAGTCGCATCTAGCATAAGTGCAACATTTACTTTTCTTCCAACCCCCCTGCTTCACTACAAGCATTTTGATCATTCAAACACACAACATGCATCCTGCATAAAGCACCTGTCAGTTCGAGCGTATGCTCTGGGCTTGCCTATTAATGGAAACCTGCCCATCAGAAACTCTTACTGTTCAGACCTACATTCATACATCAGTCACTACAAGCACTTTGATTATTCAAAGACACAGCATGCATCCCACATAAAGAACCTGTCAGTTCGAGCGTATGCTCTGGGCTTGCCTGTTAATGGAAACCTGCCCATCAGAAACTCTTACTGTTCAGACCTGCATTCATGCATCATATCATTTATGAGAATGTACAAGGATTAAAACAGACTTTCAAGTATTAGTTCGATTCTATGAAGTAGAGATCGTACTTCGGTACGGGCAGTGTGTGGGGTGCTTAACCTCTTCCCACCCTGTAACCGTGATCCCTTACCTCGAATCTCTGGCCGCAGATCAAAAGGAGTCATTTAGAGGAAGGAATCTTCGGATCTCCTTCTCTAACGTTTCTACAGGGTCTAGCCGACTATAGATTCGAAGTAACTGGCTAGTGGCGACTCTGGTTTTATACAAACTCATCCAAATACATCCAGCTTAACACAACAACTGATAAAAGTAAAGCCCTCGAGAACGAGGCAAGCCAGTGGCACAAACGGCAATTCGCGCGCACGCACCCTTCTTCTTTTTCGAAAAGAAGGGAGAACGTCCGGGAGCGCGGAATGGCGAGCGTCCACACTCAGTAATCAAAACATCCCATATAAGAGAAATCACAAGAAATAGAAGATTAACTAAAAATATTAACTTTATTTCAAGCATGAACTAAAAGTATTCTTCATTAAACCCAAAAGTACTTGAACTAATTCAAATTAAGCATTGCAAACAATTATAAGCTTCACCTCTTAGCCCTAGCAAAGAGGTTTAGCCAACAATTAATATATTAAACTAAAACTCAAAAGGAAACTACAATAAAAGCATAGAAAAACCATAAAAACCCTAGTTGGAGGAGTTGAGAACGCTTCACGACGCTCCTCTCCACCTTCCACGAACTTCCTATCCTTCTATGATGAGTTTAGATCCACCCCTAGGTGTCTTTTTATAGATTGAAAGCTCCACCACCTTATAAAGTTCTAGAATTTCACAAAAGTTTACGCAGTTGTGCAAGAAAAACCAGAGGTTGAAGAAGAAGTTTTCTGATTTGTTTACATGGACGACTGGTCGGGCGACCGGTCTGGCGATTGGTCTCAACCGGTCGTCGACCTATTTTTTCAGTCCAGCGAGTTTTGGCCAAAAGGTTGAAAATTAGACCTGTCCCGACCCCAAGGCCGACCCGTCGATTATGGCCGCCAACCGGTTGTTGAGCTCTTAAATATGTATATTCTAACTCTATTTTATCACTAACTATGCATGAATTACATGTTTAAAGACCTACCTAATGCATGGTTTTTATGATTGTAGGAATGAGAGAGACCTCACCCAAAAGGATCATCAAAGGACCCTTCTAGCATTGTTGAAGAACAAAGGAAGAAGGGAGAAAAGAAAGTGATGAAACAAGAGAGGTGTTAAGCTCTTAAAAGTGTATATTCTAACCCCATTTCATCACTAACTATGCTTGAAATACATGATTAAAGATCCAACTAATGCATGGCTTTGTCGTTATAGGAATGAAAGAGAGGATTCATCAATTGAAGGCTTAAAGACGCTACTTACAAGCATTGAAGATCCAAAGACCAAGCGCCAAAAGGTGGAAGAAAGAAAGCAAAAAAGAAATGAAAGAAGGCAGAAAAATGTACTGAAGACTAGTCGTCCGACCAGTCATCCGACCGATCCAGACACTCAACAGAAGGGCCCCTGCTGCAAACAATGCTGGACCATTCACGACCGGTCATCCGACCGGTCCAGACACTCAACAAAAGGGTCCCTGCTGCAAACCTTACTGGACCATCCACGACCGGTCGTCCACTGCTCAGACCAGTCATCCGACGATCGTTGAATAAATTTTTGGGCAGAAAACTCTTTGGACGTTTTTTTCACTTTTGAGACCGGTCGTCCATGGGCTCAAACCGGTCGTCCGACCGGGTGGCTGCATAACAGAGCTTCTTCTACAAGCTCCGAAAATCTCTGCGCAAAATGCTAATCTTGCGGGATTTCTTAAAGTTTCTTCACACGTAGGGCTCCAAAGCTATAAAATGACTCCTTTAGCTCGTTCCTAGGGCATCCTAGAAGAGAATTACCATGGTGGGAGACGGTGGAAGTCGAATTCAGAGTTCTACAACTCCTAGTTTGTTTTTCTTGTTTTATATTTTTCTTAGTTGTTTTCATGTTTCCTTGGATCATGAACGACTAAACCTCTTAGCTAGGGTTAAGAGGTGAAGATTGTAGTGAATCTAAGATGTTTCAATTCGTTTGATTTGGTTTCAAGTTGGATTATTAGTGAAGAACAATGGTTGAAGTTTGAATAAAGTTCTAAGTAGTTTTTCTTAATCTTATGATGGCTCATGGATGTTTAGAAGTGCTTGAGTTCTTAATTGTTTTGAATTATTCTAAACCTGTACACTCTGAGGAATCGGATTTAATACGCTCTAGACCTTTGATCCTCATGTAGAAACTTCATACCAAAAGTTCTACTTTTCTGGAATTTCTACTTATGTGTGATTGTGTATGTGATTTGAATCAAGTTTAAATCATGATCTAGTTATACTTTGTGCCTACTTGAATTGAGAGAATCATGTGCTTGAATCACACGTATGGCAGATTGTTTGTTTTAACTGCTCTATCATCCGGCTAGATAGGATTTAATTTTGATTCTAGTTGAGAAAGTGAGAAACCACAGCGAATTAAGCATAAAGGATTGCTACAAGAGGATCCTTGAACCCCTAGTGCTTTTTATTATTGATTACATTCAGTTTTAGTTTAAAATTGTTATTTACACACAATTCCAAAATCATGTTTAGTTAGTTCTCGATTAAAAACCATTAGAAGTGTTTTGTGAATTCCTACACAAGTCCTTGTGGATCGACCTCGGTCTTACCGAGATTATTACTACATCGTAACCTTACACTTGGGGAAGCGAACAAGTTTTTGGCGCGATTACCGGGGACTTTAATGGTTTTTCATAAAATTTCTAAAAATAGTTTCTATTTGAGATTTTTAGGACTCCTTTACGAACTTAGTTTGTTTGCTTTATTTTATTTTTTCAGGAATTCTAGGAGTCGAAGTAGTCACCTCAAATCAGGTTTTTCTAACCATTTTTCTTTTTATTTTTATTTTTCTGAGATTTGCATGCCACATTGGGTTCGGGATTCTAATAACCAACTTATTAGTGAAGGGAGAATTGTTGAAAGGATTGATGGGGAACCACATGCTAAGAAACGTTTAGATTCTTCAATTTTGTCTGAACGTATGGCTGGAAATCAACCCAACCAGATGGCTAATCAAAATCTGGGCCAAACCAAACCGAAACGAGAGAGAATGAAGTTGAGAATGTTCCCCGACCTAGAACACTACGTGATTACTTGCAACCTGCAAGAGCGAGCACTCCCTCATGAATAGTACTTGATCACATCATCTCACAAAATGGAATCGAGGTGGATAAAGCTAAAATCGATCTTATCTCTAACCTTCCACCACCCAAGAGCGTACGAGATGTGCGGTCCTTTTTGGAACACGCCGGATTTTATAGACGGTTCATAAAGGACTTTAGTTCACTCTCTCATCCTTTATATAACCTCCTTCAAAATGAAAACTCATTCGAGTGGACTGAAGATTTTCAAAA
Organism: Liriodendron chinense; assembly: GCA_003013855.2. Classification (NCBI taxonomy): domain Eukaryota; kingdom Viridiplantae; phylum Streptophyta; class Magnoliopsida; order Magnoliales; family Magnoliaceae; genus Liriodendron; species Liriodendron chinense. The sequence goes on from ML058433.1 coordinate 7,775,452, forward strand.
TGCCTTTGACAAACTAAAAGGTATGTTGACATGTGCTCCCAGAATGCAACCATCTGATTGGAGCCTTTCTTTTAAAATTTTGTGCGATGCGAGTGACTACGCTATTGGGGCTGTGTTAGGCCACAGAGAAAAGAGAAAAAGCCATGCGTCATCTACTATGCAAGTAGAACTTTAAACTCGGCTCAAGAAAACTACACTACTACAGAAAAAGAACTTTTAGCTGTAGTTTTTGTTTTAGAGAAGTTTAGGTCCTACTTGATTGGATCCAAGATCATCATATTTACTGACCATGCTGCGCTTAAGTACCTTCTTTCTAAGAAGGATGATAAGCTACGCTTGTTAAGATGGATCATCCTACTCCAAGAATTCGATATAGAAATACGTGATAAGAAAGGAGTAGAAAACGTAGTGATTAACCATCTCTCTAAACTTGTGCTCACTGATTCCCCTGAGACAACCGCAATCAATGACATATTCCCTGATGAACAACTTTTTAAATTCTCCCAATTGCTTTGGTATGCGGACATTGCTAACTATCTTGCTACGGGTACAATTCCGACACATTAGAAAAAGCAAGATAAAGATAAGTTCTTCAAGGAGGTGAGAAAATTCTTATGGGATGATCCGTACTTATTCAAGTATTGTCCCGATCCAATCATAAGGAGATGTGTACCGGATTATGAACAACAAAGTATCATCTCCTTTAGTCATTCTCAAGCATGTGGTGGCCACTTCTCGGCTAAGAAGACCACAGCCAAAATTCTGCAATGTGAGTTCTATTGGCCCACCATGTTCAAAGATGCCCATGAGTATTGTAAAACATGTGAGCCTTGTCAGAAATTGGGAGGAATATCCCGTCGAAATATGATGCCACTCAATCCTATCTTATCAATCAAAATTTTTTATTGTTGGGGCATCGATTTCATGGGTCCATTCCCATCTTCTTTTAGAAATTTGTATATTTTGCTAGCCGTCGATTATGTTTCAAAATGGGTCGAGGCGATTCCATGCCGGAATAATGACCATAAAACAGTCATTCATTTCTTAAAAGAAAATATCATTTCCCGGTTTGGAACACCTCGAGTCATTATAAGTGATGGAGGATCTTGTTTTTGTAACCGCACGTTTGAAGCTTTAATGAAAAAATATGGCGTAAACCACAAAGTGAGTACTCCCTATCACCCACAAACAAGTGGACAAGCTGAGATATCCAACAGGAAAATTAAACATATTTTGGAGAAAGCAGTGAACCCATATTGCAAAGATTGGTCCCTTCGACTTACCGATGCACTCTGGGCTTACCGTACCGCTTTTAAGACCCCCATTAGAATGTCTCCTTATAGACTTGTCTATGGGAAAGCTTGTCACGTGCCCATGGAGTTGGAACATAGGGCATATTGGGCGATAAAGAAGATAAATTTTGATTCTGACAAAGTAAGCTCGTTGCGCAAACTGCAATTGAATGAACTTGCAGAAATCCGGAACGAAGCTATGAAAATGCGAGAATTTACAAGGACAAGACGAAGGTATTCCATGATAAAAACATCCTTCGTAAAACCTTCACGATTAATCAAAAGGTCCTATGTATAATTCTTGGTTACATTTATTTTCGAAAAAATTGAGATCTTGATGAACCGATCCCTACATTATAAAAATTGTTTATCCATATGGGACCATCGAGTTGTTGAATCTAAGGAACGGTAATATCTTTAAAGAAAATGGTCAGCGATTAAAGCCGTTCTTTGATAATTTTCCTTCAGAAGGTATGTCCATACCTCTGACTGATCCCGTGTATCATGATGTTTGATCTTTTAGTCTGATGGAGGTATAAAGTAGTTAGGATTAGAATTTTGTTGCTTTTGGTTTTCTTTTTCATAGGTTTGATAGAATGAGGTAGAATTTCATTTTTTGTTCTCTCAGGTACTCTCATTCCTCATCCCCTTTATTTTATATATGCTCTCATGTTTTGCTCATTGTATATCTTTTATATTGAGGACAATGCAAGATTTGGTTGGGGGTGTGGGATCACTAGGATGAATCTAGTGTTTTGTAACATCTCGAGCAATTATGTAGAACTTTTTCAATTTTTCTACAAATTCAAAACTCCATCGGAAAACTTTGTTTCTATGTATTTGGGATGGTGTGAGTATAAGAAAAAGGAGAGGCAAAGTGAGTGAAGTTGAATATCTTGAACAATCTCTAAGATACTAGTTTTATATGTGAATCCCCCTATTTTTATGATTGATAGAATTTCTAAACACTTTTACTCCTAGTTCACATTACACGATTCTCACGCTTTGAAAGGATTATGTAGAATTGTGGATTGGTTAAGTTTGGATTTGAGGCGTTGAGAAACCAAGCCGGGGTACTTTGTCAATCCTTGTCCATGGGAAAATAACGAAATATATGGATTTCTAAAAATCCTATCTAATGGAAAAGAAAACGGGAAAGGAAGGATGAAAATATGGCAAAAATGGAGAATATGGTGGAAAATTCTGAAAATGGCTACCTATTACCAACCGGGGGATGGTCTACCCGTAATCAAAGCCAAAAATGGGACGTAGTGTGAAAGCCGTCGGAAGGACGGTAAGGAAAATTCCTGTCATAGGCGTGTTGTTGATCTATACACCATGGAATCCATACCTTAGCTAACTCATGAAGAAGGTAACCCCGAAAATTCATGAGATGAGCATTCACTAAGCACACTAGGTTAAATTGTTTGGATTCTTCTATTTATCAATCAATCAACAGAAATTTCATATGAGTATTTAGTATATTTTGGACAATTCAAAGTTTCAACTTCTATCACTAGGCATTTCAGAATTCTTTGCACTTGCATATCATTGAGTATATAGAAACATGGTTTCTAAAGGAGATTTTGGTTTTTAAGAATGAAATTTGTTTCACGCATGTTTTGCTCGGGACTAGCAAAATGCTGGTTGGGGGTGTGTTAAGCTCTTAAAAGTGTATATTCTAACCCCATTTCATCACTAACTATGCTTGAAATACATGATTAAAGATCCAACTAATGTATGGTTTTGTGGTTGTAGGAATGAAAGAGAGGATTCGTCAATTGAAGGCTTTAAAGATGCTGCTTACAAGCATTGAAGATTAAAAGACTAAGCGTCAAAAGGTGGAAGAAAGAAAGCAAAGAAGAACGAAAGAAGGCAGAAAAATGTACTAAAGACCGGTCGTCCAACTGGTCGGCCATAGCCCAGGACCGATCGTCCGATCGGTCCAGACACTCAACAGAAGGGCCCCTGCTGCAAACCTTGATGGACCATCCATGACCAGTCGTCCACTGCTCAGACCGGTCGTTGAATTAATTTTTGGGTAGAAAATTCTTTAGACGTTTTTTCCACTTTTGAGACTGGTCATCCGACTGGTCATCCATGGGCTCAGACCGGTCATTCAACCAGTCGGCTGCGTAACAGAGCTTCTTCTACAAGCTCCAAAAATCTCTACGCAAAATGCTAATCTTGCGGGATTTCTCGAAGTTTCTTCGCACCTAGGGCTCCAAAGCTATTAAAGGACTCCTTTAGCTCGTTCCTAGGGCATCCTAGAAGAGAATTACCACGTTGGGAGGCGGCGGAAGTTGGATTCAGAGTTCTACAACTCCTTCTAGTTTGTTTTTCTAGTTTGATGTTTTTCTTAGTTGTTTTCATGTTTCCTTAGTTCATGAACAACTAAACCTCTTAGCTAGGTGTTTGCTTCCCCAAGTGTAGGGTTGTGATGTAGTAATAATTCGGTAGAGACCGAGATCGTTCTCAGGGACTAATGTAGGAATCCTCAGAATTTCTTCTAATAATCTCCAATTGAAATCAAACTATAATAATCGGAAAAATATGAATGTAGGAAAATAATCTGTACTTTGAGATGAAATTAACAATATAAAGAAGCACTAGGGCGTCGAGGATCCACTTGTAGCAATCCTTGATGCATAATTCACTTTGATTTCTCAATTACACAACTAGAATCGAAATCAAATCCTATCTAGCCGGAATATGGAGAGGTTAATTCAGCAAAACAATCTGTCCCATGTGCATGATTCACTCAATTCAAGTTAGGACTTGAGCACACTCAATGTATAGGTCAATCCTAGTTCCAATAGGTTAAGATCACAATCATAATAATCATTAAAACCTGTCACAAAGCTTAACTATATTATGATTTGAACTTCATCCAAATCATATAAATAAGCAATACATATTTCAGACTTCTAATAAAAAGTAGAACTTTAGTTTGAAGGTCCCACATGAAGAACCAAGTCTAAAGCGTCTTGAATCCGATTCCTCGGAGCATACAGGTCTAGAGCTATGCAAAACAACTAAGAACTAACGTAATTCTTCCAAACATCCATGAGTCATCATATTTTAAGAAAAACTACTTAGAACTTTATTCAAACTCAACAAACTATTGTTCAATCAATAAAAATCTAACTCGAAACCAATAAAAACGAATTAAAGCATCTTAGATCTACTACAAGCTTCACCTCTTAGCCCTAGCTAAGAGTTTAACTAATGAAAAACATAAAAACAAACTAGAACTAGAAGAAAAAGAAGAAAACTAGTTGTAGGAGGCTTCCTAGCCTCCTAGGTCTTGAATCCTTTGCTCCCCACGTTGCTAGATGCCCTAGGAATGAAGTGGAGGTCTCCTTTTATAGCTTCCACACCCCACGAATGAAGAATTTTTGAGAATTTGCGTAGAATTTATGCACTGCGCAGAGAAAATTGGAGCCAGACTTGGAAATTTCTAAACTGGGCACATTGTCGATTGATCGCTCAGACTGGGCGATCAATCGCTAGTTCAAATAACTGTAAAAACTGCCTTTTTTCAGGTCAGGCGATTAATTGACCGGCTGAGAGATCAATCGGTCACTTTTGACGATCAATCGATCAATGTCCAGCGATCAATAGGAGGGTGCAAAAAGTGTCCATAGAGTTTTTTTTTTAAAATTTCTTAAAAATCTGCATTCTGGCGCTCAATCGCTCAGGCTGGGCGATCAATCGCAATTTTTTACTTCACTCCAGCAACAATTTTGTCAATTTCTGCTGTGAGCGATCAATCGCTCAAGTCTGTCAATCAATCGCTCAGGCTGAGCGATTGATCAACGGATCAATCTCTGGATCAATCTTCAGAAACTGCAACTTTCTGCATTTTACTTTTATGGCCCTGCAGCTCTACACTTTGATTTTTCTGGCCCTGCTAGGACTTTTAACGTGATTTCTTCAGTGTTTTTCTTTGTTTTTCAACTCCATCTTCCATAGCTTCTTTCTTTCATTCTTGGGCTTTCTTCCTTTGATCCTCAAGGTGTCTATAGCGGTCTTTTAGCATTGGATTCAAAAGGTCTCTCTCTCATTCCTACAATCACAAATCATGCATTAAATTATTCTTTAAATCATGAAAACCATGCATAATGTGTGATGAATTGGGGTTAGATTATGCACAATTCAGAGCTCAACACTAGGGCTAAGAGGTGAAGCTTGTAGTGAATCTAAGATGTTTCAATTCGTTTGATTTGGTTTCAAGTTGGATTATTAGTGAAGAACAATGGTTGAAGTTTGAATAAAGTTCTAAGTAGTTTTTCTTAATCTTATGATGGCTCATGGATGGTTAGAAGAATTGCTTGAGTTCTTAATTGTTTTGAATTATTCTAGACCTGTACGCTCCGAGGAATCGGATTCAATACGCTCTAGACCTTTGATCCTCATGTGGGAACTTCATACCAAAAGTTCTACTTTTCTGGAATTTCTACTTATGTGTGATTGTGTATGTGATTTGAATCAAGTTTAAATCATGATCTAGTTATACTCTGTGATAAAATTTAATGATGATTATGATTGTGACCTTAACATATTGGAACTAGGATTGACTTATGCAATTGAGTGTGCTCAAGTCCTACTTGAATTGAGAGAATCATGTGCTTAAATCACACGTATGGCAGATTGTTTGTTTTAACTGCTCTATCATTCGGCTAGATAGGATTTAATTTCGATTCTAGTTGAGAAAGTGAGAACCACAGCGAATTAAGCATCAAGGATTGCTACAAGTGGATCCTTGAACCCCTGGTGCTTTTTATTATTGATTACATTCAGTTTTAGTTTAAAATTGCTATTTACAAACAATTCCAAAATCTTGTTTAGTTAGTTCTCGATTAAAAACCATTGGAAGTGTTTTGTGAATTCCTACATAAGTCCCTGTGGATCGACCTCGGTCTTACCGAGATTATTACTACATCACAACCCTACACTTGGGGGAAGCGAACAAGAGGAGAGAGGAGAGTATGAGAGGAAGAAGAAATTGCAAATAGTGGGTCTGACAGGTCTTGACCGGTTGACCACACAATGCTGGATCAATGTCAGACCGGTCAAGACCGGTCGGCCATGCAACTGCCAAAGGGGTAGAGCATGCTGGACTAACGCCTAGACCTGTCCGACCAGTCAAGATCGGTCGATCCTTTTACAATCATGGTGGACACTCCACAGACAGGTCCGACCAGTCAAGATCGGTCGGCCAAGCCAAAAACAGAATTCTCCAGATCAGCCCTCCGGATTTCTCTGTGCACTGCGTAAACGTTGCGTGATTTCTAGAACTTTCTGAGGTGGTATGGCCTCTCTACTATAAAAGGACATCTAGGTTTCATTCCTAGGGCATCCTAGAAGAGATCTAGGAATGTGGGAGGCGAAGAAAGATGGATTCGAAATTCTACAACTCCTCCTAGTTTGTTCCTTTTAGTTTTCATTTTTTTAGTTGATTTCATGTTTCCTTGGATCATGATCGGCTAAACCTCTTATTTAGGGCTAAGAGGTGAATCTTGTAGTGAATTTAAGTGTTCGCTCGCCTCTAGTGTAAGGCTGCGATGTAGTAATAAATCTCGGTAAGACCGAGGTCGATACACAGGGAAAGAAGTAAACAATTCCAAGTACTCTAATAACTAGAATCTAAGAAGTTTAAGAGAGTAGTTTTTCACATGAAATACGAAAATCTGAAAATAAGAAGAACTAGAGCATCAAGGATCCACTTGTAGTAGTCCAATGCCAATCCATTCATCCAAGTACAACACAATTAGAATCAAAGTCCTATCTCTCATCTAATTGGAAGATATAACATTCAAGCACAAACAGTCCCACTTAAATCTGAAAATCAGATTTCTAGTTCTAATGAAGCACATAGAACTTGAACTTGTAGCCTTCGGAGTAACAGCCATGCCTATGGACTATGGCATGCTCAAGGGTTACTACAATTCGAATTCAAACAACCCAATCATGGTAATCTTAGAGAATTGCAAGGAACTCATGTCCGGAGCACACAAACTCTCACAAAACTTCTAAAAAACCAAACTTTATTCAAACTAGAACTTCAAAATCCAAAATTAAGAAAAGGGTACTTGAAATAAAAGAATTAAAGCATTGGAACCAACAACAAATTTCACCTCTAGCTCTAGCTAAGAGGTTAGCTAAGGAAAAGCATATTAAAACTAGAACTAGAACTAAGAAAAGGAAGAAAAACTAGCTGGAGGAGGCTAGGTAGCCTCCTGGGACTTAAACTCCTTGCTTCCCACGTCCTTGGTTGATTTGGAATAGAAGAGAGCACCTCCTTTTATAGTGCAGCAATAGTACAGCAACATAGCAGAATTTGTTTCGCTTGGTACGGCTTAACCAATGATCGGATTGCCTTCAAATTTGGTTTGTAGCTTCCTTATAATGTGAGCTTCCAAATAGATGATTTAGATTTCCAAGATTATTCTCTAAATGGGCCCACCAATCACATCACCGACCGCCTCTCAAAATCGCGCACTTTGGGTACCTTCAGAACCAGTCATCTTGCTTTCAACGCTCCGGAGTATACAGATGTCGGATTGATCCCAAATTTTGAACATTGGTAGAAAACTTCATCCTCTACATGATAGATGGATTAGATTGTCGAAAACAATCCCAGAATATGGTCCGAAAATTAGAACACTTCGGGCTTTTATAAACTCTGCGCAGTTGGATCTTTCTGGATGGTCCATCTTTCTTCAACCGGTACGATCAAACCACACATCCTTTTGATCTGAAACTTTTGTGGTTATTTATATATGGATGTGTTCTAAAAGATGGTCAAAGTATATTCTTCATATCATCAATGATGGGTCACCTGGACTGGCCCAGAGTGGAACAGCGAAATCTGGAACTTTCTGGACAGTTCGTATTGTTTTGGCCACCACGATCAATCCGTAGCTCCGATCGACACGAAACCACTTCTGTTAGTTCGGCGTCGAGCTCCTCTTCGACATAGATGTGTTGGATTTTCAAATATCATCAAGATGGATTCAAAAAAGTGGTCTGAAAAACCAGAAACGGGAATGGCCTGCTGTATGCAATCTGGAAGTTGAACTTTGCATGGCCGACCAGTCACGACCGGTCGGACAGGGCTGGCCGACCGGTCATGACCGGTCGGACAAAGCTGGCCTTGCTCCAGGGAGTGCATCCGCCGACCGGTCTTGACCGGTCGGACCCAGTTTTGCTTGTTTTTCTTCTTTCTTTTCTTCTCTCCTTCCTCTCTCTTTGCTTTCTTCTTTCTTTGGTCCACCTTGGGCCTTCATCAAAGGCTCCAAATGGCCCCTTTTTGGTCTCTAATTGAGTGAAGTCCGCTCTCATCCCTACAATCACAAAACATGCATTAGATGGGCCTTTTAATCATGAAAACCATGCATACCATGTCATGTAGTGGGCAATGCAACGTATAAATTGGAGGTTCAACACACCCCCCAACCAGCTTTTTGCTAGTCCCGAGCAAAACATGCTTGAATAAGTTCAAACTTCCAAACCCAACTCTCTTTCAGAAACCATGTTTCTATCCATTCCAAGATATACAAGTATAAAATTTGGAGAAATTAGGTGATAGAAGCTGAAATCTTGGACTCTCAAAACATAATAAGTGTCTACATGAAATTCCCGCTAATTGATTGATAAATAGAAGAACTCGAACAAATTCAACCTAGTGTGCATAGTAAAAGTTCATCTCATGAGTTTCTAGGATCATCTTCTTCATAGATTAAGTAAACCAAGGATTTTAAGGTGCACAGAGCAACAACAAGCCCATAACAGGAATTTGCCTTACCGTCCTTCCGACGGCTTTCACACTACGTCCCATTTCCGGCTTTGGTTACAGTTCGACCATCCCCCGGTTGGTAATAGGTAGCCCTTTTCGAAATTTTCCACCATTTTTCCTTGATTCCCGATTTCATCCTTTCTTTCCTTTTTCTTTTAAAATTAGATAGGATTTTTAAAAATCCATATCTTTCATTATTTTCCCATGGACAAGGATGGACAAAATACCCCGGCTTGGTTTCTCAATACCTTTATATCAAAGTCTAGCTAATCCACAAATCACATAAACCTTTCAACTCATGAAATCATGTAATGTGAACTTGGTGTAAAGGTGTTCAAATTTTCTATCAATCACAACAATAGGGGAACTAACATATAAAACCATTATGTTGGGAGAAATTCAAGACTTACAACATCACACACTTCGTATCTCCTCTTCTTATACTCATATTATCTCGAATGCATGGAAATAAGGTTTTCTAAAAGAGTTTTGAAATTTTAGAAAATTCGAAAAAAAATTGCGCATGTGAGGCTCGAAATGTTGCAACATGCTAGATAAGGAATTTCATCTCACCCCCCAACCAAATCTTGCATTGTCCTCAATGTAAAAAGATATGCAATTAGCATGAACATGAGAGCAATGGTAAAATATGAGAGAGTGAGAACAATAGTACCTGAGATAGCAAGTTGATCAATTCTAGCATCTTCCATTGTCTCGATGAGACTTATTTAATCCTAATTGCAGAAAAATAAATCCTAACCTACCTACCTACCTTTGATTAGTCCGATCAACTACATGATCAAAGTTGAGCAGGATCTTCATGAATTTCAATAAATTTCTCATGAGGACCATCCAAAGTCCTGCTCGACAGTAAACATGTGTGCTTCTTATCATTGAGGTCCAATCGTATTGTGCACTGTTCGCTCGCCTCAAGTGTAAGGCTGCGATGTAGTAATAAATCTCGGTAAGACCGAGGTCGATCCACAGGGAAAGAGTAACAGCTTCCTAATTACTCCAGCAACTCAGTTTAATAGAGTAAATTTCAAATTCAATGGGATGTTTAATTAAAACAATAACTTAATGAAAAATCAGAGATATAATGTACTAAGGCTTTCAAGGATCCACTTGTAGCAATCCTATGTCAATTCAGTCAATCCAAGTAGAGAACACAACTAGATTTGAAGTCCTATCTCTTATCTAGTTGGAAAATAAAGCATTCACACACATTCATCCAATTCAAGTTGAACTTCCAAGTTCAAGTCCATTCAATCAATGTAGAATTCAAATTCATAGCCTGCGGAGTAACAGCCATGCCTATGGACTATGGCCTGCTCAAGGATTACTATAATTCGAATCTAAACAAGCAACCTGTGATAATCTCAGAGAATTAAAAGGAATTCATGTCCGGAGCACATAAACTCAGATAAGACATCTCAAACTACCACCTATTGGACTGAAACATAAGAAGAATCAACTTTGAATTGAAAAATACTTAAATCAAACTGAAATTAACATAAAACTGGCAACAAGCTTCACCTCTCAGCCTTAGCTGAGAGGTTTTAGCCGAGCATAGTCATGCTACAACTAAAAACTCAAAAATAAAGCATAAAACTAGAAAAACCCGAAGATAGATGTTGCAGACGCTCCACAGTCGCCTTCAGCCTCTAAACTCACGTTCCTTCTCTTCTCTGATACCTTAGGGAGAGCCCCTAGGTGGCCTTTTATAGCAACAACCCTCCCTTGCGTCGGATTCTGCGAAATCCTACGCATTGCGCAGCAATATTCGGAGTCCCAATTTAGAAAGGATTCTTCTTACGCAGGGCCGACCGGTCGTGACCAGTCGGCCTGGCTTTTCAAATACTCCAGAGAGCACAGCCGACCGGTCATGACCGGTCGGTGTGGACTGTCCATTGTTCCAGCGTGCATGCCCGACCGGTCATGACCGGTCGGGCTCTTTTTGCCTTGATCCAGTATACATGGCCGACCGGTCGTGACCGGTCGGCCTATCTTCAACTTGCGAAGCCTTCATATAGTGTGCATGGCCGACCGGTCAGGACCGGTCGGCCTCTCTTCTACTTGTTCCTGTGATGTGGCTGACCGGTCGGACGACCGGTCAGCCTTGTATTTCTTCATCTTTTTCTTCTTTTCTTCATTCTCTTTTCTCTCTCTTTCTTCTTCTTTGACTTCATCCAATGTCTTCAAATATAATCTTTTGACTCCAATTTGATGAAATCCCCTCTTATCTCTACAATCACAAAACACATGTTAGGTGGGCCTTTAAACCATGAAAATCATGCAAAATATGTAGTGTAATGGGCAATGCAATGTATAAATTGGAGGTTCAACATGCACCACATGCATAAAAGGAGGAGATAAGAGCAGCAAAAAGATATCTCCTTAAATTCTGATTTGGGTTATGATTGATTAAAAATGGGTCATCCCAATCAGAATTTTCAATGGGCTGAAGGACCCATGACGGTGGAGAGACATTCATCGAGTTTTCATTAGTTAAAGTTGTCTCTTCCACAATTTCAGAATTGTACGGTGCTTCCACAAATAATGGTAAAGAGTGTAAATCAGTGGAAAGGTGTTCTTCAGGCACTGACACCGTGTCTAACAAAATATCCAACTCCTTAATCATCTCATCATCAAGATCATAAGAGTGGGCCAAGCATTCCTCTAGGAAATCGAGATAGTCGGATGAAGGGTCCTCATCCTCCCTTAATGATTGAAGAAATTCTGTTTCAATGGTAAGGAATTCCTCCTCTATAGAAAGGAGGTCTTCCAAAGAGAATTCTTCAGATTCAGTGGTAAGCACATTATCTAACATTGTTTGATCTTTGAAAATTTCAAATTGTGCCACCTCATCATCCAAAGGAATAGAATTTTCAATCAAAGGGAGGTCTACCACACTAGAATTTGGCATGTGTTGTTGGTGGAAGGACTCGAAAAGATCGACTTCGGCCATCTCTCTAGCATGCATATCCTCTAGAGACTCATAATCATTATGCCCTTGGGAAAAAGAAACCATAGGTTCATAACCATTCACCAAGCCCTCATTGTAGGCAACCCCACTACCGCTTTCAAATTTAATGGATTCCTCGGGTTCGTCAACCGTCATTGAAATCTCTTCATCATTAAGTTCAAAGCATCCAAAAGAAATAGTGGACTCACCATAATTGATGATGACATTGGGATCATCGAAATCAATCTCCTTTAAAAGTCTATTCATTAAATCCAAAGGAGGTGGGACTTGGGTAGCCCCATCCTCCTCATTAGAGGGGATTGATTCGATGCCCCCAATTTCGGGCTCAACGTCTTCATAAGATGGTGAGGAAGCTTGATTTAATTGTTCATCCACATGCTCATTACATATTTCCTTAAGTATTTGTGTATACTTATCATCAAAAGAGGAAGATGTTTTAGGGTGATTGTTAATAACCATGGTTGGTTCCTCCCTTGAACAAGGAGAATTGTGGTTTTCCCAATTAAGACCGTACGCATTGTAGGATGAAAAGTTATATGATGGTTGATAGGCATATCCATACAAGTAATCACGCATTGTCTTAACCGGTTGGCTACTATTCACCTGTTCCTTTTGTTGTTGCACACCTCTTACCATAACCGGTGGAACACTCATGTTATTTTCAATCCGGTAATCACGTAATGTTTTTTCCCGGATGATTATCCAATTTTGCTTCGTTCCGGTATTCCCCCATCGTCTTACATCGTGTCTCAATATGTGTATTGTTTTCATTAATGTAATCACGCATCGTCTTACGTGGGGCGGTAGTGGAGGTTGATTGAATCTTAGAAAAATACTTATGCGTATAATGGTTCCAATCATAAAGACTTTCAATTTCATGGTCTGACATCTCATCTTCCAAAAGGTACTTGTACGCACCATTCGTCCAATCATACATGATGAAATTTTAAGGAATTGGAAACTACCCTAATCTAGGAAAAAGAACAAAAAGAAGAAAGATGGGGAGATGTTACCCAATAGAGTGAGATCTATGTAAGCAACAATGTCCTACAAAATTAAAAAAAAATTTGTTAGTAATCTACAAAAAAAAGAAAAAAAAATCAGAAAATCTACTTCTATAAAAACTGAAAATCCTACCTAACTACAACTACTCTATAGCTACTAGAACAATTAGAACCGTTTAACCTTTTCCCCGGCAGCGGCGCCAAAAACTTGTTCGCTCGCCTCAAGTGTAAGGCTGCGATGTAGTAATAAATCTCAGTAAGACCGAGGTCGATACACAGGGAAAGAAGTAAACAATTCCAAGTACTCTAATAACTAGAATCTAAGAAGTTTAAGAGAGTAGTTTTTCACATGAAATACGAAAATTTGAAAATAAGAAGAACTAGAGCATCAAGGATCCACTTGTAGTAGTCCAATGCCAATCCATTCATCCAAGTACAACACAATTAGAATCAAAGTCCTATCTCTCATCTAATTGGAAGATATAACATTCAAGCACAAACAATCCCACTTAAATCTGAAAATCAGATTTCTAGTTCTAATGAAGCACATAGAACTTGAACTTGTAGCCTTCGGAGTAACAGCCATGCCTATGGACTATGGCATGCTCAAGGGTTACTACAATTCGAATTCAAACAACCCAATCATGGTAATCTTAGAGAATTGCAAGGAACTCATGTCCGGAGCACACAAACTCTCACAAAACTTCTAAAAAACCAAACTTTATTCAAACTAGAACTTCAAAATCCAAAATTAAGAAAAGGGTACTTGAAATAAAAGAATTAAAGCATTGGAACCAACTACAAATTTCACCTCTAGCTCTAGCTAAGAGGTTAGCTAAGGAAAAGCATATTAAAACTAGAACTAGAACTAAGAAAAGGAAGAAAAACTAGCTGGAGGAGGCTAGGTAGCCTCCTGGGACTTGAACTCCTTGCTTCCCACGTCCTTGGTTGATTTGGAATAGAAGAGAGCACCTCCTTTTATAGTGCAGCAATAGTACAGCAACATAGCAGAATTTGTTTCGCTTGGTACGGCTTAACCAATGGTCGGATTGCCTTCAAATTTGGTTTGTAGCTTCCTTGTAATGTGATCTTCCAAATAGATGATTTAGATTTCCAAGATTATTCTCTGAATGGGCCCACCAATCACATCACCGACCGCCTCTTAAAATCGCGCACTTTGGGTACCTTCAGAACCAGTCATCTTGCTTTCAACACTCCGGAGTGTACAGATGTCGGATTGATTCCAAATTTTGAACATTGGTAGAAAACTTCATCCTCTACATGATAGATGGATTAGATTGTCGAAAAAAATCCCAGAATATGGTCCGAAAATTAGAACACTTCGGGCTTTTATAAACTCTGCGCAGTTGGATCTTTCTGGATGGTCCATCTTTCTTCAACCGGTACGATCAAACCACACATCCTTTTGATCTGAAACTTTTGTGGTTATTTATATATGGATGTGTTCTAAAAGATGGTCAAATTAGATTCTTCATATCATCAATGATGGGTCACCTGGACCGGCCCAGAGTGGAACAGCGAAATCTGGAACTTTCTGGACAGTTCGTATTGTTTTGGCCACCACGATCAATCCGTAGCTCCGATCGACACGAAACCACTTCGGTTAGTTCGGCGTCGAGCTCCTCTTCGACATGGATGTGTTGGATTTTCAAATATCATCAAGATGGCTTCAGAAAAGTGGTCTGAAATACCAGAAACGGGAATGGCCTGCTGTATGCAATCTGGAAGTTGAACTTTGCATGGCCGACCGGTCACGACCGGTCGGACAGGGCTGGCCGACCGGTCATGACCGGTCGGACGAAGCTGGCCTTGCTCCAGGGAGTGCATCCGACCAGTCATGACCGGTCGGACCCAGTTTTGCTTGTTTTTCTTCTTTCTTTTCTTCTCTCCTTCCTCTCTCTTTGCTTTCTTCTTTCTTTGGTCCACCTTGGGCCTTCATCAAAGGCTCCAAATGGCCCCTTTTTGGTCTCTAATTGAGTGAAGTTCGCTCTCATCCCTACAATCACAAAACATGCATTAGATGGGCCTTTTAATCATGAAAACCATGCATACCATGTCATGTAGTGGGCAATGCAACGTATAAATTGGAGGTTCAACACTAAGATGCTTTAATTCATTTATTTGGTCTCAAGTTTGAATTTTTATTGAAGAACAATGGTTTATGGAAGTTTGAATAATGTTCTAAGTAGTTTTTCTTAATCTTATTGTGGCTCATGGATGTTTGGAAAAATTGCTTTAGTTCTTAATTATTTTGCATGGATCTAGACCTGTACACTCCGAGGAATCGGATCCAATATGCTCTAGACTTGGATCCTCATGTGAGAACTTCAAACCAATGTTCTACCTTTTGTTGTAAAGTCTGATTTAGGTGCTGTTTATGCATGTGATTTAAATGAAGTTCAAATCATGATATAGTTAAGCTTTATGACAGAGTTTGATGATTATTATGATTATGATCTTAACCTATTAGAACTAGGATTGACCTATGCAATTGAGTGTGCTCAAGTCCTAACTTGAATTGAGGGAATCATGTTTATGAACAACACATGAATTGGACTGTTTTGATGAATTAACCGCTCTATCATCCGGCTAGATATGATTTAATTTTGATTTTAGTTGTGTAATTGGGAAACCACAGCGAATTATGCATCAAGGATTGCTACAAGTGGATCCTTGAACCCCCAGTGCTCTTTTATATTAGTTACAATAACCTTTAGTTTAAGAATATTTCTCTACATTCAAATTTTAAAAATTTGTTTAGTTTGTCTCAATTAGAGACCATTGGAAGTATTTTGTGAATTCCTATACAAGTCCCTGAGAATGATCTCGGTCTCTACTGAATTATTACTACATTGCAACCCTATACTTGGGGAAGCGAATAAGTTTTTAGTGCCGCTGCCGAGGATTTTTTATAGTTTTTCATAAAATTTCTGAAAATAATTTCTATTTGAGATTTTTAAGAATCCTTACCAACTTAGTTTGCTTGTTTTGTTTTGTTTTTACAGGAATTCTAGGAGTCGAAGTAGTTACTTCAATCAGGTTTTGCTAACTCTTTTTAATCTTTTAATTTTTTTGAGATTTGCATGCCACATTGGGTTCGAGATTCTAATAACCGACTGATTAGTGAAGGAGGGATTGTTGAGGGGATTGATAAGGAACCCTGTGCTAAGAAACGTTTAGATTCCCAAACTTTTTCTGAAATTATGGCTGAAAATTAACCTGATCCAAGGCCTAATCAAAATATAGGCCAAAACCAAACTGAAATGGGAGAGAATGAGGTTGAGAATGTTGCTCGACCTAGTACTTTACGTGATTACCTGCAACCTACAAGAGCGAGTACTCCCTCATGCATAATGTTTCCATACAATGCAGGGAATATTAATTTAAAACCGGGAGTAATCCAACTCCTTCCCAAGTTCCTTGGTTTAGACAGTGAAAGCGCATATCAACATCTTAAGGAATTTGAGAAGGTAATAACCACATTACACTTTGCCAATGTATCTGATGATGTTGTGCGACTTAGGTTATTTCCTTTTTCTTTGAAAGAGAAGGCTAAGGCTTCGCTTCATGCATTAAGGCCAAGATCAATTGGCACATGGACTGAGATGACTAGGGAGTTCATTAAAAAGTTTTTACCTATTCATAAAACAAACATGTTGAGGCGCCTAATCATGAATTTTCCTCAAAAAGAGGATGAGACATTTTTCCATTGTTGGGAGAGGTTCAAAGACTTATTAAACATATGCCCACATCATGGCTACGAAATTTGGCGGGTAATAAGCTTTTTTTATGAAGGACTGACTTCGCCCATGCGCCAATTCATAAAGATGATGTGCAAAGGAGAATTCATGAATAAGGAAGCCGAGGAAGAATGGGACTACTTTGATATCTTAGCCGAGAATGCACAATCTTGGGATACAACTAAACCAGCAAATCCCAAGATAAGCCAACAAAGAGAAAATGGAGGAATCTATGTCCTCTCCGAAGAAGACAACATAAGTGCACGTGTGGCTAGCCTCATAAGAAAAGTTGAGTCCATGGAATTAGGGAAGGGGGAAAAGACCAAGGAAGTTGAGAATGTTTGTGGAATTTGTTCCGGTAACCAACATGCAACACAGGATTGTCCTACAATTTTTGTGTTTCAAGAAGTTTTACAAGAACAATCAAATGCCATAAATAATTAGCAAAGACCATTTAGTAATCCAACCTCGAACATGTATAATTCTAGTTGGAAGGACCATCCCAACTTCAGTTGGAGGAATGGGCCATCGGAGAATGCAAATAATAACCCAAAAGCTACGCTTGAGGAGATATTGGGTACATTCGTCTTGGCCCAAGCTGAGTACAATAAGACTAATTCTTAGAAAATCGATGGGTTCATGCAAGAACAATTAAAATTCAACCAGAATTCATCTCAAGCCATCCATAATTTGAAAACTTCAATGGCTAGAGTTGAATCTCATCTTAGTGTTAGGGAGAAATGCACACTTCCTGCCCAACCTCTCCCTAACCCAAGAACCCAATTTGAAATACAAGACCTCAGCCCAACTTCCCAAAATATGAAGCATGTTCAAGCTATCACCACTTTAAGGAGTGGAAAAACAATTGATAAATCCAATCCGGTGAAGACCCCAAAGCCTAATGATCCGGAAATTGCCAATAAGGATGATATCTCAAACAAAACTCCACATGAGAAAGAATTGGAAAGGCAATACAAGCCGGTTGCCCCGTTTCCCCAAAGGTTGATTTCACCCAAACCTTTAAATAAAAATATGAAAATCCGAGAGGTTTTTAAGCAAGTGAAGATCAACATTCTGTTATTGGATGCCATAAAACAAATACCATCATATGCCAAATTTCTGAAGAAATTATGTACAGTTAAAAGGAAGCACAATGTACACAAGAAAGTACTTTTGACTGAGAATTTAAGCATCATCATCAAACAAGAAGTGCCCCAAAAATATAAGGATCCAGGTAGTCCTACCATCTCATGCATTATAGGTGACTACCGGATCAAACAAGCGTTACTTAATCTTGGGGCAAGTGTTAACCTCATCCCATACTCATTCTATGAACAACTTGGGTTAGGTGAATTAAAACCCACCAAAACCACACTTTAACTTGCTGATAGATCTATTTGTATATTGAGAGGGATGATTGAAGATGTCCTTGTCCAAGTCGATAACTTTTACTATCCAGTGGATTTTATTGTCATGGATACACATCCTGTGATGGGAACCGGTGCTCAAATTCCTGTCATACTTGGCCGCCCTTTCTTAGCCACTTCAAATTCGATTATCAATTGTAGAAATGGGCTGGTACAAATGTCCTTCGAAAATACGACACTCGAGCTGAATATTTTCGATTTATGCAAACAACCACGAGATGTTGATAACGAGGTCTACGACATAAATCTGATTGAATCATTCGTGGAAGACACATCCCTCTTGACATTCTATTATGATCCCTTGGAGGCATGTTTGGCCCATTCTCATGAGATTGATGATGGCATGATAAGAGAGATGGATGCCATTTTGGATTCTATGCCGGTACTTGATAATAAAAGATGGAAGACACCATTTGAGCCTTTGCCTCTAACTGAAAATAAGCCTCTTTCATCTAGTATCAAGGCTCCGAAGCTCGACCTAAAACCCTTGCCTACTGATTTGAAATATATGTACTTAGGTCGAGATGAAACATATCCGGTGGTGATTTCTTCCCACTTGGATGAGGAACGAGAGAGTGCGCTGATAGCCACTCTTAAAGAGCATAAGATCGCCTTTGGGTGGTCAATTGCGGCTCTCAAAGGCATAAACGCCCTGATTTGTACTCATCGCATACACCTTGAGGAAAACGCGAAGACTTCTAGGCAACCACAAAGATGCCTCAATCCAAACATGAAGGAGGTAGTTAAAGCCGAGGTGTTGAAACTATTGGATGTGGGTATCATCTACCCAATATCCGATAATCAATGGGTAAGTCCAACTCAAGTGGTGCCTAAGAGATCCGGAATAACCATCGTAGCCAATGCCAATAATGAACTCGTGCCAATAAGAGTTACTATTGGTTGGAGAATGTGCAATGACTACCGGAAGTTAAACACAGTCATGAGGAAAGACTACTTCCCCTTATCATTTGTTGATCAAATTTTAGAAAGGTTGGCGTGTAATTCCCACTTTTACTTCCTCGATTGATATTCAGGATATAACCAAATAGAGATCGCCTTAGAGGACCAAGAGAAGACAACATTCACATGCCCATTCGACACTTTTGCCTACAGAAGGATGCCGTTTGGACTATGCAATGCCCCTGCCACATTTTGACGTTATATGTTGAGCATTTTTCTGATATGGTGGGATCGATGCTCGAAGTCTTCATAGACGATTTCTCGGTATTTGGTTGTAATTTTGATGAGTGCCTTATGCACTTAAAAACTATTTTAAAAAGATGTGAAGAGAAGAACCTTATTTTGAATTGGGAGAAATGTCATTTCATGGTTCAAAAAGGAATAGTCCTTGGTCACATCATCTCAGAAAAAGGAATCGAGGTGGACAAGGCTAAAATCGATCTTATCTCTAACCTCCCACCACTTAAGAGTGTATGAGATGTGCGGTCCTTTTTAAGACACGCCAGATTTTATAGAAGGTTCATAAAGGAATTTAGTTCACTCTCTCGTCCTTTATGTAACCTCCTTCAAAAGGAAATCTCATTCGAGTGGAATGAGGATTGTCAAAATGCCTTTGTAAAACTTAAATGAATGTTGACAAGTGCTCCCATAATCCAACCACCTAATTGGAGCCTTCCTTTTAAAATTATGTGTGATGGAAGCGACTACACTATTGGGGCAGTGTTAGGCCAAAGAAAAGAGAAGAAGCCATACTTCATATACTATGCAAGTAGAACTCTAAATTCAGCTCATGCAAATTATACCACTATGAAAAAGGAACTCTTAGCCGTAGTATTTTCTTTGGACAAGTTTCGGTCCTACTTGATCGGATTCAAGATCATCATATTTACCGATCATGCCGCGCTTAAGTACCTTCTCTCTAAGAAGGATGCTAAACTGCACTTGTTGAGATGAATCCTCTTACTCCAAGAATTCGACATAGAAATACGAGATAAGAAGAGAGTAGAAAACATTGTGGCTGACCATCTCTCACGACTTGTCCTCGCTGATTCTCCTTAGACGACTGCGATTAATGACATGTTCCCTGATGAACAATTATTCAAAGTCTCCCAATTACCATGGTATGTGGATATTACTAACTATCTTGCTATAGGTACAATTCCGACACATTAGAAAAGGCAAGATAAGGATAAGTTCTTCAACGAGGTGAGAAAATTCCTATGAAATGACCCGTACTTATTCAAATACTGTCCCGAACAAATTATAAGGAGATGTGTGCCAGATGATGAGCAGTAGAGTATCATCTTCTTTTGTCATTCTCAAGCGTGTGGTGGCCACTTTTCGGCTAAGAAGACCACAACAAAAATTTTGCAATGTGGATTTTATTGGCCTACCATATTCAAAGATACCCATGAGTTTTGTAAGACGTGTGAGCCTTGTAATTGGGAGGAATATCCTGTAGAAATATGATGCCACTCAATCCTATCTTAACAATCAAAATTTTTTATTGTTGGGGCATCGATTTCATGGGCCCATTCCCATCTTCTTTTAGAAATTTATATATTTTGCTTGCTATCGATTATGTTTCAAAATGGGTTGAGGTGATCCCATGCCGGAATAATGACCATAAAACAATCATTAGATTCTTAAAAGAAAACATTCTTTCCCAGTTTGGAACACATCGAATCATTATCAGTGATGGAGGGTCTCACTTTTATAATCGCCCATTTGAAGCTTTAATGAAGGAATACGGTGTCAATCATAAAGTGAGTACTCCTTATCACCCACAAACAAGTGAAAAAGCTGAGATATCTAACAGAGAAATCAAACATATCTTAGAGAAAACAGTAAACCCCGATTGTAAGAATTGGTCACTTCGACTTACAGATGCGCTCTAGGCTTACCATACAGCTTTCAAGACCCCCATTGAAATGTCTCCCTATAGACTTGTCTATGGGAAAGCTTGTCACTTGCCTGTGGAATTGGAATATAGGGCATATTGGGCGATAAAAAAATGAATTTTGATTCTGACAAAGCAAGCTCGTTGCGCAAACTTCAATTGAATGAACTTACGGAACTCCGGAACGAGGCATATGAAAATGCGAGAATTTACAAGGATAAGACGAAGGGGTTCCATGATAAGAATATCCTTCGTAAGACCTTCACGATTAATCAAAAGGTCCTTATGTATAATTCTCGGCTACATTTATTTTTGAGGAGATTGAAATCTCGATGGACTGATCCCTTCTTTGTGAAAACTATTTATCCTTATGGGACTGTCGAGTTGTTGAATCCAAGGAATGGCAACATCTCTAAAGTGAATGGTCAGCGTTTAAAGCTATTCTTTGAGAACTTTCCCTCAGATGGTATGTCCATACCTCTGATTGATCGTGTGTATTAGGATATTTGATCTCCTAATTTGATGGAGGTATAGCGTAGTTTAGGACTAAGATTTTGTTTTTTTTTTTTTTTTTTGCGTTATTTATTTTTCATAGGGTGTTAGAAGGATGTAGAATTCTAACTCTTACTCTCTTAGGTACTCTTAGTCCTCACTCCTCTTATTTTTATCATTGCTCTCATATTTTGCTCATTGTATATCATTTACATTGAGGACAATGCAAGATTTGGTTGGGGGGGGGGGGGGGGGGGGGGGGGGGGGGGGGTGAGACTTTTAGATAAAGCTAGTGTTTTGTAACATTTCGAGCAATAGTATGTAGAAATTTTTTATTTTTCTGAAAATTCAAGACTCCTTTGGAAAACTTTGTTTCCATGCATTCGGGATGATACGAGTATAAGAAAAAGATATACGAAGTGAGTGATGTTGAGCATCTTGATATATCTCTAAGATAATGGTTTTTTATGTGAATTTCCCTATTTATATGATTGATAGAAAATTGGAACACTTTTGCACCTAGTTCATGTTACATGATTCTCATAATTTGAAGGGAGTATGTAGACTTGTGGATTGACTAGGCTTAGATTTGAGGTGCTGAGGAACCAAGTCGGGGTAGTTTGTCCATCATTGTTCATGGGAAAAGAACGAAAGATATAGATTTCTAAAAATCCTACCTAATGTATATGAAAAGGAAAAGAAAGATGAAAATATGAGAATGATTGAATATATGGTGGAAAATTTCGAAGAGGGCTACTTATTACCAATCGGGGGATGGTCTACCCATAATTAAAGCCGGAAATGAGAAGTAGAGTGAAAGCCGTCAGAAGGACAGTAAGGCAAATTCATGTCGTAGGCTTGTTGTTGATCTGTACACCTTCAAATCCCTAATCTACCTGATTCATGAAGAAGCTAATCCCAGAAAGTCATGAGATGAACATTCACTATATACACTAGGTTAAATTTGTTTAGATTCTTCTATTTATCAATCAATCAGTGGAAATTCTATATGAACTCTTGTTATGTTTTGAGAAAGTTAATGTCTCAACTTTTATCACTAAGTTTTTCCAATTTTTGCACTTACACGTCTTGGAGTGTATAGAAGTATAGTTTCTGAAGGAGAGTCGGGTTTTAGAGAATTGAACTTGTTTCACGCATGTTTTACTCGGGACTAGCAAAATGCTGGTTTGGGGGGGGGGGGGGGGGGGGGGGGGGGGGGGGGGGGGGGGGTGTTGAGCTCTTAAATATGTATATTCTAACCCCATTTCATCACTAACTATACACGAATTACATGTTTAAAGACCTACTTAATGCATTGTTTTTGTGATTGTAGGAATGAGAGAGACCTCACCCAAAAGGATGATTAAATGACCCTTCTAGCATTGTTGAGAATAGAGGAAGAAGGGAGAAAAGAAAGTGATGAAACAAGAGAGGAGAAAGGAGAGTATGTGTTCGCTTCCCCCAGTGTAGGGTTGCGATGTAGTAATAATTCAGTAGAGATCGAGATCATTCTCAGGGATTTATTTAGAAATTCATAAAACTACTAATATTCTCTAACTGAGACAAACTAAACAGACTTTAGAATTTGATATAGATGGTAATCTGAAATTAAAAGCGAATGTAATTAATATAAAAGAGCACTAGGGGTTTAAGGATCTACTTGTAGCAATCCTTGATGCATAATTCGCTGTGGTTTCCCAATTACACAACTAGAGCCGAAATCAAATCCTATCTAGCCGGATGATAGAGCGGTTAATTTATCAAAATAGTCAAATTCATGTGTTGTTCATAAACATGATTCCCTCAATTCAAGTTAGGACTTGAGCACACTTAATTGCATAGGTCAATCGTAGTTCCAACAGTTTAAGATCACAACCATAATAATCATCAAACCCTGTCACAAGGCTTAACTATATCATGATTTGAACTTCATTCAAATCACATGCATAAGTAACACCTAAATCGGACTTTAGAACAAAAGGTAGAACATTGGTTTGGTGTTCCCACATGAGGATCTAAGTCTAGAGTGTATTGAATCCAATTCCTCGGAGCGTACAAATCTAGATCCATTCAAAACAACTAAGAACTAAAACAATTCTTCCAAATATCCATGAGCCATCATAAGATTAAGAAAAACTACTTAGAACTTTATTCAAACTTTCAAAGACCATTGTTCTTCAATAAAAATTCAAACTTGAGACCAAATAAACGAATTAAAGTATCTTAGATTCACTACAAGCTTTACCTCTTAGCCCTAGCTAAGAGGTTTAGCCGATCATGATCCAAGGAAACATGAAAATCAATTAAAAACATGAAAACTAAAAGCAACAAACTAGGAGGAGTTGTAGAACTCCAAATCTGTCTTTCTCCGCCTCCCACCTTCATAGATCTCTTCTAGGATGTCCTAGGAACGAATCCTAAGTATCCTTTTATTGTAGAGAGGCCCTATCGCCTCAGAATCTTCCAGAATTGCGCAACACTTACGCAATTGCGCACAAAAATCAGATCTTGCTAAAGAAGTTGCTGGAGAATCGGATATTCTGCAAAATTACACATGGCCAACCGGTCTTGACCGGTCGGACCTATCCAGTGGACAATCCAGGGAGTTCTAGAGAGCAAAGGGGCTGTGGTCGACCTGTTGGCCGACCGGTCTTGACCGGTCGGACTTGCCTGGTAAAGGTCCAGAGTGCACAAAGGGGAGGCCGACAAGTTTTACCAAATGTTCTTATTTTAAATAAGATTTTTTTTTCTTTTTGTTGGAGATTTTACTAGGGCTCTCAATGGGTCGGATTTGGATCGGATCCAGTTGGATACGGCTCCGAGTCCGTTATATCTATAGACAGATTCAGATCCAACTTGGATCCAAAAGGTGATATCCATATCCGATCCATTTATAAATTGTTAGATCCATTTCTGATCCAAAATCCATGTAACCATCGGATTCGGGTTGGATCTAGTTCCGACTCCACCCCATTGCAAATCTAAAAAATATATATAATATATTTAATTTAGTAGAAAAATGATGCAAACCTTACTATTTACTATGGTATGGTCAACCTAAGAGTGACATGTCTCAATTTTGAGACATGGCCTAAAATTATTTGTAAAACGGATGGCCAACATGAATATAACATATACAGTAAGGTGACAATGAGTTAGATTTTAATCGGATTCGGATCAAACTCTGATATGTTCCTGTGAATCTATATCCGGTCCATTTAAGTAATCGGATCTATTTTAAGATCCAAATCCGCATCATACAGATTCGGAGCGAATCGGATCTCAGATATGACCCTTTCCATTGAGAGCCATCGATTTTACCAAACAAACTTATTTAAAACAAGAGCTAGAATAAAAACGACTTATTAAAGTAGGACTTATTTAAATAGTTCTTATTGAATTAGAGTAGAGGTGCCAAATGAGCCCAAGCTTAAAAGAAAATTGCTGTTTTCTGAATATCGGATTTTTGGAGATTTTTGGAGATTTATTATACGGTTCTAAATGTAAATTTTTGATGGTCTGATTTCAAGAATCAGAAGTTAAGTTTGTTCAGCAAATCTAATTTTAAGACTATAATAGACTGAGGTGCTGTTTGGTAAACTGAAAAATTAAGCCTGAAAATTAATTTAAGTACTGAAAACTTAGTGTGCTGAATTTAAGTACTTATAAGAATTGAAAAATCTGTTTGGTAATTTATCAGAAAACTACCATTGAAAACTTATCACGGCCACAAAAGTTTCGGATCAAGCTAATATTTGTGTTTTCCCTTAATTCAGGTCTTTGTGTTCTTATGAATAGGGTTGATGGTAAATAAACATTATGGTGGGCCCTAGTAAGGTTTCAATGGTGGACATCATTGTCCCCATTACTTTCAGTGGTGTGGTCCACCTGAGGTTTGGACCTGTCTCATTTTTAGGCTCATGCCTTAAAATCATCTCTTCAAATGGATAGACTATGTAGATATACTACATACATTATGTTGGGGCTTATAGAATTTGGTGACTTCAAGTACTTGCGTGGGATGGTTTCATGGATGGGAAAGTAAACAAAGAAGGATAATCTTGTCATTTTTAAATGTGAATAGGGATATTTTTGTTCATTTTTATTTAAAAATTTAAAGATAAACCACTTACCGCATTCAGCTATAAGCTTTAAGTCAAGTTAGCATGACTTAAAATAATCCACTTAATTTAAGTGATTTTTCTAATTAAGCACTTAAATTTTTTTAGTTACCAAACGATCTGAATTACTAAAATCACTAAAAATATCATTTTTTATTTTTCAGTGATAAGTCATGAAATTAAGTTTTACCAAACGCATCCTGAGTGAAGATAACCTCGTTTCAACGCTGACGTCCTTGTACTCCTAACGTGGGGGTGGCTAACATTGTTGTCAGTTTGATGGGGTGCAATGAACGCCACGTGTACAGTTTCGGAGTGCTTGCATATCAAGCGTCACACCAGAGTATGAAACAACTCCCCTTATTCCTCATCTCTTCCTGCTCCCCAAGCGAGAAATCCTGGAGCGTTGCTCCTCTTGCAGAAAAACAACCATGCGCATGGCGCACCCTGGCGCATTCTAAGAAATTACTTCGTTTTCTCCCTATATATACGCATCGGTGCCGACGAATCGAATTCTCGGTCAAGACCAGAAACTTTCTCCTCTCTCTTAGCAATCGCTCCAAAAAAACCCTAATCCGTAGAAACCCTAACCCTAACTTCCTCATGCAGATGACATTTTCCAGCAGCAATGGCATTGATATCCACTGCATTTTCGCTTCTCCAATCCCAATCCGCTTCTAAACAGGTAGTTCCCCTCCCTTCCATGAATTTCCCTGCATTTCTCCCATTTTTTTTTTTCTCTCAATTTTCTGCCCGTTTCCTTGAATTTTCTCCTCTTAGCTTGTAATCTTCAATCTGAAGAAGCTCCAGGTTTCCGTGAATGCGTTGGAGTTCCAAAAGACAGTTCATTTTGATTTGAATAGAGTAAAATCGAATCGCTGGAGATTTAGGAAGAGATTTTCATTAAGGGCTGCGGGAGATTTTGAGAATTCTGAAGATAGGCGTGTGGGAGGAAATGGGACTGATATGGAGAGATGGAGGTTGGATAAGGAGATATTGGTTAGCAGATTGAAAGGAACGATCAATGCCTTTCCTCCTGTTATTTTCACGGTATATTTCTTTCATGGCTGTTTTATTTTTGCCATGCCCTAGATATTATTTCGAACTTGAAAAAGTTAATGGATTTTGATGAAATGTGAATACAGTGAAGTAAATTTCTCTTTTCTAGTTGAATTTTGATGAACTTGTGTGCTGGAGATTAATGGAATATATAGAAAAGTAAATTTCTCTTTTTTAGTTGAATTTTGATGAGCTTATGTGCTGGAGATTAATGGAATATATAGAAAGTATTGAAATGTGAATTTTTGTGTCGAACCAAACACAAACAATTATAGGAATTGGATCATTAGAAGCAAACGTGATGTGAAATTTTTTGTGCGAGGGGTTATTCAATGCCTGGCTTTAACCGGCAGCAGTTTTGCGTGGGGAGCGTCCGTCAGATAGGATACAGCTCTCAGTATTTTAAACCATTCATCTGGAGCTAAGGGTTGGCTAGAGGCTGACAATGGATTACACTCTTGTCACCCATTATCTGGAAAGAGTATTCTTAACCTTGTTCACATCCCTTAATGCTATTGGGGGAAAACAAAACAACTCCTTTAATCTTGGAAATATGTATTTATCTTCCATTGATGCAGGTCCTCCGATGAAGCCACAAAATGGTATTGTGAAATTATCCTTCAATAACTCTCCACTTATGTAAATCCCTTTGTTCTATTGCGGTGAACACCCTACAGTTTAATGCCTGAGATACAATTCTGTTTCTAACTTTTTGAACAATTGCATGATTGCAAAAACATATTATTACAAAAATTTCTTATTTATTTATTTTTCAAAAGGCAAGCTTTTATGATTTCATTCCTTCCAAAGAGGCAAAAATCGCTATGGACCAGAGAGTGACAGAGACCAAATGATCCTCTTTTGGGTGTCCAAACCTCCGCCACCAATAAAACTACAGTATTAGGCGTGGCCCAAGAAAAGTCAAACAAATTTAAGAACAGGATCAAGGAGAATATATATTTTTTTTTTTGAGGATTAACAAAAATTTAGTAAGAAGGCTCCAAAAGGCGCAAAGAATTATAGCTTAAGCAAAAACGAAAGATCAAAATCTTGTACAAAACTCGTAGAAGAGACCCATTTAGCTACTAAGTTCGTAACCTTGGCAATTACACCCATTTCGCTGTGGGACTCATTCCTAAAACACCTTCCATTCCTCTCTTTCCAAACGGCCCAAAAAACCGCCAGTAACGCCATTCGCCACACGGTCTGTGTGTTTTTTTCCCCTCAAGATGAACCTTGTGCCAAATGATGAAGAGATCCTTCACGGTCTCTGGCATAACCCAAGAAAAACCGAAGCGGCCAAAGACAAAGTTCCAGACCCGATGAACATATGGGCAATGAATGAAGAGGAGGCTGAAAGACTCCACATCCTTCATGCATAATATGCACACATTTGGAAAAACCATAGCCCCTTTTTGCAGATTGTCAATAGTGACTATTCCTCGGCCCAAAAGCCAGCCGGATGCCGCTACTTTAGGAGGGACTTCATGGTGCCACGTGAAATACGTGTAGTTAGAAGCCGAGTTCTCTACGATGCGGGTAAGCAAACTGTAAAAGGACCGAACAGAGTATCTCTTTTGTCTCTTATCGGCACAAACTTTTGGAGGCTCTTTAGAAGCCCAACATACTCGCCTGCCTCCCCATCAAGCATGGACATCCGACATGGGGGATTCCGCACTACTTGCGAGCCAACAATGTCATAACAATCAGCCACCATGATATTCTCTTTCATGGCTAAGTGCACCACCAACGAGAATGAGTCTTGAATAGCATTCTCCCCTATCCAAATGTCTTGCCACAACCTGACTTGTTCACCATTGCCAATCGAGAAGCTAATTCCTTGAGAGAACTGCAAATACAAATGGGCGATATTTTTCCAAATCCAGGAAGCATTATAAAGAGAGGAAGTCCTCACTCTCCATCCTCCTGGATCGCATTCGTATTTGTCAACCAAGACCTCTCTCCAAAAAGCTATTACTTCCTCCCCGAACTACCACAACCATTTACCTAGGAGGGCCTCATTCATCACACGCAGCTCTCTTATATTTGCCCCCCTTAATGAAAAGGCTTACATACTTCCTCCCAAGCCACCAAATGGAAATTTTTCTTCTCATCCGAACCATTCCACAAGAAGTCTCTCCTCACCTTCTCAATCTTGTGCATAATCGCCATCAGGTAGCGGAATAAAGACATAAAGTAAAGAGGGAGATTAGACATAACCGACTTAAGGAGAGTGATCCATGCACCAGTGTTTTAATTAGCTTAAGCTACGTAGCGTGTAGCTTACACTGCATAGCGTAGCTTAGCTTAAACGCTACATAGCTCATAAAAATGGCTTAAGTTGCATGTAGCCTACGTTACATGATTAATTTGGATATGCTACACGCTTCATAGACTATGCTACATGCTACATAGCTCACATTACTAGTCATTTTTCACTATAACATTAAAATCAATAATGTTTTTAATGATTTGTTACATTTTTCTATTTCAATGAAAATTCATTAGTCTTTTCGATGCTTTTAGTAAAATAATATAAGAAATAGTTTTAAATCAGTTTTGTTACTATTTCTTCACTTTTATACTTAATCATTACCCCTTGCTATTACTTTAGGTTGCATTTGGTTGCAACGAATATCATAAAGTTTTGATAAATTTTATTATTAATCATCTAATTTGGTACAACCAAGTGTAACCTTGATTAAAAATCTAAGTAGTGTGTAGCCTACATAACTTATGAAATTGCGCAGGGTAGTCTAACATGACACCTTGCTACACTATGCGCTCGACGGAGCTACTAGAATAATGGCTAAGTCGGGGGGGGGGGGGGGGGGGGGGGGGGGATTAGGACATTTTGAAATTCTTTTCGCCTACTTAACTAATTTAACAATTTAAAATAAGTAATGAATCATTATTACATAGACTAACAAAGATATAACAATTAAGCAAGTAGTCTAAACACATAGATTACTAATGGTTTAACTCATCAAGCAATTAATCCATGCAACCTATGTAGACTATATGAGATGCAATCATATAATGCTTAAGTCTACACAACTAGTGAAAAACATATCTTGTGTGTGAATGTGCCTATCTAGTGCTTGTGTTAATGCCAAAAATTGGTTAACAGATGATGATGATGAATCTACGGTGGATCTTCGTCGTTTGATGGGCCTCTTGATGATCGGTGCGGATAAATGATCTACAACCACAAAGACAAAGTGAGGGGGTCACCGGTCGTGCCGGCTTAGGACCCCCCGATGCTTAAGTCAGAAGATAGAGATTCATTTTCAATGGACTGATTTGTTAACTGTATCAGAAATTGCATACCTTAAGGCCATACGGTAGGGTCCTTTTATAGATGATAAGGGTTTGTGAACCGTTCGTGATTTTCGACAATATATCCGTTGATTCGTTTTGGGGATATACATCTAGACGATATGCCGTCTAAGTAATATTTCCTGATTGGTAGAGATCCATGATAATACGTCTGAGATCCCGCATATCTTGGCAGTCATAATTATCCTCATACAACAGCATGTGGTAAGCTCAGATCTGAGCAAGCTTGTTGCGGTTGGCACTCCATGTCAGCAGTCTAAGTTGCTCGGATGACATGGTTGTCCTATATCGAGGACATGGTCTTCAGTCTTGTTGAGGCTGAGGCTACGTGCTCAGTCGAGCTGTGATTTGAGATCATAGTTGAGGTCGGTGACCGGGCCTTGAAGTTATCGAGGACAAGGGCTCAGCAGTGAGGCTGTTGAGGTTGAAGGCTCTGCTTTATGGTGTCTGATTCTTTTGAGGACCAGCCTATCGGCTTTGGTCTAATCCCACCAACTGAACCGAGCGGGTCTAGTCTCCAATATCTGAGTCGAGGCCTACGGCTCTCCAAGCTTTGGTCCCTCCTTGCCATGTGTGTTTCTTTCTTGCCACGTGTGATGTGAGGTGTCTTTGATGGGTCACACCTGGTGGGCCATACACCGACGGTTGTGCATCTTCCACGTCACCATTAGGGACATGCCTATAATTACCTATAACATCTAGCATACATTCCAATTAAGCATTCATAATTAAGCAATTAAACATACAATGCATAAGTAGAAATGTGCTCAAATACATCACAAACACAAGCATGTATAGTTGTTTGACTACTTGTCTACTCCACTCCCGATTGTCGTACTCACCTATTAAGTACACCGGATTTCACTACGAGGGTTTTAAATCAAGTTCGCCTCACAACCTAGGAGTTTTAAATAGGTTCCTCCCAACATTACAATCCTACTTAAGGATCGGGTTCTACTCAAGAACCTATACGTACGCACCCGTGTTGGTGGACCACGTACACACCCGTGTCGGTGGCTCCCTTTGGAGACTTGATAATTTAAGCTTTACTCAAGAGCCAAGGTCCTACAATCGAACCTCAATTTAGGCTTCACACATAAGTCCAGGTCCTACAACCGAACCTCAATGGTTTTAGGCTCTACAACCGAGCCAAGGTCTTACAACCAAACCTAGCGTATACTTCCGTCGGAGGCTCCCTACGGAGACTTGCTTCGGCCCTACAATCGGGCCTAGGTCCTACAACTGAACCTATCGAATTTGGCAATTCAAACTTTACACTCAATTCCCTATGGGAAGAGAGTGGCTGGACTCTACAAATTGACAACCTTGTTGGATTTAAACCCCGTTGGTGCGCCCCCTCGGGTTGCTAGACCTCTGCTCTTCTGTGCTTCAATTAGCTTCTCTTTGCTCCCCCGATCAATTATGCCGATGCGTCACCAATGCTTCAACTCCAAGATCAGCTATCTTGCATTTGATGCTTCGATGGAGATACCCAAGGTGCTAGGAGATGGTGGTGAATCCTCTACAACTAGTAGGGTTGCCTAGGGGAATATACCTAATTGGAGCTCTAGGATGTGTTTAGACAAAGGTATTACCTATAGTCAAGGTGCCTAAACTCCTAGAGATCAAGAGGGAACAATTTCATCTTCTTTTTGAGTTTTGAATGCTCAATTCTTGTGATGAATCACAAGGAAGATGGGTTGTATGAGTTAGGATTAGAGTCTAAGGGTGTTGGCAATGATGGTGGCCTCTAAATCTCTAAAATCCCCCTCTTCAGCCCAAAGACCGAGTTTCTCTCTTTTATAAATGAAGCTCTAGGCCTCCAACGGCTATAAAACGAGTAGAAAACGATTGTTTCGATGGCATTGAAGACATCTTCGATGAATCGAAAATTCCCTTCGATGGATTGAAACCCGACTTCGATGGATTGAAGAGCTGTCCAGAGAGTTTCTGAAGTTGCTGGACATCCAACTCGATGGCATCAAACACTCTTCGATGGATAAAAAAACCCACTTCGATGGATTGAATGGACTTGTTTGATGGATCGAAGAACTGTCCAAAGAGTCTAGCAATGTTGCTGGACATATGATTGATGGATCGAGTTGGTCTTCAATGGCATTGAAGACCCATCGAAACGAACTTCGATGGATCGAAGTCCAATCGAAAACTACCGTCTGTGTTGGTTTGATTACAACAGCTTGCACCTCTTTTATTAGCCTAACTTATCATGTTTTTTTAAGTGTTCTAAGGCTAATGAAGATGACTAAGGGTTTTACTAAATGGTTCAAGTGATCTAGAGGTAATGGTTGTTTTAGTTCTAAGGGTTAGGGTCATCAAGGCATCTCATTTATTCGTTTTTTCTTCCTTGATGCTTCTTGTCCACTTGAATCTTCGGTCTTTAGCTTGGTAAGGCTCAACCGACGTTACAACACATGGACACACGTGATTGACAAATAAGGTGCATTAGTATGCCACAGAAAAGTGTACTAACAACTTATGCCTCACGATTCAGAGGGTTGAAGGCTACGCTATTCGCTATTCGCCTCAACACTCGTTTGTATCCACATGTCCGACATTTGGATAGAGCACATATAAGAAACTAAGTTTCATGTTTAATTGATGCTATCTTTTATTCTTTTTATTATTCAATTTTTTTTTTTTGGAAGAGCTATTAATTTTTTGCTTATAGATAATTATAATATATTATTAATATGATGCTCAGCACATTACTGTAGCATTAGTAATTGATGGCTCTGACTTCGAGGCGAAGCTTCTCATCGTAAACCTATACGAGATGGAAATCTCTTTTGAGAGACTTTCGCATGTGCGTCCTCTCGAGGAGTAAAGACAGAGAAGAGCAGAGGAAGGTCATTTTAGGTCAATGCAATGAATCCTGAGAGGGACGAAATCCCTTCATCCCTAGGTCTCCCTCTTGCGGTCAAAATCCTCAAAGCAGATGGGCGACCTCTCGCGGTAGAGTACCATTTAGAGAGATTAGGGAGAAGGTCTACATTCATCGAACGGGCGATGAGGAGGGAGGGTCATCCGATTTGATGCGGACATCAGGCCCTTTAGAGTGTATTAGCGTAGGAGGCGAGTGACACCTATATCTTTAGGGCTCGATGTTGACGGGCCTGGGTTGTTCATGACGACTTAAGGAGCATTGAAGACCTTACACATGTAGTCCAAGACATTTGAGAAGACCCCACCTTGGGAAGACATGTGTAAGTTGCTTGGAGGAGATGATCAAACCGTTGGATCATGATGATGATGTGATCGGACCAACGGCTAGTGACACCTATATCTTTAGGGCTCGATGTTGACGGGCCTGGGTTGTTCATAACGACTTAAGGAGCATTGAAGACCTTACACATGTAGTCCGAGACATTTGAGAAGACCCCACCTTGGGAAGACGTGTAAGTTGCTTGGAGGAGATGATCAGACCGTTGGATCATAATGATGATGTGATCGGATTGTTGGTTCGTCGTGGCCCACTTTCATCACACCATCATTGGAGCGCATTGGACATCTTAGATTTGAGTTTATTTTACGCATTTTTTACTTATTTGAGTTTTGGGTTAGTGTGGGTACGTTTTTTTCATGCAAATGTCTTTTTTTTGAAATTTTGTTAGTAGGGGTATTTTGGTAATTATGCTAATTCCGAATTTTATAAGGGTGTTGCCCTAAACTTTTTTTATTAGTTGTTGATTTATGAAAAAGAGCAAACATTTGGTTGCCTCCTTCCTCTTTCCCTCTCTCATGGTGCTTCTTTTTCTTTCTTGATCTCATTCTTCTCTTTTCTTCTTGTGCCCCTTCAACTTCTTCTAAGGTAAACTTGTTACTTCCTCTTTCTCTATTTCTATTCTCTCATAACTTCTAGATCCTAGATTTGAGATTTTATCCAAAATCCCTATTTTTCAAATTCCAAAATCCCTAATCCGAGAAATCCCTCGATCCCTCGGACTAGTGATTCACATTGGGTATTTGGATTAAGACCATGCAAGATCGGGAGGTTCCATCCCTCGCTGGTTCCATCCTATGCAATAATGGAATTTCATACTTCGTGGTTGTGATGATGGCCCGCTCCATTGCATGTCTCTTTGTGGTTTTCTCAGTTTATGATGGTTGATGTTGAATTTTTAGATTATTATTGTCTTTTATTTCCGCTGGATTATACGTGTTCATGACCATGCATCACGATTAGGGCTGTCCTGCATCAAATTTGGTATCAGAGAATAGGCTTGCATGGTTTTGTTTAGATCGAGTTATCAAAAAAAATTAGGGTTTTGATTTTTAGGTTTGTTTTAGGAAATTTCCAGATTTAGAAAGTTTCCAATTTTAGAAAGTTTCCTAATTTGGAGAATTTTCAGATTTAGAAAGCTTCCAATTTTAGAAAGTTTCCTAATTCGGAGAATTTCCAGATTTAGAAAGTTTCCAATTTTAGAAACTTTCCAATTTTAGAAAGTTTCCTAATTTGAAAAATTTCCAGATTTGAGTCGCATCATCTAGAATTAATTAGTGTTAGTTCATTGTAGTTTAAATTCATCGCATTCATATTGTGAGTCATCCAGTCCATAGAGTCGAGTTTAGGAAGAACCTAGGACAAGTCCTCCGTTATGTGCCCATTCGTTTTGGTCATGGTTTTGGATTACACATCTCTACCATGAATCAGGATTAGATTTTAGAGGCTTTGACCGCCATATCTCGATGTTTGGACAACATTGACAACCATTTTAGAAAATCCTTCCAGAATCTCAACGACAAATTAGAGGCATTTAACCAAGCTAGTCCTAACTATGGAAAAGATGATCAACGTTATGCCTTGGTGAACGACAAGTTGGATGGATCCAAACATGATGTTTATGAAGTGGAAGAGTACGTGCCTAACGTCACTAATGATGAAATGGAAGAAATTGAGGCATCGCTCATCATCGTTGAGGATGACGAAGTGTGTGCTTGTGATGAAAAGGTCGAAGGAATTGAGACCGCACCACTTTCAAATGTTATGTGTGACTTAAGTGATGTAGATTCCCAACCTAAGTCTCTTACCATAATGCACACGAATGAATTTGAAAAGGAGACTAGTGAGGATATGATGGTGGACGCCCACATGACTTGCGATATCCCACCAGATGATTTATGGGATAAATTTTCACCCATATGGGACATTCAACACACAATCGATCTTGTCCCTAGGTTGGTCCTTTCAAGCTTTCCTCCATACCAGGTGAACCCCGTAGAAAATACAGAAATGCAGCGTCAATTTAATAAACTTCTCGAGGAAGAATTCAATAAGGAATGAGTTGGAGTTTTGTTCTGTGTGTCATGCCTGCCCTTTTCACTTCCAAGAACAATGGCATATGGCACACATGTGGGCATATCCTGACCGTCCACAAAGCTTCAGTCAAGTGTCATGCCATCGTGCGACGTATTCACGTCATGATAGATATGATGGTCAGAGTCCCTATCCCGCAACTTGATGACATTTTGGACATAATGGCTGATGCCAAGATCTGCTCAAGACTTGGTATTAATAGTGTATGTTCTCAAGTGTTGGGATACCTGAAAATCATCCTTGTTTATAATACTTATAATGAGAAATTATGTGTCACCCATGAGAAGTGTCCTTTTATTTCAGTTTTCTAAGTTCTAGGTCATAGGATTGTTTATTTCCAGTTCGTTGATTTTTCAGAGCGTCATTTAGTTTCACCCATGTTTGCCATCCAAAAGTCTTCAGAGTCGGCCAATGCATTTGCACGACACATTCATGAATTGCATACATATATTAGACAACGGATTAATAGAAGCGATGATAATTATATGCTTTCAATTGACTCGCATCGTAGATTGCAAGAAATTCAGGAAGTAGATTATGTAATGGTGCGGATAAGGCCAGGGCGGTTTCCTCAGGTTACCCCTAAGAAATCACAAGCGCATAGTGCTGGACCATTCAAAGTATTGCAAAGAATTGGGTCTAATGCGTATAGGATAGACCTTCCACCTGAAATGGACATTATTCCAACGTTTAATGTGGAGGATCTAGTCCGTTCCCCTAATCCTACCATTAATCCCTCATCCCTTTCATGGCCATTCTCTGAATTTTCTTCACAACCTACACTCCCCTTCCTCCACCTATTATTTGTAAAGAAGAGATTGAGAAAATTGTGGATGAAGAGATAGTTTCCAAGGGAGATGGAAGTTTCCAAAGGTATCTTATCAAATGGAAGAATAGACCACCGTTAGAATCTACGTGGTTTACTGAAGTGGAGTTGCAGAATGTTGATCCGGATTTGCTAGAGCGCCACAAGAGTTTTAACTTGTCGGAGTCGAGTTTTTTTCAGACGAGGAGAATGATGCGGACATCAGGCCCTTTAGAGTTTATCAGCGTAGGAGGCGAGTGACACCTATATCTTTAGGGCTCAATGTTGACGGGCCTGGGTTGTTCATAACGACTTAAGGAGCATTGAAGACCTTACACATGTAGTCCGAGACATTTGAGAAGACCCCACATTGGGAAGACATGTGTAAGTTGCTTGGAGGAGATGATCAGACCGTTGGATCATGATGATGATGTGATTGGATCGTTGGTTCGTCGTGGCCCCCTTTCATCACACCATCATTGGAGCGCATTGGACATCTTAGATTTGAGTTTATTTTACGCATTTTTTACTTATTTGAGTTTTGGGTTAGTGTGGGTACGTTTTTTTCATGCAAATGTCTTTTTTTTGAAATTTTGTTAGTAGGGGTATTTTGGTAATTATGCTAATTCCGAATTTTATAAGGGTGTTGCCCTAAACTTTTTTTATTAGTTGTTGATTTATGAAAAAGAGCAAACATTTGGTTGCCTCCTTCCTCTTTCCCTCTCTCATGGTGCTCCTTTTTCTTTCTTGATCTCATTCTTCTCTTTTCTTCTTGTGCCCCTTCAACTTCTTCTAAGGTAAACTTGTTACTTCCTCTTTCTCTATTTCTATTCTCTCATAACTTCTAGATCCTAGATTTGAGATTTTATCCAAAATCCCTATTTCTCAAATTCCAAAATCCCTAATCCGAGAAATCCCTCGATCCCTCGGACTAGTGATTCACATTGGGTATTTGGATTAAGACCATGCAAGATCGGGAGGTTCCATCCCTTGCCGGATCCAACCTATGCAATAATTGAATTTCATACTTCGTGGTTGTGATGATGGCCTGCTCCATTGCATGTCTCTTTGTGGTTTTCTCAGTTTATGATGGTTGATGTTGAATTTTTAGATTATTATTGTCTTTTATTTCCGCTGGATTATGTGTTCATGAGCATGCATCACGATTAGGGCTGTCCTGCATCACGATTTCTTCTTAGGCCAGTCGAAAGGTAAGAGATGGAGCTTAGTTGATGTTATCTTTTATTCTTTTTATTATTCATTTTTGGAATTTTTTGGAAGAGCTATTAATTTTTTACTTCTAGATAATTATAATATATTATTAATATGATACTCAGCACATTATTGTAGCATTAGTAATTGGTGGCTCCGACTTCGAGGCTTTTGGAATTTTGTGGAAGTGCTATTAATTTTTACTTATATTTAATTATAATATATTATTAATATGATGCTCAGTACATTATTGTAGCATTAGTAATTGGTGGCTCCGACTTCGAGGCGAAGCTTCTCATCTCAAACCTATATGAGATGGAAATCTTGATACGAGATGGAAATCTCTTTCGAGGGAGTTTCGCATACGTGTCCTCTCGAGGAGTAAAGACAGAGAAGAGCAGAGGAAGGCCATTTCAGGTCAATGCGATGAATCCCGAAAGGGAAAAAATCCCTTCGTCCGTAGGAGGGTCTCCCTCTTGCGGCCAAAATCCTCAGAGCAGATGGGCGACCTCTCGCGGTAGAGTACCGTTTAGAGAGATTAGGGAGAAGGTCTACATTCATTGAACGGGCGACGAGGGAGGGTCATCCGATCTCTTCTTAGGCCAGTCGAAAGGTAAGAGATGGAGCTCAGTGGTGGATGAAGGCAGGGGAGTCGAAAGGTAAGAGATGGAGTATAGTTGATGTTATCTTTTATTCTTTTTATTATTCATTTTTGGATTTTTTTGGAAGAGCTATTAATTTTTTGCTTATAGATAATTATAATATATTATTAATATGATGCTCAACACATTACTGTAGCATTAGTAATTGATGGCTTCGACTTCGAGGCGAAGCTTCTCATCTCAAACCTATATGAGATGGAAATATCTTTCGAGAGACTTTCACAACGCGTCATCTTGAGGAGTAAAGACAGTGAAGAGCAGAGGAAGGTCATTTCAGGTCAACACAATGAATCTTGAGAGGGAAGAAATCCTTTCGTCCCTAGGAGGTCTCCCTCTTGCGGCCAAAATCCTTAAGAGCAGATGGGCGACCTCTCGTGGTAGAGTACCGTTTAGAGAGATTAGGGAGAAGGTCTACATTCATCGAACGGGCGGCGAGGAGGGAGGGTCATCCGATCTCTTCTTAGGCTAGTCGAAAGGTAAGAGATGGAGCTCAATTGTGGATGAAGGCAGGGGAGCAGCTAAAGCTAAGGAGGATCTGGCAGGACTGCGAAGAGCGCAGGAGGAAGGGGTAGGGAGGATCGAAGACAGAGATTGTTGGGTTAGGGTGTCTAAGAAGGGAGGCGGTGTGTCAAAGTCCCAGGAGCTTTTCCCCACTTCGTTCGTGGAAAACTTCCCGGAGGGATGGAACGACATTCATTACCGCCAGGTCTTTGGTAGGGAAGGAGAGGTCTTGGAGGTTGTACCTAGGGAAAAGGGGTTTGGGATCATTAGGGGGTTTTCTTTTGTGAGGCTCACGAAGGAAGAGGATGTGGAGAAAGTGATTTCGACGCGCTCCATCGGAAGAAGTTCGAGGGTAAGGTGTTGTGGGTTCAACGAGCCAAATATGGTTTGGATAAAGCTAAATTGAAGCCAACTAAGTATGGAGCTGTGAAGAGAGTAGTAGAAGCCAAACAAGACTTACCCCAAGTGCAGAGAGGAGGTGGGGGAAGTGAAGTAGTATAGAGGTCTGCTCGCTCTGACAGGGATGTAGTGCTCGGTCGTGCAGAGGCCTCCAAAGAAGATGTGGAAGGATCCGTCTCGAAGAAGGAATCTCCTCCAGAGTCTAATAGAATTTGGAAAGATACCCTTTGCGAGGAGTTGCTCTTGCGGGTGGACCCTAAGGTCATTGATTCATCTGGGACCTCCTGCGGTGGAGTCTGGTGGCGGAGGTGATGGAGGGTACCTCGTTGGATACGGTTAATAGATGGCTTTTGACTTGTGGGGAGGCTAGAGAGGGGGATTTTTACCTTAGATTCCTATCCTGTTTGAAGGTTTGGATCTCGTTTAGGGAAGGGATGGACCTCGACAAGATTTTGACGACAGGTTCCCCATCTGTAGATGGTTATGTTTTCCGTCTCGGGGGTGGGAAGAGGCCTCGTCTCGTGGTTGGGAGAGAGTCTGGTTTTCAGTGTCGGGTATTCCTCTCGAACTCTGGCTCCCAGAGATGTTCCAAGTGATTGGCGAATGT
Source organism: Liriodendron chinense (assembly GCA_003013855.2). Taxonomy (NCBI): domain Eukaryota; kingdom Viridiplantae; phylum Streptophyta; class Magnoliopsida; order Magnoliales; family Magnoliaceae; genus Liriodendron; species Liriodendron chinense. Next base: position 7,815,115 of record ML058433.1, read on the forward strand.
TTGGGAGAGTTGTTGCTGGTAGATCCCGCGACAGAGTAAGGGTTGGAGGTAAGGGTGGCAAGGTTGTTCATGAAGAGGAAGAAACTGACCTTGGTATCGTCGTCGCTCTCAATCCTTGTGGGGAACCTAAGATTGTCTATTTCGATTGTTAAGTAATCGGAGGAGTTTCTCCGTAGAAGACGTGAGTCGGCCTACATGGCTTCTGATCAGCAATGGACCTTCTTCCTTGCATCAGTGGCGATCACGAAGTATTGTTTGGCGTGGTCTAGTGGAGCACCGAATGCTACATGGCAACAACAACTTCTGTCGTACCATGCTACGATAAGGGGCAAGGGGCATTCGACACGTGGTAGGGGGAATGATTCTTCCGAGCCTAATTTGAATGAGACGGGTGTAGCTTCGCTTGGTGCGAGAGGTTTGGGAGAGTGCCTCAGATCGCGGTCTGGTCCGAACCTGGAATAAACAGGTGGAGGATTCTCAGGGGATCTTAGCCATCGACGTGGAAGCGTTAGCAACTGTGAAACTTCGATCCTCAGAATGAACCATGGAGAATGGTTTGGGTGGAGGTTTGGTTGCTAGGTTTAGTACGTTAGAGCTCGATATGCCTGACGTGTGTATCGAGGGTCTTGTATCGAACCTTCCGAGGGCAGTCGTGGAGGCAATGGTGGTGTCATATACTTCCTAGATCTCACGTGGGATGGAAAACAGAGATCTTCGTGTGGAGCCCATCTTTCGTAGTGGCACTTGTGCAAAACTTCTTAATATTAATCCCGACCCTGAGACACTTTCTCTTCGTCCGGATACAGCTCAGATCCTTGAGAGAGCTAGCCAGAACAACGATGCGAGTCTTGCAGGTGAGCGCATATCGGTGGAGAGCATTGTGGAGATGAATAATCCCTCTCCTCTTCATCTGGACTCGTGATCAGAATCAGACGTCCTTGGATCGTTGATTGAGGCCCAAGATCCAGGGAGTGGGGAGTTTCAGGATGTCTTAGACATCATTCTGTTGTAGGTGGATGCGACATCTAGAGGGGAAATGGCTGGTCAGTGTTTAGTAAATCCTGGTCGGGCGCTGTCAGATGATATTGAGGCCTTCCAGGCACTGTCGGCGCAAAAGAAGAGATGGTTGAGGACCATGATGAATAAAGTAGGCAGATCTCTAGGACTTTGGTTTGGGGACAGGGAAGAAGACTACTTTGCGTTATTCTAGTTTGCGAAAGAGCGAGGTACAACTATTCCTCCTATGGTAGTCCCCAAAAAGTCTCCGAATTCGTCCAAAGGTAGGTGTGAACTTTTGAGTCTTAGCCCTGACAAAAGCCTTTTGTTGCTAGATCATGAAGGTCTTAGAAGGAGGAGGGGTAAGACTGTTCCAAGATGAAGATTCTGTGTTGGAACGTTTGTGGTTTGGGATTTCCCAGGAAGAGGATGATCATTAAAGATTTGTGCAGCAGGTGGAGAGCGCAGATTATTTCTTTCCAAGAGACTAAGCTTCGGTCAATTGCCAAAAAGATCCTCGATTTCATTTGGGGGTTGGTGTCTGTGCATTGGGTGGAGGTTGGATCAAAGGGAGCAACTGGGGGGCATTGTTATCGTGTTGGACTCCAACATTTGGCAAAAAGAGGACTGGTGGGGGGGCTCCTTCTCAGTTAGTCATTCTCTATGACATTTCCTCTGGCTTCAAATGGTTCTTCACAGCTGTGTATGGTTCGACTTCGGCCAATAGAAGGGGAGAGTTTTGGCGGGAGCTGGATTTGGTTTGTGATAAGTTTGACTACCCTTGGTGGGGATTTCAATACTACCAGATTTTCCTATGAATGAAATAGGGGGGGTTGTATTATGATGTAGGACGAGTGAAAACTAGCCTAGGATGATTATGATGAGATCAAAATACGCAATAACTATGCAGTCAACATGTAAAGCCAAACAAATTCACATCACAAAATAGAAATTTCAGATTAACAACTAGATGGTCCTAGGTTAGTCACATGCATGGTGCACTAAATATAAAATGCTTCAAGAATGGCCTACTTGGAAGATAGAACGAGTGAAAACTAGCCTAGGATGATTATGATGAGATCAAAATACGTAACAACCATGCAATTAAGATGTAAACCTAAACAAATTCACACCATGAAATAGAAATTTCAGATTAACAACTTGATGATCCTAGGTTAGTCACATGCACGGTGCACGAAATATAAAATGCTTCAAGAATGACCCACTTGGAAAATAGAACTTTCAATCTAGCATAGGTAGTGCCACATCTATGGGAATAACCAGGGTATCGTTAAAATTCAGATTTTGGGTTAAAGGTTTTGGCTCAAAATCAGAATGTCCTAAGGAGTTTTGGTCTTTGGAATTGGGGTTTTGGGAATTTTAGGGTAGGGTTAAGGAAAATTGGAAATTGGGGATTAGAATTAGGGACTTAAGGTTAGGGTTTTAGGGATTTAAGGCCATGAGAAGGCTGAAATTCGGATTTGGGTGAAAGGGGGTAGTCGGATTTGAGAATTGGTATGGGATTAGGTTAGGTTTGATGGATTCAGATGGGAAAATGTTAGGGTTTTGAGGAAAACGAATTTTAAGGTCACGTGGGCCTATGTTGAATGAAAACAGTTCAAGGATTGAGGGTTTTGTTGGGTTAAATGGGGAAGAAGAAGAAAAGATGGGAGATTGTAGGTTTTAGGATATGGGTTGAATAAGAAAGAAGAAGAAGAAGAAGGTGTTTGAGTACCTTGAATGGAGAAGGAGAGAAGAGTTGTAGAATCCACTACCAAGCTAGATGTTACCCTTTCACAATGTGATTGGAAGGGAGGGTTTTTTCACAAACCCTAAAAGAAGATGCAGAAGAAAACTCTCTCTAGGAAGGAAGCTCCTTTTCTCTTGCTTTGCTCAAACGTACCATAGGGTTGGACATCCCTTGGCTTTTTATAATAAAACTTTAAAGAAATTACAAGTATGCCCTTATTTAAAGTTCAATGGGTCATACTCAAAACTAGACATCCAAATCAACTAAAAGTAATCCAAACCGTCCAATAAATCCTAAAAATAACATAAATAAAAGAAAAGAAAAATCAAGGTCCAAGGGCCCCAGATTCGGAAGATCTGACAGCCCGATGGCCCGATGAAGATGATCTAACGGTCCGATGGACCCAAAACTAAAAATCTTTAGATAAGAACTCCTAAAAAGCAGCCCACATGCATCATCCCAGTGTGGGGTCTTCCTGATGCGCGTCCAATGCATATGGGATCTAACCTCCCTCTTTGGTACACTTGAGTGGGTCCTCTGATGTCCCCATCATATTGCCAGAATTATGTCAGACTTTTCTCAGTGGGTTAGCAAGCAACGAGCTCATTAATTTACTAATGTCCGGAGGCAGTTTTACGTGGTCCAATGGACAGGCTAACCCTTCTGTCTCAGTTTGATAGGTTTCTCATCTCTCCGCTTTGGGAGGAGAAGTATCTGCTGGCCATCACTCAGATTCTCCCTAAACCTGTCTCGGATCACAGCCCTATCCTCCTTTTAGTTGACTCAGACAATTGGGGTCCAAAGCCTTTTCGGTTTGAGGTTGCATGGTTGGAGGTGGAAGGGTTTCATGACCTAACTGTCGAATGGTCGTCCTCCTTCGAGGTGAGCGGGTTTGCAGGGTTCAGATTATCCCAAAAGTTCAAGCTTCTCAAAGCTAAAATTCAGATTTGGAAGGACGTGTTAGGGGAGCAAAATATTCAGCTAGAGGAGATGCTCCACTGTATTCAGGACTTGGACTTGGAAGCCTAGGCAAGTCTGTTGTCAGAGGAGGACGCTGGCCTTAGAGCCAACATGGTTTAGTCTTATGCTAGTCGCCTAAAGGAAGAGGAGATAAGATGGAAGCAGAGGTCAAGAGCTACTTGGCTGATAGAAAGTGATAAAAATACGGCGTTCTTCCACAAAATTGCTAGTGCGAGAGCTAGGAACAATAAAATTAGCTGCTTGGTGGAAGGGGAGAGGAGGGTAGACAAGAAGGAAGAAATTTGCGAGGCTGTGGTTACCTTCTACGAAAACTTATTGTTTGATGAAGGGTGGGACCATCCTTCTTTGGATGGGTTGGAGTTCAAGTGCTTATCAGAAATTGAAGTGTTAGATCTTGAAAAGCCTTTTTCGGTTGAGGAGGTCAAGGCGACCGTCGACTCTCTTTGTAGGGACAAGTCTCCGGGATCAGATGACTTTCCTCTAGCTTTTTTTTTTTCCAGGTCTTCTAGGAGCTGATCAAGAAGAATTTGATGGATTTCATGTGGGAATTCTTCGAGAGAGGTAGGCTTTCAACTTCTTTGGGAGCCTCATTCATAGCAATCATCCCGAAGATTTCTGGTGCTGATTGTCTTAAGGACTTTCGGCCCATTAGCCTCATTGATCCTAGCCAAGATTCTAACGGGCAGATTTCGACAGGTGCTTAACTCTATTATTTCTAAGAACCAAGGTGCATTCATAGAGGGGAGGCAACTCATTGATGGTGCTCTTATTGCTAATGAATGCATTGACTCAAGGTTTAAAGGAGGGAGTGAGCAGTATGGCTTGTAAGTTGGATATTGAGAGGGCTAACGCTCACGATTGGGACTTCTTGGCTTACGTGCTTCGGAGGATGGGTTGTGGGCAGAAGTGGATAGCTTGGATTTTGGAGTGCGTCTGCTTGGCTAGATTTTCGATGCTTGTGAACGGATCGCCAAAAGGGTTCTTCAAACCTACGAGGGGGATCCATCAAGGGGATCCCCTCTCTCCATTCCTTTTCCTTGTAATAGTGGAAGCTCTCTATGGGTTGCTGTCTAAAGCCCAGGAAGAAGGCTTCATTAAGGGGTTCCAAGTCAGTAAGGAAGGGCCTCCTATCTCTCATCTTCAGTTTGCGTATGACACAATCATATTTTGTGACGTGGATGAAGGTATGGTTGATAAACTGTGGACGATGATCCTTTGCTTTGAAGTGGTCTCGGGTCTTAAAGTTAACGTAGCCAAAAGTGAGATGTTAAGCATGCACACTTCTCAAGGGGAGGTGAAGAGGTTAGCTGATATTTTCAGTTGTCGAGCAGGATCCTTTCCTTCGACTTACTTGGGTTTGCGCCTTTGTCTTGGGAAGCCTCCCAAGCATTTATGGGACGTCATCATTGAAAGATTTGAGAGGAAGTTCACTCTTTGGAGAGGTCGGCTTCTTTCCCTTGGTGCAAGGATCACTCTCTTTTCACCGTGAATCGCATGGCCATAATGTGGCGCATTAACTAATTTCTGTTTGCTGCTCATGCAACTGCTCCTGCTATGTCTCTTTTCACCAAGGTTGATGAAAAAAAAAAAGTAATAATAATAGCAATAAATAATTCCAAGTTTAATGAATTGATAGAACCATCATCTACTTTTGATTTTGATTGTAAGGCACTTCTACATTTCCATAATGATTCAAACATATGCAAAGCCAAATGCGCCTTTCAAGGATGAGTTCATTTGACATGTTAAGGATTATTCTGACCAGTTCTAAAACTTTGCAAGTTTTCCATCATTCAGATTAGAAATGATGAAGTTTCTAGAATTTAGACTATCATTAACTGGGAGTCTATTTTTGGTTCAAGGGGAAGTTCTTTCGCCTTTAATCAATTAAAATGTTAGTTTCTTGAAGTCACAATCTATATTTTACTGTAACTGATTTAATGATGAATTACTCAGCTAGATTGCTTATATATTTTTCTTCATTCTTCAATTTCTTGTTAACTCTTTTGGTCTTATGTTCTTGTTTCCAGATGAAAAGATGCATTAGCACAAACTCTGGAATTGGTTTATTTGTTGCAATTGCATTCTTGGTGATTGTTGTAAGACAAATTTTAGCCAGGAAGCCAAGGCATAGTCAGCATGGATCTGTGGCTGATCTTGTGAAGCGGGGCCAGTTGAGATCTGATAGAAGAGGCATGTATGTTCCCAAACCCTTTGTATGTTCTTTTGTACTTTGTTCTAGACATTTAATGAACTTTGAATCATCATAATTTCCATGTAGAAGCAGAATGCATACTTATTATTAACTTTTGATGTTTACTTTTATGATTTGGTGAGCTTTTCCTTATCCGCCATAATCATGCGACTGAATACTGCACCCACTATCAAGTATATAGATGATAGTTGCATCAAAATCAAGCCTAATTTTTATGTCTTGATCCTACTCACAACTTGATTAGTTATTTTACGCCATTCTGTACTTCTATCATATTATCAATATGGGTGGTTTTGTTCTTTAAGTTCTAGTTTAGAAATTAACGATAAAGTGGTGATGGTCAATGTAATCGACATATGGTGTAGCATCCAAACTTTATTCCTCATCTTTTGAAATTAGGAAGTGTGGCATCCAAACTTTATTCCTTATCTTTCAAAGTTGGGGGGGGGGGGGGGGGGGAGTTGGTGGATTTCCTTGCATGCGCAACATTGTTTTCATTAATTAGCTTGTGAAATTAGTCGTATGCGTTAATCTGAAAGTAGAAGAGGTTTTTGTGGTATCTAGGGAGGAAAAGAAAGAAAGAAAAGATGTGGTCTGCACAGACTATGGAATCCTCTGTATTGTCAAAATTAATATGCAAATTTGATGGTTGGGCAACAATGTATCAGAAGAGAATATGTGGTATGTACTTCTGTAGGAATGTTGATAGATCTGCCGAGGGATATCTGGCATGCCAAAATTTGGATTCTAAAATTTTCCAAGTTTCAGTTTGCAATGAAATTTCTTACATGGATAATAATATTATTTTGCATTGCACACTTCCTTGTTCACAGTTCAAGGCCCCTCAAGTATGATGATCCTTTTAATAACCCCTTGGTGAAGGTTGGTAAGAGCAATTCAACTGTGGAAATGTGTGGGAAGGTTTATCGCTTGGCGCCAGTGAGCCTTACTGAAGAGCAACAATCAATCCATCAGAAAAGAAGGTCACGTGCATACCAGTGGAAGAGACCAACTGTTTTCCTCAAGGAAGGGGATCCACTACCACCAGATGTTGACCCTGATACAGTCAGATGGATTCCAGCCAACCACCCTTTTGCTACCACAGTCAACGACATTGATGAGGACATGGCGCAGAACAATGTGTTCCAAAAGGATGGTGTTCCTTTTCGTATTAAAGCTGAGCATGAAGCATTGCAGAGGAAATTGGAGGCTCTACAAAGTGTAAGTACTCATGGCCCACCGTGTGTTACTTTACAATACCGTATGTATGTAGTATGTGGATGATGAAATTCTATGCTACCGACAAACTAAAGAGCTCAGGCATGTTGTGGCAAAATATTCCTTTCAAACCTAACCACAATTTGAAAATATCAATAGTTCCGTAAATACTCAAAATTCACCATGGTTTTCTTCATAAATTTCAAGATTTTTTTCTTTCTTTCTTTTTGAGCAATGATTTGCTGCCTAAATCAATGAAATTTCAGAAAATGCAAAAAAAAATAGTCATCGTAGATCTTGGAATGACCTTTAAAAGTTGTTGGAGAATTCTCAAAACGAACATCCAGGCACAAAGTTGCTATCTTGTGCAAGGTTGCTGTCTCTGTTAATTATGGAAATTGAAGATGGAGGAACTTCTTTTCCTAGCATCTGTTTGTGTTGACTTCATCAGGCATGTGGTTTTTGGGCCTTCTGCCTTTCTGACACTCCCGTGTTAGTCTCACATTTGACTTGGAAGACCATAATTAATTAATCTCTGGGTGGACACTTATAACATGGGTGGATGCATGAATCAGCGGCCCTAGCATTCAAGACATTCATAACATAGTAATTTTGTGTGCAATCCTCAAAACAATTGTAATGGTGCAAATTGAAGCACATTTTTAAGTCTATCGAATTCACAAATTTGCGGAATCATCTACAAGCTGATGAAGTTCCAAATTTTCAAGCTTCTGGGTAGGATATCATATTGAAAACCCTGTACAAAGCCTCCTCCAGAAAAATAGAGCTTCCAAACAGCTTAGCATCACACCAAAATTTTTCACACTTGTTTCGTAGTCTCAAAAACCTGAAACAAACCTTGTTGTGGCCCCTGTGAATGCAATGATATTGTCTTACATTTGCTTAATCACTTTGCATGATTCAATCATTTCTATTCAGTGTCACTTACCAACTACAAAATTCTAATGTTTCTAGGAGAAATGATCTCATCAACCTTGTATCTCACTCGTCTTTGATTAAGTGGTTGTGACTCATCTAATCATTGACAGCTCATATGTGGATGTGACTCACCTGATTAGTCAGTGATGCAGGCCTACGACTCACTTCGGCCCATTTAGGCCCACTGTAGGGCCTGACCCACTTAGGCCCATTTAGGCCCATTGTAGGGCCTAACCCACTTAAGCCCATCTATGCCCACTATAGGGCCTGACAAGATATAGGACCATAGCCTACCGTAGGGCCCAACATATGCTGATTTTTAGGCTGATTATTTATAGATTTGGGGTTATAATTTACATATGGAGGCTGATTAAAGATGTGATGAGGGTGTAATTGATATGATTGAATATATAAGCTGAATTTAGAGATTTAATTGCTTTCCATGTTTACTTTTTATTAGGCTTTTGATGAGGACACAAGACCTTTTCATGTGTACCAACGAAGAAAGCGCCCACCACAAGCGTCTTCCTTGTGGTTAGGCGACTATTGAGGAGCATCGAAGACCCTACACACATGATTTGACACATAGAAGGCCCCACATCGGGAGGACACGTGTGTATGAGGAAGAAGACCCGATGGACAGAATTCACTGTCGGGCGCCCGAAACTTTCTGAATGTTTTTGGACGTCTTCGGGCGCCCGATTTGGTGCCCAACCGAGCGCCCGAACTTTTGCGCAGTTTGTTTTCTTTTTTTACTTAATTTTGAGGGTAATTTAGTCTTTTAACTTGTTTTAGTGTTTATTTAAAAGGGTTAAGCCCTAAACTCGAATTAACTTTTGATTATTGATTAAAGCAAGCCCTTTGGTTGCCTCCTTCCTCTTGTCTCTCCCATAGGTGCCTTTTCTTCTTCCTTGATCTCATTCTTCTCTTTCTTGTGCCCCTCCAACTTCCTCTAAGTTAAACTTGTTATTTCCTCTTTCCTTAATCTCTCATAACTTCTAGATCCTAGATTTGAGATTTGATCCAAATCCCTATTTCCCAAATTCCAAAATCTCTAATCCGAGAAATCTCTCGATCCCTCGGACTAGTGATTCACATTGGGTATTTGGATTAAGATCATGCAAGATCGGGAGGTTCCATCCCTCGCCGGATCCAGCCATAGTAATAATTGAATCTCATACTTCGTGGTTGTGATGAATGGCCCGCTCCATTGCATGTTCCCTTGTGATTTTCTTAGTTCATGATGATTGATGCTAGATTTTATATTATTATTGTCTTTTGTTTCCGCTGGATTATATGAGTTCATGAGCATGCATCGTAATTAGGGCATCCTACATCAAATTTGGTATCAGAGAATAGGCTTGCATGGTTTTGTCTGGATCAAGTTATCAAATTAGGGTTTTGATTTTAATTTTAATTTAGGAAAGTTCCAGATTTAGAAAGTTTTCAATTTTAGAAACTTTTCAATTTTAGAAAGTTTCCTAATTTGGAAAATTTTCAGATTTGAGTCGTTTCCTGTTTTAATTTAATCGTGTCAGTTCATATTAGTGTTGCATTCATCGCATTCATCTTGTAAGTCATAACATCTAGTAGTCTAGTTGGGTAGAGTTTGGTTCAAGTCTTCATTGTATGCCCACGAGAAGAGGTAGAGGTTTCAGACTTCAGCCTACCATGAATAACGAGTAGTTATCTGAGCAACTTGCTCAATTGATACAAAAGATAACCGCTCTAGAAGCAGGTCAAAAGCGTGAGTTTGCCCGCCTTGAGAACCAAATCACCACTACCATGACTAAGGTCGAACAACTAAGGCGTTCTAAAGGGAAAACCCCACTGTAGGGGATGATGCGCACTCCTAGGTGGGAGGAATATTTGAAGAAAGTGCTGCCGCACGTGGAGGTAGTGAGGATAGAGATCGTGGTAATGGTCGTGGTGTTGTGTTAGAGGCATTAGCCACATGTAATCATCAAGACCGCTATGATCCAGATGAGCGTGCGATGAAAAGTGTGAGAGTTGAGACCCCAAGTTTTGATGGGCGTCCAGATCCCAAGGCATTCCTTGACTGGGTTGCTGACATGGACCACTACTTTGAGTGGTATGGCATGTCAGAAAACCGTCAAATGCAGTTTGCTAAGATGAAGCTTGTGGGCCAAGCCAAGCTCTTTTGGACCAACACCGAGCGTAAGAAAGAAAGAGTTGGTAGAGCCCCTATCACACATTGGTATGAGATGAAAGAGAAGTTGAAGGAGAAGTACCTTCCTCTCTCATACCGTTAGAAGCTCATTGACCAATGGCAATCCTTACGCCAAGGGTCAATGTCTGCCGCTGACTATATCGTTAAATTTGAAGAATATATGATGCGATGTGATATCCAAGAAGACCCTCTAGTAACGCTTTCGCGTTTCAAGATGGGCTTTCGTGCGGATCTTCAGCGAGAGCTTATGACTCGGCCCTTAACGAACTTGGATGAAGCATATCAAGTCGTGCAGGAGTTGGAGCAATATCTGAAGGCTCCTGTCGTTCGTCGTTTTGAGTCCCGAGACTCCAGTGCTAGATCTAGTTCCCATGGGACTAGACCTAATGTTGGTAGTCAACCTAGAACACAGGCGACTATTCCGCCTAGGCCTAAGGAGGACAAGGGCAAAGAGGTTCTTGGTGCTAGTCCTAGTAACATGAGCCAAGTGAGGTGCTATGAGTGTGGCAATCTTGGCCACATGTTTAATCAGTGTCCTACGAAGAGCCGTGGAAAAGCTTTAGTTATAGGTGAGTCCCACGAGGGTGGAGATGACTAGGGTGATTATGAAGTTGAAGAATATCACCCTGAAGGACTTACTGATGAGGAAGAATTAGATGGAGAAGCAACGCTTGCAGTAGTCAGGCGTGAACTAGCTCAGTCTAAAAGTAGTGTTGACTGGCGTTGAAGCACTATCTTCTACACTATTGCCAAGTGAGGTGAAAAGAATTGTAAGGTGATAGTGGACAGTGGAAGTTGTCAGAATGTGATTTCCACTAGCACCGTAGATCGCTTGAAACTGAAACCCACACCTCATCCAGACCCATATAAAGTTTCTTGGGTTGACAAGACATCCCTACCTGTCACCCATCAATGTCTAGTCCCCATCGATTTTGGGTTATACAAAGAGTCCCTGTGGTGTGATGTTTTACCTATAGATGTGGGACATGTTATCCTAGGTAGACTGTGGCTATTTGATAATGATGTCACGATCTTTGGCCGTTCGAATGCGTGTACCTTCATGCATAACGGTAAAAAGATCAAACTTAACCCCATGCCACTTGAGAACATACTAGGGAAGAAGAAGGATGAGAAGGCAAGTGAGCCTAGAGGAGTGGGGAAATTCAAGCCTAAGTCTCTACATATAATCAGCGCAAGAGAGTTTGAAAAAGAGGCTAAGGAGGATTCTACGGTGTATGCCCTTGTGGATAGAGAGATTACACCTGAGGTTCCATTAGAGTTACCTCGTGAGGTGACCTCGGTCCTGAAGGAATACAGTGATGTATTTCCTGAAGACTTGCCGAATGAGTTGCCACCTATGAGGGACATACAACATGCCATTGATCTTGTTCCAAGGTCTACTTTACCGAACCTTCCTCACGACAGGATGAACCTTGCAGAACATGCAAAATTGAAGAAGCAAGTTGATGAGCTTTTGCAAAAGGGTTTCATCCAAGAGAGCATGAGCTCGTGTGCCGTGCCTGCATTGTTGACGCCAAAGAAAGACGACACGTGGCGCATGTGTGTGGAGCCACGCCATAAACAAAATTACTGTCAAGTATCGGTTCCCTATACCTAGACTTGATGATATGCTTGACATGATGGCCAGGTCCACTATATTCTCTAAGATAGATCTCAAGAGTGGATATCACCAGATCCGTATACGCCAAGGAGATGAGTGGAAAACTGCGTTTAAAACGAAAGATGGGCTGTATGAGTGGTTGGTCATGCCCTTCGGCTTGACTAACGCACCCAGTACTTTCATGCGGGTGATGACACAAGTTTTGAGACCGTTCATGGGAAAATTTCTAGTGCTGTACTTTGACGACATTCTTATTTATAGTACCACTAAGGAATCACACCTTGAACATTTGAAGCAAGTCTATAGCGTCCTTATGAATGAAAAGTTGTACGCTAATCTTAAGCAATGTGCGTTCATGTCTAGTCAAGTTGTGTTCTTAGGATTTATAGTGTCATCTGAAGGAATGTGCGCAGACCCTGAAAAGATCAGGGCCATAGTTGAGTGGCTGGAGCCGAGGAACATTCATGAGGTGCGAAGCTTTTACGGCCTAGCAACTTTTTATCGTCGGTTCATTAGGGGTTTTAGCACGATCATGGCTCCCATTACCGAGTGCATGAAAAAGGGAGAGTCGTCTAAAGCCGTAGTCAAGGCTTTCAAGGAAATTAAGGGCAAGATGGTAGAAGCTTTTGTCATGCGTCTACCTGACTTTTCTAAAGTCTTTGAAGTAGCACGTGATGCGTCTGGTGTCGGTATGGGTGGAGTGTTGAGTCAAGAAGGACTCCCAGTGGTCTATTTCAGTGAGAAACCGAATGAGGCAAAACAAAAGTACTCCACTTACGACAAAGAATTTTATGCGGTAGTGCAATCCCTAAGACATTGGCGACACTATCTCCTACCGCAGGAATTCGTTTTGTTTTCTGACCATGAGGCTTTGAGATATTTGTATTTTTAAAAGAAACTCAACCCAAGGCATGCTAAGTGGGTAGCGTTTCTTCAGGAATATTTGTTTGTTTTGAAACATTAGGCCGGGGTTGAAAACAAACCAGCGAATGCCCTTAGTAGAAAAGTGGCGTTGCTCAACTCCATGACTGTAGAGGTAGTCGGATTTGAGCAACTGAAAGATGAATACCCCACATGTCCCGATTTTGGGGGTACTTACGCGTCGCTCTCTAGCGACCAGCGTATTATGGGTGAATATGTTCTTAAAGATGGCTTCCTTTTGAAGGGAGACAGACTTTGTATTCCCCGCATGTCTCTTCGTGAATTCCTCATTTGGGAGCTTCATTCAGGAGGGATAGCTGGCTATTTTGGTCGTGATAAGACCATTGCCCTTGTGGAAGATCGTTTCTATTGGCCAAGTCTCAAGCAAGACGTAGCCAAAGTTTTAGGGCACTGTCGTACATGTCATCTGGCAAAGCAAAGAAAGAAAAATACCGGGCTGTATACGCCATTGCCAGTGCCACATGCTCCGTGGCAGGACATTAGTATGGACTTCGTGCTTGGGCTTCCCAAGACAATCAAGAAGCACGATTCCGTTTTTGTCGGTGGACTGTTTTTCTAAAATGGGGCATTTCCTCTCATGTTTGAAAACGTCAGGTGCGTCTCATGTTGCTCGTATCTTTTTTGATGGTGTGGTGCGTCTCCATGGGTTACCTAAAACCATAGTGTCTGATCGTGATGTCAGATTTACTAGCTATTTTTGGAAGACATTGTGGCACATTATGGGAAGTCGTTTGCAATTCTCTACTGCTTACCACCCACAAACAGATGGTCAGATTGAAGTGGTAAACCGTAGTCTTGGAAATCTTCTACGTTGTTTAGTGGGTGAACATGTTAAGACTTGGGACCTAATTTTACCAACTGCTGAACTTGCTTATAATGGGTCAGTTAATAAATCTACAGGGTTGAGTCCTTTTGAAATTGTAAGTGGTTATAAACCTAGAATGCCCATAGATCTCTTACCTGTCTGTTACCCAAAGGTCTTCTGAATCAGCCGATGCATTTGCACGCCATATTCATGATTTGCATACACATATTAGACAACGGATAAATAAGAGCAATGATGATTATAAAATTTCAGCTGATTCTCATCGTAGAGCACAAGAATTTCAAGAAGGAGACTGTAATGGTGCGAATAAGGCCAGAACAATTCTCTCAAGGATCCGTTAAAAAGTTACAAGTGCGTAGTGCTGGACCATTCAAGATATTACAAAAGATTGGGTCCAACGCGTATCGGATTGACCTTCCACATGAAATGAGAATTAATCCAACTTTTAATGTAGAAGATCTAGTCCGTTCTCATACTCCCATTGTCGATCCATCGTCCCTTTCATGGCCTTTTTCTGATTTTGCTACACAACCCCTTCCACCCCTTTCTCCACCCATTGCCCATAAAGAAGAAATTGAAGAAATCTTGGATGATGAGATAGTATCTACGAGAGACGAAGGTTTCCAAAGATACCTTGTCAAGTGGAAGAACAAACCACCATCAGAATCTACATGGTTGACTGAACCAGAGTTGCAGAGGGTTGATCTAGACCTGCTAGAGCGTAACAAGAGCTTTAACTCGTCGGGGTCGAGTTTTTCTCACCCAAGGGGAGTTGATGAGGACACAAGACCTTTTCACGTGTACCAACGAAGAAAGCGCCCACCACAAGCGTCTTCCTTGTGGCTAGGCGACTATTGAGGAGCATCGAAGACCCTACACACATGATTTGACACATAGAAGGCCCCACATCGGGAGGACACGTGTGTAGGAGGAAGAAGATCAGCTGGACAGAATTCACTGTCTTCGGGCGCTTGACCACTGTCTTCGGGCGCTCGAAACTCTCTGGACGTTTTTGGACGTCTTCGGGCGCTCGACCGAGCGCCCGAACTTTTGCGCAGTTTATTTTCTTTTTTCCTTTTTTTACTTAAATTTTGAGGGTAATTTAGTCTTTTTACTTGTTTAAGTGTTTATTTAAGAGGGCTAAGCCCTAAACTCGAATTAGCTTTTGATTGTTGATTAAAGCAAGCCCTTTGGTTACCTCCTTCCTCTTGTCTCTCCCATGGTGCCTCTTCTTCTTCCTTGATCTCATTCTTCTCTTTTCTTCTTGTGCCCCTCCAACTTCCTCTAAGGTAAACTTGTTATTTCCTCTTTCCCCAATCTCTCATAACTTCTAGATCCTAGATTTGAGATTTGATCCAAATCCCTATTTCCCAAATTCCAAAATCCCTAATCTGAGAAATCTCTCGATCCCTCGGACTGGTGATTCACATTGGGTATTTGGATTAAGACCATGCAAGATCGGGAGGTTCCATCCCTCGCCGGATCCAGCCATAGTAATAATTGAATCTCATATTTCGTGGTTGTGATGAATAGCCCGGTCCATTACATGTTCCCTTGTGATTTTCTTAGTTCATGATGATTGATGCTAGATTTTATATTATTATTGTCTTTTGTTTCCGTTGGATTATATGAGTTCATGAGCATGCATCATAATTAGGGCATCCTACATCAGCTTTTCCCATATGAAGAAATATTAGATTAGTTTATAATAAATTGTGATTGATTCTTTTAATTATAGAAATATCAATTAAGGATTCCTTTAGGGTCTATAAAAAGGGCGGTAGTTATGTCGGAGTTACTCATTCGAATATTTTTCTAAGTGTAATTTTTCTTTAGGTTTTATAAGAGAAAATGGTGATATCAATAAAAGTTCTCTCCCTCTCTACTTCATTGTTCTTGTGAGTATTCTTTTTTTTTTTAATTTTATTAATTTCTTTATAATTTGGGTATCGGAATTTCATTGACTCGATAACTGGGTTGCACCATTTTGGTATAAGAATGGGTCGTCTTTGGGATTTTTCAACTCTACATCATCCTTTGATGGCTTTGAAGGGGGTGACACAAGAAGGGGGTGACACAAGAAGAATTTGTGTAAGTAACCAAGTTGATCTGCACACTAACAGAGAGAGTAGATCAACTCACGCATGCGGTAGGCAACCTCACTAATTAAGTGGGGAAGCTTCGACGTGGAGGGAATCTAGAGACCGAAGTTGGAGCATGTGGACATGTAGGGGGAGGTCTCCACTAAGGTCCTAACCAACTATGGGCGGCCCCGGTTTATTAAGACACCAATGATCAAATCCTTCGATTATTGAAATGTGATAGAGAGCCTAGAATTAAGGTAGAAATTCTGGAATTACATAGCCAATTGTACATTGACGACTGCATCGATTGGCTAAGCAAGATGGAAAAAGTGTTTGAGTATAAGGAAGTCGCTAATAAGTTGGTAGTTGTGAAGTTTTCCGATCACGTGTTAGCATGGTGGGATAATCTCCAAGCCGAACGAATCCCTCAAGGTAAGGAGAAAATAATTTATTGGAAAAAGATGGAAAAGAAGTTAAAAAGAAAGTTCTTACCCGCGACTTACGACCGTGACCTTTATCAAAGATGTCACAATCTATGTCAAGGGAACAAGTCAGTAAATGAATACACTGAGTTCCATACCTTGACATCACAAGTAGGGTTTCGTGAGTATGAAGACTAGAAGATTTCAAGATATCTTAATGGTTTTAACCTAGATATCATAAATGAATTAGTTTTCAAAGATGTTTTTAAAATGTCTGATGCATACACACTTGTGTTGAAAGCCAATGAGATAATTAATTGGGGACTTGGGAGATGATTTGGCCCCCACGAGGGCCGTTATCGAGACAGGGTAGCATTCTAACTTTCCACATAAGGCAACTATAGGGCTTCCCATAGGGCGAGAGATAATGGGCCAACATCCAATAATAAAGCCAAGCCCTAACCCTAGAGGAGGTGGTTATGGACGAAGGGCTAAGGCACCCAAGATGGGACAAAGCAACACTCCTTTCACATGCTTTAAATGTGGGCAATCGGGACATTGTTCCTTTCATCGTCCTGAACATCAGTCCACAATTAAAGTAAATTTGGTTTTGGAAGGAGAATATGTTGAAGACACTTCCGACCGCATGCAAAACAAAATTGAAGTAGACAGAATATGAAGACCATGCATATGGAAATGAGGTGCTTGTGGGGGAAGATGCAACCGATGTGTTTGGTGATAGGGGAGAGTCGTTGGTTATCCAATAGACGATGCTATCGATGCCTCGAGTGGTTGATGAGGAGTGATGGTTGCGACACAATATCTTCCGCACCACTTTTACTTTTGGTGGGAAGATATGCACCATTTTGGTAAACCAAGGGACCAGTGAGAACATTGTCTCACAAAAAAAATTGCAAACAAATTAAAACTCAAAGAATGTAAGCATCCACAACCATATCAGATTCATTGGTTTAAGAAAGGGAGAGAAGTTTCTATTAGCTTCAGGTGCTTAGTTTCCTTCTCTATTGGATCCAAGTACAAGGATGATGTGATGTGATGTGGTCCCCATGGACGCATGCCATATTTTGTTAGTGAGACCATGGTTGTGGGATCAAGATGTGTAACCATGGTTGTGGGATCAAGATATGGTACACGTGACTTGGACCCGCACCTATTCCTTTGTAAATGATGTTTTAATATCACATTTCACCCTATGAACATCTTCCAACACCCAAATCTAATAAAGAAGAGAGTAAAAATTCACTCAATATGCTGAAATTTGAAGAGGAAAGCAAGGAGACTGGCATCATCTATGTCTTCATTGCTAAAGAAGACATGAAGTAGTTAGATGTTTTGCCTCCTATACAGTAACAGGAGCTTGTTCATGAATATAATGACTTGGTGCCCAAAGAACACCCAACCGGACTTCCTCCTATGAGGAACATGCAACACCACATTGATCTAGTGTCAGGTTTGAGTCTACCCAATATTGCGTACTACTGAACGAGTCCAACTGAAATGCCAAGTTCTACTGACAAGTTACTGAGTTACTATAGAAGGGTTTACTTTGGGAAAACATGTCACCGTGTGTTGTTCCTGCATTATTAACCCCTAAGAAAGATGAATCCTGGAGAATGTGCATGGATAGTTGTGCGATTAACCGGATTACTATCAAGCACCAGTTTTCTATTCCTCGCTCGGACGATATGCTAGACATGCTCCATGTAGCAAAGGTCTTTTCAAAGATTAGCCCACGGAGCAGATATCATTAGATACATATTCGGCTCAGGGACAAGTGGAAGACCACATCTAAGACTCGAGACGGATTGTATTAGTGGCTCATCAAGCCTTTCATCCTTTCAAATATGTCGTGCACTTTCAAGTATATTTTAATGATATTCTTGGCATTAGTCCTGATGCATCTATTCATCTTGATCATTTACGACAAATATTTAATGTACTATGGATGGAGTCAATATTTGTTAACTTAAAAAAGTGCTCCTTGTCAATAGCATTGTGTTTTGGGGGTATATTGTGTTTGTAGAAGAGATTAAGGTTAATTAAGAGAAAATCGAGGTCATTGCGGAATGGCCCACCCCAGAAACCCTTTCGGAGGTTCATTCTTTCCACGTCTTGGTGGCATTTTATCGGATATATATCTAGAATTTTAACACCATCATTGCACTTGTCACCAATTGCATGCGGGGAGTCAAGTTCGAATAGACTAAAGCGGCAAATCAAAGCTTCAATGCCATAAAAAAGAAGATGACAGAAGGTCTAGTTCTTGCACTTTCGGACTTTAATAAAGTCTTTAAAGTGGAAAGTGCACTTTAAATGTTGGCATTGGACCAGTGTTGAGTTAGGAAGGAAAGTCAATCGCTTTTTTTAGTGAAAAGCTTAATGATGAATGGAAGAACTACTCCACGTATGATCTCGAGTTCTATGTAGTGGTCCAGGCACTATGGCATTGGAGACATTACTTGATTCATTGATTCATTAGTAGTTCGTTCTACACTCGGACAATGAGCCGTTGACATATCTCAACCCCCAAAAGAAGCTGAGTGCCCGTCATGCGAAGTAGACATCTTTCATACAAAAATATACCTTCCTTCTACGTCATAAAGCTGGAAGCCAAAACAAAGTAGCTAATGCTTTGAATAGGAGAGTGCTTCTACTAGAAATTCTCGCCATGTAGGTCGTCAGATTCGAGGCATTAAAAGAACAATATAAAGAGGACCCGATTTTTGGCAAAGTACTTGACAAGTGCATGGTTGGCCGAGATCCAAAATGTGAATTCATCTCACACGATGGTTATCTATTCAAGGGTTTTCACTATGCATTCTTGAAGGATCAATGTGAGAAAAGATAGGTCTGAGCTACACGGAAGAGGACTGTGTGGACACTTCGAAAGGAATAAAACATTGGACATGGTAGAGAAAAATACTATTGGCCTCGTATGTGACATGACATTAAACGGTTCATAACACCATGTCGTCGATACCAAGTTTCCAAGGGTCATGTGCAAAATACCGGCCTTTACACGCCACTTTTCATTCCAGTCACACCTTGGGTGGATATTTTTATAGACTTCATTCTGGGTCTTCCTAAGACTCAAAGGAGAGTAGATTCGATTTTTTGTTGTGGTGGACCGTTTTTCAAAAATTTCCCACTTTATTCCATGTAGAAGGATGATGAACGCTACACATATTGCCAACATATTTTTCAAAGAAAATATACGACTTAACGGGGTATTGAAGACAATAACTTCGGACCATGATTCGAAGTTTGTGGGCCACTTCTGGCGCACTTTATGGAAGCAATTGGGGACTAGGCTTCAATTCTCTAGCGCATATCATCCTAAAAAAGACGGCCAAACTGAGGTAGTCAATAGGAGCCTTGATAACCTCTTAAGGAGTATCGTAGGCGAGAATGTATCCTAGTGGTACTTGACTTTACTCAACCGGGGTTTGCCTACAACAATTCAGTGAATCATAGAATTGAAAAAATCTTCGTTTGAGATCCTAAATGGGAGAAGTTTGCATCATGTACTTGACTTAGTACCATTACTGGTGTAAGATCAAGTGAGCGAAGATGTTGATGTTTTCACCAAGCATATATCCAAGACTTGTAAGTTCAAATAAGGAAGAAGATTGAAGAAATTGATACTAGGTATCAAGAAGTTGTGAATGAGCATCAGCGTGAGAAGATAAATAACAAATGAGACTTAGCTGTGGTCTATCTCTGCAAAGAAAAGTTTTCGAGGGGAACTTACAATAAGTTCAAGTCTAAGAAGATTTGTCCATGCCAAGTCAAGAGGAAGTTGGGTAACAATGCCTATGAAATCGAGTTGTCAGATGACTTATTTATCTCACCAACT
Source organism: Liriodendron chinense (assembly GCA_003013855.2). Taxonomy (NCBI): domain Eukaryota; kingdom Viridiplantae; phylum Streptophyta; class Magnoliopsida; order Magnoliales; family Magnoliaceae; genus Liriodendron; species Liriodendron chinense. The sequence goes on from ML058433.1 coordinate 7,835,177, forward strand.
TTCAATGTGACCAACTTGTTCAAGTACCATGGCGAGGCATCTGACGTGCAAAATGAAGCCATTATCAATATGGATAAACAACTCCCAAAGAAAAAGAAGGAAGAAGTTGAACAAGTGTTGCAAATGAAGACTACTAACACTTGATGGGGCTAATACAGACAATACTTGGTGAAATGTACAGACAAGCCCTATTCTGAATGCACATGGATCACTGGCGACGAATGGAAAAGATTGGATCCGTACCTCTACTGCTAGTATGAAGCGTCCAACTTGCTGGAGCTGAGTTCTTTCCAATCTGGGGGGAATGATGAAGGCCAATGGCCCACTTAGGCCCATCTAGGCCCATTGTAGGGCCCAACCCACTTAGGCCCATCTAGGCATAGGACCATAGCCCACTGTAGGACCTAACATGTGCTGATTTTTGGGATGGTTATTTATAGATTTTGGATTATAATTTGCTATTTCTGGGAGATATGGGGGACTAATCTAAAGATGTGATGAGAGTTTAATTAAATGATTGAAGATATGAGCTGGATTTAGAGATTTAATTGTTTTCCATGTTTGCTTTTTATTAGGCTTTTCTCATATTAGGCTTCTCATATGCAGAAAGATTAAAATAGTTTGTAATAAATTGTAATTGATTCTCTTGGTTGTAGAGATTTTAATTAAGGATTCCTTTATGATCTATTAAAGGGAGGTTGTGGTGTAGCAGTTAGTCATTCAAATATTTTTCGAAGCATGGTTTGTATTTAAGTTTTATAAGAGAAAATGGTGATATCAATAAAAACTCTCTCCCTCTCTACTTCATTTTTTTTTTTTTTTTTTTTGTGGAGAGGTAATAGAAATTTATTGAGAAACGCTAAAAAAGCGAAAAGAATACAAAAAGAGAAAACAACAAAACAAGAACACTAAAGCCCACTCGATTACCCAAGATGTGGCCTTGCGCGAGATACTATTCGGCTCTTCTGATTTATTCTTAAAGCACCTCCTATTTCTCTTGCCCCAAATAGCCCATAAAATAGCCATTGCCACCAAGTGCCAAACTAGCTTATCTACTTTAACCGCCCCTGCATCGTCCCAAGAGGCTTATAGGGATGGAATAGAGGCCTGCATGACCCACCTAGTATTAAGCATCTCTAGGAAGGTATCCCAAATCTTCCTAGCAAAAGGGTAATGGATGAACAAGTGATCTACAGTTTCCGCATCCCTCATGCAAAGGAGGCAAATATTTGGGATCGTCATGCCTCTCTTCTGAAGGTTATCTACGGTGAGCACCCTATTCCTTCCCATCAACCAAACAAAGGTTGCAACTTTGGAGGGAGCTCCATACTTCCAGAACCAGTAGTTAAAGATGGCAGGAGAAGACATGGCTTCTAGCTTCCTGTAGAAGGATCGAACCGTGAAGCAACCTAAGTTGTGGCCTCTCCATAATAGCGAGTCCTTCGACATCTCGGGCACTGAGAGCTTAAGCTTCTTCAGGAGACTAATGAAAGTGTTTGTTTCCTCATCGTTCAACCCTTTACGGCTTGGAGGGGTCCACACCACTCCTCTTTCTGATTGAGAGAAACAATTGGCTATGACAACATTTTTATCGGGAGCTAGCACTGCTATGGAAGGGAAGGCCTCCTTGAGTAAACAATCCCCCAGCCATAGATCCTCCCAGAAGCGAATTTGAGAACTGTTTCCAAGCACATAGGAGATTTCTTCTTTAAATTTCGGAGCTATCGAAAGAATTGCCTTCACCTGAAAGTTTATATAATGAGGATTCTTTGATCCACCACCCTCCTGGACCCGTACCGTATTTGGTAGCTAGGACTTGTCTCCACAGATTCCTGTCTTCCATTGCAAACCTCCATAACCATTTTCCCAATAAAGCCTTATTTATAGTGTCCAACACCCTTAGGCCTACTCCACCCCGAGACAATGGCTTGCACATGTCCTCCCATTTGAGAAGGTGAAATCTGTGCACTAACCCCTTTCACCCCCATAGGAAGTTACGTCTTAACACCAACTTATCTAGCACTGACTTTGGGCACTTGAATAAGGACAAAAAATATAATGGCATATTAGAGAAAGCTGCTTTGATGAGGGTCAAACGGCCCCCAAGAGACAAATGTCTGCTTTTCCACTTTGCTAGCTTCCTTTCTATTCTTTCAATAACCGGGTCCCACAAAATGCTTGGGTATCTTTCCCAAGTACAACGGAAGACCGAAGATACGTGGTCGGAAAGCATCCCATCCCGCATCCAAAAATCTCCGCATGTCCTATTGTCTCCTCTGTTGGCAAGTGCATGCTTAGCAATTCACATTTCGAATCATTTACTTTCAACCCTGAAACCATCTCAAAGCATGTGATAATCTTATAGAGATTGTCCACCATGGCTTCTTCCGCTTAGCAAAAGAGGATAGTGTCATCTACAAATTGGAGAAGAGTAATTAAGGGATCGGCTCTTGCCGCCTGGAAGCCCTGAATTAAACCGGATTCTTGACCTTTTTGAAGCATTTTCCCAAGAGCATCGGCTACCACCAAAAACAGAAAAGAAGAGAGGATCACCCTGCCTAAGAACCCTCGAAGCCTTGAAGAATCTCTTCGGCGATCCGTTTACCAAGATAAAAAGGAGGCGGACGACACACATTCAATTATCCATCTTCTCCAACATATAATCCAGAAAGCCTCAGTCTACATGGTTGTAAGCTTTTTCTATATCCAATTTGCCGACTACCCCCTCTTTTTTTTTTCTTCTTAAATTGCGAATGAATGCATTTATGTGCTAACAAAGCACAATCTAGAGTCTATCGATCGACAACGAAAGCACTCTGGTTAACCGATATAATGGGAGGGGAGAACTTGTTGAATTCTAAAGGCGAGGATCTTTGCAAGCATCTTGTAAGGACTTCCCAGAAGACTGATAGGGCGGAAGTCTTTTGATCTCTCCGCACCTTCAATTTTGGGTATGATCGGGATGAAAGTTTCTCCCAATTCTTTTGAAACCACCCCTCTGTTGACAAATTCCTTGCTGAACGCCATAACATCCTTCTTGACAAGTTTCCAAAAAATATGAAAAAATGTTATAGGAAATCCGTCCGGCCCAAGCGCCTTATCTCCTCCCAGAGAGTTAGCAGCCGCTTTCACCTCTTCTTCTGTCACCTGCTTCTCCAACTCCATCGCTTGCGATGCCGAAATCGAAGGGAATTCCAAACAATCCAGAGAAGGCCGCTCCCCAGGCTCTCGAGTCAACAAATTCTCATAAAAGCAGACCACCTCTTTGTAGATCTGATCCTTATTCGAAAGCTGTTTGTTTCCCACTAGCAGACTACCAATATGGTTATTCCTGGCCCTTGCACTCGCCATAGAGTGGAAAATTTTAGTATTGTTATCCCCTTCTTTAAGCCATAACGCTTGAGATCTTTGTCTCCACTTAATCTCTTCAACCCTCATCCTCTTCTCAAACCAGAGATTCAACTCAGTCCTTTGCCTAATTTCTTCAACCGACGACGAGCCCCCCTCCTCTTTGAGGTCCACCTTGTGCAGTTCTGCTAGCATTGCTTCCATTTCTTTCTCTCTACTTTGGTTCATGTCCTTGTTTGAAGCAGCAAGTTTACCTTTTAGCATTTTCAACTTTAGATATAGAATAAATCCAGCAAAGCCTTCCACTAGAAAAGAACCCCACCATTCTTGAACCAGATTGTGAAAACCTTCTATCTCCAACCAAGCTAGCTCGAAGCAGAAGGGCCTGAGGCCCCAATTCTCCTCTACAGAATGTAATAGTAGGGGTTTGTGGTCTGAGACTGCAAGGAAGGCTCAGCTGTTTCGTAAACGGAAACTTCTCCACCCAATCCTTTGAAACCAAGAATTTGTCTAACCGCGATAGCTTTGGAGGATCCTGGCCATTAGTCCAGGTGAAACGAGCACCCTCCATCGACAGATCTACCATCTTGTTGTCTTGCACCCAGTCGGAGAAGGCCGCCATGCTTGAGGAAACTTTTGAGTTGTTTGATCTCTCGAAAGAGAACCTTATGATGTTGAAATGCCCCGCAATGCACCACAGGTGTTGCCATTTTGCTCTAACCTCGTCCAATTCCTTCCACAACATTGGTTTAAGGGCTGCTTTACAGGGACCGTAGACTGAAGTGAAGGTCCACAAAAATCTGGAAGCCAAATCTCTAAGCAGAACAGATACTATGTACGAGCCTACCCAAGAGTCAACCTTGTTCCATCTTTGAGTTGACCAAGCCACCACAATTCCTCCAGACGCCCCAGAAGCATCCAACACCACCCATTCTTTGTGTCTGCATCCCTACAGAGAACCCAAAATTCTGTCATCAAAAGCTTGAAGCTTTATTTTCTAGAAGGTGATCAGCTGCAGCTTTAACTTTCTGCACACTTCTCGGATTTTGGATCTCTTGATCTTGCACCCGAGCTGCTGACGTTTCATGATAAGGCCTTCATTGATGACTTTCCTTCTCCCCCGAGCCCCTGGTTGAAGCAACCGCACTACGATTTGCTTCAAAGATAACTGATGATCTGAGACTTCGCAATTCCAGCCAGCCCCTAGGAGATTTCCTAGGTTTTGGCAGAGCTTGAATTTGCAGATCCGATCTTCCCCTACCTTCAACAAACTCCATGACTGCTCTGACATCCTCATTTGAGTCCCTGCACGACACCCCCACCAGTCTTCCAACCCTACCAAGAGCATCTCGTAATTGCTTCCTGTCCGGGGCAGAAATTCTGAAAGCTTCTTTCTTCTGCCCATTAGGTGTTATACGAGGTTTATCCAGCAGCTACATCTCCTCCTGCTCTCCCTTTTCTTCCATGTGCTGAAACTCTTCGCTGAGGGATCAGGATTGGAGAGGAACCATGTCGAGGGGCTCCACTTCGTCAAAGGGGCCCCCCAACGAACCTGGATCTTTTGGCGCTTCCCAATTAAAAGGAAGAAAGTCCGCTGCCACTTGGAAAGAAGGTGAAAAAGGGGTATCTGTGTCATACTCTCGATGGATTGTTTCATGGAGTAACAGTCCTTTGGACAGAGAGGTTGGATCGGGCTCAGACATATAGTAAGGTAGGCAAAAGCCGCATGTGCTGAAATCCTCTCCCACGACTGGCACGATTGGGAGGATACTTTGCCTGCTTCCAAGATGAGAAGAGCTAATGAGTTGACACGTGACCCGCTGAGCCACTATCACAAGAGATTCGGGTGATCCTAGCTGAGTGGAAATGTGTCACAAGCCTGCAGCTTCGACTAGAAGGGCTTCCGGTTCGGCACCCTGAACGTCCGGATTAGCCACTGAGCCTATAGGCTTATCCTCCGAGCCAGGCTTTGCAATGATATCCTCTCCAAAGCTTCCTTCCAGGCTCCTCGCTTCTGAGCCTGAGCCATCTGCCTCGTCTCCTGAAGCTAATTGAAAATCGCCAGCTGTCTCTATCTCTACCTCAAAGGTCTCCTCATTTGACGAGTACGTCCTCCCCTCCTCCCCCCCCCCCCCCCCCCATGCGTCCTCCGGATCTATCTCTGCCTTATGCCACTCGCATGCAGGAGGGCTACAATTGCTCCACTTGTCACCGTAAGAGAGACTCCTGTCAAACCCTATTGCACCACGTGTCCCTCCTGGCGAAGAATCGTGCATGTGAAGGCACGTTAGACCATCTAAACAAATCCCCACTGTCCAATGTCCTTAAATGCCATATGTAATAGGATTCGAGCTCCCCGCCTCCTGACGCATCGATGAAAGCTTGACACGTTACCAGATGAGTGTCTTGTGATCCATGGGAGCACGGCGAAGTTGCTGCTCCTTCCTTCTCTTCCTCACTACAGGTCCTGCTATTGTTCGAGCTCGCCCTAGACCTCCAAATCTCACCCCACCGCTGATTGCCTTGAGCCTCCTCCCCCTCCACCTCCACCTCCACCATGATTGGAATCTCAACCCAATCTACCTTTAGCTGTATAGAGGTTGGAGGTGTTGTATTCTTCTTCCTCCTAACAAGTAGTCGGGCTGCACTCACCTCCGAGCCCGATTCCGTTTCTTCATCCACCGCTAGAACCACTCCCAGACATGAACCCAACTCATGAATGACTTTTGAATGCCACAACTCAAGGGGGATAACCCCATAGAAGAAACCAGTCATCTCTATCCCCAAACAAAGAAACTTCCGCCCATCGTCCACAACTCACTATCGAGCCACAACAGGAAGTACACAAACGGGTAACATCCACTCCTGGTCTGACTACTACCCACACCTCCTTGCCGCCCAACGGACAAGGAAAAATCCCCACCATACAGACCACATACCTGTTTCACCCATCTGCTGATCTCCTCCAGAGAAGTATCTTCTAAGGTAGAAACCATTACCGACCAGTGAAGAAGATTGCTAGAGTCTTCCACCACCTGTGGGTCCACACAGACGGTTAACCCTTGATTAGCGGATTCCTTCCAAACCCATCGGAACCAATCCTGTTGGAATCCCACAGTTGAAATTGCCATCTCTGAACGAGTCTTATGACCAGCAACGACTTTCGAGAAAGAACATTGCCCCTCCATCCTCCGATCTTCTTCTATGTTCCTATTAAGACGATCATCGGCCACTCCCATAACAACATTCGACAGCTCCCCCTCTTTGCAGCTGCACTTCTTAAGATTCTCTTCCAGACCGTATTTGACACGGTGGATGGAGAGTTTACAACATCCGTAGCTTCTGCCATGGCGAGCCTCGATTGACTTTCGAGAAAGAACATTGCCCCTCCATCCTCCGATCTTCTTCTATGTTCCTATTAAGACGATCATCGGCCACTCCCATAACAACATTCGACGGCTCCCCCTCTTTGCGGCTGCACTTCTTAAGATTCTCTTCCAGACCGTATTTGACATGGTGGACAGAGAGTTTACAACCTCTGTAGCTTCTGCCATGGAGAGCCTCGATTGCTTTACTAGCCTCTTCCTCTGTTTGGAAACGGACGAAGGCGAAACCCCTCCGGCACCTAGTTGCCTTATCCCTGGGTATTACCACCTCCTTCACAACTCCAGATCTTGAGAAAACCCTAGATAGATGGTAGTGGTCTCACTCCACCAGGAAGAATTGAATGAAAAGGGTGAGAAGTTCTCTCAGAAACCCACCCTTGCTGAACTGTCGTGGTTTCCTCTTTTTCCTACTAGCAACTTGTCCACCCTTCTTAAAAAACCTCCTCCCCCTGCGGCGCCTCTTTTGGAATCAAAATCCATTTGCCTTTTGCGTCCACCTTCTTCTCTGGCTGCTTGGAAGAGTTACCCTTTGAATAAAGTTCAGCATCTACGAAGCTTCCATAGCCCTTCCCTTTCTCTATCCACTTTCCCTTGCTTTTTTCCCAACCTGCTTCGGCTATGGGGTGCATCTTCCTTTCTCGAGCAGGATAGTAAAATATCTCTCTGATCTGTAAAGCTCCACTTCTAGGTCTCCCCGAATGGTGTTCTCTGAAGGAGGATTCGTGGTTCCGTTGTCCATCTTTCGATCGGTGATTGTTGTTTCCATGTTCTTTGCGTCCAAATGCTTCTCCTTCTTGATGCCCTACTGCTCCGCTTCTCGTTCGACCGCCCCTCTTGAGAACGAACATCTCTCCTACTTTGTGATTTTTCCAGGCAAGTCCAAAAGGGTCAATAGATTTCTCTACTTCATTGTTCTGACAAGTATTCTTTTTTTTTTTTTTAAATTTCTTTGCAATTAGGGTATCGAGATCTCATTGACTCAATAACCATGTTGTAACGGTCAAAGACGCATACGTCAACACAAAGACACATCCAGGCATGCATGCGTGACTCACCTGATTGTTACAATTTTTGGTCCACGTGATCTTCAAGGCATGGTCCCCCCTTTCACGGCTCACCCCCCTTTCACGGCTCAGATGATCTAGTGAAGTGACACATGAGCAGAAAATAAAATTGTTGTATGTTAACATACAACTTTGTTTGGGATCATCCCTTTATTTGTGGACTTGTGTTTTTTTCTTATTATAATGTGTTTATCATCCTTCATCAATATCCTTTTTGGAAGCAAATGATAATAATAAATAAATAAAATCATGCTCCAGACTTGTATGTTTTTTTCTTATTATAATGTGTTCATCATCTTTCATCAATATCCTTTTTGGAAGCAAATGATAGTAATAAATAAAATCATGCTCCATTCCTTCTAATGACCTCCATTAACTTAGTAGAAATTTATCTTGCCCAGTTGCTCTATTTCTGATTGTTTAGCAGTAATAGGCTATCTTCTAATCTTATTGTCGTGCAGAGGAATTTTTAGAAGGGTGAAATTAGATGTATCAGCTTGGGTTTCTCCAATCGAGGCCCTATCTTGTTCTTCAGCTTCTTTGGTCTTGCGTTTTGTGATTTTTCAGTGTAGTTATCTCATCTATGCCACTTCAGTAAAATTTCAGTTATCTTTCAAAATAATAATAATAATAGGATAACGAAAAGAAAAACTAGCTAGTTGTGTATACAATCATCTATTTATATAAGATATTTTAGTCTACATGCACATGTATGCAGCTGTTGCATATTTCTGTCTGTCTGCATGTACTTAAAATGGTTCTGCTTTGTTCACTGTTCTTCTCAGGAGCAAAAACTCAACAAAATGGCGATTGACCAAAGCAGCATCAGGGATTTTGAAAGACCGTTCAAGTCATTCTCCAAGCAGCAGCAGCAGGTGGAACAGAGCCCTTCTCCCAATCATCAGAGCGGTCATGCTAATGGTCAGAAAAGTGATAGACCATCCGATACTTTTGAAAACAATTCAGAGTCTGAGGAACTGCAGAAACCTTAGAAGGCCCCCTTTTATGTGGATCTCCTACTCATTAGTAATGCTTTTTTCTCCCCCACCTCTGTATTGTAACATCAATTTTTGTCTGTCAATGTAAAAGAAATGAATTGAAAATATGTTTATTCTACAAGGATTTCCAGGGGAAAAAAAAAATTGCATTCTTGATTGTAAATATGCATTTCTGCTTACTTCCGTCATATGATTTTCTTTAACACTGTTGATTATTCTAGCATCTCTATCACATACAGTTTCCCTTTTGAAATGCAGAAAAATCCAGGGGCTGTGATGAGAGAGCAGAGTTTGTATCCATTTCTTGAAGCTTGGATCAGTGTACGAGCAGAATCTTACTCAGGTAAAGGCGCTTGAAATGATCTTTTCATCTTATTGAGCATTTTGTGCGGTTGAACAAGGTTGGAGTGGAGCTCAATCTCTAACCCTAACCTTTTTTTTTTTTTAAAAGTTGGGTGAAAATACTAGCAACAGTATTTGGATGAATGTGGTGTTTGTTTCTGCTGTTCTATCTGTCTTGGGACGAATCGGGGCTGGTCGTGGTATGGTGTTCCCTTTGAATGGCGAGCTGGTGCTTGTGGGGCTCATGGCACTTCTGGATGTGTGTTCGGATTTGCAGCTGGCACCTGCCAACATGACATGTACACACCATGAGCATGCATTGGCTCAAGCATATGTGCTCCAATCCAAAAGTCAGGCTTGGGAAACAGGTGCACCAAAGGAATGGATGGTTCCAACTATGACAGACGGTTCCCAATCAACATGTGTGACCCCGCTGTGAGCAGGCTGCCTTCATCTCTTGGGACAGTACATCTATTTTGTGCCGCCTGCCTGATGAGTAGCTTGGATCTTGCGCATATAAGTCCCAGTTTGGCAAAAGTGGGTCATGGCCATTAGGCCTGCTGGGATGTAAACTGAAGAAATTACCATACGAAGGTGTGTGATGATAACTTTTCATTTGGGCTTTCTTTAGATTGATTTTGATTGAAATGGAGAGTGAGTGAAGAGGCAATTCATGGCACGTGCTCATACACTTGTCACAGAGAGAGAGAGAGAGAGAGAGAGAGAGAGAGAGAGAGAGAGAGATGGGTAATATACTCCGCCGGAAATCGTTTTCATTTATTTATTAAGTTTTTGGTGGGAAAGCCAATATGATTGAATCTAAGGTGTATCCAGTGTCCTCCAGTAAAAACAGTATCAACCTACAGACCTTTGTTGGATGCACTCTGGCAGTAGGTCAGGACTGTCCAATAAATAGATCCCCTCTTAGATGAGCTATATAGCCTCCAGGCCCACTCAATCTATGGCTCATTTTCGTACAGTTAACCAACACTTCAGTTCATTTTTTACCAAAAGTTCAGTTGAGGGCAACAGTCCAGGAAAGGCATATGGATCAAATGCTTATAAACAGACAATCAGTACATTTTTCTTTACTATGGCCCATCCTTGTGGTGGCCTACAGTTCATCACTAAACACATTACCCGAATTTACCATTAATAAGGTTGATACCATTCACCACAAAATCTGGTCTCTTAGTCATAAACATCTCTTTCCATTGGCAATGATTCAAGCAATATTCTTTCATTCGATTACTCAAATCATAAACATCTCACTACTAACCATAGATGCATAAGCATTGCCCTTGTGCTGTCACCCTCATACAGGAAAGAAACAAGCAATGATCTTACACCAGTGAATTTTCAAGATGATGATTAGTTTGTTACCTCTACAAAATTAGCTCTCAAAATGGAAAACCCATCCAGAAAATTATCCCCCTCACGTTTGAGTAACTTCAACATAACGCCAACTTCAGCCATCAGTCCAAGCCTTCATTGTCACTGTCCGCAAACATGGTGGTCATTTCCTTCCTCTGGAAATCGGGCATCGGTCTCAGGTTCTCGCGCATATGACTAATCCCACGCATCAACTGTTCCAAATCCTCCAAACCCAAATGCATGTCCTCCCCTAATTCACCAATTATAGCTGTTTTTTTTTTTTCAGACTCCTCCTGCAAAGGAGCTGCGGCTGCTTTAGTTACAGACTCTTCATGCAATGGTACTACAGCTGATTTCCCTTCAGAAACTTCCTGCACCAGAACCTTTGTTGCTTTAGTCTCAGACTCTTCCTGTAATGGAGCTTCAGATGCTTTCCTTTCATAATCTTCCTGCACCAGTACTTTGGTGGCTTTAGTTTCAGACCCTTCCTGTGCCAGAACTTTGGAGTTTGGGGTTTGAACTTCTACCACATTGCCAGCCTCATGATTTTGATCTTGACCTTGGATTGGAACATTTCCATTAACTGACTGTCCTGCTTCAGTATCTGTTGGTTTGGGAAGGTCATTCAGGGCAACCCATTCATCAATGCCATCCCACGGTTCAGCAGAACCCCTGCTTCAGATTTTTATTTTATTTTTAATCAAATACAAGCATCGCATGTGTGATGCAAGTAGAAATTTCTAACAAAGTAACAGAATGGTAGAGCAACTATAATGTAGAGCACATAGAAGTAGAGAAAAGAAAGACGGAAAATGAGAAAACAGTTTTATAGGACGATGGAGAAGAGGGAGGTGGAAAAGGGGCAGTGCTGGTGCATGGAGGCCACTTGCGGCAGCAGCAGATTGATGAGGGAGAAAGGGGAGGTGCCTGATGAGGATTTTCTCCAATGACGATGGATGTCAGTTCCGGCATCGGCAGTGGCCAGTCAAAACAGTCAGTAATGATGGGGGATAGAGTTGCAATGAGGGGGGGTGGCCACGGTGGAAGGAATAGCAGTTGTGATGTACCCAAGGTGCGCTGTAACTACCCCATAACATTCCATTATGGGGCTGATACAAGATTATTTTTCTTTTTCGGTTAGAAAATAAAAAGGACCGTAACGACTATTACAACACCATTACCAATACAGAATACCATGGATGTACCAGAAGATTGCAGTGGTGAAGAACCCTTGGTGGCAGTGGTTGTGGGTTTAAACAGCAGGGGCTGCCCTTGTCCAGTGTCTCCACTGCCACTGCTGCTGGCTCATGACCAAAACAATCATCCCTGGTTCCAACACTTTGATACCATTGTCTACCCCGGAGCTTGTATGGCGTTGAAGATGATTTTCCGCATGGCATCAATGTTGAAATATTTTTGGTTAAAATTGTTTTGAAAACGTTGAAAAAAAACCATCTTTGTTTTTGTCCCATATCAGATGGGAGAAAAAACTTTTTCTTCTTTATAAGTAGGGTGTTGTGCACCTTACTTATTTATGGTGGGAGAGAAGAGTATGGTGGCATTGGAACACCGTGCTCGGAATCGGTCTCGGTCTCGGACTCGATCACGGGCACGGGCTCGGTGCAAGGACGTGGGTATGTGAGGCAGTGTGGCTGTAAAGGCGCTAGTGGCGCACACTATTGAGTCTAAACAGCCAGCATGCAGGTGTAACTCCCACATGAACAACGGTCAGAAACTGCCAGAAAACGGCTAGTTTCTCCCAACAGTCAGAAAACGGCTAGTGCCATTATGGCTCTGGACCAAAACTGCCAGCCACCCTTGCCTATATAAATAGGACAGGTCTGGTTTATTTCAACGCAACAACTGCAATCACAATCATATAAACTGAACTAACATCCTTCTAAGAAATTAGCCTCTTGGTTTGGTTCATACAAACTAAGCCACTTAGACCAGAGTAGTGGTCTATTGTTGCAAGAAGAAGACCGCCATTCTTTTTCTCTCTTTCTTTTTCATTTCTGCCAGAGATTGTGTTACAGAGTTCCATAGTGCTCTCGTCATTTTTGCTGAACGCAGAACCACATTAGGCTCGTTGTATCCTGGAAGTAATCCGCCTGCAACCTAACAGCAGACTCAAAGAAATTCGAGTAGGGGCGAATTACGCTTTAAGGACAATGTGTTTTTTCACATGTTTTAGCCTGTCCTTATTTTCGGTTTTTCCTATTAAATTATTTTCTGAGATCAGAAATTCTCAACAATCTTAAAACGTAATTATTTCTGATATGGAAACCGAAGGGGTATCATCAATCAAGCTAATGAACCAGGATCTGATTTGTCCGGACCGGTTCGATGGAACCAATTTCACCAGATGGCAGGATAAGATAAAATTTCTGCTTATGGCGTTGAAGATATTCTATATCTTAGACCCGAACTTGAAGCCGCTTCCTCCAGCAACTGATGAAGACACGACTGAGCAGATCAATGCACGTATCAAAAGAGAAGAAGATAATCTACTGTGTCGAGAACACATCTTGAATACGTTATCTAATCGTTTGTATGATCAATACACCAAAACCAATTCTGCTAAAGAAATTTGGACTGCTCTCGAGTTTAAATTCCAGATCGAAGAAGAAGGTACAAATAAATATCTCATAGCTAGCTATTTCGACTACAACATGGTAGATAACAAATCGTTATTAGATCAAATCGGAGAACTACAGCTAATTGTTAGCAAAATTAGTTCTCTAAAAATTGATATCCTTGAATCTTTCCAAGTCGGGGCTATAATCACAAAATTGCTCCCGAGTTGGACAGAATACAGGAAGAAACTGCTACATAAATCAATGACTATTCACTAGAACAAATCCAGAAACATCTCAAAATAGATGAAGAATCCCGAAACCGTGAAAAGAAAAATGAAAACGAAAATTCTTCGTCCAAGGTGCAAGCAGTAAAAAGTACCCAAAACAAGAATCCTAAGAAGAACGGTTCCCTGAAACCTAATAAAGGAAAATTTAAGAAACCACGAAAGAAGAACGGAAAGTTCAAAAGCCTTTGCCATGTCTGTGGGAAAACTGGGCATTACACTCGAGTATGCCAACTTCAAAAATTAAAAAATGAGGTAAGTGCAATTGAAGAAGACATAGTAGCCATGATCACTGTGGTAAACATAATCCAAGGCAAAGTACCCGGTTGGTGGTATGATACAGCTGTCACAGTCCATGTAAGCTATGACAGATCAACCTTTAAAACTTATGAGGACGTGACCAATGGTCAAGAAGTTGAAATAGGTAATGAAGTCCGATTGAAGGTTGTAGGCAAAGGAACCGTGGAACTAATCTTTACCTCTGGAAAGAAAGTGATTCTAACTAATGTACTTCATGTCCTAATCATGAGACGAAACTTAGTTTTTGGGGATCTTCTAGGAAAATCAGGAATATGGTTAGTATTTGAGTCAGGAAAACTGATTCTGTTAAAGAATGGAAACTTCGCTGGTAAGGGATATGCTTGTAATGGGATGATTAAGTTTTCCTTGAATGAAAGTAGTTCTTCTGCGTATATGATTAAATCTGTAGCATTGTGTCATGGTAGATTAATACACATATGTTATAGTACCTTAAAATTCATGTCTAAGAATGGCTTAATCTCACACACAGATAGTCAAAATGACAAATGTAAAGTGTGCACAAGGTCTAAATTTGCAAATAAACATTTTCCTCGTGTTAAGAGATCATCTCAAATATTAGACGTAATACACATTGATATCTGTGAGTTAAATGGCATTCTTATATGTGGAGGAAGAAGATATTTTATAACCTCTATCGATTTGCTGCAAATATGTACATGTATACCTTCTAAAGAATAAAGATGAAGCACTCAGCATGTTCAAGATATATAAAGCAGAAGTGGAAAATCAACTAAACAAGAAAATAAAAGTTCTTCGTAGCGACAGAAGAGGAGAGTATTTTTCAAAAGAGTTCTCCAACTTCTATGAAGAACATGGCATTATACACCAATGCACTACACCGTACACACCACAACAGAACGGTATAGCTGAACGAAAGAATAAAACCTTAGTAGAGATGATCAACTCAATGCTAATACAAGCAAAGTTGCCACTAGGACTTTGGGGTGAAGCACTTCTAGCAGCATGCCACATCCTAAATAGGGTTCCTTCTAAGAAGTTTAACACTTCACCATACGAGGTATGGAAAGGTAGAAAATCTAATATGGAATACCTTAAAGTGTAAGAGTGTCTTGCATATTGTAGAAAGCTTGATCCCAAAATAACTAAATTAAGATTCAAAGCTATTAAGTGCGCCTTTGTAGGATATGCACAAAATAGCAAAGTCTATAGACTCTTAGACTTAGAGTCTAATACCATCATAGAGTCTAGAGATGTTGAGTTCTTTAAAAACTCTCCTTAAAGTCAAAGGATAATGAAATCCAAACTCCAACAGAGAAACCTATGGTAGAAGTTTAACAAGAAGTTGAAGCTCCAATCGAACCATGTAGGAGTCAAAGGGTAAGAGTAGAAAAGAGTCTTGATCCTAAACAGATAGACTCTCAGCGTATCTCTTTTCATCTCGTAGAAGGAGATAGAGAAAATATCATTAGAAAGATACCTATAGGTATGACTATAGAAGATGATCCAACAACCTATAGAAAAGCTGTAACTTTTGAAGATTCAGCTTTTTAGAAAGAAGCCATCAATGATGAGATGGACTCGATTATGTTAAACCAAACCCGAGAACTGATAGATCTACTTCCGGCTTCTAAACATATTGGGTGTAAGTGAGTATTTAGAAAGAAATATCACACTGATGGAACTATTCAAACCTTTAAAGTTAGACTGGTAGCTAAATGATTCAGACAAAAAGAAGGAATAGATTATTTTGACACATACTCACCTGTGGCGAAAATAACATCTATTAGGATTATGTTTGCTTTAGCATCCATACATCAGTTGTATATTTATCAGATGGATGTAAAGACTGCTTTCCTGAATGGAGACCTCGACGAGGAGGTATACATGGAACAACCTGAAGGGTTCGTTCTGCCAAGAAATGAGAAGAAAGTCTGTAAATTAATTAAATCTTGTATAGACTAAAATGGACACCTAAACAGTGGCATGAGAAGTTGGATTCTAAATACTATCTCATGGATTCATGCATAATGTAGCAGACAAATGCATATATGTTAGTGCACATGTTTATTAGCGCACGTATTTATCAATTAGCGTGATCTATGAGTCGTCGAGTCTATATGCTTCATAAGAGCTGAAGATCAAAATATTGAAGATCTCGTCAACATCAACCATAAGAGAAAAGGTAAATCATAGTGCCTTGGTGAACCCTAGCCTTTAACCTCTCTTAGACCATGTCGTATCTAGGCCTTATCCTCTAGTTGACTTATGCTTAAAAGATATGATCTTTAGTCTCTCATAACCTAAGAGTGAATGTCCAAATGATCAGCTTGGACCTAAGTGTTTTGAGTTTAAAAGACTTGAAAAAAAAAAGATACGGAAAGTGTATTTTTAGGTTGATCGATCCTATCGAGCATACCATTGATCCTATCGAAGGATTAATTGATCTTATCGATGGACCCATCGATGCTATTGAGCATCAGTCCAGCAACTGAAAAACCTTTCTGGACAGTCCGTCGATCCTATCGATGAAAGCTTCGATGAAATCGAGCATCTGTCCAGCAATCTAAAAAATTCTCTAGACAGTCTGTCGACCCTATCGAAGACCATATCAACAACCATATCGAAGCTCTCTGTCAAGATCTGAAAATTCTCTGGACAGTCCGTCGATCCTATCGAAGACCCTATCGAAGCTCTTTGTCCATATCTGAAAATTCTTTGGACAGTCTATCGATCCTATCGATGAAATCGTCGATGCTATCGAAGAGTCCGTCGACCCTATCGACGAACTTATTGAAGCTCTCTGTCCAGCAATTTGCTTATATGACTAAACACTCCTTCGATCTTATCGACAATCTGCTCGAGCCTATCGATCTAGCCATTTTTTACCGTTTTCTAGCCGTTGTATTTATGCTATTCAATCCCTTGCTAGTTCCCTTGGTCGATCATGGAGAAGAGAGTTGAGCTCTAAGAGTGTGAGTTCCTATAGTAAAAAACCCTTCTTCCTAAAGCTCTATCCCTTGAGTTCATTGTTCAAACCTTGTTCTTGAAGAACATTGATGAGCATTCAAAGCTCGGATTGAAACATGAACTCAAGCCTTCATTAATGGCCCTTGACCTAATCTGAGATAGGTACATCCTTAGTCTTGAAGGCCATTAATGCAACTCTAGGTGAAACCTTCCGTCTTCATTAAAAGCCCTATCCTATAGAAGGTTCACCCAACCTTTTATCCCTCACCTTGGCACTACAAAACCACATCTGAAGCAACGTTGCTGATCGAGGGAACTGAAGAATGAGCTGTTCGTGCAAGTCAAAGCTTCTTCAACAAAGGCATTTTCAAGGGGCTCATCCAGCTAAGTATTTCTTAGTATTAGAGTCCAAGTTTATTTCTTGTGTAGAGTTGTCCTTGGAGAGGACGTGTCCTTGTACAGGACGAAGTTGGAGTTTATGATCCAAAATTGAAAAGTTTTTGCGTAGGCCTCCGACACAGGAGAATTCATGCGTTGTCCTTGTGTAGGATTAGTGGAGTCATTGTGTAGGATTAGCCTTGTGTAAGTTGTAAAGGTTGAGATGTGAACCTCATTTAAAACCTCCGATAGTAAATGCCGGTATACTCAAAGGAGTTGAGTACTTGAATCGGGAGTGGAGTAGACTCATCGTCGAACCACTATACATCGTGTGCAATGTGGTGAATACTTCTTGTCCATTATTTTGATTGATTGCTAAATTCTATAAATGACTTGTTGAATGCATACTACATGCTTGAGAAAATTCCTACAAGATATTCTCCATTATATGCTCAACTGAATGTTTAGAATAAGTACGAATATCAATTGTTTGATCATATGCTTTTATTGTATCTCCTTGTAGACTTCACTCAGTTCATATCATAACTCATAGTCTACATCATCATCTTAGATTAGCTACCATAATAGGAGGATCTTTTACCTTGGATCTTATGCCTTGCATGTGCACAATTGGAAAATCATATTGTGAAGGCAATTTAGTTTTAATTAGCAAAGAAATTTATAAAGTCCTATTCACCCCCCTCTAGGACATAAGCATATCTTCAAGCTTATTTTGGTAGCGGTAAAACTGCAATTTCAATTGGTATCAGAGCGGGTTCCTCTTCAAGGGCTTAACCGCCTAGAGGTCGATCTAAGAGAGCTTGTAAGTATGTCTAACTCCGAAGCGAGTTTGATTTCTAGTCCTCTACACTTTGATGTATCTGATTATACATATTGAAAGGCTAGAATGAGAATATTTTTAATGTCACTAGATCCAGCCATATGGGACATAATTGAGAAAGGTTGGTCGGTCCCTATTGTTCAAACTAAAAGTAAGGGTAAGACAACTTCCACTCCAAAAGATGAATCAAAATGGAGTAAAGAAGGATGGGCCAAATCTATGAGCAATTTTAAAGCCTTTGATGTAATCCTTTGTGCCCACTCCCAAGGAGAACAAAATATAATATCATCTTGCAAATCAGCTAAGCAAGCTTGGGAGTTGTTGGAATCTACTTGTGAAAATTATTCTTGCACAACCGATTCATCTGTGTCCATCCCTCCTACCAAAAGAGTAATTAGTATCAATCTAAGAGAAGAAATGAACAATGACGATTCTCCTCTAGTAGTGATAATGAAAATAATGATGAGGATGACCAATTACAAGATGTCTATAATGAGCTCTATTGTGAAAGTTTAAAAGTAATGAAAGAGCTCAATAAAGAAAAGAATGAAAAGAAAAAGTTGGAAATTGACAATGTCTCTCTAACTAAAGAAAAGTATCTCCTTGTAGACTTCACTCAATTCATATCATAACTCATAGTCTACATCATTATCTTAGATTAGCTACCATAATAGGATGATCTTTTACCTTAGATCTTATGCCTTGCATGTGCACAATTGGAAAATCATATTGTGAAGGCAATTTAGTTTTAATTGGCAAAGAAATTTATAAAGTATTATTCACCTCCCTTTAGGATATAAGCATATCTTCAAGCTTATCTTGGTAGCGGTAAAGCTGCAATTTCAATATATTCCAAAACAAGTAGTAATTATATAATTGTTATTTGTTTATATGTTGATGACATGTTAATAATAAGTAACAAAATTGAAGGTGTAAGTGAAACAAAGAAGTTTCTGTCTTCTGTATTTAAAATGAAGGATCTTGGACAAGTTAATGTATGCAATGCAATGCAATGCATTAGACCAGACATTGCATATGTTGTGATTAAACTAAGTAGGTTTACTAGTAATCCCAGTGTAGAACATTAGATGGTAATAGGTAGAGTACTTGGTTATTTAAAAGCAGCCAAGGACTTAGGGTTATTTTACTCAGAATTTTCAGCTGTACTGGAAGGATATACTGATGCAAGTTGGATATCGAGTGCAGGTGACAACAAATCCACTACTGGATGGGTTTTCACCCTAGGAGGTGCAGCTGTATCTTGGGGATCCAAAAAACAAACCTGCATAACTCACTCAACAATGGAGTCTGAGTTCATAGCCCTTGCTGTAACAGGTAAAGAGGCTGAGTGGCTTAGGGATCTTCTTTTAGAAATTTCATTCTATGCGAAGCCGTTACCGGCTATTTCACAATATTGCGATGGTGAAGCCACATTAGTTAGAGCCTACAGCGGCACGTATAATGGAAAATCCAGACATATAAGTCTGAGACATGACTATGTAAGACAACTGATTCAAGATGGAATCATTGCAACTTCTTATGTAAAGTCAAGTGATAACTTAGTTGATCATTTTACTAAACCTCTAATGAGAGAGGTAGTAAGGACAATATCCAGAGAAATGTGGCTGAAACTTTTTTCAAAAGATTTCACCAGTGATGGAAACCCAACCTAAAATTAGAAAATCTCTATATAAGGGTTCAATGGGTAAAAATAAGTCACTGATATGTGAAAAGTTTCACCACTAAATTATGTATATATTTCATCCAGAATTATAGTGCTGGCCGTTACAAATGGAGGGTTGAGTCTTAAAAACTCTTAATGCAGTCCAATATTAAGGACAAGTTTCTGAAAGTAGCTGAGACACTGGAAGGACTTCACCTATATGAACGTAGAGGTGGTGCCGCATCTCATGAGAATAAGAGTTTTCTCGGGATCCTTTATAAAACAGGATAAGCACAAGGCCATTAAATGTGCTACGCAAGAATTGTAGGAACTCAAACAACACTTAGAAAGTATGTGTGTGGTATTTTCGATCCTGTTATCTAAAAATAACTGGTTTAAAGCTACGGCTACCAGTAATTTCGATAGGTTTTTGAAATACTTACATTAAGGAATGATTCAAATCGAAAGATATCTTTCTTTACGCATATGATCTTTTATACTCTAGCAGATGTTGTTTTTTTCGTTTTAAAATTATTTTCAATCAAGTGGGGGATTGTTGAAATATTTTTGGTTAAAAATGTTTTGAAAAAGTTGAAAAAAACCATATTTGTTTTTGTCCCATATCGGATGGGAGAAAAAACTTTTTCTTCTTTATAAGTAGGGTGTTATGCATCTTATTTATGGTGGGAGAGGAGTATGGTGGCTTGCGTTTCGCACTGGAACACCGCGCATGCACATGGGCACCTGCTTGGTCTCGGTCTCAGACTCGGACTTGGACTCGGTTACGGGCATGAACATGGGCTCAGGCTCGGTGCGAGGGTGTGTGCATGTGAGGCAGTGTGGCTGTAGAGGCGCTAGTGGCGCACTTGGCACTTCGCACGTGCGCATCGTGTCGCAAATTGGTCATGACCTCGCGGACCGGAGCGAGACTAGTGCGAGTCGCGGTGCGACAGAGGCTAGGTAGTAAGTCAGGTGGCTGGATTTGAAACAGAGGAGGTGCTGTGGGTAGGAGGTCTGACAGAGAGACCTCTCTGCTTTTTATAGAGAGCTGCAGGGCTATTTAGAGGGGCTTGTGTAACTGCTCATGTAGTAACGGTCCAGTCCATGCAGTAACAGCTGCATGTGGCTAGCCCAACACTCAGAAAACAACTAGCCACTGAGTCTAAACAGCCAGCATGTAGGTGTAACTCCCACATGCACAATGGTAAAAAACTGTCAGAAAACGGCTAGTTTCTCCCAACAGCCAGAAAACGGCTAGTGCTATTATGGCTCTAGACTAAAACTGCCAACTACCCTTGCCTATATAAACCGGACAGGTCACAACAACTGCAATCACAACCATCTCAACTGAACCAGTACCCTTCTAAGAAATTAGTCTCTCGGTTTGGTTCATACAAACCGAGCCACTTAAGATCAGAGTAGTGGTCTACTGCTGTAAGAAGAAGACCACCATTCTTTTTCTCTCTTTCTTTTTCATTTCTGTCAGAGGTTGTGTTACAGAGTTTTATAGTGGTCTTTTCGTTTTTGCTAAACGCAGAACCACATTAGGCTTGTCGTATCCTGGAAGCAATCCGCCTACAACCTAACAGTAGACTCAAAGAAATTTGAGTAGGGGCGAATTACGCTTTAAGGACAACGTGTTTTTTCATGTGCTTCAGCATGTCCTTATTTTTGGTTTTTCCTATTAAATTATTTTCTAAGATAAAAAATTCTCAACAATCAATGTCCTGCAAAATCAGCAACTAGGAAGGAGATATCATTTATGGAGGCAAGAGACAAGTTTTGCTCTTGTAGAGGGTTTTACAAACATAGATCACTTTTTTTCTATTGGATATGACTGCTTTAAGCCTTCACTAGGAATAACCCATAACACAAATTACACCACCATACTCACTAATCAGTTGCATGCATTGCAACAACCATTGAGATGGAGCCAAGTGTTGGAAACAGATGCCTCAAAATTATTGCACAGGGGCCACTGACCGGTCGGTCATGGTGAACATTGCTAGACTGTTTTTTGGGTTCTGTCGGCCGATCAGCTGGTTGACGTTGAGCTTTGGCCGGTCGACAGTCTCCCTGTTGGAGTTGGATTCTTGCACGGGTTTGTGCAAGGAGTTTCTATTTTTAGTTTTCTCCTATATAAGGGGATGTATTACGAGAATATAGGTATCCTAGATTGTTTCCTAGACGGGAAAGGTGATTGAGAGAGCTTCTAGGTGAGAGAAAGAGCTTGAAGAAGAGGGTTTTCTTCTTGGGTAAGCTTAGGATTTCTCTTGTGGGCTTGGGTTTTGGGTCTTAAGTTCCATCTCTTGTTACTTCTGATATTATAGTGGATTGGTGTCGCTTTGTGCCGTGGTTTTTTTTACTCGTGAGGGGTTTTTCCACGTTAAATTCGGATTGTCTATGTGTGGGTGGTTGCATGAATTGTGATTGCATTGTGTTGCTTGTTTGATTCAATTTGCTGTTGGAGTTCGGCTTGGTTTCCGCTGCCGGCCCTCCTATCCCAAGAACTAGTATCAGAGTGATCGTTGGGGTGTAACAGAAATTTAAATTTGAGACAAGAGCATGACATCGGGCATGAGGTTCGACATGGAGAAGTATTCAAGGAAAAACAATTTTGAACTTTGGAAGGTGAAGATGAAAGGCTTTCTAGTTCAGCAAGGATTGCAATATGCGCTTCTTGGAGAACGACCAAAAGCTATGAAAGAAGGAGAGTGAAAGAAGATCGATGAAAAGGTCAATGTCTCAATCCAATTGTGCCTTACAGATGAGGTCCTGTATAACGTCATGAAAGAGAAGACTGCGGCTGCAACATGGGCAAAGTTGGAGAATATCTACGTGAAGAATCTCTGAAAAATCGCATATACTTGAAGCTTTAGTTGTACAATTTGAGGATGGCGGAGGGGGCCGATGTCGAGAGCAACATCAACAATTTCAATAGGCTTATTTGCAATTTGATGGATATAAATGAGCCGATGAAGGACGAGGATCAAGCGTTTATCCTGTTGAATTTTCTTCTAGAATCATATGAGTCGCTCAAGAACTCTTTGTGCGCAGGTAGGGAGACTATTGGCGTAGAAATTGTTATCTCAGCCCTTCAAGCGAAAGCAATGAGAAGGAAAAGCGGCGTCATGGGTCCCTCTACTGATGAGGCACTGGTTATGAGGGGGAGGAATTCTGAGCAGGGTAGTGAATCTCCTTCATCGAGATCCAAATCAAAGGGCAAGTGGAGGCACAAGGTGAGATGCTGGAATTATGGGAAGAAGGGCATGTGAAAAGGGATTGTTCGAATCCCAGGAAAAGGCAGGAGAAATCTGGAGATTCTTCTTGGGAGGGGACCAATATTGTAGAGGACGGTGGTGACGGTTGTGATGTATTGATTGTATCCCACATAGAGTCTCTTGGTGGAGAGTGGCTTTTGGATTCAGGTGCATCATGTCATGTATGTCCTGGCTGGAGTTCGTTCATGTCATACAAGGAGTATGATGGTGGATCGGTGTTTGTGGGTGATGGTTACGCTCACAATGTGGTGGGAATTGGTTCGTGCGCATTAGGATGTTCGATAGAGTCGAACGGATCCTTGAAAGTGTGAAGCATGTCCCTGAGATGAAGAGGAATGTGATATCTCTTGGTGCACTCGAGGCGAAATGGTGCAGGTTCATCGGCTGTGATCGGTATTGTAAAGTGGTGAAGGGAGCACTCGTGGTGATTAAGGCATGGAGGTGAGATAATCTTTACAAGGTGATTGGGAGCACAATTCATGGTGGAGCAGTGGGATCGACAACGGGATCTACGGTTGTTCGTATGTGGCAAGAGAAAAGGGCCACATGGGAAGAGCAACTAGGCGTGTGAAGATGCAAGGATAAAGTCGATGGGGCATGAGAAGCGACGAGACTATAATGATGACAAAGTAGAGGTGGAGGTTGTATGTGGCAATGTGGTGCATAATGATTTGAGTCGTGGTGGAGTTTGTTAGAAACAGACGCCTCAAAATCATTGCACAGGGGCTACCGACTGGTCGGTCACGGTGAACATTGGAACAGAGACTGTTGGACCATTTTTTGGGTTTTGTCGGCCGATCGGCAGGGGTGTCGGCCGGTCGACGTTGAGCTCCGGCCGATAGACAGTCTCCCTATTGGAGTTGGATTCTTGTGCGGGTTTGCGCAAGGAGTTCCTATTTTCGGTTTTCTCCTATATAAGGGAATATATTACGGGAATAGAGGTATCCTAGATTGTTTCCTAGACGGGAAAGGTGATTGAGAGAGCTTCTAGGTGAGAGAAAGAGCTTGAAGAAGAGGGTTTTCTTTTTGGGTAAGCTTGGGATTTCTCTTGTGGGCTTGGATTTTGGGTCTTAGGTCTTGGGTTCCATCTCTTGTAACTTCTGATATTATAGTGGATTGGTGTCGCTTTGTGCCGTGGTTTTTACCCGTGAGGGTGGTTGCATGAATTGTGATTGCATTGTGTTGCTTGTTTGATTCAATTTGCTGTTTGAGTTCGGCTTTGCTTCCACCGCCAGCCCTCCTATCCCAGCACCAAGTGCCACTCATGACTCACTCGAAAATACTCCAACTTTGTCAAAAGAGATCAGCTAGTTAGGATTTCATAGCCCACAATGGTTGTGTTTATCCACAATTATCAATGCACCCAAATCAAGGGCATATGCGCCTTGATTTTGTAGCATCTCAACCGTTAATTCATTGCGTAATGTGTGAGTCAGTAATATCTTTTTTTTTTATCTTATGGTTACTTTGCCCCTCACCCATCATTGTGATTTGTTGAACAAGAGTTATGTAGCCCTCGATCCATCATACCCAACATCTTCCACTCAGCTAATTAGCCTAATATGTGGCCAATAATTTCTTAGATCCATGCAAAACACACTCCTAAAATCTTCAGTCGTCTCTTTCTTAGACAAAGAGTCTACAATCATTTCCATGGGCAGCAAATAACTTACTATTACCTTATTCTTTTATTGAATATCACATACGTAAATGGATAATATATAGGTCTCTAAGAATCTACAATCATTTCCATGGGTAGCAAATAACTTACTATTACCTTATTCTTTTATTGAATATCACATACGTAAATGGATAATACGTCTCTAAGAATCTACAATCATTTCCATGGGCAGCAAATAACTTACTATGACCTTATTCTTTTATTGAATATCGCATACGTAAATGGATAATACGTCTGTGTGGTTTTCCTTTGAGCTCACCACAACATTTTTAATACTAGTTGTTGCGGCTTCATTAGCTTCTAAAAAAAATTTGAGAAGTTGGAATAAGATTAAGGGTATAGTGAAAAAATTGAGATTTTTATAAAGTATTTGAGATTTTGTATTTTAAAATAAATTAAGAAGTTTGATAAAAACAATAAGATTTTCAAAAGAATTTTGATTCAAAAAAATTGAGAAGTTTCAAAAAATTAATTTGATATTTTGAAAAAACTGGTGAAGTATAAACAAAATTTTGAAAAAAAAAGAGATTTTGAAGGAGAAGATTGAGAGGCTTAAAAAAATTGTGATTTTGAAAAAAAAAAATGGCATTTTGATAAAAATTTATAAGTTTGAAAAAAATTATATTTAGAAAGAAATTGAGATTTTTAGAAAGAAATTGAGATTTTCTATTTTGAAAAAACTTAAGTAGTTTGATAAAAAAAAATGACAAGATTGAAAAAATAAACAGTAAATAGTTTGAAAGAGAAATAAAAATGTTTGAAAAAAATTAAAATTAAAAAAAAACTTATCTAAAAAAAACTATGATTTTGAATAGACAAGTGTCATTTTGAAAAAGAAAATTGAGAAGTTAAAAAAAATCGTGATTTTGAAGGAAAAAAAGTTAAGAGTTTGGAAAAATTGAGATTTTGAAAAAAAACAAAAATTAAGATTTAGAAAAACCACTAAGATTTTGACAAAAAAATTAACATTTTGAAAAAGAAAATTGAAAAGTTAAAAAAAAATTGTGATTTTGAAAAAAAAAATCTAAGATTAAAAAAAAAAACTAGGATTTTGAAAAAAATTGACATTTTGAAAAAAGAAAATGGGCATCTTGAAAAAATTAATAATAGTTGAGAAAAATTGAGATTTAAAAAAAACATTAAGATTTAAAAAATCACTAAGGTTTTAACATAAAAATTAACATATTGAATGAGAAAATTGAATATTTCAAAAAAAATATGATTTTGAGAAAACAAAAAGTTGAAAAGTTTGGAATTTTTTTTACAATGTTTGAAAAAAATTAGATTTTGAAAAAGCAATTGAGATTTAAAAAAAAAAATGGCATCTTGAAAAAATTGATATGTTTGAGTAAAATTGATAATTTTGAAAAAAATAGATTTTTTCTAAGTTTGAAAAAGTTCAAAAGTTTGAAATAAAAAACAATTGAGATTTTAGAAAAAATTTGAGATTTTTAAAAAAATTGAGAAGTTTGAAAAAAATATATTTAAAAATAAAATTTTGAGGTTGAAAAAAGTTGAGAAATTTGCAATAAGTGGACCAAATTTACTAGTGGACATTTATTGAATGATTGAAAATAAAAAATTACAGTCATTGAGTTACCTACCTATATATTGGATTGGTTTATGCATACCCACAAGTTTACTAGTATGGAAAATGATGGCCTAAGTACAATGATGTGTAGTTGCTAGAATAATTTATAATGATGAGATTGATCAAATTCTATTATCAGAAAATCATAAAGTTGACCTATACGGTCAGATATATTTGGAACGTGCTAAATAGGTTATAGAACAAAATTCAGCCCAATCTGACTTGAAGCGAATTAGATCCGTCCAAAACACTCTTTAAATGGGCACGACTAGTTTGTCTAGATCTAGACAGATTTTGGACAATCTGATCGGTCAAGATTGAAGAGTAAATGACTTCAGATGTTTAGATTAAATTCTACTCAAATCTAACTGTTGGATTGCAAGATATGACCCATCATATTATTGATCAGTCTTGTCCGCCCAATATCTTTCTCATCCGAAATCCGATCGAGGTGACTGACCAGTCAAATCGAAGATATTGATGAGTAGAATAAAGTGCCTGGATTAGAATTCCTAATTGGGCCAAATTTTTAGTTCAAACTTGCAATACGACTTGCTGGCCTCATGAAATTTCAAGAAGCGTGCAGTCATTGGACCCCAAACTCTAATCTAGCTGTTGAGATTTGGATATTAAGTCTTAAGGTTTGGTATGAAATCATAAAATGATATTTAAGAACAGATGAACAAGATAAATATACATAAAATATATCAACTTGGACTGACATGGTTAGGGTAGTGTGCGTGGATTGGCTAGTGACCCTGACTAGCCACTGGTTAGTGATCGGTGCTCTGTAGGCCCTACCATGATGTATGTGTTTCATCCACACCATCCATACATTTTTTTCATATCATTTTATGGTATAAGCCCAAATCGAGATAGATCCAAATCTGAAGTGGACCACATCCAAATCTCAGCAGCCTCTTATCCTACTTAGTAAACTGCGTTGGGTCCACCGTGAATGTATGTGGTTTATCCACTTCGTCCATCCATTTTTTCAGATCATTTTAGGTGTCGAGCTCAAAATTAAAGCATATCCAAAGCTCAAGTGGACCACACCATAGGAAATAGTGGAATAATGATTTCCACCGTTGAAACCTTCCTAGGGCCCACAGTGATGTTCATTTGTCATCCAACATGTTCACAAGATCACACAGAAATAGATGAAGGGAAAGCACACATATCAGCTTCATCCAAAACTTCTGTGGCCATCAAGAATTTTTCAACGATAAAGTACCATTGATTTTAGTGGGGTTCACTTGGACCTTCGATCTACCTCATTTTTGGGATCATATGCTAAAAGGATATGTGAAAATGGATGGACGGAGTGGATAAACTAAATAGATCACAGTGGGCCCCACAATTCTATGACAATTCTTTTCGACCGCACGGACCATCGAATTTTTAAGAATTCAACGGTTGTGGACCATTGAATTTAGCGCTTTTTCACGTAGTGACAACTTTTAGGAAAATTACCCTTTGAAAAATATACATCCCTAGTTAGTTGAGCTATATTGGTTTATCTACATCAAAGAACAGATCACTGCAACTCTAGAGATTCTGCTCCGCTAGCTTCATCGACATCTTCTACTTTAAGAAGATTGGTGATATCCTTCTCTCATTTAGGGTTTATTTGAGATTTTCCATGAAAAATCCCATATAAGGTTTTTGGTGATAGCCTGTGAAAATCACTTGAAGTTTTATTGTGATAACCTAGGAAAATCGCAACCGTTGTATAAAGTTTTAAAGGTAAACTTGTGAAAATCTTTGTTGTAGTGGAAAGCCAAAATTACAAGGAGAAGTAATTTTGGGAGTGGAGTAGGTGGGTATTAACATCGAACGACTATAACTCGCTTGTGTTATAGTGCTTGATTTTCATTATTCTATTGATTATTATCTTGATATTGTGAAATCTTAAATCGTGACACAAGGTTGACCTACCTAAGAATTTAGGTGAAATCAGGTTGTCCTATGATTTGAATAAGATTTCAGATATTCAATTGTGAATCTTATACCTGAGATCTATTCTTATTATTGTTAATATTTGTTTTTGAGATTGTTTATCTTTTAAGATTAATAAAATTTGGTTAAGTCTTATTCACCCCTCACCCTCTAGGACATCGATAGCTCTACTTTCACAAATTCTTGTGACACATCCTGTATTTGGAAAGTAGTTTTGAAATTATCGTGGAATATGATATCCTTTAAACATTATTACGCTCTAATCTATTTTGGCAAGTTTCATTGAAAATGAGATATATTTAGAAAATTAGTTTCATATTTGAAAATCTATCATGGTGAGGATTGATTTTAATAGAGTGATGGTGAGGAATGAATGCTGATGAGTGTTGGTGAGGATCATATGCTAAGTGAATTGTATGCCTCGTGTTAGCTATGCTGAGTGAATTATAAGTCCCGTGTTGGCTATGCTGAGTGAACCATAAGCCTCGTGTTGGCTATGCGAAGTGAATCATAAGCCTTATGTTGGCTATTCCGAGAGATTATTTATGCTAGATATTGGCTCTGCTGAGTGATTAATTGTTTAGTGATACTTCATTTTGAGTGAAGAGTGATGCTGAGAGAATTGAGTATTGTTGGCTATTGCTTATGGTATTTTTTGATAAATTTATTTTGACAACTGTGAATCCTTTTAAAAAAAATTGTCAAAATGCTTTATCATGCTTTCCTTACAATTGTTAAATTGATTTATATAATGCCTTGTATATAAAACCACTTACACGGGCTTCATGCTTATAAATTTTATTGATAGACATATTGTAAACTAAAGAACAGGTGGAGATACTTAAGAGTTGGCCTAATGAAGCTAATAGCATTGATCATCTGATTTTCCTAGATATGAATTTTCAAGTTAAAGACATATGACATTTACAAGTTATTTTATGTTTACGTGATTGTGGTGTGATGACATTTTATATACTTGGTTGGTGGTGGTATGATGATTTAAGAATGGATTGATAATATGGATGATGGTTAAATACATTCATCATTTCAGTTATGTGATTTTGTGATGATGGGTATGAATGTTTTAAATTTTCTTAAACTTGAGTTATGTTTCTAAACTCGAGGCTAGAGTTTTGAGTTAACCATGGTTTCACTTTATAATAGTAAGTGCCCCTTTTGAAACATTTAAGATAAGCTCATAACCGGTGAACTTGCACCCAAGTGCCTCAAAAGCTCTTAAAGAGATTAGATTCTTCTTTAAATCTGAAACGTGCCTCATATAAGTCAGAGTATACTCCATCTCATCAAACAATATCCTTATGCGAACTGAACCAATTTCGAACATCTTACAGGTATGATTATTGCCCATAATAACCAGGCCACCATCATACTCACTATATGTGATGAACCAACTTCGATGAAGACACATATGGTACGATGCCCCCATATCCAAAATCTACTCGTGACTGATCAGATAACCAGACTTGGACACTGATACTACGCCACACCACCCGATTCCACTGAATTGGCTTCTTTAGGCGAATCATTTGACATCTCCTCCTTTCAGATTTTAGGATTCTGATAATCCTTCTTCATATGTCTCATCTTCCCACAATTCCAATACTTCAACTTACCTTTACCATCCGACTTGGATCTAGATCCCGACTTCCCTTTCTCTTGCCCAGATTGTCTTTCCGAGCAAACAATTCACCCGTAGATGTACATTCACCTCTATTATTTTTTCTTAACTACTTTGACTGAAGGGCTAAGATAATGGTCTTGACGTCCAAGGTATCTCTACCATAGTAGAGAGCATCAACTAGATACTCAAACCAATTTGTTGAAGACATTAATGTGCTTTAAAAGATCTGAACCTTCCGCCATCTTTAGAGTACTTTCTCTTCATATATGACAATTGGTGAGTGACTTCGTTATGTAGATACTCTCCATATTTATCCATAAGCCCGCGGTAATCGTTTCATCGATGACATTATAAAGGACTTCATCGGCCAAGCATAATTGGATTGTGTTAATCACTATCTGATTAAGTTCATCTCAATCCTCTTCTTTCATAGTTTTAGGATGACGTGCCTTCCCAAGGAGTGCATGCTGCAACCCTTACTGAACTAGGAGAGCTTTCATCTTCAGTCTCCATAGTTCAAAATTGTTTTTACCTATGAGCTTCTCTGTCTCAAACTTCATATTCGATCCCCTCGATGCCATGTCTTCAGATTCAATCTAATACCTTAATGGCCCTGATACCACTTGTTGGGCGTGAAAGCAACATGAGAACAAATTAAACAAGCAATAGAGAAAAAATAATTTGAGTGTACATATAGAGAACACAGAAATTTTTATGTGAAAAACCCTTGCGGGAAAGAAAACAACAGCACAAAGCGGCAATTAATCCACTATATCGAAGGTTATAAGAGATGGAAACAACTTAAAACAACTTACAACATAGAAACCCTAGCTTCTCCCTTCAAAACCCTAGAAATTGTGTAGGCTCCCCTCGTTAAAATACCCTAATCGCGTATATAAGAACGCTTATATATTGTCGCATAGGATTAGGAAACAAAATCCGCACTTTTTAAAAATTACTGCACTCCATTAGTCGCACTTTCGGTCAGTTGAGATATCAACAGAGTCTGTAGATCAATCGAAATAGACCTCGGTCGATTGAAAACATAACAGCGTGCTTCGATCGACCTAATTGCACTGCACCAAATTAAAGGCACTCGATCAACATGGCTCACTCAAGTTTTAAATTTATCTTCTTATTAAGCTGAGATCTTACCATGAGGTGGCATAATAGATATACTCAATGTATTTCATTTACTTATAAAGGTGGCCCCATGCAGCTTTTGTTGCATGGTTCCCCGGTAGTATTAAGGGAGAAGGAGGATCAGGAGGGTACATTTAGGGAAGTGGAGAGAAAGCCACATACATTAAGTAATGTGTTGCTTCTTGCGGGCAACATCTAAGCCCTTGCGGGATTTGTTGTGTGAAATCCAGATGACTGGAGCAATAACAAGTACATTGATAGTTTTAAAAAATATTCTCACTTTTATTTAAAATGTCTTCCCATGTCTTTTGAATATCCAAAAGTCTTCACCTTAAGAAAACTAATTATGATGATAAGAATGTCCAAAAGCTTCTGGCATTATATATAGTATAAATGTTTTGACTGATTCTAACAATATTTGAGCATTAACAACTGATTTTAAAATATTAGTACTTAAATATTTCAATTCAATTATTATAGAATGCGAAGTTAAGTAAACTAAGATTCTGTCCGGTCTTTTCATTGACACATCATGACTGGTGATCGAGCCGATTTTTGGAAAACGAAAATCGTGAGTATTACATCCAAATAATTACAAAGTTATTCTTTTAAGACCATGAAGTTATCCCAGCCCAACTAAAACAACAGTCATCCCCTAAAGTTGCCATTAAAGGTATACTTTGAGATGAGCTACCATGATATATCTTGCCACACCATCTTTACGTTATGGAATATCATACATCATACATATGTCACACATGCATGCACATTAATCCACCATGTCATCAATTAACAGATGAGATGTAGCAGTGGGCAGCCCTGGCTCTACGTATATAAGCAACGAAAAAGATATATACTAGTGTTGAGCATCGACGCTAGGTAATTACTCTACAAAATATACGAATCTCCATTAAATTAAAAAATGAAGGGGGAAGATTGCCATTCAAGAAATGTGATGCCCGTTGTCAACTGTCATTAAGTGGGCTACACTCAACGTGGATACGCTCCATCTAAAATGGTACCATCCTTTGTGTGGGTAGATCGTAGTTCATCGCATGCAAGTTGGATGGGTCGACACCATAACTTAAACATAGTTGTGAACTTTCACCTTAGCCTCTGCCTGTTCAAGTACGATAGCCATGCACTGCCAGTAGCATTCAATGGTCCACCAAATCCCCCACATACAAATGGCTAAGGCATTCAATCAGGTAGGTCCCTCACGCCATGGATGGACCACGTCACACAGCCGCACCAGCTTGGACAACTCTACTGCCAATGTCTCTGTTCTTCAAACAAACATTTAAAATAAAATTGACTATCAGTTCAATAGGCAAAGGAGGCCATCATTCGAACAGTCACGATCATCTCATTCAAATATCCTTCAGTGGCCTACCCACGGTGCGGCCACCATTCAGTATGTGGGCCCCATTAATTCAGGCGAGAGAGCTGTGCAATTTCCAGACTTCCTCCGGCCCGTAGAGCTATTTGATATTCGGTTGTGTATGATGCTTGATAATCCGGCACTTACAAATGGAACACACTGCATGTATTAATTAAAATTAAACCGCCTAAGTAAGAAAACTTAACCACTGATTCATGGACACACCGTCCAAACTGTCCAGGGATCTGACGGTCAGATAATTAAATAGGCTTGGCTTAATTTTCGATCTTGATATATCTAATCTGGAACATCACAATTTCAACGGTTTGATTTGAATTACTTGCATGAAACGAGTACAATGTTAAAGTAATCCATAAATACTTTTTTCATGTCCCCCCCCCCCCCCCCCCCACCACGACGACCTTCCATTGGACGTAAATACAAGGGCAAAGCAAAGTCCAAGGAAAAAACATTTTGCTGTAAACATAAAACGCCTGTATGTTATGAAATTTACTAATAATAGACCCACAAAATCTTAGTATTGTCGGTGCCATTTATCGCATTTCACAAGTGTCCGTTTTGGTCAGGAGCTTGTATTTATCTCTTTTTATGACGAAAATACCCCTAGTGCATCCCCAAGTGTATTTTAACGGGTTTTTGTTTGTTGTTTGGCCGTTGTTTCCGATGCAACCTCTTTCTCTCTGTGCCCCGCTCCAGTGTGGTACTGATACCACCGTAAGCAACCCGGATGATGTGGGGCCCAAATGATGCATGTATAGAATTCAAACCTGTACATCGTATGATGAAGTGCATGTTACTTTAAGGGCTATGAAATTAGGATGACCAGTGAATTAGGTTGGCTACACAACAGGGAAGAAGTTGGGAGAAAAAGTCCACCCTTGATTTGCATAGATAGCCAACCGTGTTGTTTCTATGAAATCTAGGCCATTCAGACACATTCGTATTCTCAGCTGGATGAAGGGTCATGCTGAAAATCAAAGTGTTTTGAAATTCAGGTGGGCCCCTATCTAAATCAAGGGTGGCTGGCCCATTTCATATTGTTCCCTATTTTGTGTACTACCTGATTGTCGGATCAGTATGAGTCTTGCTAAACGGTGGTAAAATGAGGTGAGGTATCTGATGGACTAGTTGAATTGATTTCTTACATCATGTGGACCTAACATCTTCCCGGTATCACCATAAGCTTACGGTGGTACCGCTACCACTGGAGCATTCCCCGCTTTCTCATTCGTGGCGAGATGTAGTGGTGTTTTCTCTGTTGGAGAGCCTTCAAATTGTGCAAGGCTACTTTTTGGCCCAGAGCACAGCAAGGCCGTTGGACATTCTTCGTGTGCCTTAGATTGGTCGACCGATCGATCTGCAGGGGGCTCCGACTAGTCGGTGGTGAGGCAGTTTGTGTTGTTTCATGTTGATTTTCCTCTAGACTATTTTTGTACTAGGTCCGACCAGTTGGGTGACCGGTCAGTGGAGTACGCGTTTTCTTACGTTATTACGCGGTAGTGTGTAAGATGTTTCTAATTCCAGGTTAGTTGCTATATATATAGCATAAATTCGGGATTAAGAGGTATCCTAAGGTGTCTAAGGTTTCCTAATCGCATTAGGAAGAGGGGAGAGTGTTTTGAGAGTGAGAGAGCTAGGGTTTTTTCTGTTTTCCTTGCTTGTGGGTTGTCAATCTCTGTAATCTTCTGGAATCATAGTAGATCGCTTTGTGTCGTGGTTTTTTACCCGTTGATGGGCTTTTTCACGTAAAATTGGATTGTCTCTTATGGTTGAATGCTTGTGTGGATTGGTTTAATTGTTTTTTTCGTTTGATCTAATATACTGTTGTGATGTTTGTTTAGCTTCTGCTTCCGCTGCCGGCATCCCTATTCCCAACAAGTGGTATCACTATCAGATCTAAAGTTGGGGTGGAGTAGAATTTAAATCTGAGACGAGAAGATGGGATCAAGTACAAGTTTCGATGTAGAGAATTTCTTAGGAAAAAATAACTTTGAACTATGGAAGGTGAAGATCGAATCCCTTCTAGTTCAACAAGGGCTTGATGAAGTTCTTGAAAAGCGACCTGAGGCTATGAAAGATGATGAGTGGAGAAGCTCCACAAGAAGGCTAGAACCTCGATCCTGTTGTGCCTTACGGATGATGTCCTATATCACGTCACGAAGGAGAGGACTGCGGTTGATATGATGGCGAAGTTAGAGAAGGTTTATGCCAAGAAATCTCTATAGAATCGCATGTATCTGTTGATGTAGTTGTTCACCTTGAGGATGGCTGAGGGGACGGATGTGGAGGACCACTTAAGCACGTTCAATCGGCTAGCTTGCAAGTTGGTGGAGATAGATGAGCCGATGAAGGATGAATATCAAGTATGCATCTTGTTGAATTCTCTTCTCGATTTATATGAGTCATTCAAGGACTCTGTGTGCGCAGGGAGGAAGACCATCAACGTTGAGACCGTTATCTCGGCCCTCCAGTCGAAGGCGATAAGAAAGAAAAACGGTAACGTGAGTTCTCATTCTTCCTCAGAGGCACTGATTATGAGGGGAAGAAATTCTAAGTATGGTGGAGGATATTCGAAATCGGGATCTAAGGCCAAGGGCAAAGGGAAAGCTAAAGTGAAGTGATGGAGTTGTGGTCAGGAAGGCCACATGAGAGGGGATTGTCAGAATCCCAAGTTGAAGCAAGAGAGGTATGAAAATTCTTCTACAGAGGGAGCTAATACTGTTAGTTCACTTTTCTGTGGCATACTAGTGCACCTTGTTTGTCAATTACTTAGGTCAGTGAGTCTAGTGTCGGTTGAGCTTAATAAAGACGAAGACCAAAGACTCAAGACGGACCTGCTGTATCAAGAAAGAAGAAACATGTGAATGTGATGCCTTAGTGAGCCTTAACCTTGTACCTACCCAAAACCATTAACCTCTAGATGACCATGACCCAATAGGAATATCATTAGTCATCTTAGATTGGCCTTAGGTGTCCCAAAAGACCACCGAAAGAACAGCCAAGAGGTTGCATGTTCTGCTGAAAAACAGAAACAAAAAAGCAAAAAAACATGCCTGGTCAGGTGCCTGACCAAGTGTTCACCTGAGCGCTCGCCCAAAGTGGAATCCGTCCAAGTGAGTTAGCCTGAAAATTCAATGGTCATCGGGCGCCCGACCACAACATGTCCGGGTGCCCGACCAGTGCAAAAATCGTCTAGCAGCACAGACCATATTAAGGATCGAATTCCGGGAGCTCGACCAAGTGTCCACCGGGCACCCGACCAGTGAAAAAAATGGACACCGGGCGCCCGACTAGGTTCAACTCTGTCCAGCAACTAAATATTTTTTATGGACCGGATTCCGGGCGCCTGACCTGCGCGAATCTGCCCGTTATTTGACCGTTGAGAGAAACTTTATAAAAGCGGGGAATTCGATTTTAGGGTCAAGAGAGGGGATTTTGAGGAGATAGAAGCCACCATTGCTAGAGACTATCAGAGGCTCTATCCCAAACCCATAACAAGTTATTCTCCTTGTGTTTTCATCACAAGCTTGGGTCATTCAATGGCATCATGAGAATGGACTTGGTCCCTCTTGATTCCTAGGGTTTAGAAACCTTGATCATAGTTAAATCCCTTATCTAAACACTACCTAGGAGTTCAAATAGGTGTATTCCTCTAGGAAACCTATTTTCTACAATTTGTAGAGGATTCACCATTCCCTAACACCTTGGGTATCTCCAATGGAGCATCACATGCAAGGTAGCTGATCTTGGAGCTGAAGCCTTGGCAAAGCAGTGGCATCAAAGATCGGGGGAGCACAAGGGTAGCTGATTCAAGCACAAGAGAGTAAGAAGAAGCAACCCAAAGCGGCGCTACAAAGGGGCTCATCCGATAAGTAAGGTTGTCTCGTTAGGAGTCCATCCACTCAATTCCATGTGGGAGTTGAGTGTAGAGTTTGTTTAACTAGGGTTGTTTGCCGATCCTTGGCCTGTTTGTCAGCCTAAAGTCTAGGGACGTTAGCCGTTCATTGGCCTGTTTGTCAGCCTAAAAACTAGGGGTTGTTTGACACTCCTTGGCTCATTTGCCGGGCCTAAATTCAGGGACATTTGCAGTTCCTTGGCACGTTTGTCGGGCCTAAACAAAGTCTTCAAGGGAAGCCACCAACACGGGTGTGGACGTGTAGGTTGGGAGGAACTTGTAAACTCCCCGGTTGGGTGGATCCGAGTTAAAACACCTTGGTTGGGAGGAACCAGATTTAAACTCCCCAGTGAATGTCGGTGTGCTCAAAGGGGTTGAGTACTTGAACCGGGAGTGGAGTAGACAAGTAGTCGAACCACTATACATGCTTGTGTTTGTGATTGTTCTTGAGCACATTTCTCATTATGCATTGTGTTTAATTGGTTAATTCTGAATGCTTAGTTAGGAATGTATGCTAGGCACTTAATAGGCACATCCACACACACAAGATGTACTTTCACTCCTTGAGTAGACTTGAGCTTATTGATCCATCCTCATTTAAGTCTACTTGAGTTGCATAGATTAGGTTTTTCATTAGTTTAATCATTTATTAATCTATGCTTGCTTAGACTAGGATATTAATTACTTTTATCATATGTTAGTCTATTGATTGGACCCACTAAGGCTTGGAAACCGAAGTGTTAATCGCTTATGTAGTTTAATTTGTTAAATTTGTTAAGTAGGCGAAAAGAATTTAAAAATGTCATAATCACCCCCCCTCCCCTCTAGGACTTAGCCATAATTATAGTTGCTTCTTAAGCTTCCGCACATATGCGTAGGGTGTCGTGTTAGGCTACCCGACGCAATTTCAATTACGGTAGAGGACGGTGGTGATCGTTGTGAAGTTCTGACTGTATCTGGTAAGGGATCTGACGGTAGAGAGTGGATCCTAGATTCAGGGGCTTCATTTCACGTTTGTCCTGACTGGAGTTCTTCACGACATACACGACATACAGAGAGTATGGTGGTGAATCGGTGTTTGTGGGCGATGGCTACGCTCATAAGGGGGTGGGTATTAGTACGGTGCGTATCAGGATGTTCGATGTGATCGAATGAGTCCTGAAAGATATGAAGCATGTCCCCAAGATGAAGATGAATGTAATTTCTCTTGGTGCACTCGAGATAAAATGGGGCATGTTCATCGGCTGCGATCATTGTTGTAAAGTGATGAAGGGGGCACTCGTGTGTATAAAGGTACGGAGGTGTGGCCATCTTTACAAGTTGATCAAGAGAACAATTCATGGTGAAGCTACGGGAACGGCAACGAGATCCACGGTTGCTCGTATGTGGCAAGTGTCCTAAGGGCTGCATGAGAAGAGCGAAAAAGGGCGTGAAAGTGCAAAGTTAGGGTTAAGGGTGGCACGAGAAGTGGTTGAGCTATGATAAAGATGAGATGACGAAGGGATGATGGTTTGATTCGACATAAGTCTCAGTGGAGATTGTTGGAGAGCCTTCAAATTGTGTAAGGTTAGAGTGCTCAAACCGGTCGGACGACTGGTCTGAACTTTTGGCCCAGAGCATAACAAGGTTGCTGGACATTCTTCGTGTGCCATAGACCGGTCGGCCAACCGGTCTGCAGGGGGCTCTGACCGGTCGGGCAACTGGTCGGTGGTGAGGCAGTCTATGTTATTTCATGCTGATTTTTCTCTGGACTGTTTTTGTACTAGGTCCGATCGATTGGTGGTGTATGCGTTTTTTTACGCTATTATGCGGTAGTGCATAAGATGTTTCTAATTTCGTGTTAGTTGCTATATATATTGCATGAATCCGAGATTAAGAGGTATCCTAAGGTGTCCAAGGTTTCCTAATCGCATTGGAAGAGGGGAGAGTGTTTTGAGAGGGAGTGAGCTTGTGTTTTCTCTGTTTTCCTTGCTTGTAAGCTGTCAATCTCTG
This sequence comes from Liriodendron chinense, assembly GCA_003013855.2. Classification (NCBI taxonomy): domain Eukaryota; kingdom Viridiplantae; phylum Streptophyta; class Magnoliopsida; order Magnoliales; family Magnoliaceae; genus Liriodendron; species Liriodendron chinense. Next base: position 7,873,269 of record ML058433.1, read on the forward strand.
TAATCTTCTGGAATCATAGTAGATCGCTTTGTGCCATTGTTTTGTACCCGTTGAGAGGTTTTTCCACGTAAAATCAGATTGTCTCTTGTGGTTGAATGCTTGTGTGGATTGATTTCATTGTGTTTCTCATTTAATCTTATATATTGTTGTGGTGTTTGTTCGGCTTCCGCTTTCGCTGTAGGCGTCCTTATTCCCAACATTCTCATCAAAATAGAGTACGACATGACTTTTTTTTTCTTCTTATGTTGCCCTTTTCGCTGTCCACAGTCATATCTCTTTCCAATAAAGCCCATGCAAAAGTTCAAAAATACCAAATGTTCCCTTTTTTTTTTCCCTTCTTATGTGAGGGGTAAGAATATGATGTGCCTGAAATTCAACTACTTGGGCTGGGAGAATTAGTACTGGAATTGCATCATTAGAATTTAAATTTAAATCACACTCCATTAAGTGGTATTTTAAGGATGATTTCTTTTTCAATTTGAGTTTTGTCGAAATTGAGATATAAACTGTCCATCTTAATCGATCGGATCCATCTTATTTAGGTAGGGAAAGCATTGAATAACTTGGGTAAAGATGTGATAGGATGAGATCTTGGGCGTTGAAATTCATATCCCGAGAAATAGATATTCAAATAGTTGCTAGCAAATGTAGGGCTGTAATTGGGTTAGCGGACCCGATGGGGTACCCGGACCCAACCCATTTAGACGCGACCCAGACCCGACCCATTTGTTAAATGGTACGGGTCTGGGTCCAAGAACAGACCCAGTTGCTAAATGGGTCTGGGTCTGGTTTCCTTTATATTAGGCCCGACCCGACCCGACTCGAACCCATTTAGTAAGTGGGCGGGTTTGGACTATGTTTCAACGGACCCGTCCAGCCCAAACCTGTCCAGACCCGATTTTAAGCCTTGTAAAATGCTTGCATACTTGATCCAGACCTGGACCCATTAGACCCAACCCATTTATAAACGGGTCTGGGTGGACCTCCCTCTACCAGACCCGGACCCATTTATAAATGGGTCTGATGGGTTGACTCGGACCCGACCCGGACCACCCATTTAGTAAAAGGGTCTGGGTCTAAAATTTGGACCCAGACCCTGTTTAGTAAATGGGCGGGTCTGGTTTTGGCTAAACCCGCCCCGAACCCTGACCATTTACAGCCCTAAGCACATGCAAGGTAACCCAAATACCGTGCAAAAAGCATTAGGATGCACTCCCCCCATGGAATTTATTCAAATAAAAGGGTTGCTTTGTCGTTTATGTAGCTCTGTGCAATTAATATGGATGTTTTTCGACGCGTGTTGCCCCTTTAATGATATTGAGATAACTCGATTAGAGATGATGCCAACACGTTACTTTTCCTTGACAAAATGACGGCAACCTCAATATGGTTAGCTCGTTTGTGGAATTCCAGATTATAAGCAATATGAATCACAACTTGATTATCACAAAAGAAGAAATATGACCTGTCTCTGAAAAATTAAGTTCATGAAGAAGATTCCTCAACTAAATAACTTCACTCATCCCATATCCATGAATCTATACTCAAGACTTTCAGTTGAAGATCGAGTTATAGTAAACTACTTCTTACTTCTCCGGCTTGACAGATTGCCATCAACACAAGTACAAAACCTAGTTATGGACTAAGGATCATCGGACGATCCAGCCTAATCAGGCATAATAAGCACTAACATGAAGATATCCATTGTTAGAATACGGAATGCCTTGCTAAAGAGTTGGGGTTGGGAAATCCCAGCTCTAATACTATATTTTTGGGAGAATATGGATTAGGTTTTTTTCCCTCCCTCTCTCTTTTATTTATACTATTTAAGAAAAAAAAAATAAAGAATGAATGATAGTCTAAGGACCACCAATTAAAAAACACCTGTTCACTCTAACATATACCATCACAGGTGCTTACTACTGATGATGAACTGATATATGTACAAGTTATGAGAACGTGTTCTCACAAGCAAATGGAGGTAACAATTACTTTTTGCAAGAAGATGAATCAACTTCTCTAGGATGATTTTTTTTAAATTTTTTTTGGGTCGCATTTTCTTCTTTGGGCACCAGTGTGTAGCTAAATCTCCAAAACCTCCCTGTGGATGAATGTGTTCAACAAAATGAACTAATGGATAGCTCCATAAATTGACCATAGCACCCCTAACATGCCCAAAGGTAATATACATTCTTGATGCAAATTAAGTCAATGTCAAGTTTTGTACAACTGTGTCATGGTTCAATGCTCCAGGTTGATGAGTTGACGGGCCCGCAAAGATATATAGACAATCCTTTAAAATCTTGAGAAAAACTTTGATACTTTGGCAAAGTGTGATGGATGATGTGTGGGCGTCTAGAAATTTCTTTGAAATCGCTTTGATACTTTGGCAAAGTGTGATGGATGATGTGCGGGCACTTAGAAATTACATTGAAATCAGACATATGGCCTGCAAGTAGTTAAATTAAACATTCCAAAAATCATGTGTGCCTAGTGTAGATGTATCATGGAACAAAATTAAGCTTTTTTTATTGTCTTATTGTCAGAGATAAGTGGACATTTGTTGGGCAATTAAAAATGAAAATCATCTGATGGTACTATTTCAACAAACAAGGGTTTTGATTGGATTGTTCAGCAAATCTGCTTATGAGATTGAGATTCATCATCTTGTTGGTTTTATTTTAGTTAATATACGCCACATGAGTGCCTGCCTATCAAGCGTCATATGCAGCCTGAGTATGATGGAACTCCTCTAAAATCTCTTAGATTGGGAGATCCTTGCCATATGGTTTGATGATCATTGTTGCATGTCTTTCTTAACTGTTCATGAGGTATTATGCAATGCTTGGCCCAATGGTTACTCTAATTTTAACTTTACACAAGTAGGCCGCCTAGTGTTCATTGATCAAAACAATCGATGTTATGGACCCCATGATGGATGGTCAACACATAAAATATCCCCATATGGAGAAACCTGAACCCTTCGATAGGTTGTCAGCAGTAGATGGTTAAAAAAAGAAAATATAGTACTAGTCCACATTCAACAAAATCAAGATCCGACAATCTAAAGTCGAGATCTTCAACATATGGGATTTTTGGTACATGACCCATCTACAATCTACCCCGTCATATCATCCGATTGGATCACTGAATCGAACTGTGGCTAGCGTTGCATGATACCTCTTCATTGAATCCGGATCCTCTGTTGGCCTCCAATTTACTTATTTTTTTTACTCTCACAATTTACTTATTTTTCACTCGACCCCAACCGGCACTAGATGGGATTAAGTGGGATGGAATTGCATTTGGTACCATGCAAATTTCATGCGGTGTTTGGGTAGGATGGGAGGCTTGGGATTAAGTGGGATGGAATTGCATTTGATCCCATGCAGGATTTCTGCGGGATTTTCATGGATTTTGAAATCCAGAATACATGTGGGCCCTGTTGTGAAGGCCTCAATACTGTGCAATTACAGAGTCCACCGACCAGTCGTCTGACCGGTCGGCCAGTGGACAACGTGGTGCAATTTGAAGCCCAAACTCTCTAGACCAACCGGTCGTCAGACCGGTTGTTGGTAGCTCAGACCGGTCGCAGAGTGCTCAGCCCAGTCTGAGGACAGGTCTGAGTTGAGACAGTGGGCAGGCTAACTCTTTGGACAGTTTACGACCAGTGTACGGTGTATGGGATTTGATAGTGTTGCGCGGTTTCGCGCTACATGTTTCTAATTCAGGGTTTCCTCTTATAAATATGTTTCCTAATCGTGTTAGACTCTATGCTAAGCAATACCTAGGTGATCTAAATGGGATTAGAGTTTTTGGGAGAGAGGATTGAGAGTTTTGTGCGCCTTGTTCATCTTTGGGATCTACTCGGGTAGTTCTTGTTAGTGCACTGATTAGTGCATCGTATTGTCAATTTCGTGATTGTTTAAGTCAGTCGAGTTTTGTGAACCCCGACGAAGATTGAAGACTCAAGACTTGAAGATCGTAGCAGCTCTCCGCACTTAAGTTCAAGCCAAATCAAGCTCGGAAGGTAAGTTCCATATAGACAGCCTATAGGATTCCAAAATACCCAAGTCTATGGCATTCGAATCATACTTTATGTTTGCCAATTGATCTATGGACTAAAGGTCAAGATGATCAGTCTTGAACCTCCATTGTGTAGGTGCCAAATAGTTGTAAAAACTAGGAAAACCATCTCAGTGCGCACCGTCAAGGGATGATAAATTTCAGCCCAAATCAGGCCATGAAATAAGCCTGACGAACGGTCGGGCGACCGGTCGGCTGATGGAGGTATTCAGACAGCAAGTCTTTTAAACAAAAAGATCTCATCTCTGTCTGCCTGAAGACCGGTCTGAGGACCGGTCGTTGGCCTCCTAGGACCGGTCGCACGACTGGTCGTGAATGGACGAAAAACATCTAGCAACAATTGGGTGAAATTGATTAAAGGGGAGACCGGTTTTAGGACCGGTTGCACGACCGGTCATAAATAGACTAAAATCGTCCAGTGACCTCGAGGCAGATTTTTTAAAAGGAAGATCGGTCTCAGGACTGGTCGTCAGGCCGGTCGACAGACCGGTCGGACGCCCAATCAAGACCGGTCCTCAGGGGTCCGAAATAGGTCGAACGTTACCGTTTTATATCTGTTGGATCCCGATACTTAGAGCCTATAACGGCATATTTCGAGGATTTTAATGGTAGCTTTTGCACACCCATTTAGAGCATAGCAATTAAGACCTTCACCTAATCTTTTTTGCTTATCATTGTCTTGAGTTTATCCTTCAAACCTAGCCATTAATGGCACTACATTGAGTATTCAAAGCTCGGTTTCAACAATGAACTCATGCATAATATTCATGGGACGCCATTGAATGATCAGATTGATAGTTCCTTCTTTAACCATTATATTGTAATAGGCAAATGGAACATCAATACCTCCTCCCACCTACCTGGCACTAGTCTAGGATTATCAAATGCATTGGTAGCTGATCGTGGGAGCTTGGAGAGGAGCTAAAGCATTCGTGGAAGTTAAAGCTACTCAACGACGCTGAATCGAGGCTCATCTCTTGTAAGTGTTTAAGCTTATAGAGTCTATTGTTTGATTCCCCCTTCTTGTTGAGATTGGGGTCTAGAGATTATGACTCAATCTCGGAGTTGTCCTTGAGTAGGACGTGTAAGTCCTTGCGTAGGCCTCCGACACGGGAGAATACATACGTTGTCCTTGTGTAGGATTTGAAGAGTCCTTGTGTAGGAATAGACCTTGTGTAGGTTGTAAAGGTTGAGAGGTGAGCCTCATTTAAGACCTCCGATAGTGAATGCCAGTGTACTCAAAGGAGTTAAGTCCTTGAACCGGGAGTGGAGTAAACTCATCGTCGAACCACTATACATCGTGTGCAATGTGGTGAATGCATTTTGTCTATTATTGTCCCTTGTTGATCAATCATATAAGTGCTTAACTGAATGCCCATCTTATATTTGACAAAATGCTCATATGTCATCTTTGAATAATTAATACAAGCATGCATATGAACTGTTTGATTAAATGCTTATTTTAGTATAGTTGTCAATTGAGTTAGATCTTGTGTGATCAATTATTTTCATTTACATGTACTTAATTATTAAAAATTATAGTATAAATGCAATTGAGTTTCTAAATTCACAAAAAAATTTAAAAAGTCCTATTCAAGCTTATCTCACTAGCGGTAAAACCACAATTTCAATTGGTATCAGAGAGGGTTCCTCTTTAAATGCTTAACCGCCTAGAGGTTGATCCTAGAATTAGCTTGAAAATATGTCTATGGAAGACTTCACTTCCGTCACCAAGCCACCGTTCTTCAACGGATCGAACTATCCATATTGGAGAGCTCGAATGCATATCTTTTTAGAATCCATCGATTCAGATGTATGGGACATGGTTAAATTTGGTTATACGTCCCAATGGATACCATAAGAAAGGAAGGTGAACCGGACGTTCTTAGGCCAAGAGAGAAGGCCATGTGGACTGACTTTTATAAAGCTCAACGTGTTTTTAATGCTAAAGGCTTAAATGTCATTTTCTGTTCAGTCTCTAGAAATGAATTTGGTCGCATCCAAAATTGTCAAACTAGTAAGGAAGCATGTGACTTTCTAGAAGTAACTCATGAAGGAACAAGCATAGTCAAAAGATCTAAACTCCAACTCCTTACAACATAATTTGAGAATATCAAAATGAAGGAGGATGAAACCTTCATGCAATTTTTCACACGTCTAAATAGCATCACCAATGACATGTGTGGACTAGGAGAGAAGGTCCGGATAGCAAAATTTGTAGGAAAATCTTAAGATCTTTACCGGAACACTTCTCATCTAAAATCGTTGCTCTAGAAGAATGTAGGGACCTAGACACTATGAAAGTTGAAGAACTACTAGGATTCCTTCAAACTCATGAGCTTCATTTCAAACCTCCCACAAAATCCAAATATTCAGTCTTGAAAACCTCTCATAAAGCACACACTTCTAAAGAAAATGATGATGAGGAAATGGACATAGAAGAAATGGCTCTTATGGCTAAGAGATTCTAGAAATTCTTTAAAAGCAAGAGCCACCACAAGGAAGGAAGGCATTTTGATCATAAGAACTATAGAGGTAAATCCTTCAGAAGATCAAAAGAGCTAAAATGCTATAATTGTGGGAAGTACGGTCACATTGCTTCCACTTGCTCAGAAAACGAAGAAAAGAAACATAAAGGGAGAAAGGCTATGGTTGCCACTTGGGATGATACTAGCTCGGAATCCGATTCCTATGATTCCCATAGTGATGGTGGACAAAGATTGGTGAAAGCTCTTATGATCTCCACCACCACAACTCTTCCTGAAGATGAGAAAAAGGGAGACAATGTTAACCATACCTCCTCAAGTGATGATGAGAGTGAGGATGATGAACTTCAAGAAGTTTACAACCAACTGTATATTGAAAATATGAATACCATAAAGAAGTTGGGACAAATAAAGGCTGAAAATGATAAATTGACTAAAAATCTTGATGGACTGAAAATTGAGAATCAAAAGTTGGGTCAAGATTTAGAAGAGTTGAAAAAGAAGAACGAAGCTCTTGAACATGAAAAAGAAAAATTCATGAATGGTGAGAACCTTGATAAATATGTGAGCCTTGAAAAAGAACTCAAAGAGGCAAATGCTGAAATTGATCGTCTTAAATGTCAAGTTGTTGACTCTAGAAGACGTTTTGCCTAGGGAGAAGAAAATCTTGAAAAGCTCTTGGGCGTAGGGAGATCACCTATGGACAGAAGAGGAATTGGTTTTAACAGTCATATATCTAAGACTACTTTTGTCTCTCCTATGGTGAGAAAGAATTATGGTACATCAAAAAGTAAAACCAAAGCATCCCCTATTTGTCATGCTTGTGGTGATGTGGGTCACCTAAAATCTGAATGTTTAGCCTTTAAACGCCCACAGCTCTCTCCCTCCCAGCGCAAGATAAGTAAATCTATTTCAAAAAGGAGAGAAGCGCACCACACTTGGAGTCCCCCTAAGAATCAAAAGAATATGGGGAGAAATTTTTTGACTCCACCAAGGAACGATGCTCGAATGAAATCCTTGCTCAAACAAGTAGCCCTAATCAATGATAAGACAAATAAAATGATTGATGCAATGAGGATGAGCTATGAGCAATCATATAAATAGAACAACTCTCTTGGAAAGAGGATAACTATTAACAGATCCTCACATGACCCAGGCACAATGAAAGTTGTTGCCAAATGGGTTGTCAAGGAGAAGTGACCTTCCGTGTCCCTTGCCAGCTTCCTTAGATTGTGTTTAGTCTATTTATCTTAGAAAATCCATAGGAAGCTGTGCTTTGGATGGCTAACAAGCTTTGTGTTTTGCAGGATTGGACTTTTCAAGTGTTAGTCTCAAGGTCATTGGACGCTACAGTAAAATCTGAGGACCTAAGCCTCATTTTCTTGTGATTAGTTTAACTCCTGTATCTTATTCTTATATCATCTTGAGTATTGAAACTATATTTTCTTACCTTGTTAATCTCTGTAATGATCTATCTTAATCAATAATTAACCTTCATATGTGATCTTACAATTGTTGGATGATTATTATACAGTAGGTGTCATTCTCAATTAATTTTAAACAAGGCATTGAATATTGAGAAAATGTTGCCTACATCATAATATAGAAAAAACTTGAACTAAGAAGTCTCACTATTAGCCTAAATTCATATCAGAGGATTAAGCCTCATCATTCTTGAGCATAATAGGAAAATCTGGATATAAGGTCCATTCTCTCAGTTTGTTTTAAAATTCAATCATCTTAGGCATCAAAATTTCTTAAAATCATATGGTCAAACCTATTCTTTTGATGTGAAATGATGATGAACCTTTGGCCAACATAAATTGCATAATTAAGTCACAAACAAACCGTGTTTAAAGAAACAAAAGTGAAATCAGTTGTGCAGATTTTCAAAATTGCATAGATTGTGCAAATTAGGTTGTACGACCGGTTTGAGGACTAGGTCGTGGACTGTACAGCAGGCGCGAATGGGGGTTTTTAAAGGCAAACGGGCTTGCTCAAAACCATTCCATTCTCATTTTTCTCTTCTTCTCTTTCATCCTAGAGGTCTCTCTATCACTCCTAAAGCTTCCCTAGGTGTTAAATCGAAGATTAAAGCTCTCCAAAGTGGTACATTGTCTTCAAAATAGAAGTTTTCATTATCTTCTTCATTGGTAAGGGTTTTGAATTTGTTCTTCCTTGTTACATCTTCCTCTTTTGAATCCTAGGGCAGACTTATAAGGATTGTAGGGCTCTGCTATGTCTTCTCGTGGGAGGAAAGATGTGTCCCCTCCTCGGCGTGAACGCTGTTCGAAGATCCAACATGATGAGGGGCCCCCACAACCCACATCCAAGAAAACGGTTTCCAAGGGTAAAGGGGTTGCTTCATCATCCAAATCCCCTTCCAAACCCCATCCTATAGGATCATATACACCACATCTTACCAATTGGCACAACTTCAAAAATCGTGATGTCCTATATGAAAAATCTACTAAAATTGAAGATTTGGCACCTTATCGAGTGGTCCAACTTTTAGAGGCAATTAGTTGGGAGCCTGTGCTCCATATGTGCGGGCCTGTGCAGAAAGAAGTAGTTAGAAAGTTCTATGCCTGTTGTCGCATTATTCCTGATGACTTATCTTCCTTCGAAGTTCATTTCGCCAATAGGATTTGGACATTCGGTCTTGCTGCCATAACTGAGGCTACTGGTGTTTCTATTGTTGATGAGGATGAGCTCTCAGATGATGAGGAGACAGATCATGTCTCTCGAGACACTATGACTCGAGCATTATGCAATGGAGAGTGCCTTAGATGGGTTAATGGCAATGCTCTCATGCCTCTTTCATATCCTGGGATTATCGTCTTATACATAATATATTCTTAAAAAATGTATTCCCTAGGAAGAGCAACAAGGCTGATTTTACAGAAGACATGGTCACCGTTCTTTATAATGTCAGTTAGGGCCGTCGTATGTGTCTTCTATCACGTATCATGAAAGTCATTCGGTCTGCTATCTTGGTGTCCGATGGTCTGTTAGCGGGTCTTCCATTTGGTTATCTCATTTGTAGGTTGGCTAAAACGATAGGACTTGTTGATCCCTCAGATGTATATGTAAAACCTCCCATCCTCAATCGATCTATTATCACTAAAATGCACAAGACACAAGAAGAACTTCAGCGTCGACTTCAACAGGCCCAGCAGCAGCATGAGGCCCCTCTAGGTTCCTCTGAATCATCTCAACCTGTAGCAGCAGCGCCATCATCCGATCCCACCATTGATCCACGATTTGCTCCTGGACGTTTCAGTATGCCCCCACGGGCGTTCTCCCATCGTGGCTCACCTGCAGCGGACTCTTTAGCCTATACCGTTGAGCTGCGCCAGCTTCAGGACCATCTTACATAGAGACTTGATTGGATCGAGCGGAGATTGGATCAGATGGAACAGACCGATTCTTAGCTGCTTCAGGGACATGCCACTCTCCTCGTGCAGCAGGAGGCTATTGTGGCTCGCCTTGCTTAGATTGACAGGCGTCTGGAGGCATGGGAGTGAGCTACTCGAGGTGATGCGCCGCCACCATATCTGGGCAACAGGACTGATTTTTAGTATCGTTATATGTTCTATCATGTGTTTTGGTCAGAGCATCTTTTTGGGTGACCAAGACACTAGTCGCTCGTCATGTTATATATTTATATATTTTGGATGACTGTTAGACCTTTGATGATTGAGCTTTACAGTTATATCTATTTATGACATCATATGTTTAGATTTCTTCTCTTTGAGCTATATTTTTACATCTTTTTGAGATAGTGTCCATCTGTTGCATGTATATATCGCTGTGCTTGGGTGACTCACCCATTTTTGGTATTTTCTTCGATATATATTTGTGCTTTACAGTTATATTCATTTTAAGTTTTGTGCCTTATTGACTATTGATTGAGTGAGACTAGCCGATTGGGCTATATACACTTTGACTTATGTTATAGGTCCATATCGTTTGGCCTATCATCTGTTTTCATCACCAAAAATCATATAAGCATAGACTTTTAAATGAAAAACTGATTTTTGGAAGGTTGGATGGCTCGGGTAAAATGCCCATTTCTGGTCTATTATTACTATATTGATGAGTCTATTGGATTTTATTGGTATATTGATAGGGGGGAGGTTGGATGGTTTGGGCTGTTTACGTCGGATTTGGTAACAGGATCCTCCAAACGTTCACCTTCCTCAAGCTAACTTCCCTCCAAACCTGAAAAAACACAAGAGAAAACTAAGGGTGGCCGGCGTCCAGCCGTTGACCCTCTGAAGCTTAAGTCAGATGGGACATGGTTGTAAAGTAAATAGTCGAGTATGAGCTTAGAGATTGTGTACCTTTATCTTCTATGGAGTCATCTATTTATACAAATCCGAGTGAACCAGTCTATTACGCAAGACGTTGAGATTACTGATGATGTTTCGGGGATAGAGGGTTATCCGATGAAATCTTAGATAAGTGGATAATCCTAACTCAATTGGACATCTAGTTGATTACATTCCCTGATGGTGCTCCCCTGAGATTCGGAGCCATGAACAGAGATAAGCCCAAGACCGGCTTATACGGGCTGCTGGTACTATAAAAGCGGAGGATGCTCAGGCTCGGGGATAATTGCTGGCATGCTGAGATGACCACAAGCCGAGCTGCTCGCATACTGAGATGCGACCCCTTTCAACGACCACGAGCCGAGCTGCTCGCATGCTGAGATGCGACCCCTTTCAATGACCACGAGCCGAGCTGCTCGCATGCTGAGACGCGACCCCTTTGAATGACCACGAGTTGAGCTGCTTGCATGCTGAGATATGACCCCTTTCAACGACCAAGAGCCGAGCTGCTCCCATGCTAAGATGCGACCCCTTTCAATGACCACTGAGCCGAGCTACTCGCAGTTGGACAGACTGGCCGCAACTTCTTTCAATACTCCCTGATTGTATCTCTCGATGACCAACTTTATCCCACAACAGATGCCCCCCAAATCCTTAGCGTTTTGAGAAGCTGCGCAAAGGATTTTGTTTGTATATATATAACCACCTCTTTGAGGAGAGATCGTACGTAACCTATCAGGAGTGACCTTGCATTTATGATTGCCAGCTTTCCGCAGCTTTTTGGTCGAGAGAGTTGAAGCGACGCTCATCAAGTGCCTCTGAATTTAATGCTCGTGCCCGTTCGACTATTGTGCCAGATGAGAGGCCGCCGCGTGTCACCCAAATCAAACGGAATGATTGCTTAAAAATATCGGATCCTGCGAAGTCTACCTCATTTTTGAAATTCTGCCGCAAAGTTCCAGAAACCCTTCTTCTTCTCTCCTTCTGTCTTTGGTGTAAACCTCTTCACAGAGGTATTCCTTTCTCTTATTTTTCTTTTCTCTTTCATCCTGTCCTTTTCCTTTACGATGGTGGGGGTTTCTGATGAAGAAATCGTTCCTCTGGGAGATGATACTCCCGATTCTTCTGAATCGAACAATGCTCGAGTATCGGCGGGGAGATATTCTACCGCTGGTTATCCATCTATCATGACGAAAGAGCAACTCTCAAACTTACGAGAAAGATATCGAATTCCGGACTCCGTCGTACTTAGGTTATCAGGGAGAGGAGAGACCGCCGATTCCCCGCCACCGGGCTGTGTAGCATTTTACGAATATTTTTTCCGGCTTGGCGTGCGTCTTCCCCTTCATCCCTTCATCTAGAACTTCCTCCGTACTTATAAGATTGCCCCGGGCCAACTTATTGTAAATGGCTCGAGGGTGCTTATAAGCGCCTTTGTTCTTTGGAAACAAGCGGGTAGCGAGGATCTGATCGCTGGGGAATTTCTGAGGTTGTACCAGCTGAAAAAGGCCCCAGCCAGCGAGGGTTGGTACTACCTTTATTTCTGGCACCGGGATAACTTTATCCTGGGGAACCCATCCTCCAATTATCCAGGGTGGAGGAAAAAATGTTTCTACGTCTCCGGCAATTGGGAGTCTGATGTGGGCTCCGACCCCAAAGGCCACAATGTTAACCGCTTCTTTGGCGAAGGTGGGTTGAACTTCTACCCCTTTCCCCGAAGAGAAAATGAGTTTTGTGCTGCTTTGACTAACTTGCCCTCCTCTTCTTCTCGCAGGCATTTCGATTGGGGCTAGGCCGAACTTGCGGGGAGGACTTAACGAGAAACTCATCAAAGTCTCCAAGCTTTCAGTGGCTGCCCGCAACGTTAACGCTGCCTTAGACCCTCGCCGTCTCTTTTCCGCTAGTCTAATCCCCCAAGAAGAGATGACGAACGTTGGGGACAAAAGTGGTGCGCTGGGGGTGCTTCCTCGTCTGAAGGGCATGGCCTCGAAGAGGCAAAAGAAGTCAGCAGCTGGTCCTTCAACTGCGCCCGCTCAACTAGAGGGGCCTGCTCGCTGCTCACAACCACGTAATGCTCCTCAGGAGGAGGTTGCCTACGACCCCTCCGGCTGGCTCCCGCGGTCAGCCAATAATAGAGGTCATCGATAACTCCCCAAAAGGCAATCGGACGGAACCAAGTCTTCCTCCAAGAGAGGTGTCATCGAGCCTAATGCTGCTCGCGAATCAGCCACACCCGCCTCGGGGCCTGCGAATGCTCGTGAGGCAAGCTCTTGCGAGATGGTCGTAGCCCAATCTTCAGGGTCGGGAGTCTACGTCATCCCACCACACTTGCATCCAATATGCAAGTTTATATTTGAAAACATTGCTCCCAACTCCTTTGGGGGCCTCCTTGAACCAAGTCCAGAGGCTCTCTCCACCGACATTGGAGTGAGATTAGTTCAGGTGACAACCTTTTCTCTATCTTTCTTTCTTCTTTGAATAGTCTGGTAGGCTGCCTCTAATTTTCTTTCTTTTTTAGCAGAGTCTGAACCTCACATTGCGAGTTAGGCGTGACATCGATGCTACCCGTTGCATCTTTGATGATGGGGAGAAGAAGAAGAGGGCGATGGAGGGCGAGATCCAGGGAAGGGTCAATATAATAAAATCCCAGGAAGCCCAAATCGTGAAGATAAATGAGGAGAAGCAAATACTCATCGCTAAGGTTCAAGCCCTAACTGATCAGTTTTCAGTCATTGGACCTTAATTTTGCGAGGCTCTAAGAAGTTCATACCAAGAGCGAGAAGGAGAAGGAGATCTTTCATCAGGATAAGATCTCCCTCGAGGAGCGGCTCAAGGATTGTTGGAATCGGCTTGAAGATGCTGAGAGGAGGAAAGAGTGGTCCTCGTCAAAATGATGTTTGAAGAAGGTCCTCGTGCATTCCTACAGTTTCGAACCTCTCAACTCTACAATGAGGAGCGTTATGAGGCGTATATCGCTGGTCGCGACTTTGCGGTCAGGGTTATGCAACCAATTGCTCCTTCCTTCAACGTCGAGGAGTTCGAGAGAGTGTCCTTCGAGGTCGCAGCTCGAGAGCGAGCTGCAGCCGAGAATGAGGTCATAGGGGCTACAGACGTTGCACGTGCTCCCGAGGCAGGCCTTGAGGCAGAAAGTCGAGAAGCTCCCCCAGACGAGGAATGACCGATCTCTGAGTTGCCGCCCTTCTCCTCTTTTTCTTTCTTGTACAGAAATGTATCTTTGTAAACAATTCGACTATTTTAGTCAAGTGAAATGAAAATCTTTTTTGATACTATGGCTCATACCTTCTTTCCATCCCCCCCCCCCCCCCCCCCCTCCCTCCAAAATTTTTTTTGATCGCATGTCGAATGCTTGGATACTTAACTCTTGAAAGAATGAGTTAGGCTCAATCCGGGGGTCATGATGACCATGTCCGCGTTGAGATAGACTAGTCTATCGATTGAGGCTTTGACTCTGCCAGACGCAGAGGGTTTGGTCAAGGGAATGCATATATTCCCTTCGAGGCTATTCGAGTCCAACTAGTGGAGTAGCGACAAAAAAATCCATCTTTATTTGAATGTCGTTGGGATTTACATTAAATTTATGAAAAATATTTGAGTAGGTGCTCTACGTGCCAAGGGCGACGTAAAGGCCTTCCTTGCATATCTTCGAGATAATATGTGCCTGGTCGCACAATTTTTATAACTCGGTAGGGGCCTTCCTGGTTTGGATCTAACGAGCGAACATGAATTCTGAGGTGCTGTCTAAGGACTAAATCGCCGAGCTGAAAAGCTCTAGGTCGGACCTTGGCATTACGGTAACGAGCGATACGCTGTTGATAAGCTGCTGCTCGAAGTTAGGATGCGTCCCTTCGCTCTTCCAAGAGGTCGAGATGAAGCCTCAGACCTTCCTGATTACTAGTGGGGTCATGCTGCTCGATCCGATACGAGGGCACCTGAACTTCGACTGGGACCACTGTGTCGGTGCCGAAAGCCAATGAGAAAGGAGTTTCCCCGGTCGATGTGCGAGTTGTAATTCTATAGGCCCATAAGACTTCCGGAAAGAGCTCTGGCCACATGCCTTTAAATTCATCGAGCTTGGTCTTTAAATGATGTTTAATGATCTTATTCATCGCTTCAACTTGCCCATTAGCCTGAGGATGATACGGCGAGGTGCGAACACTTCGTATCTTCCATTTTTCACAAAATTATGAGAACGTGGCATTGTCGAATGTTGAGCTCTTAATTGTGCATATTCTAACCCCAATTCATCACTCATTATGCACGGTTTACACGTTTAACGGACTACTCTAATGCGTGATTTGTGATTGTAGGGACAAGATGGAGATTTCACTGATTCAAGGCTAAATAGACACTTTATAAGCCTTGGATGAGGATCCAAAGTGGACCAAAGAGAGAAGAAAGGAAGGAGAGAAGAAAAGAAAGAAGAAAGCAAAGCGGAGAAAGAAAGAAAGAAATGAAGAAGAAAAAAAGGGCCTAGACCGGTCGTGTGATCGGTCGGCCACCCCATTCCTAGCATTGAAGACCCACTGGACAGAGGAACTACACAGGCTGACCGGTCGGCCAAACCAGTCCGATCGGTCAGCCAACAGGTCGCCCCTATATTTGCACTCCCTGGACTATCGAACAGAGAGGTCCGACCGGTCAAGACCGGTCGGCCAGGCCAGTCCGACCGGTCGTGCGACCGGTCGACCCTGCGTAAACAACAAGGTTTCTAAATCGGGCGCCGAATTTCTCTGCGCAAGTGCGTACTTTTATGCGAAATCTGAAAGTTTCTTACGCAATGGACACCTCCAAGCTATAAAAGGACTTCTCCTCTTCATACCAGAGCATGCTAGGACTGTGGGGATTGCTTGGGAGACGGATTCTACTTCAAGTTTTCTTAGTTTTCTTCCTGTTTTAGTAGTTTTTATGTTTTTGAGGCTTCTAGTTCAAGGATGTTAGAGATGAACTAAAACCTCTTAGCTAGGGCTAAGAGGTGAAGCTTTTGATTCGTTTTTGATGGATTGATGCAACCTAGGTTTCCTTTTTATGATTTAATTGATGAATTTTAGTTAATGTGAGTTTGAATCAAGTACTAGTTGGGTTTCTACTTTGATCTCTTGATGACTCCGGGCTCATGTGATTCTTAGTGATCTTAACTTAGTAATTTAGCTTCTGAGCATTGTTTATGCTTGTGTAGTTCATTGATCTATGATCGACTCCGGGCATGGTAGATTCTTTGATTGCCTTGTATGCAATGGCCTGATTTTCATGTGGTAACTCATTCAACTAAAGTTCTTATCTTTTGTACTAATCTGAAATAACTGTTTGTTGATTGACTTTGATTTAATTAGAGTTCTAATCAGTACTTGTAATCAAGTCTAGTGACAGGATTTGATGAAAGCTATGGTTGTGAATCTCAATTAGATTGGAAAGAGGCTTGGCCTACACAAGTGAGTGTGCCTAAGGCCTAAGTATTATTGTGGGAGTCAAATCAATGAATAAGCACTTGTTTTGAATAATTGCTGATTGAACCTCTCTATATTCCGATCGGATAGAGATATGAATTCGATTTCAATTGAGTTATGAGAGACCTAGTTGTGTTGATGCATTGAAACTTATCAAAAGTGGATCCTTGGCGCTCTAGTGCCTTTTTAGATTGATATTACCTTTCATAAATCATTGTTTAAACTAAAATCACTATTTTCCAGCTTTAGTTATTAATAGGATCTTAATTATTAGTTGTTTTAGTTAAATTCTGAGAATACTCATTCATAAATCTCTGTGGGAACGATACTTGGTCTTTCCGAATTATTACTACTTCGCAACCCTACACTTGGGGAGTGAACATCGAATTGCTTTTCGTTGTCGGTAATTATAGTATGGGGAAGCCCATAACGGCATATGATATTTCTCCACACGAACCTAGTGGTCTGCTTTTCAGTGATTCTGGTTAATGGTTCTGCCTCGACACATTTGGTGAAATAATCAACTACTACGATTGCAAATCTGTTCTGACCTTTCCTAGTGGGCAAGGGCCCGATGATATCGACCCCCCATTGGGCAAAGGGCCAGGGGCCATCCATTGGTGTCATTTGCTCAGACGGTACATGAGGTATAGGAGAATATTGCTGGCACTTGTCACATCTTTTAGAGAATTCAATTGCATCTGCCTTCATAGTGGGCCAGTAATACCCTTGCCTCATTGCTTTATATGCTAAAGACCGTCCCTTAGAATGGTTACCACATGCCCCCTGGTGTATTTTATCCAGAATGCGATGCGCTTCTTCTGGGTGAAGGCGCCTCAAGTATGGTAAAGTAAAGCTCTTGTGTAATAGCGTTCCGTTTTGTAAGGTATACCTGGCAGCGCGATGACGGATTTGCCGTGCAGATTTCTTATCATCCGGGAGTTGTCCATCTTTGAGATAAAGGACGATGGGGTCCATCCAACATGGAGAGGAATATACCGTGACCACTTGCTCGGAGGTTGTTTGGCTGATACTTGGAGCATGAAGATGCTTGATGGGAATAGATTGCAATAATTCAAATTCTGGTGCGGAGGCTAGCTTTGCTAAAGAATCTGCGAGTTTGTTCTTCTCGCGAGGAATGTGAATTATTTCATATTTCTTCAACTTTGCGAGCAGGATGAGCACTCGAGATTTGTATAAAGCCATCCGCTATTCTTTCGCCTCGAATTCACCGAGTACTTGATTGACTATGAGCTGAGAATCACTATGAATAAGTAAACTCTGAATTAAGAGAACGTTTGCTAGTTCAAGGCCGACGATCAAAGCCTCATATTCTGCTTCATTGTTTGAGACGTGAGTGTCAAATCGTAAAGCATATTGAAAACGTGACCCGTCAGGAGCAACTAAAATTAAGCCCGCTCCGCTACCGGTGGCCCGTGAAGACCCATCCACAAAGATCGACCAGGGGGTCTAGTCACTGGTTGTAGAGTTATTGGAGGAGGAATATGTGAATTCGGCAATGAAATCGGCCACGGCCTGACCCTTAATGGCGGTTCTTGGGCAGAACGAAATATCATGCTCGCTGATCTCAATCGCCCATTTATTTAATCGCCCCGAAACTTCAGGTTTTTGAAGGACCTGTCTTAACGGATGATTTGTTGGCACCAATATAGCATGGGCTTGGAAATAGGGTCGTAGTTTTTGAGCGGCCGTAACTAAAGCGAGGGCTAATTTCTCCATATCAGAATATCGAGTTTCGGCATCCACCATTGCTCGAATAATATAATAAATGGGCCTTTGTACCCCAGAATCTTCTCTTAATAATGCAGCATTACGGCCGTAGAAGACACAGATAAATAAAGAAGAAGTTGCTTGTATGCAACAGGTTTTGATAAAATTAGGGGTGCACTCATATATTGCTTTAGTTGTTGAAATGCTTCTTCGCACTGCGTGGTCCATGCCCAGTCGGCTTTGGCGATAGCTCGAAGGAGCTTAAAGAAAGGTAGGCACTTATCAGAGGCACGCAAAATAAACCTGTTCAATGATGCAATACGACCATCCAGACGTTGGACGTCTTTAAGAGTGGCGAAGACTTTATTTCGATTAAAGCCTTTATTTTCTCGGGATTCGCCTCGTTCCCTCATTGACCGACCATAAAGCCAAGAAACTTCCCAGCGGACACCTCGAATGCACATTTTTCTGGATTTAGCTTCATCTGATACTTCCTTATTAAGTCGAAGGTTTCTCGAAGATCTGCAAGGTGGTCATTTTCTACAACACTTTTCACGAGCATGTTGTCGACATAAACTTCCATATTCCTACCGATTTGCGCGGCGAATATTTTATTGACCAGGCACTGATAGGTGGCTCCTGCGTTCTTAAGACCAAAAGGCATTACCTTGTAACAATACAAGTCGCGGTCAGTGATGAAGACCGTGTGTTGACTATCGGGTGGGTGTATCACAATTTGGTTATAACCAGAATAAGCGTCCATAAAATTGAGCAGGGCATGCCCTGCCGTTGAATCAACTAACTGGTCAATACGCGGAGTCGGGAAACTATCTTTCGGGCATGCTTTGTTTAAATCAGAGTAGTCCACGCATATTCTCCACTTGCCATTAGCTTTTCGAACGAGGACCACGTTCGTGACCCATTCCGGGTAGTCAACTTCCTCTATGAAATTGACGGTCAGCAACTTATTGACTTCGGTTTTAATCACCATTTGTCTTTCTGCGGTGAAGGTACGTCAACGCTGGTGAACAGGTTTGTGCTTCAGATCAACATTCAAGCAATGTACTATGACACTGTGGTCAATACCTGGCATATCACTATAGGACCAAGAAAATACATCTTGGTATTTGGTGAGAAAACGAACCAGATTTTTGCGAAATACATCGCTTAAGGAAGATCCAACGTAGACCCTCTTGGACGAATTTTCTTCAGATAGGTGGATTGCGACTGTCTCTTCCCCCGGGGTGCCTGATTGAAGAGCGCTCTCTCTTAGGTCCAACGTTGTAGCTATCGGAGGGTCCGATGAATCTCTTGTAAGCATCATAACCGGCATTGCCTGGGCCTTCTTTCGATCTTGTACAACGATCTCGTAACATGCTCGAGCTTCCTTTTGATTTCCCCGTACAACCCCAACTCCATTTGGGGCAGCGAATTTGATGCATAGGTACAGGGGGTGTAAAGCTGCCCCTATCTTGTTGAGCGAAGGTCGGCCCAAAATGGCGTTATATGTTGATCTTCGATCTACCACGAGGAAATTAACGAAGATAGTAGTTTTTGCTGGGCTTTCTCCGAAGGTGACTGGAAGGTCGATGCTTCCTTCCAGTGTTACAACTTCGCCCTCGAAGCCGACAAGGGGAGTTGAGATGGTTTGAGCAGGCTCCTGACGAGTGTCATTTTATTGAAGGCTTCCAGGTAGAGAATGTCAGCGGAGCTACCTGTATCTAACATAATACGATGAGTCAAATAATTTGATACCTTTAATGCGACCACAATGGAGTCTTCGTGAGGGAAGTGAATCACTTCTGCATCTTCAAGAGAAAAGGAGATCGGATGATGGCCGAGATTCGACACATCGGGCGTCTTTTCCAACCAATAGATATGCTGGGGCTTCTGAGACGCCTTGCGAGTGTATACTTTTCTTGATGCTTGAGAATCTCCCCCGCAAGCTGGTCCTCCGGCGATGGTCCGGATCTCACCAGTGGGTTCAACTTCTTCCTGCGAAGTATGATGTTGAGGTGACTTCTTCTGGTGTGATGGGGCTTCCGCCCTTTTCGGTGACCGACCCTGTCGGGTACGTAATCTTGAAGATGACCTTTCCGAATGAGAGCTTCGATGTGATCTCGCAGAGATATACAATCTTGGGTGTTGTGCCCATGATCTTTGTGGAAATAGCAAAATTTACTCTTATCTCTTTTTTCAGGATCAGATTTGATCTTTGAAGGCCACTTCACGTAAGGCTTGTGTTTGATCTCCATTAATACTTTCTCAGGAGATTGGACAAGAGGGGTATAATTATGATATTTACCAAAGTAAGGCTTCTTAGGGGAGCGGTCCGGCGATCACACCGGTATTTCTTGTCAGGAGGAGAAATCTCCTCAGGCTTATGCTTCTTGCCCTGTACACCGTGACGTGCCAAAGCGACTTCTTCCGCATTGATGTATTTTTGGGCCTTTGTCTGAAACTCCGTCATAGTTTTAGGAGGGTTCTTATCTAAGGCGAATCTGAATTTTTCACTTGTAATTCCGGCTATAAGGGCGGTGAGGCCTTTATCTTCGGTATAACCTTCAGTCTGAACGACTTCTGCAGTGAACCGAACTGTAAACTCCTTTATCGTCTCCCCATGCTGTTGCTTCAAGTGAGATGCCGGCTTTTTGGTACGGATGCTTCCCATGAACTGAGAAAGGAAGAGCTCCGATAGTTGAGAGAAGGACCCGATGGATCGGGGTTTTAGGCCCCGGAACCATGTACACGCTGCATCCTTTAGGGTTAGGGAAAACGCCCTACACATAATTTCTGAACCATGTCCCTCCAGCTCCATAAGAGACTTATACATCTCCAGATGTTCGAGAGGATCACCAGTGCCTATATACGGAGTGATGATAGGTGTGCGATATTTCTTAGGTAAGGGTGCTTCTATGACCTCGCAGGTGAAGGGAGATTCGGATCGATGGATTGATGCAACAACAATAGGTGGTCGATTTGTCTGATATCGCTGTTCCATATCGTCGAAGCGATCGTGGATTCTTTTGAGATCTCCTTCCCATGGTAAGGTGTAGCCTGAAGTTTCGACGGCAGACCCCTGAGATTGCTGTTGCCGAGAGGTACTGGAGTGTATAGAATGTGGAGGGGGTATCGGGACTTGGTTGTCGAGTGGCATTCGATTTGAAGGAGGAGGATTTGGTTGGGTTTGTGGCTCGCCCGCAGAATGTCTAGAAGCCACTAGTATAGGTTGTACCGGCAGCCCGTCCAGAGGTTACTGCTATGGTTCTGAAAAATGCTGATCAAACCGATTAGATAAGGCTTGAAACCTGGCTTTGAGAGTTAGAAGTGTGTTTCCGAGGAAACGCATAACGTCTTCTTAACTGCCGGATACATCGAACAATGAGCTCTGTGATGGCACATTAGATTCCCCCCGGGGGATGCCCGTTGAAGCAGTCTGAGGGAGATTAGAAGTTGGTTCGGTAATGTCAGGCGGAGGTAACGTCTGTCTTAAAGTGGAAGGATGAACCATCTTTTTGGGAGGCATGGTGGGAGATCACGATCAGTGGTTAGAATGGCTAATCCTGACGACCTGTTCCCACAAATGGCGCCAATCTATTTACGTCGGATTTGGTAACAGGATCCTCCAGACGTTCACCTTCCCTCAAGCCAACTTCCCTCCAAACCTAAAAAAACACAAGAGAAAACTAAGGGTGGCGGGCGTCCTAGCCGTTGGCCCTCCGAAGCTTGAGTCAGATGGGACATGGTTGTAAAGTAAGTAGCCGGGTATGAGTTAGAGATTGTGTACCTTTATCTTCTATGGAGTCATCTATTTATACAAATCCGAGTGACCCAGTCTATTACGCAAGATGTTAAGATTACTGATGATGTTCTGGGGATAGAGGGTTATCCGATGAAATCTTAGATAAGCGGATAGTCCTAACTCAATTGGACATCTAGTTGATGGTGCTCCCCTGAGATTCGGAGCCATGAACAGAGGTAAGCCTAAGACCTGCCTATACAGGCTGCTGGTATTAGAAAAGCGGAGGATGCTCAGGCTCGGGGATAATTGTTGGCATGCTGAGATGCGACCCCTTTCAACGACCACGAGCCGAGCTGCTTGCATGCTGAGATGCGACCCCTTTTAATGACCACGAGCCGAGCTGCTCGCAGTTGGACCGAATGGCTGCAACTTCTTTCAATACTCCCTGATGGTATCTCTCGACGACCAACTTTATCCCACAACATGGGCATTAAGCCCTTTGGACTCATTGCTCTGTTTAAATATAGCTTATTTTGATTAATTGATCTTGATATACATGCCTTTTGGGGTGGTTGGTTGATTGGGCGAAAGGCCCTTTATACGTAATGATTTATTGTATATCAGGTTACTATGTGTCACTTCTTTTCTCCCATGTTTTTCATGGTCTATCTTTTCCCTTAAATCGTATGATTGACATATGTTCTGCGCATTATTGCTTATTATTCATAGTTTATCATCGCTGCTCTTATAGGCATATTCTTTTGCAAGCTAACCTTTGTCAATCACTAACAAAAAGGGGGAGAACTATATCCCACCAAGAAGCCTATTTATTTAGTTTTGCAGGCTTTCTTAGGTGCAGTTGTTGAGGGGGAGAAATTGAGACATTTCGAGTTTATACATGTCATTTTGCAAAGTTTAATTTGTAAATTTTGTTCTGACATATAATTGGGTGTAATAGTATTTCTTGGTTTTGGGATATTCATGGTATGGAGATTATGAATGATCTTAGGTTGTGTTTTGTCATGTAATTAATAAAGGGGGAGATTGTTAGTGCACAGATTAGTGCATTGTATTGTCAATTTCGTGATTGTTTAAGTCAGTCGAGTTTTGTGAGCCCCGACTAAGATTGAAGACTCAAGACTTGAAGATCGTAGCAGCTCTCCGCACTTAAGTTCAAGCCAAATCAAGCTCGGAAGGTAAGTTGCATATAGACAGCCTATAGGATCCCAAAACACCCAAGTCTATGGTATTCAAATCATACTTTATGTTTGCTAGTTAATCCACGGACTAATGGTCAAGATGATCAGTCTTGAACCTCCATTGTGTAGGTGCCAAACAGTTGTAAAAACTAGGAAAACCATCTCAGTGCGCACCGTCAAGGGATGATAAATTTCAGCCCAAATCAGGCCATGTAATAAGCCTGATGACCGATCGGCTGATGGAGGTATTCAGACAACAAGTCTTTTAAAGAAACAAATCTCATCTCTGTCTGCCTGAAGACCGGTCTGAGGACCGGTCGTTGGCCTCCTAAGACTGGTCACATGACCAGTCGTGAATGGACGAAAAACATCTAGCAACAATTGGGTGAAATTGATTAAAGGGGAGACTGGTCTGAGGATTGGTCGCTAACCTCCCAAGACCGGTCACACGATCGGTCATAAATGGACTAAAATCGTTCAGTGACCTCGAGGCAGATTTTTTTAAAAGGAAGACCGGTCTTAGGACCAGTCGTTAGACCGGTCGAACGCTCAAGCAATACCGGTCCTCAGGGGTCTGAGATAGGTTGAACGTTACCGTTTTATATCCATTGGAGCCCGATTCTTGGAGCCTATAAAGGCATATTTCGAGGGTTTTAATGGTAGCTTTTGCACACCCATTTAGAGTATTAAGAGAGGCAATTAAGATCTTCACCTAATCTCTTTTTCTGATCATTGTCTTGAGTTTATCCTTCAAACCTAGACATCAATGACACTACATTGAGTATTCAAAGCTCGGTTTGAACAATGAACTTAAGTATAGTGTAGACACCCCACCTTTGGCTACACTGTTGGTAGAGATAGCTGGATGAATAGAGAACCATACCCCCAAATCCCATGTCCAAACTCAGTCAAACTCACCCTTGTAAGCCCCAATCCATAGCCCAACTCACCCCTAAACATCAGCCTAAAAAACCCCCCATAAGAAAAACCAGTAAAAAAATCTCAAAAAATTCAAACTGATTGAGTCAACCCGCTGAGTCAAATCCCAAGTCAACCTGCCGAGTCAAACCACCGAGTCAAAACACCGAGTCAAATTACCGAGTCAACCCACCGAGTCAAATCACCGAGTCAACCCGCTGAGTCGACCCACCGAGTCAACTCACTGAGTTCCAAGAAGCAGCAGCCCTGAGGCATGTTCGTACTACCCGCGGGATCCCGAGAGTGTCTGTACGGGCTGCCCCCTAGGTGCTGCCCAAACTTATTTACGGGAACTGCCATTGCCCGTTGCTATAAATACCCCCCGCCCCT
This sequence comes from Liriodendron chinense, assembly GCA_003013855.2. Classification (NCBI taxonomy): domain Eukaryota; kingdom Viridiplantae; phylum Streptophyta; class Magnoliopsida; order Magnoliales; family Magnoliaceae; genus Liriodendron; species Liriodendron chinense. The sequence continues at coordinate 7,897,620 of ML058433.1, forward strand.
TCTCATTTCAACAAGCCTTCAGCCCGAGTGCGATCCAGTCGCTCTGAGTCCACTTCCAGCCCACTTTCCCACCAAGGAGAGCCTGAGTGAGGAGAGCCTAGCCCTGGTCTAGCCCAGCCTAACCACTGGTCCAAGTCTCCCAAGCCACCCAAATCTTGATCTAGCCACTCGAAGCCAATCCTTGCGATACCTCCGTCCATCTAGCTTTTCTTTACTAGCATCATCTCATTCTCATCTAGCATAAGTGCAACATTTACTTTTCTTCCAACCCCCATGCTTCACTACAAGCACTTTGATCATTCAAGCACACAACATGCATCTCGCATAAAGCACCTGTCAGTTCAAGCGTATGCTCTGGGCTTGCCTGTTAATGGAAACCTGCCCATCAGAAACTCTTACTGTTCAGACCTACATTCATACATTAGTCACTACGAACACTTTGATTATTCAAACACACAGCATGCATCTCGCATAAATCACCTGTCAGTTCGAGTGTATGCTCTGGGCTTGCCTGTTAATGGAAACCTGCCCATCAGAAACTCTTACTGTTCAGACTTGCATCCATGCATCATGTTATCTATGAGAATGCATGAGGATTAAAACAGACCTTCAAGTATTAGTTCGATTCTGTGAAGTAGAGACCGTACTTCGGTACGAGCAGTGTGTGGGGTGCTTAACCTCTTCCCACCCTGTAACAGTGATCCCTTACCTCGAATCTCTGGCCGCAGATCAAAAGGAGTCATTTTAGAGGAAGGAATCTTCAGATCTCCTTCTCTAACGTTTCTACGGGGTCTAGTCGACTGTAGATTTGAAGTAACTGGCTAGTGGCGACTCTGGTCTTACATAAACTCATCTAAGCACATCCAGCCTAACACGACAACCAAACAAACCCCTCGAGAACGAGGCAAGCCAGTGGCACAAACGGCGAGTCGCGCACATGCACCCCTTCTTCTTTTTCCGAAAGGAAAGGGAGAACGTCGTCGGGAGTGCGAATAGGCGAGGGTCCACAGAATGGCGACTCCGCTGGGGAAGAGCTAGTCCCACTAGTCGTGATCCGACTTGAAAAACAGAATCCTTCCCGTACTTGAAAGTCATTAGTCCTCATACAATCTCATCTGCATAGCATTCTACCCAAAACCAAAAAAATAAAAAATCACAAAACCCAAAAAAAGAGAGTAGAGTATAGTCCTCACCATTGCGCCTCCTCGGAATCAATGTCTTCGGAAACAACTTCCATTTCGCAGCATAATCCACACTCGGGCTCAGCAAGCCATGTCTAACCACGAAGAGGAAACTCACCTCTTCCCCGCTCTTGAAATGACCGAAGCGCAACCTCTAGCGCAACAGCCAATTGAGAATATGCCAATCATACAAGAATTGGCACAAGGAATGAAAGCAATGCAAGAAATGCTCTTGCAATTATGCAAGCACAAGCTACTGCAGCAACCAACAATCAGGTTGGCCCAGTTCAGCAATCTCAGCAGCCATGCCAGGTCCCTCCGGCCTCCAGTTCAAATCAAGAACAACCATTGGAGTCTGCTTAAGACTACCGACAACAGCCGTCTCAGCCCTTCGCTATGGGGCATCCTCCTCAATACCTTCCCGCGACGACAAGGCCGCCTCAGAGCACTCCTGTCGCAGGAACTTCCAGTCAGCTTCCAGTAAATCTTGCGAACAACAGTCTCAGTATATCTCAGCATGTCCGCGCCGATGGGACCCCTTTTCAATTTCAGCATATCCCCGCCGATGGGATTTTAATTCAATTTCCAGCAACAGGGGCAGCACTGGCGAATGCCCACAATGGGGGTCAGTGTCAAGCCCACATCAATCAACAGACAGTGGTGAATACCCAACAAGGGGGTCACTTCCCAGCATCTCAGCCTCCTGTAAACAGGAGCACTTTCAATTCCAGCACATCCTCGCCGATGGGATTCTAGTTAATTTCCAGCAATCTTCAATTCAGCAAACTCCAGTTAGTTTCCAACAATCTTCAATTCAGTAAACTACAGTTAATTTCCCGCAATCTTCAATTTAGCAGTCTCCAGTCAATTTTCAGCAAGTTCCAGTTCAACCTTCAGTACAATCCTCAGCTCAGTTACAATCCTTTCAAGCACAAGATCATCAGAATTCAGTTCAGTCATCAAATTAATTTCAACAACCCGCGGTTGCTTTCCAGCAAGCCCATAGGGTCGAAGACATCGACCACTATGCTGAAGAAGAACGTGCCTTACTCCAAGAGGCATCAGTCACTCTAACGGATCACTCAGGACTGGACGAGTTGCGGGAGCAGTTCCAGATCTTGGAAAATCAGCTTCAGTGACAACAAGGAATCGATCTACCTTCGACCAAGTTCAGAGACTTGTGTCCTTTCCCAGATGCTCAAGTACCTCAAAACTTTGAGGTACCAAAATTCAAAAGATACGATGGCAGCGGTTGTCCCACAGCACATCTCAAGGCCTTCTGTGGAGAGCTGAGTGCAATCTTAGGAAATGAAGGGGCCCTCATTCGTTTATTCCAAAAATCTCTGAAGGGTGATGCCCTAGATTGGTACAGCTCATTAGACTGCCACCGCATCAGGACGTGGGAACAACTTTCCCAAGCTTTCAGTCGACAGATTCGCGTACAATCTCAATATGGCACCCAGAAGAGCCGACCTCGCGGCTCTCAGATAAAGAAACGATGAAACACTATCGGCTTATGTGGGACGTTGCCGAGCTATGGCAGCCAGAATGCAGACACTTATCGACGACGAAGAACAAATCTCCATGATTGTTCATTCAACATATTCAGGCATATCTGGATATCTCATCTCGCATCCATATGCGAATTTCTCACAGTTGATCCGTGCTGGAGAGCAAGTCGAAGCAGGAATCCGTGCCGGGACAATCTCCCCATGGCCTCATCAAGCCACTCCAGTCAAGAGAAACAGAATGGAGGGAAGACCCATCGGATATGGGAACGGAAACCGCAGCGGTTCTCCTCCCCGCCCGACAGAGGTAAACAACATCAGCACCACTGCTCAGGGTAATCAACATGCTCCCCCATAGGGACGTCAACAGTATCAGCAGAATCAGGCTCAACACCAACCTCAGCGGTATCATCCACAATCGAATCCTCAACCACAGCCACAACCACCTCGACAACAGCAGCAATTCAGAGGGAACGGTCAATACTCATACTAGAATAGGCAGAATTACAGGGAGCTTAGGAAATTCACTCCACTCACTCAACCACTTAGTAAAGTCATGACTATGCTGGTACAAAAGCAGTTACTCACTCTGATGACACCCAGGCCTCCTCCAAATCCTCTACCTCCAAACTACCGAGAAAATGAGTATTGTGCCTACCATCAAGGACGTGGCCACACCACTGATCGATGCTTTACTTTGAAGAATGCCATACAAGATCTGATCGACGACCGAAAGATCGTCATCTTGGTCCCTGGAGCTCCTGCAGTAGCTTCCACCAACATTCTTCAAGATCCTCTGCCTCAACATCCGACGGATCTCAATTCATCTCGTGGCCCCACCGTCAACAGCATAGAAGAAGGAGAGTGCCTCGATCTCTTCTTCTGCCCTATCCAGTCCATTCATGCCTACACTTATGGGCCAACAAATCCTCCTCCAATCCTGCAAGGGGTAGATCCCCTTCCTCCTTCAGTCTCCAAGCCATTAGTACTCAAAGGAGCACCTCCATATGATATACCATTTGTTCAAAGAGCATCTTATAGGGAACCAGTCGTCCTGGAAGGAACACAATCATACATTGAGCCCGCATACGAACCTGTCATTTTGCAAGGGGCAATTTCAGCACAGGAACAATACAATCTGCAAGGGAGGAACCATACTCATCAGCAGCAAGAGCCCATTGTCTTGGAAGGAGCTCCTCCAGTTGAGCCAGTCATATTGCAAAGGGCAAATCCCGGAGGTGTGTCAATCACACTACGACAGCTGGGACGAACAGAGAAACCCCCTGTTATATCAAGAGGACCAGTATTCATTCTATGGGAGCTTCCTGCTCCAAAAACGGTCTAGCCAGGACTGCGACCTTATGTGATCTATGAAGACAAGCCTCGATATTTTCCCTTCAGCACAGGCAACAATGTAGTCCTCAAGGCAAAAGCTCCATACGAGGAAGATCTGGTACCCACACCAGCACCGTTGCAAGAACCGGTGGTCCTAGAAGGCAAAGGTGAGGAAAATTATAAAGAGGTCCCATGGCACTATCCAAAATGTGCGGAAGTGGGAAACATGAATCCCAATGGGCGTTGCATCCGAAGAGATAATCAGAACAGAGGAGATCCCAAGGGCGCTCTCTCAGGTCTCGGCAACAAAAATGAAGCCGCATACGATGTGGCGACTCAGCTCACGTCAATCCCTGCCCAAATCTCAGTATGGGAGCTACTCTGCACATCGCGCATACATAGAGAAATGTTTGCCAAAACCCTGAGTGATGCCCACATCTCCTCCGATACGGCACCTGAAATGATAGCATTGATGATCGGACAGCTCCTGGCTCCGCGCGCCATCACCTTCACCGATAATGAGTTGCCACTAGAAGGACGCGATCATGGGCGATCCCTCAACATAGCCTTACGATACAAGGACCTCTGTGTCCCACTGGTCCTTATCGATAATGGCTCAAGCTTAAATGTTTGCCCACTCAAGACTGCGGAACATTTGGGAATCAGTCCCTCTTCATTTCGACCCAGCACCATATGCATCAGAGCATTCGACAACACCCGTCGATCAGTGGAAGGGGAGGTCAACATAGAGGTACAGATAGGTCCGGAAGTCTCCACCATCACTTTCCAAATTTTGGATATATCAGCCTCTTTCAACATGTTGCTCGGACGACCTTGGCTGCACAAGGTTGGAGCTGTGCCATCAACCTTGCATCAACGGGTGAAGTACATCTGTGGAAATCAAGTGATCTCTATCCATGCAGAGAAGGAGCTCATCATTCCTTCCAATGCTGCTGCCACTGAACCAGACATCCCTGTCATCGACATCCAACACTCTGAAGAAGACGTCCCGTTTCATAGTTTCGAGTTCGAAACTGTGAACGCTATCGCCAATCCGGAACCGATAAGGGTGGACCGTGTCTTTTCACCAGCAGAACGTCTGAGCCTCAAATACCAAATGAAGAATCATTTCAAATCTAGAAAGATGTCACTAGTGTATAATCAACGCAAGTGGGGACTCGGGTACAGGGCAATCTTCATGGACAAAAGAAAGAAGAAATTCCGTTACTCTCCCATTCTATTCATCAAGTTAGGAGAACCTTGCAAAGATCCAAGAAGGAAGCAACCGACTGTACTACACAAAGGCCTCCCGATGAGCCTAGCTTGGGTCACGTGGCCCCCCATTCGATGGGATCGGATTCTTGAACCATCCAAGCCTCTAGAAGAAGGAAAGGATGAAGAAGAAGGAAAGAGTCAAATACAACAGCTTCAGGACTAGGTTACTCTGACACCTGCTCTCAATCAGGGGCACAACCTGCCCACTTCAACTCCTCCCAACCAAGGGCACAACTTGCCCACTTCAATTCCAACCAGCCAGGGGCACAACTTGCCCATCTCAGCATCAATCAGCAAGGGGCACGACCCACCCATCTCTGCAGAATCAACATCACCAATCATCAGCCAGGGGCAGAAGCAGCCCATCCATTGGACCAAGAAAGGGAAAAGGCCAGCCCTGGATTGGTCCGATGTCTAGATTCCGAACTTGTATCTCGCTGTGGAACCAGACGAACTGCAGTGTGAGGTAAGTGATCCAAGAGGGACTGAGTACGACTCAGATCTCAAACCCAACCAGCAAGAAATCATGGTCATTGGGCCAGACCGTGACTCTTCGCCCAAATCATCAAACCCCACCTCTTCAGGGGAGGAAGTGTGGGGTCTTGAATGGTCATCTGTTCCCCTAACTCTTGAATCAGCCAGAGAGTCATCTGAGGGCTCTAGTTTCAAAAAAAATGCATGTTTAAGTAGCGAGCGGAACTTTGGAACAAGCTGGGATCAATCATAGTCTGCAATGCCCGCTTGTTCAAAGTCCCGTGAATTTCAAAAATCCAAAAAAATCGAAAACTTTCAAAAGCCAAAAACATCTAGCATATCAATTTCAGAAAATTCTCAAAAACCAAAAAACATTTTTTTTCCTGCATTCAATAGTGTGCCAAGTTTGTCTAAAGTGTCGCATAAGTTTGAAGTCGAATCATATGATTTTGACATCGAATTAGACTTCGAGCTCATGGGTCTGGACGAAGCTTGGGATGAGGAAGATGATGATCCGACTCCAGAACTAGAGGATCTCATCAAAAAGTTTGAATCTAAAGCCAATGTTGTAGCTAATGATTTCGAGATAGTAAACTAGGGGACACTTGAGATCCCTAGGGAAGTACGCATTGGGAAATTGTTGCCACCAGAGATGAAGCAGAGAATGATAGAGTTCCTAGCTCCAAGATTGTCCAACTTCGTGTTCTCATATGAAGACATGCCGGGGCTCGATGAAGAGCTCGTTGTACACCATTTGCCAACAAAGGCGGATATGAAGCCAGTGAAACAGAAACTTCGAAGAATGAAGCCAGAATGGGCTCTAAAAGTCCGAGATGAAGTCATCAAGCAGTACAATGCGGGATTCTTGGTAGTCTCCAACTACCCTGAATGGCTCGCCAACATCGTACCAGTACCAAAGAAGGATGGCAAGGTTCGAATGTGCATCGACTTCCGAGATCTCAACAAGGCCAGTCCTAAAGACAACTTCCCTTTGCCACATATCAACACTCTGGTCGACAACACTGCTGGGTACAAGGTCTTCTCGTTCATGGACGGGTTCTCAGGTTACAATCAGATCAAGATGGCCATCGAAGATCGTGAGAAGACATTTTTTATCACTCCCTGGGAAACTTTCTGTTACAGGGTAATGCCGTTTGGTCTGAAGAACGCAGGAGCAACATATCAGCGAGCAATGACAGCCCTATTCCACGACATGATGAACAAAGAACTTGAAGTATATGTGGACGATATGATCATCAAATCTCGCACAATTGAAGGACACTTTGAAGATCTGAAGAAATTATACAACAGATTAGAAAAGTACAAGCTCCGCCTCAACCCTCAGAAATGTGTCTTCGGTGCAATGGGAGGTAAGCTCCTCGGCTTTATGGTGAGCGAGGATGTCATCAGGGTCGACGAGACCAAAACCAGAGCAATCATCGAGATGCCCCCTCCTACCTCGACAGAATTCAATACATCAGCAGCTTCATCGCACAGCTCACACCTATTTGTGAGCCCATATTCAAGCTCCTCCAAAAGAACGTTCCAAAAGAATGGAATGACGATTGCCAAGTCGCCTTCGATCGCATCAAGAAATATCTCATGAACCCTCCAGTTCTAGTGCCACCCACTCCCAGACAACCACTATTGTTATACATCTCAGTAGCAGCAGAAGCCATTGGCTGTGTCCTCGGCCAGCATGACGAGATTGGGAAGAAGGAACAAGCAATATATAATTTGAGCCGAAAGTTCACCGACTACGAGACCAGGTATTCCCCAATCGAGAAGACTTGCCTCGCCCTAGTCTGGGCAACTCAGCGACTCCGTCAATATATGATTGCATTCCCTATTCTCCTCCTCGCTCACATGGATTCGCTCAAGTACCTGTTCGAGAAACCGACACTCACTGGAAGGATAGCTAAATGGCAGCTACTCCTGTCTGAATTCGATATCACCTATGTCACTCAGAAGACAATCAAGGGACAGGCCCTCGCCGATCATCTTGCCGCCCACTCCCTCCTGGATTATCAACCGCTCAAGACATTCTTCCCTGATGAAGATCTCTTATTTATCGAAGGTGAAGGAAAGAAGAAAAAAGATGAGTGGACATTATTCTTCGACGGCGCAGTAAATTCTAAAGGGAGTGGTATTGGAGCGATCCTCTACTCTCTAGATGATGTCCCTATTCCTATCTCAAGGCACATAGCATTCGAGTGCACCAACAACATGGCAGAGTACGAAGCATGCATTGCTGGCTTAAGGGAAGTCATAATTTTGGGTGTCAAGAAGCTACGAGTATTTGGAGACTCACAGCTTATCATCATCAGACTAATGGCGAATGGAAAACCAAGGACGAGAAGTTGATACCATATCATGTGTATCTTGAAAATTTGATCGAAGAATTCAAAGAAATCACCTTCTCATACATGCCCAGAGCCAAGAATCAGTTTGCAGATGCTCTCGCCACACTCGCGTCAATGCTCGAGATCCCGAAAGGAGCTTCAGAATGGGAGCTCACAGTCGAAATTCAAGATGAACCTGCTTTCTGCCTGCAAATAGAAGAAACCTTAGCTGTCCTTGACAAACCCTGGTATGCCGACATCAAGCAATATCTTAAAACCCAGGAGTATCCGGAGACAACAATAGCAACAGATCGCCGAACCATCCAGCATTTGGCCGCCCAGTTCACCATCAGTGGCGAAGTTCTTTACAAGCGATCCTATAATCACATCCTCCTTCGATGTGTCGATGAAACAGAAGCTGCAAAGATCATGAAAGAAATACACGAAGGAATCTGTGGCCCACACATGAACGGGCACATGATGACAAAGAAGATTTTACGACTCGGCTACTATTGGTTCACCATGGAGACAGACTGTTGCCAGCACGTCAGAAAATGCTTCAAGTGTCAGGAGCATGCGAACCAAATTCATGCCCCATCATCAGAATTATACAACCTGACAACTTCCTGGCCCTTCTCTATGTGGGGACTCGACATCATTGGGAAGATTAGTCCCAAAGCATCAAATGGTCATGAGTACATACTTGTGGCAATCGACTACTTCACTAAGTGGGTAGAAGCAGCCTCCTAAACCACGATTGCAGCATCCCAGGTGATCAAATTCATGAAGAACAACATCATATGCCGGTATGGAATCCCCAATGCTATCATCACAGATAATGTGACCCCGTTTGTCAACAAGAAGATGGATGACTTCCTCAACAAACTCAAGATTCAACATCATCGATCAAGCCCCTACCGTCCTCAGATGAATGGTGGGGTGGAAGCCGCAAACAAGACAATCGTCAGGATACTCGAGAAGATGGTCGTGACCTATCGAGATTGGTCAGATATGCTCCCGTATACACTTTGGGCCTATCAAACGTCTGTACGATCTGCTACAGGCATTACTCCTTTTGAGCTTACTTACGGAATGGAAGCAGTTCTACCAGTCGAGGTGGAAATACCATCACTACGGGTGTTACTAAAAAGCGAAGTTGAAGAAGGAGAATGGCAACGGACCAGATTCGATCAGTTGCAGCTAGCCGATGAGAAGCGCATGCGTGCGCTAAGTCATTCTCAGTGTTATCAGAAAAGGATCGCTCGGGCTTACAACAAGAGAGTCTGAAAAGAAGTTTCAAGGTAGGCGACATGGTTATGAAGAAGATTCTACCGTTGCACCTTCCGGATCCCAGAGGAAAGTTCAAACCCTCGTGGGACAGACCGCTGATCATCAGAGAAGTACTTTCCGGAGGCGCCCTCAGACTCACCAGCATGAGAGGGGTGGATCTTCCTGAGCCAATCAACGCCGACAAAGTGAAGATCTTTCACGGGTAAGTCATTCTGACTTTATCAAGAGTTACTTTAATAGAGCTGAAGTCAAGAGGCCGAAGCTAAAACCCCTGAGAAATCGTTTCCGTCCACCAACAAGTGTTTCAAATAAGGGGATTCAAAGGAAAAAAGAGAGAAAAAAAAGAATACAAAAAAAAAAGAGAAGAGAAAGAGAAAAAAATAAAAAAGAGAAAAGAAAAAACGGGTAGTCAAAGCAAGGCACCCGAAAAAAAAAGCAACCTAAGAAGAAACACAGTCATCCATCCATTCATCTCAGAAGGGTCTTTAGCTAAGACCAATAGCTCTATCATCGTAACCTAGGATAAGGGCTGAAAGACTGCCATCGGTCGGCAACGACGAATTCCCGACCTCTAGCCGCCGCAGTTATCCAAAGATCCAGAAAAAAAAACGAAAAGAAAAAAGAAGAAAAAGAAAATGTGTGCCTAAACAAAGAGGGCGGAGTGAAAACCCGAAAGGGCGCTCCGAGTAAAAACAGTGGGCATACGGCGGACTTGGTGAAAACCCGAAAGGGCGCCGAGGGTAAAAACAGCATAGCTGCCAAGGGGCAGGCAAGATCAAACACCCGGGACGTGGTGAAAACCCAAAAGGGCGCCACGGGCAAAAATGACGGGAAAAGGCCGGCTGTAGTGAAAACTCGAAAGAGCGCTGCAGGCAAAAATGGCTTAAATAGAAAAAGAAAAATGAAAAGTGCAGGTACCAAGAAATCAAACAGTCCAGATCGGTTCAAGCAGTCACAGTTCAAGAACAAGAAGAAGTGCAGTCAGGAACGAAGAGTTCTACAAACTTTGACAATCTCAGGAAGCGACAGTTTCCATTGCCTACACCTTTAGGGAACCAAAGGAGCACACAAGTCAAATCTCGAGACATCGGTCAAAGCATTGGCCGAGCCCCAGTTCAGATTCCTATATCCTGACACAAAATCCAGACACACACTCACACGGCAACTCATGGCGTAATAGATTTTCAAATAGTTTTCCCTTTTTTTCATTAAATACAGCATATTTCTTTTACATATATCATGTCATCTTTTTCAAAAAAAAAAAACAAAAACAAAAAAATGCATCATCATTAATCATATACTATGCAAAAAGGAATGTGCAGGTGGCCAATACAATCAATCCTACCCTCCTCCTCGGCCATATCAGGTAAGTCCTCTGACTCATAATGAAATAGTCTAGCTCTCAACTTGCTCACCTCTATACGCAGGTAATGTACCTCATCACGCTCAAGGCTGCGGATCGCTGTCTCCTTATCAGATAACATCTGATCGGCAGTTAATCTCCTCGACATCATCTCACAATGATACCGAAGTGCTGAGATCTCAGACAGCAAATGGCCATGAGTGGCCAAAAGGAAACCAGGATCGATGAATAGGCGCTCCTCAAAGGGTTCATATGAACCAGATGAAGAGCCGGCATCTCCAAGGATATCTTGCTCATCCTCATCAGCAGTCTGGTGCCAGCAAGGGATACGTCGATACAGAGACTGCTCAGCAACCCAGTACTGATATGGGGCGGTCGCCATCGGAAAAGCCCGCAGCTCAAAACCAAGCAAATCGGCAGTCAAGTAACTCGCCCAAGATCCATCGATTCGAGTCCTAAAGTCAGAGGTTCTAGATGGAAGTGCTCGACGCCCGATACCCGCGAAAGCAAAAAGAGGAACATCCTGCTCGTACCCAAACTGCCGCAGGAACCGGATAGGATGATAAGAAAAATAAGATCGAAAGCCTACCAACATCAGAGGAAGGCGGTGCGCATCGCAAAGCACTGGAGGAAGTGAAAGCCAAGATGACTCCCAACGAACATTCTAGTCATAAAGTTCAACGAACATCCCGCGATACAAGGGCTCACTCATCCTAGCCGTATGAGGAAGAAATTCCATGATGTGTCGCATAAGGTCTGGGCGACGGGTGCCAGGAAATGGTACAGGAACAGTCAGCGAAAGACGCTCCCATAGCCAGACCTGATCATAAGAAGGAAAAGAAGTTCAGCTAGAGCAAAGCAATTCCTAAAAAAGCAAGAAGGGAAAGGTGAAGAAAAGATACCTGAAGAAATGCACAACAGCACCGAAGGACATGAGTGGGCCCAGGGCACAGTCAATCAGCCTGTTAAACAACTCGACCAGGACGAGAGAAATGATCTCCTGACGTCGGGTAGCTCGGCTCATCACCTCAAAAAGTAAAGGAGTCTGGGACTTGCGCCATCCCGAGAATACCACCTCAGCTATCAAACAGAACATCAGTGCGTTCCGAGCAAGAATAGATCCTGCCACACTCCGAGGACCCGAAAAAAGATCATACACAGGTCCAAGGAGAACACTACAGCATCCTGACCGGCAGCTGCAGGCTGAACCAGATAAGGGATCGGAACCAGTTCTGCGGTGTGGAAGTCTTCGGCAATGTCTTCGGCGAAAAATACTGAGTATAATCCCAAGGAAGGCCAGGACAAGCGCACAAGATCCTCTAAAGAGGGTCCCATCTCCATGTCGTTGAACGCAAACAATTTCAACGAGGAGACCCAATCAATCAGTGCAGCTTTGAGCATCCTCAAGTCAATGTCAACTCTAGCCATATGGATCAGACTGCCAAAGCCATAGGACTTCAAATCTTGAACCTCATAAGCTGACAAGCTGTCAAGCCAAGCAAGCAGTCGTGGCGAGCAAGAAGGATGAGGAAGCAGCTGACAAGTCCTCACGGGTACCCCCTCCAGAACAAAAGGCCTAGAAATGAATGACAGCTCATCAAGGATTGGAAGATCAACGGGCGAAGGAGAAGCAAAAGCTGGAACCTCTGCAGACTCAACAGCCCCTGACCTGCCCCCCAGTAAAGGCTATGTCTAATATAGTCGCATCACTGTTTGAAACTGTCACGACCTCAGCCGCATGAGAAGACTCGCCCACCTCATGAACAGAGTGCACAAAGGACCGACGATCAGGAGAAGGAGGATACTCTCCATCAAAAGGACTATCAGCAAAGATCACACTACACATCGTGGCACCCTGACCAATCTGACCGTCGAAAAATGCATCTGAACCATCAAGAAGAGTCCCGGCAACCTCGATTGAAGAATCCACGGTCAGATCTGGACCTGCGGCCCTCTCCAACATAAAGTCGTGAATCCAGTCATCATCCTGACCAATCAAAGGGATCATCGAGGCATCCACACCGTCCATCATCAGGGGGACATCATCAATGATCACATCAAGTCCCACCCAAACAATTGTGCTGCACATCTCGGCCATCATCAAGAGCATCCAAACCATCAAAGGTATCATCTGAACCATCCATACCATCCAAACATGAGATCAGCCCATCTATGTCCGTCATACTCCCATCACCTCCATTAATCACATCATCCAGGTGGCCCACACTCAAGGGATGCATAGCCTCACCTATGTCCCATCTTCCCATCTCATCCATACCATCCATTTCTCCCATAATGAAGGCCGCATTCAAATCAGAAATTTCAGCATGGCTGCCATTAATGGGGCCATTCTAAGCTCCACCAACTGAAATTTGGTTTTACCGCTAGTGAGATAAGCTTGAAGGTATGCTTATGTCCTAGAGGGGGGGTGAATAGGACTTTTTAATTTTTATTGCAAATTCAAAAGCTCAATTGCATTTAGTCAAACAGTTCATATGCATGCTTGTGTCAATCATTCAAAGATGGCATATGAGCATTTTGTCAAACATAAGATGGGCATACAGTTAAGCACTTATAAGATTGATAAACAAGGAACAAAATAGACAAAATGCATTCACCACATTGCACACGATGTATAGTGGTTCGGTTTCCCTACTCCACTCCCGGTTCCCGATCTCAACCTATGAGACCACCGAATTTCACTATAGTCGTGGTTTTAAATCAGGTTAACCATTAACCTTGACATCCTTTGATCTAGGACCGCGTTTACCATCCGCCGATGGCCCAATCCAGGGACTTGACGAGTTTGGATCTCAAACTCTCACCAATCTTAATCCAAGGACGGTCACGTATACTCCCGTCGGAGTTTCCCAATCCAGGGAATAGAGATTCAATAAATGGACTCTAAAAAACTAGACATACCTAGACGATTGAGCCCCGATTCAGCGCCTTTGATGAGTAGCTTCAGCTTCCACGAATGCCTTTGCTCCTCTCCAAGCTCCCACGATCAGCTACCAATGCATACGATATTCCTGGACTAGTGCTGGGTAAGTGGGAGAAGTTGTTGGGGTTCCTTTTGCCTATTCAATACAATGGTGATGATAGGAACTACCAACTTGAGTAGTCAATGGCTATTGATGACCAAGAGATTCAACAAGATGGGTTAGGTCAGCCATGAATACCTTGCTTGAGTTCATTCTTCAAATCGAGCTTTGAATGCTCATTGAAGTGCCATGAATCACTTGGGTTGAATGATGAACTCTAAGCAATGATGAGCAAAAGAAGGATAAATGATGTTCTTAATAGCCCCCTTCAGTGCTCTCAATGAGTGTGCAAGTCATCTCACAAAAGACCTCAAGATATGCTTTTATAGAGGCCCAAAGATGAGCTCAAACGGACATAAAATGGTCATATTCCGACCTGCCTGGGACCCCCTCCAGCCGGTCGGACTTGAGCTCCGACCTGTCAGCCGACCTGTCCACAGATGGGTCGGGTAAATGGTCCAGAAACGAGAAACTCGCTGGACAGTTTTTTTGCTTAACCGACCTGCTGTCCGGCCGGTCAGATTGGGCAGCCAACCTGCTGTCCGGCCTGTCTGCCGGTCGGTCGGTAGACCTGCCCAGAACTCGCTGACACGTTTTAAACATGTAGGCCGACCGGTCAAGACCTGTTCGGCTGTGCTTCTGGAAAATGCAGCGTCCGGCCGGTCGGCTGGCCCATCCGACCTGCTGTCTGAAGTCCGACCGGTCTTGACCAGGTCGGCTATGCTTGCTGGACTTAATGAACTGTGAAGGCCGACCGGTCAAGACCGGTTGGCTACCTATCAATTGCCAGTGGCTGGCCGGTAGGTAGGTCTTATCTAGCCCAAAAATCAAGCTGTTTTCTAGCTGAATATATGTGCCCCACTACGGAGATTTTCCTAGTGATTTTCATAGTTGGGCACTTACTTAATGAAGGTCCAAGATTAATCATTTTGACCTTAAGACCGTGGATTAAATGGCTAAGATTGGAATGATTAAAATGCCATAAATACGGGTGTTTTGGGATCCTATAGGCTGTCTATATGCAACTTACCTTCCGAGCTTGATTTGGCTTGAACTTAAGTGCGGAAAGCTGCTTTGGTCTTCAAGTCTTGAGTCTTCAATCTTCATCGGGGCTCACGAGACTTGACTGACTTACATAGTCACGGAATTGACAAAATGATGCACTGATTTGTGCACTAACAATCTCCCCCTTTGTTAATTACGTGACAAAACCTAACCTACCAAAACAAGATACATGTTCAAGATATTACATTGATAAAGCATTAAATACAGGACTCTTGACATGCCTAGTCTAAGCTACTCCTCTTCAGTTTGCTCCCCCATAACCTGTCAATCCCTGCATCACAAAACATAGCAAACTAGTTTTGGTGGGACTTGATCTTTCTCTCCCTTTTTGTTAGCAATTGACAAACTATTCTCTCCCCCTTAATGATATATCAATAAGGCTAAGGTAAGAGAAGATAGTATGTCACAGTTATAACTATAAGCACATGCTAACAAGGAGAGTATAGGGTGCATGACTCATAAAACCATGTAGCATGCTAAGGTACATGATTAACAAGAAAATGTAAGTATCTAGACAAGGTTAATCATGCAAAATTGGTCAAGGATATATATTTGCATTAAAAGCACAAAGGGCTTATAGCCCAATCAACCAACCTCCCCTGTAAGTATATCAAGACCAAAACTAAGCAAAGATTAGCATATAATGAAGCATAAAACTCAAGATGATTAGCTAATCTAAGACGGATGATAGTCTAGCAAGAAAATATTCAGATTAAAGCAAAGCTAAACTACCGAATTTGGGCTAATGAGGCTTGAATCCTCTGATTTTCCCATGAGTACAAACATGAGGCTGAAATCCTCAGATTTTTCTATTGTTCCAAAGAGGCTAAATTCCTCAAGTTCATCAATATGATCAAAATGAGACTTGATCCTCAGATATGTATTTGAGCTCAATATGGTCACCTAACCTAGATCACAACCCCCTTGGGTATGATAAATAGGACCCAACATGCTTGTTGAGAGGGAATTCATTTATCCTAGATTTTTCTCCCTTAGGTTCATTCTAAGTAGGAGAGCAATGTTTGGTAGGGGATATGACAATAGTTCCTACCCTAGTTATTGTTGACCTCAACTAATCCTTTTACTTATAGTTCAACATGAGGCAACAAGGATTCCCCTTTTTACTCCATATCATGAACATCCCAAAACAGAAAAAAAAACACTTACACCCAATTACATGTCAGAACATAATTTATAATAAAAACTTTACAGAGTAACATGTAATGACACGAAACATCTTCAATTTCTCCCCCTCAACATCTGCACCTAAGAAGGCCTACAAAATAAATTGGCTTCTTGGTGGGATATAGTTCTCCCCCTTATTTTCAGTCATTGACAAGGGTTAGCTTAAAAAAAGATTTGCCTATAAGAGCAGCGAAGCTAAACCATGAATTAGGAGAGATAGACCATGAAACATAGGGGAGAATAGAAGCAATACATAGAAACCTGATATATAATAATCATTACGCACAAGAGGGCCTTTCGCCCAATCAACCAACCACCCCAATTGGCATGTATATCAAGAGCAATGAAACACATTTAAGCTATATTTAACAGAACCATGAGCCATAAGGGCTTAATGCCCAAACCATCCAACCTCCCCCTATCAATATACTAAGAAAATGCAATAGACTCATCAATATAGCACTAATAGACTCAAATTGGGCATGTTGCCCGAATCATCCATCCTCCAAAAAATCAAATTTTCATATAAAAAGCGCATTCTTACATGATTTTTGGAGATGGACATAAATGATAGTCCAACTGGTATGGACTAATAACATGAGTTAATGGTGTATATAGCCCAATCGGCTAGTCTCACTCAATGAATAGTCAATAAGGCGCAAGACTCAAAGCGAATATAACTTAAAAGCACAAATATATATCGAGAAAAAGATCACTTATCTCAAAAAGATATATCAATACAGCTCGACATGTGATGACATAAAGAGATATAACTGTGAAGCTCAAGAAAGATGAAAATCCAAACAAGTGATGCCATAACTAGATATGAGTAGAAAGCTCAAACATCAAATGGTCTAACAGTCATCTAAAATGTAAAACAAGACAAGCGACAAGTGTCTTGGTCACCCAAAAAGATACTTTTGACCAAGACACATGATACAACAGATAATGATGCTAGAAATCAGTCCCGTCGCCCGAATCTGGTGGCGGTGCATCGCCATGAGTAGCTCGCTCCCAAGACTCCAAACGCCTGTCAATCTGGGCAAGGCAAGCCATAATAGTCTCGTGTTGTACGAGGAGAGTGGCCTGCCCCTGAAACAGCTGAGACTCGGTCTGATCCATCCGCTGCTCAATCCGGTCAAGTCTTTGAAATAGACGTTCCTAATGATGGCGAATCTCAGTGAGCCATGCAGGAGGAACTAAAGATGAGGATGGATGATTAGAGGGCGAAGATGTGCCACGATGAGAAAATGCACGAACTGGAGTGCTGAACGCCCTGGATGCTGACGAGGATCCTCAGATGATCATAGAGCAGGATCAGACTCATACTCCGGATGCTGCGGGACCTCCTGCTGCTGCCTCTGCTGCTGCTGCTGACCCCTTGTTCGTTGAAGCTCTGCTTGAGTGATCTCCATTCTGGCGATAATGGATTTGTTGAGGAGGATAGGCCTGACAGGTTTTTCGGTTGGATCTTCAAGACCTATAGAGCTAGCAAGTTTTCCTATGAGGCACCCAAATGGAAGGCCTACTGACTGACCGTCAGTCCCCAAAATGATGGAATGAATGGTGCTCATGATCATAGAGGGGAGACACATCTTCTCACCCTGACTGACTCGATATAGAGTGGTCACCATGGTCTCAGTTAAGTCAACTTTGTTACTCTTACGGGCATAGACATTCTTGAAGAATAAGTTGTGGAGAATTCGAAAGTCCCACGACATATATGAAGACCCAAGAGCACAACCGCTAACCTCCCTAGGGATCTCCCCATCACAAAGAGCCCTAATCATATCAAGCATAGGTGGAGCCTCCTCAGCAATATCAGGAAGATCACATGGATGAAGAATGGGAATATGAAGAGCCTCAGCTATGGATTCGAGATCGAAAGTCCATACAGTGTTGTTGTAATGGACAGTGAAGGACACAGGCTCTTCAATGACATCTTGACAGCAGGCATAAAATTTACGGACAATATTTCTTTGCACAGGTCCCCCAATATACAACACCGGCTCCCAATTTATTGCTCTCAATAAGCCTACAACATTGTAGGGGTTCCAAGTCCACAGTAGAGACTGATCTCTCACAAATCACATCTCTGTCAGCGAATTTAGCCCATTTGGCAAGATGAGATGTGTCAGGACCTCGGGATTTAGAGGGGGATTTGGAAGTTGAAGCTGCCCCTTTTCCCTTGGAAGCGGTTTTCTTGGATTTGAGTTGGGAGGGCCCCTCACCATGATGTTTCTCGGAGCGGCGTTCACGCCGAGGAGGGGGCTCATCTCTCCTACCATGAGAGGACATGATAGCAGCCAATGATACACACAAACCTTCCCTAGGTTTCAAAAGAAAGGATGCAACAATGAAAGCACAAATAGAAACCCTTACCGGAGAAGATGACAAGGAAAACCGGATTTAGAAGAGGAATGCACACTCTTGGGAGCTTCAAACCTTGAATGGACACCTAGGATACCTAGAGGAGGGCTGGAGAGGCCTTTGGAGAGAAGAGGTAAAGAAAAAAGATGAAGGATAGATGAATTGAAGAGGTCCACCGTTTTAAAACGGGGTCGGGCCGCACACGCTGGACGCGCGCCGGCCGGTCGGACGTGGGCACCGGCCGGTCGGACCTCAGCAAATTTTCAACCTCCCCCTTGTAAAAGTTCTCTGGGCACCAGCTGCACGTGTACCGGCCGGTCGGACCTAAACCAAAATGCTCGTCTTGAGCAGTTTTTGGGGTCCACTTTGATGGGTTCGCTATCGATCTTAAATGATGTGTCTACGACCTAATCAAGCACTTTTGAGTTTGCCAAATTTTCATGAGCATTACACATAAAAAAATTTTAAGGCAACCATATGATTTCATGAGATTTTGATGCCTAAGATGATTAAGATTGAACACAAACTGTGATGACGGATCTTATAACCAGATTTTCATAATATGCTTAGAAATGATGAGGCTAAGAACCTCAGATTTTACTATAAAATG
Source organism: Liriodendron chinense (assembly GCA_003013855.2). Classification (NCBI taxonomy): domain Eukaryota; kingdom Viridiplantae; phylum Streptophyta; class Magnoliopsida; order Magnoliales; family Magnoliaceae; genus Liriodendron; species Liriodendron chinense. Next base: position 7,916,662 of record ML058433.1, read on the forward strand.
ATAAACCATATTTATCTAAAGGCTAACAACCTGCAAAACAGATAATTTGTTAGCCAATCCCCAATGCACAGCCACCAATGAATTTCCATGATATTACAGATTGATCAAGTTCATGGGGCTTGCATAAGGCTCTGAGATTACTTGCCATTCCTGACCCTCTTGGCAATAATCTATGTCTTCATAATTGGAGTATGTTTCTTTAAAACTCAAGGTGTTATGGTCAAGAGCTTTCTCCCAAATATATAGATGTGGGGAGAGAAGGGTGATGAAGATTGTCAAGGTTTGCATGATTTCTCGCTCTTTATCACCACGGGATTTAGAGTCTAGTTGTCCCATTTTTCTACCAGATCACTCCCAATGTGTTATAATAAAGCATGAGGAGGAAGCATGACCATAACTATCTAAATGTGGCAAAGATGATTAATTGAAGGATTTTCATATAATTACACATGCCACAAAAAATTCATCAAACCACATTATCTCAGACATAAAGATAAACAAATAATAGCATATGAGATGGCTATCTAAAGAACTCAAGATTAGTTATGTTAATTATGCATGCAAGGATAAGTTCGATAGATAGAAAATGTTTAAAGAGGCTAGGTTTCCTCAAGTTTACTTATAAAGCACAATTAACAGAATTTTCTCGGCAAGATTAAATAATTAAGCTTTAAATGATATTCAATCAATTCAAGATACACAAACTTAGCCGAGAATGTCACATACTACAAATAAAGCATGCAACATATATATGGTTACAAATGAATTTTAAATATTCAGCAAAATTGACCACAATAGGGATTAGCAAAGCACACAACCAATCCAAGCTAATCCAAAAGCAATTAGTTCAACAATCAAAATGATCTGAGCATGATACACAAGAGTTGGACTAATCAAAAGAGAATGAGGCTTAGTCCTCAAATTTACCAATATGCACATATAGCTAACTACCTGACTAGCACACAAGGCTACCCCTGAATTTCCTAAAATCCAAAGGTCTAAAGATGTCAACTATCTGTCTCATCTTGGTTGGCGCATAATATTGGTTTTGGGTATATGAATTGCCAATATGATTCCCAAAAACCCTTTGTTGTTTGCCCTTAACCATATTCTGAATTTTCTGGTTCAAATGGGCAACCTGCTTTAGTATCTCCCCCACATAATCATATCTTTTAGAAGGGGATGAAACTTTCCTTTTCTTGCCAACCTTGCGAGATTTTTCCTTATTCTCAACTTTGATTGAGTTCTTCACAATTTTTGGAGCCTTCCCATGTTGGCTCTTCTTTCCTTGAGTCACAATTGATTTAACTATTTGAGGTCGGACTGAGGTGCATGGTGGTCTTTTTGCAATTGGGCATTCAAATTTAAAGTGTCCCGCCTCTCCACAAAAGTATCATGAGAGAGCCGACTTGGGTTTGCTCTCAAGTGAAGAAGACTCAACCTCCACAAATACCAGAGAAGGGGTTTTCTTGACATATTTGTAGCCCCATTTTTCTCCCAAATCTTTACTCATAATACAAGATTTACTTATTTGCGCATTTTGGGTCTCTTGGTCTTTGTTCTCATTGGTGTAGGTCTTAAGTTGGTTGACCTCAAGTTTTAGAGCTTGATTTTCATATTTAACTGTTTTAAGTTCAAGCTCAAGCTCTTCAATTCTTTTTACTGCCTCTCTCAATTCATTTTGAACATTTTCCTTTTCTTTGGTTAGAGAGACATGGTCAATTTCCAACTTTTGCTTTTCAATCTTTTCTTTATTGAGCTCTTTCATAATTTTCAAATTTTCACAATAGAGCTCATTATAGACATCTTGTAATTGGTCATCCTCATCATTATCTTCCTTTTTAGAAAATGTCCGGAGTCTCATCATTGCTCATATTCTCCCTCAAATTGATTCTTACAACTCTTTCAGTAGAAGGGATGGGCATGGATGAATCAGTTGTGCAAGAATGTTCATAAATAGATTCCAACTTCTCCCAAGCTTGCTTAGCGGATTCGCAAGTAGATATTCTATTTTGTTCCTCTTGGGAGAGGGCACAACGAATTACATCAAGGGCTTCAAGATTGCTCATAGAATTGGCCCTTTCTTCTTTACTCCATTTTGATTCATCTTTTGGAGTGGAAATGGTCTTACCCTTACTTTTAGTTTGAACAATAGGGACCGACCAACCTTTCTCAATTATGTCACTTATAGTTAGATCTAGTGACATTAAAAATATGCTCATTCTAGCCTTCCAATATGTATAATCGGATCCATCAAAGTGTGGAGGACTAGAAATCAAACTTGCCTCGGAGTTGGACATACTTACGAGCTTACTTAGGATCTACCTCTAGGCAATTAAGCCCTTAAAGAGGAACCTGCTCTGATACCAATTGAAATTGCGGTTTACTGCTAGTGAGATAAGCTTGAAGGTATGCTTATGTCCTAGAGGGGGGGGGGGGGGGGGGGGGGGGGGGTGAATAGGACTTTTTAATTTTTATTGCAAATTCAAAAGCTCAATTGCATTTAGTCAAACAGTTCATATGCATGCTTGTGTCAATCATTCAAAGATGGCATATGAGCATTTTGTCAAACATAAGATGGGCATACAGTTAAGCACTTATAAGATTGATAAACAAGGAGCAAAATAGACAAAATGCATTCACCACATTGCACACGATGTATAGCGGTTCGGTTTTCCTACTCCACTCCCGGTTCCCGATCTCAACCTATGAGACCACCGGATTTCACTATAGTCGTGGTTTTAAATCAGCTTAACCATCAACCTTGACATCCTTTAATCTAGGACCGCGTTTACCATCCGCCGATGGCCTAATCCAGGGACTTGACGAGTTTGGATCTCAAACTCTCACCAATCCTAATCCAAGGACGGTCACGTATACTCCCGTCGGAGTTTCCCAATCCAGGGAATAGAGATTCAATAAATGGACTCTAAAAAACTAGACATACCTAGACGATTGAGCCCCGATTCAGCGCCTTTGATGAGTAGCTTCAGCTTCCACGAATGCCTTTGCTCCTCTCCAAGCTCCCACGATCAGCTACCAATGCATACGATATTCCTGGACTAGTGCTGGGTAAGTGGGAGAAGTTGTTGGGGTTCCTTTTGCCTATTCAATACAATGATGATGATAGGAACTACCAACTTGAGTATTCAATGGCTATTGATGACCAAGAGATTCAACAAGATGGGTTAGGTCAGCCATGAATACCTTGCTTGAGTTCATTCTTCAAACCGAGCTTTGAATGCTCATTGAAGTGCCATGAATCACTTGGGTTGAATGATGAACTCTAAGCAATGATGAGCAAAAGAAGGATAGATGATGTTCTTAATAGCCCCCTTCAGTGGTCTCAATGGGTGTGCAAGTCATCCCACAAAAGACCTCAAGATATGCTTTTATAGAGGCCCAAAGATGAGCTCAAACGGACATAAAACGGTCATATTCCGACCTGCCTGGGACCCCCTCCGGCCGGTCGAACTTGAGCTCCGACCTGTCAGCCGACCTGTCCACAGATGGGTCGGGTAAATGGTCCAGAAACGAGAAACTCGCTGGACAGTTTTTTTGCTTAACCGACCTGCTGTCCGGCCGGTCTGCCGGCCGGTCGATAGACCTGCCCAGAACTCGCTGACACGTTTTAAACATGTAGGCCGACCGGTCAAGACCGGTCGGCTGTGCTTCTGGAAAATGCAGCGTCCGGCCGGTCGGCTGGCCCATCCCACCTGCTGTCTAAAGTCCGACCGGTCAAGACCGGTCGGCTATGCTTGCTGGACTTAATGAACTGTGAAGGCTGACCGGTCAAGACCGGTCGGCTACCTATCAATTGCCAGTGGCCGGCCGGCCGGTCGACAGGTCTTATCTAGCCCAAAAATCAAGCTGTTTTCAAGATGAATATATGTGCCCCACTACGGAGATTTTCCTAGTGATTTTCATAGGTATGCACCTACTTAATGAAGGTCCAAGACTGATCATTTTGACCTGAAGACCGTGGATTAAATGGCTAAGATTGGAATGATTAAAATGCCATAAATACGGGTGTTTTGGGATCCTATAGGCTGTCTATATGCAACTTATCTTCCGAGCTTGATTTGGCTTGAACTTGAGTGCGGAAAGCTGCTTTAGTCTTCAAGTCTTGAGTCTTCAATCTTCATCGGGGCTCACGAGACTTAACTGACTTACATAGTCACGGAATTGACAAAACGATGCACTGATTTGTGCACTAACACCAACCGCCATCCCTAGCTCCTCATCAATGCCCCAATTCAATGCTCCATCTCTACCATCTATTAAAGAAATCTCTCCATCATTAAAGCCTTCAACACTTTCTGAAGTGTGGGACCCACCATAGATAGCCCCCACAGCCCCTAAATCTCCACCATCCGTTGCTTGAGAAAAGACAAACCAAGAAGAAGACAAAAGGAGAAGGGAAGATGAGACAAAGAGAATATTCATGGCTGCAATCGAACCTGGACATGCAAGGAATATGAGACAAGGACAGTGGACTGTGAAGAATGTCCGAGCACGAGCCAGCCCAGGCCGCACAAGACGCGAGTCTTGGGCGGCCAGCTGTGGGCCGCTCGTACGGACGCGTTCCCTCTCTCTCCGCGGGATTGGCGCCATGGTCGTTGGTAGGTGAGGCTGACAGTCCACATCAGCAGATTGCACCTTGAGGGCCGCCCAAGGCCCCAATCCACTCCAGATTTCGTTTGAGGTTGATCAGAATCATTTGGAGGTACCCCACCTATCCAATCAGGAAGTCATGCGGCCAACATGGGCTTGATCAAGTCAAAGAGAAGGAAAATTGACCAAGAGGGGCCCACAAGCAATCTGAGCCATTCAAAGACTAGATCATCATGATCTAAACCATGGAAAAGCTTACATGAGCCATCGAATAGCAAGATCAAAGGCTTGATCATCAAGAAAGAGGGCCAGAACCCAAGATCTGATCATTAAGTGGGCCCACAAGGCCAAATCAAGCGATCTGAGCCGTTCAAGTCATCATCCACACCATGAGAAGCCTTCTCAGCCTCACGAAACATCAAGAAAAGGTGCTCCAAAGCAAAGCTGAGGTCTGGAAGGGGCCCACAGGGCCAAATTAAGCAATCTGAGCCGTTCAAGTCATCATCCATGCAGTTAAAAAGTATCGTCTTCCACAAATCATTCAGAACGAGTAGGCATCATCAAGTAATTTGAGACAAGTCAGGGGTTGTATATTCATTCAGAAGATTTTGATATAGAAGATGATAAAAGCAAAAAGAAGAAGGTCATACATCAAGTAAGCTGAATACAAAAGCAGGCTATAGGTCACCAACATAGTCGTCATCATCCCTCCTCTCGTCTTGCTCTCGACGATGAAGATCCATCAAAGAGCTGTCACTGAGCCTCCAGCGTATCTACGATGGCCCCAGGAACATAGAGCGGAGGAAGCAGAGGCCCCTGGCTGTACAACAAGTACCACTCGTCATAGTCGCAATCCGAGATCGTGAAATAAAACCTGGACTGGCCCACAAGAGCATCAGCTATCTCATCAGCTGGGATCTGAGCAGCCGGAGGAGGTGCAGAACAAGGGACTCAAGCCACCCCGGTAATCTGTCGAAGCAGCCTCTCACCCAAATACCACTGAAATGATTTAACGTCAGAAAGCATGATCCGGAGGCATGAAGAATCATATGCCTCCACACGCTGAGGGGTGTAGTAGAGAGGAAAGTTGGCATACGGCATCCGAGCAAGCTATAGCAAATGAGGTCATCACGATCAGTTACAGTGCAGCATAAGGGATAAGGAAAGCAAGATACTTACATCTTCAACGGTCAATCCGTCTATGTCAGCACGCCAGTTGTCCCCAATGACTCGAGAGTTCTGCTGACAATTTTGTTGATGCTAGTACATGTGGCGATACAAAAGCGGCTCAATGTCATCCCGTATCCTCTGCGCGAGGTGGGTAAAATGGTCATAAAAGCAAGTCTGGGCAAGGGCACACCTAACGATCAGAGAAAGAAAGAAGACAAATGTCTCTAAGGAAGGTTAAAGAAGAGTACCTCGACGACAGGCCAGAAACTTGTAAAGGACCGACTATTCCGAGAGGTCTTATCCAAACCCTGGAAAACATGAGTCAAGATAGCCCCATTCCAATTGTAGGGATGATGAAGATCCTCAACCAAACGAAGAAATTTGGGATCGATCCTCTCGTTCGCGTGACAGAAAAGGAAGGACCCGAAGGCGTAAGCAATCATGGCCCGTGCTTTGTGGAGGGCCTCTAGCTCGGTAGTAGGGGTGACGGTTGCAAAGGTGTTGTAGAACCATCGCATTTTTACTTGATGGCCCTGGAATTCATCTTCAGGTGGGACGTCACCGACAAGCCGTAGCTAGTCAGTGGAAGTGATGGGATCAACAGAGCCAACCTGGGGAACAACTGCCCCATGAAATGGAAAGCCGATTTGCATATATATATATATATATATATATATATATATATATATATATATAGATATCAGGGGAGTTATTCCCCACTCGTCACAAGGGAGTTGAAAGGTGTGGGTCTCATCCGCCACCTCTCGCAAAGAGTCGCAAGCAACATGCGATTGGCACTGTTATTATGGAAGCACAAGGTAAGGAGGCCAGCAAAAGGAGTGTCAGCCAGAACTCGTTCAAGCAAAGGCTGTGGGTGTTTCACCCAATTATCCCAATGATCTCTGGTACCTCGACCCTTGATGGAGGGAAGAGGTTGGTGCTCCTGAGCCAAGGAACACATATGGGCCCCCCGGCAGATAATGAAGGCTGGATCATCCTCATCAATCACCTGACATCCTCTTGTACCATCCGCCATTGAATCCTACAAGCTTGGCAAGGTAAGTCCCTATCCTTTACCCGTTAAAATCCAAATTATCATCCAGGAAACCCAAGGGATTGAACTCGCATTCAGATGCAAAATCCAAAGTCCGACTCCATGTGTTACCTAGGATATGTGTTGGGCCCATTGAAGAAAGCAAGGCCCACCTTAAAGAAGGTTGCCTGTCATGTCTTAGGCAAGGAAAGTCCATCATCCAAGGACACACTTTGGACAACAAACGCACTCAAGTGCCATGAGACCAACAAGGGATAAGAATCCTACTTCACATGAGAAGTCCTTCTTCAAAGTCCATATGTGGCCAAGGATTGACCCACTTTTTATACCAAGGCCATGATTCTCATTTAAGATGTTTCCATCTTTTTACACATGTACATGGACAAGTGAGGAATAGGAAGGAAATGGGACCCCAAGAGCAACCCAAATGCCTCACCTCAATGGATTGAAGGGAGCACATAGCCCACTTGAAGAACATGAGGACCCATTCATGGGTTAACCATGGGCACCCCTATGTGCATCATCTTGATGAAAGATTTGACTATGAGAGTACAACATGGCGGTCTACCCACAAACATATGAATCAAAGAAGCTAATGGTAAAAAATTTGATGCACATAGCCCACATGAAGAATCAAAGTTGGACATGCCCATGTAAGGACAAATTTGAGCAACTTATGTGCACCAATTTCTTTACAAAAAAGGGGGACCATTTGAGCACAAGAGGGCATGGCTTGATGAGTCACCCAACCATCATGAAAATGGCTAAGAATGATATACACAGCCCACTTGAAGATCAAAATCCAAAATGCCCCAAAGCATGGGACAAAATTGGGCAACTTATGGGTATCATTCTTTCTCACAAAAAAAAAATCACTCATCTTTAAGAATGATGGTGGATGACCCACCAAACACCCCAAGAGAAGTTCAAGGAGCTATGGTTGCATGGATAGCTCACTTGAAGAGGAATCATCCATTTGAGATTGATAACATTAAAGGAAACTCTTGGAAACCACTTTCCTACCACAAGAAAAAACCATTTGAACTTAGTGAGATTGTTGAAACAACTCACTCATGGGACTTGTAGATGATCAAGTAACTCAAGTCCTCCATCCATCAAAAGAAAAAGCATGAAAGGAAAAAAAATCCTACATGAACAAAGTGTAGTGGTGCATACATGGTCCAAAGAAATCCAAGTTTCAATGAGGGCCCAAAAGCCCATCCATATGGAAAAATTCTAAGGAACCCACCACACTTTGTGAATAAGGATGTACATCATAATCAAGAAATGGTGGAAGATTTGGGCTACTTGACCACAAGGGCCCAATTAAGAAATCTAGCCCACTTGAAGATCCAAGTGGAGAATGGGCTAGTCACCTTTGTCCATACACATGCGAAGAAAGATGGGGCCACCCAAAGTGAGCCCCATGAGCCCAAAACTTGAGGTGGGCCCTACCATTCCCATGGGCCCAAACCTTGAAAAGAAGATGGAAAAGAAAAGAAAAAGTTATAAGGAAAAATGACAAGGGCAAGAAAGGATGAGGGAGCCCAAAATGAAATGTTGGGCCCATCAAGTACACCAAGGGCCATGACTTCACTTTGAGCCCATTTGATACACATGAAAAGAGGCCCAACTCCCATGAAGAAAGATAGGATATTTTGCCATGCACACTTGATGGACATGGCAAAATTACCCTTTACATACACATGAAGGGAGTGTGAAAGAAGAAAAGAAAGAATGAAATGGAAGCTTGCAATGTCCTTCTCCACACACCACCTTTAAAAGAGATTGGAGATCTAAAAAAAAGCCAAAAATACTTGGGCCCACCTTCACTCCTTTTGGAATAAGCTACATGGAGAAAAGAAAGGAGACATAAGAAGAGACAATGAAGAAGGAAAAAGACAAGAGAGAAATGGAGTGGTCCATACCTTTACCACTCACCAAAAGGGGACCACCTTGTTGTCCCAAAGCTTCACTAAGGCCCACCACTTGAAAAGAGCAAAGAACCACCAAAAGAGAGAGAAAAACTTGAAGAAAGAGAGAGTATGAGAGAGAGAAAAGAGAGATTGCATGTTGGAGGGGCCAAGGGTGCCCCATGTTATATAGAAAAGGGGAGTGCACCCCTTTACCCAACCCACTGGAAAGACCAGTGGGCAGAGACGGTCCGGGCGGCACCTAGGGGGCCGTCCTCCCTCCCACCTAGTTGAAACGACTCCTCACCCTCTCTCCTTGGGAAGAACTCCTCCTTGGGAAGGGTGGTTGCAAGTGAATCTTGTACCTCCTTGTAAGAATGAAGTGATGGAAGAGAATGATGAGAAAAAGTAAGGAATCTCACCAAAATCTCATCTTGTGAGAAATTGGCTTGATGATGTGGAAAAAGTTCCATGAAATTTTTAAGAAAAAGAAAAAATTGACTTGGTCAAACAGTGATCTCAACCATCCAAAGTCATGACCTGATGATCTGAACCATTCTAAGAAGAATCCGTAGAATCTCCAACCTTGATTGCTGCTTGCTTGTATAGTTTTGTGGTCTGAAGACCTTAAACTACGTCGGGATCAAGATCCCGAGGGATTTTTAATAAAAAATGGGCATCGATCTCGACCATCAAAATCAGAATCGATGACTCAGAACATTTTTAAAAAATCATAAAAAAATATATTACCAGTCTTGCTCTTAAATTGGGTCCGAAGACCTTAAACTACATCGGGATCGACATCCCGAGAGATTTTCAATAAAAACCGGTGTCGGTCTTGTTTGCTCACATCAAGATCAGACGACTCCGGACATTTTCCAAAAAACAAAAAAAATGTGTTCGCCCTGTTTTGTACAGTTTTGTGGTCCGAAGACCTTAAATTACGTTGGGATAGAGATCCCGAGGGACTTTCAATAAAAACCGGCATCAGTTTGGATCGAATCAAGATCCGACGACCCCGGACATTTTCTGAAACAAAATATATATATATATATATATATATATATATATATATATATATATATATATATATATATATATATATATATATATCGCATGTACATATTTTCAGTCTGAAGACCTTAAACTACGTCGGGAACAAAATCCCGAGAGATTGCCCAATAAAAACCAGTGTTAATCTTGATCGCTCAAATTGAGATTTAACAGCCTGGAACATTTCAAAAAATCACAAAAAGAATGTCTTTTCAGCATGTACATATTTTTGTCCGAAGACCTTAAACTACACTAGGATTAATTTCTCGGGGGACCTTTTCCTGCTTTCAACCAAAAATCGGCATCGGCCTCAACCGCTGGGATCAAGGTTCGATAATCCGGATCATTTTCAAAAATACCAAAAAGATTCAAGCTTTCCATAAAAACCAGCATCAACCTCGATTACCCGAGTTGAAGTTTGGAACTTTTTCAAAACACAAAAAAGAATTTCACCATCAATTTTAACCGCACAAATTCATCCCCAGCGGTCCGAAGACCTAAAACTACACTGGGATTAACTTCTCGGGGGCTTTCTTTCCTAACCTGGCCCAAACATGGCCGACACTTAATCGTACGGGTGTCTGGAACCTTCTAAACAAGTAAAGGCTGAGGCGGGTAGAACCCCGCAACCCTGTTCGTGTTGAACGCACCGTGATAGACAACCTTGATTTGGAAGTCGTTGTTGAATTTGACGGATGTTCCTGTTAGTGCACTTTTCTGTGGCATACTAGTCCATCTTGTTTGTCAATCACTTAGGTCAGTGAGTCTAGTGTCGGTTGAGCTTAATGAAGATGAAGACCGAAGACTCAAGAAGGACCGGCTGCATCAAGGAAGATGAAACAGGTAAAAGTGATGCCTTGGTGTGCCTTGTCTTGACCAAAACCTAACCCATAACCTCTTAGATGACTTGGACCAACTAGGTATACCTTTAGTCATCTTCATTAGTCTTAGAACTCCATGAAAAACATGATAAGATAGACTAATTAAAGATGTGGAAGCTGCTGTAAACAAACCAGCTCAAACAGCAGTTTCCGATTGATCTTCGATCAATCGGACATTGGCTCCGATAGGACTCCGATCCATCGGACAGAAGCTCCGATCAATCGAAAATTTTTCCAGCAACTTTGAAAACCCACTGGACATATTTCCGATCAATCGGACAGTCTTCCGATCCATCGGAAGGGGTCAGTCCGATCAATCGGACCATTCTCGGATCAATCGGAATATCCTCCAGAGAATTCTCTGGACTAAAATCCGATCAATCGGACATGTCTCCGATCCATCGGACCTTCTTCCAATCAATCGGAGATGCTTGAATCTGCCTTTTTTTGGACCATTGGAAGCAAATCTATTTAAAGATGGGGGTTCATTTTTTGAGCTAAGGGAGGGGATTTTGAGGAGATAGAAGCCACCATTGTTAGAGATCATTAGAGGCTCTATTCCAAACCCAAAGCAAGTCATTCTCCTTGTGTTTTCATCACAAGCTTGGGCCATTCAATGGCATCTTGAGAATGGACTTGTTCCCTCTTGATTCCCAGGGTTTAGACACCTTGATGATAGTTAAATCCCTTGTTTAAACACTACCTAGGAGTCCAAATAGGTGTATTCCTCTAGGAAACACATTTCCTACCATTTGTAGAGGTTTCAGCATTCCCTAGCACCTTGGGCATCTCCAGTGGAGCATCACATGTAAGGTAGCTGATTTTGGAGCTGAAGCCTTGACAAAGCGGCGGTGTCAAAGATCGGGGGAGCACAAGGGGAGCTGATTCAAGCACGGGAGAGCGAGAAGAAGCAACCCAAAGCGGCACTACAATGGGGCTCAATTCGACAAGTAAGGTTGTCTTGTTAGGAGTCCATCCACTCAATTCCCTGTGGGAGTTGAGTGTAGAGTTTGTTTGACAAACTCGACCTAGGGTCGTTAGCCGATCCTTGACCTATTAGTTAAGCTTAAAATCTAGGGACATCAGCCGTTCCTTGGCACGTTAGTCGGGCCTAAACAAATTCTCCAAGGGGGAGCCACCAACACGGGTGCAAACGTGTAGGTTGGGAGGAACCTGTAAACTCCTCGGTTGGGTGGATCCGAGTTAAAACACCTTGGTTGGGAGGAACCAGATTTAAACTCCCTAGTGAATGCCGGTGTGCTCAAAGGGGTTGAGTACTTGAACCGGGAGTGGAGTAGACAAGTAGTCGAACCACTTTACATCCTTGTGTTTGTGATTGTTCTTAAGCACATTTCTCTTTATGCATTATATTTAATTGGTTAATTATGAATGCTTAGTTAGGAATGCATGCTAGACACTTGATAGGCGCACACACACACATGATGTACTTTCACTCCTCATGTAGACTTGAGCTTTTGTTGATTCATCCTCTAATGTCTACATGTGTTGAATAGACTAGGTTGTTATTGCATATATCATTTACTAATCTTTTGATTGGACCCACTTAGGCTTGGAAGCCGAAGTGTTAATTGCATACGTAGGATAATTTGCTAAATTTGTTAAGTAGGTGAAAAAAATTTACAAGGTCCTAATCACCCCCTCCTATAGGTTTAGCCATAGTTCTAGTTGCTCTTTAAGCTTCCGCACGTGTATGCATAGGGTGTCGTGTTAGACTACCCTGACGCAATTTCACTTGGTATCAGAGCGGGTTGCTCTTCAAGGACGTAATCGTCTAGAGTAAGATTCGATACCGGAGCACTAGCATCATGTCTAACCAAGATGGGAGTACCACCAACCGTCCACCTTTCTTTGACGGGTCCAACTATGCTTTGGAAGGCTAGAATGAGAATTTTTCTCCAATCCATGGACCGTCCGGTGTGGCTTAGCACACAAACTGGATATACCTTGCCCACCGAGCAAGTGGAGGTTGATGGGAAAAACATTGTCATTCCCAAAGATGATTCCAAATGGGATGACATAGAGAGAGCTCAATACATGGCAAATGCCAAAGCTCTCAATGCGATTTTCTATGCGGTTTTCCCGGATGAATTTCAGCGCATTCTCACAAACTGCAAAAGAAGCGTGGGATATACTTGAGGTTACCCACGAGAGAACTAGCACAGTAAGACGCTCGAAGCTTCAGCTCTTAACCACCAAATTTGAAAACATTAGGATGGTAGAGACTGAAACCTTCATGGAGTTTTATACTAAATTGTCAGATATTTGTAACTCCATGTTTGTCTTGGGAGATCGGGTTCCGGAAGGAAGGATTTGTAGAAAAATACTTAGGTCCCTCCCGGAGAGATTTGACTCCAAGATAGTTGCCTTAGAGGAGTGTAGAGACATAGATAACATGAAAGTAGAAGAACTCATAGGTTCCCTACAAACTCATGAACTACACTTTAAGGCCCCATCTAGGAAGAAAGACATCGCTCTAAAGTCCTCTCACAAGCATAAGAAAATTAAGAGTGAGTCGGAGGAAGATAGCGATGATGAGGATGATGATCTTAACGAAAGATTCAAGAGATTCCTCAAGTTTGATAGAGGGAATAGCCGTGACAAGAAGGACAAGAAGGGTGCTAAACATAAAGGGAAACCATCCAAACCTTCATCCGTCCGATGTTACGGTTGCGGTCAACGTGGCCATATTGCCCCGGATTGTCCGGAAACGCCTAAACTGAAAGGTAAAAAGGCAATGGCTGCCTCTTGGGATGATGCGGAGGAGTCTGAATCCAAATCTGATGACTCCGCTAGTGATGAGAGCCAACAAGATCTAGCTCTCACGGCTTCCACCACTACCTCTCTTCCCGCTTATCTAAGAGGGGATCCCGACCGCTATCCCTTCTAGGAGTAGAAGAAGTTCCCAACCCCTCACCTCATGCTACATTTTATGAGGGTGTTGAAGAAATTAGTTACCCTTAGGCATATCAAACTAAACGTAGTTAGTGAGGGTAGCTAGAAATGCTTAAATAGGAAAATCTGAGGATTTCAGCCTCATTTCTGTGTACGGGCAAATCAGAGGATTCAAGCCTCATTAGCCCAAATTTGGATAATTTAGCCTTGCTTTTATTTGATACATTTGCTTGCTAGATTATCATCCTGCTTAGATTAGCTAATCATCTTGAGTTTTATGCCTCATTGTATACTAATCTTTGCTTAGTATTGGTCTTGATATACCAATAGGGGAGTTGGTTGATTGGGCTATAAGCCCTTTGTGATTTTATTGCTAATGTATATCCTTGACCAATTAAGCATGATTAAGTATGCTTAGATAGTTACATTTTCTTGTTAATCATGTTCCTTAGCATGCTCTATGTTTTATATGATCATGCACCCTATACTCTCTCTAGTTAGCATGTGCTTATAGTTATAACTGCGACATACTATCTTCTCTTACCTTAACCTTAATTGATATATCATTTAGGGGGAGAGAATAGTTTGTCAATTGCTAACAAAAAGGGGGAGAAAGATCAAGTCCCACCAAAACTAGTTTGCTATGTTTTGGGATGCAGGGATTGACAGGTTATGAGGGAGCAATCTGAAGAGGAGCAGCTTAGTTTAGGCATGTCAAGAGTCCTGTATTTAATTTTATATCAATGTAATCTCTTGTACATGTATTTTATTTTTGGTAGGTTAGGTTTTTGTAAGTAATTGACAAAGGGGGAGATTGTTAGTGCACTTTTCTGTGGCATACTAGTGCACCTTGTTTGTCAATCACTTAGGTCAGTGAGTCTAGTGTCGGTTGAGCTTAATGAAGATGAAGACCGAAGACTCAAGAAGGACCGGCTGCATCAAGGAAGATGAAACAGGTAAAAGTGATGCCTTGGTGTGCCTTGTCTTGACCAAAACCTAACCCATAACCTCTTAGATGACTTGGACCAACTAGGTATACCTTTAGTCATCTTCATTAGTCTTAGAACTCCATGAAAAAACATGATAAGATAGACTAATTAAAGAGGTGGAAGCTGCTGTAAACAAAACAGCTCAAACAGCAGTTTCCGATTGATCTCCGATCAATCGGACATTGGCTCCGATAGGACTCCGATCCATCGGACAGAAGCTCCGATCAATCGAAAATTTTTCCAGCAACTTTGAAAACCCACTGGACATATTTTCGATCAATCAGACAGTCTCCGATCCATCGGAAGGGGTCAGTCCGATCAATGGGACCATTCTCCGATCAATCAGAATATCCTCCAGAGAATTCTTTGGACTAAAATCCGATCAATCGGACATGTCTCCGATCAATCGAACTGGTCTTTGATCCATCGGACCTTCTTCCGATCAATCGGAGATGCGCGAATCTGCCCATTTTTTTACCGTTGGAAGCAAATCTATTTAAAGATGGGGGTTCGTTTTTTGAGCTAAGGGAGGGGATTTTGAGGAGATAGAAGCCACCATTGCTAGAGATCATTAGAGGCTCTATTCCAAACCCAAAGCAAGTCATTCTCCTTGTGTTTTCATCACAAGCTTTGTCCATTCAATGGCATCTTGAGAATGGACTTGTTCCCTCTTGATCCTAGGGTTTAGACACCTTGATGATAGTTAAATCCCTTGTCTAAACACTACCTAGGAGTCCAAATAGGTGTATTCCTCTAGAAAATACATTTCCTACCATTTGTAGAGGTTTCACCATTCCCTAGCACCTTGGGCATCTCCAATGGAGCATCACATGTAAGGTAGCTGATCTTGGAGCTGAAGCCTTGCCAAAGCGGCGGCGTCAAAGATCGGGGGAGCACAAGGGGAGCTGATGTTATAGACAAAATAATGGAGACCAGCTCAGCTATTAAAAGTTGTACACGGACGCCCATTTGACTCTCGAGATCATCTGATCGAGAGTCGCAGATTGGGAAGGTACGGAAGAACCCATTAGACTCTCGAGATCATCTGATCGAGAGTCGCAGATTGGGAAGGTACGGAAGAACCCATTAGACTCTCGAGATCATCTGATCGAGAGTCGCAGATCGAGTAAGTGCGGGATGCCCATCCGACTTTCGAGATCATATGCTCGAGAGTCGTAGGATGGATAAATACGGAGCACCTATTCGCAAGGCTTCGAGCTCCCCTATCCGATGGTCAGATAAAGCGAAGCAAAGATTCCCTTCTTGAACAGCGAGCAGACCTTCTCACAAGTCGTTGAAAGGTGTTACGTCAAAATGAGCGAGCACTTGGACTCGTGACCAGGTTCCAACATGCGAACAACTTTTCTGCGGCTATATCTCTTAACCTTCAATACCAGCACCCGATTCCCGTCGGGCAGCTTGTTCAATCCCTCTGCGATGCCAGGCAGGGCTACACCTAGTTCGGTGGTTTCCGTCTTGTCTGCGTCTCCTTCCTTTTCACTGGCTATGACTCCAACTACGGTTTCCAGCTCTACATGAGTGATCAGCGCTATTACTATGCCTACCGGTAGCCGTATAGGTCGGTTTTTGGGCTTACCTTCCCTGGTGGTTTCGGATCTCAAGGGATTGTCATCAAGGAACGTGATTGCCGAAATAAGTCAGATCTCGTCTCTAAAGATGCGGATCTTATCCCATGAAATCGGCGAGATCTCAGTATCGTATACTAAATCAACGGGATCTCGATATCTTGCGTAACAGATTGAACCGCTCCAAATCTATATAAAGGGACGACTCCATTGAGGGAAAGGTACACACAATATTCAATCTCTGTCCCGTTTTGCCTGGCTACTCTTCTTCTTGCTTTGGCCTAACTTAAGCATCGGAGGGCTAATGGCTGGACCCCAGCCACCCTTAGTTGCTCTGTCCTCTTTCAGGTTTGGCGGAGGAAATCTCTATTTGAGAGAAGGCGAACGTCCGGAGGATCCTGTTACAAAATCTGACATTAACAGTTTGGCGTCGTCTGTGGGAACGACTTGATCGTCAAAATCAATCGTTCTACCGACCAAAATCCTTCCGCGATGCCTCCTAAAAAGGCCGTTCATCCTTCGACTTCAAGGCAGGCACCACCTCCGCCCGATGAGACGGAATCCGTACCTGCTCTTCCACCCACGTCGAAGAATATCCTTCAAGGAGCCCCGAATATGCCTTCAACAAATCCATTATTGGAGGCCTCTGGAAATCAAGACGATGTCTTGCGTTTCCTCGGAAACACTCTTCTGACTCTAAATGCCGGAGTTCAAGCCCTGTCGAATCGGCTTGACCAGCATTTCCCTGAACCGCAAGGACAACCCTCCGAAGGTTTACCACCGCAACCCATACTGGTGGCTTCCAGACATTCTATGGACGAACCACAGGTCCCACCACTTGGCAGCCATCCCCCTGTGCCGTCTCCACATTCTATACATTCTAGCTCGTCTTGACAACCTCAACCATAGGGTTCCACCGCCGAAACATCAAGCTATACCCTACCATGGGAAGGAGATCTCAAAAGAATCCATGATTGTTTTGATGTTATGGAACAGCGATACCAGGCAAATCGGCCATCTGCAGTCATGACGGCGATACATCAATCCGAGTCCCCCTTCACCAGCGAGGTGATGGAAGCCCCGTTACCCAGAAAGTATCGAACGCCTGTTATCACCCCGTACACAGGTATTGGCGACCCTCTTGAACATCTGGAAACATACAGATCCCTCATGAAGTTGGAGGGACATGGTTCAGAAATCATGTGTAGGGCTTTTTCCCTAACATTGAAGGAGGCAGCCCGTACGTGGTTCCGAGGATTAAAGCCTCATTCCATCAGCTCCTTTTCTCAGTTATCAGAGATATTCCTTTCTCAATTCATGGGAAGCATCTGCGTCAAGAAGCCAGCTTCCCACCTAATGAATCTAAAACAGCAGCATGGGGAAATAATAAAAGAGTTCACAGTACGATTCACCGCTGAAGCCGTTCAAACTGAAGGTTACACTGAGGAAAAAGGGCTCGCAGCCCTCGTAGCAGGAATAACGAGTGAGAAATTCAGGTTTGCCCTGGATAAAAGCCTACCGAAAACTATGGCAGAATTCCAAGCCAAAGCTCAGAAGTACATCAATGCAGAAGAAGTCGCATTGACACGCCATAGGGCACAGGGTAAGAAACGCAAGCCAGAGGGAACCTCTTCTGCATATAAAAAATATCGTCGTGACCAACGCGATCGTTCTCCCAAGAAATCTTACTCCGGTAAATATCATAACTACACTCCTCTTAATCGATCTCATGAAAAGGTTCTAATGGAGATTAAACACAAGCCATATGTAAAGTGGCCTGCAAAGATCAAATCCGATCCCGAGAAGAGAGACAAGAGCAAGTTCTGTTACTTCCATAAAGATCACGGGCATAGGACCCAGGACTGCATCTCTCTACGAGACCATATCGAAGCCCTTATTCGAAAAGGCCATCTCCAGGATTATGTTGCTCGTAAAAATCAATCACCAAAAAGGGCGAAGACCTCATCTCGCCAAAAGGAACCGCCTCATCATCAAACTGACCAAGAGGACGCTGAGCCCACGGGAGAAATCCGCACCATCGTCGGAGGACCAGCTTGCGGGGGTGACTCTCAAGCTTCAAGAAAAGCATACACCCGAAAGGCATCCAGAGAACCTCAACAAATCTATTGGCTGGAACAGACGTCTAGCTCGTCAAAAACCAGCCATCCTCCAATTTCCTTCACTCTCGAAGATGCAAAGGGAATTTACTTCCCTCACGAAGACTCCATCGTAGTCACATTGAAGGTATCGAATTATTTGACTCATCGAATTATGGTGGATACAGGTAGCTCAGCTGATATTCTATACTTGGAGGCCTTCAACAAAATGGCACTTGCCAGAAGCCTTCTTAAGCCAGTATCGACCCCCCTCGTCGGCTTCGGAGGTGAGGTAGTGAAGCCTGAAGGAAGCATTGATCTCCCAGTTACTTTCGGAGAAAGTCCAGCGAAGACCACCGTCTTCATAAACTTCCTCGTAGTGGACCGAAAATCAGCGTATAACGCCATTTTGGGGCGGCCGTCTCTTACTAAGGTCGGGGCCGCCTTGCACCCTTCGTATCTGTGTGTCAAATTTCCTACTCCAAATGGCATCGGGGTCGTGCGAGGAAGTCAACAGGAGGCACGGTCTTGCTATCAGATTGCTCTCCAAGATCGAAAGAAGGCTCAAGCAATACCCGTCATGGAGATAGCACCAGGTTCACCCAACTTACCCTCCAACACCTCGTTGGATCCGAGAGAAAGTGCTCTTAAATCGGGAACTCCAGGGGAAGATACAGTGGCGATTCACTTAGCCAAAGACGACTTGTCCAGGGTCGTATACATTGGATCCTCTTTAACCAGCGTCCATCGTGAAGATCTGGTCCTTTTCCTTATCGAATATCAGGACATGTTCGCTTGGTCTCATGAAGATATGCTAGGCATCGACCCCAATGTCATCGCACATCGTCTCAATATCGACCCAAAGCATAAACCCGTACACCAGCGTCGACGTGCCTTCACTGCAGAAAGGCAAATGACGATCAAAGCTGAAGTCGAGAAGCTACTTACGGTCAATTTCATAAAAGAAGTCGACTACCCAAAGTGGGTCACGAACGTAGTTCTCGTCCGAAAAGCTAATGGCAAGTGGAGAATGTGCATCGATTATTCAGATCTGAACAAAGCATGCCCCAAAGATAGTTTTCCAACACCACGGATAGACCAGCTGGTCGATTCAACAGCTGGACACGCTCTGCTCAGTTTTATGGATGCTTACTCTGGTTACAACCAGATTATGATGCATCCACTCGATAGCCAGCATACTGCCTTCATCACGGATCGAGGATTATATTGCTACCAGGTAATGCCGTTCGGTCTTAAAAATGCAGGATCCACTTATCAACGACTCGTCAACAAAATATTCGCTGCTCAAATCGGTAGGAATATGGAAGTTTATGTTGACGACATGCTCGTGAAAAGCATCGTAGAAGATGACCACATTTTTGATCTTCGAGAAGCCTTTGATTTAATGAGGAGGTATCAAATGAAATTGAACCCAGAAAAATGCGCGTTTGGAGTGTCTGCAGGAAAGTTTCTTGGGTTCATGGTCGGCCAGCGTGGAATTGAGGCAAATCCTGAAAAGATAAAAGCATTGATAGAGATGAAATCCCCCGTTACTCTGAAGGACGTCCAGCCAGAACAGGTTCATCTCGCGAGCATCTGACAAGTGCTTACCATTCTTCAAACTCCTTTGTGCAACGGCCAAGTTTGATTGGAAATGGACGCCACAATGTGAGGAAGCTTTTCAACAATTGAAGCTATACATGAGCACACCCCCCATTTTATCTAAACCTGTAGCACATGAGTAACTCATTCTTTATCTCTCCGTGTCCACTACGGCCATTAGCGCCGCTTTAATAAGAGAAGATTCCGGGGTGCAGAGGCCCGTTTATTATATCAGTCGAGCAATGGTTGAGGCAGAAACTAGGTATTCTGATATGGAGAAACTGGCCCTAGCTTTAGTCACGGCAGCTCAAAAACTGCGACCATACTTTCAGGCCCACGCTATTTTAGTACCAACGAATCATCCGCTACGACAAGTCCTTCAAAAACCTGAGGCTTCCGGACGGTTAATTAAATGGGCAGTCGAGATCAGCGAGCACGATATCTCATTCTGCCCTAGGACCGCAGTAAAGGGTCAGGCCGTGGCCGATTTCATCGCCGAATTCACGTACTCTCCTGATGATAATACCATGACCAGCGACCAGCCTCCTCGGTCACTCTTCGTGGACGGGTCGTCGCGGGCCACTGGTAGCGGAGCGGGCTTGATTTTAGTGGCTCCCGACGGGTCGCATTTCCAATATGCTCTACGTTTCGATTCTCACATTTCAAATAATGAAGCAGAATATGAGGCCCTGATCGTCGGCCTCGAACTAGCCATTGTCCTTGCAATTCAAAATCTGTTGATTCATAGCGACTCCCAGCTCATTGTCAACCAAGTTCTTGGTGAATTTGAAGCCAAAGAAGAAAGGATGGCCTTATACAAGTCCCGTGTACTCATCCTGCTCGCAAAACTGAAGACCTATGAAATAATTCATATTCCTCGCGAGCAGAACCAACTTGCCGACTCATTGGCTAAGCTCGCTTCTGCACCAGAATCTGAGATAGCACACTCGATCCCCATCGAGCATCGTCAGAACCTAAGTATCGACCAATCGGCTCTTGAGCAAGTAATATCGGTACAATCGTCTCCGTGCTGGATGGATCCCATCATCCTTTATCTCAGAGACGGATATCTACCAGACGACAAGAAAGCTGCAAGACAAATTTGGCTTCGAGCTTCCAGGTACACCTTGCAAGACGGAATATTATTGCAAAAAAGTTTCTCCTTGCCTTATTTAAGGTGTCTTCATCCAGAAGAAGCACTTCATGTTCTAGACGAAGTACACCAGGGGGCTTGTGGTAATCACCCCAGGGGGCAATCCCTAGCATATAAGGCGATGCGGCAAGGATATTATTAGCCTACTATGAAAGCAGATGTAATTGAATTTTCTAAAAAATGTGACAAGTGCCAGCGATATTCACCTATACCCCATGTACCTTCCGAACGGATGACCCCAGTTGACAGCCCTTGGCCTTTCGCTCAGTGGGGGGTCGATATCATCGGGCCTTTACCCATGGGGAAGGGACAAAATAAGTTCGCGATTGTAGCGGTTGATTACTTCACCAAATGGGCCGAGGCAGAACCATTAGCCAAGATTACTGAGAAACAAACCACTAAGTTCATATGGAGAAATATCATATGCCGTTTCGGACTTCCTCACACTATAATTACCGACAACGGAACGCAGTTCGACAACGCAGCCTTTGATGAATTCTGTGAAAAATGGAAGATACATAATCTCCGCACTTCTCCATATCATTTTCAGGCGAATGGGCAGGTCGAGGCAGTGAATAAGATCATCAAGCACCAGTTAAAGACCAAGCTAGGAGAATGTAAAGGGGTGTGGCCAGAACTTCTGCCAGAAGTATTATGGGCATATAGAACCACGGCTTGTACATCAACAGGTGAAACCCCTTTTTCCTTAGCATTTGGTGTTGACGCAGTGATACCAGTGGAAATGCAAGTGCCCTCATATCGGATCGAGCAGTATGACCCCGCGAGTAATCAGGAAAATCTCCGACTTCATCTCGATCTCTTGGAAGAGCAAAGAAATGCTTCCCAAGTACGAGTGACAGCATATCAACAACGTATTGCTCGTTATCGAAATACTAGGGTTCGACCTAGATCCTTCCAGCCCGGAGATTTGGTACTAAGGCAAAATCTTGGAGTTCCCGCTCGTTCACTGGATCCAAATTGGGAAGGCCCGTATCGGGTTGTTAGGATTGTGCGACCCGGTACTTATTACCTTGAAGACATGCAGGGAAAGCCCGTACGTCGCCCTTGGCACGTGGAGCATTTACTACGATACTATCCCTAGAATCGATGTAGTTCATTACGACATTTTTATGAATAAAGTGAAAGATATCTTTTGGTCGCTACTCCATTTACATGGACCTGAATAGCCCTGAAGAGAATGCATACCATCTCTTGACCAATTGCCTACCTTTGGTAGGGATAAAACTACCTTTTGGCTGCTATCCCATTTATTTGGATTTGAATAGCCCCGAAGAGAATATACACATCCTCTTGGCCAATTGCCTGCCCTTGGTAGGACTGAAATCGTTACTAGTTGGTTGCTTCTCCATTCTATGGATTAAAGATAGCCCCAAAGGGAGCATACGTGCTCTCTTGACCAACCTTCTGCCCTTGGTAGAATCAAAATCTCAATCGATAGATCAGTCTCTCCACGAGGGCATGATCGCTACGACCCCCCCGGTTGAGCATAGCTCATTGCAACAGGAAGGCATTCATTACATGAAAAGGAAAGAGTAAATAAGAACAACACTTCCAAAAAATATCTTTTCATTGACGATAAAATGTTTACACAATATCTGCTCGCGAGTACAAAGAGAGGAAAGAGAAAATCAATCTCTTGGAGGAGGAGCTGTGCTCTCGACTTCAGGGCCCATTTCTGGAGCCCCTCCAGCCTGCGTGGCTTCAGTCACCTCGTTCTCAGCAGCAGCTTGCTCTTCGGCAGCTATGACGGTCGCGACTCGACCAAATTCCCCCATATCGAAGGATGGGATCATTCGTTGCACTACTCTTAGTGCAAAGTCGCGACCAGCATCATATGACTCGTACCTTTCGTCGTCATATAGCTGCGAAGTCCGAAACTCGAAAATTGCCCGAGGACCTTCCTCCGAGAGCATTTTTACAAGGGCGACTTTTTCCTCGTCCCAGTGGATCGAGTCGTCCTTGAGCTGTGCAAGAGCGGAGCGCTCCTTGGTCAGGTTGTCGGCCTCCTTGAGCTGCGACCTGGCCTCCGCGAACTGCTCTTCCAATGAGATCTTGTCTTGGTGAAAGATCTCCCTCTCTCTCTCTGCCTTCTCCTTCAAACCCGTGAGCTTCACGAAGTCTGAGTCCAAGGCCTGATACCTATCGGTCAGGACTTGGATTTTCTCGATAAGGATCTTCTTCTCCTCATCTCTCTTCGCGATCACCGCCTCACGAGCCTTGAGCAGTTGATCTCTTCCTTTAACTGCCTTCTCCAAGGCAGTCCTCTTTCCCTCAGCTTCATCTATCGTGCGACGGGCGGTAACGATATCATGCCTCGTTCGCAGGATAAGATCTAAGCACTGCAAAAAAGATGAAGAATATGAGAGAGTATTCTGGAACGTAATAACAGATTAAAGCAGGTCTTGACAAGGTCTTACCTGAACCATCCTCATCCCCGCTTCGAGGAGAAGGTTCTCAGGGCTTGGCTCAGGAAGAGAGCCGAAGGCATGAGGAGGGACGTTCTCAAACAAAAATTTGCATACTGGATGGAGGTGGTGGGGAATAGAATATGTCCCGCTCCCTGACGGTTGGGCAACGACCAACCCGGCCGTCTCGCAAGGGGGAGGCATTGACTCGCGAGCAGATCCTTGCTCGGCAGCAGGGATCAGTTCGCGAGCAGGAGCCGGCTTTTGAGGCTCCATCTGCTCTCGAGCCTCTCCAGCTGGGGGGCAGCCGGACCCCGCCCCATCCGGGGAATTGTCAGCAATGTTAATCACTGGCGGTCCAGGTGCGACCACCAGTGAGGGAATAGTGGGCCCAGTCGGGGCCCCCGCCATGCTCGCGGGAAGGGCAGGCTGATGGCTACCCGTGCGGATGGACGATTGAGATGGTTCGGCAGGTGTTCTCTTCTGCCTCTTGGAGCCCGTGCCCTTCAATCGGGGCAGCAGACCCCTCTTCTCTCCAGCCTTCGTCATCTCAACCTCTCTTTTGGAAATTAAGCCCGTTGCAAGCAAGTCGCGAGGGAGACAGGCAAGCCTCGATATGCCTATCACCAACAGGCACCTTGTACACCTTTACAATTTTCTCGTTGATCCCTCCCTTCAAATTTGGTTTTCTCAAGGCCGGGATACCTGCGAGCACAAACAGGGGTCAAATGAAGCAAAAACCCTAAAAACCTAACTGAAAAAACTGCATAATGCGGGATTGTGCCTACCTTCACAGAAAAATTGGGTCACTCCTGGACCCCTGGAGGAGGCAGACTCCCAGTTCCCGGAAGCATAGAACCACCGCTTCCTCCAGCCGGGATAGTTCGAGGAGGGCTTCCCCAACAGGAAGTTATCCCGATGCCAATAACACAAATAATACCAGCCTTCGCTGGAGGGAGCTTTCTTCAGACGGAACATACGGAGGAACTCCTCCGCCGTGAGTTCCCCGTTGCCGGCCTGAGCCCAGAGGGCAAAGGAGCCCAGAACTACCCTCCACCCGTTCACGATGAGTTGCCCGGGGGCAATCTTGTAACACCGGAGAACATCGCGGATGAAGGGATGGAGGGGGAGGCGTACCCCCAGGATAAGCTGGTACTCATAAAAAGCTACGCATCCTAGGGGGGGGGGGGAGTCTGGTGTCTCTCCATCTCCGGGCAAGCAGAGAGTGACTGAGTCGGGGATCAGGTATCTCTCCCGTAACTCAGCCAACCGGTCCTCTGATAAAACAGAAGGATATCCGGCTGCAGTGTATCTCCCTGCCGGAACCCTCGCACTACTGGAGGCAGAGGATTCCGGAGTGGCATCACCGAGAGGGACGGTGGTCTCGTCAGAGTTCCCAGCCATGAGAAGATAAAAACAAAAGAAGGAAAAGAAAAAAGGAAGTATACCAAAACAGAAAGAAAGAAAAGGAGCACCGGAGGAAGAAGAATGGAAAGAAAAGATTGCAAGTTCCTTTCGAAAAGCTTCTGTAGAAAATCAAAGAAATGGCGGACTCCGTATATTTATAGGCAATCATTCCGCTGTATCTGATGGCACGTAGCAGTCCCTCCTTCGGCGCAACACTCGAGCAGGCACGCCCATTAACTCCTCAAACACGTGGCAAGCGCCCCTTCATTTTATGTCTGCGGAAAGGTTGTGGAAAGCTGGCGCTCATTAATTCCATCCCATTATGTGAGGTTCTATTCTCGATGAAGGCATCGGGCGGTTACGTGTGATAGTGAGCTAAGTCCTTCCCTTAAAAATTCTTGGCGGCAAGGACTTGGGGGGCATCTGTTATAGACAAAATAATGGAGACCAGCTCAGCTATTAAAAGTTGTACACGGACGCCCATTTGACTCTCGAGATCATTTGATCGAGAGTCGCAGATTGGGAAGGTACGGAAGAACCCATTAGACTCTCGAGATCATCTGATCGAGAGTCGCAGATTGGGAAGGTACAGAAGAACCCATTAGACTCTCGAGATCATCTGATCGAGAGTCGCAGATCGAGTAAGTGCGGGATGCCCATCCGACTTTCGAGATCATATGCTCGAGAGTCGTAGGATGGATAAATACGGAGCACCTATTCGCAAGGCTTCGAGCTCCCCTATCCGATGGTCAGATAAAGCGAAGCAAAGATTCCCTTCTTGAACAGCGAGCAGACCTTCTCACAAGTCGTTGAAAGGTGTTACGTCAAAATGAGCGAGCACTTGGACTCGTGACCAGGTTCCAACATGCGAACAGCTTTTCTGCGGCTATATCTCTTAACCTTCAATACCAGCACCCGATTCCCATCGGGCAGCTTGTTCAATCCCTCTGCGATGCCAGGCAGGGCTACACCCAGTTCGGTGGTTTCCGTCTTGTCTGCGTCTCCTTCCTTTTCACTGGCTATGACTCCAACTACGGTTTCCAGCTCTACATGAGTGATCAGCGCTATTACTACGCCTACCGGTAGCCCGTATAGGTCGGTTTTTGGGCTTACCTTCCCTGGTGGTTCCGGATCTCAAGGGATTGTCATCAAGGAACGTGATTGCCGAAATAAGTCAGATCTCGTCTCTAAAGATGCGGATCTTATCCCATGAAATCGGCGAGATCTCAGTATCGTATACTAAATCAACGGGATCTCGATATCTTGCGTAACAGATTGAACCGCTCCAGATCTATATAAAGGGACGACTCCATTGAGGGAAAGGTACACACAATATTCAATCTCTGTCCCGTTTTGCCTGGCTACTCTTCTTCTTGCTTTGGCCTAACTTAAGCATCGGAGGGCTAACGGCTGGACCCCAGCCACCCTTAGTTGCTCTGTCCTCTTTCAGGTTTGGCGGAGGAAATCTCTATTGGAGAGAAGGCGAACGTCCGGAGGATCCTGTTACAAAATCTGACATTAACAGCTGATTCGAGCACGGGAGAGCGAGAAGAAGCAACCCAAAGCGGCGCTACAATGGGGCTCAATTCGACAAGCAAGGTTATCTTGTTAGGAGTCCATCCACTCAATTCCCTGTGGGAGTTGAGTGTAGAGTTTGTTTGACAAACTCGACCTAGGGTCGTTAGCCGATCCTTGGCCTATTAGTTGGGCCTAAAATCTAGGGACGTCAGCCGTTCCTTGGCATGTTAGTCGGGCCTAAACAAAGTCTCCAAGGGGGAGCCACCAACACGGGTGCAAACGTGTAGGTTGGGAGGAACCTGTAAACTCCTCGGTTGGGTGGATCCGAGTTAAAACACCTTAGTTGGGAGTTACCAGATTTAAACTCCCCAGTGAATGCCGGTGTGCTCAAAGGGGTTGAGTACTTGAACCGGGAGTGGAGTAGACAAGTAGTCGAACCACTATACATCCTTGTGTTTGTGATTGTTCTTGAGCACATTTCTCTTTATGCATTGTATTTAATTGGTTAATTATGAATGCTTAGTTAGGAATGCATGCTAGACACTTGATAGGCACACACACACACACATGATGTACTTTCACTCCTCATGTAGACTTGAGCTTTTGTTGATTCATCCTCTAATGTCTACATGTGTTGAATAGACTAGGTTGTTATTGCATATATCATTTACTAGTCTTTTGATTGGACCCACTTAGGCTTGGAAGCCGAAGTGTTAATTGCTTACGTAGGATAATTTGCTAAATTTGTTAAGTAGGTGAAAAAAATTTAAAAGGTCCTAATCACCCCCTCCTATAGGTTTAGCCATAGTTCTAGTTGCTCTTTAAGCTTCCGCACGTGTATGCATAGGGTGTCGTGTTAGACTACCCGACGCAATTTTAGTTCCCTGTTCCTAAAACTCATGAAGGGGATTAAGGCAGTTGGGAGGTGAAGCGCACCCTCACGAAATCGTGAGCAACGTAAGGCCCCAAACTGGATTGACAAAGGGAAATGTGAGGATGTGGCTCATTTTGTGGCCGAAGGAGTTCGTCCGACAATACGTGGTCTATGTGCATTGCACATGAGGAACAGGCAACTTTGTGGGTTTGTTGACTGAAAACCCTCAAAATCTCTTCATTCAAAGATGGAAAATTACGGCACTTAACTGTGTGAGACTCGTCTTGCTCGCTGACGTAAAATGGATCGGGTGCCTTACCAGCAGTAGAAGCTGGAAATGGATGAAAATTTCATACATTTCCCTGCATTTCAGAAAAATCCAACAAAATACCAAAACATTGCAAAATATTTTCAAAAATCACAAAATATTTCCCTTGCTTCCAAACCAAATATTTTCAAAACCACAAAAAAATATTTCCTTTGTTTTCAATAACCGATCTCTATCCTGACCACTCAAGTAAAGATTCGGACCAAATATTTGCAAAAATCACAAAAATTGTCACTATCCCCAGCACTGCACTTCGGGAGTCCCGAGCTCCGCTCACTCATTTTGAAGTCTCAATCGCATCCATTCACAGAAGAACATTTTGACCAAATTGGAATCTTGACCAAAACTGGCGACCAAGCACCGTCTCAATCGCATCCATTCACAGAAGAACATTTTGAAGTCTGATAACATCCTTCGTCCATTCTCATTAGCAAAGAAACAACATCTTGGGACGATGGACCTGACAACCACGGGTCGGGATCTTGACCAACCCGCTGACCAAATACCCGTGTAAAAAAGAAAAACCCCAGGGAAGCACAACCCTGCAAGTAATAAGCTCAAAGTTCTCTGCATCTCCAGCAAAAGCAAAATCATCGAATGGAAAGAGAATGAGCCACACCATGCATTCATCATCAAATATGCATCTCCATACATCCCCATGCATTGCATCAATCATCATATTTACCCGCTTTCAAAATAAAAGTTGGTTAGCTAAAGACCTCACAGGCACCCCTAGTGGAGGCACGTGCAAGCCAGATTTCCTTTTCAAAAAGACAAAAATATTCCTATTTGCAAATAAAAACCCCACGGAGTATCGCTCCCCAGAGTGGGTACCTTTTCAAAATCCAAAAATATTTTCCCAGTAGAGCGTTCTGCCTCCAAAACACCAGGAGATCTTCCATATCTCTGGGTAGGAGCCGACGCAAAAATCAAATAAGATCCGATATCTCGCGGTTTCCCCGGAGACCATCGATCCAATGCACTCAAAGTACGGT
The DNA here is from genome assembly GCA_003013855.2 of Liriodendron chinense. Classification (NCBI taxonomy): domain Eukaryota; kingdom Viridiplantae; phylum Streptophyta; class Magnoliopsida; order Magnoliales; family Magnoliaceae; genus Liriodendron; species Liriodendron chinense. The sequence goes on from ML058433.1 coordinate 7,945,234, forward strand.
CGAATTGAACTCCAGTGTCAGTGCAGTTGTACCACATGCCAAGATACGAAAAGATGAAAGCCAAAAGGCTCGGTCAAAGAAACCATTTGAACAGGTGGAAACGATGAATTGTAACCCAAGTATCAAAATCAGCAGATTGGGTGGAAAGAGTTCACCCGCACATACTTAGGCGTATATGCTTGAAGTACCTTGACTGAGTCCAAGTCGGCGTAGTAGAATCCCGTAAGACTACATGACGCAGGGCATCTAACCACTTTGATAGTCAAGCGAAACAAGTACTCCTGTAGTGATCCGAGAAAACATCAAACATCACAATCAATCTTAGGGTCAGTAACCTCGTAAGACTACGACGCAGTGGCTTTACTGTACCTTTCCGATGTTAGTACCGATCGAGAATGGAAGGGTTGCTATTGGGTACCCAGGTTGCAGCAAACTACAGGGACAACGCAACGTTTTCTCCAAACTCCCGCGGTATGTGCGAGTTATCAATCTCCAAACAATGAACTGACTCAGATACAAAGGACAACAAAGATTCCAGACCACAATCTAGGAAAGAATAAATTGCAAACCAAGCATCAAAACCAGCAGATCGGGTGGAAAAAGTCCACCCACACATACCTAGGCGTGGATGCCTGAAGAACCTTGACTGATCCCAATTCGGCGTAGTAGAATCCCGTAAGACTATGATGCAGGGCATCTAACCACTTTGACAGTCAAGAGAAACAAGTACTCCTGGAGTGATCCAGGAAAACATCGAACATACAATCAATCACAGGGTCAGTAACCTCGTAAGACTACGACGCAGAGGCTCCGCTGTACCTTTTCGATGTTAGTACCGATCAGGAATGGAAGGGTTGCGATTGGGTACCCAGGTTGCAGCAAACTGCAGGGACAATCGCAACGTTTTCTCTAAACTTTCGCAGTATGTGCGAGTGATCGATTTCTAGACGATCAACTGGCACAGATGCAAAGGCAAGCAAAGATTTTAGACCATGATCTATGAATGACCGGGTCAGAAGTGGGGTGTCCACTCGCTTTGGCATGCGTTCGCACACAACCTCTGCCAAAGAGTGGCATCTGTAGACACCCCAGCTTCGGCTACACTGTTGGTAGAGATAGATGGATGAATGGAGGACCATACTCCCAAATCCCATGTCAAAACTCAGCCAAACTCACCCTTGTAAGCCCCAATCCATAGCCCAACTCACCCCTAAACATTAGCCTAAAAAACCCCCCATAAGAAAAACCAGTAAAAAAATCTCAAAAAAGTCAAACTCACTGAGTCAACCCGTTGAGTTAAATCACCAAGTCAACCCGCCGAGTCAAAACACCAAGTCAAATCACCGAGTCAAAACACCGAGTCAAATCACCGAGTCAACCCGCTGAGTCGACCCACCGAGTCAACTCACTGAGTTCCAAGCAGCAGCCCTGAGGCATGTTCGTACTGCCCGCGGGATCCCGAGAGCGTCCGTACGGGCGGCCCCCTGGGTGCCTCCCAAACTTATTTACGGGAACTGCCACTGCCCGCTGCTATAAATACCCCCCGCCCCTTCTCATTTCAACAAGCCTTCAGCCCGAGTGCGATCCAGTCGCTCTGAGTCCACTTCCAGCCCACTTTTCCACCAAGGAGAGCCCGAGTGAGGAGAGCCTAGCCCTGGTCCAGCCCAGCCTGACCACTGGTCCAAGTCTCCCAAGCCACCCAAATCTTGATCTAGCCACTCGAAGCCAATCCTTGCGACACCTCCGTCCATCTAACTTTTCTTTACTAGCATCATCTCATTTGCATCTAGCATAAGTGCAACATTTACTTTTCTTCCAACCCCCCTGCTTCACTACAAGCACTTTGATCATTCAAGCACACAACATGCATCTTGCATAAAGCACCTGTCAGTTCGAGCATATGCTCTGGGCTTGCCTGTTAATGGAAACCTGCCCATCAGAAACTCTTACTGTTCAGACCTGCATTCATACATTAGTCACTACGAGCACTTTGATTATTCAAACACACAGCATGCATCTCGCATAAAGCACCTGTCAGTTCGAGCGTATGCTTTGGGCTTGCCTGTTAATGAAAACCTGCCCATCAGAAACTCTTACTGTTCAGACCTGCATCCATGCATCATGTCATCTATGAGAATGCACGAGGATTAAAACAGACCTTCAAGTATTAGTTCGATTCTGTGAAGTAGAGACCGTACTTCGGTACGGGCAGTGTGTGGGGTGCTTAACCTCTTCCCACCCTGTAACCGTGATCCGTTACCTCGAATCTCTGACCGCAGATCAAAAGGAGTCATTTTAGAGGAAGGAATCTTCGGATCCCCTTCTCTAACGTTTCTACGGGGTCTAGCCGACTGTAGATTCGAAGTAACTGGCTAGTGGCGACTCTGGTCTTACATAAACTCATCTAAGCACATCCAGCCTAACATGACAACCAAACAAAGCCCTCGAGAACGAGGCAAGCCAGTGGCACAAACGGCGATTCGCGCACACGCACCCCTTCTTCTTTTTCTGAAAGGAAAGGGAGAACGTCGTCGGGAGCGCGAAACGGCGAGGGTCCACACATAGCATTCATGGCTGTCCCTATCATTGAAACTTCAACTTGAAGTCATTTATAGCCATTAAATGATTGGATTGATAGTTCCTTCTTTAACCTCATTGTAATAGGAAAATGGAACATCAATACCTCCTCCCACCTACCCGACACTAGTCTATGATTATCATATGCATTGGTAGCTGATCGTGGGAGCTTAGAGAGGAGCTAAAGCATTCGAGGAAGCTGAAGCTACTCAACGACGCTGAATCGGGGCTCATCTCTTGTAAGTGTTTAAGCTTATATAGTCTATTGTTTGATTTCCCCTTCTTGTTGAGATTGGGGTCTAGAGATTATGACCCAATCTCGGAGTTGTCCTTGAGTAGGACGTGTAAGTCCTTGCGTAGGCCTCTGACACGGGAGAATACATGCGTTGTCCTTGTGTAGGATTTGAGGAATCCTTGTGTAGGAATAGACCTTGTGTAGGTTGTAAAGGTTGAGAGGTGAACCTCATTTAAAACCTCCGATAGTGAATGCCGGTGTACTCAAAGGAGTTGAGTACTTGAACCGGGAGTGGAGTAAACTCATCGTTGAACCACTATACATCCTGTGCAATGTGGTGAATGCATTTTGTCTATTATTGTCCCTTGTTGATCAATCATATAAGTGCTTAACTGAATGCCCATCTTATGTTTGACAAAATGCTCATATGCCATCTTTGAATGATTAATACAAGCATGCATATGAACTGTTTGATTAAATGCTTCTCTTAGTATAGTTATCAATCGAATTAGATCTTGTTTGATCAATTACTTTCATTTACATGTACTTAATTGTTAAATTATAGTATAAATGCAATTGAGTTTTTAAATTCGCAAGAAAATTTAAAAAGTTTTATTCACCCCCCCTCTAGGACATAAGCATACCTTCAAGCTTATCTCACTAGCGGTAAAATCACAATTTCAGTTCTAGCTCTGTAATCATCTAAGATTCAGAGTGGAAGGTGTCCCTTTGTGTTGTGATTTTTTCCTGCAAGGGTTTTCCATGTAAAATTCGTGTGCTTTTGCGTTGTGTGCTTGTGTGGTTGATTGTTGATTGTTTGATCTTCTTCGGCGCTTCCGCTGACCGGATTTCTAACAAGTGGTATCAGAGCTATCGTTGGAAGGTCAAAGAAGGAGTTTTCTGAAAAGATTTCATGGCTTTAAGTACAAAGTTCGACGTTGAGAAGTTCTTGGGCAAAAACAACTTTGAGTTGTGGAAGGTGAAGATGCGTGCCGTCCTAACTCAGTAAGGGGTCGCGAACGCCCTTGGAAAGCAACCTGCCGAGATGAAAGATGAGGAGTAGATAAAGATGGATGAGAAGACTATGGCATTAATCCAATTGTGCCTTGTTGATGACGTCCTCTATAACGTCATGAAGGAGAAGAGCGCTATAGAGACATGGACTAAGTTAGAGAACATCTATGCGAAGAAGTCTCTAGAAAATCAAATGTATCTAATGATGCAACTCTTCACTTTGAAGATGGCGGAGGGGACAGATGTGGAGGACCACATTAGCACATTCAACAAACTGATTTGTAAGTTACTCGATTTTGGTGAGCAGATGAAGGACGAGTATCAAGCATTGATCTTATTGAACTCGTTTCCTAGTTCATATGAGTCACTTAGGGAATCGTTGTGCGCGGGTAGGGACATTATTAGTGTCGAAACCATTATCTCAGCCCTTCAATCGAAGGCCATGAGACAGAAAAGCGGTGATACTAATTCTTCCTCCAAAGCACTATTTATGAGAGGAAGGAATTCTAAGCGATGTGAAGGATCGTCGCATTCTCGATTCAAATCGAAGGGTAAGGGCAAAGGCAAGTTGAAGTGTTGGGGATGTGGCCAAGTTGGGCACATGAAGAAGGAGTGCAAGAGTCCTAAATATAAGAAGGAGAAGTCAGGTGATTCTTTTAGGGAGGCCAATACCCTGAAACTGAGGAAGGTGGTAGTGATGTGTGCGAGGTCTTGACGGTATCAAAGGCTGGATCTCTCTGCGATGAGTGGATCATGGACTCCGGGACTTCATATCACATGTGCCCAGATAGAAGCTTCTTTACTTCCTACAAGGAGTATGAGGGAGGCTCGGTATTTCTAAGAGATGGCTACGCCTGCAAGGTTGTGGAGATTGGTACTGTGCGCATCAAGATGTTCGATAGGATCGAATGGACCCTAACAGAAGTGAGGTACGTTCCTAGGCTGAGGAAGAATTTAATCTGCCTTGGTGCACTCGAAGCATTGGGGTGCAAGTTTACCGATTTTGACCGGTTCTGCAAAGTTTCAAAGGGGGGCCCTTGTAATTATCAAGGGACGGAGGCATGGTAACATTTACAAGATGATTAGGAGCACTTCGGTAGGTGGAGCTGCAACGACTGTATCAGATTCCATGTCTGTATGTATGTGGCATGCACGTTTAGGTCACATGAGCGAGCGGGGCATGAGAGTACTCTCTGAACGAACTTTGATTTCTTCATTTAAATTTGTAGACTTTAGCATATGTGAACATTGTATGTATGGAAAATAGTCTAGATTGTCATTTAAAGGGGGGAAACACGTATGTAAAAGGGTGCTTGATTATGTCCATTCCGATGTATGGGGATCGTCGCTCGTTCTTTCTGTTGGGGGTCATCATGGTTCGTGTCATTTATCGATTATTATAACAGTTGGGTTTATTTTCTGAAAAATAAATTCAATGTCTTCATGACTTTCAAGTATTGGAAGGCGATGGTGAAGAATCAGTCAAGGTAGAAATTGAAAATTTTGAGAACCGATAATGGAGGTGAGTTCCCTTCCAAAGAATTTAACACGTATTGTAAAGAGGAGGGGATCGTGAGGCACAACACAGTGCGTCACACGCCAGAGCAAAATGATGTGGCAGAATGGATTAATTGGACTCTCTTGGAGAGAGCTCGATCCATGATTAGTAATGCTAGGTTGGGCAAAGAGCTATGGACTGAGGCCGTTAACATGGCTTGTTACTTGATAAATCGGTCACCCTCTATGGCAATTGAATGTAAAATCCCTAAGGAAGTGTGGAGTGGCGTACGCTAGACTACTCAAGTCTGCGGATCTTTGGTTGTGAGGCTTACTCTTATGTACCATCAGTTGAGAGAGATAAGTTAGACCATAGGGTCGAAAAAGGGATCTTTGTGGGCTATGGTGATGGTGTGAAGGGATATCGAATATATGACCCTATCACACGGAAGATCACTCTGAGCTGTGATGTCAAGTTTGATAAGGGTTCTTTGTTTTGTAAGGATGCTACAAAGGAACCAGAAACATCAGAACAAGTTGATACTCATGAGGACAGAGATGAGACACGGGCCTATAATAAGGCGCAGACAGAGGTACAGGATTAGGTGGAGCAGCCACCTGTGCGAATAAATCCTCCCAGGGATCACAGGTTACCGGCAAGGTATATAGATAACTCGAAGGTTGCATTCGCTCTCATTACAGATGAAGGGGATCCATCTAACTTTGAGGAAGCATTACATGATGTAGATGCAGAGAAGTGGAAGACGGTAATGCAAGACGAGATGTACTCCTTGTACAGGAATGAGACTTTGGAGCTTGTGGAGCTTCCAGTGGGCTGAAAAGCGAGAGGGTGTAAGTGAATTTTTTAGAAGAAACAGGATAGATACAAGGCAATGTTGATAGTAAAAGGGTATGCGCAGCGTGAAGGCATGGACTTCAGTGAGATTTTTACGCCAGTTGTGAAACAAGTATCTATCAGGTTCGTGTTGGCGCTGGTTGCCCAATACGACCTCGAGCTGGAACAAATGGATATGAAGACTGCTTTTCTGCATGGGGAATTGGAAGAGCAGATATACATGGTGCAACCAGAAGGTTATACAGTGCAAGGGGCTGAGAACAAGGTTTGCAGGTTAAGGAGATCGTTATTCGGTCTCAAACAGTTGCCTAAGCAATGGTATAAGAAATTTGATTCTTTCATGATGAGTCAAGGCTTTACCAAGAATGAGTACGATATTATGTATATTTTAAGACACTGAATGATAAGAAGTTTCTCATACTGGTGTTATACGTCGATGACATGCTTATTTCCAGTCATGACATCGATGTGTTGAAGACTCAGTTTTCAGAGACATTCGAGATGAAGGATTTGGGGGCTGCAAAGAGGGTTCTTGGCATAGACATTCATGGAGACAGGAAAAAGAGCAGGTTGTAGTTATCTTAGGAAGAATACCTTGAGAAGGTATTGAAAAAGTATGAGATGGACAAGTCCAAATCGGTTAGCGTTCCCCACGCGACTTACTTCAAGCTTTCTTTTAAACATTGTCCCAAAATAGATGAAGAAAAGCGTGTTATGTCTCATGTGCCCTATTCAAGTGCTGTGGGCAGTTTAATGTATGTCATGGTTTGTACAAGACCAGATATTTCACAGGCTATGGATGTTTTAAGCCGATTCATGTCTAACCTAAGAAACAACATTGGAAAACTGTGAAATGGCTACTTCGATACATTCGGGGTATGCAGGACTACGTCTTGACATTTGAAAAGGCCAAGGACAAGTTGGTCGGTTGCGTTGATTTTGATTACACAGTAGTGTGGATAGTAGGAGGGTCGACTTCAGGGTACTCGTTTGTATTAGCGGGTGGAGCGATTAGTTGGATGTCTAAGCTTCAGTCTGTGGTGGCTCTTTCCACTACTGAAGCTGAGTATATGGTAGTGACAGAAGCTTTCAAGGAAGCTGTTTGGTTGAAAAGGATGATAAATCAGTTGGGGCTTCAGCAAGAAGCCGTGCTGGTTAATTGTGATAGCTCAAGTGCTATAAATTTGACTAAAAATTATGTTTATCACTCTCGTACTAAACACATTGATGTGTGTCACCATTTTATTCGACAAGTGCTTAAGGAAGGAGATGTGACTTTGGACAAGATTCACACTAGCGTGAATCCGGCGGATATGCTGACTAAGGTCGTCCCTACAGAGAAGTTCAAGTTCTGCGTAACTTCTCTGGGATTGGCGAAGGCTTAACGAAGAAGCAGTGATGCATGAGAAGCAGCGACTATGATTGATGCTGAGTTAGTTCTTTGAAGAGTAGAAGAGATGGTTCGTTGTGTTGATGCCTTGGTGGAGTTTATTGTGAAGGCCTCAATACTGTGCAATTACAGAGTCCACCGACTGTTCATCCGACCGGTCGGCCAATGGACAACGTGGTGCAGTTTGAAGCCCAAACTCTCTGGACCAACCGGTCATCAGACCGGTATCTGTAGCTCAGACCGGTCACCCGACCAGTCGCAGAGTGCTCAGATCGGTCTGGGGACAGGTCTGAGTTGAGACAGCGGGCAAGCTAACTCTCTAGACAGTTTACGACTGGTTGTCCAATCGGTCTGCAGTCTACAGTCTGCGGGATTTTATAGTGTTGCGAGGTTTCGCGCTACATGTTTTTAATTCTGGGTTTCCTCTTATAAATATATTTCCTAATCATGTTAGACTCTATGCTAAGCAATACCTAGGTGATCTAAACATGATTAGGGTTATTGGGAGAGAGGATTGAGAGTTTTGTGTGCCTTGTTCATCTTTGGGATCTACTCGGGTAGTTCTAACTCTGTAATCACCTGAGATTCATAGTAGAAGGTGTCGCTTTGTGCCGTGGTTTTTTCCCGCAAGGGTTTTCCACGTAAAATTCGTGTGCTTTTGCGTTGTGTGCTTGTGTGGTTAATTGTTGATCGTTTGATCTTCTTCGGTGCTTCCACTGACTGGATTTCCAACAAGCCCCACATTGATACATGTGTTTTTTCCATGTTGTCAATCCATACAAGCCCTTTACACATGATATTATGATTATATACATGTACAAGTGACCGACAGCTTATGTGAATTTGGTTCGTTGATCACAATTCCATGGTCCACCAAATGGGATTCTTATTAATCCTGTATTTTTCCCATAGCAAAAATTTGATCACAAACATGGGCATTGGATGGTGAAAATACCATGGTATTACTAGACATGTAATCCCACCTAATGTCATTCCATCCCTTCTAATACCATGCGCCCAAACACCCCCACTCTTAAACAGTTTTACTTTGAAATTGCGATAATTTGGCGATAAACTCAAATCATTTCGATTTTAAAGTACCACGATATCATTTACGGTGAATATTTGTGAAAAATATCGCACTACTTGTAAATCTCGGCGATACTGTCCCCAGCAATGTCCCTGAAGGGAGGGCACTATGGTAATTTAACCATCCATAAAATGATAAGACGCCGCCCAAACCCACTACAGAAAATAGAAAACGAGGGCACCAGATCCCAAAAATACAAAATCTGCCCTCCTCCCTCCTTTTTGGACGCGAAGTCTGTGGACCCTAGCATGATGTATGTGTTGTATCCACACCGTTTATCTATTTTGAGAGACCATTTTAGGGCATGACTCAAAGAATGAGGAAGATCCAAAGCTCAAGTGGACCCCACCACAGAAAACAGTCAGGACAATGACATCCGTCGTTGAAAATTTCCTAGGCCCACCATGATGTTTATTTAAGATCCAACCTATTCATAAGTTCACACAGATAAGGAGGAAGGGAAAACACAAATATCAGCTTGATCGAAAACTTCTGTGCCTCCTAAGAACTTTTCAACGGTGGATGTCATTGTCCCCACTGTTTTCTATGGTGGGGTCCACTTAAGCTTTGTATCTGCCTCATTCTTTGATTCATGCCTTAAAATGATCTCTCCAAATGAATGGATGGTGTGGGTACAATACATACATCATGTTAGGACCCACAGTCTATGGTGACGTGACTTCAGTAGCGAGATTCGCTGCTCAACCTGTCAGTAGATAATCCGCGTCCCTTTTTTTTCTCTCCCGTGCTTCTCCTTCATATCTTCCTTTATATCTTTTGCCTCCACACTTCACTTCGCCTCTCTTATTTAATCTGTTGCAGTTGGAACACCTCCCAGCTCTTTTCAAACCCTTTTGTTAACGTCTAATTTAGTAACAGGATCCTCCAGACGTTCACCTTCCTTCGAGCAAGCTTCCTTCCAAACCTGAAAGTCAAAGGAGAAAACTAAGGGTGGTCGGTGTTCAGCCGTTGGCCCTCCGAAGCCTAAGTTAGACGATATATGGTAATGAAGTAAAGGGTATGATGTGGGCTTAGAGATTGTGCACCTTATCACCTGTGAAACCATCTATTTATACAAATCTAGGTGATCAATCTACTACGTAAGCCATTAAGATTACGGTTGATTTCAAGGGATAAGGTACTTATCTTGTTAATCCTTAAATGAGGAGGTGGCCTAGCCACTCTAGACGTCTAGCTGATTACGCCTCTTAATGGAGATCTTCGGTGCTATGAATGGGAACAAGCCCAAAACCGGCCTATACAGGCTGCTGATACTACAAAGGCGGAGAATGCTCGGGTTTGAGGATAACCTCTCGTATGCTGAGATGCGACCCCTTTTGACGACCACGAGCCGAGCTGCTCGTATGCTAAGATGCAACCCCTTTCGACGACCACGAGCCGAGTTGCTCGTATGCTGAGATGCGACCCCTTTTGGCAACCACAAGTCGAGCTGCTCGCATGCGATCGGATGGCGTGGTCGGAGATCTGAGATGAAGTATAAATGGAGAGGGTTCGCGGTTGGATAGGCTGGTCACGACTTCTGTGGATCACTTTTTGCCCATATCCCTTCGACGACCAACTTTATCCTACTACAGATGCCCCCCAAATCCTTAGCGTTGAGAAGCTACGCCAAGGAATTTGTTTGTATATGTAACCGCCTATTGGAGGAGAAATCGTACGTGACTTGTCCAGGAATGACCTTGCATTTATGGGCACCAGCTTTCCATAGCTTTTTGGCCGAGAGAGGTGAAGTGACGCTCGCCACGTGTCTCTGAATTTAATGCTCGTGCCCGTTCGACTGTCGTGCCAGATGGGAGGCCGCCGCATGTCACCTAAATCAAACGAAATGATTGCTTACAAATATCAGATTCTGCAGAGGTTACCCCATTTTCGAAATCCTACTGAAGAGTTCCAGAAATCCTTCTCCTTCTCTCCTTTTGTATTTGGCGTAATCTCTTCACGGAGGTATTTCTTCCCCTCTCCTTTCTGTTTTCTTCTACCTCTCCTTTTCCTTTACAATGGCAGGGGACTCCGATGAAGAAATCATTCCTCTGGGAGACGACACGCCTGATTCATCTGAATCAAATAATGCCCGAGTGCCGATGGGGAGGTAGTCTGCCACCGGTTATCCATCGATAATGACGGAGGAACAACTTTTGAACTTACGGGAGAGGTATTAGATTCCTGACTCTATTATACTTAGGCTACCAGGGAGAGGAGAAACCGCTGATTCCTCACCACCGGGCTGTGTCGCCTTTTACGAATATTTTTTCTGGCTCGGTGTGCGTCTTCCCCTTCATCTCTTCATCCGTAATTTCCTCCGTACCTATAAGATCGCCCCCGACCAACTTATTGTAAATGGCTAGAGGGTGCTTATGAGCGCATTCGTCCTCTGGAAGCAGGCAGGAAATGAAGACCTAACTGCTGACGAGTTTTTGAGAATGTACCAATTGAAAAAGGCCCCATCTAGTGAGGGTTGGTACTATCTCTGTTTTTGGCACTGGGATAATTTTATCTTGGGGAATCCTACCTCAAACTATCCCGGATGGAGGAAGAAATGGTTTTATGCCTCCGGCAGCTGGGACTCAGATGTGGGCTCTGACCCTAAGGGCCACAACGTTAACCGTTTCTTCGGCGAAGGTGGGTTGAGCTTTACCCCTTTGCTCGAGGATAAGTAAGTTTTGATTTTTGTCGTTTCGACTAACTTGCTCTTCTCTATGTCTCGCAGGTATTCCCATTAGGAAGAGTCCGAACTCGTGAGGAGGGCTTAACGAGAAGCACACCAAGGTTTACAAACTTTCGATGGCCGCCAAAAACATCAATGCTGCTCTAGACCCTCGCTGTCTCTCTGCTGCCGGTCTGATCTCTCAAGAAGAGATGACGAACGTAGGAGATAAAAGTGGTGCGTTGGGGGTACTTCCCCGTTTGAAGGGCACGACCTCGAAGAGGCAAAAGAAGTCAGCGACTGGTCCTTCCGCTACATCTGCTCAACCAGAGGGGTCTGCTCGCGGCTCACAGCCGCATAGTGCTCCTCAAGAGGGAGTTACTGTGACCCCTCCTGCTGCTGCGACCCCTTCGGCTGGCTCCCGCAGTCAGCCAATAATGACATTATCGATAACTCACCAAAGAGCAATCAGGTGGAGCCAAGTCTCCCCTCGAGAGAGATGGGATGCGAGCCCAATGCTGCTCGTGAGTCAGCTGCACCTGCCTTGGAGCCTCCGGCTGCTCGCGAGGCGAGCTCTTCTGAGATGGTCGTAGCCCAACCTTCGGGGTCTGGAGTCTACGTCATCCCATCACACTTGCATCCAATTTGCAAGTTCATTTTTTAGAATATTGCCCCCAACTCCTTTGGGGCCCTCCCAGAACCTAGTCCAAAGGCTCTCTCCACGGACATCGGAGTGAGATTAGTTCAGGTGACGACCTTCCCTCTATCCTCCTCTCCCCCCTTCTTTTTCCTTTTTTTTGTTGAAGAGCTCATCTGAATGACCACTTTTGGTTCTTTGAACAGATTCTGGACCTCACACTATGAACAAGGCGTGACATTGATGCTGCCCACCACATCATCGATGAGGGGGAGAAGAAGAGAAAAGCGATGGAGGGCAAGATTCAGGGGAGGGATCGTATAATAAAATCCCAAGAAGCCCTAGTCACCAAGTTAAATGAGGAGAAGCAAATCCTCATTGCCAAGGTTCAAGTTTTGACTGATCGTTATCAGTCATTGGACCTCAATTTTACAAGGCTCTAAGAGATATATACGAAGAACGAGAAGGAGAAGGAGATCTTTCGCCAGGATAAGATCTCCCTCGAGGAGCGGCTTAGGGATTGTCGGGCTCGGCTTGAAGACGCTGAGAAGACCCTTGCCTAGTTAAAGGATGATTCTATCCACTGTGATGAGGAGAGGATAGCCTACGTCAAGATAGTGGCTGAGGAAGGTCCTCGTGCAGTTCTGAAGTTTCGAACTTCTCAACTCTATGAGGACGAGCGTTATGAGGCATACATCGCTGGTCGCGACTTCACGGTCAGAATTATGCAGCAAATCTCTCCGTCCTTCAGCGTGGAGCAATTCGATAGAGTTGTTTTCGAGGTCGCAGCTAAAGAGCGGGCTGCAGCCGAGAATGAAGTTACGGAAGCTACAAACGCTAGGCGTGCTCCTAAAGTGGGTCCTGAGGTAGAGAGTCAAGAAGCTCCTTCGAATGAGGAGTGAATAATTCCCAAGTCACTCCCCTTTTCTTCTTCTAACTCAAAAGTATATGTATCTCCTCCATCTATTGTAATTTGAAAGGCTTTTAATGAAAAATAGGCGTTTTGTTTTACCTCTTTGCTATGCAAGAATCGATGGCCATTTAGTTACTTTACTAAGTCCATGAAAATGAATTAGGCTCAATTAGGGCGGTCTAAGTGACCACATCCGCTTAGAGATAGGTTGACCTACCAATTGAGTCTTTGGCTCTGCCTGGGGCAGAAGATTTGACCAAGAGAATGTATAAATTCCCTTTGGGGCTATTCGGATCGAACTAATGGAGTAGCGACCAAAAGAGAGCCCATCTTTATTTGAATGTCGTTTGAATTTACATGGAGTTATGGAAAGTATTGAAGTAGATGCTCTGCGTGCTAAGGGCGACGTAGGGGTTTTCCTCGCATGTCTTCGAGATAATATGTACCTAGTCGCATAATTTTGATAACTTGATAGGGGCCCTCCCAATTTGGATCCAATAAACGAGCAGGGGTTCCGAGATTTTGTCTGAGGACCAAATCGCCGAGCTGAAACGCTCTAGGTCGGACCTTTGCATTACGGTAGCGAGCTATGCACTGTTGGTAAGCTGCTACTCGAAGTCGAGATGCGTCCCTTCTTTCTTCCAGGAGGTTGAGATGGAGCCTCAAACCTTCTTGATTGCTTGTGGAGTCGTACTGCTCTATTCGATACGAGAGCACTTCGATTTCGACAGGGACAACTGCATCGGTGCCGAACGCCAGAGAAAAGGGGATTTCTCCAGTTGACGTGCGAGTTGTCGTTCTGTAGGCCCATAAGACTTCAGGTAGAAACTCCAGCCATATACATTTACATTCGTCGAGTTTAGTCTTTAGATGATGTTTGATGATCTTATTGACTGCTTCAACTTGTCCATTTTCTTGGGGATGATATGAGGAGATTCGAACATTTTGTATCTTCCATTTTTCACAAAACTCTGAGAACGTGGCGTTGGCGAACTGCTTTCCGTTATCGGTGATTATAGAGTGGGGGAGCCTGTAACGACATATGATGTTTTTCCACATGAACCTAGTAATCTGTTTTTCGATGATTGTGGTTAACAGTTCTGCCTCGACCCATTTGGTAAAATAATCGACTGTTACAATTGCAAATCTGTTCTGACCTTTCCCAGTAGGCAATGGTCTGATGATATCAACTCCCCATTGGGCGAAGGGCCAACGGCCGTCCATCGGTGTCATCTTCTCAGATGGTACATGGGGTATTGGAGAATATCGCTGGCATTTTTCACATTTTTTGGAAAATTCGATTGCGTCTGACTTCATGGTAGGCCAGTAGTACCCTTGCCCCATTGTTTTATATGCTAAAGATCGTCCCTTAGGATGGTTACCGCATACCCCCTGGTGTATTTCATCAAGAACGCGATGTGCTTCTTCTAGATGGAGACACCTTAAATACTGTAAAGTAAAGCTTCTACGTAGTAAAATTTCATTTTATAAAGTGTACCTAGGCAGCACGGTGATGAATTTGTCTCGCAGATTTTTTATCATCTGGGAGCTGTCCGTCTTTGAGGTAAAGGATGATGGGGTCCATCCAACATGGAGAGGAATGCACTGTGACTACTTGCTCTAGGGCGGATTGACTAATACTTGGAGCATGAAGGTGCTCGACGGAAACAGATCGCGCCAAATCAGATTCTGGTGTGGAAGCTAGCTTTTTCAGGGAATCTGCAAGCTTATCCTTCTCGTGAGGAATGTGAATTATTTTGTATTTGCTTAGCTTTGCGAGCAGGATAAGTACTCGAGATTTGTACAAGGCCATTCGCTCTTCTTTAGCCTCGAATTCGCCAAGTACTTGATTGACTATGAGCTGAGAGTCGCTGTGAACAAGTAGTATCGCAAGCACATTTAATAGTTCGAGACCGACAATCAAAGCCTCATATTCCGCGTCGTTGTTAGAGATATGAGTGTCGAAGCGTAAAGCATATTCTACATATGACCCGTCAGGAGCAATTAAGATCAAGCTGGCTCCACTTTCGGCGGCGCACGAAGACCCATCCACGAAGAGCAACTAGGGGGTCTGGTCGCTGGGCGCAGAGTCGCTGCCAGTAGTGGAAACTACCGGGGTCGAATACGTGAACTCAACGATAAAATCAGCCACGGCTTGGCCCTTAGTGGCAGTTCTCGAACAGAACGAAATGTCGTGCTCACTGATCTCAATTGCCCATTTTGTCAATCGCCCTGATACCTCAGGTTTTTAAAGGACTTGTCTTAATGGATGATTCATAGGTACTAATATAGAGTGGGCCTGGAAATATGGTCGTAATTTTCGAGCTGCAGTCACTAAGGCGAGAGCTAATTTTTCCATATCAGAATATCGAGTTTCGGCATCCACCATCGCTCGACTAATATAATAAATGGGCCTTTGGACCCTGGAATCTTCTCTTATTAATACGGTGCTAATGGTCGTAGAAGATACAGATATGTAAAGAAAGAACTGCTCGTGTGGAACATGTTTTGATAAAATAGGAGGTTTGCTCATATATTGTTTCAGTTGTTGGAATGCCTCCTCACACTGCTGGGTCCATTCCCAGTAGGTTTTTGTAGTAGCGTGGAGAAGCTTAAAGAAGGGGAGACACTTATCAGAGGCACGCGAAATAAACCTGTTCAATGATGCAATGCGACCAGCCAATCGTTGGACATCTTTGAGAGTGGATGGGGACTTCATTTCGATCAAGGCTTTTATTTTCTCGGGATTTGCCTCGATTCCTCGCTGGCCAACCATGAACCCAAGAAATTTTTTGGCGGAGACCCCGAAAGCACATTTTTCTGAATTTAACTTCATTCGGTACTTCCTCATCAGGTCGAAGGCTTCCTGTTAATGTCAGATTTTGTAACAGGATCCTTCGGTCATTCACCTTCTCTCCAACAAAGACTTCCTCCGCCGGACCTGAAAGAAGACAGAAAGCAACTAAGGGTGGCTGGTGTCCAGCCGTTGGCCCTCCGATGCTTAAGTCAGGCAAAGAAAGAAGAAGAATAACCAGGCAAAACGAGGCTAGAGATTGAATATTGTGTACCTGTATCTTAATGGAGTCTTCTCCTTATATAGATCTGAAATGATCCAATCTGTTACGTAAGATATCGAGATCCCGCTGATTTCGTGGGATAATATTCTTATCTTCAGATAGAAGGGAAATCTAATCCAATGGACTCGTCCGATAGTTTCGTTCCTTGATAGCGATCCCTTGAGACTCGGAACCACTGAAGAAGATAAGCCCAATCTCGGCCTATACGGGCTGCTGGCACTGAGGGCTAAGAGATGTCACCACAGAAAAAGCTGTTCGCATGTTGGAAGATGGTCGCGAGTCCAAGTGCTCGCTCATTCAGATATAACACCTTTCAACGACTTGTGAGAAGGTTTGCTCGCAGGAAAAACACAACTTTCTCAAAGCTTCGGTAGTCGAGCATCGTTTTTCCTAATATGCGAGCTGCGAACAGACGTTCTCGATAGTCGAATAAAGGTGCTCGCGAGATCGGAGTATCTTCAGAATATGCGAGTTGCGAACAGACGTTCTCGATAGTCGAATAAAGGTGCTCGCGAGATCGGGGTATAATAAGAAGCCTCGAGCAGATGATCTCCGCTATTTTTTACTATAACACTTCCCTGAGGTCTGCAAGATGATCGTTGGTTATGACACTTTTCACGAGCTTATCGTCGACGTAAACTTCCATATTCTTACCAATTTGTGCGGCGAATATCTTATTGACTAAGCGTTGATAAGTAACACCTGCATTCTTAAGACCAAAGGGCATTACTTTGTAGCAATACAAGCCTCGATCAGTGATAAAGGCAGTGTTTTGATGATCGGGCGGATGCATCATGATCTGGTTATAACCAGAGTAGGCGTCCATAAAACTAAGCAGGGCATGCCCTGCTGTTGAATCAACTAATTGGTCGATGTGGGGAGTCGGGAAACTATCCTTCGGGCATGCCTTGTTCAGATCGGAGTAGTCTACGCACATTCTCCATTTACCATTAGTTTTTCGAACAAGGACCACGTTCAGCGACCCATTCTGGATAATCCACTTCCTCAACGAATTGATGGTCAATAACTTTCAACCTCAGTTTTAATCACCATTTGCCTTTCTGAGGTGAATGCTCGTCGACGCTGATGAACAGGTTTATACTTCGGATCAACATTCAGACGGTGGACTACAATGTTAGGGTCGATACCTGGCATGTCTCTGTAAGACCAAGCAAATACATCTTGATATTCGGTCAGAAAATGAATTAGATTTGCTCGAAAGACGTCGCTTAAAGAGGATCCAATATAAACCTTCTTGGACGAGTTATCTTTGGATAAGGTGATTTTGACTGTCTCCTCTCCCGGGGTACCTGATCGATGAGCATTTTCTCTCGGGTCCATCGTTATTGCTATTGGTAGATCCGTTGAGTCTCCTGTAATCATCATAATAGGGGATACTTAGGCTTTTTTACGATTTTGTACGGGGATTTCGTAGCATGCTCGAGCTTCTTTCTGGTTCCCTCGTACTACCCTGATTCCTCTTGGAGTAGGGAATTTGATGCACAGATACAGGGGGTGTAAAGCTGCCCCTATTTTAGTGAGCGAGGGTCGACCCAAAATGGCATTATACGCTGATCTTCAATCCACCAGGAGGAAATTAACGAAGAATGTGGTTTTGGCTGGACTTTCACCGAAGGTGACAGGAAAGTCGATGCTTCCTTCTGGAGTTACGATTTCGCCCCCGAAGCCAACGAGGGGAGTGGAGATAGGTTTAAGTAAACTTCTGGCAAGTGCCATTTTGTTGAAAGCTTCCAAGTAAAGAACATCAGCGAAACTACCTGTATCTAACATAATACAATGAGTTAAATAGTTCGATAGCCTTTAACGTTACCACGATGGAGTCCTCATGAGGGAAATGAATCCCTTCAGCATCTTCAAGAGAGAAAGAGATCGGATGATGGCTAGGATTTGATGTATCGGAGGATTTTTCCAGCCAATAAATATGTTAAGGCTTCTGGGACGCCTTGCGAGCATATGCTTTTCTTGACGCTTGAGAATCTCCCCCGCAAGCTGGACCTCCGGCAATGGTCCAGATTTCACCAGTAGGTTCCGTATCTTCTTGTGGGGGATGATGTTAAGGTGACTTTTTTCTTCGCGTTGAGCATCGATTCTTTTAGGTGACCAATCCTGTCGCGCAACGTAATCCCGGAGATGACCCTTCCGAATAAGAGCTTCGATGTGATCTTTCAAAAATATACAATCTTGGGTGTTATGCCCATGATCTTTGTGGATATAGTAGAACTTTCTTTTGTCTCTTTTTTCAGGATCATACTTGATCCTTGGAGGCCACTTCACATAAGATTTATGCTTTATCTCCATTAATAATTTCTCATGAGATTGGTTGAGAGGCGTATAGTTATGATATTTAGCGGAATAAGGCTTCTTAGGGGAGCGATCCCTCCGATCGCGCTGATATCTCTTATCAGAGGAAAAAATCTCCTCAAACTTACGTTTCTTCCCTTGTATGCCGTGACGTGCCAAAGCAACCTCTTCTGCATTGATGTATTTTTTAACCTTGGATTGGAATTCAGTCATGGTTTTAGGAGGGTTTTTATCCAGGGCGAATCAGAATTTTTCGCTAGTAATTCCTATTATAAGGGCAGTGAGGCCTTTGTCTTCAGTATAACCTTCAGTCTGGACGGCTTCTGCAGTGAAGCGAACTGTGAACTCCTTAATTGTTTCCCCATGTTGTTGCTTTAGATCCGTTAAATGAGATGCAGGCTTTTTTATACAGATGCTTCCCATAAACTGAGAGAGGAAGAGATCCGATAATTGGGAGAAGGATTCGATAGATCGAGGTTTCAGACCTCGAAACCATGTACGTGCAGCATCTTTTAGAGTTAAGGAAAAAGCCCTACACATAATTTCTGAACCATATCCCTCTAGCTCCATAAGAGACCTATAGGTCTCCAGTGTTCGAGGGGATCGCCGATACCTGCATACGAGGCAATGCTAGGTGTTTGGTATTTTCT
The DNA here is from genome assembly GCA_003013855.2 of Liriodendron chinense. Lineage (NCBI taxonomy): Eukaryota > Viridiplantae > Streptophyta > Magnoliopsida > Magnoliales > Magnoliaceae > Liriodendron > Liriodendron chinense. The sequence goes on from ML058433.1 coordinate 7,964,157, forward strand.
GGGCAAAGGGGCCTCCATAACTTCGCGAGTGAAGGGAGATTCAGACCGATGGATTGATGCCAAAGCAACAGGTCAAAGGTTAGACCGATACTGTTGCTCCATATCAGCGAAGCGGTCCTCGATTCTCTTGAGGTCTCCTCCCCAAGATAAAGTGAAATTCGAGGTTTCAACAGTGGATCCTGAAGATCGTTGTTGCCGGGAGGTACTAGAATGTATAGATTGTGGAGGAAATGTCAGAACTTGATTGTTGAGTGGCATTCGATTTGAAGGAGGATTTTACTGGGTTTGTGGCTCACCTGTAGAATGCCTGGAGACTACTGGTAAGGATCGTAGAGGTGGCCCTTCTGGAGGTTGCTATGGTTTAGGAAAGTGCTGATCATACCGATTTGATAAGGTTTGAAGCTCAGCTTTGAGAGTAAGAAGTGTGTTGCCAACAAAACGCATAATGTCATCTTGACCACCTGATACATCGTGAAATGGATTTTATGACGGCAAGCTGGACTCTACTGGGAGAACGCCTGTCAAAGCAGTCTAAGGGAGATTGGACGCTGATTCGAGGATGTCAGGCGGAGGTAAAGTCTGCCTTGAAGTGGAATGATGAACTGTCTTTTTGGGAGGCATAGTGGGAGATAACGATCGGTGATGAGAATGGCTAATTTTCCACAGACGACGCCAATCTGTTAACGTCTAATTTAGTAACAGGATCCTCCAAACGTTCACCTTCCTTCGAGCAAGCTTCCTTCCAAACCTTAAAGCCAAAGGAGAAAATTAAGGGTGGCCGGTGTTCAGCCGTTGGCCCTCTGAAGCCTAAGTTAGACGAGATATGGTAATGAAGTAAAGGGTATGATGTGGGCTTAGAGATTGTGTACCTTTATCACCTGTGGAACCATCTATTTATACAAATCTAGGTGATCCAATCTACTACGTAAGCCATTAAGATTATGGCTGATTTCAGGGGATAAGGTACTTATCTTGTTAATCCTTAAATGAGGAGGTGGCCTAGCCACTCTAGACGTCTAGCTGGTTACACCTCTTAATGGGGATGTTCGGTGCTATGAATGGGAACAAGCCCAAAACCGGCCTATGCAGGCTGCTGATAATAAAAAGGCGGAGAATGCTCAGGTTTGAGGATAACATCTCGTATGCTGAGATGCGACCCCTTTTGACGACCACGAGTGGAGCTACTCGTATGCTGAGATGCGACCCCTTTCGATGACCACGAGCCGAGCTGCTCGTATGCTGAGATGCGACCCCTTTCGACGACCACAAGCTGAGCTACTCGAATGTGATCGCATGGTGTGGTCGGAGATTTGAGATGAAGTATAAATGGAGAGGGCTCACAGTTGGACAGGCTGGTCGCGACTTCTGTGGATCACTTTTTGCCCATATCCCTTTGATGACCAACTTTATCCTACAACACCTTTCGTTCTTGTGAAACTGCATCTGATGCTACCATGCATTCTGCGTCTGACATTACTATGCATTCCTCCGCCGCGGAATGGACCCCATTAGAGAACAAGATGTTTAAGAACGCCATCGCTGAGATCGACGAGAATGAGCCGAACTGTTGGGCTAAGGTCGCAGAGCGGATCCCGGTGTTGGGGTCCCAAAAGTCAGTACCCTCTAAAACAAATCAACTGGGCACGTGCTTCGAGAAAATTCCACAAAATACTACCCGACGCACCCAAATACCCAGATTTGCAAAGGATCCAGTACTTAGCCATTTTTTCCGGTGGACCCCACGGATCACCGTGATCAAAACCGACCAGAATCAAGCAGAGGCATCCTTCATAAATTATGATAAGCAGTACATGGCGATTCGCCGAGAAACGGGCCCCACAAGCCCTCCGTTTCGCAAAACCCAATTTTGCAAGACACGGGTACGTCAAGCGCACCCATTTATTCAGCCTGATGCACCCTTAAATTCATGAAAATTCGACAAGTGGTTTAGGAGGTATTAAACCTCTGACGCATCCAAAAAATGGCTTGACGCACCCTAAAAATACCCTCGACGCGTCCATAAATTCAGAAAATACGGAACTGCAATTTCAAGGTGCATTGGACTGCAACGCACCCTAAAATAGCCCAACGCACCCATAAAATCACCAAGAACCAGCATGGTATTTTTTGGATGCATTGCACTCCAACGCACCCGAAAATAGCTCGACGCACCCATAAAATCAGCACTTTTCAAAATATCATTTTTGGGTGCGTCGGAGCTCCCACGTGCCTATTTGGGGGTGCGTCAAAGACTTTATGGGATGCGTCATACGTGGCAGCTCCCCATTGGTCGCTGTACGGTATTCTCGGGTATAAATACCCCTCCTACTGTTCATTTAGACGGATTGGAACGGATTAAGAGAGAAAGAGAGAGAGAGAGAGAGAGAGAGAGAGAGAGAGAGAGAGAGAGCTATTATCCCCTGAGTATCTGGGATTTGTCGCCGGAAACCCTCGCCGGGATCCCTTTCCGACAGCCGAAAAACTTTTCCGGTGACCGGAATTCTTTTCCGATCGCCGGCATCTTCCACCGGAAGGTCACTCTGACCAACACCACCGCAGGTCCGGATTATAAAAAATCATAAGTGTGAGCACGCACCCGAAAATAGCTCGACGCATCCGAAAATTCAACAAAAAAAACAGACTTGTATTTTCAGGGTGCATTGGACTCCCACGCACCCGAAAATAGCTTGGCGCACCTGAAAATTCAACAAAAAGCGGACATGTATTTTCAGGGTGCATTGGACTCCCACGCACCCAAAAATATCCTGACGCACCCGAAAATTCAACAAAAAAGGCGGACTTGTATTTTTTGGATGCATTGGACCCCAATGCACCTGAAAATTATCCCATGCATCCGTAAAATCAACATAATTCAGACATGTATTTTCAGGGTGCGTTGGACTCCCACGCACCCAAAAAATTAGCCAACTCCGGAACATGTTCATGGATGCACCGGACTCAATTTTAAGTGTTTTTAAGTGCCACTTGAGCCTATTTTGGGTATTTCGAGCGTTCCGGACGCAATGGAATGGTCAAACGGACGTTTCAGGATCCCTAAATGAGCAGAATTGCGCATCTTCAAAGTTCAATCTGGTTCGACACTATGAACGAAACGACTTCTCGAAAGAGACGCCGCCGGCATCCAGAACTATGCAAACATGTCATCATTCATATTTTCTGTAAAGATATGATCCGATTTGAGTCAAAAGCTAGACGAACGGGACTATGGTTATCACAATAAACCATACCAAAGAGTTTCAATTCACTACAAAACGATTGTTATGAACTGCCACATCACAACAGTCGATGCCCTACCCATTAAAAACGGCATCCGTCGGTTGGGCTACGCAGGTATACACAACTGCAGAGTGGACTTCCCGAGGTCACCTGTCCATACATTGATAGGCGCAGGCCCAGAGTCGTCCTTCTCAGTCATAAACCCTGATAGTCTCAGCCCGGATCTCCGGCCAAAACATGGGACATAGACATCTGACTAATACAAAGATGGTTCGGTCCATAACAAAACAAATACAGGTCTCTATGACCACAAACTCTCAGACCATAGTCCCTGCTGACTAGTCTTTTGCCTTTTAATCAAGGGTCATCGATCATTCGATGTAATTAAGGGCTCGTGCCAGATCACGGCCTGGAATGTACAAGATCTCAGGATCTCTGGAATAAAATTCGTTTTGCGATATCTCTCCTTGTGTACTTTTATGAATGTTTGTGATTGTCTATGAATGTTTCCATTATTCAGAACCCCAGAGCAACAAAACACCACACATTTCAAGAAAAATGTGTCCCTTTGGAGTTCATTTTTCTAGTTCTAACAAACTGGCGACTCTGCTGGGGATCGAACCCAGAATCTCTGGTTGTATCTGAATATGGAAACGCTCTAAGATCAATTACTCACAAACATGAATTTATATATAGGAAAGTTACTGCGAGGCATAATGTTTCGGCGCCCTCGGGCGCCAAACTGGCGACTCTCAACAGGAACGTTCTTCCCTTCATCTTTAAGGCAATAGACGGTAAATCAAGGGTTTTCAAAACCACAAACTTCCACAACTACACGTACTTATCCCCTTCTTGCTTATTTTTGTCGGTTTATGCACTGCGATCGATGGGCTCATACTCCCGACCGCACTTGTGAACTGTTCTAAAGATTTTTATGACATCGCAGAATTAGCAAGATAGTAACGCAGACAGAAGAGATGGCATACTCGATGACAAGTTCGTGCATCTTCGTTGCCAACAGAGGTTTCAACTTCCCTCGTTTCACCGCAACCACAACTACTAGCCCAGGCTCAGAATGGCAGTTGGTTGAGACCCAGAGACAGAAGAAAGAACAGAAGAAAGTTGCCATCCTAGCTGCATATAGAAAGGCGAGCGTTGCGAACTCTCGCCCCGTGGTCAAGAAACAGTGGTAGCCGAAGCAGGGGCAGAAGATCCCTATCGATGGCCAGGTCATATTAACCAAACCTGCAGTACCTAAAATGACAGCCGAGCAGTTTCCGCCATTATCCGAGGTCGCCTGCACCTCTCAGAAACCCATCAGGTCCGCACACGAGAAGAAAGCCGAGCCCACGACGACCCTTGAATCGAAGCAGAGGTCACCTCAGGAAATCCGGTTAGCGCAAGTAGTGATGGTCCAAGTGGCCGAAGGAGAAGAAGAAGGACCATATGAAGCAGAAGAATCGCCTCCACTCTAAGACCAGATCGATAGATTGGTAGAGGCTAACCACGAGACAAATGATCGGATGAGAGCTATTCAGGAAGCCTTGGCCACCCTAATAGCACAGAATGCCACCAGAAGTATCGCGCCGCCCACCCGTCAGTCGGCAGAGGAATCCCAAGGGGCAGCAGAAGGCCCAACTGAGCATGAACCGCCTGCCCAATGTCGGGTCACGCCAATGGAGCGCGCACCACTTTCCACATCTCACGTATCGCGAGAAGAGTTATCACAGATGATAGCCCATATGATGCAGCAAGAAAAAGAGAAAGAAAAGAGGGGCAGCTATAAATATCGGGTCCCGTACCCACCAGAGGTGGAAGAGGTACCGTTCCCAGCCAATTTCAGATGCCCCGACTTCAAAAAATTTGAAGGCAGAGGATCGCCAGAAGAGCACATCACCCACTTCTTGACTACATTAGGAAATTGGTCCGCAGTCCCGCAGTATTGCATGCGGTTGTTCGGATCTACCCTGACAGGGAAGGCCTTTCAATGGTACATGTCGTTACCGGTCGGCTCTATAAGGACATGGGAGCAAATGCAGGACGCTTTCATCTCCAAATTCTTTGCAACCGAGAGGGAGATCTCATTGACGGACTTAGCATTGGTCAGGCAGAGGAATGGTGAACCAGTCGAGAAATTCATTGACCGATGGGGAACTACGGCAGCTCAATGTCGTGAACTACCTAGTGAAGGCGAGCAGATGAAGATGTGCCTGAGGGCTCTAGACCCCATGATCTCGTACGGACTGTCAGGTAACACCTTCAGCTCCTTTCGTGAACTAGCAACGAAAGCCCATCTGGTGGAAGAAGCAGCTTCCCGGGTAAACTTTAGACTCGAGAGACAGAAGAGAGAGGCAGGAAGAGTGGTAGAAACCCACCAGGTCGACAAGATCAAGGAACAGAAAGATCGAAAACGTCCCGCTGTTGATCATAGGACGGAAATGAAGACAGCAGTCACACAAGACAAGGGTAAAAGACCCTACATACCCAAACGCGTATCGATAGCCGAAAGAGAAAGGGCTAATGGTCCATATACATTCGATATGGCCGATCTAGTCCCGATCATGGAACAATTGGTCGAGGAAGGCTTAATGCGTTTACCGGAGCCCGTCCGTCCCCATGAAGTTGGACGGGTAAACGACCCCAAATATTGCAAATATCACCAATGTGTTAGCCACAAGACAGAAGATTGCTTCTCCTTGAAAGGAAGGATACAAGGGTTGATCAATAAAGGGGTTATCAGCATGAAGGTACCCGAGACAGCAAGGGAGACGGCCGGGACAATTTCAGCAATTCCAATAGAAGAAGGTAGCAGTCACCTAACGACCTCATTCCCCGAGCCACAGGAGCCGTGGACTCTAGTCAGTAGCAAGAAAAGACTCGAGAACCGACGAAGGCTCGTTAACCAAAGAGGGAACAGGGGGAGAAGAAGGAGAGAAATACTACAGAAGCGACCCGTGATGAGCATGGCATATTGCGAAATGGTGTCGTTCACCGAACAAGTACCAGCCAAAGAAACCTCACAAACAGTCGAGGGAGAAGTTAATGCGGTCATCTTACGATCAGGAAGGCAAATGCCTGACCGTACCCCTCCAAGACCAGATGACCCAATGCAAGAAGATGGTGTCCACGACAGGCCGCAAGGGAGACCTCACGTGCAAAAGCTGAAAGAGAAAGTTGGCGAAGCCACGACTAGTCAGCCAAGCCCGAGACCAGTAGTATATGATGTTGTAGCGCACTTACGAAAGGTTCCCGCCCGGCTAAGTATATACGATGCTTTGTGTCTTTCGAAAGTGTACAGAGAAATGTTAATTAATGCCCTACTTGACAGTGAAGTCAGGGAAATCATGATGATAGAGATAGAAGAAGAAATGAATAATACAGACAAATTTTAGGAGGGGTATACGCCAGTATCACAAGTCATGCATGTCGATCATCCCTCAACAATCACTTTTTCAGAAGAAGACCGCACGATCGAATTAATAGACCACAACCGTCCGTTGATGGTCACAGGTACAATCAGGGACACCGAGATCAAGAGGTGCATGTTGGACGACGGGTCTGCCGTGAATATTATGCCATTGAAGACATTACAGAAGCTGGGTTATAGGCAATCGGCACTACGCCCGAGTCTCACGATGATTCAAGGGTTCAATCAAGACAGTCAACGCACACTGGGATCAATCACGGTGATGTTAGAGATCGAAGAATTGACGACGAAAGTAGCGTGTCAGGTGATCGACGCAGTGACAACATACAACCTCCTTTTAGGAAGGCCCTGGCTCCATCAGAATCGGATAATCCCTTCGACGTATCACCAGTGTTTCAAATATAACAGAGATGGTGTCCAATACAGGATAGCAGCAGATCCGAAGCCATACACGATAGCCGAGTCATTTTTGGCTGATGTGAAATATTATGACCCGTCCGAAAGCAATAAAACCAGCAAAAAATCCGACATAAAGAAGAAAGGACAAGGGGCAGAACCTCGAGTTGAGAAGTGTGTACAGGAAGGTAAACCTCAGCTCATCACTCAGGGAAGATCTCAATGTCAGCAGAAAAACCAACCTCAGCCGATCACGAAGAAATTTTATGTGGTACCGCAGCATCTGCGTCAGCCGGGGCAGTCCGTGTTAAAACTAATTTCAGATCAACACATGAGTGTACTCAAATCCAGCTTCAATATGCCTATACCCAAGATAGGAAGAACCAAGCCATTTCCAAAGGCTCCAAGCCAATTCATTGTGCCGTCAAGAAATGCCACCCAGAAAGATATCAAGTTCCATTCAGGGCCAAGCCAGCCAGTACCATCAGAAGGGAAAGAAGGAGAGAGAGGGTCTGCCCAATCTCGACCAATAGAAGAGAAGAGATATAGCAAAGCCAGCCGAAAGATTATGAGGAATATGGGATTCTCCAGTCAAGGCTCAGACACAAAGAAAAGACTGCTAGCTCCATTCGAAGAATATAAGCAAGTATACAGGAACGGAGGAGGTCTAGGAGCGAAGGCGAGCGTAAACATGGTAACCATTGTCTCGGTAGAAGGAATCCAGTCGTAAGATTCTATCGACATAATCCAGCCAAGTGTCGCACCCGTGCAACTAGAAGACGGTGGACAACCAACGATTGATGAACTCGAAGAGGTGAATTTGGGCACCCTTGAAGAACCCAGGAATACATATTTGAGCAAGAACGTCCCAGAAAATGAAAGAAAGAAATACATACAATTATTAAAGGAGAATAAAGACATCTTTGCCTGGACATACTCAGAAATGCCTGGGCTCAGTCCGGCAATCGCCATGCACAAGCTAAGCATCATGAAAGAAAAGAAGCCCGTGAAGCAGCCACAACGACGGTTCCATCCTGATGTTGTACCTAAGATTGAAGAAGAAATCAAAAAACTAATTCAGGCTGGATTTGTTCGAGAGGTGAAGTACCCCCGATGGATTTCAAACATTGTGCCAGTCAAGAAGAAGAGCGGACAGATCCGAGTTTGCGTTGACTTCCGGAATCTTAATGAAGCCTGCCCGAAGGATGATTTTCCTTTGCCAATTCCAGAATTGTTGATCGACAGCACAACGGGATATGCAGTAATGTCCTTCATGGACGGGTACTCGGGATACAATCAGATTCGCATGGCCCCTGAAGATGAAGAAGCTAGGGCCTTCCGTACAACCCTCGGCATCTACTGTTATCGCGTAATGCCCTTCGGATTAAAGAACGCAGGGGCAACATACCAGCGCGCAATGCACGTTATATTTCAGGATATGATGCATAAACACGTCGAATGCTATGTAGATGATCTAGTCGTAAGGTCGGCCGATCACGAGCAGCACAGAGAGCACCTAAGGCAAGTGTTCCAACGGTTGCGCAAGAAAAGTCTCCGTATGAATCCACTAAAATGCGCGTTCGGAGTCGCGTCTGGCAAATTTCTAGGCTTCGTGGTCAGACACAGGGGCATAGAAATCGATCCCGCAAAGATTAAAGCCATCATAGAAATGCCGCCTCTGAAGAACCTGAAGCAATTGAAGAGTTTTCAAGGCCGCGTAGCATATTTGAGGAGATTCATCTCGAACTTGGCTGGTCGTTGTCAACCGTTCTCCTGCCTCAACAAGAAAGATGTTAAGTTTGAATGGTACGACGCTTGTCAGAAGGCCTTCGACTCTCTAAAAGAGATGCTTGGGAATTCGCCAGTCCTTGCTGCCTCAATCAAAGGAAAGCCACTGATTCTGTACATCGCAGTAAGTGATAACTCACTGGGGGCACTCCTGGCACAGAAGAACGAAGAAGAGAAGGAGAATGCACTATATTACCTAAGCCGCACGCTGGTAGGGGCTGAATTCAACTATTCAGCAATTGAAAAGACATGCCTTGCTCTCATTTTTGCAGTAAAGAAACTGAGGCATTACTGCCTCTCGCACCAAATAACGTTGATATCCAAGGCGGATCCGATCAAGTATGAACCGACCTATGCTGTCTGGGCGTTTAGCTAAATGGGCCATTCTCCTCTCCGAATTCGACATCACATACATCCCAGCCCGGGCTATTAAAGGACAAGCGATCGCGGATTTTCTCGCTGCGCATCCAGTCCCGAGCAGCGAAGAAATGGAATGTGACCTCCTGGATGATCAGGTTATGATGATCGAAAGACCACGGTTATGGCAGATGTACTTTGACGGAGCCTCTAGGTCGACAGGAGCAGGAGCGGGGGTTATATTTATCAACCCACAGGGAGATTTGTTGCCCTACTCGTTTACAATCGTGCCAGCCTGCACTAACAACGAAGCCGAGTATCAAGCCCTTATCATTGGGCTACGGCTCGCATTAGAAATGTGAATCAAGGCAATACAGATCTATGGCGACTCCAGACTAGTCATCGAACAGTTGACGACAGAATATGAGGTCCGCAAACCTGAGTTGTCGCCTTTCTGCCGCCAAGCGCGATCACTGTTCGACCAGTTTCGTGACAGCAGCATTTCACATATACCGAGACAGGAAAATGTACAGGCCGATGCATTGGCCAGTCTAGCCGCTGCTCTGGCTAACCCCGGAAGCAGCCCACTTCAGGTAACGATCGAAGAAAGGAGGATCCTACCGACGGCCGTACTGCGTGGTGACGAAGCAAGCGTAAACCCCATCTGTTGCTTCGAGATCACAGAAGATAATGACTGGAAAAGACCATTCATCGATTACTTGAAGTATGGGTTCTTACCAGAAGAGCTTAAGATGCGCACACAGGTTAGGAGACGTGCTGGGTCGTTTATACTACAGAATGACGTCCTTTACAAGCGCTCGTACGAGGGAATGTTGCTACGCTGCTTGGACCAGAAGGAAGCATACGCCACATTGAAGGAAGCCCACGGAGGAGAATACGGTGCCCACCAAGGAGGCAAGAACCTACATCACCGTGTCCGGCACATGGGGTATTATTGGCCCACAATGGCGAAAGATGCAATAGAATTTGTCAAGAAATGTCATCAGTGCCAAATCCATGCAGATATCATACACTCGCCACCAGAAGAATTACATCAGTCAGTGATGTCCTGGCCTTTCGCAGCCTGGGGCATGGACGTGATCGGGCCAATCAGCCCGCCCTCTTCCCAGGGACACCAATACATCTTAGCCGCGACAGATTACTTTTCCAAGTGGGCCGAGGCAGTCGCACTTAGGAGCGTGAAGGCAAAACATGTTGAAAGTTTCATCCGCCACGCCATATTATACCGACATGGTATTCCCGAGAAAATCACCACGGACAACGGAACACCCTTCAAGAACGCTACTATTCATAAGCTATGCGCAAAGTTCAAGATCAAGCATTGTTATTCATCACCTTATTACCTCCCTGCGAATGGGTTGGCCGAGGCGTTCAATAAGACTATCGTGAAGATTTTGAAAAAGACAGTGGCAAAAAATAAGAAGGACTGGGACAGACGACTGCCCGAAGCATTGTGGGCATATCGAACCACACACCGCACAGCTACGCGAGCTACACCCTACTCATTGGTATACGGTACGGAGGCGGTGGTCCCGATGGAGATACAGGTTGAGTCGTTACGGGTTGCGCTTCATTATTCCCTGACAACCGAACGCAATGCTGAGATCAGAATGACCGAGCTAGATGATCTGGATGAAAAGAGACTGGTCGCCCAGCAAAGGCTCGAAATGTATCAGAAACAGATCTCAGCCTCATATGACAAACAAGTCCGTGGCAGGTCATTCAAAAGAGGCGATCTGGTATTAATGATGAAACGCCCGGCGCTGGCTCAAGGCCCTGAAAAGTAAATTCGACCCGAAGTGGGACCCAGTGTGCATCGTCGATGAAGTATACTCCAATGGAGCATATCAAGTGATCGATTGCAAGGGGCAAGGCATCAGCTCGTTGGTGAATGGACGATTCTTGAAAAGATATTATACTTGACATAGAATACTGCTGTGATTTGTAAACACCCCGTTAGAGGGAAAATGTAATAGATAAATATCAAGAGAAATGACACCATACGATGATCAATGCTTACAATTACAGATACTAATCCTTTATTCTGTGTGTTTACACAGGTATCAGGACAATTATTGAAACCCGAGACATATCAGGCATCGTTACCTCGTCCCATCCAAAGTTGTCGAGAATCGAAATGAAAAGATGGACCTTAAAGTCAAGGCTCGGGCACACCCATTCCGCATCAATATAGGTTTGAGTCCTGACAGGGGGACATTCCTTCCAAAATAACCTACGTTATATTTGAATCTAAATGCAAATGAAAGAAATATCAAGTGGATAAAACATATAAGCACGATCATGTGAATAGTATACATATCATTACAACATTACTGTCACAACATATCTCCGCAAAATTACAGAATAAAACAATTATAGAGCCTAACCGTTCAGATTTCTTAAACATTGTTCTAGCAAATGAATTGCAGACTCCTGGGTCACCCTCTGTGTTACCTCCACCGCGGCTAAGACCTGTGCAGGATCAGGGACGCTTTGAAGGGACTCTCTCAGTTCTTCAACCTGATTTCGTATAGCGTTACGTTCGGCCTCGCGCTTTTCGATAGACAATTGCAGACGAGCCATTTGATTGCCAAATTTTGAGAGATTGAGATGAACAATGGAGCGTTCAGCTTGTAACCGTGTTATCTCATCATCTATCTCCGCCAGCCGATCTGTGGCTCCCTCATGCCCAACGGCGGCATCTTGCCAATCGCGCCTCATCGCGGTTACATCTGCCTCGCACAGCTCAAGCTTTGGCAGGAGGGACTGCAAATGACCGCGCCTCTCTTCAACAGAAGGATCGACTCTGAAATGTCTCACCCCGTTGAGTTGTGCCATGGCTTCCCTGAACAGGACTATATGGTTGATCATTAAAGAGACGTCAATCCCGAGCCACGCAGCATTACATTCAAGCGCCTGCAGCCCCTCATCCAAGATGGACCATTCATCCATATTCTTCAGAGAGGCGGTGATGTTCATTAGAAGACTCTTCAAAAGGTCCACCTTCACCTTTGACAGCCCTCGGAGAGAAAAAATGAATGCCTTGGGCAAGGCAACAGGGGCCAAAGCATGAACGGGAGTGGTCACTGATAAAAGAAATGGTAAAGTTAGTAAAAAGAGGCCTCAGTAAGAAAAAAAAAAAGATAGTCGAAATGGTGAAAACAAATAATATACCAGTGGCTTCAAGAACGTCAACGGCAGGCGCGTCAGCCGAGGCAGTGTGCGTAGGCAATGCTGGGGCAGGTTCAGCGATCCCCTCGGTCGACGGCTCAGGTAGCTCCGGAGAGGATAGCACTACGACCTCAGGAACGCTGATGTCAGATGCTGGCATGGTAACAAGAAGGGGTTCCACAGCGGGTTCAACTGATGACGGTCCAACAAGGGGAATAGCTTCCACAATAGGCTCAACGGATGGAGGTTCAACAGTTGGAGATACTTCCAAGGTAGGTTCAAGTACACTCGACCCAGCGACAGAAATCGGAGCGCCTCGAGAAGCTAAATCAACATCCCCGACCTCAATATCTTCAACACGGGAAAGGGTCAGGGGAGGTGTAACCTCCGCAACGGCAGTGGTCGTCATTTCATGAGCGAGGCCCTGGTCCTCTACAGGTTCAGCTATGGGGATATCAGAGATGAGAATAGTGTCATCGGGTGCCTCGTCATCCAATTCCATGAAAATCGCTCCAACATCAGCCTCAGGGATAGGCTGATCATACATCGGTTCATCGTCATCGCCTCCTCCAGTATGACGATCGCCGCTCAAATTCTCCTGAAGACTCAGCTCACCCTCTTCCCTGGCTACACCCACGTCACCGGGCGGAGTGCCACCGGCGGCCTCAGAAAGTTGTTTCTGTAACCTCTCTTCATCGTACTGCTTACGCATCTTGGCAATATTCTTCCCTCCGTCGACCACCGAAATACGATGAGCAGTCTTCACCCGAGGACCAGTCCGCTCAAGTGGCGTCTCATCATCGCCACCATCATCGCCGTCATCATCACCACCACCAGCACCGCCATCATCACCTCCCCCACTGCCATTATCATCATCATCATCCCCATCATTTTGGTCATCATTGTCCCTGGGAATATCATCTCCTTGATGCACCTCATCGATGGGCCCGAGAGACGGGAACTCAGGGCCCGCCTGCACGATGTTTCTTTCCCCATAAGCAACCCAACCTTCCAGGGTATGCTCGGGCTTCTCGTGATCAATTACCACATTCATCGAAGTCATTAGTCTCAGAGTACCCGGTACAGCAGGCTGGTGAAGATGCTCCGCCACGTATCCCAATCCGTCGGCAGGAGCTGGGCTAACAATCGGAGGCGTAACAAAGACGGGATCAGTAACATGATGACCATTCCGAATCAACGTATACTGATGAACCCACCATCTCATCCACCCGAAAGATGCGCCAGTGACACTCCCCGTCCCAGGGATAGCAAAAGAGCAACCAGTCCCAGTCAACAGAAGCTGCCGCCACATCCATTTCCAATGGATAGGCCCGATGCCATATGCTCGCTGCTCACGAGTCACCGGCTCCAATGTGGCAGGTACTCCTTGATCATATCCAAATTGACGAGCAAAGCGGTTGGGGTAGTACGGCTCTCTCCAGAACTCTAGTCCCTCACGAAGAGGAAGTGAGGACGGGCGGATGGCTATCAGGAACGAGCGTTCGTTATGGTCAATGCTCTCATCATCCGTGCACAATATGGAATCTTTGCTCCGGGTGCCCGAGAAGTGGAAAAAGTGGATATCGTCGTATTTAGCAATCCTCTCCCTGACAGTGTTCAAATTTTGCCCCACCATCTTCCGTTTTTGAAAAAAGTACAACGGGACCACCCCTCGCTGAATATAATCTCCAGACTCGATACCATACACCCAAGGAAAATACACCCCGAGCCATCCGGATAAGAAATGTCATCCGCAGTAAGTCGAGTTCATACCGAAGGCAGCCCGGTCTTTATTGCTGATAACATAACCGAAAGCCTGATAAAGAGAGCATAGTACGGTAGGAGCTATTGCATAACGGTGGCCATTCGCCAAGGCCCCTGCGACAGCAAAACAGGACACCCTCACTGTCGGCCTGCTTCGAGCTCGGTAAGACCACGCAGCTCAACCAGTAAGCTAGGAAGCCGGCGAGCTCACAGGTCGGAGATAGTTTGTTTGGACGGGGGAAATTTTCCTTCATTCGATCCTCCAAAAAGGCCTTGTTGTCACGGTCTTCGTTATAAGCCGCATAATCCAGACTGAAATGAAGAAGATAAAGTATTAATGGTAGAGAAAAAGACGAAACAATGACATACGACTTGCAATTAAGTGCTTACTCTAAGCCATGGCTGAAATAGACCAGCCAGTCTTCGAAGGGAAATTTATCCTTGAAAGCCCAGAATTGCGGAAGCTCCGCAAATAACTCATAACAAGCCGGGGAGAAGAAGCCTTCGTTCACCCCCTTTTTCTTCCTAGACAGCTCCTCATCACTAGGAACCCACTCATCATATATCCTCCCGCGGATCGGGAGACCAGCGATGCGGTTCAGGTCCCATAGCGAGATGCTCATTTCTCCATATGGCAAATGAAATGTGTTGGTAATAGAGCACCAATGGTTTAAGAACCCCTTGTAAACCCACGGTTCGCGACAGAAGTAACTCGAGGTGGCTGCAATAGCCTTAAAGAGGCCCACAGCCTTCAAGGTCTCCTTATGGCATTCCAATATCCGATTGGCCCATGCCTCATACCCGGGATGAGCAATCAAATGACCGAGGGTCCGGAACGCGCCCGACAACCAGATCTCTATATCGCCCAGGTGATGAAATCTTTGCCGGAGAGTTTCAAAGTAATGTGTTGGGAAAGGCCGAAGGGGGTTTTGATTCGGCTCTAAAAATATCATAAGCTTTGGGTCCATGACAGCTTGACGCCTGCCATTCTCAGACAGGGAACAGTTGAGAAAAGGCCCGGGAATAGATGTCCACGTCTCCACACTAAAAAATGAGTTTGCGCGGCACACATCTGCGGGCTCGATACTAGGGAGAGAGCGATGCCGTTGGAAGCTTCTAGTGGATCTAATATACCCTCGTGTATAAGGGTTCCGGATGGCGAGAGGAGAAGTGACTAACTTTACGGTTGACCAAATGATCTTCATTTTGTCAGATTTGGACCTGGCCTGTTTCTCCAGGTATACTTGTTTCGCGCCCTTGCCAGCCCTCTTTGGGCGACCGCGTCTGGTAGATTGGGCGGGAGCCAACGGGCTCGCCTCCCCTTCTTCGGAACCTGTCGTCCCGTCACTTCGGAAGCCCCGCAAAGGAGCAAACCAGGAGTCCCATTGTTCCTGTGTACCCCTGTCTGGGGGAGGTGGTATAATCCGGTCACACAGAATTTTCTTTTGCATGTCTTTGGGTAACGTCAATATACGTTCGTAGAAATTAAAAGTCTCCGGGGGGAGAAACCATTGGGGATTCTGATCGGATGGGCGAACGACGTCCCTCAAAACCGCCCGCTTGCGCTTTGAAGAAGTCAATGGAGGACCTGAAGGACCAGCCTCAGAAGGGTCGCTAGCCATCACAATCTGCAAACAGCATACGGAAAGCTTAGATATAGCTCAAAGCAAATGCACAAAAGAAATCAACGCTCTCAGAGTTTAAGAGGATGCAAAGTAGTATGCAAAGACGACATGAGCACCGATAAGCGAATCAAGGTCATAGAAAAATGTATTTGAACTAGCAAAGAAGGAAATAGCACGACAGCATTCACAACCACGACATCATCATCACATACAAACAAGGACGGATAAGAGAAAGAAAAAAAAACAACATAATCATCATCCATTGACTGAAATAGGCCCAAAATGTTCACACTGTCATGTCAATTGTTCAAATGTTAAAGTTAGAATTTGTCATAAGACAACACAAAATTGCGAGATCCCCTTCTCGCGGATAGAAAATGATCTCAATCTTGCAGCAGAGGAAGAAGCCGAGCCTTCAATTCGTCTACCTTCGTTTGGACCCGCACTTCCTTAGAAGTCAGGTCCATTAGGTGGGAGATGCACTGCTGCACGAGGTCGAAGTGTACGTATTCAACATTGGCCCAGTTCCTCATTATGGAGACATCGATCGCCAGATCGTCATATTCATTCAAGACCTCTCTGATTCTTCTCCAGATGCTGGCGTGACGATCAGGGAACTCGGCCTCCGCCAGTGGGACAGCCCAAGCCAGGTATCGTTTTTTCGCCCTTTTCTCCCTCTTTAGAGAGTTAAGCTGGCTCCATAAGGCCAAGAAAGAATCAACCAAGGGAGGCTCTGCCGCCTCAAGAAGTGCCAGCTCTTCTGGGAACGAGGAGTCGCCAATGAAACCAAGGATGGCTTCCCTATGCTCATCAAGAGTGGAGGCCATAAGCGAAATATTTCGGATAGCCTGTAATATGGGACGAGAATCTGCACCGAGCCTGGATAAAGCCTCAGATACCTCATCATATTGAGAATGGAGGGATGACCAAGCTTCCAGACGACCAAGGGAGTCAAAGAGCCGTCGCAAGCAATCACGAGCTGCGCGTAAGGAACCACGAGTCGCAACCATTGTCTGCTAAAAAAAAAACAAGACTAACAACCCGATTTGAAAACCGCAGCAATTCGACAAAAGGAGTAAAGAGAGGAAGCATATGAAGATTATTTACATTAGATCCAAAGTCAATGGAGGCATCCGCAGGTACATCTAAACCCTATCTAAATTAATCATGATAATTCCCAGAAAATGTCATTTTTTGGTCAGGCATAGCCCAAGACTTAAAGTATATGAGACCCGACACAGCTTCCGGATAACGATGAATGCACATGGAAATTTATAACGGAAGTGCAGGGCCCCATATCCTTTAAAGAAATGATCCCTGTCACCACGGGAATAGCCGTGTCCACCCCAAAATGTGGATATGGTAAGCACTGTTGGGATAGATCTACACATGAAAGAGCCCCAGAAACGAGAAAATTCTAAGTCTTGAAAACTGGGTACGCCAAGCCTAAACGCACCCTTAAAATAATCCAAATTTTGCAAAAAAAATTCTAAGTCTTGAAAACTGGGTGCGTCAGGCCCGACGCACCCCGAAATGCCCAAAATGTCTTGACTGAATATCTGGGTGTGTCGGACCCAACGCACCCTAAGAACGTCATGATCAGCCTAAGTTCAAAATGTAGGTGCGTCACGCACAACGCACCGCGAAACTCAGCCATTTTTCACCAATAAAAAATATTTGGGTGCGTCAAGCGTGACGCACCCTTAAAAATTTAAGGGTTTTACCTTGTGACGAGGGGTGCGTTGACCGCAACGCACCTTAAAAAATTCTTGAAATTTTACCAAGTTCGAATACTTGCGTGCGTTGAGAGCAACGCACCCTTAAAAAATCTCAAAATTCGGCCAAGTCCGAATACTTGGGTGCGTTGAGCGCAACGCACCCTTAAACATAAGAATTCCACCAAGTCATCAGCTGGGTGCGTCACGCTTGACGCACCCGAAAAATCCAAATATTTGAAATTTAAGGATGCGCTAGACCTTTTTTGGGTGCGCTGGCGATATTAAATGGGTGCGTTGGCGAATATTTGGGTGCGTCGACGGCAGAGCAAATGAACAGCGAAAAACGCAGAATGAAGTGAAATCAAGCTATCTTACCTATTTATAGTGTGGACCCAGGAATTCGATGCGTCGTGATGAACGGTTATAAGTCCATCGCAACGCACCGGAGGGGCATCTGTTGGGGTCCCAAAAGTCAGTACCCTCTAAAACAAATCAACTGGGCACGTGCTTCGAGAAAATTCCACAAAATACTACCCGACGCACCCAAATACCCAGATTTGCAAAGGATCCAGTACTTAGCCATTTTTTCCGGTGGACCCCACGGATCACCGTGATCAAAACAGACCAGAATCAAGCAGAGGCATCCTTCATGAATTATGATAAGCAGTGCATGGCGATTCGCCGAGAAACGGGCCCCACAAGCCCTCCGTTTCGCAAAACCCAATTTTGCAAGACACGGGTACGTCAAGCGCACCCATTTATTCAGCCTGACGCACCCTTAAATTCATGAAAATTCGACAAGTGGTTTAGGAGGTATTAAACCTCTGACGCATCCAAAAAATGGCTTGACGCACCCTAAAAATACCCTCGACGCGTCTATAAATTCAGAAAATACGGAACTGCAATTTCAGGGTGCATTGGACTGCAACGCACCCTAAAATAGCCCAACGCACCCATAAAATCACCAAGAACCAGCATGGTATTTTTTAGATGCATTGGACTCCAACGCACCCGAATATAGCTCAACGCACCCATAAAATCAACACTTTTCAAAATATCATTTTTGGGTGCGTCGGAGTTCCCACGTGCCTATTTGGGGGTGCGTCAAAGACTTAATGGGATGCGTCATACGTGGCAGCTCCCCATTGGTCGCTGTCCGGTATTCTCGGGTATAAATACCCCTCCTACTGTTCATTTAGACAGATTGGAACGGATTAAGAGAGAAAGAGAGAGAGAGAGAGAGCTATTATCCCCTGAGTATCTGGGATTTGTCACCGGAAACCCTCGCCGGGATCCCTTTCCGACAGCCGGAAAACTTTCCCGGTGACCGGAATTCTTTTTCGATCGCCGGCATCTTCCACCGGAAGGTCACTCTGACCAACACCACCGCAGGTCCGGATTATAAAAAATCATAAGTGTGAGCACGCACCCGAAAATAGCTCGACGCATCCGAAAATTCAACAAAAAAACAGAGTTGTATTTTCAGGGTGCATTGGACTCCCACGCACCCGAAAATAGCTTGACGCACCTGAAAATTCAACAAAAAGCGGACATGTATATTCAGGGTGCATTGGACTCCCACGCACCCAAAAATATCCTGACGCACCCGAAAATTCAACAAAAAAGGCGGACTTGTATTTTTTGGATGCATTGGACCCCAACGCACCTGAAAATTATCCCACGCATCCGTAAAACCAACATAATTCAGACATGTATTTTCAGGGTGCGTTGGACTCCCACGCACCCAAAAAATCAGCCAACTCCGGAACATGTTCATGGATGCACCGGACTCAATTTTAAGTGTTTTTAAGTGCCACTTGAGCCTATTTTGGGTATTTCGAGCGTTCCGGACGCAATGGAATGATCAAATGGACATTTCAGGATCCTTAAATGAGCAGAATTGTGCATCTTCAAAGTTCAATCTGGTTCAACACGATGAACGAAATGACTTCTCGAAAGAGACGCCGCCGGCATCCAGAACTATGCAAACATGTCATCATTCATATTTCCTGTAAAGATGTGATCCGATTTGAGTCAAAAGCTAGACGAACGGGACTATAGTTATCACGATAAACCATACCAAAGAGTTTCAATTCACTGCAAAACGATTGTTATGAACTGCCACAACACAACAGTCGATGCCCTACCCATTAAAAACGGCATCCGTCGGTTGGGCTACGTAGGTATACACAACTGCAGAGTGAACTTCCAGAGGTCACCTGTCCATACATTGATAGGCGCAGGCCCAGAGTCGTCCTTCTCAGTCATAAACCTGATAGTCTCAGCCCGGATCTCCGGACAAAACATGGGACATAGACATCTGACTAATACAAAGATGGTCGGTCCATAACAAAACAAATACAGGTCTCTATGACCACAAACTCTCAGACCATAGTCCCTGCTGACTAGTCTTTTGCCTTTATTTCAAGGGTCATCGATCATTCGATGTAATTAAGGGCTCGTGCCAGATCACGGCCTGGAATGTACAAGATCTCAGGATCTCTGGAATAAAATTCACTTTGCGATATCTCTCCTTGTGTACTTTTATGAATGTTTGTGATTGTCTATGAATGTTTCCATTATTCAGAACCCCAGAGCAATAAAACACCACACATTTCAAGAAAAATGTGTCCCTTTGGAGTTCATTTTTCTAGTTCTAACAAACGGGTAAGACAACCAAGCAGGTGGAGATTCACTACCAATGTCTTGTCGAAGACATCGAGTGCATCGATTCGGGACAGGTCCGGATCCCGCATTATAACTTCGATGATGATGAGGAGGAGGAGGAGGAGTTGTCGGGGGAGGACAAAGAGGTGGAGAAGAATCCAGTAGTGGCAGTGGCGACAGGGAAGGGGAAAAAGCCAACGGTACTGATGAAGAAGAAGAAGAAGAAAAAGAGTAAGAAGAAGCCAAATTCCGAGAGGCAGAATGGGGTCCCTTCGACTGAAGATGAGCATAGGTTTGTTGGTTCCTTTTCTTCTTCTTCTTCTTCTTCTTCTTCTTTTCTGATTTTTGGGTTTTCAATATTTGGGATTTTAGTGGCGGATTCTGGGTTTTGAGAGGAATGCATGTTTTTCTTTTTCTTTTTCTTTTTTATTTTTTTTAAATTAGATTTTGTTTGGTGTTTTCTTTTCATTCTTATAAAAGATTTTGGATGAATCTATTTGTCTGATCAGTTCTGTGGATTCTCTGTCTTTCATTTTCAAACTTAAATTCTGCGTTTCCATTTTTTTCCATAAATGTTCAAGAATTTTAGATGAATGCTGTTGTAGGATAAAGTTGGTCGTCGAAGCATACGGTCAGAAACTGGTTAAAAGAAGTCACGATCAGTTTGTCCAATTAAGAGCCCTCTTCGTTATAGTTCATCTCAGATCTACGACCAGGCTATCCGATCGAATGCGAGCAGCTCGGCTCGCAGTCGTTGAAAGGGGTCGCATCTCAACATGCGAACAGCTCGGCTCGTGGTCGTGGAAAGGGGTCGCATCTCAACATGCGAGCAGCTCGGCTCGTGGTCGTTGAAAGAGGTCGCATTTCAACATGCGAGCAGCTCGGCTCGTGGTCGTTGAAAGAGGTCGCATCTCAACATGCGAGCATCTCGGCTCGTGGTCGTGGAAAGAGGTCGCATCTCAACATGCGAGCAATTATCCCCAAGCCCGAGCATCCTCCGCTTTTCTAGTACCAGCAGCCCGTATAGGCCGGTCTTGGGCTTATCTCTGTTCTTGGGCTTATCTCTATTCATGGCTCTAAACCTCATGGGAGCACCATCAGGGAACGTAATCAACTAGATGTCTAACTGGGTTAGGCCATCCCATTATCTAAGGATTAACTGCATAAACACCTCATCCCCGAAAATCAGTAGTAATCTTAACGTCTTGCGTAACAAACTAGATCACTCAGATCTATATAAATGGATGACTTCATAGAGGATAAAAGGTACACAATCTCTAAACTCATATCCAGCTATTTACTTTACAACCACGTCTCATCTGACTTAAGCTTCAAAGGGCCAACGGCTGGACGCCGGCCACCCTTAGTTTTCTCTTGTATTCTTTCAGGTTTGGAGGGAAGCTGGCCCGAGGGAAGGTGAACGTCTGGAGGATCCTGTTACCAAATTCAACGTAAACAGATTGGCGCTGTCTGTGGGAATAAATCACCGAATTAGCCATTCTAATCATTAATCGTTATCTCCCACCATGCCTCCTAAAAAGACGGTTCATCCCTCCATTTCAAGGCAGACATTAACTCTGCTTGACATTACCGAACCAGCATCAAATCTCCCTCAGACTGCTTCAATGGGCATACCCCAGGGAGAGTCTAACATGCCATCACAAAGCCCACTTTTCGACGTATCCGGCAGTCAGGAAGATGTTATGCGTTTCCTCGAAAACACACTTCTAACTCTCAAAGCCGGGCTTCAAAACTTATCTAATCGGTTTAATCAGCAGTTTCCGGAACCACAACAGCAACCTCCAGAAGGGTCGCCAGTACAACCTATACCAGTTATTTTCAGACATTCTGCAGGCGAGCCACGAGCTCAACCAAATCCTCCTCCTTCAAATTGAATGCCACACGAAAATCAAGTTTCGGTACCCCTTCTACATTCTATGCACTCCAATACTTCCCGGCAACAACAATCTCAGGGGTCTGCCGTCGAAACTTCAAGCTACACCTTGCCATGGGAAGGAGATCTCAAGAGAATCCAGGATCGCTTCGATGATATGGAGCAGCAGTATCGGTCTAACCTTTCACCTATTGCTCTTGCATCAATCCATCGATCCGAGTCATCCTTCACCCACGAGGTCAGAGAGGCACCCTTGCCTAAGAAATACTGCAAGCCTATCATCGCTCCGTATACAGGCACCGGCGATCCTCTCGAACATCTGGAGACGTATAAGTCCCTTATGGAGCTGGAGGGACATGGATCAGAAATTATGTGTAGGGCTTTTTTCCTAACCCTAAAGGATGCAGCACATACATGGTTCCGAGGCCTAAAACCCCGATCCATCGGGTCCTTCTCTCAATTATCAGAGCTCTTCCTTTCTCAGTTCATGGGGAGCATCCGTACCAAGAAGCCAGCATCTCATTTAATGGATCTGAAGCAGCAGCATAGGGAGACAATTAAGGAGTTTACAGTTCGTTTCACTGCAAAAGCTGTTCAAACTGAAGGTTATACTGAGGATAAAGGCCTCACTGCCCTTATAGCCGGAATTATAAGCGACAGATTCTGATTTGCCTTGGATAAAAACCCTCCAAAACAATGACAGAATTCAGGCCAAGGCTAAAAATTACATCAATGAGGAAGAAGTCGCTTTGGCGCGTCACGGTATACAGGGCAAGAAGCGTATGTTTGAAGAGATCTCTCCTCTGGAAAAGAAATATAAGCGTGATCGACGGGACCGTTCCCCTAAGAAGCCCTACTCTGGTAAATATCATAATTATACACCTCTTAACCAATCTCCTGAGAAAGTATTAATGGAGATCAAACACAAGCCTTACGTGAAGTGGCCTTCAAAGATCAAGTCTGATCCTGAAAAAAGAGATAAGAGAAAATTCTGCTATTTCCATAAAGATCATGGGCACAATACCCAAGATTGTATATCTCTGAAAGATCACATCGAAGCTCTTATTCGGAAAGGTTATCTCCGGGATTACGTAGCCCGACAAATCGGTCACCGAAAAGGATGGAAACCCCATCGCAACGGAAAAAGTCACCTCAACATCATCCTTCACAAGAAGATGCTGAACCTACTGGTGAGATTCAGACCATTGCTGGAGGACCAGCTTGCTGGGGAGATTCTCAAGCATCCAGAAAGCATATGTTCGCAAGGCGTCTCAGAAGCCCTAGCATATTTATTGGTTGGAAAAGACGCCCGATGTATCGAATCCTGGCCATCATCCAATCTCTTTTTCTCTTGAAGATGCAGAAGGAATTCATTTCCCTCACGAGGATTCCATCGTGGTCACGTTAAAGGTATCGAATTATTTAACCCATCGTATCATGTTGGATACAGGCAGCTCCGTCGATATTCTCTACCTGGGAAGCTTTCAATAAAACGGCACTCGCCAGAAGTCTACTCAAACCAGTCTCAACTTCCCACATCGACTTCGGGGGTGAAGTTGTAATACCGGAAGGAAGCATCGACCTTCCAGTCACCTTCAGAGAAAGTCCAGCAAAAACTACTATCTTCGTTAATTTCCTCGTGGTGGATCGAAGATCAGCATATAACGCCATTTTGGGCCGACCTTCGCTCAACAAGATAGGGGCAGCTTTACACTCCTTGTACCTATACATCAAATTCCCTACTCCAAATGGAGTCGAGGTTGTACGAGGAAACCAAAAGGAAGCACGAACATGTTACGAAATCACCGTACAAGATCGAAAGAAAGCCCAAGTAGCTCCTGTTATGTCGATCACGGGAGACTCATCAGACGCCTCGATAGTTACAACATTGGACCTGAGAGAGAGCGCTCTTCAATCAGGTACTCCAAGGGAAGAGACAGTCGAAATCCAATTATCTGAAGGAAATTCGTCCAAGAAGGTCTACGTTGGATCTTCTTTAAGCGGGGTCTTTCGCGAAAATCTGGTTCATTTTCTCACTGAATATCAAGATGTATTTACTTGGTCCCATAGTGATATGCCAGGTATCAACCCCAGCGTCATAGTGCATCGCTTGAATGTTGATCCGAAGCATAAACTTGTTCACCAGCATCGACGAGCCTTCACCGCAGAAAGGCAAATGGTGATTAAAACTGAAGTCGAGAAGTTGCTGACCGTCAATTTCATAGAGGAAGTTTACTACTCGGAATGGGTCGCGAACGTGGTCCTCGTTCGAAAAGCCAATGGCAAGTGGAGAATGTGCATGGACTACTCTGATTTGAACAAAGCCTGCCCAAAGGATAGTTTCCCGACTCTGCGCATCGACCAGTTGGTTGATTCAACAGCGGGGCACGCCCTGCTCAGTTTTATGGATGCCCACTCTGGTTATAACCAAATTATGATGCACCCGCCCGATAGTCAACACACTGCCTTCATCACTGACTGTGGCTTGTAATGTTACAAGGTAATGCCTTTTGGTCTTAAGAATGCAGGAGCTACCTACCAGCGCCTGGTCAATAAAATATTCACCACGCAAATCGGTAGGAATATGGAAGTCTATGTCGACGACATGCTCGTGAAAAGAGTCATAGCAAACGACCACCTCGTAGATCTCCGAGAAGCCTTTGACTTAATGAGGAAGTATCAGATGAAGTTAAACCCAGAAAAATGTGCTTTCGGAGTTTCCGTCGAAAAATTTCTTGGGTTTATGGTTGGGCAACGAGGAATCGAGGTAAATCCTGAAAAAATAAAAGCTTTGATCGAAATGAAGTCTCTGTCCACTCTCAAAGATGTCCAACGACTTGCTGGTCGCATTGCATCATTGAACAGGTTTATTTCACGCACATCCGATAAGTGCCTTCCTTTCCTTACGCTTCTTCGAGCTACTGCGAAAACCGACTGCGTGTGGACTCTGCAATGCAAAGAAGCATTTCAACAACTGAAGCAATATATGAGCACGCCTCCTATTTTATCAAAACCTATTTTACATGAGCAGCTCCTTCTTTATTTATTTGTATCTTCTACGGCCGTTACCGCCGCATTAATAAGATAAGATTTCGGGGTTCAGAGGTCGTTTATTATATTAGTCGAGCAATGGTGGATGCCGAAACTCGATATTCTGATATGGAGAAGTTAGCTCTCGCCTTACTGACCACCGCTTGAAAATTGCGACCCTATTTCCAAGCCCACTCTATATTGGTGCCAACAAATCATCCATTAAGACAGGTCCTTCAAAAACCTGAAGTTTCAGGGTGATTGACTAAATGGGCAATTGAGATCAGTGAGCATGATATATCATTCTGCCCAAGAACCGCCATTAAGGGTCAAGCCGTGGCTGATTTCATTACTGATTTCACATATTCTCACTCTCGCAATGACCCTATGTCCAGCGGCCAGATTCCTTGGTAGCTCTTCGTGAATGGGTCTTCGTGCGCCACTGGTAGCGGGGCCGGTTTAATCTTAATTGCTCCTGATGGGTCGCATTTTCAATATGCCCTGCGATTTGACACTCACGTCTCAAACAATGAAGCAGAATATGAGGCTTTGATCGTCGGCCTCGAATTAGCGAACATTCTCACGATGCAGAGTTTGCTTATTCATAGTGACTCTCAACTCATAATCAATCAAGTGCTCGGTGAATTCGAGGCGAAAGAAGAGCGGATGACTTTATACAAATCCCGAGTACTTATCCTGCTCGCGAAGCTGAAGAAATATGAAATAATTCACATCCCTCGCAAGAAGAACAAACTCGCAGATTCCTTGGCAAAGTTAGCTTATGCACCAGAGTCTGAATTACTGCAATCTGTTCCCATCGAGCATCTTCATGTTCCGAGTATTAGTCAATCGACCCCAGAGCAAGTGGTCACATTATATTCTTCCCCATGCTGGATGGACCCCATCGTCCTCTACCTTAAAGATGGACAACTCCCAGATGATAAAAAATCTGCATGGGAAATTCATTATCGTGCTGCCAGGTATACCTTAGAAAATGGAATTTTACTAAGTAAAAGCTTTACTTTACCATACTTAAGGTGTCTTCATCCAGAAGAGGCGCATCGCGTTCTTGATGAAATACACCAGGGGGCATGTGGTAACCATCCTAAGGGACGCTCTTTAGTATATAAAGCAATGAGGCAAGGGTGCTACTGGCCTACTATGAAGGCGGATGCAATCGAATTTTCGAAAAAATGTGACAAATGCCAGCGATATTCTCCAATACTTCAGGTACCGTCTGAGCAAATGACACCGATGGATGGCCCCTGGCCCTTCGCCTAATAGGGAGTCGATATTATCGGGCCCTTGCCCACCGAAAAAGGTCAGAACAGGTTTGCAATCGTAGCAGTCGATTATTTCACCAAATGGGTCAAGGCAAAACCATTAACCAGAACCACCGAAAAGCAGACCACTAGATTCATGTGGAGAAACATCATATGTCATTATGGGCTCCCCCATACTATAATCACCGACAACGGAAAGCAATTCAACAATGCCTCGTTCTCAGAGTTTTGCGAAAAATGGAAGATACGAAGTGTTCGCACCTCCCCGTATCATCCTCAGGCTAATGGGCAAGTTGAAGCGATGAATAAGATCATCAAACATCACCTAAAGACCAAGCTCGGTGAATGTAAATGCATGTGGCCAAAACTCCTACCGGAAGTCTTATGGGCCTATAGAACTACAACTCGCACGTCAACCGAAAAAACTCCTTTCTCATTGGCTTTCGGCACTGACGCAGTGGTCCCAGTCGAAGTCCAAGTACCTTCGTATCTGATCGAGCAGTACGACTCCACTAGTTATCAGGAAGGTCTGAGGCTTCATCTCGACCTCTTGGAAGAACGAAGGGACTCATCCCAACTTCGAGCAGCAGCTTATCAACAGCATATCTCTCGTTATCATAACGCCAAGGTCCAACCTAGAGCTTTTCAGCTCGGCGCTTTGGTCCTTAGACAGAACCTCAGAATTCCTGTCGCTCGTTGGATCCAAACTGGGAAGGCCCCTGCCGAGTTATTAAAATCATGCGACCAGGTACATATTACCTCGAAGATCTGCAAGGTAGGCCCGTATGTCGCCCCTGGCACGTGGAGCATCTACTCAGATATTTTCCTTAAACCTGATGTAAACCCGATCGATATTCAAATAAAGATGGATTTTTTCTTTGGTCGCTACTCCATTAGTTGGACCCGAATAGCCCCGTAGGGAATACACGCATTCCCTTGGCCAAACCTTCTTTTGCTTTCAGCAGAGTTAAAGCCTCAGTCGATAGACTAGTCTATCTCAACGCGGACATGGTCATCACGACCCCCGGATTGAGCCTAACTCATTCTTTC
Organism: Liriodendron chinense; assembly: GCA_003013855.2. Classification (NCBI taxonomy): domain Eukaryota; kingdom Viridiplantae; phylum Streptophyta; class Magnoliopsida; order Magnoliales; family Magnoliaceae; genus Liriodendron; species Liriodendron chinense. The sequence goes on from ML058433.1 coordinate 7,991,585, forward strand.
ATGAGTTAAGTATCCAGGCATTCAACATGCGATCAACAAAAAAAAAGGGGGGAGAAGGTGCAAACCATAATATCAAAAAGGTTTTTCATTTCATTGACTAAAATATTCAAATTTTTTACAAAGGAGGAAATGATACACTTGTGTTAAAAAATGGAAAAGAGAAGAGGGGAGCAACTTAGAAGTCATTCCTCGTCCGGGGGAGCTTCTCGGCTTTCCACCTCGGGGCCTGCTTCGGGAGCACGTGCAGTGTCTGTAGCTCCTGTGACCTCATTCTCGACTGTAGCTCGCTCTCTAGCTGCGACCTCGAAGGTGACTTTCTCGAACTCCTCGACATTGAAGGAAGGAGCGATTTGTTGCATAACCTTGACCACAAAGTCACGACCAATGATATACACTTCATAACACTCCTCGTCGTAGAGTTGAGAGGTTCGGAACTCCAGAACCACACGAGGACCTTCTTCAGCCACCATCTTGACAAGGGCACTCTTTCCTCCTCCCAATGGATGGAATCGTCTTTCAGCTGAGTAACAGCCTTCTCAGCATCTTCAAGACGAGTCCGACAATCCTTGAGTCGCTCCTCGAGGGAGATCTTATCCTGGAAAAGATCACCTTCTCCTTCTCACTCTTGGTATGTACTTCCCGGAGCCTCACAAAATTGAGGTCCAACGATTGATAACGATCAGTCAGAGATTGAACCTTGGCAATGAGGATCTGTTTCTCCTCATTTATCTTGGCGATTTGGGCTTCCTGGGACTTTATTATACGGTCCCTTCCCAGGATCTCGCCCTCCATCGCTTTTTTCTTCTTCTCCCCCTCATCGATGATGCGACGGGAAGCATCGATATCACGCCTTGTTTGCAGCGTGAGGTCTAGACTCTGTTCAAGAAAAATTAAAAAGAAAGAAGTATTAGACGCAATCTACTAGATGCATTATTCAAAGAAGAAAGATGGAGAAAAGATTGTCACCTGAACTAGTCTCACTCCGATGTCAGTGGAGAGAGCCTCAGGACTTGGTTTAGGGAGGCCCCCAAAGGAGTTGGGGGCAATGTTTTCGAATATAAACTTGCATATCGGATGCAAGTGTGGTGGGATGACGTAGACTCCCGACCCTGAAGGCTGGGCTACGACCATCTCTGAGGAGTTTGCCTCGCGAGCACTCGTAGGCTCCAAGGCTGGTGCGACCGATTCGTGAGCAGCATTGGGCTCACATGTCGCCTTTCTCGGAGGAAGACTTGGCTCCGCCCGATTGCTTTTTGGCGAATTGTCGATGACCTTGATTATTGGCTGACCGCGGGAGCCAGTCGGAGGGGTCGCAGCAGTAGGAGGGGTCGTGGCAACCCCCTCTTGAGGAACATTACGTGGTTGTGAGCCGTGAGCAGGCCCCTCCGATTGAGAGGGCGCAGCTGAAGGACCAGCCCCTGACTTCTTTTGTCTCTTCGAAGCCATGCCCTTCAGACGTGGAAGCACCCCTAACGCACCCCGTTTGTCCCCTACATTCACCATCTCTTCTTGAGAGATTAGACCGGCGGCAGAGAGGCAGCAAGGGTCCAAGGCAGCGTTAACGTTGCGAGCAGCTACTGAGAGCTTGAAAACCTTGGTGAGCTTCTCGTTGAGCCCTCCTAGCAAGTTCGGCCTAGCCCCAATCGGAATACCTGAGAGAAGGAGAGGAAGGCAAGTTAGTCGAAGCGACACAAAACTCATTTTTTCTTCGGGCAAAGGGGTAAGAAATCAACCCACTTTCACAGAAGAAGCGGTTAACATTGTGGCCTTTGGGGTCAGAGCCCACATCAGACTCCCAGTTGTTGGAGGCGTAGAACCATTTTTTTCCTCCACCAGGGATAATTGGAGGATGGGTTCCCCAGGATAAAGTTATCCCGGTGCCAGAAGCAAAGGTAGTACCAACCCTCGCTGGCTGGGGCCTTTTTCAGTTGGTACATCCTCAAAAATTCCTCAGTGGTCAGGTCCTCATTTCCCACTTGTTTCCAGAGAACGAAGGTGCTTATAAGCACCCTCCAGCCATTTACAATAAGTTGGCCGGGGGCAATCTTATAGGAACAGAGGAAGTTCCAGATGAAGGGATGAAGGAGAAGATGCACGCCGAGCCAGAAAAAATATTCGTAAAAAGCTACACAGCCCGGCGGCGGGGAATCGGCGGTCTCTCCTCTTCCTGGTAACCTAAGTGTGACGGAGTTCGAAATTCGATACCTCTCTCGTAAGTTTACGAGTCGCTCTTCCATCATTATAGATGGATAACCGGCGGTAGAATATCTCCCCGCCGGTACTCGAGCGTTATTTGAGTCCAAAGAATCGGGAGTGTCATCTCCCAGAGGAACGATTTCTTCATTAAAAACCCTCGCCATTGTAAAGGAAAAGGACAGGAAGAAAGGAAAAAAAGAAAGGTAAGGGAAAAAAATACCTCTGGCAAGAGGTTTACACCAAAGACGGGAGAAGAGAAGAAGAATGGTTTCTGGAACTCTGCAGCAGAATTTCAAAAATGGGGTAATCTCCGCAGATCCGATATTTATAAGCAATCATTCCGTTTGATTCGGGGGACACGCGGCGGCCTCTCATCCGGCATGACAGTCAAACGGGCACGAGCATTAAATTCAGAGGCACGTAGCGAGCGTCGCTTCACCTCTCTTGGCCGAAAAAGCTGCGGAAAGCTGGCAATCATAAATGCAGGGTCACTCCGGATAAGTCACGTATGTTTTCTCCTCCCACAGGCGGTTACATATATAAACAAAATCCTTGGCGCAGCTTCTCAACGCTAAGGATTTGGGGGGCATCTGTTGTAGGATAAAGTTGGTCGTCGAAGCATACAGTCAGAAACTAGTTAAAAGAAGTCACGATCAGTTTGTCCAATTGCGAGCCCTCTTCGTTATAGTTTATCTCAGATCTACGACCAGGCTATCCGATCGAATGCGAGCAGCTCGGCTCGCGGTCATTGAAAGGGGTCGCATCTCAACGTGCGAGCAGCTCGGCTCGTGGTCGTGGAAAGGGGTCGCATCTCAACATGCGAGCAGCTCGGCTCGTGGTCGTTGAAAGAAGTCACATCTCAACATGCGAGCAGCTCGGCTCGTGGTCATGAAAAGAGGTCGCATCTCAACATGCGAGCAATTATCCCCGAGCCCAAGCATCCTCCACTTTTCTAGTACCAGCAGCCCGTATAGGCCGGTCTTGGGCTTATCTCTATTCTTGGGCTTATCTCTGTTCACGGCTCCGAACCTCAGGGGAGCACAATCAGGGAACGTAATCAACTAGATGTCTAACTGGGTTAGGCCATCCCATTATCTAATGATTAATTGGATAAACACCTCATCCCCGAAAATCAGTAGTAATCTTAACGTCTTGCGTAACAAACTGATCACTCAGATCTGTATAAATGGATGACTCCATAGAGGATAAAAGGTACACAATCTCTAAGCTCATATCCACCTATTTACTTTACAACCACGTCCCATCTGACTTAAGCTTCGGAGGGCCAACGGCTGGACGCCGGCCACCCTTAGTTTTCTCTTGTATTCTTTCAGGTTTGGAGGGAAGCTGGCCCGAGGGAAGGTGAACGTTTGGAGGATCCTGTTACCAAATCCGACATAAACAAATGCGTACCAGTTTCATTCATCCATTGGATTTTTTATTTTCTTCTTTTTTTGGATACCCTTCCATTTCCATGTTTGATAACTGGACGTTTCATTTCCGCCGCTACCTATGTTTGGTAAAAAATTTGTTAGTCTTTTCTTTTAATTATCTTTGATGAATGCTTTATTGAAGCTAATATATATTAACTGGGATTTCATTTCAGTTCTTCCATCCTTCCTACGAGCATGTCGAATTATACACCGTATCAGTTTTTGTTTTTCCTATTGAAAACCATATATTAGTTATGGGGCTTTTTTTTGGGTTGATCTTAATGTTGCATGTAAGTACCCATTTGAGATTTGGTGAATTGACTTCTCACGCTGTACACATTCTTGCGTTGGGTGAATGCATGTGGATTTTATGCGTTGATTTGTTGGTGAATAAATCGAGTCGTATACTCGTATTCCATCATCCTTCTTATGGCAATCGACATCACTAGCAAGAAGAATTGCATGTCTTTTGACCCACGGTAGCCTTCCTTGCATTTCGTTCATAGGATTTTTGGGTTGGGAGGGTACACCTAACCCAATAAAACCTTTCAGATTGTCTGCGGGTCCTACTTTGATGTGTATATGCCATCCAATCCATTCATCAGATGCGCCCCATCAGGTTGAAGGGACACGAAAGATCGGGCAATTCTAAGACTCAGTGGCCCACACCAATCAAATTAGAGTTTCAGGCATGATTTTCCGCTGTTACCCCTGGTGTGGCCCACCTAAGATTTTGGGTTGCAGCGTGAGCTTATAGAATCTCTTAGACACATGATGTTAGGGCCCACAGAGGTTGGCACTACCCGATCATTCTTCGATCTGTGTGTGACTACATGTCTTGGGTACTGGGGACATCCTTGACGGATTCTCCATGCGTTTGATTTCTTCCCACTCTCCTAATTCTACTTGTACGCATTATCGACGGGTTAGCCACCATGATCGGATAGCATGTGTTGGCGCCTATTTCTCGACAATAGGGTCTGCAGCCAAGAGGCAATGACGAGGTCTGCTGTCAAGAAGAATGACCGATGCTATTTTACGGTCTAGCGAAAAATAGTCGAATGTATTTTTCAGCCAGGGAAGAGTGACCGATTTGATTTGCAATAGGCAGTTACTATGATAGGTGTCAAAAGAAGCAAGTCCCATAAGCAATTGCTGTAACCGTCTGGAAGTGGTGCATTACATGGATATGTGTTAGTAGGAGAAGTGAAAGAAGTATCTAGAAGGCAGTGGTGTTGAAGCAGTTGTTGTAACCGTCAGGAAGTGGTGCATATCTGGGTGACTCTTTGTATCCAGGAAGGTTATAAAAACAGAGGAGATCAGCAGTAGAAGTGGTCTAGCACGAACCGAACAAAATCAAATCAATCCAATCTATCTTTAAAATTGCAATGTTCCTTAGCATTCTACTTTTGATGTTCCTTAGCATAATCTGCAGATTTGTTTACACTAGTGTAATCTTGCACAAGTTGTAAGGTTACATTCTGTAGCAACAAGTCTGTAGTGTTAATCCAGTAGTTGAAAATTGTAGTTGTATCCAAGATCCACGTTTGTTCATTGTGACTTTTCCTGGAAGAAGCAACATTCACAGTTTACCCTTGTTGACCGATTTTAAGTTTTCAGCTTCCTTCTTGTCATTGTTTTTGCACTTAAGAATTGTTTTTCATAGAAGGTAAAAATACAACCCATTGTTGGAGGAAGAACCCCACCCTCTAAACATTGTTTGATTAGTATTAAACAACCATTCAAGTGGCTGAATAAATGATCGATCTTCTGAGATTGCGGTCATATATGGTCAATTATGACATATCTATCTATCTTAACGCTTGAGGTCAAAGTTGTTCGGTTGAAAATCGAGCCACATAGTCGGTAATGGCACGCCCAACACTCGTGATAAAAAAGAATGAGCAACATTTTTTAGCATGCTTGGTGGGACATGAATATGAAAATTCAGTATATTGCATATTAAGATCAGAGAATTTAAGTCGAGCTATCATTCGCATGGGCTGAGCAAGCTCGGATTGAACGTGAAAATTTCGACAGATGGATGGCCAGGCATACTGAGATCGTAAATCAGTTGAAGGCTCTCATCATTAAAAGAACGCAAGCTGCATAAGCGGCACGTTACTCAAATGCTTCGAATGTTGAAGACATCTATGTGGAAAATTTATTGCCAATACCGCTGATATCTCTACCACAACTGCATAACGTTCATCCAGCTCTAACCCAGGACGTACGGAATGCTCCAATATCAATCGTCTTTAGGCAACCAGTGCAGGAGGCTAAAAACCTCGTTCTTGAAGGCAGGAATCAAGGAACACTTGGAGGGCAGCCTTCCCAGTTTTTTTTTTCAAGAATTCACCATATCATGGAGGAGAGAACTAGATAGTGGGTGAACTAAATCGTGTGGATCATGACCAAATTATGCAACTGGTCTAAGAGGTAGCAGGCCAAGTTATCGGCTGCATTGTTACCCCAGTCAATCATAATCTTTATCTTGAATGGATTGATCGACTGTCTCCATTACTACGGCCGATTTCAATGTTTTTCGACTAAGATGGCCGTTCAACATTTTTCAACTAGGACGATCGATTTCAACCAAGATGATTGTATTAGACCAAGATGATGGGGACGGTTTCGATGATAGACGACCAAAATATTGCATCTATTGTTAAAATTTCGAAGAGCAATAGAATTCAAAAACACAATCAATGTCACTTTCACCTTTTATCCAAAGGCGAAGCGGCATGGGGGGGCAATGTTGGCGCTTATTTCTAGATAATAGGGTATGCAACCAAGAGGCAATGAGTGATTGAGGTCTGCGGTCAAGAGGAATGATCGATGATATTTTGCGGTCCAACAAAAAATGGTCGAATGCATTTTTCAGCCAAGGAGGAGTGATCGATATGGTTTGCAATTGGCAGTTACTATGATAGGTGTCAAAAGAAGCAAGTCCCACAAGCAATTGCTGTAACTGTCTGGAAGTGGTGCATTACATGGACAGGTGTTAGTAGGAGAAATGAAAGAAGTATCTGGAAGGCAGTAGTGTTGAAACGGTTATAACCGTCAGGAAGTGGTTCATATCTGGATGGCTCTTTGCATCTAGGAACGTTATTAAAACGGAGGAGATCAGCACTACAAGTGGTCCAGCACCAACCAAACAAAATCAAATCAATCCAATTTATCTTCAAAACTACAATACTCCTTAGCATTCTACTTTTGATGTTCCTTAGCATAATCTGTAGCTTTGTTTACGCTAGTGTAATCCTACTATTCACATTTTGTAGCACAAGTTGTAAGGTTACATTCCGTAGAAGTCTATAGCTTTAATCCAGTAGTTGATAATTGTAGTTGTATCTAAGATCCATATTTGTTTACTATGACTTTTCTTAGAAGAAGCAACACTCAAGGCTTACCCTTGGTGACCAATTGTAAGTTTTCTTCATTCATTTCATTGTTTTCGCACTTAAGAATTGTTTTACATAGAAGGTAAAAATACAACCCATTGTTAGAGGAAGAACCCCACCCTCCAAACATCATCTAATTAGTATTAAACAACCAATTGAGTGGCTAAATAGATGACCGATCTTCTTGGATTGCGGTCATATACGGTCGATTAATTACGACGTACCTGTCTATCTTGGCACTTGGGGTCAAAGATATTTGGCTGGAATCAAGCCACATAGTCGGTTCTAGCACGCCCAACACTCGTGACTAGGGACGGAGCCACGTATGGGGGGGGGTGTCGGCGTGAGTTTCCAACCGTAAGAGTTGGATCCATTGGTTCATGTAGTGTGATCCAGTTGAGCCTTCAATCTGCCTATTTTTAGGATCAAGCACTAAAATGATCTTTCAAAATAGATGGATGACTTGGATAAAATATATAGATTATTGTGGGCTCTACAAAGCCCTTGACAAGACCGTCCGTCTCAAGCTAGGTCCAAGTTGGCAGGAAATCTAGGACACGAATTACCTTGGCAGACGCGAATTTCCTTTGACAAGAAGTTCTTGCTCTGGGAACCTAAGTGGGTCCCACCGTGATGTTTGTGAGAAATCCACCCATTTCATCTGTTTTTTGAGTTCATTTTAAGATGTGAAACCGAAAATGAGCTAGATCCCAAACTCAAGTGGGCCACACGAAAGGAAAAGGTGGTTAGGGAAATTCCTACCATTGAAACCTCACTGAGCTCAAAAGTGATGTTTATATGCCATCCATACCGTTCATAACGTCATTCCTACTTGGATGAACTGAAAACATAAATATTAGACTGATTCAAAACTTTTGTGGCTCCATGAATATTTCAACTATGGTAATTCAATCCTCACGTTTTCGGCCCACTTAAGTCTTAGATCAGGCTCCTTTTTTATCACATGTCCTAAAATGATCTAAAAAAACGGATGGACAAGGTGGATTTTTCAAAAACATCATAATGGGCCCCACCTAAGATCCCAAGCAGGAACTTCTTGCTAAATAAATCCCTGTCTAGCTTTGACGGTTCAATGGGGATCTTGCCATGAAGTGACGTCACCAAGTTCTATGGGCCCCACCATGATGTATGTGTTGTATCCACACCATCCAACCATTTAGAGAGATCATTTTATGGCTTTATAAAAAGAATGGGGCAAATTCAAAGCTTAAATGAATACCATCACAAAAACAGTGGGGACAACGGCGCCCACAGTTGTCTCATGCTTGTGCCTTGCCCCCTCAGAAAGAAAATCCTGACCCCTGCTCGTGACGGAAAAGAACGAGCAACAACATGCATGTAGATCTAATCAAGCCACTCATCATTTCATGTTTCCCCGATCCAAAGAAAGAAGAGGCTATAAATTATGCAGAGGGCCTGTTTGAGTTTGGATTACTGAAATCTTCTTTTCTACAGTAGAAAAGAAATCTTTTTCCTCGTGTAATGTTTTCTTTCTCTTGTGAAAATAAATGCAGCTACGGAAATTGATGACTATCGTGAGAATTGTTGAAACATGATTTTTTTTTTTTTTTTTTTGAAACATGAATATGTCAACAGGGAAAAAACTATTAAATTAGATTGCCACTACGACCTATCGTAATCACTCCTTTGTCTTCTCATTCTTTAACTTGACCAAAGTCAAAAGACGTAATCACTCCTTTATCTTCTCATTCTTTAACTTGACCAAAGTCAAAAGACTGTTTAAACGAAAAATAAAAATGGACAAAAACTCCCCTTCTAAATGAAAAGATGACAAAAATGTCCCAATGGAGCAATCTGTCCCACAGTAGATAGACTACACTATGGCATTTATTAACTTAAACCCACTAGATTTTGAAATTGACGGTCTTTGAATCACATAGCCATGGCCCCAAACTGAATATGATTTTTCAATGATGGGAGTCCTTCCTCGTTGTTCCCTGGTATGGATTTAAGATTAACATCACGGTGGACTCACAAGAGTTTCAACACCATATGTGAGTTTCAACACCATCGGTCATGGATTCAAGTACCCATTGTGGTCCTAGGGCTTGGGTGTGTGCGCTTGTAATAAAAATTAAAAAAAAGAAAGGAAGAAAGAAAGAAAGGTTAACTTCACCGTAGGCCTTAGAAAGCTAGGCCGGTTTGATTTTTCATTTTCTTTATAAATATCTTGAAAATAAGTTATTATTACTTTTTTACTCTAATTGAAAAAAAAAGCAGTTTAAAATTTTGAGCCCCACTATGTTATATATGATATATCTATGCTGTTCATTAGTTTTACTTGAATATTTTGAGGCATGAACCAAAAAAATAGGTAGATCCAACACTCAAGTGGCTCACACCAAAGGAAATAGTGGCGTTAAAAAGTTTTTAATAACAAGTGTTCGATTTCTTTTCTCCTAAGGTGTAGTCTACCTGCTTTAGATTTACCTCATTTTTTTGCCCATGCCCTAAGTTCATTTGGCAAAACAAATGAATAGTGTGGATAATCCACATACATCACAGTGGGCCCCACTTAGATTTGGCATTCTCCTCCATTTTAGAAATGAAAAATAGGCAGTCAAATCATAAATAGGGAATAGTGTAATAATTACCCAAGAAAATACTCATTATATATTTACAATAAATTTACACAGACGAGGAAAATTGAACAGGCCCTCCAAGGAATTTAGGAGGCAAGTTGGTCGGGTGCTATCCGGTTGAACTAGAACACGGCTCAGACGTGACGGACTGAATTGGACATTTAGCACCGAGTCTGGCCGGTTTGGGGCCAATTTCACTATAAAAGTCGGCGTGTACCGTTTCATTGAGTAGCGATGATATGAGGTGGGGTGCACGCATGGTTGCGCATCCACACCTAAGGTGAAGCCTACAGGTGACTATGAGTCTCTTCAAGGTGGGGTCGTGAGGCATCGCCGAAGGGTCATGTTCTCGGCTTTCTCCAGTGCCTTTTAAGAAGCATTTTTGCCAATTTTCCTTGAGGAGATGGAAGAGTGATTTTGTAGGCTAGAAAGGCATTCTAAAAAAATAGATTTAATTATAGAGTTTTATAGTTTTTTCTTATTTCTATTTCGGGTTCCGATTTGAGTAACATGTATAATTTTTTTTATTACAATCATAATATTCAACTATTTTCTAATGAAAAGAATTTATATTATGAAAAAATATAATAATTATATGATAAAATATATATAATTTTTTTATTATTCAGACAACATAAATTGTCACATAAAAGGAAAAATCCTTCATTTACATATGTTTGGCATGGAATCCAACGGAGCCCAAACATGTCAAGAGAAACAGAAATTCTATATTTTTTAAGACAGAGACCCCTCGATTTCCCGATGCCCCTTCCTTCTTGCCCGAGGCCGTTCCGGTTTCAACAGATGTGGTCTATTCACAGTTCCTTCCTCCAAGTGGTAAATTAAGTCTTCTTGGGAGGTCCCAGGCTCAGACCAGCCTACGGTGAATCTTCTCGTGAAGATGAAGAAGCTTAAAAGTGTTCTCAAGCAGTGGAACAAGGAGATTGTGGGGAATATTTTTCAGAGGCTCAAATCAGCTGAGGCAGAGGTCTCCAGATTGGAGTTCGTTTGCCAGTCCAACCCAGATATTAACAATGTAGCAGAGTTTTCAGCTGCGTCGAAAGAGCTTTCTCGGTTGGAGCTGATGGAAGAAGTTTTTTGGAAGCGAAAGTCTCGGAATAACTGGCTAGTAGAAGGAGACAGAAACACAAAAATTTTCCATTCGGTTGCTTCTGAGCGGGCTAGGAGGGCGATATCCGACCACGCGAGGATAAAACAAGAGGCTGTTAGCTTCTTTACTTCGTTGTTTCAAGTCGAGGATCTGGAGCAGTTAGGTGACTTCCTCGATCTGACTCCAGCCTCTGTCTCGGGAGAAGACAACTCAGCCCTGTTATCTACTCCTTCCCTGGACAAGGTTAAGTGCGCGGTTGATTCCATGCCAATGGATGGTGCCCCTGGGCCTGATGGCTTCTCGGGTGCATTTTTCATTATTTGCTGGAATATTGTCAGTATAGATCTACATGCAGCTGTTGTGTGTCTGTTCGCTGGTGGATCCTTTCCCCGAGCCTTCACGGCGTCCCTTATCTGTCTTATTCCGAAATCGCCTGCAGCAGCTAAGTTTTCGGACTTTCGCCCAATTAGCTTGTGTAACTGTGCTTACAAAATCTTCTCGAAAGTTATTATGAACAGGTTGAATTCTATCATGCCGAAGATTATTTCAGTCGAGCAAGGGGCCTTCGTCAGTGGGCGATCCATTACGGAGACTATTGCTCTTGTTCAGGAGCTCCACAGGGATATCGACAGGAAGGTCCGTGGAGGCAACATACTAATTAAGATCGACTTGGAAAAGGCTTATAACAGGGTCAGCTGGGGTTTTCTTAGAGAAGCGCTGCGGAAGTTTGGGTTCAGCATATCTTGGGTGAATATGGTAGCCAAATGCTGGGAGAACTCTTGGTTGTCGGTGCTGATAAATGGCGATCCGTGTAGTTTCTTCAAGTCTTCAAGAGGGCTTCGCCAGGGCGACCCGATTTCGCCTAGCCTCTTTATTATAGAAGCAGAAGCTTTCAGCAGAGGTTTTAGGAGGCTTGTAGAGAGGGGTTTCTGTCAGGCTTTCAACGTGCGTAGGGATACCCCGCTCATCTCCCGTCTGCTGTTTGCAGATGATACGCTGATTTTCATCAATGGGAGCAGGGATTCTCTCAAGGTGGCTATGGATTTTCTGGAAAGATATCAAGCTAAATCAGGCCAGAAAATTAATACTCAAAAGAGTTCGTTCCTATGCTCGGATAAGCTTCCTGCAGGCAGGGTGACAGTGATTGAGAGAACCTTGGGCATTCCTAGATCAGCCAATGCGTTTACCTACCTTGGGGTGCCGATTTTTAAAGGGAGATCCAGGAGGAGTCTCTTTCAACCTCTGCTAGACAGAATTCAAAAGAGAATAGAAGGTTGGCAAGGGAGGTGTTTATCCCAAGCAGGCAGAGCCGTTCTCATCAAACACGTCTTGAGTAGCATCCCTATCCATGTCTTGGCAGCCACAGAGGTTCCGGTTCAGGTGGTAACAGATCTGGAAAGAAAGTTTGCAGACTTTTATTGGGGATCGGTAGAAGTTAAAAAGAAATTACACTGGGCGAAGTGGAGTAGGTTATCTCTCCCAAAAGATGAGGGAGGTCTGGGCTTCAAATTGGTTAAGGAGGTAATCTGCGCTTTCAGGATGAAGCTGGCTTGGATAGCCGAGTTTGGTAGCAGCAACAGTCTCTGGGCTTCCTTCATGCGAGGTAAATATTTACATGAACACCCTGGCCCCTCGTCTCCTCTCTGGAGAAAGATCTGTAGCGTTTTCCCACTTATTGAGGACAAGTCTAGTTGGATTATTGGAAATGGAGTGCAGCGTTTGGGAGGATGACTGGACTGGTTTGGGCCCTTTCACTTCTTGGTGCTTGCAGGAAATTTCAATATGGCTAATTTGCAGGTAAAGGATATCCTAATTCCTAGATTGTGAAGGTATCAAGGAGGCCAACCCCATGGGGGGTTTATTACCGCGAGAAGTCCTCCACCACATCAGATTAGAAGGCATTTCCCTTTCTAGGGGGAAGACCGCTGCATCTGGCCTCTCGAACAATTGGGCGACTTCTCAGTTAGGACAGCGTGGCAGGTGTGCAGGGATGTGGGAGCTCAAAAGGGCTGGGCAAGGTGGGTCTAGCACAGGAAGATGCCTCCAAAAATGTCGAATTTGGCGTGGAAGATCCTTTATGGGGCTATGCTGGTGGATGCTAGAGTATAGAGAAAAGGGATCGGCTTGGCGTCCAAATGCAACTGCTATTTTTTGGGAAGTGGACGGACCCAAGAGGTTGAGACGATCGTGTAGAACTTAAACTTAATGCGGAATAATCGGATCAGTCTATGCATAAAAAAATGGAGATTCCATACTGTAATCTTAAAGTCATATATGATTGGGAAGACATTCCCGATGTCGCCGTATTGCCGAGAATAACTCTTGGTCTTCCGCACCTTACACCTTTAGGAGAATCACTCAATGGGACTAGGGTTTTCTCTTGTGTGTTGGTGAGGGGATTAAGACATATATTTATAGGAAAGAGGGCCAGAGAAGCTTACCCATCACACTTCTCTCCTCTAGAGTCTCCACACCGTAGGTTTCCATATCAGGCTTAATAACCGCGTATAGGGAACACGGTTCAAGCGTCCTGCCCCAGACCTATTTGCAATGATCACAACTATAGTGGGGCCCACTAAATCGCTCAGTCTGAATAATCCAACGATCATGATCTAAACTGATGATCATGTGTGGCCCACCTAATGGAATCTTACATTCTCTAACTTGGGCTACACTGATCTCTGAAAGAAAACAAAACATTTTATTTTATTTTGTGAAAAATAATTTTATAAAACGCATTTGTTTCAAAAGTTCCTCATGGGCGCCCTACTGATTTCAAAACAATACCGTTGGATAATTATGAGCAACGCTTGTCAGATCCGGTCCATCAAGACCACTGATATTGAATCATGGTAGTCAACACAACATTTAATATTTTCGAAGTATGACGAATCACAATCACATATACCAATAGCCTTAACGACATGGATCAATGATATGGGTGTGGTATAAAGATTACACGTCTTATGTGATCATACGTGTTTATCTTTAAGTGGTCCTACTGAACGTGTCTCTAAGACACAAACCAAAGTCTTGCTTACTCAAAACTAAATGTGCACACTGAAGGAGAAGCAAGATATAAACTGAAAAATAGAATCATCAATGCATAAAAGATATCTCTAAAAATGTCTGGACATAATCGGATCATACATGAAAACTCCCACTACTGAAATACATCATTGGGATCAACAACTCCCATAGACGTCACATGCTCCTTAAAGAGCGTGATAGGAAGGCCTTTAGTGAGAGGATTTGCTATCATCTGCCTTGTGCCGATGAGTTCCACAGACACTTGACGATTCTGAACTCTCTCCTTCACAACAAGATATTTGATGTCAACGTGCTTTGACCTCGATGAATGTTTGTTGTTGTTGGAGAAGTTAACTGCAGCTGAACTATCACAATAGATTTTCAAAGGTTTCGGGATCATCTGCGCAACCCGTAAACCAGAGAAAAAGCTCTGAAGCCAGACCGCCTGATTCGTGGCTTCATGACAAGCTACATACTCTGCTTCCATGGTAGATGATGCCATAATCGACTGTTTCACGCTCTTCCATGATACGGCTCCACCAACCATCATGAATACATAGCCCGAGGTGGACTTCTTGCTGTCGAGACAACCAGCAAAATCTACATCCGTATATCCTACCAACTCCAAATGGTCGGATCTTCTATATGTGAGTTCGAAGTCCTTTGTCCTTTGCAGGTAGTGCAACACTTTCTTTACAGCTATCCAATGGTTCATTCCTGGATTGCTGAGGTACCTGCCCAACATTCCAACCACAAAAGCAATATCTGGACGCGTACAGACCTAAGCATACATGATGCTCCCTACTGCTGACGCATACGGAATAGCTTTCATCTTGTCCTTTTCTAGGTCATTCTTAGGACACTGAAATTGACCAAATTTGTCACCTTTTACAATAGGTGCTTGGCCAGGAGCACAACTTTGCATACCAAACCTTTCGAGAACCCTATTAATATAGGCCCTCTGCGACAAGCCAAGTAATCCACGTAATCTGTCCCGGCTAATCTGAATGCCGATGACAAAGGAAGCATCACCAAGATCTTTCATCTCAAAATTTTGAGATAGAAATTTCTTAGTCTCACGCAACAATCCAATATCACTACTGGCCAATAAAATGTCGTCAACATACAAGACCAAAATGATAAACTTACTCCCACTGATTTTCACATATATGCACTCATCCGCAGTGTTTTCAATGAAACCATATGAGGAAACAACTTCATGAAACTTTAGGTACCACTGTTGTGATGCATGTTTCAACCCATAAATGGACTTCTTAAGTTTGCAGACCAGATGTTCTGAACCTTTGGCTTTAAAACCTTCTGGCTGCAACATATATACGTTCTCCATTAGATCTCCATTGAGAAACGCAGTTTTCACATCCATTTGATGTACCTCTAAATCCATATGAGCCACAAGAGTCACAATGATCGTAAAGGAGTCTTTCTTGGATACAGGTGAGAAAGTTTCCTTAAAGTCAATGCCCTTACGCTAAGTGAAACCCTTTACAACTAGCTTGGCTTTATACTGACGCAGGGGGGTACGTGGTAGGTCGATCACCGTCTCCCTAACCGATAGTTTCTCGAATCCACGAGAAGAAATAAAAGATAAAAAGAGGAAATAAATTCCGAATAATTGAATAATTGATAATTGAATGAATAATCAAATAAACATAATTAACTTGCTTTAAATAATAAATTAAATCCTAAATTCGTACTTAATACTAACTTGCAAAGGAACAAAAGAATCCTAATACAATTAGAAAAGAAATAGAAAAATCTGCGCAATTGTATAACGCCAGCACCGTCTTCCTTCCACTGATACGAGCAATCCACATATCTGATTACCACGAAACTTTGTGGTTTTACTGATATCGACGTACTCTTCAAGATGGTCGGCTTAGATTCTCCATATCAGTAGTATTGGGCCACCTGGACCATCTCCAGTTTCAGTGGGCGGAATTCGGAACTTTCTGGACAGTTCGTACCATTTTGGACGCCACAATCAATCCGTAACTCGGATCGACATGAAACTTGTTGCGTTTTCTCGGCGTCGAGCAGCTATACAAAATGGACGGAATGGATCATCATAAATGATCAAGATGAACCCCACAAGTTGGGCCAAAGTCCAAAAACGGGAATAACAATTTTCTGTTTGAGTTGAAACTCCAAAATATGAAATTCCTTAGTTTTCTCTTGTTTTTTTTCCTGTCCATCTCCCGCAGGAAGGTGCGTGATCCACGCCCTCGATCATGGGGTTCTTCCCCTACATCATATACCTTTCGATATTGCCTTTAGAGTCCCGTTTGGTTTTAAATACCTATTTGCAACCAATCGGCCTAATCCCTTTAGGCAATTCAACAAGGTCCTAAACTTTGTTGTCCTTCATGGATTTCAATTCATCCTTCATGGCATCGAACCAATGAGAAGAATTCGCACTTTGTTCGACCTGTGAAAGGGATACAGGATCCTTTTCAACCCCAATGTCAAACTCATGCTCC
The DNA here is from genome assembly GCA_003013855.2 of Liriodendron chinense. Lineage (NCBI taxonomy): Eukaryota > Viridiplantae > Streptophyta > Magnoliopsida > Magnoliales > Magnoliaceae > Liriodendron > Liriodendron chinense. The sequence continues at coordinate 8,007,881 of ML058433.1, forward strand.
TGCAAATAGATGATGTAATCATCTGGTATTGCAGATCTTCTCTCTCTATGAGATCGTCTTAATGGCTCATTATTCTGAATTGGGTTTTCCATTTCCTCATCAGTGGGTTGTATTTGAGGTTGTGCATGGTCGTCCATAGGGATCTCAGAGTCCACTACTGGACGGACAACCATGCTACTCTGAATGATTGTGGTGGGAATCACAATCCGCTCTTTCTCAAATACAATATCTCTTAAATTTGTGCTCCCACTATCTTTAGTGTTCTCAATAAACCTAGCATTCGCAGTCTCAATGACTCTCATGGAATATGATGGACAATAAAATCTGAATCCTTTTAATCTTTCTGGGTATCCAATAAAGAAGCAACTAACAGTTCTAGGGTCAAGTTTTCTTTCATGCGGGTTATATGGTTTGGCTTCTGCAGGACAACCCCATACATGAAAATATCATAGACTAGGCTTTCGCCCTGTCCACAATTCATACGGAGTTTTCATTACAGCCTTACTTGGGACCCTATTAAGGATATGCACAGCTGTTTTCAACGCATCACCCCACAAAGATTCTGGCAACGTACAATTACTAATCATAGATCGCACCATGTCCCTTAGGGTGTGATTACGCCTTTCCGCTACACCATTTTACTCTGGAGTACCAGGCATGGTGTACTGGGCGACGATGCCACAATCTTGTAGGTATCTAGCGAATGGACCTGGATTACGCCCAGATTCGTCATACCTTCCGTAGTACTCACCACCACAGTCGGATCTAACGACTTTGATCTTCCTGTCGAGTTGATTCTCGACTTCAGCCTTATAGATCTTAAATGTATCCAGGGCGTCTGATTTTTCATTTATAAGGTACAAGTACCCATAACGAGAGTAGTCATCTATAAAAGTGATAAAATACTTCTGCCCATTCCAGGATGCTGTAGGGAACAGTCCGCAGATGTCTGTATGAATTACTTCTAAGAGTCATACGCTCCTAGTGGCACCCTTTTTTTCTTTATTCTAGTCTGTTTACCTTTAATGTAATCAATACAAACCCCAAAGTCTAAGAAGTCCAGGGAGTGAAGAATTCCTTCACGTACAAGCCTTTCCAATCTCTAACGAGAGATATGGCCTAATCGCCTGTGCCATAGCATGGAGGAATTCTCACAATCTAAACTTCGTTTGATGCCTTTAGTGTTTCCATGTGAGGAGTTAATGCTGTATACATATGAAACATCCAAATCTAGCTGATAAAGGTTACTAATTAAAGTGCCAGAACCAATCACAACTGAATCATAGTAAATGCTTAATTTTCCATTTGCAAATTTAAACTCATAACCAAATTTGTCTAAACGAGAAATGGAAACCAAATTGCGCCTTATAGAAGGCACACAAACAATATCTACTAGATCAAGAAAGTGTCCTGATGATAACCTAAGCCTACAAACTCCAATAGCTTCCACGTTTGCTCTAATGCCGTTCCCCATATAGACTGATCTCTCTGCATTAGTTGGCGTCCAGCTTTGGAGCATATCCTGCATGGAATTACAAATGTGAATAATTGTACCAGAATCTATCCACCAGGAGTCTGTGGACATATCAGCTAAATTTGATTCAAAACAGACTAAAATATGGTCTTTACCCTTAGAAACGAGCCATGCTTTAAATTCTTCACAATCCTTCTTCTCATGACCAGGCTTCTTGCAGAAGAAGCAGCCATCATTAGGACCCTTCCTTTTCTTCTTAAATGTCTTTCCAGACTTAGGCTGATTGCCACCCGCAGGACCCGTAGAACTTTTCCCTGAAGTGTGCTTTCTTTTCTTATTTCCTTTTCGTCCTTGACCAGATGTCACTAAGTGCGCATTTTGTGTCTTGCTCAACCTTCTGAGTCTCTCTTCCTCCTGAATGCACTGAGATATTAGTTTGTTCAAGGTCCATTTTTCCTTTTGAGTATTATAGCTGATTTGGAATTGACTGAACTGTGGAGGAAGGGAGTTCAGAACCAAGAAAATCAGGAGTTCATCCTCAATCTTAAGGTCTAATGAACGGATTTTAGCCACCACATCAGACAATCCACCAATGTACTCCTTGATATTTCCTTGACCGTTATAGGTGGCTTGAGTCAACTTATGTAAAAGTGAACTCAGCTCAGCTTTATTCGATTTTTGAAATCGTTTTCCTATTTCAGTCAAGAAATCTTTAACTTTCTCAGTGTTGGGCATGACACCCTGCATAGTCTCAGAGATCGAGTTCTTTATGATCTTGAGATACATCTTATTTGACTTGGTCCAAGCCTTGCAGTGAGCCTTTGCTAATTTTGTACAAGAGTCAGTTGGAATAGGAGGCTCTACTTCCTCCAGGGCCAGGTCCAAGTCCATGCAACCTAGGACTATTTTAACGGACGACTTCCATTTGGAATAGTTGGACCCAGTAAGCAAAGGTATGGAATTGAATTGTGTTGGAATATTGGAAACAGTCATAGCTGGACATTCAAAGCATAAAACTCACATTAATAAACAAGTCTCATATAACAATGCATAAAGATAAACCACAAATATGATGCATGTATGTTCATTTGATTGATTTGGGCCTTCAACCAAATGACCCAGAATGATGATGGGCCATAATCATCAAAATCTGGCAAGAGCCTAGCGTATCATCACAATTTCTCCTTTGGGGGAAATTGTAACATACAGGAGGCTCTACTGAACATGAAGCTGATCTATGCTAGTGAAATAAATCTAAGACGTCCATCACCTTTGGGTGAAATGAATCTCTCATACCTATATCACCATCACCAATCACTTCATTCCGCTCACATTCAGCCAAACGATGATACTTCTTTGTTCTGACCACCGCCTGCCTGTCTATGAACGCAACTGAATGCAATCCTATAATGGAGGGTCACTGATTTTCATATACAAAAAGTCTAGAAGTAGAAATCTTTGCCAATTGAGGTCACTTTGGTGGCTAACACAACCAGCTCCAATCCCACTCCTAGACTCAAGGATTGCTTAATGGTCTTGCCCACAACAAACCATACTATAGGAGTCCTGATTCAATCTAAAATACGGTTGATAATGACCACCCATCAGCTCAAGCTTATTCTAAAGTGATGGTTGGTTTTTATCTAGATGGTCAATCACTAAATATCAACCTGAAAATATGGGTAATGGCCATATTTCAGATCAAATCAGAACCAAATAATATATATATAACCACATTACTGAATTACCTAGGTCATCCACAAAGTAAAAACCCACCAACCATTAACATTTTATTTATTTAAGTTTTACTTGTTCTGAAAAGATGACTCTGGGTATAATTAAGATGAGTTGTAAAGTAAGGCTTAATCAGTCTCAAAATTAAGCCCACTTAAGAGCCAAAGTCTTGATTAATGGACAATGGGCCCCATAAAAATAAGCCCCAAAAGATGGTCTTAAACTCAAATTTGTAATAGGCCCAAGGGTGGGCCCAAAATGGACATTGAAGTGGCCACCTAAAATTAGCTTGGGCTTGGGCTGATTGGGCCTGTCCGGCTGGACTGGGCCTAGTGGGCCTAGCCTACTGGAATGTGCCTTCGGGCTTGTACACTGGACTGGGCCAAGGCCCAACTCGTGGCCCAATCCCATAAAATCGCAACAGCAATAAGCTGTTTTCCCAAAATAGCAGCCCCAACAGGAAACCCATCCCTAAAACGAGCCGCCACCTTCCAAAATCGGCTCTCATGGTCGCCGATTCGGATGCCATCCATTCTCCACCACCGTCCGCCCACAGACTGCCATTGAATACGGCTGCCGCCGAATCCGGCAATGGTGACAGCCGCTGAAGAAGAAGATGAAAACGTGCGATGGAGAAGATGCCATCGCCGTTATCAACAACGGTCGCGAGCAGTGGATGGGCAGTCGGTCTGCGGCGGTCGGTCTGTAATAGTTTGGGATCTCGTTTCTGATCATCTGAGACAGACCATGATCGCCGGAATCGGATTCTCCTACTGCACCATCAGCCACCATCGCCAAAAGAGGATTCTGGGTTTACCGCTACCAGAGAGGACGCTGGCCACTTCCAGCGCAGCCGTTTGCCAGATCCGCCGGCTGCCGCAAGACAGTCTCTGTATGGATGCCCTTCATCATCTCCATCTGCCGGCAACGGTGAAGGATCGCCGATCGGGATCCAAAATCATGGCTGATGAAACAGCGCCAGGATGCGCTAGGAGATGGCCGCCGTGATTTCTTACAGGCCATCGACCGGCAGCGAAGAGTGCCGGATAGGCGACGCTGCAGGTTTTTTTTTTTTTTAAATCTGTTGAGTCGCTGCCGCCATCAATGGCTGTGGCAACGAACATCTTCGGCTCCGATAGGAGTCGACAATGGCTGAGATCATCTTCCGTCAATGCGATGGGCTTGATTGGGAAGATACTGGAAATAGGGTTTTCCACTATACGATTCCTTAGCAACAAGGCTGATTATAACCATCAATACAGGACCACAGGGCCACACGCCAATCCACAAGCATGGCAGATATGTGGCATGAAAGATGGTAGCAGGAAATCGTGGAAATCGTAAAGATTCGGAATCTACCATATTCATGCATAGGTAGCTCTGATACCAACTATAGAACTTAAACTTAATGCGGAATAATCGGATCGTCTATGCATCAAAAAATGGAGATTCCATACTGTAATCTTAAAGCCATACCTGATTGGGAAAACATTCCCGGATGTCGCCATGTTGCCGAGAAGAACTCTTGGTCTTCCGCACCTTACACCTTTAGGAGAATCACTCAATGGGACTAGGGTTTTCTCTTGTGTGTTGGTGAGGGGACCAAGACATATATTTATAGGAAAGAGGGCCAGAGAAGCTTACCCATCACACTTCTCTCCTCTAGGGTCTCCACACCGTAGGTTTCCATATCAGGCTTAATAACCGCGTATAGGGAACATGGTTCAAGCGTCCCGCCCCAGACCTATTTGCAATGATCACAACTATAGTGGGGCCCACTAAATCGCTCAGTCTGAATAATCCAACGATCATGATCTAAACTGATGATCATGTGTGGCCCACCTAATGGAGTCTTACAGATCGACCATCTCTTCTCCTCAGGCCAGCTTGCGTCCCAGGTTAGGGCTTACTTTAGTTCCACTCTCGATGTCTCTTTCCTTCCTAACCAATCAGCGGTGGGGAGAGCTACCCAATGGTGGTGCGCGGCCTCGATGGGGGACCTGTTTGCGGAGCTAACAGGATGCTTGCCATGCATTGTGTTCTGGGAGATTTGGGCAGAAAGAAATGCGTGTAGGTTTGAAGGGACGGAGATGAGTGTTTGCAGGACTATCTTGAGGGTTAAGAGATGGTGTGTTCGCCTTAGCAGTGTCCTCTCCGTTTCCAAGTCTGTTAGCCTATCTAAGAAGATTGCTCTAGGGGAGCTGGGTATTGACCCTGCTAGCCCAGTTATTAGTCCCGCTTCGGTTGTGAGGTGGTGCAAGCCTGACGAGGGGTGGGTAAAAATCAACGTGGATGGCTCAGCTAGAGGCAACCCATGTTTATCAGGCGGTGGGGGGGTTTGTAGAGGGAGGGACGGGAGTTTTATCTTTGCGTTTGCTAAAGGCTATGGGGTTGGGTCAAGCCTTAGAGCTGAAACTAAGGCTATTGTGCAAGGTTTATCCCTCTGTGTCTCGCGAGGTTTCTTGAAAATAGTAGTGGAAAGCAACTCCGAAGTAGCGGTTTAGTTGCTCAACAAAGACATCCAAGGCAAGTGGAACATGTGATACTGGTGGCATAGGGTTGAAAGCCTCAAAACAAAAAGCTGAGGTGCAAATGGTTCATGCCTTTAGAGAAGCCAATTCAATGGTAGATCGCTTGGCTCGGTTAGGGAGCGGTTCGCAAGGGGACTTCGTTTTTAACAGGGCATCTAGCCTCCCCCTTCTGGTGCGAGGGGTCCTTTTCCTCAACCAGGTGGGTCTTGGAAATATCAGGGGGTTTTAAAGGCTTCCTGCCAGGGTAGGTCTTTTCAGATTTAGGGAGGATCTCTATGCAATCTGTCGTGTTCTCCGCTGTGTAATCTCAGAGAAAGGCGTCAAGTAGTCAAGGGACAGGATTGGCACAGGGTTCATCACATTCCATCGACATAGGCGAGCTGCTTTTGATGGTCTAATTTTGTTCATTTTAGCTGCTGGTTGAAGCCTGGTTCGAAGCTGAGTCCGCCTCTTTGTGGGGGCATGAATATCTGTTGGAGAGGATTTGAATGGCTGGCTGCTCTCTGGAGCTGTTCTCTCTGTTGGGTGTTGAAGCTGACAGAGGATGGTCTGGATGCCGTCCAGTTGGCTCTGTTTGATTATTGCAGGGTCTTCTCCTTTAGGATATCTCTTGGCTGGTATGCCTTCGCCGAGGTCGGGGGAATGGAGCGGCTCAAGAGGAAAGTTTTCGCTTGGCAAAAAAAAAAAAAAAAGTGTTTAGGTTGTGAGAAGTGTAACTGTAGTTTGGGGGCTACTTTTGCCCTACGAATGCTAGAAAAACAATAGGTGCTGAGCAATGCCACTTACAAGAGCGTGGAGCACCGGGTGATCGTCAACTCAACGTAGAGAGACTGTCCCTAGCCTTCTTCTACAACCCAGCCAATGATGCATTGGTGGGCCTCGCACCGGAGCTTGTGGGCGCAGGCCGGCCCCCTTGTTCCCACCGATGAAGTACAGCGACTACAGGCTATACATGAGGACGAGGGGCCCACAGGGAAAGTCTCAAATCGAGTCCTTGAAGGTGCCCCACGCGACATCAGCCACTATTTCCTAGTCCATGTGAAAAGGTGGGCCACACAGCATCAACCATTGATTGCTAGTCCATGCGAAAAGATCTGAAATGTTCAAATACACAGAACTATGTTGCTTGCTTGTTAAAAAAAAAAAAAGGCCTTGCATGCCAGGATGGGGAGCAGTTCCCAAACCAAGATGGTTTTCCAGACAGTAGTGGAGCTCCCCTTTGGCGTAAGGGGCTTGCTATTTTGGGGCAAAGTAGGGCTGGATGCAATAGGGGTTGTAGGGCGTAGGTTTTGGTCTCAGGTGAGGCTCTTTTTGGTATATGATAGGTAGGTCCGGCGTCTTTTGTTGCTGGGATCCTGACTGAATGTAGGTACGCTGTAAAGATCTTTCAGCTTGAATAAAATTTCTTATTTTTGAAAAAAAAAAAGAAAGTGCCGAAACAGCCAAGTTATCTATAATTCTTTTCCACAGATTTCTAGTTCGGCTAATTTCCAGGACATTACATTTTTTTTCCAAATCTACTTTTTGGATTAACAATGATAATTCCTTGAGCTTACCTTCTTTACATCACTTAGGTTATTTCTAATGGGCTACTTTGTGGATTAACAATGGTAATTTTCTATTTCATTCTTCCCTGAGGTTTCCTTCTTTTATCACTTGGGTTATTTCTAATGGGCTACTTTGTGGATTAACAATGGTAATTTTCTATTTCATTCTTCCCTGAGGTTTCCTTCTTTTATCACTTAGGTTATTTCTAATGGGCTACTTTGTGGATTAACAATGGTAATTTTCTATTTCATTCTTCCTTGAGGTTGTTGTAGGAGCCTTCAAATGGTGCACGGTTTGGGTGCTCAGACCGGTCGGGCGACCGGTTTGCGTGTTATGGCCCAGATGCACAGAGGGCGTTGGACAATTTTTGTGTGCCATAGACCGGTCAGCCGACCGGTCTGCAGGGGGCTCTGACTGGTTGGCAGTGAGGCAGTGCGATGGGTCTACGTATTTTATTTCCTCTGGACTGTTTTGTGCAAGGTCCGACCAGTCGGGCGACCGGTCAACTGTGCACGCATTTTCTTACGCATTACGCGGTTGTGCGCAAGATGTTTCTAATTTCGGGTTGCTTGCTATATATATGGCATGAATCCAGGATTAGGTGTAATCCTAAGGTGTCCAAGGTTTCCTAATTACATCAGAAAGAGGGGAGAATGTTTTGAGAGGGAGAGAGAGCTTGGGTTTTCTCGATTTTCCTTGCTTGTGGGCTGTCAATCTCTGTAATCTTCTGTTAATCATAGTGGATCGCTTTGTACCGTGGTTTTTTACCCGTTGAGGGGTTTTTCTACGTAAAATCGGATTGTCTCTTGTGCTTAAATGTTTGTGTGGATTGATTTCATTGTGTTTCTCGTTTGATCTTATATATTACTGTGGTGTTGTTCGGCTTTCGCTTGCTGGCGTCCCTATTCCCAACAGAGGTTACCTTCTTTTTATCACTTAGGTTATTTCTAATGGGCTACTTTCCATTTCCATTGGATTAACAATGGTAATTTTCCATTTCACATTCTTCCTTGAGGTTACCTTCTTTTTATCACTTATGGCCCATTTGGCACCATGGATTTGAGGAGAAAGGAGGAGAAACTTGTTGCTTTATTCTGTTTGGCACCATGGATTTGATGAGAAGTGGATTTGAGAGGAATTCAGGAGAACTCAAAAAGGCACTTTTAACCCCTTTTCAAATCCTCAAAAAAAGGTGGGATTTGAGGAGAAATCCTTCCCAACGTGGGACCCACTGTAATGTGTCCCTAACTATGGGACCCAACATGATGTATGTTTTCCATCCAACTTGTTGATAAGGTCACAAAGACTTGGATGGAGGGACTACACAAATTTCAGTTTAATCCAAAACTTTTGTGCATCATAAAGGTCTCACTCTCCATTTTTTCTTGTTTTATGGTCCAATTTAGATGTGGATTTGCTTTATTTTTTGGATCTTGGCATAAAATGATCTGTAAAAATGGATGAATGGCATGGATTTAAAAATCGAGGCTAATACGGTGGGCATACGGTGGGATTAAAATTTACACCGTCCATTCCTTCATGTTTGATTTCTCTCCAAATCTTGGCTGCCAAACAGAAAATTTAGAATCGATAAGAATTGGAATTGATGAGAATTCATATCATGGAATCCACTTCTCCTCAAATCCATGGTGCCAAACGGGCCATTAGGTTATTTCAAATGGGCCTAAACAAGTACGGACAAGGCGATTGGAGGAGCATCTCTAGAAAGTATGTCTTAACGAGGACACCAAACCAAGTTGCTCGTCGTGCGCAAAAGTTCTTCAACCACCCAAACAAGCTAGTGAACAACACCAATGAGAGACACCACTTGAGTATACATGACATCAAGGATGTTAATACATCACTGTCCGCCTATTCGGCCATTGTCAATGGACCAATCTATGGCTTTGTACCTCTGTCGTCCATGGACCACGTCCAAGTGCTAAAACCAACAATACAAGCTTTTAACATGTCATTGTTAGGCTAGTTCCACCTCAAAATGGCTAGTCATTGTTGAGAGGCCTCTTCCCAATATATAGCCCAATAATCTCCCCAGCCTCTAGCCGATGTGGGACAAACCCAACAGTCCCCCCTCCACAGCAGATAGGGGCGTGAGTATACATGACATCAAGGATGCTAATACATCACTGTCCGCCTATTCAGCCATTGTTAATAGACCAATCTATGGCTCTGCACCTCTGTCATCCATGGACCACGTCCAAGTGCTAAAACCAACAATACAAGCTTCTAACATGTCATTGTTAAGCCGGTTCTACCTCAAAATGGCTAGTCATTGTTGAGAGGCCTCTTCCTAATATATAGCCCAATAATCTCCCCAGCCTCTGGCCGATGTGGGACAAACCCAACAATCCCCCCTCCACAGTAGATAGGGACTCCCGAGCACTGCCCTCCCGAGGCTCTTCGCCACCCCCCCCCCCCCCCCCCCCCCCCCGTACTTGTGGGTTCTGGGTGTGGGCGGATAGGGGCTCCTGAGCACTGCCCTCCCTGGGCTCTCGGGCACTGCCCCCCTCGCTCACGGGCTTGGGCGTGGGTGCCACCACATACTGGCTTGGCAGGGCCAGCTCTGATACCACTTGTGAGGCCAGTTCCACCTCAAAATGGCTAGTCATTGTTAAGGGGCCTCTTCCCAATATATAGCCTAGTAATCTCCCCAGCCTCTAGCCGATGTGGGACAAACCCAACAGTCATCAGCAGTGGGAGGTGGAATGCCTCATATCCTTCCGAAAACAGCCAACTAGCCTACATAATTGCAATGCGAGTAGTTTTGGAAACTACTCGGCAAACACACTGGGTAGCGGCTTCATCAACTTCCCATCGAATAGCTTGACTGATGGATTTGGTAGCTTCCCGTTTAACAACTTGAGCAGCCAGTTTGCCAACTAGTCATCAAATAACTTGAGCAGTGGCTTTGGAAGCTTCCAGTCTAGCAGTTTTGGTGGCATGTTTGGCAATTCCCCACCTGCCGGTTTCAGCGATGCTTTTGGGATCTCTGCATCTAGCAATATGGATGCCGGGTTCTGTGGGCTTGGGAACTCCCTACCTAACAATCTGAGTAGTGGATTTGGGAACATTCCATCAGACAATTTAAGTGCTGGGTTTGGGAATTTCCCATACAAGGGCTTACATGATGGGTCTGGGACCTATTAGTTTCTATCGAATAACTTATATGGTAACATTGGGAACTACCCTTCGAACAATTTAAGGGGTGAATTTGGGAACTGCCCTCCCCCCCTGTTGAACCTCCAATTTATACATTACATTGCCCAGTACATCACATTATATGCACGGTTTTCATGCTTAAAAGGCCTATCTAACGCATGTTTTGTGATTTCAGGAATGAGAGCGAATTTCACCAAATTGGAGACTAAAAGGGGCCATTTGAAGCCATTGGATGAAGAAGAAAGAAGGACCAAGGAAAGTGGAAAGAGAGGAGAAGAAAGGAAGAAAGAAGTCCAAGGAGAAAGCAGAAAACAGAGGTTAAGACCGGTCGTGCGACCGGTCGTCCATTGCCAGGACCGGTCGTTAGACCGGTCCGATTTTTACACAGAAGGAAATTTTCCAGAGAAGTTCACTGGAGTATTTACGACCGGTCGTGCGACCGGTCGTCCGATGCCCATACCGGTCGTGCGACCGGTCCTTGAATTAAACGTTTAAATCAGAATTTCGGAGAAAACTCTCTGGACTGTTTTTTACGATTTGCGACCGGTCGTGCTACCGGTCGTCAGGGGCTCAGACCGGTCGTCTGCATAATGAAACTTCTCCGTGAAGCTCCGAGAATTTCTGCGCAGTGCGTAACCTTGCGAAATTTCTGGATGTTTCCGACGCAAGGGAGCTTTCCTACTATAAAAGGACACCTAGGGGCTCTTCCTAGGTCATCATAGAAGCCAAGGAAGGTCGTGGGAACGGACGGAAGTCGTCATGGAGCGTCAGCAACCCTCCAATTTTCGGTTTTTCTAGTTTTTATGCTTTCTTATTTGAGATTTAGTTGTAGTATGACAATGCTCGGCTAGAATCTCTCAGCTAAGGCTGAGAGGTGAAGCTTGTAGCTAATTTCATGTTTGATTCAAGTTAATTTAAGTAATTTTCAATTCAAGTTTGGATTTTTCATATTCTAGTTCTTAAAGTGGTAGTTTGAGATGTTTTATGAGAGTTCATGTGCTCCAGACATGAATTCCTTGCAATTCTCTGAGATTATCATATGATGCTTGTTTAGATTCGAATTATAGTAATCCTTGAGCAGGCCATAGTCCATAGGCATGGCTGTTACTCCGAAGGCTATGGTTTTGAATTCTACATTGATTGAATGGGACTAGAACTTGGAAGTTCTACTTGATTTGGATTGAATGTGTGTGAATGCTTTATTTTCCAACTAGATGAGAGATAGGACTTCAAATCTAGTTGTGTTCTCTACTTGGATTGATTGAATTGACATGGGATTGCTACAAGTGGATCCTTGAATGCCTTAGTACTTTAAATCACTGAATTTTCATTAAGTTACTGTTTTAGTTAATTACCCAATTAAATCTGATTTTCTTGCAAAATTGAGTTGCTGGAGTAGTTTGAAAAGTGTTTCTATTTCCCTGTGGATCGACCTCGGTCTTACCGAGATTTATTACTACATCACATGTCACGCCCCAAACTCGGGGACCGGGCTCACTAAATTCCCGGCCGCCGAATCCGGTGCCAACAGCCTCCGTAGTACCCCATTCTCGGCCCCTAGTTCCCATACGCCAGGTTCCGATCCTGGGATCCCACAAGGAGGACTTTCAAGGTACATTTTTTTTTATAGATGACCATAAACATAAGTATACCAAACCAAAAAGCATCACATCACATATCCACTAAGATAATCTTTTGAGTACAATGCTACAGAAAAAGGAAATACAAGGTATAACTGAAAGCTGAAAAATCAAATGCGCACCCCTGTCTCACTGCTGTCGCGCTATAGTATGACCTGCACGTAAACAACGTGCATAAGCTTACTATGAAGCTTAGAGAGTGCGTGGTGTGTGTGCAATGCATATGACAGGTATACAGATATCAGAGTAAGCGAAAATGATGGCAGGCTACACTACCAAGTCTATGAATGTCATTAGCCATCTCGAGGCTATGCAATGCAATGGGCCTATATGGCCGAGTGTCATATGCTAATGATGCCATGTGTGCATGTCAATCCTTAACTGTCATATATCATACGGTTTACAACTGGGACATCACCGGGGTCTAGTACACTCCAGACATTGGTTGCCACCCATCGCGCGCATAACCAAGCGAGTGGAAGAGACCTCACTATCCGCCTCGTCAATGACATATAAGAAAATCCACCCGGCTCGTCGATAGCGAACCCATTCACGAGCTGGTCAAACTCAACCTAGTATATAGCCCTCTGCACCCGGGCGGGTAAGGTCACACCCCCTTCCAACCGACCCCGACACAGTGGGAGACGCGGCCTACTGGTATTTGGCCCTCATGCGCTCATAAATCTACTCGGTCTAGACATTGGAGCATCCTACTGGTACCACAGGGTTTAGGGACTTTCACCCAAGGACATCTTTGGCGCCCAAGTGCTAGAACATATTTCCGGTGTCCATTCCTACCATTCACGATGTGACTGTGGTGGTCACAACCCCGATGCTGCTGGGGTGAGAATCTGATCATGACATGTATAATGCGAGATGCATGAGTCATACTATCAAAGCCATGCACCAAACCTGCGCATACCGCGCGATCATGTAGGGTGACCCTATCTCATACGGGTCCCCTAAGTATCTCAAGCTGTAAGGCATATGCTATGATCAACATCGTCCACAGTCAGGCATACATATGATGCGTATGTACAAATGAATGGGTATGATATTCATTACACTAAGCATATTATCAGTGTGACCTATCCAGCTAAGTATACTAGCATGTTACCAGACATATCATGTAATGTTGGCCTTGAATGGCCCAATATATATATATACAGAGAGTGAGACCCGAATTGTGGGCCCCATTGGAAATGTAAAGGTTTCCGCGGCATAGCCCACTTGAGACCACATCGGCCCCATACTTGGGCCTGCACATACAAATAGGCTGACAAAAATAGTATACGGCATGGATAAAACATATAGATCATAGGTGGGCCCAAGAAAGGACGGCCTGGATCAGACACATACATCATGTAGGACCCATAGGGTGGGTCACCTGCTATACGAGCGTGGGGCCCACCTAGGTCATAGAAGTTATGGATAAAGCTGATATTTATGATTTCCCTTCACCCATATCCATGTGATCTTATGAACAGGTTGGATGTTAAATAAACATAACTGTAGGGCCTGGGAAGGTTTTAACGGTGGAATTCATTATTCCCACTGTTTCCCATGGCCCACTGGACATTTGGGTATGCTTAAATTTTAGGCTCAGCCACTAAAATGAGCTGCAAAAAAACTTATGGATGGAAGGGAGAAAGCACGTACATTCTAGGTGGGCCCAACTGAGTTTTGGATCAAACTGATATTTGTTTTCCCTTCCACACGTGTGTGGACTCATGAACAGGTTGGATCTCAAATAAACATCATGGTGGGTCCCACGAGGTGGGCCACTGCTGGACGGCTGAGGAGCCCAACGTCCGTGGACGCTGGGTCAGAGGCTACGCCTCTCCTTCTTCTTTCTTCCTTTTTTTTATTTTTCTTTTTCATTTTTATTGTTTTTCTTGGTTTTGGTCCAGTGGGACCCACAGAAGGCTGATCCAATCCGTTCATCAGGCTCCCTAACTCATGGGGGACCTAACGAGCCCAATATTGGGTATGTTATGAGGTCTACAAACATCAGTGTGGGCCGAGGCAGTTTCGACAGTGGACATCATATTCTCCACTGTTTCCTGTGTTGCGGTCCGCTTAAGATTTGAATCTGACTCAGATTCGGGCCCTGGCCTAAAATGATTTGGGAAAACAGATGGACGGCAGGGATTGATCACAAACATCAAGGTGGGTCCCACGAATGGGGACCCCACTCACTGCCCAGCGTCCAGACGTTGGACGTTCACGGCGTCTCAGATGCTGGAACCGTCCAGCGTTGGACTTCTTTACATGTTTTTTTTTTGTTTCTTATGTTTATTTCAAGTGGGGCCCACATTAGTGTTATCCCCACCGTTCATCATGTTCCCCAGCTCCTGAGGAACGCTTAGAGTCCAATATTGGACAGTTTACGGGGTCTACAAACTGCAAGATGGGCCAGAGAAAGTTCTACCATAGACGTCATCATCTCCACTGTTTCAGGTAGTATGGTCCACTTGAGATTTGGATCTGTTTCAAGTTTGGGCCCTAGCCCTAAAATGATCCGGGGAAACAGATGGACAGTGTGGATCTAACAAAATCATCAAGGTGGGTCCCACGAATGGGGACCCACTCCAATCCTCCAGCGTCCCTGACGCAGAGAGAGAGAGAGAGAGAGAGAGAGAGAGAGAGAGAGACCAGCGTTGCACGCTGGTCATTCCTCTTCTTTCCTTTTCCTTTTTTTTTCTTTTTTTTTGTTTTCTTTTGATTATTTTAAGTGGGGCCCACATGAGTGTAATCCACTCCATTCATCAGGTTCCCCAGCTCATTGGGGACCTAATGAGCCCAATATTGGGCGGGTGAAAGAGTCTACAAACGTCACGATGGGCCCAAGAAGTTCCGACAGTGGGTTCCATTATCCCTACTGTTTTCTATGGTGTGGTCCACCTGAGATCTGGGTCAGTCTCATTTTTGGTGTCCAGCAATAAACTGGGCTGGAGAAACAGACGGACGGTGTGGATCGAATACATGCATCAAGGTGGGTCCCACGAGTGGGACCCACATCCAGCGCACAAAAGGGGTAGCGCGTGTGCGCTGCTGGGCAGCAGCGTCCTCTGGACGCTGGCTGTCCAGCGGCCTTCCATCCTTTTCTTTTTCTTTTCTTTTCTTTTTTTTTCTTCTCTTCTTTTTTTCTTCTTTGTTGTGCCTTGATCAGTGGGGTCCACACATGTAGGATCCACTCCATTCATCAGCTGGGCCATCTCATGGTGGGCCCAATTAGCTTTGGATCAAGATAATCCTTGTAGTATACTTCATCAAGATCTTTATGTTTCAAAGAATAGGAAAAATGAAAATAAAGCATCATGGTGGGCCACATAAGGTGGTCCATGTCGTGGCAGCGTGCGGGGCACGCTGTCTCACAACATGGCCCACTTGTGGGCCCAAAAATGAAAGGGAAAGAAGGAAGAAAGGAGAGTTTGTGCCCCCCCTTAACACTCACTCGAAATTGGACGGTTGGATTGGGTCGGATAGACGATCGGACGGCTCGATGTGGTAGATCTCCTCCTCTAGTCACCTAAGCCCACAAGAACTTTCTTAACCCTCCAATCTCACTCACTAATCTCTTCCTTTTCTTACTCTCTCTTTCTCTTTCTCTCTCTTTCTTTCTCTTTCAAAAATGGCTACGTATGGCACTTGTTTGTAGGGAGCTTGGGATATAAGTGGTATTAGAAATGGGAATGATGATAGCAAGGGGATGGGGTAATTATGAGATTGGATTGCTTAGGTATGGGCTTAAGTTGACTTGTGAGGAGAGAGAGATGTACTTGATTGATTGATGCTTGATTGATTGATGGGATATTGATTGATTGATGGGACAACCTAGGGATTTGTGCAAGTGGGGCCCACACCATGCATGTGTAGCGTGGCCCGCCTTGATTTGCGCACATGTACACATCTTTCAAACTAAGTATCGAAACGGAGCGTGCCGTGCGGCGTTGGAGTCGTGGCGTCCGCGCGGTCGCCGGGGTACAAGTCTCGGGTCGTTGCGGTACCAAAATAGGGTGTCTGATTGAAACTCGCCGGTTTAGACTGTTCAAGGTATGCCGAGTTCGGAAAAGAGGTGTACGGAGGGTTAATTAAGGTACGGGTGTTACAGCTCTCCCCTCCTAACAGAAAATTTCGTCCTCGAAATTTATACTATGAAGTCAAACTAACTGAAGCTGAGAAGTAAAAAGGAATCTCGTCACTACATATATACCAAACTGAAAACAAACATACGTATACAATCAGTCATCGAAAAGATGGGGATAACGTTCGCGAATCTCTGCCTCTCGCTCCCACGATGCCTCATCTACGCTATGGTGACTCCACTGAACCTTTACTAAAGGGATGACCTTGGTTCGGAGAACCTGCTCCTTCCGGTCAAGGATACGGACCGGCTGCTCGATGTAAGAAGCATCCTCACGAACCCCCAACGGTTGCCAATCTATCACAGGAACCACATCTGACTCACACTTCCGCAACATAGAAACATGAAAAACATTGTGGATGCCAGAAAACTGAAGTGGCAAGGCAAGCTGATAAGCCACGACGCCAACGCGCCCAGTGATCTCGAAGGGTCCAATGAACCTCGAGGCAAGCTTCCCCTTGGCTCCAAAACGAACTACGCCCTTCATTGGCGAGACCTTGAAATACACACGATCCCCAACGTCAAACTCCAGGGGACGACGCCGACGATCTGTAAAACTCTTCTGTCGGCTCTGAGCTGTGCGCATCCGTTGCCTGATGGTATCGATAGCTTCTGATGTCCTCTGCACAAGCTCGGGACCTAGGAGATGACTCTCTCCAACCTCGGTCCAACAACTGGGAGACCTACAAGGTCTACCATACAACGCTTCGAAAGGTGCCATACCAATAGTCGCTTGGTAGCTGTTATTGTATGTAAACTCAGCCAAACGCAAATGCTCATCCCAGCTCCCTGAGAAATCCAGCACACAAGCTCGGAGCATGTCCTCAAGGATCTGGTTGACCCTCTCGGTCTGTCCGTCGGTCTGTGGGTGGTATGCAGTGCTGAACTTCAAGGCAGGCCCCATCGCCTTCTGAAAACTCCTCCAAAATCGCAACGTAAATCTCGAGTCTCGGTCGGAAACGATCGAAACCGGGACTCCATGCAATCTCACAATCTCATCGATGAACAACTTTGCAAGCCGGTGCAATGGCCATGATGCACGTATCGCAAGGAAATGTGCTGACTTTGTCAGACGATCAACGACAACCCAGATGGCGTCATGATCGTGATCAGTCCTCGGCAATCCCATAATAAAATCTGTGGTCACGTGCTCCCATTTCCACAACGGAATACTCAACGGCTGCAAGGGTCCTGGAGGTTTTCGATGATCGGCCTTAACACACTGAGAAGTGTCGCACTCGGACACAAAGCTGGCAATCTGACGCTTCATTCCGGCCCAATAATACTGTCTCCTCATATCACGATACATCTTAGTAGAACCAGGGTGTATAGTGAACCTCGATCGGTGTGCCTCATTCATAAGATCTCTACGCAACTCTGAAATGTTTGGGACACACAACCGCCCTCGAAAACGAAGTCCACCATCTGACCCAATCTGTCAGTCTGTCCGATCCTCTGACGAGGCCTCTTCCCAATAATCCTTTAACGTCGGATCCGTCTGCTGAGCTTCGATCACCCTAGAAACAAGGGAGGGTTGAATCGACAGGCCCGATAACCGAGCAATGGAAGGCTGTAGGCTTAGCTCGAAGTCATACTCAGCAATATCCTTGAGCATCCTCCACTCCTGCACCATCATATGCGCCACCAAGCCCCGTGGCTGGCGGCTAAGGGCATCCGCCACCACGTTAGCCTTGCCGGGGTGGTACTGAAGATCGAAATCATAGTCCTTTAGGATCTCCATCCAACGCCTCTGCCTCATATTTAATTCTGACTGGGAAAAGAGGTACTTCAGGCTCTTATGATCAAAGAAGAGTTTGAACTTGACCCCATAGAGATAGTGCCTCCATACCTTCAGTGCGAAGACAATAGTTGCCAACTCTAGATCATGCGTGGGGTAGTTCTGCTCATGGATCTTGAGCTGGCAAGACGCATACGCTACTACTTTGCCATGTTGCATCAGAACAACACCTAAGCCAATACGCGAGGCATCCGTAAAAATCACGAATCCATCACTCCCAGAAGGAAGAGTGAGGACTGGCGCCGACGTAAGACGATCCTTTAACTCCGCGAATGCCGCTCACATGCGTCACTCCATACAAACTCAGCACCCTTTCTAGTCAATCTGGTTAACGGGGCAGCAATACGAGAGAAGCCCTTAATGAAACGACGGTAATCTTCTGCTAGCCCCAGAAAACTTCGAACCTCAGACGCGTTCGTGGGCTGGCACCACTGACGCACGGCATCAACCTTAGTTGGGTCCACTACTACTCCTTGCCTCGTCACGACATGACCAAGGAACTTCACCTCCTCCTGCCAAAACTCGCACTTCTCCAACTTTGCATAGAGCTGGTGTGCACGGAGAGTCTGCAGGGTGATTTCTAAATGCTGCTCATGCTCCTCTCGGGTCCTTGAATAGATCAGAATGTCGTCAATGAACACTACAACAAACTGGTCAAGATACGGACAGAAGACCTCATTCATCAACTGCATGAACACTGCGGGCGCATTGGTCAGTCCAAAGGACATGACCTGGAACTCAAAATGACCATAGCGCGTCCTAAATGCTGTCTTCGGGATATCCTCCTCCTGGACACGAACTTGATGATAATCGGACCGCAGATCTATCTTTGAAAAAAACTTCGCCTCCCGCAACTGATCAAACAAATCGTCAATCCTCGGAAGTGGGTACTTGTTCTTGATCGTGACCTTATTGAGCTCGCGGTAATCTATGCAAAGCCTCAATGAGCCATCCTTCTTCTTCACAAAGAGTACCGGTGCTCCTAGCTCGCGCAACTCGTCCAACTACTTTTGCAGTTCGCGCAGCTCCAACGGTGCCATACGGTACGGGGCCTTTGAGATAGGCGCAGTACCGGGTACAAGGTCAATCTGGAACTCGGTATGCCGACGAGGCGGCAACCCCGGAATCTCCTGAAACACATCTGAAAAGTCACAAACGACCGGCAAGTGGTCGATGCTCAAAGCAACCGGCTCCTCAATTGCACAAGCCATCAGTGCTGATAATTGCTCTCCTCTGGGTTCAGCGACAAATTGAAATTGCGGCATGCCGGGTATAAGGAAGGTAACTGTTCTCGCGAAACAGTCTATGATGGCATGATACTCGGACAACCAATCCATGCCCAAGATAACATCAAACTCGGACATCGGCAAAACAAACAAGTCGGCGGGCAAAAAGGTCTCTCCTACCAAGATGGGGCAAGACGAACAAATCAAACTTAATACTACGGTCTTCCCTAAGGGTGTCGACACTGACAAACCCTCACGCACGGATTCTAACGGCAAACCAATCGATCGACAGAAATCCTCGGATATGAATGAATGTGATGCGCCAGAATCAAATAGAACATGTGCTATGCATGCAGAGACAAGGAGTGTACCCTCTACGACTCCTCCTGGTGCCTGAGGGTCCTATTGGGCTGCGTAGAACCGGCCCTGAGCCTGCTGGGGAGGTGCCTGTCCCCTCTGTGGTCGTTGCTGCTGCTGATGCGTCCTCTGCTGCGGAGGAGCTCTCGGCGGTGGGTACTGCTGTCGCTGATGCTGCTGATGGGGTCTCACCGGCTGATACTGCTGACACTGCTGCCGATGTGAATGGGGGCACTCCCTATGACGATGTCCCATCTCTCCGCACCCATAACAAGGGCCTATAATCTGCTGCTGCGGTGGTGCTGAGGGTGCTACGGGCGCCACTGGTGCTGCTAGTGCTCGGAAGGGTGGACGAGCTACATGCCTCTGCGGTGGTCGAAATCGCTGCTGTCGGAAGTTGCCAGAGGGTGCCTTTCTCTTCCCCTTTAGATCTCCGCCTTGGTTGCGGATCCGTTGCGCGTCGGCCCACTCTGCCTCATAAATTTGGGCCTGCTCCACCACCTCCTCAAATGTAGTGAGCTTGTGTCCTGCGACACGGCCCCTAAGGCCAAGGCGCAAACCGCCCTCGAACCGACGGGCCTTTCGCCTCGCATCATCCACAAGATACGTCGCGAATCGAGACAGCTCAACGAATCGGGCCTCGTACTGTGACACGGTCATCTCTCCCTGGACTAGCGTCTCGAACTCTAACGCTCTCTGCTGATGGACATGCTCAGGGAAGAACTTCCGGTCAAACCGGTCTACAAAATCCTCCCAAGTCCACTCGAAATCTGCCTCTACTGAGAGGGTAATCGATGACCACCAATGCTCGGCCTCTCCCTGAAGAAGGAAGACAGCGAGAGGAACTCGCTGCACAGTCGTGCATCGCATAATGGTAAAGATCTTTTCTACTTCAGACTTCCATCTCTCTGCCGCCTCCGGGTTCGGCTCGCCCGAGAAACGCGGGGGATCCATCTGCCTGAAATCCCTAAGTAAGGAACGGGCGCGATCCTGATCTGATGTGGCAGGTGAATCAGCTGACCTCCTCTCTTGGCGCTCTACTAAGGAGGTCATGGCAGGCAACATCTGCTGGAACTGACCAGCAGTCATGCCTGGAGCTGGGGCGGTCTAGGACGTACCCGCACTAGACGATTGCCTACCAACGGCTCTCTTGGGTGCCATATCCTACAAAAAGGCAGGATCCTCTTAGCATCGGGTTACTTGTGAGTGCCCACACGTCAATCGAAATTTTCTAGGCATACAATAGGGGAGTCCTAGTTTAAACTAAGTTCAAAGCAGGTGAGTAAGACTGGGGTCTTAGCAATCATACAGTACAGGTAGGTAATTAAAGGTTATTAGTCGATATGTAATGTTGTGGACAGGCATTCCCAAGTTATGCTCTGATACCAACTCCTGTCACGCCTCAAACTCGGGGACCGAGCTCACTAAATTTCCGACCGCTGAATCCGGTGCCAACAGCCTCCGTAGTACCCCATTCTTGGCCCCTAGCTCCCATACGCCAGGTTCCGATCCTGGGATCCCACAAGGAGGATTTTCAAGGTAAATTTCTTTTTTTTATAGATGAGCATAAACATAAGTATAACAAACCAAAAAGCATCACATCACATATCCACTAAGATAATCTTTTGAGTACAATGCTACAGAAAAAGGAAATACAAGGTATAACTGAAAGCTGAAAAATCAAATGCGCACCCCTGTCTCACTACTGTCGCACTATAGTATGACCTGCACGTAAACAACGTGCATAAGCTTACTATGAAGCTTAGAGAGTGCGTGGTGTGTGCGCAATGCATATGACAGGTATACAGATATCAGAGTAAGCGAAAATGATGGCAGGCTACACTACCAAGTCTATGAATGTCATTAGCCATCTCGAGGCTATGCAATGCAATGGGCCTATATGGCCGAGTGTCATATGCTAATGATGCCATGTGTGCATGTCAATCCTCAACTGTCATATATCATACGGTTTACAACTGGGACATCACCGGGGTCTAGTACACTCCAGACATTGGTTGCCGCCCATCGCGCGCATAACCAAGCGAGTGGAAGAGACCTCACTATCCGCCTCGTCAATGACATATAAGAAAATCCACCCGGCTCGTCGATAGCGAACCCATTCACGAGCTGGTGAAACTCAACCTAGTATATAGCCCTCTGCACCCGGGCGGGTAAGGTCACACCCCCTACCAACCGACCCCGACACAGTGGGAGACGCGGCCTACTAGTATTTGGCCCTCATGCGCTCATAAATCTACTCGGTCTAGACATTGGAGCATCTTACTGGTACCACAGGGTTTAGGGACTTTCACCCAAGGACATCTTTGGCGCCCAAGTGCTAGAACATATTTTCGGTGTCCATTCCTACCATCCACGATGTGACTGTGGTGGTCACAACCCCGATGCCGCTGGGGTGAGAATCTGATCATGACATGTATAATGCGAGATGCATGAGTCATACTATCAAAGCCATGCACCAAACCTGCGCATACCGCGCGATCATGTAGGGTGACCCTATCTCATACGGGTCCCCTAAGTATCTCAAGCTGTAAGGCATATGCTATGATCGACATCGTCCACAATCAGGCATACATATGATGCGTATGTACAAATGAATGGGTATGATATTCATTACACTAAGCATATTATCAGTGTGACCTATCCAGCTAAGTATACTAGCATGTTACCAGACATATCATGTAATGTTGGCCTTGAATGGCCCAATATATATATATATATATATATATATATATATATATACAGAGAGTGAGACCCGAATTGTGGGCCCCATTGGAAATGTAAAGGTTTCCGCGGCATAGCCCACTTGAGACCACATCGGCCCCATACTTGGGCCTACACATACAAATAGGCTAACAAAAATAGTATACGGCATGGATAAAACATATAGATCATAGGTGGGCCCAAGAAAGGACGGCCTGGATCAGACACTACATCATGTAGGACCCATAGGGTGGGTCACCTGCTATACGAGCGTGGGGCCCACCTGGGTCATAGAAGTTATGGATAAAGCTGATATTTATGATTTCCCTTCACCCATATCCATGTGATCTTATGAACAGGTTGGATGTTAAATAAACATAACTGGGAAGGTTTTAATGGTGGAATTCATTATTCCCACTGTTTCCCATGGCCCACTTGACATTTGGGTATGCTTAAATTTTAGGCTCAGCCACTAAAATGAGCTGAAAAAAAACTTATGGATGGAAGGGAGAAAGCACGTACATTCTAGGTGGGCCCAACTGAGTTTTGGATCAAACTGATATTTGTTTTCCCTTCCACACGTGTGTGGACTCATGAACAGGTTAGATCTCAAATAAACATCATGGTGGGTCCCACGAGGTGGGCCACTGCTGGACGGCTGAGGAGCCCAGCGTCCGTGGACACCGGGTCAGAGGCTACGCCTCTCCTTCTTCTTTCTTCCTTTTTTTTTATTTTTCTTTTTATTTTTATTGTTTTTCTTGGTTTTGGTCCAGTGGGGCCCGCATAAGGCTGATCCAATCTGTTCATCAGGCTCCCTAACTCATGGGGGACCTAACGAGCCCAATATTGGGTATGTTACGAGGTCTACAAACATCAGTGTGGGCCGAGGCAGTTTCGACAGTGGACATCATATTCTCCACTGTTTCCTGTGTTGCGGTCCGCTTAAGATTTGAATCTGACTCAGATTCGGGCCCTGGCCTAAAATGATTTGGGAAAACAGATGAACGGCAGGGATTGATCACAAACATCAAGGTGGGTCCCACGAATGGGGACCCCACTCACTGCCCAGCGTCCAGACGCTGGACGTTCACGGCGTCTCAGACGCTGGAACCGTCCAGCGTTGGACTTCTTTACATGTTTTTTTTCTTATGCTTATTTCAAGTGGGGCCCACATTAGTGTTATCCCCACCATTCATCATGTTCCCCAGCTCCTGAGGAACGCTTAGAGTCCAATATTGGACAGGTTACGGGGTCTACAAACTGCAAGATGGGCTAGAGAAAGTTCTACCATAGACGTCATCATCTCCACTGTTTCAGGTAGTATGGTCCACTTGAGATTTAGATCTGTTTCAAGTTTGGGCCCTAGCCCTAAAATGATCCGGGAGAAACATATGGACAGTGTGGATCTAACAAAATCATCAAGGTGGGTCCCATGAATGGGGACCCACTCCAATCCTCCAGCGTCCCTGACGCACAGAGAGAGAGAGAGAGAGAGAGAGAGAGAGAGAGACCAGCGTTGCACGCTGGTCATTCCTCTTCTTTCCTTTTCTTTTTTTTTTCTTTTTTTTGTTTTCTTTTGATTATTTTAAGTGGGGCCCACATGAGTGTAATCCACTCCATTCATCAGGTTCCCCAGCTCATTGGGGACCTAATGAGCCCAATATTGGGCGGGTGAAAGAGTCTACAAACGTCACGGTGGGCCCAAGAAGTTCCGACAGTGGGTTCCATTATCCCTACTGTTTTCTATGGTGTGGTCCACCTGAGATCTGGGTCAGTCTCATTTTTGGTGTCCAGCAATAAAATGGGGTGGAGAAACAGACGGACAGTGTGGATCGAATACACGCATCAAGGTGGGTCCCACGAGTGGGACCCACGTCCAGCGCACAAAAGGGGTAGCGCGTGTGCGCTGCTGGGCAGCAGCGTCCTCTGGACGCTGGCTGTCCAGCGGCCTTCCATCCTTTTCTTTTTCTTTTCTTTTCTTTTTTTTTCTTCTCTTCTTTTTTTCTTCTTTGTTGTGCCTTGATCAGTGGGGTCCACACATGTAGGATCCACTCCATTCATCAGCTGGGCCATCTCATGGTGGGCCCAATTAGCTTTGGATCAAGATAATCCTTGTAGTATACTTCATCAAGATCTTTATGTTTCAAAGAATAGGAAAAATGAAAATAAAGCATCATGGTGGGCCACACAAGGTGGTCCATGTCGTGGCAGCGTGCGGGGCACGCTGTCTCAAAATAGGGTCGTTGCGGTACCAAAATAGGGTGTCTGATTGAAACTCACCGGTTTAGACTGTTCGAGGTATGCCGAGTTCGGAAAAGAGGTGTACGGAGGGCTAATTAAGGTACGGGTGTTACATCGCAGCCTTACACTTGAGGCGAGCGAACCCCCCCCACCCCCCCCCCCCCCCCCCCCCCGTCGGGCAATGTATGGGGTGGGGTTGGGAACTTTCCACCAATCAATTTTGGAAGTGACCCATCTTCTAGTTCATACCTTTTCAGTAGGCAAATATAAAGTTTTGTACAGTTTAAGCTTTTATGTAGCTTATGTATATATATGTTGGGTCCTTTTTCCATATCATTAGATAGATGTTGTATGCAAATGAAAAAGGAAATAGATTAGAAGTTTTATACCAGATCTGTTAAACTCTTTCACAGCCTTCTACTAGAAAGAAGATTTGTGACAGTAACATTTGCATGAGTGCAACAATCGGTTGAATATGTGATTTTGGAAGCATAAAAACTGTAGTTACGTGATTTTTAAGACCCGAAGGGGCTTTTGGCCACAATAGCACTTAAAATGTCACATTCTAGATTGAAAATGGGTTCGAAATTGGCCTGTGGTAATTGTGACCGTAGATTTGTGCACGCCCAAGGTTGTCAACCATCCAATCGATCGGTAGCACTGGATCGAAGAGAGAGAGAGAGAGAGAGAGAGAGAGAGAGAGAGAGATTACAAATACACTGGGACAGCCGTGAACAATTTTACTCGTGCAATTAATTTTAGGAGAGTCGTAAACTTTAGGTTTTAGAAGGGACCTAGGAAGATTTTCTACAATAAAAGTATTTAGGTAATTTGAATATTTACTTAGCTCATATTTTACCCGTCCAGCACCATGAGCAGTGAGTAATGAGCGCCCGGTGAGATTTTATCTGCTCCATGGACTCTTTTGCCATTTTAAATTTCTTATAGCTCATGTGTTACCCATCCAATACTTGAATGGTGAGATTTTACATGCCTGCCATTTTAATTTTTTTATGCAAGTGGTTGTAACCTGCACCCACCCTCCCTCTTTGTATATAGTTTGATTTCTCTCTTTGGGTCTCTCGTGCTTATTCCTATGCTAGTCTTGTGCTACAATCCGAAGATTGCACACCCAAGTGCAGGTAGCGAAGTAGTAAAATACTCGGTAAGACCGAGGTCGATCCACAGGGATTAGGGTTAAGAACACTTAGAGGAATTAGTTTAGGTGAGTGAGATGAAATCTGGTTTATCCACGAGAGTGGAGCAAGTTGTGTGTAGTGAAAGACAAAAATAGAAAAGGGGCTAAGGCATCAGGGATCCACCTTTGATTCATTCATAAGATTTGATTCGTTGGTCCAACTATAACTCAACTGGAATTGAATAAAGATTCATTCCAACCGGAAGATAAAACAGTTAAACCATTTGCATATTTCATAAAAGATGGTGATCTAAACCGATTGATTTGACCATGAAGCACTCGTTAGTTGATCGCAGGGAATTCCAAGCATCCACTGTGCCCGGAGTCGACAATGGATCAAGGAATTGTACAGATCAACAACTTTGCCAATAAGTCAACCGATAAGATCACAATTCATACGATCAAATGCATACTTACAAGATAGGAGGCTTTGATTGACCGATCCAACCGTTAAGATCTTGTCTATCGATCGCAGGGAATCCAAAGCATCCAATGTGCCCGGAGTCTACAATGGATCAAGGGATTTTACAGATCGATGACTTTACCTGCACTAGCTCGATGACCGTAGGGAATCCAAAGCATCCAACGTGCCTGGAGTCAACGATGGATCAAGGGACTTTATCGATCATGAACTAGCTAATTGGTGTGCAAGGGATCCCAAGCATCCAACGTGCCCGGAGTCGACGATGGATCAAGGGGCTTGCACAACAATAGCGTCTGCCGAGGTGGATAACCGAACCAATCAACCAAAGAGAACTCCAACATTTACACCACACAATGTTGAACCAAAAGAACCATAGCTTGCAAATTTCTTCAAAGGCTTCACCCCTAGCCTTAGCTAGAGGTTTAGCCAACCATGCCACAATGGAAGACTAAATTCTCTACAAAGGAGAAAACTACTCTATACTACAAAAGAAAGAAAGAGAACTAAAGAAGAGAAGGGAGGAGTTGTAGAGAATGGGATTTGAGGGATGATTCAAATGAGGAGGAGAGGCCTCCTTTTATAGATTTTTGAGAGGCTTCCAAGCCTCCTCCCAATCCTAGGTGGCACCTAAGCCTAGGTGGCACTTCATGTGTTGGGATGAGAGCAAGAGAGAGAGAGAAGGACATGTCTTGGGATGAGAGGAGAGAGAGAGAGAGAGAGAGAGAGAGAGAGAGAGAGAGCTTCTCTCTTGCAGTCATGGTGGAGTTGTTGCTGACGTGCAAGGTGGATTCTGGATGGACGGTTGAAGGAGGACAAGGACCTGGTGGCCTGGATGAAAGCTGGAGGACGACGCTACTGTAGCTGGATGTCCAGCAGCTGGATGATTGGAGCTTTGATGGATGGCTGGGATGAAGCTGCTGCAGATGGATGCTGGATGAAGGAGAAGATCTCCATGGACGGCTGAAAATGCTGACGTTTCAGCAACTCGTTTGATGAATGGACGTCTGATTGTTGGGGTCCTTGGACGCTGGAGATTTCAGCACTGCTGCTGCACGTGCAAGGTGGGAAGTACCTTGCTGGACGTTGGATCAGCATGAGTGCTGAGGTGAACGTGGGCCACATCTGGACGGCTGAGATTTTCCCGCAGCTGGTCCTCTGATGTTGTGCTCGTGCAGGGCTGTCCGTTGGATGATGGGCCGCACGTGTTGAGGTGGGGAGCTGATGACGTTGATGACATCCACCAGATGGACTTGGTGCAGCCTTGGACAGCTGAAGTTTGCCGGCTGGTGATGGAGATGAAGGACGGCTGCTGATGGCTGGACGGACGTCCACTGCTGGACGTTGATTGCAGCACATGTGAGTTTGCAGATTGGATGGACGGTGCATGATGCTTGCAGATGGTGAACTGGAAGAAGTGCTTGCTTGATGGATGGTCTGCTGATTGTTGGACGGTCCACTTGCTGGACTGCTGGCCATTGATGCACGTAAGTGGAGCTGAAGAACCGCCGGATGGCTGGATGTGTACGGTGCTGGAGATCTGGACCGTCCAGCTGATCTGATGTGTGGTGATGATGGCCTGATGTTCTACATACGTTCCTGATTGGGACGTCCAGCCCTTGGCTGTACGTGTGAGATGGGATGCAGCACTGCTGCTGCATGATGTGGTCCACTGCTGGACATGGAGTTAATCTCCACTGCTTGTTGGAGGTGGACGGCTGTGCTGATGAACAGTGAAGATGGGGTCCACTGAACTGGACAGATGGACGGCTGATCATCTTTTTCTTCTTGCAGGATGCACATGTTGATGGAGGTTGAAGATTGGTGTGCTGGCCATTGATTGGATGGCCTGGATGCAGCACTTGTGTTACACGTGTGAGCAGAACTGGATGGTGAATGGATTGATGGACGAACGTCCACTACTGGACGTTGGACAACCCATCTGGCTGATGGATGATTGTGCAGGTGCTGTCCGTTGCTATGGTCCACTGGACGGTCTGCTGACGTGCAAGGCGGTCCAGGTGATAGAAGTTGGGCTGCACGTTTACATGGCAACATGGATTGTGGAGATGTCCTTCACTTGTCGGTTGATGTACGGTTGATCCACATGTGGCCATCTAATCTTGATCATTCAAACTTGCGTGCTTGCCTAATCACCAGAACCTAGATTTCCAAATGAGCAGATGTGGTGCGGTCCATTGTAGCATGTGATCCATCATTTGACCTTTTCGATTTAGTTTCCTTCAAGACTATCGCACACTTGATCTTGATCACTTTTACGTTCGAAAATGCCCTAATTGGCTTGGATCTTATCCAACCTCTCCTGAACACCTGAAGACAGAATATTCACCTAATGAGGGATAATTAATCAGAAAAACAATGATAATGCCACAACCAGGGTTAATTATACAATATTAGGTACTCATCACACCCCCCAACCAGCATTTTGCTAGTCTCGAGCAAAACATGCGAAAATCATCGAAGGATTTTTCAAAATACTGCAATTTATCTTCGACAGTTTTCATCAATTGAAATCATCTCGAGGCTTCTCTTATTTCCTAATAAAACATAGATAAAGAGAAGAAAATATTCAATGTATCTATGTGATCCTTCATGTTATCTAAACAATAGAGTTTCTAAGGCATATAGTTTTGAAAATATTTAAACTTAGATTCTAGTCACTTAGTAAACAACTTAATTGAGTTCAAAGCATTGATCATTCATTAGAAACATTCTAAACATTGAGTTCCATGGTGCACGGTGAAGTCTAGCCTTAACACAACTAGGGGTTCAGTCTTCTACTTTCATGTTAACACTGATGATTGAAGAGAATAGTCAGATCGACCAAGTCACTGATTCCGAACCTTGCTACTGTTCTTTCAATATTTTTCCAGCTTTTGATTTTTTTTTTTTTTTTTTGAACCAAGAACCGATAGCCGAAGACTCCAAAAGGCTCACTTCGTACTATGGAAATGTTTTGTAATGGTAACGACAATGGATGAAAATCCTTGCCCCAAATTACTATGAATATTCCTTTTTTTTTCTCTCTGTTTTTTTTTTTTTTTTTTTTTGTGAACCAAGTAAACAAGGATCTCCAGGTTTGGTTCCTATCATTCTCAACAATCATCAAGTCAACATTATAGTATCAAACTTAAATCCTGGCAATGCAAGCTAGATGTGGACTTGTGAAAATTCATGACTCAATCAATGTTTATCATTTTCTATAGAAAATTAATGGAAATAACTCAATTTTGAAATTTACTGAAGCGACTAAACTCTAAGCTTTAACATTGTCATCACTAAATGCCTTTTCATTCTACTATTCAAATTATTTCAAAATCACATGAATCACACAAATCCCTAGATTTTTTTTTAAGGCTAAAGAAATAATAATTTACAGTCAATACAACCACAAAATTTCCTGCTCCTTTTGTGCAATGCACATAGACCACGTATCATCCGACAGACTCCTTCGGCCACAAGATGAGCCACATCCTCACATTTCCCATGATCAATTCAGTTTGGGGTCTTACGCTGCTCATAATACCATGAGAGTGTGATTCACCTCCCAGCTGCCTTAATCCCCTTCATGATTTCTGAGAACAGGGAATATCTGTCGGTTTCAACAGCGATTTCCAACTAAGGTCCTCTATCACGGTGCGTTCAACACGAACAGGATGTTTCCCATAAAACCCCTTTTTTTTAATTGACCTAAAATAGCAAAAAGATAGGCAAAATAGCAAAGAGATAGACAATTGGAAAGAATTTTTACAGGAATTCCACACCCCCTAACCTAAATGTAACATTGTCCTCAATGTTGAAAAATGAATGCATAGACAACTGCAACATGGAAGCAAAATGGTAAAGAATAGAGGGTAAAGAGTACCTGAGAGGATGAATACTTGTAAGCACTGGAATTTTCCAAGTTGCCACAACAAAATACAAAAAACAAACTAACCTACTAGTATACAAAAGGGGATCTCCGTCAGACTAGGAGATCAATCCTGATAAACAGGATCTTCCAGAGGGGTGGATTCCTCCTCTGGGGCAAATTCCTCAAGAAAGGGCTTCAAACGCTGCCCGTTCACTTTAAATACATTTCCATTTTTGGGGTTCTTAATCTCGATAGCCCCATGAGGGTAAACAGTTTTGACTACAAAAGGGCCGGTCCATCGAGATTTCAGCTTTCCTGGAAACAGATGTAGCCTAGAATTATACAAGAGAACTTTCTGAGATGGTTCGAAAGATCTTCGAAGGATATTCCTGTCATGGAATACCTTCGTTCGTTCCTTGTATATTCTGGCATTATCATAAGCCTCATTCCGGATTTCCTCCAACTCGTTCAGCTAGAGTTTGCGAAGCGAGCTGGCCTTGTCAAGATTGAAATTGAATTTCTTTATAGCCCAATAGGCTTTATGCTCCAACTCCACAGGCAGATGGCAAGCTTTCCCATAGACAAGTCTATAGGGAGACATTCCAATCGGGGTTTTGTATGCTGTACGGTAAGCCCACAACGCATCGGTTAGTCTTAGAGACCAATCCTTGTGGTCTGGATTCACAGTTTTTTCCAAGATGTGTTTGATTTCCCTGTTGGAAACTTCTGTTTGACCACTTGTTTGTGGGTGATAGGGCGTACTCACCTTGTGTGTGATACCATATCTCTTCATCAAAGCCTCGAAAGGTCTGTTACAGAAGTGTGTACCCCCATCACTGATAATGGCTCGAGGTGTCCCAAATCTTGATAGAATATTCTCTTTTAGAAATCGTAGGACCATTTTGTGATCATTGGTTCTACATGGGATTGCCTCAACCCATTTGGAGACATAATCGACAGCTAATAGGATATATAGATATCCAAATGAGGAAGGGAATGGTCCCATGAAATCGATGCCCCAACAGTCGAAAACTTCGATGATCAATATCGGATTTAAAGGCATCATATTTCTACGGGAGATTCCTCCCAACTTCTGACAACGGTCACATGTTTTGCAAAAAACATGGGTGTCCTTGAATATTGAAGGCCAGTAGAAACCGCACTGGAGAATCTTGGCAGCGGTTTTCTTAGAAGAGAAATGACCACCACATGCATAAGAATGGCAAAAGGAGATGACACTGGTTTGTTCATTATCTGGAACACACCTCCTTATGATTTGATCTGGGCAGTATTTTAATAAATACGGATCATCCCAGAAAAAGTTGCGTACCTCTGTGAAAAATTTCCTTTTATCTTGTGGGGTCCAATGACTCGAAATTCTTCCTGCAGCAAGATAGTTAACAATGTCAGCAAACCAAGGTTGGCAAGAGACTTCAAACAACTGTTCATCAGGGAAAGTGTCCTTTATCGGTGTTGTCTCTACAGAATCAGAGAGTACTAGGCGAGACAAGTGATCAGCCACTACGTTTTCTACTCCCTTTTTGTCTCGGATCTCAAGGTCAAATTCTTGGAGCAAAAGGATCCACCTGAGCAAGCGAGGCTTAGCATCTTTCTTAGAAAGAAGATACTTGAGAGCCGCATGATCAGTAAAAATCACAATTTTGGACCCAATCAAGTAGGATCTGAGCTTGTCAAGTGCAAAGACTACGGCAAGGAGTTCCTTTTCCGTAGTAGAGTAGTTTACTTGTGCACTGTTCAAGGTTCTACTTGCGTAGTATATAACATAGGGCTTCTTGTCTTTTCTTTGCCCCAAAACTGCCCCAACAGCGTAGTCACTTGCATCACACATGATTTCAAAAGGTATAGTCCAATCGAGTGGTTTCATTATCGGTGCGCTGGTCAACATGCCTTTAAGCTTGGTGAAAGCTTCTTGGCAGTCATTGGTCCACTCGAATGGAGCATCCTTTTGCAGGAGATTGCATAATGGACGAGAGATATGACTAAAGTCCTTTATAAATCTCCTATAGAATCCTGCATGACCCAAGAAAGAACGAATGTTTCGTACACTTATGGGGGCTGGTAGGTTGGCAATTAAGTCGATCTTTGCCTTGTCTACTTCTATTCCGTTGGACGAAATATTATGTCCAAGAACAATTCCCTTTTTAACCATAAAATGACACTTTTCCCAATTCAAATCAAGATTTTTTTCTTCACACCTTGTCAAGACCAATTGTAAATGGTTCAAACATTCATCAAAGGAACAACCAAATACCGAGAAGTCGTCCATGAAGACTTCCAAGAAATGTCCAACCATGTCAGAGAAAATGCTGAGCATGCATCTCTGAAAAGTGGCAGGAGCATTACACAGTCCGAAAGGCATCCTCTTGTAAGCAAAGGTGCCAAATGGACAAGTGAATGTGGTTTTCTCTTGATCTTCTAGGGCAATCTCTATTTGGTTGTATCCAGAGTAGCCATCTAGGAAACAGTAATAGGAGTGACCAACTAACCTCTCTAACATTTGATCAATGAATGGTAAAGGAAAGTGGTCCTTCCTAGTAACAGTATTCAGTTTCCTATAGTCGATACACATTCTCCAACCAGTAGTGACTCTAGTTGGCACCAACTCATTGTCTGCATTTGCAACTATGGTAACTCCAGATTTTTTGGGTACCACTTGGGTTGGACTTACCCATTGGCTATCTGAAATAGGGTAGATGATACCCACATCCAAAAGCTTAAGGACCTCGGCTCTAACCACTTCAGTCATGTTTGGATTCAATCTCCTTTGTGGTTGTCTAGAGGGTTTAGCATTCTCCTCGAGGTGTATCCTATGGGTACAAATCAGGGGATCAATTCCCTTGATGTCAGCAATTGTCCAACCTATGGCATCCTTGTGTTCCTTGAGAACATTGATCAATTTGTCCTCTTGGTCTTTATCAAGGTGAGATGAAATAACCACAGGAAAAGTATTGCCTTAACCCAAGTATATATATTTTAGTTCCAAAGGTAATGGCTTCAGGTCAAGCTTTGGTGCTTCAATTCTTGATGGTAGAGGTCGTGAATCATTTAGAGAGAGTTTTTCAAAATGGGGCCTCCACTGGTTTGTATCATGCACAAGGGTGGATTCTAACAATCCATTCACCACTTCCAAAATTGTCTCATCATCAGAATCGGCAAAGTGGGCTAGACATGCTTCTAAGGGTTTGGACAGAGAGGTTAGAAGGAATTCTTCTTCCATGAGGGTATCGATCAGGTTGGCCTCATGGATCTCATCATCATTCCCTTGTTGTTTACACATGTTGAAAACATTTAGCTCTAACTTCATATTGCCAAATGAAAACTTCACGACCCCATTCCTGCAGTTGATCACAGCATTGGAAGTTGCCAGGAATGGTCGGCCAAGAATAACAGGTATTTGGGTGCTAACATTTGCTACAGGTTGGGTATCCAAGACGATGAAGTCTACTGGGAAGTAGAATTTGTCGACTTGTACCAACACATCTTCCACTACTCCTCTCGGTATCCGTACAGATTGATCGGCAAGTTGCAAGGTGGTCCTGGTAGGTTTCAATTCACCAAGTCCCAACTGTTCGTAAACTGAGAAAGGTATAAGATTGACACTCGCCCCTAAGTCAAGAAGTGCTTGTTCGACCCGGAAGTTCCCTATTATGCAAGTAATAGTAGGACTTCCTGGATCTTTGTATTTTGGGGGAGAGTTTTGGTTAATGATAGCACTGACCTGTTCAGTCAAAAAGGCTTTCTTTTGTACATTGAGCTTACGCTTAATAGTACAAAGATCTTTCAGAAACTTAGCATATGAAGGTATCTGCTTGATTGCATCCAACAAGGGTATGTTGATTTTTACTTGTTTAAAAACTTCCAAGACATCTTGAGCTTTAACCATTGCTTTGGATGAGAGTAGGCGTTGGGGAAACGGGACCACTGGTTCGAAATATGCTCTGTCTCCTTCTCAGGTTGATCATCACTAGATCTGTCATCACTCTTCGATTTAGATGATTCCTTAGGTTTATCAACTGTCTTAGGAATATCTTTTTCAATCACCTTACCACTTCTTAGGGTGGTGACAAATTTAGCGTGCTCAACATGAGGGTTGGAAGAACCCGAATCATTCACCTCATACTGTCCTCTCGGGTTAGGTTGAGGTTGGGCCGGAAAGGTCCCTTTCTCCTTAACATTCTGTCGTGATTCGATTCTTTCAACGGAAGTTTTGAGCTCTTGGAGGGTTTGCATGATGTGCGTGATGTTCTGATCTTGTCTCTGATTGATTTGAGCTTGTCCCTCCATGAATGTATGCAAAGTATCCTCTAGGGTCTTCCTTGGTGGGGGCACATACGGTGTGCCAGTGGAAGGCACTTGAGGATTATTGCCTACATTGGCAGTTTGTCCGTTTCTCCAACTGAAGTTTGGATGGTTCCGCCAATTAGGATTATACGTGTTTGACACTGGGGCATTGAAAGGCCTTTGATAAGTATTCATGACATTGGCTTGATCGTGCAATAATTCTTGAAAAGATGTGATTGTAGGACAACCCTTGGTAAAGTGTGCATCGCTCTTACAAATGTCACAAACACTTTCAGTTTCCCTGGTTTTAATAGCGTTGACCTTCTTTAATTCCATGGCTTCTATTTTACGTGTGAGCCCTGCTATCTTTGCATTGACATCGTCATCCTCGGTTAAAAGATAAACATCTCTTTTTTCATTGGGCCCAGGCTTGGTCTTAGCGGGTTTGTCAGATGTGTCCCAAGATTGGGAGTTTTCTGCTAAGAAGTCAAAGTATTCCATAGCCTCATCAGAACCTTTGCTCATAAACTCCCCATTACACATCATTTCTATGAATTGGCGCATGACTGGGCTCAATCCATTATAGAAGAAGCTAATCAAGCGCCATGTTTCGTAGCCATGATGTGGGCAGGCAAGCAAGAGTTCCTTGAAACGTTCCCAACACTGAAAAAAAGTTTCATTCTCCTTTTGGGAAAAATTCATTATATCTCGTTTCAGGGTGTTGGTCTTATGAATAGGGAAAAACTTTTCAAGAAATTCCTTAGTCATCTCTTGCCATGTCCCTATGGTTCTGGGCCTTAAGGAGTGCAACCAAGACTTGGCTTTCTCCTTCAAAGAAAAAGGAAATAGTTTTAACCTAACCAAGTCATCAGAAACGTTGTCGTAATGCAAAGTAGGGATTACTTCATCAAATTCCCTCAAATG
Source organism: Liriodendron chinense (assembly GCA_003013855.2). Lineage (NCBI taxonomy): Eukaryota > Viridiplantae > Streptophyta > Magnoliopsida > Magnoliales > Magnoliaceae > Liriodendron > Liriodendron chinense. Next base: position 8,043,197 of record ML058433.1, read on the forward strand.
TAAATAGGGACTTTCAGTGTCGAGTCCATGAAATTTAGGAAGTAACTGTATCACTCCAGGTTTAAAATCAATGTTGCCCGCATTCACCGGAAAAACCATACAAGAAAGAGTACTCGTTCTTGCAGGTTGCAAGTAATCACGTAAACTCCTAAATGGTGGCTCATTGTGTACTTCATTCTCATCTTGATCATATTCATTTTCATTCTCGGCCATGTTTATGGTTAATTCACAAGTATCAGGAAGTTTTCTAACACAGTGATTGGATAGACCTTCAACCAAAATTCCGTCGCTTAGAAGACGTCTTGTGTGATCACGAGTCCACTTACGCATAAACACTAAACAAGGAGATAAGGAAAGAGGTTACCCGGAAACAAGAACACTTGGCTATGAGTAATTCCTAAGAGCAACAAAATAAAAGAAGTTAGTATACTATTGACAATATATATACATAAACCAATTCCAAAAAAATTCTTAAACTGATGCCAACTCCCCGGCAATGGCGCCAAAAACTTGCTACAATCCGAAGATTGCACACCCAAGTGCAGGTAGCGAAGTAGTAAAATACTCAGTAAGACCAAGGTCAATCCACAGGGATTGGGGTTAAGAACACTTAGAGGAATTAGTTTAGGTGAGTGAGATGAAATCTGGTTTATCCATGAGAGTGGAGCAAGTTGTGTGTAGTGAAAGACAAAAATAGAAAAGGGGCTAAGGCATTAGGGATCCACCTTTGATTCATTCATAAGATTTGATTCGTTGGTCCAACTATAACTCAACTGGAATTGAATAAAGATTCATTCCAACCGGAAGATAAAACAGTTAAACCATTTGCATATTTCATAAAAGATGGTGATCTAAACCGATTGATTTGACCATGAAGCACTCGTTAGTTGATCGCAGGGAATTCCAAGCATCCACTGTGCCCGGAGTCGACAATGGATCAAGGAATTGTACAGATCAACAACTTTGCCAATAAGTCAACCGATAAGATCACAATTCATACGATCAAATGCATACTTACAAGATAGGAGGCTTTGATTGACCGATCCAACCGTTAAGATCTTGTCTATCGATCGCAGGGAATCCAAAGCATCCAATGTGCCTGGAGTCTACAATGGATCAAGGGATTTTACAGATCGATGACTTTACCTGCACTAGCTCAATGACCGTAGGGAATCCAAAGCACCCAACATGCCCGGAGTCAACGATGGATCAAGGGACTTTATCGATCATGAACTAGCTAATTGGTGTGCAAGGGATCCCAAGCATCCAACGTGCCCGGAGTCGACGATGGATCAAGGGGCTTGCACAACAATAGCGTCTGCCGAGGTGGATAACCGAACCAATCAACCAAAGAGAACTCCAACATTTACACCACACAATGTTGAACCAAAAGAACTATAGCTTGCAAATTTCTTCAAAGGCTTCACCCCTAGCCTTAGCTAGAGGTTTAGCCAACCATGCTACAATGGAAGACTAAATTCTCTACAAAGGAGAAAACTACTCTACACTACAAAAGAAAGAAAGAGAACTAAAGAAGAGAAGGGAGGAGTTGTAGAGAATGGGATTTGAGGGATGATTCAAATGAGGAGGAGAGGCCTCCTTTTATAGATTTTTGAGAGGCTTCCAAGCCTCCTCCCAATCCTAGGTGGCACCTAAGCCTAGGTGGCACTTCATGTGTTGGGATGAGAGCAAGAGAGAGAGAGAGAAGGACATGTCTTGGGATGAGAGAAGGAGAGAGAGAGAGAGAGAGAGAGAGAGAGAGCTTCTCTCTTGCAGCCATGGTGGAGTTGTTGCTGACGTGCAAGGTGGATTCTGGATGGACGGTTGAAGGAGGACAAGGAGCTGGTGGCCTGGATGAAAGCTGGAGGACGACGCTGCTGTAGCTGGATGTCCAGCAGCTGGATGATTGGAGCTTTGATGGATGGCTGGGATGAAGCTGCTGCAGATGGATGCTGTATGAAGGAGAAGATCTCCATGGACGGCTGAAAATGCTGACGTTTCAGCAACTCGTTTGATGAATGGACGTCTGATTGTTGGGGTCCTTGGACGCTGGAGATTTCAGCACTGCTGCTGCACGTGCAAGGTGGGAAGTACCTTGCTGGACGTTGGATCAGCATGAGTGCTGAGGTGAACGTGGGCCACATCTGGACGGCTGAGATTTTCCCGCAGCTGGTCCTCTGATGTTGTGCTCGTGCAGGGCTGTCCGTTGGATGATGGGCCGCACGTGTTGAGGTGGGGAGCTGATGACATTGATGACATCCACCAGATGGACTTGGTGCAGCCTTGGACGGCTGAAGTTTGCCGGCTGATGATGGAGATGAAGGACGGCTGCTGATGGCTGGACGGACGTCCACTGCTGGACGTTGATTGCAGCACATGTGAGTTTGCAGATTGGATGGACGGTGCATGATGCTTGCAGATGGTGAACTGGAAGAAGTGCTTGCTTGATGGATGGTCTGCTGATTGTTGGACGGTCCACTTGCTGGACTGCTGGCCATTGATGCACGTAAGTGGAGCTGAAGAACCGCTGGATGGCTGGATGTGTACGGTGCTGGAGATCTGGACCGTCCAGCTAATCTGATGTGTGGTGATGATGGCCTGATGTTCTACATACGTTCCTGATTGGGACGTCCAGCCCTTGGCTGTACGTGTGAGATGGGATGCAGCACTGCTGCTGCATGATGTGGTCCACCGATGGACATGGAGTTAATCTCCACTGCTTGTTGGAGGTGGACGGCTATGCTGATGAACAGTGAAGATGGGGTCCACTGAACTGGACAGATGGACGGCTGATCATCTTTTTCTTCTTGCAGGATGCACGTGTTGATGGAGGTTGAAGATTGGTGTGCTGGCCATTGATTGGATGGCCTGGATGCAGCACTTGTGTTACACGTGTGAGCAGAACTGGATGGCTGAATGGATTGATGGACGGACGTCCACTGCTGGACGTTGGACAACCCATCTGGCTGATGGATGATTGTGCAGGTGTTGTCCGTTGCTATGGTCCACTGGACGGTCTGCTGACGTGCAAGGCGGTCCAGGTGATAGAAGTTGGGCTGCACTTTACATGGCAACATGGATTGTGGAGATGTCCTTCACTTGTCGGTTGATGTACGGTTGATCCACATGTGGCTATCTAATATTGATCATTCAAACTTGCATGCTTGCCTAATCACCAGAACCTAGATTTCCAAATGAGCAGATGTGGTGCGGTCCATTGTAGCATGTGATCCATCATTTGACCTTTTCGGTTTAGTTTCCTTCAAGACTATCGCACACTTGATCTTGATCACTTTTACGTCCGAAAATGCCCTAATTGGCTTGGATCTTATCCAACCTCTCCTGAACACCTGAAGACAGAAAATTCACCTAATGAGGGATAATTAATCAGAAAAACAATGATAATGCCCTTAACAACCAGGGTTAATTATACAATATTAGGTACTCATCATCTTGCACCATTTAAAAAGTAGAGTTGACTCTTCAACGTTAGTATAGTTGTTTAACAATTAAAACCGTTTAGATTACGAGCTAAACTGTTGATTAAACATAACCGAAAATTGTTAGAGTAAATGTGGATCGAACTTAAACTACGGGTTGAGTTACATTGTTGGAAATTCGGTTAGCAGAAGTACCGAAGAAGATCAAACAATCTATAATCAGTCACATAGGCACACGACGTATAAGCAAACGAATTTTAAATGGAAAACCCTTGCGAAAAAAAAAAACCACGACACAAAGTGACACATCTACTATGATAAACAGATGATTACAGAGCTAGAACTACCCGAGTAGATCCCAAAGATGAACATGGCACACAAAAGCTCTCAATCCTCTCTCCCAATAACCCTAATCTCGTTTAGATCACATATGTATTGCTTAGCATAACTCCAAACATAATTAGGAAGTCTATATATAAGAGGAAAGCTGGAATTGGAGACAAGTAGTGCGAAACCGTGCAAACATTCAAATCTCGCACTATGGTCGACAGGTCGTGAATGGTCCAGAGAGTTTAGCCAGCCCACTGTCTCAATTCAAACCTGTCTGACGACCGATCTGAGCCTCCAGCGACCGGTCTGACGACCGATCTCAAAACAACAAAAAACGTCCAGAGAATTTGGGCTTCAAACTGCACCACGCTGTCCACTGGTCGATCGGTCGAACGACAAGTCGATAGACTTTATAATTGCGCAATATTGAGGCCTTCACAACATACATAACTGAATCAGCCACTAGACCCAATTCACAAGGTCGCCAAAGAGGATGTTGGTAGCGGTCTTCGGATCCTAATCATTACCGACTGATGGGGCTTTCAAGTTTTTTGGAACATGTGAGAGGAGAGGGTGTTGCTATAGGTTTTATAACAAAGGATGGGCGGTGGAGAAGTGTAGTGCATTGCTGACTTTCCACTTCAACCATCTCTTCCATGACTCTCTTGGAGAGAAACACCTTTAAAAGTAACAGCTCTTCTTATGACACTCTAGCCATAATCCATCGAGGGTCTATACACGACCCACTTCTCTAGGCCCCACCGATGGATGTCCAGATGATCAAAACTATCCATTCAATTGCATGGGTCCCCAATGCTATATGTGCACATTCATTCTTACATTCTCCCACTTCAGCTACTCATGATGTTGGTATATATATAAAATAAATTATATATCTAGTCCATACTGTTAGGGCCTAAAAAGTCTATATAATCGGTAAACATTTCTAAGGCAAAAAATAATACAAGAATCTTGAGCATGCGACCTAGGGCTCGGGAGGCCACATATGTAATGACAAGCATGACCTCTATCTACCACAAGTACATCCATCATGCATTCACTACACCCAAGCACGTGCCAAGCCATTCACGCGTCATTCATACATATCATAAACCATGCATGCAACAACCATCATGCATGCATTTCAAACCAGCATAGTACACCTTCCACACATGTTATACACATAGAACTCATGCTAGAAAATAGTGCATATGGCCATGCATACCTAAAACCTGCATGAGAGCACATGCAGGCATTAAGCCAAGCCACCACGTGCATGCAACTGACTCATACATACTATGAATAACCACATGCACCATACACATATACTTATGCATGTTACACATGTATGAAGCCCATGAATGCAACTCTCATCCACCCATACATATATCCCAAACATACATACATGCGCACCATGCATGAACATTATGCTCGTATAACCATTCATGCATGCATGCACAACATGTACAAACCATGGTCCATGCCTAAGATTAATGCATGAAACACATGTGCCATCCATGCAACACAACCAGCATACTCACATAGATCACAACACCGATTAAAATATGTAAAACTCACACTTTTAAACTTCCAAGTTTGTTTAAATGCAATAACATAACGAGCTTACTATGGACGTTGTTGTAGGGCCCCATCGTGAAGCATAAGGGTAATCCATATCGTCCATTAACTTAGTCGGGTCATTTTAAACCTTGGGACCTAATATGAAGCAGATCTGAAGCTCAGGTGGGACACACCACACAAAGTTCAATGCCCACCATTGTAACTACCAAAATGAGTAATCACCAGTTAAACCTCTTTAGTGGCCCACCACAATGCTATTTACAAAGATCTAGACCGACCAGAATGTCCTAAGGGGCCACATGTGTAGGACACTCAGAGGATTACTCAATCCAATATCTCTGTAGCCTCGAAGTATCATTTAACGACAAAACAACAGTGACACTATTTCCTATTATATGACCCACCTGAATATCTGATTTGCCACAAACTTGGGACCACATCTTAGAATAACACTCCCGAGATAATGGACGGCTTCAATCCTAGACTCATAGACTATAAAAGGGACCCACTAATGAACATGCCAAAACACGTAGAAACCATGGTAAACCGTCAACCCAAACCAGTGATCGTTCAAACCTTTTGTGGGGCCCACCATGAGTATCCTTTGAACCATCTGATCCGTTCCGAGAGTCTCATGGGCCCCACACGTGTCACATATATAAATATTAGCTTGATCTAATACTTATGTGGCTCCACATGAGGCTTTAATGATAACCGTGCGGTGAAATCGTTTCCTTGTGTATGGCCCACTTGAACCTCAGATTTGCCCCAAACTTAGGACCACCTCTTAGAATGGTGCCCCCAAGCTAATGAACCGCTCAGATTTAGGGCCTACCAACTGCAAATGAGATCCACTAATAAAATCTCCAAAAGACGTACGAACCATGCAAACTCACAGGTTTTCAAGATTAATCAACGTGCAGCGCCTCTAAGAACCTACCATCATAGTGCTTTAGAGAATCTTACCTATTCACAAGATCAGTGTGGTCCACATGTGTAAGAGAACATAAGAATCAACTTGATCCAAGTCTCAAGTGGACCACGCCATATAAGAATAAATACCTACTGTTATAACTCCAAAACCAACACCTTAAAGACAGAGAGAGGACGAGATGAAGAGCAACAATTTTTATTTTTTTTTAGCATGTGCACGCCCTTACCTCCGCATGTTGTCCAATCATCCGCATGCCATCTATACATGTGCACACCCTTACCTCCGGCTCCCTCTAAAAGTCATGCGCATACCCTCCACACATGCGCACGCCCTTACCTTCACTCCCTCTAAAAGTCATCCGCATACCTTCCCTACATGCGCATACCCTCCAATCATCCGCATGCCATGCGCATACCCTCCCTTCATCCACGGGCCCTTACCTTCACTCCCTCTTAAAGTCATATGCATGCCCTCCATTCATCTGCATACCCTCCCTACATGTGCTTACCCTTCATTCATCTGCATGCCATCCATACATGTGCTCCCCCTAAATGGCATGTGTTAACCCATAGTGGCATGCGCTGCCTCTAATATGGCATGCGTCCCTAGCTGGAATGCATCCGCACCTCTAAACATATGCGCCCCTGGCCAAAATGCATGCGCCTCCAGTTCAATAACATGCACCCCACCTTAGAGGGGGTGCGCCCTAATCAATGAGCATGTGCCCAGCATCATCTATCATGCGCTCGACCCGATTTATCTCAACTGCAATACATCCAGAATGATTTCGATATGGCATAATTGGTCATGCGCCCATATGGGTTTAGCCTAATTAGACATGTGCCTAACATAATTCCATCATAATTTAACTTTTGGACATACACTTAGCCTGATGTGGCTTAATTACATATTCATTATGCTTAATCCCACCTAATCTAACATTCACTTTGCGTAGTCCAACATGCACCCTTCCTAATTTTGCTTAATCTAACATGCACTTTGTGATATTTTCCATGCATCAAAGACTCTCTTAATTTATTTGTGATGTCCTGTACATTCTTGTACACAAGCAAACCTTAAACTAAGCTTTTGTTGTGTATTAGCTATCAGCAAGTGAACAGAACCTATAATACTCCCGAAGACGAGTTGCCGGGCTTCGGCACGACTCGTGACTGCTTGTAGTAAATTCATATTTACTATATTCATTGTACAAATATGTTTTAGCGCAGATTAAGGCTCTGTGACTAACCAAAGGAGACTATGGTCACCACTAGAGACTATGGTCACCACTAGAAACTAGATCAAAGAGTTCCAAATTACTACAAATCAATTGCTATGAACTGCCATGTCAAAACCAGTCGATGTCCTGCCCATCCAAAACGGCATCCGCCGGTTGGGTTGCTTAGGTACAAGTAACTGCAGATTGGTGTTTCCAAGGCCACCTGTTCCAGCAACGGGCGCAGGCCCAGAGTCGCACCTATCAGTTAAGAACCCTGACAGTCTCAGCCCGAATTTCCGGCCAAACATGGGGACATGGGCATCCGACTAGTCCAAAAGATGGCTTAGTCCATACCAAAATACATCGGTCTCTACGGCCGCGAACTCAAAGACCATAGTCCCTGATGACTTAGTCACCTACTCGATCTATCTGGGCATTTTCTCAAATACTTCATCTATTGTACAATTATCATTCATAGTGGAGCTTTGTCGCTTTGTGCCGTGGTTTTCTCCCGCAAGGGTTTCCACGTAAAAATCTTTGCGTTCTCTATGGTGTGCATGATTCATATTTTTGCTTCTTTATTTTCTTTATTTAATTTATCTATGATGCATGTATTCATTTACTTTTGCCTTTTAATCAAGGGTGATCATCCATTGATGTAATTAAGGGCTCGTGCCTAGATCATAGCTTGGAATGCACAAGATCTCAGAATCTCTGGAATAAAATTTGCCTTACGATATCTCTTCTTGTGTGTGCTTTTGTAAATGCTTGCGATTGTCTATGAATATTCCATTACTCAAAACCCCGGAGCAACAATACACAGAAAATGTCATTATAGCATTTTTTAGTTCTAACACATACTTTACAAGCTTGAAATTTTACTAGATACCTTGAATGGATCATGGATAGTACCTGGCCTATATAATTTGGTCTATTAAAACCACTAAAATGGGACCACGACAATTGTCACTTCATTTATCGAAGTGTGTCCAGGCATGATCACAGATATCAACACTCCCAACAACATGAATTTGGCGCAACGTGGGGTAAGATCGAGCACCGTCTCTCTCACAAGATAATTGATCCGAATCTACGGATCTATCAAGACTCCTCAACCGATTTTCCTCAAATTCACAAGGGGATATCTCGAATCCATGAGACTTATCTTCAAATTCACAAAGAACTAGAGAGTAAAAACCCAATGTTCATTAATCAAAGAGAAACTCCCTTGACAAATGAGTTTAATCATGCTTAAATAGAAATAAACCAAACATTAAAAACCCTAGATTTCATATCAAATCTTAACTTGCATAAAAAGAAAAGAATCCTAAAAGAATAGGAAATAAATTGTTAAAAATGAAAACAAATCTGAAATCGCGCTAAAGTGTATAACGTCTGTCGATCGGTCACCGGCCACTGGCGATGGGTTGCCTAGGCTCAAAACAGTCCAATGAGCATGGGCTACTTTTTTTTTTGCCAAATTTTGATCGGTCGATAGAGTTTGTCTTTGTCCATTTTTTCTGGTGTTTCTCTTGATCTTCTCGTGGTCCATCTCTCTTGCGAACACAATCGATCCACGCCCTCGATCAGGGGGTCCACTCCCTACATCAGTCTCCCCCACTTGAAGAAAACTCATCGTTGAGTTTTGATTCAATTTATGGTAGCGATAAGCTTTCATCTTCAGGCACTTTTAATGACGTGCCTTTCTTTTGGGCATTAAAGAAGGAGTCATTGATGTTATCGACCGATCGAACACAATGATTTGTAGCTCTAACAACTCTCGCACCACATCGGCAGTGATATACAGAGAATCAACATCCGATGCTTGCTTGACGAAGGCCCTGATCATCACTATCTTGACTTCAATATCTTCAATCGATGGCAGTATGCAAAGCTTAGCAGTGACACTATTTGAACTTAAAGGATCACTTAGAGTGATGGCCTTTTCATCTACTTGAGGCAGCACCAAACCTGCAGCGGGAACTTGGGCGACTATTCGCTTCCCCAAGTGTAGGGTTGCAATGTAGTAATAATCTCGGTAAGACCAAGGTCGATCCATAGGAACTTATGTAGGAATACACAAATACTTCCAATAGTTCTACTGAGAAGCTAACAAAGAGATTTGTAGAAAATTGATGTAAATAATAACTTTGAACTAAATTGAAAGCAAACAATTATAAAAAGGCACTAGGGGTTCAAGGATCCACTTGTAACAATCCTTGATGCTCAATTCGCTGTGGTTTCTCAATTTCTCAACTAGAATCGAAATTAAGATCTATATAGCCGGATGATAAAGCAGTTAAACCAAACTAATCTGCCATATGTAAGATCAATGTATATGATTCACTCAATGCAAGCTAAGACAAGCATACTCAGTTGCATAGGTCAGTCCCAATTCCAATAGACTAAGTTCACAATCATAACCATCATTAAATCCTGTCACAAGACAAAACTAGATCATTATTTGAACTTGATTCAAATCACGTACACAGTCTCACATACGATAGAATTCCAGAAAAGTAGAACTTTGGTAGGAAGTTCCCACATGAAGATCATAGTACTATAGCGTACTCCAATTCCTCAGATCATACAGGTCTAGACTAATTTACAACAATTAAGAACTCAAGCAATTCTTCCAAACATCCATGAGTCATCACAAGACTAAGAAAAACTACTTAGTACTTGAATTAAACTTCAAACCATTGTTCTTAAACATGAAATCCCACTTAAAACCAACTTAAACGAATTGAAACATCTTAGATTCACTACAAGCTTCACCTCTTAGCCCTAGCTAAGAGGTTTAGCCGTTCATGATCCAAGGAAACATGAAACAACTAAAAAAATCATAAAAACGAGAAAGCAAACTAAGAAGAGTTGTGGAGCTCCAAAATCCACTTCCACCGTCTCCCACCGTGCGTAATCCGTTCTAAGATACCTTAGGAACGATCCCTAGGTGTCCTTTTATAGTGGAGAGGCTCCGCAGCATCAGAATCTTCCAGAAATTGCTTAAGAGTACGCAGTGCGCAGAGAAATTCGGGACTTGTAGAACACGCATCATTACGCAAACGACCGGTCGCACGACTGGTCTGAGCTCCTGGACGACCGGTCGCACGACCGGTCTCAAAACCGTGAAAAACGTCCAGAGAGTTTCTGGGATTTTTCAACCTAGAAAATAAATTCAAGGACCGGTCGCACGACCGGTCTGAGTAGTGGACGACTGGTTGTACGACCGGTCTTAGACAGTCCAGTGAGTTGTGGCCTCTGGGCCCCTCTGTTGAGTGATCGGACCGATCGGACGACCGGTCCTGGGTCTTGGACGACCGATCGGACGATCGGTCTTCAGTATCTTCTTCTTCCTTCTTTTCTTCTCTCATTTGTTTCTTTCTTCCACCCTTTCACACTTGGTCTTGTGATCTTCAATGCTCATAAATTCTGTCTTTAAGTCTTCAATTGATAGATCCTCTCTCTTATTCCTACAATCACAAATCCATGCATTAGATTAGTCTTTAAATCATGAAAACCTTACATAGTGAGTGATGAATTGGGGTTAGAATATGCACAATTAAGAGCTCAACACACCCCCCAACCAGCATTTTGCTAGTCTTGAGCAAAACATGCTTGAAACAAGGTTCATTCTCCATACCCAACTCTCTTTTAGAAACCATTCTTCTATACATCCCAAAACACACAAGTGTAAGATTCAGAAAAATTAGGTGACAAAGGTTGAAAACGTAAACTCTCAAAACATAATAAGCATCCATATGAAAATCCCGCTGATTGGTTGATCAATAGAAGAACTTGAACAATTTCAACCTAGTGTGCATAGTGAAAATTCATCTCATGAGTTTTCAGGACTATCTTCTTCATAGATTAACTAGACTATAGATCTCAAGGTATATAGAGCAACAACAAGCCAATGACAGGAATTTGTCTTACTGTCCTTCCGACGACTTTCACACTACGTCCCATTTCCGGCTTTGGTTACGGGTAGACCATCCCCTGGTTGGTAATAGGTAGCCCTAATCGAAATTTTTCACCATTTTTCCATCATTCCCAATTTCATTCTTCCTTTTCCTTTTTCTTTTAAATTAGATAGGATTTTTAGAAATCCATATCTTTCGTTATTTTTCCATGGACAAGGATGGACAAAGTACCCCGGCTTGATTTCTCAACACCTTAAATCAAAGTCTAGCTAATCCACAAATCACATAATCGTTTCAAATCATGAAAATTGTGTAATGTGAACTAGGTGTAAAAGTGTTCAAATTTTCTATCAATCACATAACTAGGGGAATTCACATATAAAACCATTATGTTAAGAGAAGTTCAAGACTTACAACATCATACACTTCGTATCCCCTCCTCTTATGCTCGTATCACCTCGAATGCATAGCAGTAAGGTTTTCTAAAAGAGTTTTGAAGTTTTAGAAAATTCAAAAAAAAATTCCTACATAATTGCTCGAGATGTTACAAAACACTGGATTCATTCTAGTGATCCTACACCCCCCAACCAAATCTTGTATTGTCCTCAATGTAAAAGATGTTCAATGAGCAAAACATGCGAGCAATTCTAAAATAAAAGGGAGTGAGGAATGATAGTACCTGAGAGAGTGAAAAGTGGAATTCTTCCTCCTTCTAACAAACCTATGAACAAGTAAACAAAAATAAGAAAATCCTAATCTTAACTACTCTATACCTCCATCAGACTAGGAGATCGATTCCAACAACTCGTCCAAAAGCATAAAGTCAAGCAAAATCATTAGATGAATCAAAAGGTTTTGTAATAACGTCATCCAATATCCTGCGTTACAATATACATGTGTGTGAGTGATCCAGATAAGCCACTGAAAATTCCAAAAAAGAATTTCAGTGGGTTCATTAATGTTTTTACCACATGTATAAGAGGAGACAGCATCATATTTGTCCAAAAGAATATGTCTCCATTCAGATTTTCCAGGGCATTGATTTTGCAAGTATGAATCATCCCAGGGTTGGTAGAGGTCGTTATGCATGATCCATAGGGGTGTGGAAATATGAATTGATTTCTCAGTACAATAGAGTGTTGTTTCCACATCCTTCTCTTGGCTAACATTATATACCAATACTGACTCGAAAGGTGCGACTATATCCCCTATCACATCAACATTCTTATCAAGAGAATAGGCCACATCTTCTAAGTGATTAGAGTAAAGAGTTGAGGGGGACAAATCTTCCGCAATAGAATTAATCATGTTTATTTCGTGGACCTCTTCATCTTCATCCTCTTGTTGGTTGTCAACATTGAAAGCATTTAACTCAATCGTCATATTACAAAAGGACATTTGTGTGACCCCACTCCTACAATTGATGATAGCATTTGATGTAGCTAGGAATGGGCGGCCAAGTATGACAGGAATTTGAGGGCCAATATTGACCATGGGTTGTGTGTCCAAGACAATAAAGTCCACCGGGTAATAAATCTTGTCAACTTGGACAAGAACATCCTCAATCACCACTCTCGGAATACGAATCGATCGGTCAGCGAGTTGTAATGTGGTTTTGGTGGGGTTTTATTTCACCTAAACCCAATTATTCATAGACCGAAAAAGGGTATTAAGTTCACACTTTCTCCTAGATTAAGTAAAGCATGCTTCACCTGGTAGTCTCCAATTATGCATGATATTGTCGAACTACCAGGGTCTTTGTATTTCTTGGGCATCCCGTGGTTTATAATGGTGCTTACATTTTCTGTCAAAAATGTCTTCTTTTGCACATGTATTTTTCTTTTTATCGTACAAAGATTCTTAAATAGCATATGACGGTATTTGTTTAATGGCATCCAACAATGGGATGTTGATCTTCACCTGCTTGAAAACCTCTAAAATTTTCAGGTTTTTGTCTAAAGGTTTGGGTGAAATTAACCTTTGGAAAAACGGGGCAACCGACTTGTATTGCCTTTCCGGTTGTTTCTCTTGTAAAGTGTTGTTCGGGCTATCATCCTCTTTGAAAATTTTCGGATCATTAGGCTTTGAAGCCTTTACCGGATTAGATTTATCAATTATTTTCCCACTTCACAAAGTGGTGATAGCTTGAACATGCTCCATATGTTGGGAGGATGAGCTTGCGTCTTGTATCTCAAATTGGGTCCTTGGGTTAAGAAGAGGTTGGGTAGGAAGTGTGCCTTTCTCCCTAACATTGAGGTGAGATTCAACCCTAGCCATTGAGGGTTTTCAAGTCATTGATGGCTTGAGTTATATTTTGATTGAATTTCAATTGCTCTTGCATAAACCCATCTATTTTCAGAGAATTAGTCTTGTTATACTCAGCTTGAATCGATACAAATGAACCCAACATCTCCTCTAGCGAAGCTTTCGATGTAATGACTAGGGATGGACCTAGTAAAGGTTGAGCTTGAGGGATATTGTTTACATTCGCAGTGGGTCCATTCCTCCAACTGAAGTTGGGATGGTTCTTCTAACTAGAATCAAACGTGTTAGAGTTTGGAGTACCAAATTGCCGTTGATAACTGTTTATGGCATTTGATTATTCTTGTAAGATGTCTTGAACTGCTGAAATTGTGGGACAATCTTGTGTTGTATGTTGATTTCCGGCACAAATTCCACAAACAGTTTCAACGTCCTTAGAGTTGATCGTCTCTCCTTTCCTTAATTTCATGGCCTCGACTTTTCTTGTGAGGCTAGCCACACGTGCACTTATGCTATCCTCTTCTGATAGGACATAAATTCCTCATTTTTCTTTTTGTTGGCTAGTCTTGGAATTTGTTGGTTTAGATGTATCCCATGACTGTGCATTCTTAGCCAATTCCTCCAAATAGTCCCATGCTTCATCAGCTTCCTTATTCATGAACTCCCAATTACACATCATCTCTACGAATTGGCCCATGGGTGAAGTTAATCCTTCATAGAAAAAGCTTATAACCCGCCAAATTTCATAGCCATGATGTGGGCATGCATTTAATAAGTCCTTGAACCTCTCCCAACATTGGAAGAAGGTCTCATCTTCCTTTTGGGCAAAGTTCATGATAAGGCGCCTCAACATATTCATTTTGTGAGTAGGGAAGAATTTTTTAATGAATTCCCTATGCATATCAGCCCATGCACCAATTGATCTTGGCCTTAATGCATGAAGTCAACCCTTAGCTTTGTCTTTAAGGGTAAAAGGAAATAATTTAAGCCTAACCACATCATCAGTAACATTCGCAAAGTGCATGGTGGTTATTATCTCATCAAATTCCTTAAGGTGTTGATAGGCACTTTCACTGTTTAATCCATGGAATTTCGGGAGGAGTAGGATTACTCCCGGTTTCAAATCTACGTTCCCTGCATTTTGTGGAAAAAACTATGCATGAGGGAGTGCTCGCTCTTACTGGTTGCAAGTAATCACATAATGTTCTTGGTCAGGGAACATTCTCAACCACATTCTCTCCTGTTTCGGTTTGGTTTTGGCCCAGATTTTGATTGACCATCGGATTAGGTTGATTTACAGCCATATTTTCAGACAAAATTGGAGAAGTTAGATGTCTCCTAGCACGTGGTTCTCTGTCAATTCCTTCAACTATTCCCCCTTCACTAATGAGTCGGTTATTAGAATCCCTCGCCCAATGTGGCATGCAAATTCAAAAAAATATGAAACAAAAAGAAAGAAGAATTCTTCCTTCCTTTCTTTACTCTTCTCTAAGACCGAAGCACAAGGTGTCTTGCAATGGCTAGGCCAGAAGCAAGGATAGAGAACGATTTCTCCTGGTCAATAGGGGTTCAGAGAACTCCCCACCCACTCTTTGAATCTTTTGAGAAAAGTGCAGAAAAAGAAAAAAGAGGAGTAGAGGTAAGAAGAGAAATCTCTGCGCACAAGGTGATCTAAGACGGCAGAGCCGACCAATAGGAATCCAGGAGGCACAAGGCCTACCTATCAGAGATCCAAGGAGTCTCCACCCACTTTACAAGAGATGAATATGATAGGAATGAATAGGAGAAGAAAAAGAGTAAGGTTAGAAAGATAGAGCCTGATTTGGCACTTGAGATCCTTATGTCTTCTTCAGCTTCCTAGAAATCCCTGCAAAAGAAAAATCAAACAAAACAAACTAAGTTAGTACTAGAATCCTAAAAATCCTAAATAGATACTATTTTCAGAAATTTTGTGAAAAACCGTCAAAGTCTCCGGTAGCGGCGCCAAAAACTTATTCGCTTCCCCAAGTGTAGGGTTGCAATGTAGTAATAATCTCGGTAAGACCGAGGTCGATCCACAGGAACTTATGTAGGAATTCACAAATACTTCCAATAATTCTACTGAGAAGCTAACAAAGAGATTTGTAGAAGATTGATGTAAATAATAACTTTGAACTAAATTGAAAGTAAACAATTATAAAAAGGCACTAGGGGTTCAAGGATCCACTTGTAGTAATCCTTGATGCTCAATTCGCTGTGGTTTCTCAATTTCTCAACTAGAATCGAAATTAAGATCTATCTAGCCGGATGATAGAGCAGTTAAACCAAATAATCTGCCATATGTAAGATCAATGTATATGATTCACTCAATGCAAGCTAAGACGAGCATACTCAATTGTATAGGTCAGTCCCAATTCCAATAGACTAAGTTCACAATCATAACCATCATTAAATCCTGTCACAAGACAAAACTAGATCATTATTTGAACTTGATTCAAATCACGTACACAGTCTCACATATGATAGAATTCCAGAAAAGTAGAACTTTGGTAGGAAGTTCCCACATGAAGATCATAGTACTATAGCATACTCCAATTCCTCAGATCATACAGGTCTAGACTAATTTACAACAATTAAGAACTCAAGCAATTCTTCCAAACATCCATGAGTCATCACAAGACTAAGAAAAACTACTTAGTACTTGAATTAAACTTCAAACCATTGTTCTTAAACATGAAATTCCACTTAAAACCAACTTAAACGAATTGAAACATCTTAGATTCACTACAAGCTTCACCTCTTAGCCCTAGCTAAGAGGTTTAGCCGTTCATGATCCAAGGAAACATGAAACAACTAAAAATGAAACAACTAAAAAAATCATAAAAACGAGAAAGCAAACTAAGAAGAGTTGTGGAGCTCCAAAATCCACTTCCGTGGTCTCCCACCGTGCTTAATCCGTTCTAAGATACCTTAGGAACGATCCCTAGGTGTCCTTTTATAGTGGGGAGGCTCCGCAGCATCAGAATCTTTCAGAAATTGCTTAAGAGTACGCAGTGCGCAGAGAAATTCCGGACTTGTAGAACACGCATCATTACGCAGACGACCGGTCGCACGACCGATCTGAGCTCCTGGACGACCGGTCTCAAAACCGTGAAAAATGTCCAGAGAGTTTCTTGGATTTTTCAACCCAAAAAATAAATTCAAGGACCGGTCGCACGACCGGTCTTAGACAGTCCAATGAGTTGTGGCCTCTGGGCCCCTCTGTTGAGTGATTGGACTGGTCGGACGACCGGTCAGACGACTAGTCTTCAGTATCTTCTTCTTCCTTCTTTTCTTCTCTCCTTTGCTTCTTTCTTCCACCCTTTCACACTTGGTCTTGTGATCTTCAATGCTCATAAATACTGTCTTTAAGTCTTCAATTGATAGATCCTCTCTCTTATTCCTACAATCACAAATTCATGCATTAGATTAGTCTTTAAATCATGAAAACTTTGCATAGTGAGTGATGAATTGGGGTTAGAATATGCACAATTAAGAGCTCAACAGCGACCTCTTGTTGGACTTCATTAGTTGATTCGTCCTTGGTGAAGTCCTGCACGTTGACAGAAAATTACCCCTCTACTTTAAAAGTTTCGGGTGGGTTTTCTGATTTCATAGGGGCAACATGAGCGTTGTTGACAGGATGGAGGACTATCGCGTCTCTGTCTCCTTCGGATCTTCTTCATCGAATAGGAAATGGGTCAGTAATCGTTATTTCTGTTCGCTTACCTTAAGTGCAAGGCTGTGATGTAGTAATAACCCAATTCCAATTAGCTTTAACTAGTTTAGAATTTTAGGTGAGATTTGGATTAAATAGAGAATGGAATTTGATAAATGATAAATTCAGAAATTTGAACTACATTAGAGCATTCATGGATCCACTTTTGGTTATTTCTAATGTCTTGATCCAACTTGGTTTCTTAATTACTTAGCCGAAATTGAAGTCCTATATCTATTCAGCTGGAATATAAAGCATTTGAATTATGAAACAGGCTAAGGAAGATGCTTGTTTATTGATTTGATTCCTCACAATAGTGCTCAGGTACTGGCTACACCCGATTGTATAGGCCAATCCTTTTTTCCAATTAAGTTTACTTCAGAATCATAGCCTTCATCAAGTCCTATCACTAGATTTGACTAGAGCTAATGATTTGAACTTCTATTGGACCAAAATCAATTAGCAAAACTCAGTCTTAGCTTCACACAAAGAGATGAGAGCTCTGACCTGATATATTTACCACATTATGATCACACCGTCGAATACATGGCAATCAAAGCATCTATCATGGCCTGAGTCTATGATAGATCAATGCATTGTACTAATTCAACCAATGTAAATAGGTAAGTTATTAGATTAAATTCACCAAGCATCCCATGAGCCAAGAGACATTAAGAGATATAAGAAAATCTTAAACTAGAACTTCATTCAAACATTAATCAAATCATTGCTCAACATTGAATCATTAAAACAAGACCCAGGGTGAATCAATCCATAAAAAACAAACCAAAAGCTTCCACTCTTAGCTCTAGCTAAGAGTTCTAGCCAATCCAAGACATGATTGAACTAGAATGCAAGAAAAACTAAAATAAACATAAAACTACAAAGAAATCTAATAAAACTGAGTCGGAGAGGCTCCACGTCGAGATCCACCACCTCTAGCACGTCCAGGGCTCTTTCAGGATGTTTTTAGACTGATGGTGGAGGGTCCTTTTATAGGAAAAATCAAACCACTACCATCATTACTTGCAAAACGGATTTTGACACCTACAATGTCGGGTGCCCGAGCTGGTCGTCGGGCGCTCGAACTCCCTTCGTCAGGCGCTCGATCGGGCACGTGAACATGCCCAAAAACGTCCAGCAAGGTTGTTAGACAATTTTCCATGGGTTAGGGCGCCCGAACTCCCCTGTTTCTGCACTTCTTGGGTTTGCTCAAATTTCGATTGCCGTTGATTCCTCTCTCCTTGCTTTGGCTTGGCTGAAACTTGATTCCTCATCATCATGAATCCTTGATTTAGATGTCGAATCAAGTGCAATCTTGCTCCATTACCTGCAAACACAAATTCATGCATAAGATAGCTATTTTAATAGTTTAAAATATGTAAATGCATGATTAAATGAGGTTTAATATGCACAATTCAATGCTCAACACCCCCCCCAACCAGCATTTTGTTAGTCCCGAGCAAAACATGCATGAAATAATTCCAACTTTTTAAAACTTAACTATTCTCTCTTAGAACCTATTCTTCTATAAACTTCAAGACATACAAGTACAAAATTCAGAGAAACTAATGATAAGGATTGAAAGCTTAAACTCCCTAAACAAATAGGAGTTTCACATAGAATTCTCGCCGATTGATTTGAAAAATAGAAACATCCGAATAACTATAATCTAGTGTGCATAGTGAATGTTCATCTCATGAGTTTTCAGGATTACCTTCTTCATAGATTAGCAAAACTAAAGATCTAAAAGTGTACAGATCAACCATATACTAATGACAAGAATTTGCCTTACCATTCCTTCAACAACTTTCACACTACTTCCCATTTCCAGCTTAGGTTATGGGTAGACCTTTCCTTGATTGGTGATAGGTAGCCCTTTTCGGAATTTGTAACATATATTTAACGAATAACTCTATTTTTTCTTTTCTTTTTCTTTTTCTTTTCAATATAAAATAGGATTTGTAGAAATCCATATCTTTCATTTTTTCTTTTCATTCATGAACGTGATGAACAAAGTTCCCCGACTTGATTCCTCAACACCTTAAAATTTAGTCTAGCTGATCTATAAATCTATATAATCCCTTCAATCATGAGAATCGTGTAATGTGGACTAGACTCAAAAGTATTTAAATATTCTATTTAAGCAAATCAATAGGGGAATTTCTATAGAACACTATCATATATAAGATAATTCAAGGATTTTAAAATTATATCACTTTATTTCTGTCTTTCATACTCATAAGCTCCCAAGTGCATAGAAACAAAGGTTTTCAAAAGAGTTTTGAATTGTTAGAAAAATAAAAAAATTTCCTACAAAAATAGCTCGAAATGTCACAAAATGCTAGATTCAGTAGGAATCTCACCCTCCAACTTAAATGCAACATTGTCCTCAATGTGAGAAGATATGCAATGCATGCGCATGAGAGCAATGATATCATAAAAAGAGAGTGAGAATGAGAGGACTTTTGAGAGAGTCAAAATTGGAAATCATCCTCCAACAACTAATCCTAATAAACTAAAACAAAAAGCAAACTAATCCTAATATATTCTAAGCAATAAAAGAAACGTACTCCTACTTTTGGAAAGAGAATCTCCATCAGACTAGGAGATCTATATCCTGATAGACAGGATCATCCAGAGGGAAGGACATGTCCTCTGAATCAAACTTCTCAACGAACGGTTTCAATCTTTGGCCATTCACTTTGAAACAGTTCCCGTTCGCTGCATTCTCTATCTCAACAGCCCCATGAGGAAAAACTTATTTTATGATGTATGGCCTGGTCCATTGAGATTTCAATTTTCTCGGAAAAAGATGAAGTCGGGAATTATACAAGAGTACTTTCTGGCCTTCAATGGAAAGACTTTTTAAGAATATGTTTGTCATTGAAGGCTTTCATCCTACTCTTGATAATTCTCTAGCTCTCATATGCATCATTTTGGATCTCGTCAAGCTCGTTCATTTGGAGTTTGCGATGTGAGCTGATTTTGTCAATGTTGAAATTCAATACCTTAATTGCCTAGTAGGCTTTGTGTTCAAGCTCCACAGGTAAGTGGCAAGCTTTTTCATAGACAAGTTTATAGAGAGACATTTCGATCGAGGTCTTGTAGCCGTACAGTGAGCCCAAAGCGCATCGGTTAGTTGAAGCGACCAATCCTAGTGATCCAGATTCACTATTTTTTCAAGAATGTGTTTAATTTCCTGGTTGGAAATCTCAGCTTGCCCATTTGTTTGTGGGTGATAGGGGGTGCTCACTTTATGCGTTATGTCATATTTCTTCATTAAGTTGGCAAAAGGCCTATTGTAAAAGTGAGAGCCACCATCACTTATGATGGCTCTAAGCCTTCCAAATCTAGATAATATGTTTTCTTTAAGAAACCATAGAGCCGTGCGATGATCATTGGTTCTACAAGGAATCGCTTCTATCCACTTGACACATACACTACCAGAAAAATGACTTTTGCCGACGGCCCCGCCTTGGTTTCCCCGATGGTTTTGAGAAACCTAGGTGGGACCGTCGGCAAAGGCACACTAATAACCACTGCTTTAGTAAGTAGATTTCAATTACTACTATTTTCATATGGTGTGGTCCATCTGAGAATTAGATGTGAATCAGTTTTTGGATCAATAGCTAAAATAATTTTCAAAAATTAATGGATGGCGTGGATAAATTAAGAACATGCCTCATGCTGGGGCCCATATATCACGTGGCAGTGCAAACATAAAAGTAAATTTCATTTAATAACTAAAACCTTCTCCCTCTCTCATGCCTTCTCTCACGGCAGACCCTCTCCCTCTCACGACGCTGTCCCTCTCCCTCTCTCACGCACGCTGTCCCTCTCCTTCTCCCTCTCCACGCACGCTGTCCCTCTCCCTCTCTCACGCTGTCCCTCACTCCCTCTCCCTCCACACCCCTCTCTCTCCGCCCACAATCTCTTCCGATTATCACCTCCGGCAATTTGGCCAGATTTCGTTGGACCGAGGTCTCTCTCTCTCTCTCTCTCTCTCTCTCTCTCTCTTTCTCTCTCTTAGGGTTTCGGGGTTTCTTCTGCAAAGCGTATTACATTTTAGGGTTTTTGTTCATTTTCTTTTTTAGATGATTTTGTTGAGAGATTGGGATCTGGAAGTGCTCAAGAGGAATCTGGGAAACACACACCGCGTGCACTTCAGGTACAATTTCTTTTTTAGTACCCTTTTTCTGCATATTTTCTACCAAAACGAGATGGAGTTTCATCTCTCAATATATTTTGCGTTGTGGTCCGTCGGATGGGTACAGTCCCAAGTGGGCACTTATACTTCAACTCAATCTGTATAATGGGTTGATTTTTCATCCCTTTTGGATAGGATGTGGGCCTCATTTGCCTGAGAACATCAATGGGGAAGCGGATTGCCTGTGACCCCAGGCACAGAGATATACTTGGGGCTGCGTGGGGCCCACAGAGATGTCTGTGACAAATCCTCTCCGTCCATCTGTTTGAAAGATCACAAGGACAGAGATATAGAAATCAGGTAGATCCAAAACTCAGGTGGGTCATAACAAATGAAACAGTTGGAATGAAAATGTCCACCGTTGAAAGCTTCCTGGAGCTTACCATGATGTTTATATTCCATCCAAACCGTTGATAGAGTTATTAGCACTTAGATAAACTGTACGCACAAATATCATCCTGATACAAAACTTCTGTCACCCTTGGCGTTCAATCCCCACTGTTTCGTGTGGTATGGCCCACAAGAGCTTTGGATCTGCCTGATTTTTAGATTCCCTGTCTTATTGTCGACTTTCAAAACTTCTGTGGTCCAATCATAGGAATATCTCTGTGCCCGCGGTTACAGGCAATCTGTTCTTGTCGATGGTGATGGGGTGATGTGGGAAAACGCACATGGACAGAGGAAAAACCATAGATCATTACATCTCAGATAGGAAAAACCACTAAAAGTAATTAATAAAAATAAAATTGCTATAATTCCATATTAAAATTATGGCAAAAGCCTGTGATTTACTAAAATTCAAAAATAAAAAACCCGTAAAGCAAATTAACTCTTTTAAAGCTCCATTAAAAAAAAAAAAGGAAAAAAGGTTATAATTTTTTGAATAAAAGGTGGGCTTCGACTGTAGAGTAAGTTATAAATTTTTTTTTTTAATTTTTTTATTTTAATGTTTAAAAAAGAAACTTATAAGAAAATATCATGAAATATGTTATTATTAAGTTATTATAGGGGAATGGTCCCATGCGGTCGAGCTGTGCGGGGTGCACCAGTGATGTGTACGTACAGTCCAAACCATGCACATGGTGTTTCTTCTCAGGTTTATTGTATACCCCAAAAATCATCTGGATCCAAAACTTAGGTGAGACAGACAAGGGGAGATGTACAATCAAGCCTATAGCCTGTACATTCACTTGTTGTGGCCCGCCTGAGTTTTTGAATGAACTGAGTGTCAGTTTGTTCCTTCATCTTGGTTGGGCTCATCCAATGAATAGATTAGATGACATATGCACAGAGTTTCTATGTTTGGCTGTCTCCTCCCAATGTCCCCCATTGTCTCCTTTGGTGTGGCCCACAGGAGCTATATAGATCAAGCGCCATTTTAGGAGCTAGGCCTAACATGGGGCGCAAGTTGGATTGCACTCACACATTATGGTGGGCTACACACAGATGGAACGTATGTTCAATGTTGTCAAATCGTGAATCGTATCGTGAATCGTAATCGGGTCTAAATCGTATCGTATCGTATCGTAAATCGTAAGATTTTTTCAGATTTTTGTAAACATATCATAACAAAATACAAAAAAATTGTAAATAAATCAGAAAAAAAAAAACATATTACTCATCCATTTTCTCATGAATTTGCTAAAAAAAAAAAACGATTTAACCATAACATGATTCTCATCATTAATTGTATGTCTGTATCCTTGTATAAATGTATCATTGTGTTGTATCATGTCATAATTAAGTTAAAAGAAAAAAAACCCTTTTCATATATCCCATCCCATGTACATGTAAGTTTTCTGTATGATTTCAAAAAATAACCTTTTCCCATCTCCATTTACATGTATAATTATATATTCACTTCATCACTAGTTGTTTGTATTAAGAAAACAAAAAGTCTAAACGAATCTAGTCTTCGTCGACCGCGGCGCCATTATCATCATCATCATCATCTTCATCATTAATGGCATCAACATCAGCAACATTATCTTCATCCTCAGAATTTGACGTTGAAATAAACTCTGGTTCCTCCTCTTTTACCACTTTCGCTTTCCCCTTCGCTTTACTTCTTATTGCAAGTTTTCTGGGACCTACAAAACAGTTTATGAATAGTGCATTATGCTCATTGCTTATTAGTTTAGCAGTTAGCAATTTAGCATAACTAAATGAAAGTAAACTATTAGTTTAACAATCTAACCACGTCACTTATCCAGTCGTGAGGTAGACCCGCCTATACCTGGCACATCTTCCAATCCCTCAACAAAGCATTCGCCCATGTCCATCCAGGTGTTATCTGTAGGAAGGGTAGGATCCTCCTTCTCAGTGATCCACTTATCATCGGATTCCATATCCGATAAGCAGATAGGATTAAGCCATTGGTCTTTCTCTCTCTTTGCATGTCGGACTTCAAGCTGGAGATTGTACTTCACAAAAACCAGAGCGTTCAATCTCTGCTGCTCGAGTCTATTTCTTTTTTTCGAATGTATCTGTAATGAACGTGGAATTTCATAAGAACCAAAGGTACTACATGTGAATTCATAAGTAATGAATTCAATAATTTCTCACCTGCTCAAAAGTGCTCCAGTTGTGCTTGCAACCAGTAGCACTACATGTCAAACTCAAAATACGAATCGCAAACTTTTGCAATTCAGGACACTCATCTCCGTAAGTCTCCCACCACAAACCTATGAATCAATTATAGATAAATATATAAATAAACTAAATAATCTAAATAACTACTTAGTTACTTTAGTAACTTTACTTAAAGACAAGCAAAAGAATTGAAAAATTACCCTGGTTGTTTCGTCGTTCTTGTTAATTTTGCAGTCTCTCGTCCAAACAATCCATAGGCCTTTTTGAACGTGTCCATTTGTTCATCAATGATCACACGTTGCCTTAAATCCAGGATTATTCTTTCAATACAATCATATAGTCTTGTTTTGATTTCTAAATGCAGATGGAAACTATCATCATATTGAAATCTAGGATTTAGAAAGTATGCTGCCGCATGTAAGGGCCTATGTAGCTGAAGATTCCACCGTTGGTCTATAATGTCCCATATAGCCGAATACCTCTTTTTCACATCTCCCAAGTTCTTTGCTATCGATTCTTTTGCCCGATCCATTGCTTCATAAATATACCCCATAGCTGGCCTCTCATCTGAATCAACTAACCGTAAAACTTTAACCAATGGGAGAGTGGTTTTCAAGCAAAACTTGATAGATGGTTAAAAGTCAACATCGGGCAATACAATGTCTTGAACATGCTTCCCTTTTGCGGTCTTCGAAAAGCTACTACCTTCCCAATCTTTTGAGGTAAACATTGACCTCAAGCTAATCCTATTTTCATGGATGCTTTTTAAAGTTAAGTAACACGTCGCAAATCGTGTTACCGTCGGTCTTGTCAACTCTCCATTTGTATGCTTCCTCATTAGGCTCAAGACCCAACAATGCTTATAGATGTAGACCGTTATAGCCCTTGCCTTTGCCACGGTTTCAGAATGAACTTGTAGTTTTCCAATGTCTGCAAGCATAAGATCTATGCAGTGGGCCGCACATGGAGACCAAAACAATGTCTCTCTTTTCCATCAACATTTGACCCGCTTTGACATAAGCGGATGCACTATTTGTAACAACTTGAACCACATTCTCTTCACCTACCTCATCTATAATAGATTCAAGTAAATGTAACAAATTGTCTGTATTTTTTGAAATATCGGATGTATCTATTGATCTTAAAAAAATTGTACCACTTGGACTATTTACCAAAAAATTGGTAATAGACCGATTCACGCCATCGGTCCACCCATCTGACATCACGGTGCATCTGGTCTTTGCCCATTCCTTCTTATAAACCTTAATTGATTTTTCTATAGAGTTAACTTCCATTTTCAAAAATTTATTCCTCACTTCATAATATGACGGTAGCTTCAACCCCGGCCCAAATGAAGCAACAGCTTCCATCATAGGTGCAAAAAATGAACTCTTTACAAGATTAAACGGTAAAGCATTTGCATATAAGAATCTAAAAATCGAAAGACATACATTATCTCGATCTCTCTTCTTCCAAATTTTGTTAAGAGTGGCCTGTTGCTTTTCTTTCTGCCCACCCTTTCTTCCTACAAAATCATCCATAGTCCTTTTTCGTTTTCCTCCAATTTCTTCCATATCTTCAATAATGGGAACTCTCTCACATCGTATGCTTGCTCTTCTTGTTGCTTCTTCTCATTCAGATTACCCTCCAACAACCTCTTGAATTTTTCGGCGACGTCATCACCCACTTGACTACACAAGGCAACATTTTTCTTGGTTCGAGCAAGGTGATGTTTCATTCGAAACACACCTCCCCAATAACTCTTCCCACAAAAATTACATTTAAGATGAAGATTATTGTTCTTATCCACCTTCGAACAATACTCCCATGTAGGGTCATTATCCTTCAACTTCGACTTTTTTCCCATCTTTAACACTCTAAGTTAAATCAACACCCAAACCTACCTATAACTATAAGAAACAAGTCAAACATGAAAATAGTAAAAATCATTAAGAGTCTTTAGAAGACATGAACCAAATGATGTTTTATTTAAAAAATTGAAGAAAAGAAAAAGAAAAGATTAAACGAGGAAAATATGAGATATTCTAATGTAGGTGGTGTGTGATTGTGTTTTGTATCATGTTTCCTTAGACCTCTAAGTGCAACCCCTATAAAAGGGAAGGGGGGGGGTGTGGGGGGTCTCCCCCCACTATTCGGAGCCGGGGGGGTCCAGGGGGGGCGGCGTAAAACCGAGCAAAATCGCAATTATAAAATCGCACAGTTTGAAGAAAATAAAAATGGAAGATTAAAGAAGTAATTTATATATTTTCGTACCTATTTTACTGTAGAAGACCAACGAAACAAGTGGTGTTTGATTCCGTTGTACGATGAAAAAGATATAAGAGCTTCTTTCTCCAAGATTTCTTGGCCCCATAATCTCCGAATCTCTCCAATCTCTTTCAAATGATGTAAAAGAATGTATATTCTAATGAAGGTGGACCCTAAATAGCTTTTCGTAAGTAAAGCCCTAAAAAAAATTGGGAAAAAAATGAAAAAAAACAAAAAAAAATCGATTTCTTTTCCGATTTTTAACGTCGTTGTCTAATCGTACGATTCACGATTTCAATCGTACGATTCAGACTGGATTCGTACGATTTACTTAAAATTGCGATTTGGCCATACGATTCAAATCGTATGGCCCTGCGATACGATTTGAATCGTACGATTCAAATAGTGAATCATACGATTTTAACAACATTGCATATGTTAACATATATGTATTTCAAAATATAATCATGGACATTGAGAAGTTGGCATGTTAATATGCTACATCATTCTCTTGTCTGATGACATGCGAAATGGATTGTCTTGCTCTTCTATGAGTCCTTCAACTGGTAGTGGAGGACCAACAATGAAAAAACTCCGAAGCCCAACCATTTAGATCCAACTTAGCTTTTCTAAGCTTCTCAACCATGATACAAGGACAGATTATTAAACAGCTATTGTTACTATAGAAATGCTTTTGTATATGTATTTGGCAAGATATTGAATTGGTTCTATAGAAATGCTTTTGGCTAGAGCTAGTGCCTTTTAGTTTGGGATTCATTTAGTGTTGTTTATGCAATAGACCTTATTCAAGTTTTTTTTTTTTTTCCGAAAGATGAGAAAATTTACAAAGACATCTAGAGTCTATGCTTTGGTTTTTATGGTTTGATCCCTGTTTGGTTTCAGGAGATCCATTATTGTTTGTTTCTCACATCCAGGTGAATCAAGCCCAGAAGCAGAGGCGCCGAACGTACCGTTCTCACTGAAGGATTAACCCCTATATGTCATCACCTTGTCATATTGAGTTGATTTTGTTTGAGAAGGAAGAAACTATCAAGAAGGAGCCTGATACTCAGTTGGCTCCAAGGAAACCCAAGAAAACTCAAGCACTTCGTCTTAAGTGGGCCATAGGTAGAAGGCAGCTCTGAAAATTTTGAAATTTTTGGCTTCACTATATGTTTGTCCCCATTTCCATAGTCATGCAATTGAGAACTCAGCGGTGTTTTGTTTGCCAAAAAAAAGTTTTTTTAATTTCCGTTTGTGCATAATTTCCACTACCATGCTCTGATTACAGTCAAGCTGGATTCTCAGCCAAAGGTTATTAAAGGTTTGATTCTCACAGAGGCTTGATTTGGAAGGCTTAGTACTTCTTTTCTAATTAATAGTTCTTTTTAATTTCTGTTTATACATTACTAGCCAGAAAATGCTTGTTTATTTTGAAACTTCAGCTAAGATACATTATATGAACTACTCAGTATAAAAAAGATAAAAGAAGAAAGAAGAAACTAATTCTTTGTTTAGATGCACAAATGAATCGAATTGAGAACATTCAGTTTAATTAAGAGGAACGTACTAGAGTCATGATTTTGTTTCCAGTATTCATAATTAGGAGCAATTTGAAGCAGTGTTTAGTTCCTACCCATTTGGGCTCTCCAAGCCAGATAAAAAGCCTCTATAATTTGAAACTAGCTCAAGTTAAATGCTGCAAAAGGACTTGAGTCAATCTGATCCTCTTTTTCTCTTGTAGATTCTTCCTTTCAAATCCAATTTGGAAAATGGTCCATCTTAAATTTTGGAGCTCAGATCCTCAAATATGAATGCTGAGCTAGGAAATTACGATTTGAATACTGCCACTTTATTTGACCAATAATCAATTCAATTCAATAGTGTTCAAATGCACCCTAAGTGGACTATTTTTTTAATGAAGATTCTAGACATAGCTGCCATGCATACCTGTTTTAAAGTAACCATCTCAGATGGCTTCTTATAAAGGGATATTAGATGACGGCTTTGCAGAATCAAAGTCTGATTTTTCTTACTTCTTTTTTTTTCAGGCGCTGAAAACTGCAATTTAGTTCATTGAAGATGGGAGGAAGGTTGCGGCTGCTTAAACATAAATTGTATGCTTTGGTTTTGAGTAAAAAGAAAAGAAGAAAAAATACCAGTGCTCCAATGGGTTTGCCTTGCCAGGAAAGTATAATGTTGTCCCTTTTTTCGCCAAAATTATTATGCCCTAACTAGAAGGGCCACCCTGGATGTGTATCCTGCTACATCAGTGCTGTTACTTATGGATGTTTATTGAATTTTCCAAGTTACATATTTCAGGTTTCCCGATCTTGTTGCAGAGGGTTTCATTTCCATTTTTGCACTCAGATATATGGAGATTTATGGTAGTGATTTGTACGAAGACAATGAAAGAGTGTTGTTGGTTTTTGTTGTGGAATGAGATATTCATGGACATGAATCCGAATGAGCAAGTTGCTAAACAATCTATGGGAGGGACAAATTTTCTCTATTTTGTTTCTGTTTGCTTCTTTGGCCTTCTGGTGGATTGAAAACATTTCCATGCCAATGTTAATAAACAATAGCAGTCTCTTCTCTCATTAATCAGGAGTTTCTTATCCGGTTTTTAGATATAAATATTTGAATCCTGACCCACTTTTGTCTGAACCTAATCTCATCTAGAACCTAATCTTAGCTTTTCTTTTCCATTGGGCAAATTGATCTAGAACTTGAATTGAATCAAAAGCCTTTGGATAGTTTGTTTCATTGGACAAACATCCCAAGTTTTGTGGGCAGTTTCATAATGGAGAAAACATGTGTGACTTCTTGATTTCTTAGAATAGATTTTACAACTTGAGAACCTGTTGTGGATTTTCAGCACAAAAAGTAAAGCCCCTAAAGTAATTTTCTGGGGCAGGATAGTAGCATCTGAATGGCCACTTTTGGATCACTCAGATATACCTGACTGTCCTGTTTCAGTTGGAATGGCACTAATCCAGCTGGTTTTTCTATTGAAATGTTGGGTTGAACCAGCCTCTTCTTTATTTCATTGAATAAGAACTGATGAGTTTTATGCTGCTCTCTTGTTGCAAAAATTGATTTGGCTCCATATTATTTGAAAAGAACTTCAATCCGTCATCTATTTCCATAAAAATGTCATGATGTGGTGACTTTTTTGTTTGGTGCTGTCTAGGTTTCTCACGTAGGCAAGAATTGACATGAGTGAGCTTGATGAGGATTCTGATGGTTTCCTTCAACCTCATGTATGGAATCATTGCACTTTATTGAGTGTGGCCTTATGATTTTGTCCCAATTTATTTGCGTAAGATATTGGTTATTTTACCATAATTGTTGCTGATTCTATGGCTTTTGTTCATAGTGAATCAGCCTGTATGATATCAAGTTTTTGCTTTTTCCTTCTCTACAGGAAATGGAGGCGTACATAAAGAGGTCTTATTCCTAATTTGGTGATAGGGATATGCCTGCAGCTTTTGTTCAATTGTACTGCTGTATAGCTGCTCACAAGTTCTTTTTCTTCTGCTTGATGCCCCTTGTTCTGCTCTTGGCTTGAGACCTCAATTATTTACCAAAGAGGTACAATGCTATTGATGGAAGTTTACTTCATTTAATAGGTTTCTGTTTGGACTCATGGTCTTCATGCTGCACAGTGCTAATTCTTATTTTTACGTAGATTCGTGGAAGGAAAATTAATGATTGCTCTTAAGGTTAGGAGTGGAAGGTTTACTTAGAGTTTCACTAAGCATGTGTGTGTAGGTGACCCATTTATACGCCACCACATGTGCTAACGTGACGTGTATGGGATCTAAGCCATCCAAATGGTGGGTTCCACTTTTTTTTTTTTTCTTTTTTTTCTTTTTTGCCTATGCACTAATCATGTCACTCCACTCATAATGTTGAAACACTGACCATCTACCTAGTCAACCCAAAGTGTACAAACTGAAGAGAGCAATCTATGGACTAAGGAAAGTCCACACGCATGGTTTGCAAATCTGGGAAACAAGTTTTGGTTGGGGAAAAAATAGGAATAATGTATTTTTTTTTTCCTTTTTTTTTTTTTTTTTTTTTCTGTTGGGCTAGTTGACAAATCTTAGCAAAGGCTCCTTCCGTTTTTCTTTTGGAGGATGCAGGTAGCAGGACTAGTGAATAAGTATTTCGTTTACTCGGTTTATTGATAAACAACCAGAATAACTTGATTCTCTTTTGATCATTTCTTTAGTTTCCTTCACAAACCTAAGTTTTTTAGTAGTTAAAAAGGCCTTTTTTCAAGAAGAATAATGAAAAACTGTTGAGCTAGGACAACTGTCAATCTCAAACAAGCTTTATATGTTACAAAGTTATGAATGAGTGTGTTTATATAAAACCATCGCATTTCTAATGAACATGAACGAATTTAATATATAAAACCATCGTTTCTTTAGTTTCCATGTGGCCCATTCACAATGCGGCCAAATAGATGAATACTCCAGATCAACATGAGGTGATGCACAGGGGGCCAGCAAGAAAAAAGCAAATAGTACATGTTTCTTAAGTCATGGAAAACAATGGCTGCAAAATCTTTATACTTACCATAAGCAACTTCTGCAAATAGTACATGTTTCTTAAGTCATGGTAAGCGTTCAATCCCCTAGTCCAACCAGTTGGACCCCAATTAATAGTTCACCTGGACAATAACTTCCAATCTGTTAAGTTCATGTAATTTTCTTGCGTATTCATATGGGACAATAGCTTATTTATAAGTTATAACCTTTTTAAAGGAAGGTACCAGAATGTAAATTCTATAATAAATAGGTAGTTTTTGTAAAATTCCCTTCATAACCATTTCTATTTACAGGCCTTTGATTGAAGGGTTAGGACTTAGTACCTCTGGGAGATTTTTAGGGAACAATCCAAATCTGTTCACATTGGTTGAGAATTCTGTGATCAAATCCCATTTATTTGTCCACCTTTTCTTTTCTGTTAGCAGAAGGTGAAGCAATGGAGCAATCTTCAGACCATTCAATACCAGGTAGCTATATATGCCCTTTCAGTTTTGCAATCTCTAGTGAGTAGTGACGCGAGCCATCTTTCACTTTAATTTTCTTGCCTATTCATATTTAATTTTCCTTACGGAAGAAAGGGCTGCAATATTTTACTTCTTTTAATTGATGCATGCTCTAAGATTAGAGGAAGAGGTATTTATTATGGTATGCAGTTAATTTCAACTGAATCTTTTAAATCTTTTTTATTTTTCTATTGGAATCTTTTTGGGCTTGTTTGGACACCAGAGAAATATGTTTTCTAATTGGATTTAGTGTCACATGGCGGAATTTATGATTGTTGTGTCTTGTATAACTAGAATTTCATTGAACCGGAAAGCAGGAAGATTGAATTTCACTTATCTGTGATGATTGGTGATGGTTGAGTTTCATTTGGAGATTTAATTTAGGATTTTTGTTTTTTGTTTTCCATTTTTTGTTTTTTTTTTTTCCTCTATTGGGATCTTTTTGGGTTGCCTCTCGGCCTCTGAAATCGCCATTTTCATGAAAATCGTCAGATGATTCATGGTGGATTCATGTCAAATAACAACTCTGCTTGTTTCAATTACAAAAAAAGCGGAATTTGGATTAGCTGAAGGGTGTTGTGTTGCAGATGGGATTAAATCAGGTCCTGAAAATATATTGGTAGCTCTATCCAAATCATGCATAGCATGTGGGCCCCGAATTTGAACAGAAGGTGGACAACATATATCAGGACCCTAATGACCTATTATGATCAGCAAGTTTGGAGTACAATCTGTCCAAGTGGACAAGATGTTTGGCCTTAGAATCTGTCCAAACGTGAACGGCATATTGGACTTTAGAACTGTCCAATTTGGACAGCATGAACAACACTCAAATCTCTCTGTTTGGACAACAAAAATTGGGTCTTAAAGCTAGACCATCGTGGACAGCAAGATTGGAGTACAAATTCGTGAATTGAATTGGTGAAGACCTTTAGATTTAGGTAATGAGGGTCTAGGGGCCTGTTTCAGATGCATGGCGTGAATTGAATGTGGATGATGGCCGCAAAAATTACAACTGTTTGGGTTCTCTTGACCTTGACCATTGAATTTGAATTTGAACTATTAGCTTTTTCCTTTTTAGCACTCCATCTGATGGCACTACCATTAGGTTGCTTATGATGTTTTTGTATATGACCTGCCGGCAATGGTGCCCGCAACTTGAACAATCAGGATTGCTTGTACACGCAACTCAAATTGCAGTTTACACCCTTGTATTGTTGTGCAGTTGCAGTTGTGAGGAGTAATTAGGGACATCTTTATAAAGATTTTTTTTTTTTTTTTTGCATGGGGCATCCAAATGAAAGTTTTGTTTATGTATTTGACTTGTGTATGTGTTGGGTAGGGCTACAGCTAGGGTTTGGTTGACTCAACACGAGTTCCAGTTGTGTTCAGTTGGGCAGTCAAGGTCCTCGAGTTGGAAAATGCCAACCCAATTTGAAATTGAGTTGGGTTTAGGTTGACCAAATACAGGTCGGTTTTTTTTATTTTTTTTATTTTAAAAACTAAAATCTTTATTAACAAAAACTCAACAGCTATACAGCTCCACTAACAGATTTGGGTTGGCCAAACCCAAGCTTACTATTTGGTGTAAATAAAGAGGTACACAAATATGGAATCTGAATATAGTTTTTTCAGCAGTTAAATTTTTTATTTTGCATCTATCATCCTTCCACTATTTAGGAACCCGCAGAAGATTCCATGCAGATCTGCTATCTCGTGCTGAGATGGACCTATCAAGTATTCTTCTTTTTTTGTGTTTGCAAGAAACTTCATGTGAATTATTAGAATTTGTGCTTCCTTGTATTAGAATTTATGCATCTAGCATCCTTTCATTATATGCTTGTTTCCTTGTTGATTCTTTAATGGTTAATTATTAGAATTTGGGGTGTACTTGTATAGTTGTATGTTAGCAGCTACATTACCACATGTTTGTGCATATGAAAATCAAAATGGATATTGATTGCTGACAGTTTCATTACAATTTGGGACCCATGGGGCTACATCATTTTGAGATGTCATTTTGCAGGGACGAGCACCGCCAAGAAAATTTCTTTTATGGCATGATGTTAAATCACTAGAAACATATAATTGTTTTCTTTTAGAAGAAACTCTTTCTCATTAGTTAGTCATCTTTCTTTTTCTTTTCCAGGGAGCTTGTAATTTCTTCCAATGGCAAGATGGTCTAGGTAAAGACCAAGATTCGACTGATAGTGCTCAGATGAAAGCTTACACTTGAGAGTTCTTCTCAGTCAGTAGCTAGCAATGAGAATAACTCGTGTAAGCTTTCATTTGAGCGTGATTTTGTGTCTGTGTGAGAGAGTGCCAACATACACAGGTATGCTATCTTGTCTTAGCTTGCTTTGTGTAACTCACGGTCCATACTTCCAGAACTTTTATGAACTAATGGTGGTGTCTGCTGTCTCATGTGAACCAACTGTCCATACTTCCAGAACTTTTATGAACAAATGGTGTGGATATCTAAATCGAATTGTATGGCTATAAAAGATCTGTTTTTTTTTTTTCCTGCC
This sequence comes from Liriodendron chinense, assembly GCA_003013855.2. NCBI lineage: Eukaryota > Viridiplantae > Streptophyta > Magnoliopsida > Magnoliales > Magnoliaceae > Liriodendron > Liriodendron chinense. Next base: position 8,077,282 of record ML058433.1, read on the forward strand.
AAAATCTAAGTGATTGATTTTTTCCCTTTTAACTTATTTATTTGTTTATTTTCGTTATGGTAAGTTGGGAGTATAACTTCTCGTTTGTGGTTCTGGAGTTTTACTTGCTAAGCATTTTAGTTTACTTGCTAAGCATTTTGAGTATTTATTTGGTTCACATTTAATTTTCTTTATCCATATAATTGCTGATTTATATTTTTCTCCTCTTATAAATCCACTTTCATACCATCCTCATTTATTTTCATTTTCCTCTTGCAGGTAATCAAAAACTGAGTCGTAGCGTTTGAGCTAATGGCCACAATAGCAGATCACTAGTGCTCGACTGTTGACGTTAGGAGACAAACGTGCTTCGAAAAATGTTGGCATTTATTTTTCTGAACAAATTCGTCTTTTAATGTCAACAGTTGATCCAGAAGAGATTGCTAGCTATCAATTGCCGTGACCACGCTCAAACGTTGGTATTATTTTATATGCTAAAGAAACGCCGACGGTCATTAACCGTCGCATTTTAAAACCATCATAAATTCCAACCGTTGGTATTTCCGACGGCTATGAACCGTCGGAAAGCAACGCTGACACCCCTTACTCGACGGCTCATCCGACGGCCAAAAGCCGTCGGTGAAGGCCTTTGCCAACGGCTTTTAGCCATTAGGGAAAGTCATTTTTCTAGTAGTGATAATCTATTGCTAGCAATATATAGACATATCCAAATGATGGGGGAATGATCCCATGAAATTGATGCCCCAACAGTCGAATACTTCAATATGTTGAATTGGGTTAAGTGACATCATATTTCTATGAGACAATCCTCCTAGTTTTTGACATTGCTCACAAGATTTGCAATACTCGTGGGTGTCTCTAAACATGGTAGGCCAATAAAAACCACACTGTAGAATTTTCGCAGTGGTTTTCTTAGCGAAAAAATGACCACCACACGCTTGACTATGATAAAAGGAGATGACACTTTGTTGCTCATTATCAGGTATACATCTCCTTATGATTTGGTATGGGCAATATGTAAAAAGTAAAGGTTCATCCCAGAAAAATCTGCACACTTTCCTTAGAAATTTTCGTTTATCTTACGTAGTCCATTGAATCAGCATCGCACCTGTGGAAAGATAATGTTCTATATGTTCGCTCGCTTCAAGTGCAAGGCTGTGATGTAGTAATAATTCTCGGTAAGACCGAGGTCAATCCAAAGAGAAGAAGTAAACAATTCCAACCATTCTAATAACTAGAATATAAGAAGTTTAGGAAAACAGTTTTTAATATAAAACAGGAAAAATCTGAGATTTGGGAAGAACTAGAGCATCAAAGATCCACTTGTAGTAATTCAATACCAATCCATTCATCTAAGCACAACACAATTAGAATCAAAGTCCTATCTCTCATCTAATTGGAGGATATAACATTCAAGCACAAACAGTCCCACTTAAATCTAGAAATCAAATTTCTCGTTCTAACAAAGCACATAGAATTCGAACTTGTAGACTTCGAAGTAATAACCATTCCAAGAGACTATGGCATGCTCTATAGTTACTACAATTCGAATCTAAACAAACCCATCATGGCAATCTCAGAGAATTACAAGGAACTCATATCCGGAGTACAAAAACTCTCATAATTTATCTAAAAATCCAAACTTTATTTTGACTAAAACTTGAAAATTCATACTTAAGAAAATGGTACTTGAAGAAACAAATTAAGCACTGAAACTAACTACAAACTTCACCTCTTAGCTCTAGCCAAGAGGTTAACTAGAAGAAAGTATAAAAAGCTAGAACTAGAACTAAGAAAAGAAAGAAAAACTAGTTGTAGGAGGTTAGGAAGTCTCCTAAGTTTTGATCTCTTTGCTCCCACATTCCTAGATGGTTTAAGAAGAGAGTGGAGGTGGCCTTTTATATGAGAAATTACGCACCAAGTTGGAAACTTCCAAAAATTGAAGAGTCCTTACACAATGTGAACGCTCGCCGGCTGGCTCGTTGGACCTTGCACAGCAACAATAGAAGCCACTGGACACCATCCGATCTGTCTGCCAACTGGTCAGCCAGCCCTGGTAAAAACAATCCAACAAGTTCAGCCCCAAAAAGCTTGAAAATCCGACCTGTCTGGCCTCAGGGCCGACCTGTCGGCCAGAGGTGTAATAACAGGGTTATTTTCTGCAGTTTCTGCACTTTACTTTTCTGGCCCTGCAGCTTTGCACTGTGGTTTTTCTGGCCATTTCAGGTCTTCAACTTGATTTCTTCAAGGCTTTTTCTTCACTTCTTTGGCTAATCAAAGCTTGGTCTCCTAATCATTATAAATCCTTCGAATTAACATTAAATTTAACATCTCTCTTTTACCTACAAACACAAAATCAAGCATAAGTCCTTAACTTTAACAACTTAAGCTATGCAATTATGCAATGAATTGGGGTTAGAACATGCATAATTCAAGTCTCAACACACCCCCCAACCATCATTTTGCTAGTCCCGAGCAAAACATGCATGGAACAAATCAAACTTTTCAAAACTTAACTCTCCCTCGGAAACTATGCTTCTATAAACTTCTAGACTACAAGTACAAAATTCAAATAAACTTAGTAATAAGAAGCTAAAATCTTAAACTCTCTAAACATAATAAGTGTTTCACATAGAATCCCCATCGATTGATTGACAAATAAAAGAATCCAAACGAGTGCAGTCTAGTGTGCATAGTGAATGTTCATCTCATGAATTTTTAGGATTACCTTCTTCATAGATTAGCGAAACTAAAGATCTAAAGATGTACATATCAATAATATGCCTATGACAAGAATTCGCCTTACCGTTCTTTCAACAGCTTTCACACTACTTCTCATTTCCAGCTTAGTTTACAGGTAGACCTTCTCCTGGTTGGTAATAGGGTAGCCCTTTTCGAAAATTTTCAACATAACCAATTTTTTTTCTTTTTTTCTTTTTTCTTTTCATATGAGATAAGATTTTTAAAAATCCATATCTTCCATTCTTTTCTTTTTACTTTCTCATGAACAAGGATGGACAAAGTTCCCCGGCTTGGTTCTTCAATACCTTAAATCTTAGTCTAGTCAGTTTACAAATCTACATAATTCCTTCAAACTATGAGAATTGTATAATGTTGGTTGGACTTAAAAGTGTTCAAATTTTATATCGATCAACTCAATAGGAGAATTCATATAGAAAACTATCATGTTACAGGTAATTCAATGATTTCAAAATCAATTACTTCATTTATCTTCCTTTCATACTCGTAACATCTCAAGTACATAGAAACAAAGTTTTCCAAAAGAGTTCTGAATTAAAGAGAAATAAAAAAATTTCTACATAATTGCTCGAAATGTACAAAAACTAACTATTATAGATTCATCTGAGGAATCTTACCCCCCCAACCAAAATCTTACATTGTCCTCAATGTAACAATATATGCAATATGTAAGACATGAGATGTAACGTCTCAGATTTTTAGAATTTATTTGAAAATTTTTGAAAATTTATTTTTATTTTATTTTAATTAATTATCGTACATTAACTTTGATTTGCGAATATTGGGAAATCTGTAAGAGATCCGATAACGAACCCTTCACAAAAGTTGCTTGGAATAAACCCATGAACAGTAGAAATGTTAGATTTTACAAAACTTGCACTTTTCTGATAATTATGATAATGCCATTGGATCCCCTAATTTGTGATTTCTGATCAATTAGATAGGTAGTTATAGAATCTGTCCAAAAGAGAAGCATAATTTTAGGTGTATAATAATTCTGTGTAGATATATTTTCAAGTAGGCCCCATGATTATGGAGATCTTAATCTAGGAGCATCCGTAGCCGTTAATCGAGGAACATGGTTGAAAAAGTAACCATACCAACTTGATCATTTTAGTGATAAATTCTTAACCTAGAATTTGAGTGATTATCTTAAGTACATAGATATGAAGTCTTGAGTGCCCAAAATGTGTATGGCTCACATTAACCTAGACTTTTGATTTTTAGATCACATGGTTCCAATAATCCATTTGACTTGAAATTTTATACTATGCCTATTCATTATAAATTAACCATACACGTCAAATTTCACTCTTTAAATCATAGTAGAAGTGGTCTAATTGTCAAATCAGTCCCTTAACCCTTGATTTTCATGTCCATCAAGTGAGGAAAGTGGATGGTAAGTCATAGTCGAATATTTTTCTTCATACGAGTGACTTGAATCATCTTTATTATGGACCAATTGTTCACTTCCCCAAGTGTAGGGTTGCGATGTAGTAATAATTTGGTAGAGACCGAGACCAAGATCATTCTCAGGGACCTGTTAGGAATTCACAAAATTACTTCTAATATTCTTTAATTGAGAGCTAACCAAACAGATTTCTAGAATTGAATGTAGATAGGATTCTTAAATTAAAAGTGAATGTAATCAATATAAAAGAGCACTAGGGGTCCAAGGATCCACTTGTAGCAATCCTTGATGCATAATTCATTGAGGTTTCCCAATTACACAACTAGAATCGAAATCAAATCCTATCTAATCGGATGATAGAGCAGTTATAACATACAATCTGTCATATGTGTGATTTATATATATGATTCCCTCAATTCAAGTTAGGACTTGAGCACACTCAATTGCATAAGTCAATCCTAGTTCCAATAGATTAAGATCACAATTATAATCATCATTAAACTTTGTTACAAAGCATAATTAGATCATGATTTGAACTTCATTCAAATCACATACACAATCACACATAAGCAGAAATTCCAGAAAAGTAGAACTCTTGGCATGAAGTTACCACACGAGAATCCAAATCTAGAGTGTCTTGAATCCGATTCCTTGGAGCGTACAGGTCTAGACTCATTCAAAACAATTAAGAACTAAAGCAACTCTTCCAAACATCCATGAGCCATCATAAGATTAAGAAAAGTACTTAGAACTTCATTCAAACTTCAAACCATTGTTCTTCACTGAAAATTCAATTTGAAAACATAAAAACGAATTAAAGTATCTTAGATTCAATACAAGCTTCACCTTTTAGCCCTAGCTAAGAGGTTTAGCTGTTCATGATTCAAGGAAACATGAAAACAACTAAAAACATGAACTAGAAAGCAACAAACTAGAAGGAGTTGTAGAATTTTGATTCCGTCTTTCTCCGCCTCCCACCTTCGTAGATCTCTTCTAGGATGCCTTAGCTATGATCCCTAGGTCCCCCTTTACAGTGGAGAGGCCCTACCACCTCAGAATCTTCCAGACTTGCACACTACTAACACAATTGCGCACAAAACTCGGAGCTTCAATGAGAAGCTGCTGAATTCCAGCGAAATACAAGTGGGCGACCGGTCTTGACCGGTCAGACCTGTCTTTAAACAGTCCAGAGAGCACATTGTGGTGCCAAACCTGTTGGCCGACTGGTCTTGACCGGTCGGACTGGGCTGTTCTTGCTCCAGGGGCTTCATACAAAGGAGAAGTGGGATGGTCGACCGGTCTTGACCGGTCAAGCCTTCCTTTTTTTCCATTTTTTTCTTTCTTTCTTTCTTTCTCTTCTCTCCTTCTTTCTTCATGATTCTTTGGCCCACCTTGAGTCTTCATCCAAGGGTCCTAAATATGCTCTTGTAGTCATCAATTGAGTGAACTCTTTCTCATTCCTATAATCACAAAAACCATGCATTAAAAAAGTCTTGAAGCTTGAAAATCATGCATAGTTAGTACTGAAATGAGGTTAGAATATACACATTTAAGCGCTCAACACACCCCCCAACCAGCATTTTGCTAGTCCCGAGCAAAACATGCATGAAACAATTCATTCCTCCAAAACCCAACTCTCCGTCAGGGACTATACTTCTATACACTTAAAGGTATGCAAGTGCAAAAATTACAAACACTTAGTCATGGAAGTTGAAACGTTAAGATTCTCAAAATATAACAAGTGCTCATATGGAATTCCCGCTGATTGCTTGATAAGTAGAAAGATTTAACAATTTAACCTAGTGTGCTCAGTGGATGCTCATCTCATGGGAATTTGGGATTATCTTCATCATAAATCAGCTAAGGTATGGATTTCAAGATGTACAGATCAACAACAAGCCTTTGACAAGAATTTGCCTTACCGTCCTTCCGACGACTTTCACACTACTTCCTATTTTCGGCTTTGGTTACGAGTAGACCATCCCCCGGTTGGTAATAGGTAGCGCTTTTCAGAATTTTCCACCATATTTTCAATCATTCCCATATTTTCATCCTTCCTTTCCTTTTCACATACATTAGATAGGATTTTTAGAAATCCGTATCTTTCGTTATTTTCCCATGGACAAGGATGGACAAAGTACCCTGACTTGGTTCCTCAAAACCTCAAATCCAAACCTAGCTAATCCACAATTCTAATAATCCTTTCAAAGCATGAAAATCGTGTAATGTGAACTAGGTGTAAATGTGTTCAAAATTTCTATCAATCATAAAAATAGGGGAATTCAAATACAAGACTAGTACCTTAAGGATTGTTCAAAGTATTTAACATTACTCACTTCGCCTCTCCTTTTCTTGTACTTACACCGTCTCGAATGCATAGAAACAAAGTTTTCCAATGGAGTTTTGAATTTTTAGAAGAAAATCTGAAAAATGTTCTTCATATTGCTCGAGATATTATAAAACACTGGATTCATCCTAGAGATCCCACACCCCCTAACCAAATTTTTCATTGTCCTCAATGTAAAAGAAAACAAAAAATATGCAATGAGCAAAACATGAGAGTAATTACAAAATAAGGGGAGTGAGGAATGAGAGTACCTGAAAGAAAAAAAATTGAAATTCTACCTCCTTCTAACAAACCTATGAAAAAGAAAACCAAAAGCAACAAAATTCTATTCTTAACTACTCTATACCTCCATCAGACTAGGAGATCAAATATCTGATACACAGGATCAGTCAGAGGTATGGACATACCTTCTGAAGGAAAATTCTCAAGGAACAGCTTTAGGCGTTGACCATTTGCTTTAAAGATATTACCGTTCCTTGGATTCAACAACTCGACAGTCCCATATGGATAAACAGTTTTCACAACAAAAGGACTAGTCCATCGAGACTTCAATTTCCCTAGAAATAAATGTAACTAGGAATTATACATAAGGACCTTTTGATTAATCATGAAGGTCTTACAAAGGATGTTCTTATCATGGAACACCTTCGTCTTATCCTTATAAATTCTCGCATTTTCATATGCCTCGTTCCGGAGTTTCGCAAGTTCATTCAATTGAAGTTTGCGCAACGAGCTTGCTTTGTCAGAATCAAAATTCATCTTCTTTATCGCCCAATATGCCCTATGTTCTAACTCCATGGGCAAGTGACAAGCTTTTTCATAGACAAGTCTATATGGAGACATTCCAATGGGGGTCTTGAAAGCGGTACGGTAGGCCCAGAGTGCATCGGTAAGTCAAAGCAACCAATCTTTGCGATCAGGGTTCACTGTTTTCTCCAAATAGGTTTAATTTCCCTGTTGGATATCTCAGCTTGTCCACTTATTTTTGGGTGATAAGGAGTGCTCACCTTGTGATTTACGCCATATTTCTTCATTAAAGCATCAAACGGGCGGTTACAAAAATGAGATCCTCTATCGCTTATAATGACTCGAGGTATTCCCACTGGGAAATGATATTTTCTTTTAAGAAATGAATAACTGTTTTATGGTCATTGTTCCGACATGGAATCGCCTCGACCTATTTTGAAACATAATCGACGGCAAGTAAAATATATAAATTTCTAAAAGAAGATGGGAATGGACCCATGAAATCGATGCCCCAACAATAAAAAATTTCGATTGGTAAGATGGGATTGAGTGGCATCATATTTCTACAGGATATTCCTCCCAATTTCTGACAAGGCTCACATGTTTTACAAAATTCATGGGTATCATTGAACATGGTGGGCCAATAAAACCCACATTGTAAAATTTTGGCTGCGGTCTTCTTAACCAAAAAGTGGCCACCACATGCCTGAGAATGACAAAATGAGATGATACTATGTTGCTCATCATCTGGCACACATCTCCTTATAATTTGATCGTGAAAATACTTGAATAAGTACGGGTCGTCTCACAAAAATTTTCTCACCTCGTTAAAAAACTTATCCTTATTTTGCTTGTTCCAGTGTGTTGGAATTGTACCTGTAGCAAGATAGTTAGCAATGTCTGCATACTATGGCAAATGGGCGACTTTAAAAAGTTGTTCATCAGGGAACATGTCATTGATCGCGGTCGTCTCAAGGGAATCAGTGAAAACAAGTCTAGAGAGATGGTCAGCCAATACATTTTCTACTCCTTTATTATCATGTATTTCTATGTCAAATTCTTGGAGTAGGAGGATCCATCTTAACAAGCGTGGCTTAGCATCCTTCTTAGAGAGAAGGTATTTAAGTGCGGCATGGTCGGTGAATAAAATAATCTTGGATTCGATCAAGTAGGACCTAAACTTGTCTAAAGTAAAAACTACGGCTAAAAGTTCTTTTTTCTGTAGTAGTGTAGTTTGCTTGAGCCGAGTTTAAGGTTCTACTTGTATAGTAGATGATGCATGACTTCTTCTCTTTTCTTTGGCCTAACACAGCCCCAATAGCGTAGTCACTCGCATCACACATGATTTCGAAAGGAAGGCTCCAATCAGGTGGTTGCATTATGGGAGCACATGTCAACATACCTTTAAGTTTGTCAAAGCCATTTTTGACAATCCTTATTCCACTCGAATGAGTTTTCCTTTTGAATGAGATTACATAAAGGGCGAGAGAGTGAATTAAAGTCCTTTATGAACCGTCTATAGAATCCGACATGTCCTAAAAAGGACCGCACATCTTGTACGCTTTTGGGGGGTGGAAGGTTAGAGATAAGATTGATTTTAGCCTTGTCCACATCGATTCCATTTTGTGAGATGATGTGACCAAGGACAATTCCTTTTTGAACAATGAAATGACATTTCTCCCAATTCAACATGAGGTTCTTTTCTTCACATCTTTTTAAAACATTTTTTAAGTGCATAAGGCACTCATCAAAGTTACAACCAAATACCGAGAAATCGTCCATGAAGACTTCAAGAATTATCCCCACCATATCAGAAAAAATACTCAATATACAATGCTGAAAGGTGGCAGGGGCATTGCATAGTCCAAACGACATCCTTCGATAGGCAAAAGTGCCAAATGGACATGTGAATGTTGTCTTTACTTGGTCCTCTAGAGTGATCTCTATTTGGTTATATCCTGAATATCCATCAAGGAAGCAAAAATGGGAATGTCCCGCCAACCTTTCTAAAATTTGATCAACAAATGGTAAGGAGAAATGGTCTTTCCTTGTGACTGTGTTTAGCTTCCTGTAGTCAATGCACATTCTCCACCCAGTAGTGACTCTGGTTGGCACAAGTTCATTGTTGGCATTGGCTACAATGGTTATTCTGAATTTCTTAGGCACCACTTGAGCTGGACTCACCCATTGACTATCGGATATTGGGTAAATGATACCCACATCCAATAGTTTCAACACCTCGTCCTTAACCACCTCCTTCATGTTTGGATTGAGGCGTCATTGTGGTTGCCTAGATGTCTTCGCATTCTCCTCAAGGTGTATGCAATGAGTACAAATCAGGGGGTCTAAGCCTTTGAGATCCGCAATTGACCATCCAATGGCGCTTTTATGCTCTATTAGAGTGGCTATCAGCCTACTTTCTTATTCCTCATCCAAATGGGACGAGATCACCACCGGATATGTCTCATCTTGACCTAAATAAATATATTTCAAATCGGTAAGTAATGATTTTAGGTCGAGCTTCGGTGCTTTGATATTGAATGGAAGAGGCTTGTTCTTGCTTGAGGGCAAATGCTCAAATGGTGCCTTCCATCTTTTATTATTAAGTACCGACATAGAATCCAAAATGGCATCCATCTCTCTTATCATGTCATCATCAATCTCATGAGAGTGGGCCAAGCATGCCTCCAAGGGATCGAAATAGAATGTCAAGAGGGATGTGTCTTCCACGAATGATTCAATCAGATTTATTTCGTGGATCAAGTCATCAACATTCCGTGGTTGTTTGCATAAATAAAAAATATTCAGCTCGAGTGTCATATTTCTAAAGGACATTTATACCAGCCCATTTCTACAATTGATAATCGAATTTGAAGTGGCTAAGAAAGGGCGGCCAAGTATAACAGGAATTTGAGCACTGGTTCCCATCACAGGATGTGTATCCAAGACAATAAAATCCACTGGATAGTAGAATTTATCGACTTGCACAAGGACACCTTCAATCATCCCTCTCGGTATACGAATAGATCTATCAGCGAGTTGAAGTGTGGTTTTGGTGGGTTTTAATTCACCTAACCCAAGTTGTTCATAGACCGAGTATGGGATGAGGTTAACACTTGCCCCAAGATCGAGTAAAGCTTGTTTGATCCGGTAGTCACCTATGATGCATAAGATGGTAGGACTACCTGGATCCTTGTATTTTTGGGGCACCTCTTGTTTAATAATGGGGCTCAAATTCTTAATCAAAAGTACTTTGTTGAACATTGTGTTTCCTTTTGACTGTACATAATTCCTTTAGAAATTTGGTATAAGATGGTATTTGTTTTATAACATCCAACAAAGGAATGTTGATCTTCACTTGCTTAAAAACCTCTAGGATTTCTAGATTTTTATCTAGAGGTTTGGGTGAAATCAACCTTTGGGGAAATGGCGCAGCCAGCTTGTATTGCCTTTCCGGTTCTTTCTCATGTGGAGTGTTGTTCGAGATATCATCCTTATTGGCAATTTTCGGATCATTAGGCTTTGAGGCCTTCACCGAATTGGATTTATCAATTGTTTTGTCACTCCTCAAAGTGGTGATAGCTTGAACATGCTTCGTATTTTGGGAGGATGGGCTGAGGTCTTGTATCTCAAATTGCGTTCTTGGGTTAGGGAGAGGTTGGGCATGAAGTGTGCCTTTCTCCCTAACACTAAGATGAGATTCAACTCTAGCCATTGAAGTTTTCAAATCATTGATGGCTTGAGATGAATTCTGGTTGAATTTTAGTTGTTCTTGCATGAACCCATCGATTTTGTAAGAATTATTCTTGTTGTACTCAGCTTGGGCCGAGACGAATGTACCCAATATTTCCTCAAGCGTAGCTTTAGGTTATTGTTTGCATTCTCTGATGGCCCATTCTTCCAATTGAAGTTGGGATGGTTCTTCCAACCAGAATTATACGTGTTCGAGTTTGGATTACTAAATGGTTGTTGATAATTATTTATGGCATTTGATTGTTCTTGTAGAACTTCCTGAAACGTAGAGATTGTAGGACAATCCTGTGTTGCATGTTGGTGACCGGAACAAATTCCACAATTATTCTCAACTTCCTTAGTCTTTTCCCCCTTCCCTAATTCCATGGCCTCAACTTTTCTTGTGAGGCTAGCGACATGTGCACTTATGTTGTCTTCTTCGGAGAGGACATAGATTCCTCCATTTTCTCTTTGTTGGCTTATCTTGGGATTTGTTGGTTTAGTTGTATCCCAAGATTGTGCATTCTCGGCAAAGATATCAAAATAGTCCCATGCTTCCTTGGCTTCCTTATTCATGAATTCTCCATTGCACATCATCTCTACGAATTGGCGCATGGGCGAAGTCAGTCCTTCATAAAAAAGTTTATTATCCGCCAAATTTCGTAGCCATGATGTGGGTATATGTTTAATAAGTCTTTGAACCTCTCCCAACATTGGAAGAAGGTTTCATCCTCTTTTTGAGCAAAATTCATGATTAGGCGCCTTAATATGTTTGTTTTATGAATAGGGAAATACTTTTTTAATGAACTCCCTAGTCATCTCAGTCCATGTGCCGATTGATCTTGGCCTTAATGCATGAAGCCAAGCCTTAGCCTTCTCTTTAAGAGAAAAAGGAAATAACCTAAGTCTCACGACATCATCAGATACGTTTGCAAAGTGTAACGTGACTATCACCTCATCGAATTACTTAAGATGTTGATATGCGCTCTCACTGTCTAAACCAAGGAACTTGGGAAGGAGTTGGATTACTCCCGGTTTTAGATCAGTATTGTATGAAAAAATTATGCATGAGGGAGTACTCGCTCTTGCAGGTTGCAAGTTGTTCACTCCCTAAGTGTAGGGTTGCGAAGTAGTAATAATTCGGAAAGACCGAGTATCGTTCCCACAGAGATTTATGAATGGGTATTCTCAGAATTTGTCTAAAATAACTAATAATTAAGATCCTATTAAGAACTAAAGCTGGAAAATAATGATTTGGGTTTAAACAGGGAATGTGTAAGGTAATATCAATCTAAAAAGGCACTAGAGCGCCAAGGATCCACTTTTGATAAGTTTCAATGTATCAACACAACTAGGTCTCTCATAACTCAATCGGAATCGAATTCATATCTCTATTCGATCGGAATATAGAGCGGTTCAATCAACACTTATCTAAAATAGTTGCTTGTTCATTGATTCGGTTCCCACAACAATGCTCAAGCCTTAGGCACACTCAATTGTGTAGGCCAAGCCTCTTTCCAATCTAGTTGAGATTCACAATCATAGCTTTCATCAAATCCTGTCACTAGACTTGATTATAATCAATGATTAGAACTCTAATTAAATCAAAATCAATAAGCAAACAATTAATTCAGATTAATAAGAACTTTAGTTGAATGAGTTCCCACATGAAGATCAAGCCATTGTACACAAGGCAATCAAAGGGTCTACCATGCTCGGAGTTGATGATAGATCAATGAACTACACAAGCATAACTAATGCTCAGAGGATAAGCTACTAAGTTTAGAATAACTAAGAATCACATGAGCCTGGAGTCATCAAGAGATCAAAGTAAAACCAAACTAGTACTTGATTCAAACTCATATTGAACTAAATTCTTCAATTAAAACATAAAAAGGAAACCTAGGTTGCATCAATCCATTAAAAACAAATCAAAAGCTTCACCTCTTAGCCCTAGCTAAGAGGTTTTAGTTCATCTCTAACATCCTTAAACTAAAAGCCTTAAAAACATAAAAACTACTAAAACTGGAAGAAAAACTAGGAAAACTTGAAGTAGAATCTGTCTCCTAAGCTTCCTTGATGATCCCCACGTCCTAGCATGCCCTGGTATGAAGAGGAGAAGTCCCTTTTATAGATTGACGCGGAAGATTCTAGATTGCGCAAGGAATTACGCAATTGCGCAGAGAAAATCGGAGCTTCACGCACAAGCTCTGTTACGCTGACGACCGGTCGCACGACCGATCTGAGCTCCTGGACGACCGGTCTCAAAACCTCAAAAACAGTCCAGTGAGTTTTGTATTTCTGGACTCATCTCGACCTGTCTGGCGACCAGTCTAGCGACTGGTCTAAGAGGAGAAAAACAGTCCAAAAATACACTGTAGACCTGTCTGTCGACCGGTCTGGCGATCGGTCTACAGACAGGTCTAAGAACAAAATTTTAGATTTTCTTCTTTATCTCTTCTCTTTCTTTCTTGCTTCTTTCTTCCACCTTTTGGCACTTGTTCTATTGATCTTCAATGCATACAAAGTGACTCTTTTAACTATGAATTAGTGAAGTCTTCCTCTCATTCCTACAATCACAAATCCATGCATTAGATTAATCTTTAAATCATGAAAACCATGCATAATGAGTGATGAATTGGGTTAGAATATGCACAATTAAGAGCTCAACACACCCCCCAACCAGCATTTTGCTAGTCCCGAGTAAAACATGCGTGAAACAAGATCAATTCTCCAAAAACCAACTCTCCTTCAGAAACTATTCTTCTATCCATTTCGAGACATACAAGTGTAAAATCCAGAAAAATTAGGTGATAGAAGTTGAAACCTTAAACTCTCAAAACATAATAAGTGTCCATATGAAATTCTCGCTGATTGATTAATGAATAGAAGAATTCGAACAAATTCAACCTAGTGTGCATAGTGAAAGTTCATCTTATGAGTTTCTGGGCTTACCTTCTTCATAGATCAACTAAACTATGGATTTCAAGGTGCACAGAGCAACAACAAGCCTATGACAGGAATTTATCTTACCGTCCTTCCGAAGGCTTTCACACTACTTTCCATTTTCGGCTTTGGTTACGGGTAGACCATCCCCCGGTTGGTAATAGGTAGCCCTTTTTGAAATTTTCCACCATGTTTTCCATTATTCCCAATTTTCATTTTAAAAATCCGTATCTTTCGTTATTTTCCCATGGACAAGGATGGACAAAGTACCTCGGCTTGGTTTCTCAACACCTTAAATCAAAGTCTAGCTAATCCACAAATCACATAATCCTTTCAACCCATGAAAATCGTGTAATGTGAACTAGGTGTAAAAGTGTTCAAATTTTTTATCACTCACATAAATAGGAGAATTCACATATAAAACCATTATATTAAGAGAAGTTCAAAGCTTGCAACATCACTCACTTCGTATCTCCTTTTCTAATACTCAAATCATCTCAAATGCACAGAATTAAAGTTTTCCAAAAGAGTTTTGAGTTTTAGAAAAATCAAAAAATTTCTACATCATTGCTCGAAATGTCATAAAAGCTAGTAGATTCATCTAAGGAATCTCTCACCCCCCCAACTAAAACTTTACATTGTCCTTAATGTAAGAAAATATACAATGAATGCAACACATGAGAGCAATGACAAAATAAAGGGAGTGAGAAAGAGAGATATCACCCGAGGACTATATTTCATGGCAAGATTAGCTTTTGGAGATTGATTACTTCACAACTAAATCGACTGATCAAAGCAAATTCTAATGGGATATCATTCTAGGAAAACTATTTAAAATCATCCTCCGTCAGACTAGGAGGTTAATCCCAACAACTCGTCCAAAAGCATAAAGTCAAGCAGAATCATTAGATGGATCAAAAGGTTTTGCAATAAAGTCATCTAATATCCTGCTTTATAATATACATGTGTGTGAGTGATCTAGATAAGCAACTGAAAATCCCAAAAAGGAATTTCAGCATGTTCCTTAATGTTTTCACCACATGTATACGAGGAGACATCATCATATTTGTCAGAAAAAATATGTCTCCATTCAGATTTTCCTGGGCATTGATATTGCAAGTATGGATCTTCCTAGGGTGGGTAGAGTTCGGTATGCATGAACCATAGAGGTGTGGAAATATGAATTGATTTCTCAGCACAACAAAGTGTTGTTTCCACATCCCTCTCTTGGCTAACATTATATGCCGATACCAATTCTAAAGGTGTGACCATATCCCCTATCACATCATCGTTCTTATCAAGGGAGTAAGTCACGTCTTCGTCTAAGTGACCGGAGTAGAAATGTGAGAGGGACTCATCTTCCACAATAGAATTGATCATGTTTATTTCGTGGACCTCCTCATCTTCATCCTCTTGTTGGTTGTCAATATTGAAAGCATTTAACTCAATCGTCATATTGCCAAAAGACATTTGTATGACCCCGCTCCTACAATTGATGATAGCGTTTGATGTAGCTAGGAATGGGCGACCAAGTATGACAGGAATTTGAGGGCCAATATTAACCATGGGTCGTGTGTCCAAGACAATAAAGTCCACCGGGTAGTAAACCTTGTCAACTTGGACATGAACGTCCTCAATCACCCCTCTCGGAATACGAATCGATCGATCAGCGAGTTGTAACGTGATTTTGGTGGGTTTTAATTCACCTAAACCCAATTGTTCATAGACCGAAAAGGGAATTAAGTTCACACTTGCCCCTAGATCAAGTAAAGCATGTTTCACCCGGTAGTCTCCAATTACACATGATATTGTCGGACTACTGGGATCTTTGTATTTCTTGGGCATCCCGTGATTTATAATGGCACTTACATTCTCTGTCAAAAATGCCTTCTTTTGCACATGTATTTTTCTTTTCACCATGCAAAGGTCTTTTAAAAATTTAGCATATGACGGCATTTGTTTAATGGCATCCAACAATGGGATGTTGATTTTGACTTGCTTAAAAACCTCCAAAAATTTTCGATATTTATCTTGAGATTTGGTTGAAATCAAGCGTTGAGGAAATGGAGCAACGGGTCTATAGTCTTTCAATGGCTCTTTTTCATTCATGGCAGTGCTAGGTCCATCATCCTCTTTGGAAGATACTGGATCATTAGGCTTCGAGGCCTTCACCAGGTCAGATTTGTCAATAGTTTTTCCACTTCTAAGAGTGGTGATGGCCTTATCATGTTCCATGTTAAAGGAACTAGGCATGCTTATTTCGCATTGTGATTTCGGATTTGATAGGGGTTGGGCCTGAAGAATCCATTCCCTTGCGTTTAAGCGAGCCTTGATTTCCTCCACCTAATTTTGAAGCTCAAGCATTATCGTATGGTTTGATTGATTTATTTGAGGTTGACCTTCCATGAATGCTTTCAATGTATCCTCTATAGGCATTTGAGGTAGGGCCATAGGAAATTGCATTGGGGGCCCCTTTTGAGGATTACTTTGGTTGGTTCCATTTGCCCAATTGAAGTTAGGGTTGTTTCTCCAACTAGAATTGTTCGTGTTTGGATTTGGAGTACTAAAAGGTCGTTGATAACTATTCAAAGCATTCGATTGTTCATATAAAAGTTCTCGAAACGCATAAATTGTTGGACAATCCGGCGTTTGATGTACATTGGAAGCACAAATACCACAAATAGTTTCAACAATCCCCCTTTGTTGGGTTGTATCCACTTTCCTTAATTCCATCTCCTCGACCTTTCGTGTGAGATTAGCCACTCTAGAACCTAAATCATCTTTCTCATTTAAAACGTAAATTTCTCCCTTTTCCTTGGCTTGGGGTTGTTTTGAACTTGTCGGCTTAGATGTATCCCATGATTGTGTGTTTTCAGCCAACATGTCAAAATAGTCCCAAGCTTCCTCCGTTTCCTTGTTCATAAACTCCCCATTGCACATCATCTCCACAAATTGGCGCATGGTTGAGTTTAATCCATCATAGAAGAAACTAATCAACCTCCATCGGTCATAACCATGATGTAGGCATGCGTTTAATAGCTCATTATACCTTTCCCAACATTGAAAAAAAGTTTCATCTTCTTTTTGGGCGAAGTTCATTATGGCCCTTCTTAGTGCATTGGTTCGATGAGTAGGGAAGAATTTTTTAAGAAACTCTCGAGTCATCTCAGCCCATGTCCCAATAGACCTTGGCCTTAAGGAATGTAGCCATGATTTGGCCTTCTCTTTCGAGGAAAAAGGGAATAATTTGAGTTTTGTAGTATCCTTGGTTACATTGTCATAGTTTATTGTGGTGATAACCTCTTCGAACTCCTTAATATGTAAATAAGCGCTTTCAGAGTCGAGTCCATGGAATCTAGGAAGAAGTTGGATCAATCCCGGTTTAAAATCAATATTTCCCACATTGTGAGGGAAAATTATGCAAGAGGGAATACTCGTCCTAGCTGGTTGTAAATAGTCACGTAAAGTTCTAGGTTGAGGTACATCCCCCAATTCATTCTCATCCAATTCAGTAAAGTTTTAGGCGTGATTTTGAGGTTGATTAGCCCCTTGATTTGGTTGATTTTCAGCCATCTCTCTAGTAAATTCAGGAAAATTTTTATGTTTTCTAGCACGAGGCTCTCTATCAATCTCTTCAATAATTACTCCGTCACTAATGAGTCGGTTATTAGAATCCCGAACCCAATGTGGCATGCAAATCCTAAAAGAATGAAACAAAAAGAAATTCTTTCTTCCTTCCTTTACTTCTCTCTAAGACCGAAGCATAGGGTGTCTTGCAATGGCTGAGCCAGAAGCAACGATAGAGACCGATTTCTCCTGGTCAATAGGCGTTCAGAGAACTCCCCACCCACTCTTTGAATCTTTTGAGAAAAGTGCAGAGAAAGAAGAAAGAGGAATAGAGTTGAGAAGAGAAATCTCTGAGCACAAGGTGATCCAAGACTGCAGAACCGACCAATAGGAATCAAGGCAGCACAAGGCCAACCTATCAGAGATCCAAAAAGGAGTCTCCACCCTCTCTACAAGAGATGAATATGGTGGGAATGAAATAGGAGAAGAAGAAGAGTAAGATTTAGAAAGATAAAACCTGATTTGAGCACTTAAGATCCTTGTGTCTTCTTTAACTTCCTAAAATCCCTGAATTGTAGATCTAAGTTAGAATCTTACAAAATCAAAACAAACTTAGTATTATGATATTAAAAGAAAACCTACCTTAGAAAGTGAAACAAATCCTAAATCTATCTTAACACAATCTCAACTAAAAGCTATCTCAGAAAATTCTAAAAATACTGCATAGAAATCCCCGGCAACGGCGCCAAAAACTTGTTCACTCCCCAAGTGCAGGGTTACGAAGTAGTAATAATTCGGAAAGACCGAGTATCGTTCCCACAGAGATTTATGAATGGGTATTCTCAAAATTTGTCTAAAATAACTAATAATTAAGATCCTATTAAGAACTAAAGCTGGAAAATAATGATTTGGGTTTAAACAGGGAATGTGTAAGGTAATATCAATCTAAAAAGGCACTAGAGCAGCCAAGGATCCACTTTTGATAAGTTTCAATGTATCAACACAACTAGGATCTCTCATAACTCAATCAGAATCGAATTCATATCTCTATTCGATCGGAATATAGAGCGGTTCAATCAACACTTATCTAAAATAGTTGCTTGTTCATTGATTCGGTTCCCACAACAATGCTCAAGCCTTAGGCACACTCAATTGTGTAGGCCAAGCCTCTTTCCAATCTAGTTGAGATTCACAATCATAGATTTCATCAAATCCTGTCACTAGACTTGATTATAATCAATGATCAGAACTCTAATTAAATCAAAATCAATCAGCAAACAACTAATTCAGATTATAACAAAAGATAAGAACTTTAGTTGAATGAGTTCCCATATGAAGATCAAGCCATTGTACACAAGGCAATCAAAGGGTCTACCATGCCCGGAGTCGATGATAGATTAATGAACTACACAAGCATAACTAATGCTCAGAGGATAAGCTACTAAGTTTAGAATCACTAAGAATCACAGGAGCTTGGAGTCATCAAGAGATCAAAGCAAAACCAAACTAGTACTTGATTCAAACTCATATTGAACTAAATTCTTCAATTAAAACATAAAAAGGAAACCTAAGTTGTATCAATCCATTAAAAACAAATCAAAAGCTTCACCTCTTAGCCCTAGCTAAGAGGTTTTAGTTCATCTCTAACATCCTTGAACTAAAAGCCTTAAGAACATAAAAACTACTAAAACTGGAAGAAAAACTAGGAAAACTTGAAGTAGAATCCGTCTCTTAAGCTTCCTTGATGATCCCCACGTCTTAGCATGCCCTGGTATGAAGAGGAGAAGTCCCATTTATAGATTGACGCGGAAGATTCCAGATTGCGTAAGGAATTACGCAATTGCGCAGAATAAATTGGAGCTTCACGCACAAGCTTCGTTACACTGACGGCCGGTCGCACGACCGGTCTGAGCTCCTGGACGACCGGTCGCACGACCGGTCTCAAAACCTCAAAAACAGTCTAGTGAGTTTTGTGTTTCTGGACTCATCTCGACCTGTCTGGCGACCGGTCTAGCGACCAGTCTAAGAGGAGAAAAACAGTTCAAAAATACACTGTAGACCTGTCTGTCGACCAGTCTACAGACAGGTCTAAGAACAAAATTTCAGATTTTCTTCTTTATCTCTTCTCTTTCTTTCTTGCTTCTTTCTTCCACCTTTTGGCACTTGTTCTATTGATCTTCAATGCATACAAAGTGACTCTTTTAACTATGAATTAGTGAAGTCTCCCTCTCATTCCTACAATCACAAATCCATGCATTAGATTAGTCTTTAAATCATGAAAACCATGCCTAATGAGTGATGAATTGGGGTTAGAATATGCACAATTAAGAGCTCAACACAAGTAATCACGTAAAGTTCTAGGTCGAGGAACATTTTCAACCTCATTCTCATCTGTTTCAGTTTGGTTTTGGCCTAGATTTTGATTGGGCCTTGGATCGGGTTAATTCTTAGCCATAATTTCAGGAAAAATTTGAGAATCTGAACATTTCTTAGCACGGGGTTCCTTATCAATCCCCTCAACAATCCCTCCTTCACTAATCAGTCAGTTATTAGAATCCCGAACCCAAGGTAGCATGCAAATCTTAGAAAATTAAAAGATTAAAAAGGGTTAGAAAAACCTAATTGAAGTGACTACTTCGACTCCTAGAATCCCTGCAAAAACAAAACAAACAAACTAAGTTAGTAAGGACTCCCAAAAATCTCAAATAGAAACTATTTTCAGAAATTTTGTAAAAACCGTCAAAAGTCCCCGACAACGGCGCTAAAAACTTGTTCACTTCCCCAAGTGTAGGGTTGCGATGTAGTAATAATTTGGTAGAGACCGAGATCATTCTCAGGGACTTGTTAGGAATTCACAAAATTACTTCTAATATTCTCTAATTGAGAGTTAACCAAACAGATTTCTAAAATTGAATGTAAATAGGATTCTTAAACTAAAAGTGAATGTAATCAATATAAACGAGCACTAGGGGTCCAAGGATCCACTTGTAGCAATCCTTGATGCATAATTCGCTGAGGTTTCCCAATTACACAACTAGAATCGAAATCAAATCCTATCTAGTTGGATGATAGAGCAGTTATAACATACAATCTGTCATATATGTGATTTTATATATGATTCCCTCAATTCAAGTTAGGATTTGAGCACACTCAGTTATATAGGTCAATCCTAATTCCAATAGATTAAGATCACAATCATAATCATCATTAAACTCTGTCACAAAGCATAATTAAATCATGATTTGAACTTCATACAAATCACATACACAATCACATATAAGTAGAAATTTCAGAAAAGTAGAACTCTTGGCATGAAGTTCCCACATGAGAATCCAAATCTAGAGCGTCTTGAATCCAAATCTAGAGCGTCTTGAATCCAATTCCTCGGAGCGTACAGGTCTAGACTCATTTAAAACAATTAAGAACTAAAGCAACTCTTCCAAACATCCATGAGCCATTATCAGATTAAGAAAGGTACTTAGAACTTCATTCAAACTTCAAACCATTGTTCTTCAATGAAAATTCAACTTAAAAACATAAAAACGAATTAAAGCATCTTAGATTCACTACAAGCTTCACCTCTTAGCCCTAGCTAAGAGGTTTAGCTGTTCATGATCCAAGGAAACATGAAAACAACTAAAAACATGAACTAGAAAGCAACAAACCAGAGGGAGTTGTAGAACTCCAATTCCGTCTTTCTCCGCCTCCCACCTTCGTAGATCTCTTCTAGGATGCCTTAGCTATGATTCCTAGGTCCCCTTTTATAGTGGAGAGGCCCTACCGCCTCAGAATCTTCCAGAATTGCACACTACTTACACAATTGCGCACAAAACTCGAAGCTTCAATGAGAAGTTGCTGAATTCTAGTGAAATACAAGTGGCCGACTGGTCATGACCGGTCAGACCTGTCTTTAAACAGTCCAGGGAGCATAGTGTGGTGCTTGACCTGTTGGTCGACCGGTCTTGATCGGTCGGACTGGGCTGTTCTTGTTCCAGGGGCTTCATACAAAGGAGAAGTGGGATGGCCGACCGGTCTTGACCGGTCAAGCCTTCCTTTTTTTCATTTTTTTCTTTCTTTCTTTCTCTCTCTTCTCTCCTTCTTTCTTCATGATTCTTTGGCCCACCCTGGGTCTTCATCCAAGAGTCCTAAATATGCCCTTGTAGTCATCAATT
The DNA here is from genome assembly GCA_003013855.2 of Liriodendron chinense. Taxonomy (NCBI): domain Eukaryota; kingdom Viridiplantae; phylum Streptophyta; class Magnoliopsida; order Magnoliales; family Magnoliaceae; genus Liriodendron; species Liriodendron chinense. Next base: position 8,098,964 of record ML058433.1, read on the forward strand.
GAGTGAACTCTCTCTCATTCCTATAATCACAAAAACCATGCATTAGAATAGTCTTTAAGCTTGAAAACCATGCATAGTTAGTAATGAAATGGGGTTAGAATATACACATTTAAGCGCTCAACACCAATAATGTGCTTCGAGTGCCCCACCTTGATAAGCATATTTCTTAAGCACGAAGTTATTCAGTTTTAGGAATTAACGAGTTATTAACTCTTTTCAAATCTGAACCTTTCGATTTACCCACTTCTCACCATCAATTGCTTCTCAAATTTGGACTACCCATTGCACTCATATGACTACGAGTTTACACAAATTTTGGATCCTGATCTATAATCCTACATCGTTGAACCACAAAGTCAACCCCTTCCTTTTCCGCCAAAAGTTGAAATTTCATATCTAAATCACTCCTACCATGAATCAACCACCAAACTTTGTACAATTGTTTGCCTATCATGACTACATATTTCTTCAAAATTTGGACCTTGATCATCAAGCGTAGACCATTAATTGAGATCAAGCCCATTTTAATACCTGCCAGGTCATTTTCAAAGATCGGCCAATTTAGAATGTGGATCACCAAGAAATTTACATATTCTAACTCTACTCTTCGAGCTTGATAAGATGAACGGATTGGAATTGATCAAAGATCACCCGAATATTGAGATTTGAGAAACCCACCTCGAGAGGTTATTACACACGCCCACACCTTATTACCTATACACGCAAGCCCTTCTTTTCTCTCCCCATGTGCGCACGTACCTCTCCATATTCCTACTACACACCTCCATGCCCTAGAGAGAGAGAGAGAGAGAGAGAGAGAGAGAGAGAGAGAGAGAGAGCACATTTCTTCCATCCTAGCTGTACACCTTAAGGATCCAACATGTGGGACCCGTTCTACTAAGCTTGTGTGGTTCGTGTTTTGCTTAAATGCAGTCTTTCTCGATATTCTACAACTAGAATTTCATCTCAAGCCAAGGCGAGGATTTTCTCTTCAAGCTAACCTGGATAAAAGTGTAATTTTTTAGATTTTCTTTATTGTTAATTGAGTATCTTAAGCTTGAATGTATGATCCATATTAGACCATGATTAATGTTAGATTTATGTTGAAATGATATTATGTGATGCTATGATTTCATGTTTAGATGTATATGTGAGAAAGCATGTGTATTTTTCTGCATTATTATGAGAACCATGTGTTGATTTCTTTGATTTATATTTTTGTAAGGTTAAGATAGTTATGATGATGATTATCATGTGAATATTACGTTTATGTACACCCTTGTCCCCATATTGATAAGATCAGTTGTTATAGAGAGATGGGCCCATGAGAGGTGTCCATGTTGGAAAGATGATCTTGGCATAACTATCTTTATGTGTTGAGTCAAGGGATCCTTATATTTACATGATGTTGGAATGGATCCATGTGTCGTATATGCATGTTTCCTTTGGTTGGCCACGTTGGAAATTAATGGTTATTCGTGGGACTTAGTTGGACTATAAGTGGGACAAGGAGTGGACATTAATCGTATATGTTATCTCATGAGCCGAGGTTGGTGCTATGGACAGTAATCCCGTATTGTCGACCTATGCTAGGTTGCTTACGACTCCCCATAGTGACCATTGAGTTTTATTCAAATCGGTTATATACGAAAATACTTAAGTGAAGGTGAAACTAAATTCATACATTCACTTGGCTCCATGTGGGTGTACAGAATTGAGAATAGGTTAGAGCATCCTACTTCTCCTGTACACTATCACGTGCAAATTTGGGCTATTAGCATCCCGTTTCTCATGTGGTCGGGCAAAACTATGGGCTTGTGCATCCTAGGAACCTCTGGTGACTAGTGGCCAGCGTGAAGTCGTAACAGGGAGTCTCCCACTTCATGTATTATAATTTCTAAGCCAGGGTGCCTTAGCCAGAGCATATATACCATGCATTGCATTAATAAGATTTCTCTTGGATGTTTTGGTCGATTATATTTATCATGCTTGCGCTATCTCTATGTTATTATTATCTTGATTGTCTTGGAGGGATATTCTCTACTATGATAGCATTTAACGCTATCTAACCACATCTCAAATAATCCAGGTGAAGATCTAGTAAGTAAAGTGAACACTACGACGGGGTGTTTGAAGGTTTGCAGCACAGATGACGGATGGCGAAGTTGGAGTGACATATTAGAGATTTTATTTGATCATGTGTTTTTAGGATAATTTATCATTTATTTCAAAATTGTAATAAGTTTTCTTAATGAATGCAATAATTGATTATTTGTTTGGTTTAGTTTCAAGAACTTGTAATAATAATGTAGATTAAAATTTCATTAGGTCACATGTTTATCTTTCGTCTCTGTGTATGAATACTATTAAATTTTAAATATATGAAAACATAGTGATATGTCAAGAATTTCATCCTTGATACGTTTTTTATAACACCTGGGAATTCGGCCTATCGTGGAATCCACGGGAGCCAAAATCTCGAGGCGTTATAGAAGGTATCAGAGCACAATCAAGACCTCTAGGTGAGAAGCCTGACCTTTATCATAATAAACACACCCTAGGGTTTAGGTCCCCATAAACTAGAAACAAAACACGTAGGTTTAACCCCTATTGGTTGCATGTGATGTTATGAACCTAGAAACCAAAACTTACGCCCCTTGAAATCATTAGGGTAGTCGATAAACGTAGAAATCTGTAAACTTTAGGATTTTTAGAAAGTGAATTTTCACTTTTGCTTGAAGTCTAGGGCTTTCATCAATTCCCCATGTTTAGATCAGTGTTTCGCTGAATTATATGAATTATCTCGCTCAAATCTTACGGCTATCTATTTTATTTTGAATTTTTTTCGTTAGGACAAATTTCCAAACCCAGCAACAGTACCACCATTAGAAAATATATTTTTTGAACTTAATAAATTTTTATGGAGAGTCCTAACTTATCTTCCAAAACTCCCATAAATTTCAGATCAATCCGATATGCAGATAAATAAGGAAAATTCTGATATTAGTGAAAATCCAGCATAAAACCTTGTTGACCTGCTACAATTTTTTGAATTAATTAGGGAAGAAACATGTGTTACTATAGGAATATTGATCTGAGAAAATTTACGTACGTTCCACACCTAACCTATAACTTACCATCCAAATTTTAGAAGAAACCGATACCTACTTTGAGAGAAAGAATTCCAGGAGTACCTGTAGGTCTTGCGTTCCAGATTCGGCGCTACCTTAGTCCTTAGCCTCGAAACCCCTTTGATTAGACTTAGTTTGTAAGCATGCACTCTTAGAAGTATTCTCTAGCATTTTCTTATACGTCCTTATGAATTTTGGGCCCAACTCAGTTACCTTAGGTAGGTTATCATGACCATAGAATGCTACTTACCAACCCCCACATAGACCTTTGACTATGTTTTGTCTTGATGAATTTCTTTTGGATTTTATTTGTTGATGTTTGCCTTGTGGGAGAGTGTGTGAAGGTCCCTATGATGTTAGGCTAAACCGACAACATGGGAGAATGGAACCATACCTCATGCGATGTGTAAGCGATTGGATCCAAGTTCAAATCCCAAGGGGCGTCACTCGGAATTTCGAGTGAATACTAAAGAACCCAATGCTCAAATGCGAGTAGAAGATCTAAGTATCGGATTCGAATCTACTTGAACCGTTTGCCCATGATGCCGATACTATACAAATTGCATCCTTGTTCTAGCTTGGGGACTTCTGTGCATTCTCTTGGAATGTGTGTGATTGTTTTCTTTGGATGACTAGAATAAGATAGATGTATAGACGACCCTAGGATGTAGAAACTTAGCCGTTTAGATCTTATTAAGAGCTAGAATACGGTACCCCTAATCTCGTCTTTCCATCGCACCTTTAGCCGTTCAATGACTATCAATGATATCTCATTCGCGTAGTTGCCCGATCGCTTATCTACTCTTTCACTTGACTATTTGATCATGCTGACCTAATTAAACTCAGATCTATCCTCTAAACTCTCGATCAGTCATTCCGTTAGCGATCAGACATCCTTGATAATTATCTAACCCGAATCATCCTAGATCTTTGATTATAAGAACACCAACCCAAACCTGAGAAATATTAAGGGCTAGATGATTAAATGATTTGAGAGACCTATCGATATATTCAGAACCATCTAGGAATCAGAGTGCGCAATGGAAGTATATAAGGCAAAAAATTTAAGAGATTGTAAAATCAACCTCAATGACAAAATTATTATTTTTAAGGGGGGTGGAGTGTGTTGACACCAAGATCGTGACTAACCCGGAATAGGACAAGGATAACTAAAGACGCGGAGAAATAGAGAGATTGCCCACAATCGAAGCTTAGAAAACTTCGGGGACTGAAGTTTGTTTTTAAGGAGGGTGGATTTGTAACGCCCCAGATTCTTAGAATTTATTTGAAAATTTCTGAAAATTTATTTTTATTTTATTTTAATTAATTATCATCCATTAACTTTGATTTGTGAATAGTTGGGCATCCGTAAGAGATCCGATAGTGAACCCTTGCAAAAGTTGCTTGGAATAAACCTATGAACAGCATAGAAATGTTAGATTCTACAAAACTCGCACTTTTTCGATAATTACGATAATGCCATTGGATCCCCTAATTTGTGATTTCTGATAAATCAGATAAGTATTTTTAGAATTTGTCTGAAAGATAAGCGTAATTTTAGGTGTATAATAATTCTGTGTAGATATATTTTCAAGTAGGCTCCGTGATCATGGAGATCTTAATCTAGTAGCATCCATAGTCGTTAATTGAGGAATGTGGTCGGAAAAGTAATCATACCAAATTGATCATCTTAGTGATAAATTTCTAACCTATAATTTGAGTGATTATCTTAGGTATATAGATATGAAATCTTGAGTGCCCAAAATGTGTATAGCTCACATTAAATTAGACCCTTGATTTCTAGATCACATGGATCCCATAATCCATTTGACATGAAGTTTTATAACATGCCTATTCATTATAAATTAACCATACACGTCAAATTTCAGTCCTTAAATCATAGTGGAATTGATCCAATTGTCAAATCAGCCCCTTAACCCTTGATTTTCATGTCCATCAAGTAAGGAAAGTGGATGGTTAGTCATAGTCGAATATTTTTTTTTCATATGAGTGACTTGGATCATCTTTATTATGGACCAATAGTGTGATTTGAGTGCCCCACCTTGATAAGCATCTTTCTTAAGCGCGGAGTTATCCCTTAGGAATTGAAGAGTTACAACTCTTTTCAAATCTGAAACTTTCGATTTACGCACTTCTCATCATCAATCACTTCTCAAATTTGAACCACCCATTGTACTCATATGACTATGAGTTAACACAAATTTTGGATCCCGATCTATAATCCTACACCGTTGAACCACAAAGTCAATCCCTTCATTTTCCACCAAAAGTTAGAATTTCATATCTAGACCATTTCCACCATCAATCAACCACCAAACTTTGCACAATTGTTTGCCTATTATGACTACATATTTCTTCAAAATTTGAGCCTTGATTATCAAGCATAGACCATTAATTGAGATTAAGCCCATTTTAGCACCTGCCAGGCCATTTTCAAAGATCGGCCAATCTAGAATGTGGATCACAAAGAAATTTACGTATTTTAACTCTACTCTTCGAGCTTGATTAGATGAACGGATTGAAATTGATCAAAGATCACCTGAATATTGAAATATGAGAAACCCACCTCGACAGGTTGTTACACACGCCCACACCTTATTGTCCATACACGCACGCCCTTCTTTTCTCTCCTCATGTGCGCACGTCCCTCTCCATATTCCTACTACGCACTTCTAAGCCCTTCTCCTAATCCATGCCCTAGAGAAAGAGAGAAGAGAAGAGAAGAGAAGAGAGAGAGAGAGAGAGAGAGAGAGAGAGAGAGAGAGAGAGAGAGAGAGCACATTCCTTTTATCCTCGCCATCCACCTTAAGGATCCAACGTGTTGGACCTGTTCTACTAAGCTCGTGTGGTTTGTGTTTTTCTTAAACGTCATCTTTCTCGATATTCTACATCTAGAGTTTCATCTAAAGTTAAGGTGATGATTTTCCCTTCAAGCTAACCTGGATAAAAGTGTAATTTTCTAGATTTTCTTTATTGTTAATTAAGTATCTTAAGCTTGAATGTATGATCCATATTAGACTATGATTAATATTAGATTTATGTTGAAATGATATTATGTGATGCTATGATTTCATGTTTAGATGTATGTGTGAGAAAGCATGTATATTTTTTAGCATTATTGTGCGAACAATGTGTTGATTTCTTTGATTTATATTTATGTATGATTAAGATAGTTATGATGATGATTATCATGTGAATATTACATTTATGTACACCCTTGTCTCCATATTGATGAGATCAGTTGTTGTAGAGAGATGGGCCCGTGAGAGGTGTCCATGTTGGAAAGATGATCTGGGCATAACTATGTTTATGTGTTGAGTATTGCCAAGGGATCCTTGTATTCACATGATGTTAGAATGGATCCATGTGTCGTATATGTATGTTTCCTTTGGTTGGGCACGTTGAAAATTAATGGCTATTCGTGGGACTTAGTTAGACTATAAGTGGGACAATGAGTGAACATTAATCGTATATATTATCTCATGAGCCAGGGTTGGTGCTATGGACACTAATCCCTTGCTGTCAGCCTATGTTAGGTTACTTGTGACTCCCCATAGTGACCATTGAGTTTTATTCAAATTGGTTATATGCGAAAATACTTAAATAAAGGTGAAACTAAAAGTCATGCATTCACTTGGCTCCATGTGGGTGTACGGAATTAAGAATAGGCTAGAGCATCATACTTCTCCCGTACACTGTCACATGTAGATTTGGGCCATGAGCATCTCGTTTCTCGCGTGGTCGGGTAAAACTATGACCTTGTGCGTCCAAGGAACTTCTGGTGACTAGTGGCTAGCGTGAAGTCGTAACAGGGAGTCTCTCACTTCATGTATTATGATTTCTAGCCAGGGTGCTTTGGCCAGAGCATGCATATCATGCATTGCATTAATAAGATTTCTCTTATATGTTTTGGTCGATTATATTTACCATGCTTGCGCTATCTCTATGTTATTATTATCATGATTGTCTTGGAGGGATATTCCCCACTATGATAGCATTTAACGTTATCCAACGACATCTCAGATAATCCAGGTGAAGTTCCAGTAAGTGAAGCAAACAGTACGACGGGGTGTTTGAAGGTTTGCAGCATAGATAACGGATGGCGAAGGTGGAGTGACATATTGGAGATTTTATTTGATTATGTGTTTTTAGGATAGTTTATCATTTTTTTTCAAAATTATAATAAGTTTTTTTAATGAATGCAATAATTGATTATTTGTTTGGTTTAGTTTCAAGAACTTTGTAATAATAACGTAGAATAAAATTTCATTAAGTCACATGTTTATCTTTCGTCTCTGTGCATGAATGCCATTAAATTTCAAATATATGGAAACATAGTGATATATCAAGAATTTCATCATTGACACGTATTAGATAATACCTAGGAATTCGGCCTATCGTGGAATCCATGGGAGCCAAAATCTCGGGGCGTTACATGAGAGCAATGAAATAAAAAAAGGAGAGTGAGAACGAGAGTACCTGAGGTAGCAAGTTGATCAATTCTAGCATCTTCCATTGTCTCCATTAGACTTATTCAATTCTAAATGCAAAAAAATAAATCATAACCTACCTACCTACCTTTGATTAGTCCAGTCGACTACATGATCAAATTTGAGCAGGATCTTCATGAATTTCAACAAGTTTCTCATGAGGACCATCCAAAGTCCTACTCGACAGTAGACATGTGTGCTTTTCATCATTGAAGTCCAATCGTATTATGCACCACATGCATGAAAGGAGGAGATAAGAGCAGCAAAAATATATCTCCTCAAATTCTGAACTAGGTTGTGATTGATTAAAAATGAGTCATCTCAATCAGAATTTTCAATAGGCTGAAGAACCCATGGTGGTAGAGAGACATTCATCGTGTTTCCATCAGTTAAAGTTGTCTCTCTAGCATGCATATTCTTTAGAGACTCATAATGATTATGCCCTTGGGAAAAAGAAACCATAGGTTCATAAGCATCCACCGAACCCTCATTGTAGGTAACCCCTACTATCGCTTTCAGATTTTATAGATTCCTCGGGTTCGTCAACAGTCATTAAAATCTCTTCATCATTAAGTTCAAAGAATCCAAAAGGGATAGTGGATTCACCATAATTGATGATGATATTGGGATCATCGAAATCGATCTCCTCTAAAAGTTTATTCATTATATCCAAAGAATGTGATACTTGAGTAGCCTCATCCTCCTTATTAGAGGGGATTGATTTGATGCTCCCAATTTCAGGCTCAACGTCTTCATAAGATGGCGAGTATGCTTAATTTGATTGCTTGTACTCGCATTCTTTCGCTAAGTCCTCAAGGATATGTATATATATGTCATCATAAGAGTGATTGTTGATGACCATGGTTGTTTCTTCCCTTGAACAAGGAGAATGGTGGCTTCCCCAATTAAGACCGTACGCATTGTAGGATGAAGAGTTATGTGATGGTTGATAGGCATATCCATACAAGTGATCACGCATTGTCTTAATCGGTTGGCCATTATTCACCCATTCCTTTTGTTGTTACACACCTCCTATCATGACCGGTGGAACACTCATGTTATTTTCAATCCTATAATCATGTAGTGTTTTTCCCAGTCGATCATTATTCGATTTTGCTTCGTTCCGGTACCCCCCCCCCCCCCCCCCCCCCCCCAAATCGTCTTATGTCGTGTCTTAACATGTGTATTGCTTTCATTAATGTAATCACGCAACGTCTTACGTAGGGGGTAGTGGAGGTTGTTTGAATATCAGAAAAATACTCATGCTTGGAGGGATCCCGATCACAATAAGTTTGGATCCCATGGTCCGGCTTCTCATCTTCCAAAAGGTATGCATAAGCACTACCTATCCAATTAGCCATGATGTAATTTTAAGGAATTGAAACTACCCTAATCTAAAAAAATAAAACTAAAAGGAAGGGAGATGGGAAGATGTTACCTGTGAAGGTGAGAACTATGTCAGCAACAATGTCCTACAAAAATAAAAAAATAAAAAGCTGTTAGTAATCTAGAAAAACAAAATCAGAAAGCTTACTTCTAAAAAAACTTGAAATCCTACCTAACTAAAACTACTTTATAACTACTAGAACAATTAGAACCGTTTAACCTTTTCCCCGGCAACGGCACCAAAAACTTGTTCGCTCGCCTCAAGTATGTTGAGCCATGACTATTACATATTCTAATCCCCTTTTCATCAGCACATTATGCATGGTTTTCATGTTGAAAGACTAATCTAATACATGTTTTTGTGATTGTAGGAATGAGAAGGAGACTTCACTAATTCATGATTAAAAGAGTCACTTTGTATGCATTGAAGATCAATAAAACAAGTGTCAAGAGGTGGAGGAAAGAAGAAGAAAGAGAGAAGAGAAAAAGAAGAAAATATGAAAAAAACTCTCATAGACGACAGCTAGACCGGTTGCCAAACAGGTCTCCAGACAGGTCTATAGTAGTTTAGAAACTCAAATATTGCTAGACTATTTTTGTGCTGTAAAGACCGGTCGCTAGACAGGTCTACATCGCTAGACCGGTCTCCAGACAGGTCTACAGTGTTCTAGAAACTCCGATTTTCTGTTTTTAATTTCTGGTTTCTAAATTACGGAAGGACTCCGTGTTTTCTCGAATCTTTCAAGTCGGTGGTGGATCTAAGCTATAAAAGGACACCTCCACTCCCTTTTTAAGGCATCTAGCAACATGGGGAGCAAAGAGATCAAGACCTAGGAGCCTACAACTAGTTTTCTTCTTCTTCTAGTTCTAGTTTTTCTTTTAATGCTTTCTTTTAGTTAATTCTCAGCTAGAGCAGAGAGGTGAATCTTCTAGTTCTTAGTCATGGTTTATTCCTTTGATTTCGAATTGTGGTTTAATGCTTGAACACTTCATTATAGTTTGAATAAAGTTGATAGTTTTAGATAATTCAGGGAGTTTGTAGTGCGAAGTACATGAGTTCTTGTTGGATTTCTAAGATTAATCAGATTGGTTTATGGGTTGTTGATTAATGGAAGCCTTTGATTCGCCGTGATTTCCGGATATGGTGAATGTTTCGAGTTTTTCATGATTCAAACAGTTGAATTTCTATTAGAACTATGATGAAAAGTTCATGTATCTTGTGTAGAATTTGACATAGTTAGTGTTGCTTGTTGAAGTTAGTTTAATTAGAGTTCAAATCATTAGTCGTAGTTCAATCTAGTGATAAGATTTGATGAAAGCTATAGTTGTGAATCTCAACTAGATTAGAAAGAGGCTTGGCTTATACAATTGAGTGTGCCCAAGGCCTGAGCTTGATTGAGAGAACCAAATCAGTAAACACCTATCTATTTCAGATTATTTATGTTCTTTAATTGTTATATCTCCTGGTTGTATAGACATAGAACTTTGATTCCAGTTGTGTTTGAATTGAATCATTGGATTGAGCATGATTAAGACTAGAAGAGGATCCTTGATGCTCTAGTCTCTTCTATTCTCAGATTTTCCCTGTTTTATATTTAGTTCTTAAAAATTAATTTTCTAAACCTTTTATATTCTAGTTAGTAGGATAATTTGAATTCGTTTACCTCTTCCTTGTGGATCGACCTCAGTCTTACCGAGTTATTACTATATCGCAAGCCTTGCGCTTGAGACAAGCAAACAAAGTGCAAGGCTGCAATGTAGTAATAATTCTCAGTAAGACCGAGGTTAATCCACAGGGAAAGAAGTAAACAATTCCAACCACTCTAATAACTAGAATCTAAGAAGTTTAGGAAAATAATTTTTGACATAAAATAGGAATAATCTAAGATTTGAGAAGAACTAGAGCATCAAGGATCCACTTGTAGTAGTTCAATACCAACTTATTCATCCAAGCACAACACAATTAGAATCAAAGTCCTATCTCTCATTTAATTGGAGGATATAACAATCAAGCACAAATAGTCCCACTTAAATCTGAAAATCAGATTTGTAGTTCTAATGAAATACATAAAACTTAAACTTATAGCCTTCGAAGTAACAACCATGCTAAGAGACTATAGCATGCTCTATGGTTACTACAATTTGAATATAAACAAACCCATCATGGCAATCTCAGAGAATTGCAAGGAACTCATGTCCGGAGTACACAAACTCTCATAATTCATTTAAATATTCAAACTTCATTCAAACTAGAACTTGAAAATTCACACTTAAGAAAAGGGTGCTTGGAGAAACAAATTAAGCACTGAAACTAACTACAAACTTCACCTCTCAGCTCTAGCTAAAAGGTTAACATGAAGAAAGTATAGAAAACTAGAACTAGAACTAAAAAAAGAAAAAAAAGCTAGTTATAGGAGGTTAGGAAGCCTCCTAGGTCTTGATCTCTTTGCTCCCCACATTCCTAGATGGCTTAGGAAGAGAGTGGAGGTGGCCTTAGGAGAAATTGTGCACCAAGTTGAAAACTTCAAAAAATCGAAGAGTCCTTACGCAGTCTGGATGATGTCGGCCGGCCAGACCTTGCACAACAACAATAGAAGCATTGGACACCATCTGACCTGTCTGCTAACCGATCGGCCGGCCGACCAGGCCGGCCAGACCTGGTAAAAACAGTCCAGCAAATTCAGCCCAAGAAAGCCTGAAAATCTGAACTGTCTGGCCTCAAGGCCAACCTGTTAGCCGACTGGCCGGATCTGGCCACCGGCCGGTTGGAGGTGTAACAGCAAGGCTGTTTTATGCAGTTTCTGCACTTTGCTTTTTGTTCACTCCCCAAGTATAGGGTTACGAAGTAGTAATAATTCAAAAAGACCGAGTATTGTTCCCACAGAGATTTATGTATGGGTATTCTCAGAATTTATCTAAAACAACTTATAATTAAGATCGCATTAAGAACTAAATCTAAACAATAGAGAATTGGGTTTAAATAGTGAATGCGTAAGGTAATAATAATCTAAAAGGCACTAAAGCATCAATAATTCACTTTTGACTGTTTTCAATGTATCAACACAACTAGGTCTCTCATAACTCAATCGGAATCGAATTCATATCTTTATCCGATCGGAATATAGAGCGGTTCAATCAACACTTATCTAAAACAGTTGCTTGTTCATTGATTCGATTCCCACAACAATGCTCAGGCCTTAGTCACACTCAGTTGTAAAGGCCAAGCCTCTTTCCAATCTAGTTGAGATTCATAACTATAGCTTTCATCAAATCCTGTCACTAGACTTGACTACGACCAATGATTCGAACTCGAATTAAATCAAAATCAATCAGCAAACATTTATATCAGATTATGACAAAAGATTAGAACTTTAGTTTGAATGATTTCCCACATGAAGATCATGCCAATGTACACAAGGCAATCAAAGTGTCTATCATGCCCGGAGTCGATGATAGATCAATGAACTACACAAGTACAAACAATGCCAAAAAGGTAAGCTACTAGATTTAGATTCACTAAGAATCACATGAGCCCGGAGTCATCAAGAGATCAAAGAAAAAACTGAACTAGTACTTTATTCAAACTCATATTAAACTAAATTCTTTAATCAAATCATAAAAAGGAAACCTGGGTTGCACCTGTTGTAGGCAAATATAGTCTGACAAGAAGTGAAGGGTCGCGACCATATGAATGCGAGGAGTCCAGGTCGTGCTCGCGATAAGGGGTCGCGTCTCCCGGATGCGAGCAGCTCGGCTCGTGCTCTTCAGAAGGGGTTGCGTCTCCCGGATGCGAGCAGCTCGGCTCGTGATCTTCAGAAGGGGTCGCGTATCCCGGATGCGAGCAGCTCGGCTCGTGCTCTGCAGAAGGGGTCGCATCTCCCGGATGCGAGCAGCTCGGCTCGTGCTCTGCAGAAGGGGTCGCATCTCCCGGATGCGAGCAGCTCGGCTCGTGCCCTTTAGAAGAGGTCGCATCTCCCGGATGCGAGCAGCTCTGCTCGGGCTCGTCAGAAGGGGTCGCACCTCACGAAAGCGAGCATCCCTGACACGAGCAGCTCCCGACATCAGAATAGTCCTGAGTCTTCATTTTTTGGTCTTCATACTTCCAGCACCCGGTTCCCGTCGAGTGGCTTATTCAATCCCTCTGTGACACCAAGCAAAGTTACATCCAGCGCGGTGGTCCTCACCCTTTCGACGTCTCCTTCCTTTTCGGTAGCTATGACTCCAACTACGAGCAATCAGCACTATAACTACCGGCAGCCCGCATAGGTCGGTTTTTTGGCTTATCCTCTATGGTGGTTCTGAATCTCAGGGGATTGCTATCAAGAAACGTGATTACCGGAAGGAATCATTTGGGTAAATCTTGCCTCTAAGGATAAGGATCTTGTCCCACAAAATCAGCGAGATTTCGGTATCGTACGCGACATCAGCGGGATTTCGATATCTTACGTAACAAATTGGGTTGCTTCATATATAAAGGGGTGACTCCATTAAGAGAAAGGTACACTCAAACAGAACATTCAATCTTTGTCCCATTTTGCTTGGCTTCTCTTCTTCTTGCTTTGGCCTGACTTAAGCATCGGAGGGCTAACGGCTGGTCCCCAGCCACCCTTAGTTGCTGTCTTCTTTCAGGTCTGGTGAAGAAATCCCCGTTGGAGTGAAGGAGAATCATCGGAGGATCTCGTTACAAAATCTGACATTAACAGTTTGGCACCGTTTGTGGGAACGACTTGATCGTCAAAATCAATCGTGTTAACCACCGATCAAAATCCTTCGGTGATGCCTCCTAAAAAGGCTGTTCATCCTTCAACTTCGAGGCAGGTACCACCTCCACCTGATGAGACGGAATCCGCACCTGCCCTCCCACCCGTTCCGACGGATATCCCTCAAGGAGCCCCAAATATGCCATCAACAAACCCATTATTGGAGGCCTCTGGAAATCAAGATGATGTCCTACGTTTCCTCGAGAACACTCTCCTAACTCTAAATGCCGGAGTTCAGGCGCTGTCAAATCGGCTTGATCAGCACTTCCCTGAACCGCAAAGACAACCCTCCGAAGGGTTACCACCGCCACCCATACCAGTTGCTTCCAGACATTCTATGGATGAACCACAGGTCCCACCACTTGGCGGCCATCCCCCTGTGCCGTCTCCACATTCTATACATTCCAGTTCGTCTCGACAACCTCAACCGCAAGGCTCCACCGCCGAAACGTCTAGCTATACCCTACCATGGGAAGGAGATCTCAAAAGAATCCAAGATCGTTTTGATGTCATGGAACAGAGATACCAGGCAAATCGGCCATCTGCCGTCATGGCGGCGATACATCAAACTGAATCTCCCTTCACTAGCGAGGTCATGGAAGCCCCGTTGCCCAGAAAGTATCGAGCACCTGTTATCGCTCCGTATACAGGCATTGGCGATCCTCTGGAACATCTGGAAACATACAGGTCCCTCATGGAGTTGGAGGGACATGGTTCAGAAATCATGTGTAGGGCTTTTCCCCTTACATTGAAGGAAGCGGCTCGTACGTGGTTTCGGGGGCTAAAGCCTCGTTCCATCAGTTCCTTTTCCCAATTATCGGAGATATTTCTTTCTCAATTCATGGGAAGTATTCGCATTAAGAAGCCAGCCTCCCATTTGATGAATCTGAAACAGCAACATGGGGAGACAATAAAAGAGTTCACAGTACGGTTCACTGCCGAAGCCGTTCAAACTGAGGGTTACACTGAAGAAAAGGGTCTCACAGCCCTCATCGCTGGAATAACGAGCGAGAAATTCAGATTTGCCTTAGATAAAAGCCCGCCGAAAACTATGGCGGAATTCCAAGCCAAAGCTCAGAAATATATCAATGCAGAAGAAGTCGCATTGACACGCCATGGAGTACAGAGTAAGAAGCGCAAGCCAGAAGGAACCTCTTCTACAGATAAGAAATACCGTCGCGACCAGCGCGATCATTCTCCCAGGAAGCCTTACTCTGGTAAATATCATAACTACACTCCTCTTAATCAGTCTCCTGAAGAGGTTCTAATGGAGATTAAACACAAGCCATATGTGAAGTGGCCTGCAAAGATCAAATCCGATCCCGAGAAGAGGGACAAGAGCAAGTTCTGTTACTTTCACAAAGATCACGGGCATAGGACCCAGGACTGCATCTCTCTACGAGACCATATCGAAGCCCTTATTCGAAAAGGCCATCTCCAGGATTATGTCGCCCGTAAAAATCGATCACCAGAAAGGGCAAAGACCTCGTCTCGCCAAAAGGAACTACCTCATCATCAAACCGACCAAGAGGAAGCTGAGCCCACGGGAGAAATCCGCACTATCGTCGGGGGACCAGCTTGTGGGGGTGACACACAAGCTTCAAGAAAGGCATACGTTCGGAAGGCGTCCAAAGAACCCCAACTAAATCTATTGGCTGGAACAGACGTCCAGCTCATCAAAAGTGAGCCATCCTCCAATTTCTTTCACCCTCGAAGATGCAGTGGGGATTCACTTCCCTCATGAAGATTCTATCGTAGTCACATTGAAGGTATCAAATTATCTGACTCATCGAATTATGGTGGATACAGGTAGCTCAGCCGACATTCTGTACTTGGAGGCTTTTAACAAAATGGCACTATCCAGAAACCTCCTCAAGCCAGTATCGACCCCTCTCGTCGGCTTTGGAGGAGAGGTAGTAACACCCGAAGGAAGCATCGATCTCCCAGTTACTTTTGGAGAGAGTCCAGCGAAGACCACCGTCTTCGTAAACTTCCTCGTAATGGATCGAAAATCAGCATATAACGCCATTTTGGGACGGCTGTCTCTGACTAAGGTTGGAGCGGCCTTGCACCCTTCATATCTATGTGTTAAATTTCCTACCCCAAATGGCATCGGGGTCGTGCGAGGAAGTCAGCAGGAGGCACGTTCCTGTTACCAGATAGCCCTCCAAGATCGAAAGAAGGCTCAAGCGACACCTGTCATGGAAATAGTTCAAGGTTCTCCGACGTTCCCGCCACCGCGTTGGATCCAAGAGAAAATGCTCTGAAATCAGGAACTCCAGGGGAGGAAATAGTGGCGATCCGCTTGACCGAAGACGACCCGTCTAAGATCGTGTACATCGGTTCCTCCTTAAACAGTATCCACCGTGAAGATTTGATCCGTTTCCTCATTAAATACCAGGATGTGTTTGCTTGGTCTCATAAAGATATGCCAGGCATCGATCTCAATGTCATCGCACATCGTCTCAACCTTGACCCGAAGCATAAACCCGTACATCAGCGTCGACGTGCCTTTACTGCAGAAAGACAAATGGCGATCAAAACTGAAGTTGAGAAGCTGCTCGCGGCTAATTTCATAAAAGAAGTTGACTACCCACAGTGGGTCGCAAACGTAGTTCTCGTCCGGAAAGCTAATGGCAAATGGAGGATGTGCGTCGACTATTCAGACTTGAACAAAGCGTGTCCCAAAGATAGCTTCCCGACACCACGAATCGACCAGTTGGTCGACTCAACAGCTGGACATGCTCTCCTCAGCTTTATGGATGCCTATTCTGGTTACAATCAGATTGTGATGCATCCACCTGATAGCCAGCACACTGCCTTCATCACAGATCGAGGACTATATTGCTACCAGGTAATGCCGTTCGGTCTTAAAAACGCAGGAGCCACTTATCAACGTCTTGTCAACAAAATATTTGCTTCTCAAATCGGTAAGAATATGGAAGTATATGTTGACGACATGCTCGTAAAAAGCATCGTTGAAGATGACCACATTTCTGATCTTCGAGAAGCCTTTGATCTAATGAGGAAGTATCAAATGAAATTAAACCCAGAAAAATGCGCGTTTGGAGTGTCTGCAGGGAAGTTTCTTGGGTTCATGGTTGGCCAACGTGGAATTGAGGCAAATCCCGAAAAGATTAAAGCATTAATAGAGATGAAATCCCCCGTTACTCTGAAGGACGTCCAGCGTCTGGCTGGTCGCATCGCATCATTGAACAGGTTCATCTCGCGAGCGTCTGACAAGTGCTTGCCCTTCTTCAAACTCCTTCGTGCAACGGCCAAATCTGATTGGAAGTGGACACCTCAGTGTGAAGAAGCCTTTTCAACAACTGAAGCGATACATGAGCGCTCCCCCCATTCTATCTAAACCTGTAGCACATGAGCAACTCATTCTTTATTTATCTGTGTCTTCCACGGCCGTTAGCGCCGCTTTAATAAGAGAAGATTCCGGGGTGCAAAGGCTCGTTTATTATGTCAGTAGAGCAATGGTCGATGCAGAAACTAGGTATTCTGATATGGAGAAACTGGCCCTAGCCTTAGTCATTGCGGCTCGAAAACTGCGACCATACTTTCAAGCCCATGCTATTTTAGTACCAACAAATCATCCACTACGCCAAGTCCTTCAAAAGCCTGAGGCTTCAGGACGCTTGACTAAATGGGCGGTCGAGATCAGTGAGCATGATATCTCATTCTGTCCTAGGACAGCAGTCAAGGGCCAGGCCGTGGCTGACTTCATCGCTGAATTTACGTATTCTTCTGAAGATAATATCATGACCAGCGACCAGCCTCCTTGGTCTCTCTTCGTGTACGGGTCGTCGCGGGCCACTGGCAGTGGAGCGGGCCTGATTTTAGTGGCTCCCGACGGGTCGCATTTTCAATATGCTCTGCGTTTCGAATCACGCATCTCCAATAATGAAGCAGAATATGAGGCCCTGATTGTTGGCCTCGAGCTAGCCGTTGTCCTCGCAGTCCAGAATTTGGTAATTCATAGCGACTCCCAGCTCATTGTCAACCAAGTTCTCGGCGAATTCGAAACCAAAGAAGAAAGAATGGCCTTATACAAGTCTCGTGTCCTCGTCCTGCTCGCCAAACTGAAGACTTATAAAATATTTCACATCCCTCGCGAGCAGAACCAACTTGCCGATTCCTTGGCAAAACTCGCTTCTGCACCGGAATCGGAGCTATCACATTCGATCCCCATCGAGCACCGTCAGCACTTGAGTATCGACCAAGTGACTCTCGAGCAAGTTATATCGGTACAATCGTCTCCATGCTGGATGGATCCTATCATCCTTTATCTCAGAGATGGATACCTACCAGAAGACAAGAAAGCTGCAAGACAAATTCGGCTTCGAGCTGCCAGGTACATCTTACAAGATGGAATCTTGTTGCGAAAAAGCTTCTCCTTGCCTTATTTAAGGTGTCTTCATCCAGAAGAAGCACATCGTGTTCTAGATGAAGTACACCAGGGGGCATGTGGTAATCATCCCAGGGGGCGATCCCTAGCATATAAAGCGATGAGGCAAGGATATTATTGGCCTACTATGAAAGCAGACGCCATTGAATTTTCTAAAAAATGCGACAAGTGTCAACGATATCTACCTATACCTCGTGTACCGTCTGAGCGGATGACCCCAGTCGACAGCCCTTGGCCTTTTGCTCAGTGGGGGATCGATATCATTGGGCCCTTACCTATGGGAAAGGGACAGAATAGGTTCGCGATCGTGGCGGTTGATTATTTCACCAAATGGGCCGAGGCAGAACCATTAGCCAAAATTACTGAAAAAGAAACTACTAAGTTTATGTGGAGAAATATCATATGTCGCTTCGGACTTCCTCATACTATAATTACCGATAACGGAACGCAGTTCGACAACGCAGCCTTTGATGAATTTTACGACAAATGGAAGATACGTAATCTCCGCACTTCTCCATATCATCCTCAGGCGAATGGGCAGGTTGAGGCAGTGAATAAAATCATAAAGCATCATTTAAAGACCAAGCTAGGTGTATGTAAAGGGGTGTGGCCAGAACTTCTGCCAGAGGTGTTATGGGCCTATAGAACCACGGCTTGTACATCGACGGGTGAAACTCCTTTCTCCTTAGCATTTGGTGTTGACGCAGTGGTACCAGTGGAAATTCAAGTGCCCTCATATCGGATCGAGCAGTATGATCCCGCGAGCAATCAGGAAAACCTCCGACTTCATCTCGATCTCTTGGAAGAGCGAAGAAATACTTCCCAAGTACGAGTGGCAGCATATCAACAACGTATTGCTCGTTATCGGAATGCGAAGGTTCGGCCTAGATCCTTCCAGCTCGGAGATT
This sequence comes from Liriodendron chinense, assembly GCA_003013855.2. Lineage (NCBI taxonomy): Eukaryota > Viridiplantae > Streptophyta > Magnoliopsida > Magnoliales > Magnoliaceae > Liriodendron > Liriodendron chinense. The sequence goes on from ML058433.1 coordinate 8,118,077, forward strand.
TGGTCCTAAGGCAAAATCTTGGAGTTCCTGCTCGTTCATTGGATCCGAATTGGGAAGGCCCGTATCGGGTTATTAGGGTTGTGCGACCCGGTACTTATTATCTTGAAGACATGCAAGGAAAGCCTGTACGTCGCCCTTGGCACGTGGAGCATTTGCTACGATACTACCCCTAGATTCGATGTAATTTATTACAACGTTTTATGAATAAAGTGAAAGATATCTTTTGGCCGCTACTCCATTTATATGGACCTGAATAGCCCTGAAGAGAGTGCTTACACATCCTCTTAGCCAATTGCCTACCTTTGGTAGGACTGAAATCGTTACTAGTTGGTTGCTTCTCCATTTACATGGACCTGAATAGCCCCGAAGAGAATGCATACCATCTCTTGACCAACCTTCTGCCCTTGGTAGAATCAAAATCTCAATCGATAGATCAGTCTATCTCAACGCGGACACGGTCACACGACTCCCGGATTGAGTCTAATTCATTTTTTCATGAGTTAGTTGCTCGCGACTGGTGAGAGGAGGGATCGCACTTCCGGAATGCGAGCACCGCAGCTCGTGCTCGAATTAAGGGGTCGTAGTCATACACCCTAATCGCGAGCACCGCAGCTCGTGCTTGAATCAGTCATATACCCTAATCGTGAGCAGCATAACTCATTCTTGAATTAAGAGTTCGCATCCTCTGATGAATCAACATGAGATCAACACAAAGCAACAATGAAGAGGAGAATACACAATACTGAAAAAGTAAGTGTTCATTAAAATGATGACCTTACAATTACAAATCTCTTCTCAAAAAAAAAAATATATATATACATGATGTAGGAAGCTGCCGAGGTCAAGGTTGGTCATCCTCATCTTGCGCAGGCTCGCGGCTCTCAGCTTCGGGACCAGCCTCAGGAGCAGGAGGGGCATCTGTTGCCTCAGTGGCTTCGTTCTCAGCGGCAGCCCGTTCCTTAGCTGCAACCTCGAATGCCACCCTGTCGAACTCCTCAACGTTAAAAGTTGGAACGATCATCTGCATAACTCTGACCGCGAAATCGCGACCAGCAATATATGCATCATACCGCTCCTCATCGTAAAGTGGAGAAGTCCGGAACTCCTGAACTGCGCGAGGACCCTCATCAGATATCATTTGAACGAGGGCCACTCGCTCCTCCTCCCAGTGAATGGAATCATCCTTCAACTGGTGAAGTTGCTGCTGGGCTTCCTTGAGCTTCTGCTGGGCCTCCTCAAGCTTCTTCTGAGTCTCCTCGAGCTTGGCCCGCGCATCCTTGAGCCATCCCTCAAGCTGGATCTTGTCCTGGCGGAAGATCTCCTTCTCCTTCTCGCTCTTGGTATGAATTTCTTGAAGCTTCGCGAGTTGGAGGTCCACTGACTGAAAACGTTCAGTCAGGGATTGGATCTTGACAAGGAGAATTTTCTTCTCTTCGTCCAGCTTGGAGATCTGAACTTCCAAGGCCTTCACCAAACGGTCCCTCCCTTGGACCTCGACTTCCATGGTCTTCTTCTTCTTCTCCACATCCTCCACTCTGCGGCGGGCTGCTTCGACATCCCGTCTAACGCGGAGTGTGAGATCCAGGCTCTGAAACAAACAAAGAAGGAAGGATTAGAATGCTAGTCGTCTAAAATCCTGAAAAGATTGGTAGAAAGAGAAAAGGTTGTTACCTGAACCAGTCTCACTCCAATGTCTGTAGAGAGAGCCTCCGGGCTTGGCTCAGGCAAACTCCCGAAGGAGTTGGGGGGAATGTTATCAAACATAAACTTGCATATAGGATGCAAGTGTGGGGGGATAACAAAAACCCCCGACCTGGAAGGTTGGGCCACCACCATCTCACCAGAGCCCGTCTCGCGAGCACTTACGGCACCCATAGAGGGCGTCGCAGACTCGCGAGCACCCGTAGGCTCGCATCTCATATCTTTAGGAGGGAGGCCCCCCTCCCTCCGATCGCCTTTCGGCGAATTATCAGCGACTTCAATCACTGGCTGGCCGCGAGCACCTGGCGGTGGAGTCGCAGTAGCCGGAGGGGGCACAGCAGATAGAGGGGTCGCGATAACCGGAGGGGTCGCAGTCGTACGAGAAGTCGTAGCGACCCCACCTGAACCGATTCCTCGCGGTTGAGGTCCGCGAGCAGACCCCTCTGCGGGAGTGGGCGCATTAGAAGGACCCCCCGCAGTCTTCTTTTGCCTCTTCGAGGCTGCACCCTTCAGACGGGGAAGTGCCCCAAGTGCACCTCTTTTATCTCCCACGTTCGCCATTTCGTCTTGAGAGATTAAACCCGCTGCACAGAGACAGGGAGGCTCTAGAGCAGCGTTGACGTGGCGTGCGGACGCAGGGAGTTTGTAAACCTTGACGAGTTTTTCGTTGATCCCTCCTCGCAGATTGGGCTTCACACCAATTGGGATTCCTGTGAGCAAGAAAGAAGGTTAGTTAAAACGTCAAAGTAGTAAAGATTTTGTCGGACAAATAAAACGAGCACTCGACCCACCTTCGCCAAAATGGCGATTTACGTTATGGCCTTTGGGGTCAGAGCCCATTTCGGACTCCCAGTTTCCGGAGACATAGAACCACTTCTTTCTCCATCCCGGGCAGTTGGAAGAAGGGTTCCCCAAGATGAAGTTATTCCGGTGCCAGAAGCAGAGGTAGTACCAACCCTCGCTAGCTGGTGCCTTCTTCAGCTAGGAATAACCTCAAAAATTCCTGAGCGGTTAACTCCTCGTTACCCGCCTGCTTCCAAAGGGTGAAAGCACTCAGAAGAACCCGCCAGCCGTTAACTATAAGTTGGCCCGGGGCAATCTTATAGAGGCGGAGGAAATTTCGAATGAAGGGGTGGAGGGGGAGACGTACGCCTACTTTGAAAAAGTATTCATAAACTGCTACACACCCAGGCGGTGGTGCATCGGCTGTCTCCCCCCTCCCGGGCAATCTGAATATAATAGAGTCCGGCACTCTATATGCCTCTCTAAGGCTAGATAGCCTCTCCTCCGTCAAGATAGAAGAATATCCGGAGGCAGAATATCTACCAGCCGGTACTCTGGCATTATTTGATTCGGAAGAATCAGGGGTGTGATCTCCCAAGGGAACAATTTCTTCATCTGAGGACCCTGTCATCGCAAGGAGGAAAGCAAGAAAGAAAGATGAAGGAAATAGAGATGAAGGGAGAAAGTTGGAAAACTACCTCTGTGAAGAGGTTTTTCGCACCAGAAGCAAAGGAGGAAGAAGAAATCGCACCAAAAGCAAAGGAAGAAGAAGAAAGCAAGAACACCGCAGCAGGGAAATTCGAAAATGAAAGAATTTTTTTTTTCTAAGTCCGGTATTTATATGCAATCATTCCGTTTGATTTGCTGGACACGCGGCAGTTTCTCATTCGGCGCACCAGACGAACGGACGCTAGCATTAAATACGGAAACACGTGGCGCCCGACGCTTCATCTCTAGCGGCAGAAAAAGCTGCGCGAAAGCTGGCCATCATAAATGCGGAAGCACGTTAAGCGAATCATGCGCGATTATCTCCCAGCACCCAGCTGTCAACACTAGCAAACCCTTGGCATAGTTCCTCAATACCAAGGGTTTGGGGGGCATCTATTGTAGGCAAATATAGTCTGACAAGAAGTGAAGGGTCGCGACCATATGAATGCGAGGAGTCCAGGTCGTGCTCGCGATAAGGGGTCGCGTCTCCCGGATGCGAGGAGCTCGGCTCGTGCTCTTCAGAAGGGGTCGCATCTCCCGGATGCGAGCAGCTCGGCTCGTGATCTTCAGAAGGGGTCGCGTATCCCGGATGCAAGCAGCTCGGCTCGTGCTCTGCAGAAGGGGTCGCATCTCCCGGATTCGAGCAGCTCGGCTCGTGCTCTACAGAAGGGGTCGCATCTCCCGGATGCGAGCAGCTCGGCTCGTGCCCTTTAGAAGAGGTCGCATCTCCCGGATGCGAGCAGCTCTGCTCGGGCTCGTCAGAAGGGGTCGCACCTCACGAAAGCGAGCATCCCTGACACGAGCAGCTCCCGACATCAGAATAGTCCCGAGTCTTCATTTTTTGGTCTTCATACTTCCAGCACCTGGTTCCCGTCGAGTGGCTTATTCAATCCCTCTGCGACACCAAGCAAAGTTACATCCAGCGCGGTGGTCCTCACCCTTTCGACGTCTCCTTCCTTTTCGGTAGCTATGACTCCAACTACGAGCAATCAGCACTATAACTACCAGCAGCCCGCATAGGTCGGTTTTTTGGCTTATCCTCTATGGTGGTTCCGAATCTCAGGGGATTGCTATCAAGAAACGTGATTGCCGGAAGGAATCATTTGGGTAAATCTTGCCTCTAAGGATAAGGATCTTGTCCCACAAAATCAGCGAGATTTCGGTATCGTACGCGACATCAGCGGGATTTCGATATCTTACGTAACAAATTGGGTTGCTTCATATATAAAGGGGTGACTCCATTAAGAGAAAGGTACACTCAAACAGAACATTCAATCTTTGTCCCGTTTTGCTTGGCTTCTCTTCTTCTTGCTTTGGCCTGACTTAAGCATCGGAGGGCTAACGGCTGGTCCCCAGCCACCCTTAGTTGCTGTCTTCTTTCAGGTCTGGTGAAGAAATCCCCGTTGGAGTGAAGGAGAATCATCGGAGGATCTCGTTACAAAATCTGACATTAACAGCACCAATCCATAAAAAACGAATCAAATGGTTTACCTCTTAGCTCTAGCTAAGAGGTTTTAGTTCATCTCTAACATCCTTAAACTGAAAGCCTCGAAAATATAAAAACTAACTAAGAACTAGAAGAAAAGCAATAAGAAATCCTTCTCCAAAGCTTCCTTGATCTTCCCCACGTCCTAATATGCTTGGGTATGAAGAGGAGAGGTCCTTTTATAGGTTTCGGACTCCAATTGCGAAGAACCTTTAAGAAATCCCGCAAAAATAGCACTTTGCACAGCAAATTTCGGAGCTTCTCGGACAAGCTCTGTTACGCTATCGACTGGTCGGACGATCGGTCTGAACCCATGGGCGACCGGTCGTAAAATGTCAAATTATGTCCAGTAAGCTTTGGAATTTTCACCCCTTCTCTGTTGAGTGCTCGACCAGTCTGACGACCGGTCTGAGCAACAATCGACTGGTCTTATGACCAGTCGTTCTTGGTCCAATGAGTTTTACAGCGTGAGAGGGGTCTTTGTTGAATCACCGACTGGTCGGATGACTGGTCTTGTGCCTTGGCCAACCGGTCAGCTAACTAGTCTACAGTGTACTTTGTTGTACTTCTTCCTTTTCTCCCTTGCTACTTTCTTCGATCCTTTTGCACTTGGTTCCTTGATCTTCAATGTATGTAAATTGCTCTTTTTAGCCTTGAATTAGTGAAATCACCATCTCGTTCCAACAATCACAAATCATGCATAGTCTTTTAAACATGCAAACCATGCATAATATGTAATGAATTGGGGTTAGAATATGCACAATTCAGAGCTCAACATACCCCCAACCAGTATTTTGCTAGTCCTGAGCAAAACATGCGTGAAACAAATTCAATTCTCAAAATTCAACTCTCTCAGAAACTATGCTTCTATAAACTTTAAAACACACCAGTACAAAATTCGGAGAAGTTTGGTGATAGAAATTGAAATCTTAAACTCCCCAAACATAATAAGTGTTCATATAGAATTGCTGCTTATTGATTGATAAATAGAAGAATCCAAACAAATTTGCCCTAGTGTGTATAATGAATGTTCATCTCATGATTTTCTGTGATTATCTTCTTCATAGATCAGCTAAACTATGGATCTAAAAGTGTACAGATCAACGACAAGCCTATGACAGGAATTTGCCTCACTGTCCCTCCGACAACTTTCACACTAGGTCCCATTTTCGGCTTTGGTTATAGGTAGACCATCCCCCGGTTGGTAATAGGTAACTCTTTTCGGATATTTCCACCATATTTTCAATCATACCCATATTTTCTTTCTTTCCTTCCTTTTCATACACATTAGATAGGATTTTTAGAAATCCATATCTTTCATTTTTTTCCCAAGGACAAGGATGGACAAAGTACCCTGGCTTGGTTCCTCAACACCTTAAATCTAAGTCTAGCAAATCCACAAATCCACCTTAAATCTTCAACCATGAGAATCATGTAATGTGAACTAGACTCAAAAGTGTTCAAACTTTCTATCAATCACATCAATAGGGGTGTTGTAGAATAAAGTTGGTCGTCGAAGAACTCTGAAGACCCAAGACCTGGGAGCACCTTTGAATCCGTAAAGTCGTGACCTAATCATTCAACTAACGAGCCTATATGGTCACAGCTCGTATATCGCATAGACGCGTCCCTATACATTCCTAAATATATGAGCAGGGTTGGTCGCTGGTCGCAGGATGTGAGTAGCCCTGCTCTCAGGTCGTTGAGTGGGGAGACCCCCGTTATGCGAGTAGCCCTGGTCTCTGGTAATCAAATGAGGACACTCCCATTATGCGATCCGCCCTGATCTCTGGTCTTTAGTGTCTGGCAGGGAGGTCTCTCGTCTTATAGGACCAGCAGCCCCTATAGGCCGGTTTTGGCTTGTCTCTATTCGTAGCTCCGAATCATGGGGAATCTCCATCAAGAGGCGTAATCAGCTAGACGTCTAAAGTAGTTAGGCCATCCCCTTATTTAAGGATTAACAAGTAAGAACCTTATCCCTTGAAATCAGCGATGATCTTAACGGCTTGCGTAACAGACTGGATCACCCGGATCTGTATAAAAAGATGACCCCACGGATGAAAAAGGTACGTAATCTCTAAGCCCACGTCTCACACTTTATCTTACTATCAAGTTACCTCTAACTTAAGCTTCGGAGGCCCAACGGCCAAGCGCCGACCACCCTTAGTTTTCTTCTTCGACTTTCAAGTTTAGAGGGGAGCTCACTTAAAGAAGGGCGAATACTTAAGAGGGATCTGTTACCAGAATCTGACGTTAACAGATTGGCGTTGTCTGTGGGAAGGAAGAATTCAATTCGCTCTCATCACCGATTGTCACCTCCCACTATGCCTCCTAAGAAGACGACTCATCCCTCTACCTTAAGGCAGACGTTACCCCACCAGACATCCCTGAGCCAACTCCCAACCTCCCTCAGGCTGCTTCGACAGGGATTCCTTCGGCGGAGCCCAACCAACCTTTGCAAAATCCATTCCAAGATATATTTGGTGGCTTCGATGGTGTTATGTGCTTCATCGGAGATACACTCCTCACCCCCAAAGCTGGACTTCAAACCCTATCCAATCGGTTTGATCAGCATTTTCCTGAATCGCAGCAACCTCCAGAAGGACCGCCATTATAATCTGCACCGGAAGCTTCCAGACATTCCACAGATGAGCCACGAGCTCAGCGAGATCCTCCATAAAATCGCATGCCACTTGGCAATCAAACTCCAGTTCAACATCCACAATCTATCCACTCTAGCACCTCTCGACAACGACGACCTCAAGAATCTGGTGTCGAAACATCGAGTTATACTTTACCTTGGGAATGAGATCTCAGGAGAATTGAAGATCATTTTGCCGATATGGAATAACGATATCAATCCAACCTCCTGCCTTTTGCTTTTGCATCGATCCATCGAGCTGAACTCCCCTTCACTCGCAAGGTAATGGAAGCCCCTTTGCCTAAAAAATACCAAACGTCTAGCATCGTTACATAGACTGGTATCGGTGATCCTCTCAAACATTTGGAGACGTATAGGTCTCTCATGGAGCTAGAAGGATACAGTTCGAAAATTATGTGCATGGCTTTTTTCATAACTCTAAAAGATGCGGCGCGTACATGGTTTCGTGCCTAAAAGCTCGGTTTATAGAATCTTTTTTCCAATTATCGGATCCCTTCCTCTCTCAGTTCATGGGATGTATCCGTACAAAAAACCCTGCATCTCATCTATCGGATCTAAAGCAGCAACATGGAGAAACAATTATGGAGTTCACAGTTTGGTTTACAGCAGAAGCCATCCAAACTGAAGGTTACACTGAAGACAAAGGCCTCACTGCCCTTATAGCAGGAATCACGAGAGAGAAATTCCAATTTGCCCTGGATAAAAACCCTCCTTAAACCATGACTGAATTCCAGACCAAAGCTCAAAAATACATTAATGCTGAAGAGGTCGCTTTGGCTCGTCGCGGTATACAAGGGAAGAAACGCAAGTCTAAGGAGATCTCTTCATCCGATAGGAAATATCGACGTGATCGGTGGGATCGGTCCCCTAAGAAGCCTTACTCCGGTAAATATCGTAACTACACGCCTCTCAATCAGTCTCCTGAAAAAGTGCAAATGGAGATCAAGCATAAATATTATGTTAAATGGCCTCAAAGGATCAAATCAGACCCCGAAAAAAGAGACAAGAGGAAATTCTGCTACTTTCATAAAGACCATGGGCATAATACCCAAGATTGCATATCTCTGAAAGATCAAATTGAAACTCTCATTCGAAAGGGATATCTCCGGAATTACATTGTACGACAGGATTGGTCACCTAAAAGAATCGATACCTCATCACATCAAGGATGAAGAAAAAAGTCGCCGCAACATCATCCTCCACAGGAAGACACGGAACCTTCAGGTGAGATTCGGACCATTGCTGGTGGTCCCGCTTGCGGAGGAGATTCCCAAGCCTCAAGGAAAGCATATGCTCGAAAGGAGTGTCAGAAGCCTCAACATATTTATTGTCTGGAAAAGTCGTCTGATATGCCAAGTGCTAGCCATCACCCAATTTCCTTCTCTCTTGAAAATGCTGAAGGAATTCATTTCCCTCATGAGGACTCCATCGTGGTCGCGTTAAAGGTATCAAATTATTTAACTCATCACATTATGTTGGATACAGGTAGCTCTGCAGACGTCCTTTACCTAGAAGCTTTCAATAAAATGGCGCTTGCCAAAAATTTACTCAAACCTATCTCCACCCCCCTCGTTGGCTTTCAAGGACAAAGTTGTAACACCAAAAGGGAGCATCGACCTTCCTGTGACCTTCAGAGAAAGTCCAACCAAAATCACTGTGTTCATCAACTTCCTAGTGGTCGATCGAAAATCAGCATACAACGCTATCTTGGGTCGACCCTTACTCACCAAAATAGGAGCAACTCTACACCCCCTCTATCTATGCATTAAATTCCCTACTCCAAGCGGAGTCGGGGTAGTACGAGGGAATCAAAAGGAAGCTCGAGCGGGCTACGAAATTACGGTACAAGATCAAAAAAATGTCCGAGCAGCTCCTATCATGATGATTACGGGAGACCAAGCAAATTCCCCGATAGCAACAACATTGGACCCGAGGGAGGACGCGCATTAATCAGGAACTCCCAGAGAAGAGACAGTCGAAATCCATCTATCTAAAGATGACTCTTCCAAGAAGGTCCACATCGGATTGTCTCTAAGTTGTATCTTTCAAACAGATCTGACCAATTTCCTGGTCGAATATCAAGACATATTCGCCTGGACTCATGAAGATATGTCAGGTATCGATCCTAACATTGCGGTCCATCGTCTGAACATTGATCCAAAGTACAAACCCATTCATCAACGTCGATGAGCGTTCACAGTTGAAAGACAAATGGTGATTAAAGCTGAGGTCAAAAAATTATTGGCCGTCAATTTCATCGAAGAGGTCGACTACCCAGAGTGGGTTGCGAACGTGGTTCTTGTCCGCAAAGCCAACGTTAAGTGGAGGATGTGTGTAGATTACTCTATCTGAACAAGGCGTGCCCTAAGGACAGTTTTCCGACTCCCCGCATCGACCAATTGGTCGATTCAACAGCAGGACATGCCTGCTCAGGTTTATGGATGCTTATTTTGATTACAACCAGATCATGATTCATCCACTTGATCGTCAAAATATTGCCTTTATCAGTGATCGAGGCCTATATTGTTATAAAGTAATGCCTTTCAGCCTCAAGAATGCGGGGCCACCTATCAGCGTTTAGTTAACAAAATATTTGCTGCACAAATTGGCAAGAATATGGAGGTGTATTTCAACGACATGCTCGTAAAAAGTATCATGCCCAATGATCATCTCGTGGATCTCTGAGATGCCTTCGATCTGATGAGGAAGTATCAGATGAAGTTAAATCCAGAAAAATGTGCTTTTAGGGTCTCTGTCGAAAAATTTCTTGGATTCATGGTTGGTCAATGAGGGATTGAAGCAAACCCTAAAAAGATTAAAGCCTTGATTGAAATGAAGTCTCTATCCACCCTCAAAGATGTTCAACGATTGGTTGGTCGCATTGCATCATTAAATAGGTTTATTTCGCGTGCCTTTGATAAATGCCTCTCCTTTTTTAAGCTCCTCCGCATTACTGCAAAAACCAACTGGGTATAGACCCAACAATGTGAGGAGGCATTTCAGCAACTGAAACAATATATGAGCGTGCCTCCTATCTTATCTAAACCTGTTCCACACGAGCAGTTTTTTCTTTATTTATCTGTATCTTCCATGGTCGTTAGCGTTGCCTTAATAAGAGAAGACTTTGGGGTCCAGAGGCCCGTTTATTATGTCAGTCGAGCAATGGTGGATGCAGAGACTCGATACTCCGATATGGAAAAACTAGTTCTGGCCTTAGTAACTACGGCTCGAAAGTTACGACCTTATTTTCAAGCCTATTCTATATTAGTACCTACGAATCATCCATTAAGGCAAGTCCTTCAAAAGCCCGAAGTATATGGGCGGTTGACTAAATGGGCAATTGAGCTCGGCGAACACGACATTACATTCTGCTCGCGAACTGCCACTAAGGCCCAAGCCGTAGCCGATTTCATTGCCGAATTTACATATTCGACCCCCACTGATTCTATCTCTAGCAATGACCCTACGACCAGTGAGCAGGAACCCTGGTCGCTTTATGTAGATGGACTACCATGCTCCACTAACAGCGGAGCTGGTTTGATCTTAATCGCTCCTAACGGATCACAATTCTAATATGATTTACGCTTCGACATTCATGTCTTTAACAATGAAGCAGAATATGAGGCCTTGATCATTGGTCTCGAATTAGCGAATGTGCTCGCGATAAAGAACCTATTTATTCACAATGACTCTCAGCTCAAAGTCAATCAAGTGCTCGGTGAATTCGAGGCGAAAGAAGAGCGAATGGCTTTGTACAAATCTCGAGCACTTATCATGCTCGCTAAACTAAGCAAATATGGATAATTCACATTCCTCGCGAGAAGAATAAGCTCGTAAATTCTCTAGCAATGTTAGCTCCGCACCAGAGTCCGATTTGACACGAACTGTTTCTGTTGAGTATCTCCATTCTCCAAGTATTGATCAAGTGCTCCGTAGCAAGTGGTCACATTGCATTTATCTCCATGCTGGATGGATCCCATTGCCCTTTACCTTAAAAATGGATAACTCCCAAACGATAGAAAATCTGCGTGACAAATTCATTACCATGCTGCCAAGTACACCTTACAAAATGGAATATTGTTACGTAAAAGTTTTACTTTACCGTACTTAAGGTGTCTCCATCCAGAAGAAGCACATCATGTTCTAGATGAAATACACCAGGGGGCATGCGGTAATCATCCTAAGGGACGGTCTTTAGCCTATAAAGTAATGAGGCAAGGGTACTATTGGCCCACCATGAAGGCGGATGCAATCGAATTTTCCAAGAAATGAGATAAATGCCAGCGATATTCTCCAGTCCCTCACGTACCATCTAAACAAATGACGTCAATGGATGGCCTCTGGCCTTTCGCCTAATGGGGAATTGATATAATCAGACCATTACCCACCGGGAAAGGCCAGAACAAGTTCGCAATTGTAGTTGTCGATTACTTCACCAAATGGGTCGAGGTGGAACCTTTAACTACAATCACTGAAAAACAGACTACTAAATTCATATGGAGAAATATCATATGCTATTATGGGCTCCCCCATACTATAATCACTGACAATGGGAAACAGTTCGATAACGTTGTATTCTCCGAGTTTTGCGAGAAATGGAAGATAAAAAGTATTCAAACCTCCTCATATCATCCTCAGGCTAATGGACAAGTTGAGGCAGTCAATAAGATTATCAAACATCATCTGAAAACTAAACTTGATGAGCGTAAAGGTATGTGGCCTGAACTTCTACCTAAAATCTTGTGGGCTTACAGAATGACAACTCGTACGTCGACAGGAGAAACTCCTTTCTTCCTATCATTCGGTACCGAAGCAGTTGTTCCAGTCGAAGTTGAAGTACCCTCTCATCGAATGGAGCACTATGACCCAGCGAGCAACGAAGAGGGTCTGAGGCTTCATCTCGATCTTTTGGAAGAAAGAAGGGACATATCCCGACTTCGGGCAGCAGCTTACCAACAACGTATAGCCCGTTATCACAACGCAAAGGTCAAACCCAGAGCTTTTCAGCTCGATGATTTGGTGCTTAGACAAAATCTTAGAACACCTGCTCATTTGTTGGATCCAAATTGGGAAGGCCCCTATCGGGTTATCAAGATTGTACGACCAGGTACATATTATCTAGAAGACATGCGAGGAAGACCACTACGTCACCCCTAGCATGTGGAGCATCTACTTCAATATTATCCATAAAACATTCATGTATTAAGCACATGAATCACGTTTGAATAAAGATAATTTCTTTCATTATGGCCGATCAGCTATAAATCTCATAACTTGGTTGCTGCTCTACTTTGGACCGGAATAGCCCTGAAGAGAAGACAAACGTTCTCTTAACCAAATCTTCTGCTTACTGTAGAGCTAAAGTCTCAATTGATAGATCAGTCTATCTCCATGCAAACATGGTCACCAAGACCCCCCCTGATTGAGCCTAACTCATTTTCATGGGTTTAATATCTATGCATTTAACATTCAAATAATTTATTGCCAGGAGAAGTCAAAATGATTTTCTCTATTTGAAGTCATTCAAAGGAAAACATCAAGATTGTTTTTATAATAAAAAGAAGGGAGTGACCAAGATTAACATGAAAAAGGGGAGGGTGCTCATTCCTAAGCGTCGCTTGGAGGTGGTGCGCTACTCTCGACCTCAGGGCCCACCTCGGGAACCCCTGCAGCTTGGGTAGCTTCCGTTGCTTCATTTTCAGCGATTGCTCTCTCTTCAGCAGCGACGACGGCCGCGACCCTCTCGAATTCCTCCATGTTGAACGATGGAGATATCCTCTGCACCTCTCTCAACGCAAAGTTGTGGGCAGCGTTGTATGATTTGTACCTCTCGTCATCGTACAATTGTGAAGTATGGAACTCTATGACCGCTTGGGGTCCCTCTTAGGCACCGTTTTAATGTAAGCCACTCTCTCCTCCTCCCAGTGAATGGAATCATCTTTGAGCTACGCGAGAGTGGACCTTTCCTTTTCCTTCTCCAAGCTATCGCTGACTTCCTTCAGTCGCGACTTGCTCTCAGCAAGCTACTCCTCCAGAGAAATCTTATCTTAGCGAAAGATCTCTCTTTCTCGATCTTCTCCTTCACCTCCATGAATCTCGCGAAGTTCGTATCCAATGATTGATATCTGTCGGTCAAGGCCTAGATCTTTTCAATGAGGATTTTTCTCTCCTCATTCATCTTCATGATCAGAGTCTCATGAGACTTGATGACTTGATCCCTTCCTTGGATCGCCTTCTCCAGATTAAGGCTCTTCTCTTCGGCCTTATCAATGATACGGCAAATAACAATAATATCACTTCTCGTCCGTATAATGAGGTACAGTCCCTGTTCAAGGAGTAAAAGAGGTATTACCAAAGGAACGAGAATCCCTAATAAAAAAATAAAAAAAATAAAAAAAAAGGAAGGAGAAGAGAAGCTAAAATTAAAGTATTTTTACCTGGATCATCCTCACTCCTGCATCCAAAGAGAGATCCTCAAGACTAAGTTCGGGAAGAGTATCAAAAGTCTGCGGAGTAATGTTATCGAATATAAACTTACAAATAAGGTGCAAGTGACTTGGGATATTGAACGTCCTAACTCCAGACGGCTGAGCCACGACTAGCCCAGTAGTGCTGGCATCATGAGCAGCAGATGACTCACGAGCAGGAACCAACTCGTGAGCAACATTAGGCTCGCGATGCCCTTCGCCCGAGGGACGACTTGGCCCCACCTCGTCGCCTCTTGGGGAGTTATTAAGGATGTCAATGACCGGTGGCTCTAGAGGAAAAACCGGAGCACTCGTCATAGTCTCAAGAAGAAGGTCGCATGGTTGCGACCTCGAGCATGCTCATCCAATCGACTAGATGGATTAGATGGACCGACCGTCGTCTTCTTTTGTCTCTTTGAGGTGGTACCTCTTAGATGGGGTAACAATCCTCTCTTCTCACCAACATTCACTTGGTGACTTCCTCTTGAGATATTAGTTCGGAAGCAGCAAGTCATGGAAGCGAGAGGGTAGACTCGATATTTCTATCGCTTTCCGATAGTTTGTAGATTTTAACAATGTTGTAGTTAATCCCCCCTTTCGAACTGGGCTTTCCTCCGGTCAGAATACTTGCGGACACAAGCAGAGCTGAGTAAATGAGAGATTAAAACTACGATGAAATTTGTGAAAAAAATAAAGATCCACCCACCTTCATTAAAGAAGCGACTGACGTTATGGCCACCAGGGTTGGACCTTACAGTCAGACTCCCAATTTTCGGAGGCATAAAACCACCGTCTCCTCCACCCAGGGTAATTCGAAGTGGGTTTTCCCAAAACATAATTATCTCGGTGCCAATAGCACAGATAGTACCAACCCTATTGGAAGGAGCCTTCTTGAGTTGAAACATTTTAAGGAATTCTTCAGCTGTTAAATCCTCATTTCCGACTTGTTTCCAGAGAACAAAAACACTCAAAATAACCCTCTAGCCATTCACGATGAGTTGTCCGAGGGTAGTTTTGTAAATTCATAGTATGTTTCAGATAAAGGGGTGAAGAGGAAGACGCACACCAAGAATGAAAAAATAGTCATACAAAGCCACACAGACTGGTGGTGAAGAATCCGGAGTCTCTCCCTCTCTAGGTAATCGGAGAATGACGGAGTCAGGGATCCGGTATCTTTTTTGCAAATCATTTAATCGTTCCTCCGTCATTATCAAAGGATACCCGGACGCAGAGTATCTCCCCACAGGGACCCTTACATTGCTTGAGGAAGAGGAATCCGGAGTTGCATCCCCCAAAAGGACAGCTTCATCATCGGAATCTCTCATCATTGTCGTTCAAGTTAGAAAGCAAGGAAAGGGGAATACCTCAAAGAAAAAATGAAGTTCACGCCAGAGATAGACAGAAATAGGGAGAGAAGAAGGAAGGACTTTTTTTCTGAAATCTTCGATGAAACTTCAAAATGAAGAAACCTCCGCAGGCTTCAGATATCTATAAGTAATCATTCCTTCAAGATTTGGGTGACACGCGACGACCATTCGTTCGGCACGACAGTCGAACAGGCACGGTTATTAACTCCAGAGACACGTGGCGAGCGCCGCTTCATTTCCTCCTGGTTGAAAAGCTGTGGAAAGCTGGCGCTCATAAATACAAGCTCAATCATGTACGACTTCTCTGAAAAATGCATTAGGCGGTTACATGTGCAGACAAGTCATTCACTTAACCCCTCAACGCCAAGTACTTGGGGGGCATCTGTTGTAGAATAAAGTTGGTCGTCGAAGAACTCTAAATACCCAATACTTGTGAGCGCCTCTGACTCCGTAAAGTCGTGACCTAATCACTCGACTGACGAGCCTATATGGTCGCAGCTCGTATATCGCATAAATGCGTCCCTATACATTCCTAAATATATGAGCAGGGTTGGTTGCTGGTCGCAGGATGTGAGTAGCCCTGCTCTCAGGTCGTTGAGTGGGGAGACCCCCGTTATGCGAGTAGCCCTGGTCTCTGGTCATCAAAGGAGGACAGTCTCATTATGCGAGCCGCCCTGATCTCTGGGCTCTGTTCTTTGGTAGGGACGTCTCTCGTCTTATAGGACCAGCAGCCCCTATAGGTCGGTTTTGGCTTGTCTCTATTCATAGCTACAAATCATGGGGAATCTCCATCAAGAGGCGTAATCAACTAGACGTCTAAAGTGGTTAGGCCATCCCCTTATCTAAGGATTAACAAGATAAGTACCTTATCCCTTGAAATCAGCGGTGATCTTAACAGCTTGCGTAACAGACTGGATCACCCGGATCTATATAAATAGATGACCCTACGGATGATAAAGGTACGTAATCTCTAAGCCCACGTCTCACACTTCATCTTACTATCAAGTCACCTCTGACTTAAGCTTCGGAGGGCCAACGTCCAAGCGCCGGCCACCCTTACTTTTCTTCTTCGGCTTTCAGGTTTAGAGGAGAGCTCACTTAAAGAAGGGCAAATACTTGGGAGGAACCTGTTACCAGAATCTGACGTTAACAAGGGGAATTCAAATAGAAAACTATCATATTATAGGTCCTTTAAGAGTTTCAAAATATTCTCACTACATCTCTCTTCTTTCCATACTTATGACATCCTAAGCGCATATAAAAACAGTTTTCCAAAGGAGTTTTGAATTTTCAAAAAAATAAAAAAATTTCTACATAATTGCTCAAAATGTCACAAAAGCTAGATTCATCTAGATATTAGCCACTCTAGAAGTTTGAATTATTTACAAAAATGTGTTCACTCCTGTTTACGTAGGATTTGGTAACAGGATCCTCCAGACATTCACCTTCCTTCAAGCTAACTCCCCTCCAAACCTGAAAGAACACAAGAGAAAACTAAGGGTGGCTGGCATCCAGCCGTTGGCCCTTCGAAGCTTAAGTCAGATGGAACATGGTTGAAAAGGGAAGCAGCGGGATATGAGCTTGTTGAGCTCTTAATTATGCATATTCTAACCCCAATTCATCACTCATTGTGCAAGGTTTGTATGGTTTGGAAGCTAATTCAATGCATGTTGTGTGACTACAGGATTGAGGGCGGACTCTACTCAATTGAAGATATAATGAGCTCATTTGGAACTATTCTAATAAAGAAAGAAAGAACTAAAGAAGAAAAGAAAGCAGAAGGAAGAAAGAAAGGAAAAATACAAGAAGAAAGAGGGCTGACCGGTCGTGACCGGTCGGCCAAGAGATCCTGACCGGTCTGGACCGGTTAGCCAGGTGCACTGGAACCATACTAAACTAGGCCGACCGGTCTTGACCGGTCGGCCATACCTGCTGGAGCTGCGCTGAAGACGTCCGACCGGTCTTGACCGGTCGGACATGGTTGCTGGACCAAGGTTGGACAAGCCCGACCGGTCATGACCGGTCGGCCATGCTTGCTGGAATGGCTGTCCATTGAGGCCGACCGGTCATGACCGGTCGGCTGTGCGTGTGGACTTAGAAACTTCCAAATTCAGTCCGATTTTCTCTGCGCTGCGTAAGTGTTACGCAAGTTCTCGATTCTTCCGAAGTTGTGGAGCTTCCAGACTATAAAAGGACACCTAGGGATCGTTCCTAGGGCATCCTAGAAGGGTTCAAGCGAGGTTGGAGGCTGTGGAAGTGAAGATTGGAGTTTCACAACTCCTTTTGGTTTGCTTTGCTGTTTTCATGTTTTTTTAGAGTTGTTTCATGTTTCCTTGGATCATGAGCAGCTAAACCTCTTAGCTAGGGCTAAGAGGTGAAGCTTGTAGTGTATCCAAGATGTTTTAATTCGTAGTTAAGTGGTTTTCAGTTTTGAATTCATGATTATGAACTAAGGTTTGAAGTTTATACAAGTTTTTAAGTAATTTCTCTTAGTCTTGTGATGACTCATGGATGTTTGGATGAATTACTTATCTTCTTAATTTGTTTGCAACGGTCTAGACCTGTATGATCCGAGGAATTGGAGTGCGCTCTAGTACCAAGCTCTTCATAAAGGGACTTCATGCCAAAGTTCTAGTTTTGATTGATTATCTGAAATATGTATGGACTGTGCATATAATTTGAATCCAGTTCAAATCATGATCTAGCCTTGTCTTGTGAGAAGACTTGAGGATGGTTATGATTGGGAATTGGACCTATAGAAAAGGTGAATGACCTATGCAATGAGCATGCTCAGATCAGCCTAGAGTTGAGTGAACTTTATGCACAGAACTTACATGTTACAGACTTCTGGTTTAACAGTTCTATCATCCGATTAGATAGACCTGACTGGTGATTCTAATTGAGAGAATGGGAAATCACAGCGGATTGAACATCGAGGATTGCTACAAGTGAATCCTCGAACCCCTAGTGCCTTCTTATAATTGTTTACATTCAATTTAGCTTAAACTGTTAATCACACACATTCTATTCAAACTTTGATTGTTAGCTTCAATAGAAACTTGTGGATGAGTTTGTGACATCCTACATAAGTCCCTGTGGATCGACCTCGGTATTACCGAGTTTATTACTACATCGCAACCCTACACTTGGGGAAGCGAACAAGTTTTTGGCGCCGCTGCCGGGGACCTTGACGGTTTTCACAAATTTCTGAAATTAGTATCTATTTAGGACTCTTTTAGATTATTAGAACTAACTTATTTTGTTTATTTGATTTTTTTCAAGGATTTCTAGGAAGCTGGAGAAGATTCAAGGATTTCAAGTGCGAATCAGGTTCTATCCTTCTAAAACCTTACTCTTCTCCTTCTCATAGTCATTCTTATTTTATTCATCTCTTGTAGAGTGGGTGGAGACTCCTTTTGGATCTCTGAAAGGTCGGCCTTTTTGCCACCTGGATTCCTATTGGTCGGCTCTGCCGTCTTGGATCACCTTGTGCTCAGGGATTTCTTTTCTCATCTCTACTCCTCTTTCTCCTTTTTCTGTGCCTTTTCTCAAAAGATTCAAAGAGTGGGTGGGGTGTTCTCTGAACCCCTATTGACCAGGAGAAATCGGTCTCTATCTTTGTTTTTGGCCTAGCCATTGCAAGACACCTTGTGCTTCGGTCCTAGAGAAGAGTAAAGAAAAAGAAGGAAGAATTCTTTTTACTTTCTTTTGTTTCTTATTTTTGATTTTGCATGCCACATTGGGCTCGGGATTCCAATAACCGACTCATAAGTGAAGGGGGGATAGTAGAAGGGATTGATAGAGAGCCACGTGCTAGGAGACATCTAAATTCTCCAATTTTATCTGAAAGTATGGCTACAAATCAACCTAACCCGGTTCAAAATCAAACCGAAACAGGGGAGAATGTGGTTGAGAATGTTCCCCGACCTAGGACTTTACGTGATTTCTTGCAACCTGCAAGAACAAGCACTCCCTCATGCATAGTATTTCCACCAAATGCAGGGAATGTGGATTTGAAACCGGGAGTGATCAATCTTCTCCCTAAATTCCATGGTTTAGACAGTGAAAGTGCCTATCAACACTTTAGGGAGTTTGATGAGGTAATCACCACCATGCACTTTGCAAATGTGACTGAAGATGTAGTAAGACTTAAATTCTTCCCTTTCACTCTTAAGGATAAAGCCAAGGGTTGGCTGTATGCATTAAGGCCAAGATCAATCGGGTCATGGAACGATATGCACAGAGAATTTATAAAAAAATTCTTCCCTACTCACAAAACGAACATGCTTAAGCGCCTTATCATGAACTTTGCCCAAAAGGAGGATGAAACCTTTTCCCAATGTTGGGAGAGATTCAAGGACCTATTAAATGCATGCCCACATCATGGCTATGAAAATTGGCGGATTATAAGTTTTTTCTATGAAGGACTGATTCCATCCATGCGCCAATTTATAGAGATGATGTGTAATGGGGAGTTCATGAATAAGGAAGCTGATGAAGCATGGGATTATCTAGAAGAATTGGCTGAAAGTGCACAATCTTGGGACACACCTAAACCAACAAATTCCAAGATTGGCCAACAAAAGGAAAAGGGAGGAATGTATGTCCTATCAGAAGAAGATAGCATAAGTGCACGGTTGGCTAGCCTTACAAGAAAGGTCGAAGCCATGGAATTAAGGAAAGGAGAAACAATCAACTCCACTGAGGTTGAAACTGTTTGTGGAATTTGTGCTGGAAATCAACATGCTACACCAGATTGTCCCACAATTTCAGCAGTCCAAGGCATCTTACAAGAACAAACAAATGCCATAAACAGTTATCAGCAGCAATATGGTGCTCCAAACTCAAACACGTCTAATCCTAATTGGAAGAACCATCCCAACTTCAGTTGGAAGAATGGGCCCAATGCAAATGCAAACAACACTCCAAAAGTATCACTAGAAGAGATGTTGGGTGCATTTGTATCAGTCCAGAATGAGCAAAACAAGACAAACTCTCTAAAAATAGATGGGTTCATGCAAGAGCAATTGAAATTCAATCAAAACTCAAACCAAGCCATCAATGAATTGAAAACATCTTTGGCTAGAGTTGAAGCTCACCTTAGTGTTAGAGAGAAGGGCACACTCCCTGCCCAACCTCTTCCTAATCCAAGGACCCAATATGAGATACAAGATGCAAGCTCATCCTCCCACCATACGGAACATGTCCAAGCTATCACCACTTTGAGAAGTGGGAAAGAAATTGATAAATCCAATCCGGTGAAGGCCCCCAAGCCTAAGGATCCGGAAATTCCCAAAGAGGATGATAGCCCAAACAATATTCCACAAGAGAAAGAACCGGAAAGACAATACAAGCCGGTTGCCCCATTTCCACAAAGGTTGATTTCACCTAAACCTTTAGATAAAAATCTGGAGATTCTGGAAGTTTTCAAGCAGGTGAAGATCAACATTCCGCTGTTGGATGCAATAAAACAAATACCATCTTATGCCAAATTTTTAAAGGAATTGTGTACAATCAAAAGGAAACATAATGTTCACAACAAAGTGCTTTTGGCTGAGAATTTGAGTGCCATCATCAAACAAGAGGTGCCCCAAAAATACAAAGATCCGGGTAGTCCAACCATATCATGCATCATAGGAGACTACCAGATTAAACAAGCCCTACTCGACTTGGGGGCAAGTGTGAATCTCATTCCATACTCGGTCTACGAACAACTTGGGTTAGGTGAATTGAAACCCACCAAAACCACACTCCAACTTGCTGATAGATCCATCCGGATACCGAGAGGAATGGTAGAGGATGTTCTAGTCCAAGTTGATAAATTCTATTATCCAGTAGATTTTATTGTCTTGGATACACATCCCGTGATAGGCACCGGTACTCAAATTCCTGTCATACTTGGAAGGCCGTTTCTAGCTACCTCTAACGCCATTATCAATTGTAGAAACGGACTGGTACAAATGTCCTTTGGAAATATGACTCTTGAGCTTAATATATTTGAGTTATGCAAACAACCGCGGGAAGTTGATGATGATATCCACGAATTAAACATGATCGAATCATTCGTGGAAGATACAATCCCCTTGTCACTATTTTCCGACCCTTTAGAGGCATGTGTGGCCCATCTCCATGATATGAATGATAATACAACACAAGAGATGGATGCCATTCTAGATGTGATGCTGGTGCGTGAAAATAAAAGATGGAGGGCCCCAATTGAACCTTTGCCTATAAATGAGAACAAGGCCCTCCCATCCAACATTAAGGCACCAAAACTCGACCTAAAACCATTGCCAAGTGAGCTAAAATATGTCTATTTAGGTCGAGATGAGACATATCCAGTGGTGATTTCTTCCCACTTGGATGAGGAACAAGAGAGTAGGCTAATAGCCACTCTATTAGAGCACAAGAGTGCCATCGGATGGACAATTGCGGATCTCAAAGGCATAGACCCACTGATTTGCACTCACCGCATACATCTTGAGGAAAATGCAAAGACATCCCGGCAACCACAAAGACGACTAAATCCAAATATGAAGGATGTGGTTAAGGCCGAAGTGGTGAAACTATTGGATGTAGGTATCATTTACCCAATATCTGATAGCCAATGGGTGAGCCCAACTCAAGTGGTGCCAAAGAAATCCGGAATAACCATCATAGCCAATGCCAATAATGAACTCGTACCAACTAGAGTCACTACCGGTTGGAGAATGTGCATTGACTACAGGAAGCTAAACACTGTCACGAGGAAAGACCACTTCCCCCTACCGTTTGTTGATCAGATTTTAGAACGGTTGGCGGGTCATTCCCACTTTTGCTTCCTTGATGGCTATTCAGGGTACAACCAAATAGAAATTGCCCGTGAAGACCAAGAAAAGACTACATTCACATGTCCATTCGGCACTTTCGCCTATCGACGGATGCCGTTTGGACTATGTAATGCCCCTGCCACTTTTCAGCGTTGTATGATGAGCATCTTTTCTGACATGGTGGGAACAATTCTAGAAGTCTTCATGGATGATTTTTCCGTATTCGGTTGTAGCTTTGATGAGTGCCTTGAGCACTTGAAATCTGTGCTAAAAAGATGTGAAGAGAAGAACCTTGTGCTCAATTGGGAAAAGTGCCACTTCATGGTTAAAAAGGGAATTGTACTTGGTCACATCGTTTCACAAAATGGAATTGAGGTGGACAAGGCGAAAATTGACCTTATCTCTGACCTTCCACCACCCAAAAGCATACGAGATATACGGTCCTTTTTAGGACACGCAGGATTTTATAGACGGTTCATAAAGGATTTCAGTTCACTTTCTCGTCCTTTATGTAACCTACTTCAAAAGGAAAATTCATTTGAGTGGAGTGAAGAATGTCAAAAGGCCTTTACCACCCTTAAAGGCATGTTGACATGCGCCCCAATAATGCAACCACCGGATTGGAGCCTTCCTTTTGAGATTATGTGCGATGCTAGCGACTATGCTATTGGGGCCGTGTTAGGCCAAAGAAAAGATAAAAAGCCATGTGTTATCTACTATGCAAGTAGAACCCTAAACTCAGCCCAGGCAAACTACACCACTACTGAAAAGGAACTTTTAGCAGTAGTTTTTGCCTTGGAAAAGTTTAGATCCTACTTGATTGGATCCAAGATCATCGTATTCACCGACCATGCCGCGCTTAAGTATCTTCTCTCTAAGAAGGATGCTAAACCACGGTTATTAAGATGGATCCTCCTACTCCAAGAATTCGACTTAGAAATACGTGATAAGAAAGGAGTAGAGAATGTGTAGCTGACCACCTCTCTCGACTTGTCCTCACTGATTCCCCTGAAACGACTGCAATCAATGACATGTTTCCTGATGAACAACTTTTTGCTGTTTCCCAATTGCCATGGTATGCGGACATTGCTAATTATCTTGCTACAGGTACAATTCCTACATATTGGAAAAAGCAAGATAAGGATAGATTCTTCTCCGAGGTACGGAAATTTCTATGGGACGACCCATACTTGTTCAAGTATTGTCCCGACCAAATCATAAGGAGATGTGTCCCAGATAATGAGCAACAAAGTATCATCTCCTTCTGTCATTCTCAAGCATGTGGTGGCCATTTTTCAGCCAAAAAGACCACAGCGAAAATTCTGCAATGTGGGTTTTATTGGCCCACCATGTTCAAAGACACACATGAGTTTTGCAAAGCATGTGAACCTTGTCAGAAACTAGGAGGAATCTCCCGTAGAAATATGATGCCACTTAATCCCATTTTAATTATCGAAATTTTTTATTGTTGGGGCATCGATTTCATGGGCCCATTCCCATCTTCTTTTGGAAATTTATACATCTTACTTGCTGTTGATTATGTCTCCAAATGGGTCGAGGCCATTCCTTGCCGGAATAATGACCATAAAACGGTCATTCGATTTTTAAAAGAAAATATTCTTTCCCGGTTTGGAACACCTCGAGTCATCATAAGTGATGGAGGGTCTCACTTTTGCAATCGCCCTTTTGCAGCCTTAATGAAGAAATATGGCGTTACACACAAAGTGAGCACTCCCTATCACCCACAAACTAGTGGACAAGCTGAGATATCCAATAGGGAGATTAAACACATTTTGGAGAAAACGGTGAATCCCGATCGCAAGGATTGGTCACTTCGACTTACCGATGCGCTTTGGGCTTACCGTACTGCCTTTAAAACCCCTATTGGAATGTCTCCCTATAGACTTGTCTATGGGAAGGCTTGTCACCTACCTGTGGAATTGGAACATAAGGCATATTGGGCTATTAAGAAGATGAATTTCAATTCTGACAAGGCAAGCTCGTTACGCAAACTACAATTGAATGAACTTGCAGAAATCCGGAATGACGCTTATGAGAATGCGAGAATTTACAAGGACAAGACAAAGATAGTCCATGATAAGAATATTCTTCGCAAGACATTCACAATCAACCAAAAAGTCCTTATGTATAATTCTCGCTTACATCTATTTCCGGGAAAACTAAAATCTCGATGGACCGGTCCCTACATTGTGCAAACTGTCTATCCGTATGGGACTGTCGAGCTGTTGAATCCGAGGAACGGCAACATTTTCAAAGCAAATGGGCAGCGATTAAAGCCGTTCTTTGAGAATTTTCCTTCAGAAGGTATGTCCTTACCCCTGAATGATCCTGTGTATCAGGATGATTGATCTCCTAGTCTGATGGAGGTATAGAGTAGTTAGGATTAGGACTTTGCTGCTTTTGTTTTCGTTTTCATAGGTTTGTTAGAAGGAGGAAGATTTCCAATGTTCACTCTCTCAGGTAATATCATTCCTCACTCCCTTTTATTTTCAAATTGCTCTCATGTTTTGCTCATTGCGCATCTTTTACATTGAGGACAATGCACGATTTGGTTGGGGGGTGTAGGACCGCTTGGATGAATCCAGCATTTTGCAACATCTCAAGCAATTATGTGGAAATTTTTCGATTTTTTTCAAAAATTCGAAACTCTTTTGGAAAACATTGGTTCTATGCATTCGAGTTGATATGAGCATAAGAGGAGGAGATATGAAGTGTATAAGGCTGGATGTCTGGAATCTCTCATTGCATAATGGTTTTATATGAGAACTCCCCTATTTTTGTGATTGATAGAAAATCTGAACACTTTTACACCTAGTTCACATTACACGATTTTCATGAGTTGAAGGGATTATGAGATTTAGGGATGAGTTAGACTTTGAATTAAGGTATTGAGAAATCAGGCCGGGGTACTTTGTCCATCCTCGTCCATGGGAAAATAATGAAAGATATGGATTTCTAAAAATCCTATCTAATTTAAAAAGAAAAAGGAAAAGGAAGGATGAAATTGGGAATGTGGAAAAACGGTGGAGAATTCCGATTAGGGCTACCTACTACCAACCGGGGGATGGTCTACCCGTAACCAAAGCCGGAAATGGGACGTAGTGTGAAAGTCGTCGGAAGGACGGTAAGGCAAATCCCTGTCATTGGCTTGATGTGGCTCTATGGACCTTGAGTTCTATAGTCTACTTGATCTATGAAGAAAATAATCCTAGAAACTCGTGAGATGGATTTTCACTACCCACACTAGGTTAAATTTGTTCAAATCTTTCTATTTATCAACCAATCAGCGGGAATTTCATATGAATGCGTATTATGTTTTGAGAGTTTACGGTTTCAACCTCTGTTGCCTAATGTTTCTGAATCTTACGCTTATGAACCTTGGAATGTATAAAAGGATGGTTTCTGAAAGAGAGTTGAGTTTTGAAGAATGAGATTAGCTTCACGCATGTTTTGCTCGGGACTAGCAAAATGCTGGTTGGGGGGTGTGTTGAGCTCTTAATTATGCATATTCTAACCCCAATTCATCACTCATTGTGCAAGGTTTGTATGGTTTGGAAGCTAATTCAATGCATGTTGTGTGACTACAGGATTGAGGGCGGACTCTACTCAATTGAAGATATAATGAGCTCATTTGGAACTATTCTAATAAAGAAAGAAAGAACTAAAGAAGAAAAGAAAGCAGAAGGAAGAAAGAAAGGAAAAATACAAGAAGAAAGAGGGCTGACCGGTCGTGACCGGTCGGCCAAGAGATCCTGACCGGTCTGGACCGGTTAGCCAGGTGCACTGGAACCATACTAAACTAGGCCGACCGGTCTTGACCGGTCGGCCATACCTGCTGGAGCTGCGCTGAAGACGTCCGACCGGTCTTGACCGGTCGGACATGGTTGCTGGACCAAGGTTGGACAAGCCCGACCGGTCATGACCGGTCGGCCATGCTTGCTGGAATGGCTGTCCATTGAGGCCGACCGGTCATGACCGGTCGGCTGTGCGTGTGGACTTAGAAACTTCCAAATTCAGTCCGATTTTCTCTGCGCTGCGTAAGTGTTACGCAAGTTCTCGATTCTTCCGAAGTTGTGGAGCTTCCAGACTATAAAAGGACACCTAGGGATCGTTCCTAGGGCATCCTAGAAGGGTTCAAGCGAGGTTGGAGGCTGTGGAAGTGAAGATTGGAGTTTCACAACTCCTTTTGGTTTGCTTTGCTGTTTTCATGTTTTTTTAGAGTTGTTTCATGTTTCCTTGGATCATGAGCAGCTAAACCTCTTAGCTAGGGCTAAGAGGTGAAGCTTGTAGTGTATCCAAGATGTTTTAATTCGTAGTTAAGTGGTTTTCAGTTTGGAATTCATGATTATGAACTAAGGTTTGAAGTTTATACAAGTTTTTAAGTAATTTCTCTTAGTCTTGTGATGACTCATGGATGTTTGGATGAATTACTTATCTTCTTAATTTGTTTGCAACGGTCTAGACCTGTATGATCCGAGGAATTGGAGTGCGCTCTAGTACCAAGCTCTTCATAAAGGGACTTCATGCCAAAGTTCTAGTTTTGATTGATTATCTGAAATATGTATGGACTGTGCATATAATTTGAATCCAGTTCAAATCATGATCTAGCCTTGTCTTGTGAGAAGACTTGAGGATGGTTATGATTGGGAATTGGACCTATAGAAAAGGTGAATGACCTATGCAATGAGCATGCTCAGATCAGCCTAGAGTTGAGTGAACTTTATGCACAGAACTTACATGTTACAGACTTCTGGTTTAACAGTTCTATCATCCGATTAGATAGACCTGACTGGTGATTCTAATTGAGAGAATGGGAAATCACAGCGGATTGAACATCGAGGATTGCTACAAGTGAATCCTCGAACCCCTAGTGCCTTCTTATAATTGTTTACATTCAATTTAGCTTAAACTGTTAATCACACACATTCTATTCAAACTTTGATTGTTAGCTTCAATAGAAACTTGTGGATGAGTTTGTGACATCCTACATAAGTCCCTGTGGATCGACCTCGGTATTACCGAGTTTATTACTACATCGCAACCCTACACTTGGGGAAGCGAACAGAGCTTAAAGATTGTGTACCTTTATTCACGGTGGAGTCATCTATTTATACAAATCCAGGTGATCCAATCTGTTACGCAAGACGTTAAGATTGCTCCTGATTTCTGGGGATAAAATGTTTATCTTATTAATCCCTAGATAGGTGACAGCCTACTCCAGTTAAACATCTGGCTGATCACGTTCCTTGATAGTGATCCTCTAAGATCTGGAACCACTAATAGAGATAAGGCCAAAACCGGCCTTTATGGGCTACTGGTACTAAAAAGGCGGGGGATGTTCGTGCTCGGAGGTAATTATTCGCATATTAAGATGCAGCCCCTTTCAACGATCTCAAGCCGAGATGCTCGCATATTCGGGGGTGTATACTGTACTTTCACGATATGCGAGCCTTGACTAGGAGGGCTAGGTGGTTCGGGAGTTGCGTACTACACCTTCTTGATATGCGAGCCTCGACCATAAGGGCTCGCAGGTTAAACACCACAAAAAGATGCTCGCGGGCCTCGAGTCTTTGCTATCTTCGACCACCGCTATTTGGGTATAACAGATGCCCCCCAAGTCCTTGCCGTCAAGGAGTCTAAGGGAAGGACTTGCTTACTGGCATGCATAACCGCCTAATGCCTTTCTTGAAGGTGAAGCCGTACATGATTGGACTGTCATTAATGAGCGCCAGCTTTCCGCAGTTTTTCGGCAAAGAAGAAATGAAGAGGCGCTCGCCACGTATCCCCGGAATTAATAACCATGCCCGTTCGACTGTTGTGCAAAACGAACAATCGCCGCGTGTCACCAAGTCTAAGGAATGATTGCTTATAAATATGCAGAGCCTGTAAAATTTTTGAAATTTCATCCGAAGTTTACGAAAATTCTCCCTCTCTTCTTGCCTCCTTCTTTCCTATGGTGTAACTTCCTTTCTTTGGGGAAACTTCGTTCCTCCAATTCCTTCTGGTATAACTTCATCCTTCATTCTTCTTTTCCGAAGTATTATTCCTCCCTCTTTTTATCTTAAGCAACCATGGCGGGAGATTCTGATAAGGAGACCGTCCCTCTGGGGGATGCTACTCCAGAATCTTCTTTCTCCAATAATGCGAGGGTTCCGGCCGGCAGATACTTTACGTCCGGGTATCCCTCCATAATGACGGAGGAACAACTGAGTGAGTTACGGGAAAAATACCGAGTTCCCAACTTAGTTATTTTTCGGCTGCCCGGAGAGGGAGAAACTCCAGACTCACCTCCCCCTGGTTGCATAGCCCTTTATGAGTATTTCTTCATTCTTGGGGTGCGCCTTCCCCTTCACCCCTTTATTCGCGATGTACTCTGGAGTTACAAGATTGCCCCCCGGCAACTCATTGTAAACGGTTGGAGAGTAGTCCTGAGCTCTTTCGTTCTTTGGGTGCAAGACAGTAACGGAGACTTAACCGCAGAAGAGTTCCTCCTAATGTACCAACTCAAGAAAGCTCCCTCCAGCGAAGGCTGGTATTACCTGTGTTACTGGCACCGGGATAATTTTGTTTTGGGGAAACCCTCTTCGAATTACCCCGGATGGAGGAAACGCTGGTTTTATGCTTCTGGGAGCTGGAAGTCTGAGATGGGGTCCACCTCTGGGGGCCATAACGTGAGCCAATTTTTCGGTGAAGGTGGCGTAGCTTCATTCTACCTTGATTTATGAACCAACTTTGGATTTTTCGTTCATCTAACCTATGCTCGCGTTTACAGGTATTCCGACAGTGGGAAAACCGAACCTGAAGGGAGGAATTCACGAGAAGATCGTGAAGGTTTACAAGTTACCTGCTCGCGACAGGCACATCGAGGCTTGTCTGTCATCCTCCCGACTCGTAGTTACCGGGTTGATATCTCGTGAGGAGGTCGCGATGATGAATGTGGGAGAGAAGAGAGGGTTGCTGCCTCGCTTAAAGGGCACCGGCTCGAAGAGGCAAAAGAAGACATCTGCCGGTCCCTCTCACCCGTCTAATTGGTCGGGTGAAACTGCCCAAACCCCACTACCGCGTGAACCCTTACTTAAGACTGCGGCAGCTGCGCCAGTGGTTTCTGCACCAGTGGTTCCCGAACCACCGGTCATTGATATTGTCGATAACTCCCCAAGGAATGATGGGGTGGGGTCAAGTTGCCCCCCAGCAAAAGAACCTCGCAAGTTGATTCCTGCTCGCGAGCAAACCGCTGCTCAAGATGCGAGCCCAACTGGGCTAGTCGTAGCCTAGCCCTCCGGAGTCGGGACAATCATCGTCCCCAGCCACCTATACCCAATTTGCAAATTTCTTTTTGATAACATCTCCCCCCAAACTTTTGGTGCTCTTCCCGAACCAAGTCCTGAAGACCTCTCTCTTAACGCAGGAGTGAGGATGGTCCAGGTAAAATGTGCTCTAATTTGACCCTGTTTTTCGCTTTCTTGATTGACTTTTGAATGCTTATCTCATAATCTTCCTCTTTTTGTGCAAGGCTTGGACCTCATCATACGTATGAGGTGTGATATCCTTGCCGCCCGTCGTATCATAGATGAGGCCGAGGGGAAGAGGATTGCCCTAGAGAAGGCGGTCCACGGGAGAGACCAGGTCATTAAGTCGCGCGAGACCTTGATCACGAAGATGACCGAGGAGAGGAAGATCCTCATCGAAAAGGTCCAAGTCTTGACTAATAGATATCAAGCCTTGGACTCGAACTTCACCAAGCTCACGGAGATGAAGGAGAAGGTAGAGAGAGAAAGAGAGATCTTCCATCAAGACAAGATCTCGCTGGAGGAGCAGCTCGCAGAAAGCAGGTCGCGGCTCAAGGAGGTCAGCGACAATCTGGAGAAAGAGCACTCCACCCTTGCGCAACTTAAGGATGATTCCATCCATTGGGAGGAAGAGAGAGTGGCCCTCGTCAAGATGCTCTCCGAAGAAGGGGCCCGAGCCATCATGGAGTTTTGGACTTCGTAATTGTACGATGATGAAAGATATGAGTCGTACGATGCTGGTCGCGACTTCGCACTACGAGTGGTGCAGCGAATGTCTCCGTCTTTCAACATGGGAGAGTTCGAAAAGGTCGCGGCTATCATAGCTGCGGAGGAAAAAGCGGCCACCGAGAACGAGGTGACTGAGGTCACTCAAGCAGGAGGGGTCTCGGAAGTGGGCCCTGAGGCTGAGAGTATCACTCCTCCCCTGACCGATGCGCAAGGATGACCATCTCCTTTCTACTCTTTTATTTATCTTATGTACCAGTTTTTGCTTTTCGTTTATAAATAATTTGACTTTTGTAGTCAATGAAATGAATGAGAAAAACCTTTTGATAATATTATTTGCATATTATTTCTCCTTCTTTTGGTTTTCGTTGGTCGTGTGCTGAATGCCTTCGTACTTAACTCATGAAGCAATGAGTTAGGCTCAATCCGGGGGTCTGGGTGACCATGTCCGCGTAGAGGTAGACTGATCTATCGATTGAGGTTTTGATTCTACCAAGGGCAGAAGATTGGCCAAGAGAATGTGTGTATTCTCTTTGGGGCTATTCGGGTCCAATCAAATGGAGTAGCGACCAAAAGATAATCCACTTTTATTCGAATATCGTTCAAACTTACATCGAACTAAGGGAAATATCGTAGTAGATGCTCTACGTGCCAAGGGCGACGTAAGGGTCTTCCTTGCATATCCTCGAGATAATAAGTACCTGGTCGCACAATTTTGATAACTCGGTACAGGCCTTTCCAATTTGGATCCAACGAACGAGCAGAAATTTCGAGGTTTTGTCGAAGAACCAAATCGCCGAGCTGGAAAGCTCTGGGCTGGACCTTGGAGTTATGGTAGCAAGAAATACGCTGTTGATAGGCTGCTGCTCGAATCTGGGAGACTTCCTTCCTTCTTCTAAAAGATTGAGATGAAGCCTCAACCCATATTGGTTATTCGTGGAATCGTACTACTTGATTCGATATGAGGGGACTCGGACTTCGACTGGGACGACTGCCTCGGTGCTGAAAGCTAAAGAGAAAGGAGTTTCTCCTGTTGACGTGCGAGCCATAGTTCTATAGGCCCATAATAAGACTTCGGGTAGAAGCTCTGGCCACATGCCTTTACACTCATCGAGCTTAGTCTTCAGATGATGTTTGATGTTCTTATTAACTGCTTCAACTTGCCCATAAGCCTGAGGATGATACGGGGAGGTGCGAACACTTCATATCTTCCATTTTTCACAAAATTCTGAGAACGCGGCGTTGTCGAATTGCTTTTCGTTGTCGGTGATTATGGTACAGGGAAGCCCATAACGGCATATGATTTTCTCCACATGAACCTAGTGGTTTGCTTTTCAGTGATTCTGGTTAATGGTTCTGCCTCGACCCATTTGGTGAAATAATCGACTGCTACGATTGCAAATCTGTTCTGACCTTTCCCGGTGGGCAAGGGCCCTATGATATCGACTACCCATTGGGCGAAGGGCCAGGGGCCATCCATTGGCGTCATTTGCTCGGACGGTACATGAGGTATAGGAGAATATCGCTGGCACTTGTCACATCTTTTCAAAAATTCAATTGTGTCCGCCTTCATAGTGGGCCAATAATACCCTTGCCTCATTGCTTTATATGCTAAAGAGCGTCCCTTAGGATGGTTACCACATGCCCCCTAGTGTAATTCATCAAGAACGCGATACGCCTCTTCTGGATGAAGACATCTCAAATATGGTAAAGTAAAGCTCTTACGTAATAGCGTTCCGTTTTGTAAGGTATATCTGGCAGCGCGTTGGCGGATTTGCCGTGCAGATTTTTTATCATCCGGGAGTTGTCCATCTTTGAGATAAAGGACGATGGGGTCCATCCAACATGGAGAGGAATATACCATGACCAATTGCTTGGAGGTTGTTTAGCTGATACTTGGAGCATGAAGATGCTCGATGGGAATAGATTGCAATAATTCAAATTCTAGTGCGGAGGCTAGCTTTGCCAAAGAATCTGCAAGTTTGTTCTTCTCATGAGGGATGTGAATTATTTCATATTTCTTCAGCTTTGCGAGCAGGATGAGTACTCGGGACTTCTATAAAGCCATCCGCTCTTCTTTCGCCTCGAATTCACCGAGTACTTGATTGACTATGAGCTGAGAATCACTGTGAATAAGTAAACTATGAATCGAGAAAACGTTTGCAAGTTCAAGGCCTATGATCAAAGCCTCATATTCTGCTTCATTGTTTGAGATGTGAGTGTCAAATCGTAAGGCATATTGAAAATGCGACCCGTCAGGAGCAATTAAAATTAATCCAGCTCCGCTACCGATGGCTCGCGAAGACCCATCCACGAAGAGTGGCCAGGGGGTCTGGTCCCTGGTCGTAAAGTTATCGTTGGAGGAGGAATATGTGAATTTGGCAATGAAATCGGCCACGGCCTGACCCTTAATAGCGGTTCTTGGGCAGAACGAAATATCATGCTCGCTGATCTCAATCGCCCATTTAGTTAATCGCCCCAAAACTTCAGGTTTTTAAAGGACCTGTCTCAATGGATGATTAGTTGGCACCAATATAGTGTGGGCTTGGAAATAGGGGCGCAGTTTTTGAGCGACCGTAACTAAGGCAAGGGCTAATTTCTCCATATCAGAATATCGAGTTTCAGCATCCACCATTGCTCGACTAATATAATAAACGGGCCTTTGTATCCCGGAATCTTCTCTTATTAATGTGGCACTAACGGCCGTAGAAGACACAGATAAATAAAGAAGAAGCTGCTCGTGTGCAATAGGTTTCGATAAAATGGGGGGTGCACTCATATATTGCTTCAGTTGTTGAAACGCTTCTTCGCATTGCGGAATCCACACCCAGTCGACTTTGGCAGTAGCTCGAAGGAGCTTAAAGAAAGGTAAGCATTTATCAAAGGCACACGAAATAAACCTGTTCAATGATGCAATGCGACTAGCCAGACATTGGACATCTTTGAGAGTGGACGGAGATTTCATCTTGATCAGAGCTTTTATTTTCTCGGGATTCACCTCGATTCCTCGCTGGCCAACCATAAACCCAAGAAATTTTCCAGCGGAAACGCCGAATGCACATTTTCTGAATTTAACTTCAACTGATACTTCCTCATCAAATCGAAGGCTTCTCGAAGATTTGCAAGGTGGTCGTCTTCTACGACGCTTTTCACGAGCATGTCATCGACATATACTTCTATATTCCTGTCGATTTGCGCAGCGAATATTTTATTGACCAGGCGCTGATAGGTGGCTCCTACATTCTTAAGACCAAAAGGCATTAGCTTGTAACAATACAAGCCACGGTCAGTGATGAAGGCAATGTGTTGACTATCGGGCGGGTGCATTATAATTTGGTTATAACCGGAGTACGTCCATAAAACTGAGCAGGGCATGTCCCGCAGTTGAATCAACCAACTGGTCAATGCGCGGAGTTGGGAAAGTGTCCTTCAGGCAGGCTTTGATCAAATCAGAGTAATCCACGCACATTCTCCACTTGCCATTATCTTTTCGAACGAGGACCACGTTTGCGACCCATTCCGGGTAGTCAACTTCTTCTATGAAATTGACGGTCAGCAACTTCTCGACTTCGGTTTTGATTACCATTTGCCTTTCCGCAGTGAAGGCACGTCGACGCTGATGAACAGGTTTGTATTTTGGATCAACATTCAAGCGATGCACTATGACACTGGTGTCGATTCCTGGCATATTACTATGGGACCAAGTAAATACATCTTGGTATTTGGTGAGAAAACGAACCAGATTTTCACGAAAAACATTGCTTAGAGAGGATCCGACGTGGACCTTTTTAGATGAATTTCCTTCAGATAATTGGATTGCGGCTGTCTCTTCCCCTGGAGTTCCTGATTGAAGAGCACTCTCTCTTGGATCTAGTGTTGTAGCTATCGGGGGATCCGATGAATCTCTTGTAACCATCATGACCGACGTTGCCTGGGCCTTCTTTCGATCTTGTACGGCGATTTCGTAACATGTACGTGCTTCCTTTTGATTTCCTCGTACAACCCCAACTCCATTTGGAGTAGGGAATTTGATACATAGATACAGAGGGTGTAAAGATGCCCCTATCTTGTTGAGCGAAGGTCGGCCCAAAATAGTATTATTTGCTAATCTCCGATCCACCCCGGGGAAATTAACGAAGATAGTAGTTTTTGCCGGACTTTCTCCGAAGGTGACTGGAAGGTCGATGCTTCCTTTCGGTGTTACCACTTCGACCCCGAAGCCGACGAGGGGAGTTGAAAACGGTTTGAGTAGGCTCCTGGCAAGTGCCATTTTATTGAAAGCTTCCAGGTAGAGAATATCAGCGGAGCTACCTGTATCCAACATAATACGATAGGTTAAATAATTTGATACCTTTAATGCGACCACAATGGAGTCCTCGTGAGGGAAATGAATCCCTTCCGCATCTTCAAGAGAAAAATTGATCGGATGATGGCCAGGATTCGATGCATCAAGTGTCTTTTCCAACCAATAAATATGCTGGGGCTTCTGAGACACTTTGCGAGTGTATGTTTTTCTTGATGCTTGAGAATCTCCTCCGCACACCAGTCCTCCAACAATGATCCAGATCTCACTAGTGGGCTCAGTGTCTTCTTGCGAAGTATGATGTTGAGGTGACTTCTTCCGGTGTGGTAGGGCCTCCGTCCTTTTCGGTGAATGATCTTGTCGAGCTACGTAATCCCGGAGATGACCTTTCCGGATAAGAGCTTCGATGTGGTCTTTCAGAGATATAAATCTTGGGTGTTGTGCCCATGATCTTTGTGGAAATAATAGAACTTTCTCTTGTCTCTTTTTTCAGGATCGGACTTGATCTTTGAAGGCCATTTCACGTACGGTTTGTGCTTGATCTCCATTAACACTTTTTCAGGAGATTGGTTAAGAGGTGTATAGTTATGATATTTACCAGAGTAGGGCTCATTTGAGGAACGATCCCATAGATCGTGCCGATATTTCTTATCAGGAGGAGAGATCTCCTTAGACTTACGCTTCTTGCCCTATATACCATGACGTGCTAAAGCGACTTCCTTCGCATTGATGTATTTCTAAGCCTTCGCCTGGAAATCCGTCATGGTTTTAGGAGGGTTCTTGTCCAAGGCGAACCGAAATTTCTCGCTCGTAATTCTGGCTATAAGGGCGGTGAGGCCTTTATCTTCGGTATACCCTTCAGTTTGGACGGCTTCTGCAGTGAACCTTACTGTGAACTCCTTAATCATCTCCCCATGCTGTTGCTTCAAGTCCATTAAGTGAGACGCCGGCTTTTTGGTACGGATGCTCCCCATGAACTGAGAAAGGAAGAGCTCCGATAATTGAGAGAAGGATCCGATGGATCGGGGTTTTAGGCCCCGGAACCATGTACGCGCTGCATCCTTTAGGGTTAGGGAAAATGCCCTACACATAATTTCTGAACCATGCCCCTCCAGCTCCATAAGAGATTTATATGTCTCGAGATGTTCGAGAGGATCGCCAGTGCCTGTATACAGAGGAGTGATGATAGGCATGCGGTATTTCTTGGGCAAGGGCGCCTCTACGACCTCGCAGGTGAAGGGAGATTCGAATCAATGGATTGACATAACAGCAGTAGGTGGTAGATTAGTCTAATATCGCTGTTCCATGTCGTCAAAATGAGCTTGGATTCTTTTGAGATCTCCTTCCCATGGCAAGGTGTAATTTGAAGTTTCGACGGCAGACCCCTGAGATTGCTGTTGCCAGGAGGGACTAGAGTATATAGAATGTGGAGGGGGTACCAGGACTTGATTGCCTAGTGGTATTCGATTTGAAGGAGGAGGATTTAGCTGGGTTCGTGACTCGTCCGCAGAATGTATGGAAGCTACTAGTATAAGTTACACCGGCGGCCCTTCTGGAGGTTGTTGTTGTGGTTCCGGAAAGTGCTGATCAAACCGATTAGATAAGGTCTGAAGCCCGGCTTTGAGAGTTAGAAGTGTGTTTCTGAGGAAACGCATAACGTCTTCTTGACTGCCGGACACATCGAAAGGTGGGTTTTGTGATGGTACGTTAAACTCTCCCTGGGGGATGCCCACTGAAGCAGTCTGAGGGAAGTTAGGCACTGGTTCGGTAATGTCAAGCGGAGGTAATGTCTGCCTTGAGGTGGAGGGATGAACCGTCTTTTTGGAAGGCATGGTGGGAGATCTCAATCAGTGATTAGAATGGCTAGTCCTGACGAGTTATTCCCACAGACGGTGCCAATCTGTTTACGTCGGATTTGGTAACAAGATCCTCAAGACGTTCACCTTCCTTCAAGCTAACTCCCCTCCAAACCTGAAAGAACACAAGAGAAAACTAAGGGTGGCAGGCGTCCAGCCGTTGGCCCTCCGAAGCTTAAGTCAGATGGGACATGGTTGAAAAGGGAAGCAGCGGGATATGAGCTTAAAGATTGTGTACCTTTATTCACCGTGGAGTCATCTATTTATACAAATCCAGGTGATCCAATCTGTTACGCAAGATGTTAAGATTGCTCTTGATTTCTGGGGATAAAATGTTTATCTTATTAATCCCTAGATAAGGAGACGGCCTACTCTAGTTAAACATCTGGCTGATCACGTTCCTTGATAGTGATCCTCTGAGATCCGGAACCACGAACAGAGATAAGCCCAAAATCGGCCTATATGGGCTGCTGGTACTAAAAAGGCAGGGGATGTTCGGGCTCGGAGGTAACTACTCGCATATTGAGATGTAGCCCCTTTCAGCAATCTCAAGCTGAGATGCTCGCATATTCGAGGGTGTATACTGTACTTTCACGATATGCGAGCCTCGACCAGGAGGGCTCGGGGGTTCGGGAGTTGCATACCGCACCTTCTCGATATGCGAGCCTTGACCATGAGGGCTTGCAGGTTAAACACCACAAAAAAGGCGCTCGCGGGCCTTGAGTCTTTGCTATCTTTGACCACCGCTATTTGGCTATAACAACTCCCCAAGTATAGGGTTGCGAAGTAGTAATAATCCGGAAAGACCGAATATCATTTCCTCAGAGATTTATGTATTGGTATTCTCAAAATTGATCTAAAACAACTTATAATTAAGATCACATTAAGAATTAAATCTAAAAAAATAGAGAATTGGGTTTAAACAGTGAATGTGTAAGGTAATAATAATCTAAAAGGCACTAAAGCGCCAAGGATCCACTTTTGATGGTTTTTAATGCATCAACACAACTAGGTATCTCATAACTCAATCAGAATCGAATTCATATCTTTATCCGATCGGAATATAGAGCGGTTCAATCAACACTCATCTAAAACAGTTGTTCGTTTATTGATTTGATTCCCACATCAATGCTTAGGCCTTGGACACACTTAATTGCATTGGCCAAGCCTCTTTCCAATCTAGTTGAGATTCATAACCATAGCTTTCATCAAATCCTGTCACTAGACTTGACTACGACCAATGATTCGAACTCCAATTAAATCAAAATCAATCAGCAAACATCTATCTTAGATTATAACAAAAGATTAGAACTTTAGTTTGAATGAGTTCCCACATGAAGATCGTGTCATTATACACAAGGCAATCAAAGTGTCCATCATGCCCGGAGTCGATAATAGATCAATGAACTACACAAGTGGAAACAATGCCACAAAAGTAAGCTACTAGATTTAGATTCACTAAGAATCACATGAGTCCAGAGTCCTCAAGAGATCAAACTAAAAAACTGAATTAGTACTTTATTCAAACTCATATTAAGCTAAATTCTTCAATTAAAGCATAGAAAGGAAACCTAGGTTGCATCAATCCATCAAAAACGAATCAAAAGGTTCACCCCTTACCCCTAGCCAAGAGGTTTTAGTTCATCTCTAACATCCTTGAACTAAAAGCCTCAAAAACATTAAAAATAACTAAGAACTAGAAGAAAAGCAATAAGAAATCATTCTCCAAAGCTTCCTTGATCTTCCCCACATCCTAGCATGCCTGGGCATGAAGAGCAGAGGTCCTTTTATAGGTTTCAGACTCCAATTGCGAAGAACCTTCGAGAAATTCTGCAAAAATAGCGCTTTGCGTAGCAAATTTCGGAGCTTCTTGGACAAGCTCAGTTACACTGTCGACCGGTCGAATGACCGGTCTGAACCCATGGACAACCGGTCGGACCATTGGTCATAAAACGTCAAATTATGTCCAGCAAGCTTTAGAATTTTCTCCCCTTCTCTGTTAAGTGCTCGACCAGTTTGACGACCGGTCTGAGTAACTATCGACCGGTCGTTCTTGGTCTAGTGAGTTTTGTAGTGAGAGGGGGGTCTTTGTTGAATCACTGACCGGTCGGACGACCGGTCGTGTGCCTTGGCTGACCGGTCAGCTGACCGGGCTACAGTGCACTTTGTTGCACTTCTTCCTTCATTCTTCCTTTTCTCCCTTGCTTCTTTCTTCAATCCTTTTGCACTTGGTTCCTTGCTCTTTAATGTATGTAAAGTGCTCTTTTAAACCTTGAATCAGCGAAATCTCCATTGCATTCCTACAATCACAAATCATGCATTAGAGTAGTCTTTTAAACATGCAAACCATTCAATATATGTGATGAATTGGGGTTAAAATATGCACAATTCAGAGCTCAACACACCCCCCAACCAGCATTTTGCTAGTCCCAAGCAAAACATGCGTGAAACAAATTCAATTCTCAAAAACCAAATTCTCCTTCAGAAACTATGCTTCAATACATTTCAAGACATACAAGTGCAAAAATAAGAGAAACTGGGTGATAGAAGCTGAAACCTAAAACTCTCAAAACATAATAAGTGTTCATATAGAATTCCCACTGATTGATTGATAAATAGAAGAACTTGAACTTGAACTAGTGTGCATAGTGAATATTCATCTCATGAATTTTTGGGATTATCTTCTTCATAGATCAACTAAACTATGGATCTAAAAGTGTACAGATCAACAACAAGCCTATAACAGAAATTTGCCTTACCGTCCTTTCGACGGCTTTCACAATACGTCCCATTTTCGGCTTTGGTTACAGGTAGACCATCCCCCGATTGGTAATAGGTAGCCCTTTTCAGAATTTTCCACCATATTTTCAATCATACCCATATTTTCTTTCTTTCCTTCCTTTTCGTACATATTAGATAGTATTTTTAGAAATCCATATCTTTCATTCTTTTCCCAAGGACAAGGATGGACAAAGTACCCGGCTTGGTTCCTCAACACCTTAAATCTAAGTCTAGCCAATCCACAAATCCACATAATCCCTTCAACTATGAGAATCATGTAATGTGAACTAGACTCAAAAGTGTTCAAATTTTCTATCAATCACATCAATAGGGAAATTCAAATAGAAAAACTATCATATTATAGGTCCTTTAAGAGTTTCAAAATCTTCTTACTACATCTCTCTTCTTTTCATACTTATGACATCCCAAGTGTATATAAACACAATTTTCTAAAGGAGTTCTGAATTTTCAAAAAAGTTGAAAATTTTCATAATTGCTCGAAATGTCTCAAAAGCTAAATTCATCTAAGAATCTCCACCCCCAACCAAAACTTTACATTGTCCTCAATGTAACAAGATATGTTATATGCATGACATAAGAGCAATGATATAAAACAAAGGAGAGTGAGAAAGAGAGATATCACCTGAAAATTGACAAGGCTTGACAAAATTGTCTTGCGGAGATAAATTACTTCACATGCTAAGTCTACTAATCAAAGCAAATCCTAATGCAATCTAATTCTAGGAAAGCAATAAAAATTTTAAACCATCCTCCATCGGACTAGGAGATAAATCTCAATAGCTCATCCAAAAGCATAAAGTCAAGCAGAATCATTAGATGGATTAAAAGGTTTCGCAATAAAGTCATCCAAGATCCTACTTTACAATATACATGTGTGTGAGTGATCTTAATAAGCCACTGAAAATTTCAAAGAGGAATTTCAGCGGGGTCCACAATGTTTTCACCACATGTATAAGAAGAGACATGATCATATTTGTTAGAAAAAATATGTTTCCATTCAGATTTTCCTAGGCAATGATATTCCAAGTATGGATCGTCCTAAGATTGGTAGAGTTCGGTATGCATGATCCATAGAGGTGAGGAAACATGAATTGATTTCTCAGCATGATAAAGTATTGTTTCCACATCCTCCTTTTGGCTAATGTCATATGCCCATACCAACTCTACAGTGCGATGACATCCCCTATCAATTCAATATTCTTATCAAGGGAGTAGGTCACGTCTTCTTCTAAGTGACTGGAGTAAAGAGATGAGAGGGACTCATCTTTCACAATTGAATTGATCATGTTTATTTTGTGAACCTCCTCATCTTCATCCTCTTGTTGGTTATTAATATTGAAAGCATTTAACTCAATCGTCATATTGCCAAAAGATATTTGTACGACCCCACTCCTACAATTGATGATAGCGTTTGATGTAGCTAGGAATGAGCAGCTAAGTATGACAGGAATTTGAGTGCCAATATTAACCACGGGTCGTGTGTCCAAGACAATAAAGTCCATCGAGTAACAGACCTTGTCAATTTGGACAAGAACGTCCTCAATCACCCCTCTCGGAATACAAATCGATCGTTTAACGAGTTATAATGTACTTTTGGTGGATTTTAATTCACCTAAACCGAATTGTTCATAGACCGAGAAGGGGATTAAGTTCACACTTGCCCCTAGATGGAGTAAAGTGTGCTTCACTCGGTAGTCTCCAATTATGCATGATATTGTCGGACTACCGGGATCTTTATATTTCTTGGGCATCCCGTGATTTATAATGGCGCTTACATTCTCTGTCAAAAATGTCTTCTTTTGCACATGTATTTTTCTTTTTACCATGCAAAGGTCCTTCAAAAACTTGGCATATGACAGTATTTGTTTAATGGCATCCAACAATGGGATGTTGATCTTGACTTGCTTAAAAAGCTCCAAAAATTTCTGATATTTATCCTGAGGTTTGGTTGAAATCAAGCGTTGAGGGAATGGAGCGACAGGCTGATATTCTTTTACTGGCTCTTTTTCATGTGAGGCGGTGCTAAGTCCATCATCCTCTTTGAAAGATACCAAATCATTAAGCTATGATGCCTTCATCGAGTCAGATTTTTCAATAGTTTTACCACTTCTAAGAGTGGTGATGGACTTAACATGTTCCATGTGTTGGCTAGAAGAACTAGGCACACTTATTTCGCATTGTGATTTTGGATTGGGTAGGGGTTGGGCTGGAAAAGTCCATTCCTTTGCGTTTAAGCGAGCCTTGATTTCTTCCACTGAATTTGTAAGCTCAAGTATTATCGTATGGTTTGATTGGTTTATTTGAGCTTGGCCTTTCATGAACGCTTTCAATGTATCCTTTATAGACGTTTGAGGTGGGGCCAAAGGAAATTGCATTGGGGGCCCCCTTTGAGGATTACTTTGGTTGTCCATGGGTCCATTCGCCCAATTGAGGTTAGGATGGTTCCTCCAACTAGAATTGTACATGTTTGGGTTTTGAGTACTAAAAGGATGTTGATAACTATTTAACGCATTTAATTGTTCATATAAAAGTTCTTGAAACACAGGAATTGTAGGACAATCCTGCATTTGATGCACATTGGTGTTGAACCTCCAATTTATACATTGCATTGCCCATTACACTACATAGTTTGCATGATTTTCATGGTTTAAAGGCCCACCTAACACATGTTTCTGTGATTGTAGGGATGAGAGTGGATTTCATCAAATTGAAGCCAAAAGAATATATTTGAAGACATTGGAGGAAGTCCTGAGATGGATCAAGGAAAGACGAAGAAAGAGAGAGAAAAGAAGATGAAGAAATACAAGGCTGACCGGTCGTCCGACCGGTCAGCCACATCAAAGGAATCAAGTAGAAGAGAGGCCGACCGGTCATGACCGGTCGGCCATGAACACTGAATGAAGGCTGGCCACATTGCATTGGGGCCGACCGGTCATGACCGGTCGGCCATAGGCACTGGATGAAGGATAAAACAGCCCGACCGGTCATGACCGGTCGGGCATGCACGCTGGAACAATGGACAGTCCACACCGACCGGTCATGACCGGTCGGCTGTGCTCTCTGGAGTATTTGAAAAGCCAGGCCGATCGGTCACGACCGGTCGGTTCTGCGTAAGAAGAATCCTTTCTAATTCGGGACTCCGAATTTCACTGCGCAAGGCGTAGGATTTCGCAGAATCCGACGCAAGGGAGGATTGTTGCTATAAAAGGACACCTAGGGGCTCTCCCTAAGGTATCAGAGAAGAGAAGGAACGTGAGTTTGGAGGCTGAAGGCGACTGTGGAGCGTCTGCAACATCTATCTTCGGGTTTTTCTAGTTTTATGCTTTATTTTTGAGTTTTTAGTTGTAGCATGACTATGCTCGGCTAAAACCTCTCAGCTAAGGCTGAGAGGTGAAGCTTGTAGCCAGTTCTATGTTAATTTCAGTTTGATTTAAGTATTTTTCAATTCAAAGTTGATTTTTCTTATGTTTCAGTCCAATAGGTGGTAGTTTGAGATGTCTTATCTGAGTTTATGTGCTCCGGACATGAATTCCTTTTAATTCTCTGAGATTATCACAGGTTGCTTGTTTAGATTCGAATTATAGTAATCCTTGAGCAGGCCATAGTCCATAGGCATGGCTGTTACTCCGCAGGCTATGAATTTGAATTCTACATTGATTAAATGGACTTGAACTTGGAAGTTCAACTTGAATTGGATGAATGTGTGTGAATGCTTTATTTTCCAACTAGATAAGAGATAGGACTTCAAATCTAGTTGTGTTCTCTACTTGGATTGACTGAATTGACATAGGATTGCTACAAGTGGATCCTTGAAAGCCTTAGTACATTATATCTCTGATTTTTCATTAAGTTATTGTTTTAATTAAACATCCCATTGAATTTGAAATTTACTCTATTAAACTGAGTTGCTGGAGTAATTAGGAAGCTGTTACTCTTTCCCTGTGGATCGACCTCGGTCTTACCGAGATTTATTACTACATCGCAGCCTTACACTTGAGGCGAGCGAACAAGTTTTTGGCGCCGCTGCCGGGGAAATTAGATAACGGTTTTCAAATAATTTCAGTGGCTGTAGAAGTAGAAATAGTTAGGATTTTTTATTTTCTTAGAACTAACAAGTTTTTCTGTTTTGTAGGAGTTTTTCTCTAGTTCAAGCACATCAGGTGATACCCTTCTAACTTAGCTCCTGCAGAATTTTCTTTCAGTTTCAGATTTTAGTTTTCTAGAATAGGATTAGTTTCAGTTTCTGGTTGAGTGGTTTATGTCCCGTTGGGAACGTAACCATTCAAATCGTCTCCAATCTGAAGGTGGTTTAGTTGGACCATTGTCAGTCCATAGACGAGTCCGGAATTATCAAGAGCATTGTGAAAGTTTGGGGAGTATGGATCAAACACCCTTAAGGAATCCTCCCCCCCCCCCCTCCCCCCCCCCCCCCCCCCCCTACTCCAACCACAAACGCAAATCAGGAAGGAGTAGGAGAGAATGAGGTACATAATGTTCCTCCAATGAGATCACTACGGGATTACCTACAACCTGCTCGTACAATTACACCTTCTTGCATAGTTCTACCAGCTAACGGTGGGACCCTTGACATAAAACCGGGAGTAATCCAACTTTTACCTAAATTCCATGGGTTAGACTCTGACCGCCCATACTTACACTTGCAAGAATTCGAAGAAGTGTTGGCCACCTTTCATTATCCCAATGTTTCTGGGGATACAATCAGACTTAAACTTTTTCCCTTTACTTTGAAAGAAAGAGCCAAAGATTGACTTCACTC
This sequence comes from Liriodendron chinense, assembly GCA_003013855.2. Taxonomy (NCBI): domain Eukaryota; kingdom Viridiplantae; phylum Streptophyta; class Magnoliopsida; order Magnoliales; family Magnoliaceae; genus Liriodendron; species Liriodendron chinense. Next base: position 8,161,834 of record ML058433.1, read on the forward strand.
TCTTAGACCATATTCGATTGGGTCATGGGTTGAGATGAACCGGGAATTCTTGAAAAAGTTCTTCCCAGCTCATAAAACAAACACTCTTCGAAGGGCCATAATGAATTTCTCAGCTAAAGAGGATGAATCATTCTTTCAATGTTGGGAAAGATTTAAGGAACTCCTGCTTGCTTGCCCACATCATGGCTATGAGAGTTGGCGAATTATAAATTTTTTCAATGATGGATTAAGTTCTAATATGTGCCAATTTGTGGAAATGATGTGCAATGGCGAGTTTATGAGTAAAAATCCAGATGATGCTTGGAGTTACTTGGACATGTTGGCTGAAAACGCCCAATCTTGGGATACCTCGGATAAACCCAAGAACCCCAAGCCTACTCAAGAGAAAGGAGGGATTTATGTCCTTAAAGAGGAAGACGACGTAAATGCAAGGATAGCCAACCTCACAAGGAAGGTTGAGGCCATGGAACTTAGCAAAAAATGGAGTTTCCAAGCCCAAGGAAGCTGTTGAAACCACATGTGGGATTTGTCTCACCGACTTACACGCCACGCAAGATTGTCCCACAATTCCTGCATTTAAGGAAGTGCTGCAAGAGACAGCCAATGCCACATATGGTTATCAACGTCCCTTCAATGGACCGGTAGGTAATACGTACAATGAGAGTTGGAAGAACCACCCGAATTTCAGTTGGAAGAATGCCCCAACGGGCAATCCTACCAACTCCCAAAGAGGGCCACCCATGCAAAATATGGCCCCACCTCAATTCTCATTGGAGGATACCTTGAGAGCGTTTATGCAAGGGCAAGCGCAAATAAATGAATCAAATCAGCAATTGTTTCAAGAGCTAAAAGTCTCGGTTGATGAGATTAAGGGACGCTTGAATGCTAGGGAAGGGACCTTTCCGGCCCAACCTCAGCCCAATCCTAAGCAAGTACATGAAGTAAGCATCCCTAATCTTTCCAACCAAAACATGGAGCAAGCTAAATCCATTACCACCCTTAGAAGTGGTAAATAAATTGACAAAACTATTCCGGTGAAGGCCGATGAGCCTAATGATCCGGTAAGTTCTGAGGATGAAAATGGATCTAACTTAGCCCCACAACAACCGGAACGCATTTACCAGCCCACAGCACCATTCCCATCGAGATTGGTTGCCCCAAAATCTCTCCCAAATTCTCAAGATATTCTAAAGATTTTCAGACAAGTCAAGATCAATATCCCTTTGCTTGATGCCATCAAACAAATTCCCTCTTATGCCAAGTTTCTAAAAGACTTATGCACAACAAAACGCAAATATAATGTGCAGCAAAAGGCCTTCTTAACTGAGCAAGTTAGTGCCATCCTCACTCAAAAGACTCCCCCAAAATTCAAAGATCCCGGTAGTCCCACAGTCTCATGTATCATTGGAGACTACCGGATTGAACGTGCCTTGTTAGACTTGGGGGCGAGTGTAAACTTGATCCCATACTCGATATATGAGCAATTGGGCCTTGGTGAATTAAAACCCACCAAAACCACATTGCAACTCGCTGATAGATCTATCCGTGTACCAAGGGGGATAGTTGAGGATGTTCTAGTCCAAGTTGACAAATTCTACTACCCGGTAGATTTTATAGTCTTGGACACACAACCGGTTTCGGATGCTAGCACCCAAATACCGGTGATATTAGGCCGCCCATTCCTTGCCACATCAAACGCAATCATCAATTGCCGGAATGGGGTGATGCAAATATCTTTTGGAAACATGACACTAGAGGTAAATGTGTTTCATTTAGGCAAAAGACATAGGGATGTCGATGATGATGAGTTCTTCGATGTGAACATGCTCGAAATTTTTGAAGAAGAAGAACTCCTCAAACTTGAACCACTAGAAAGCTTGGAGACATGCTTAGCACATATCATGGATTCCGAAGATCCCATCAATAGTGAGATTGTGCAGGCATTAAATATAGAAAGACCGGTAGTTGATGCTAGCCGGTGGAGGCCCCATTTTGAAAAATTGCCACCAACCACATCAAGGCCTCTACCGTCTAACGTCGAACCACCAAAGCTTGACCTCAAACCACTGCCATCAGAGCTTAAATACATATATTTGGGTCAAGAGGAAACATTCCCAGTTGTCATTGCCTCCCACCTAGAGAAAGACTAAGAGCTCAAGTTGATTGAGCTACTCAAAGAACATCGGGAAGCCATAGGTTGGACAATAGCGGATCTCAAAGGGATAGATCCTTCGGTTTGCACTCACCGTATACACCTTGAGGAAAATGCAAAAACATCTAGACAACCTCAAAGAAGGTTAAATCCAAACATGATGGAGGTTGTCAAAGCCGAGGTGTTAAAGCTATTGGATGTGGGTATTATCTACCCCATCTCAGATAGCCAATGGGTGAGCCCCACCCAAGTTGTCCCCAAAAAATCCGGTATTACCATTATTGAAAACACCAACAACGAGCTTATACCGACTAGGGTGACTACCGGTTGGCGTATGTGCATTGATTATAGGAAGCTCAACACGGTTACTAGGAAAGACCACTTCCCTCTCCCATTTATGGATCAAATTTTGGAGAGGTTGGCAGGCCATCCCTATTATTGCTTCCTAGATGGCTATTCCAGATACAACCAAATCGAGATAGCTCCGGAAGACCAAGAGAAAACCACATTTACATGCCCGTTTGGTACCTTCGCTTACCGAAGGATGCCATTCGGGTTATGTAATGCACCCGCCACATTCCAACGATGCATGTTGAGTATTTTCTCAGACATGGTGGGTGAGTTTCTTGAGGTGTTCATGGATGATTTCTCTGTTTTTGGTAGTACATTTGATGAGTGTCTCGAGCACTTGAAGTTGGTCTTGATGAGGTGTGAGGAAAAACAACTTGTATTAAACTGGGAAAAATGCCATTTCATGGTACAAAGAGGAATAGTCCTTGGACACATCATCTCGTCCAATGGAATAGAGGTAGACCGGGCGAAAATTGACATAATTTCCAATCTACCACCACCCAAAAGCATACGTGATGTGCGGTCCTTCCTTGGACACGCCGGCTTCTATCGAAGGTTTATAAAGGACTTTAGTCACATCTCAAGGCCTTTATGCAACCTTCTACAAAAGGAGACCCAATTTGAGTGGAGTGCCGAATGTCAATTAGCTTTTTTCAAAGCTAAAAGACATGTTGACAACCGCTCCTATCATGCAACCACCAGATTGGTCTATGCCTTTTGAGTTGATGTGCGATGCTAGCGATTTTGCTATTGGGGCGGTGTTAGGCCAAAAGAAAGATAAAAACCCCCATGTCATCTACTACGCAAGTAGGACCTTGAATCCTGCCCAAGTTAATTATTCAACTACGGAGAAAGAGCTCCTAACTGTCATCTTTGCCTGGGACAAATTCAGGCCATACTTAATAGGATCCAAAGTTATTGTTTATACGGATCATGCGGCGCTGAAATACCTTCTTTCTAAGAAGGATACTAAGCCCCGTTTGCTAAGATGGATCCTACTCCTTCAAGAATTCGACCTGGAGATCAAAGATAAGAAGGGGGTAGAAAATGTGGTGGCGGATCATCTATCTCGCCTAGTCCTACCAAATTCCATTGATGAGTCACCTATTGAGGACTCATTCCCTGATGAGCAACTCTTTGTTGCTACGCATCCACCATGGTACGCTGATATAGCCAATTATCTTTCCACAGGTGCGATGCCGACTCATTGGACTGCGCAAGACAAACGTAAATTTCTAAGGGAAGTGCGCAGGTTTTTCTGGGATGAACCTCTATTGTTTAAATATTGCCCAGACCAAATTATAAGGAGATGCGTCCCCGATGATGAACACAATTCAGTCATCTCCTTTTGTCATGATCAAGCATGTGGGGGTCATTTTTCAGCCAAGAAAACAACTGCAAAAATTCTGCAGTGTGGTTTTTATTGGCCCATATTATTTAAAGATACCCACGAGTTTTGCAAAGCATGCGAGCGCTTGTTGAGCTCTTAATTATGCATATTCTAACCCCAATTCATCACTCATTGTGCAAGGTTTGTATGGTTTGGAAGCTAATTCAATGCATGTTGTGTGACTACAGGATTGAGGGTGGACTCTACTCAATTGAAGATATAATGAGCTCATTTGGAACTATTCTAATAAAGAAAGAAAGAACTAAAGAAGAAAAGAAAGCAGAAGGAAGAAAGAAAGGAAAAATACAAGAAGAAAGAGGGCTGACCGGTCGTGACCGGTCGGCCAAGAGAGCCTTACCGGTCTGGACCGGTTAGCCAGGTGCACTGGAACCATACTAAACTAGGCCGACCGGTCTTGACCGGTCGGCCATACCTGCTGGAGCTGCGCTGAAGACGTCCGACCGGTCTTGACCGGTCGGACATGGTTGCTGGACCAAGGTTGGACAAGCCCGACCGGTCATGACCGGTCGGCCATGCTTGCTGGAATGGCTGTCCATTGAGGCCGACCGGTCATGACCGGTCGGCTGTGCGTGTGGACTTAGAAACTTCCAAATTCAGTCCGATTTTCTCTACGCTGCGTAAGTGTTACGCAAGTTCTCGATTCTTCCGAAGTTGTGGAGCTTCCAGACTATAAAAGGACACCTAGGGATCGTTCCTAGGGCATCCTAGAAGGGTTCAAGCGAGGTTGGAGGCTGTGGAAGTGAAGATTGGAGTTTCACAACTCCTTTTGGTTTGCTTTGCTGTTTTCATGTTTTTTAAGAGTTGTTTCATGTTTCCTTGGATCATGAGCAGCTAAACCTCTTAGCTAGGGCTAAGAGGTGAAGCTTGTAGTGTATCCAAGATGTTTTAATTCGTAGTTAAGTGGTTTTCACTTTGGAATTTATGATTATGAACTAAGGTTTGAAGTTTATACAAGTTTTTAAGTAATTTCTCTTAGTCTTGTGATGACTCATGGATGTTTGGATGAATTACTTATCTTCTTAATTTTTTTGCAACGGTCTAGACCTGTATGATCCGAGGAATTGGAGTGCGCTCTAGTACCAAGCTCTTCATAAAGGGACTTCATGCCAAAGTTCTAGTTTTGGTTGATTATCTGAAATATGTATGGACTGTGCATATAATTTGAATCCAGTTCAAATCATGATCTAGCCTTGTCTTGTGAGAAGACTTGAGGATGGTTATGATTGGGAATTGGACCTATAGAAAAGGTGAATGACCTATGCAATGAGCATGCTCAGATCAGCCTAGAGTTGAGTGAACTTTATGCACAGAACTTACATGTTACAGACTTCTGGTTTAACAGTTCTATCATCCGACTAGATAGACCTGACTGGTGATTCTAGTTGAGAGAATGGGAAACCACAGCGGATTGAACATCGAGGATTGCTACAAGTGAATCCTCGAACCCCTAGTGCCTTCTTATAATTGTTTACATTCAATTTAGCTAAAACTGTTAATCACACACATTCTATTCAAACTTTGATTGTTAGCTTCAATAGAAACTTGTGGATGAGTTTGTGACATCCCACATAAGTCCCTGTGGATCGACCTCGGTCTTACCGAGATTATTACTACATCGCAGCCCTACACTTGGGGAAGCGAACAAGTTTTTGGCGTCGTTGCCGGGGACCTTGACGGTTTTCACAAATTTCTGAAATTAGTATCTATTTAGGACTCTTTTAGATTATTAGAACTAACTTAGTTTGTTTATTTGATTTTTTTCAAGGATTTCTAGGAAGCTGGAGAAGATTCAAGGATTTCAAGTGCGAATCAGGTTCTATCCTTCTAAAACCTTACTCTTCTCCTTCTCATAGTCATTCTTATTTTATTCATCTCTTGTAGAGTGGGTGGAGACTCCTTTTGGATCTCTGAAAGGTTGGCCTTTTTGCCACCTGGATTCCTATTGGTCGGCTCTGCCGTCTTGGATCACCTTGTGCTCAGGGATTTCTTTTCTCATCTCTACTCCTCTTTCTCCTTTTTCTGTGCCTTTTCTCAAAAGATTCAAAGAGTGGGTGGGGTGTTCTCTGAACCCCTATTGACCAGGAGAAATCGGTCTCTATCTTTGTTTTTGGCCTAGCCATTGCAAGACACCTTGTGCTTCGGTCCTAGAGAAGAGTAAAGAAAAAGAAGGAAGAATTCTTTTTACTTTCTTTTGTTTCTTATTTTTGATTTTGCATGCCACATTGGGCTCGGGATTCCAATAACCGACTCATAAGTGAAGGGGGGATAGTAGAAGGGATTGATAGAGAGCCACGTGCTAGGAGACATCTAAATTCTCCAATTTTATCTGAAAGTATGGCTACAAATCAACCTAACCCGGTTCAAAATCAAACCGAAACAGGGGAGAATGTGGTTGAGAATGTTCCCCGACCTAGGACTTTACGTGATTTCTTGCAACCTGCAAGAACAAGCACTCCCTCATGCATAGTATTTCCACCAAATGCAGGGAATGTGGATTTGAAACCGGGAGTGATCAATCTTCTCCCTAAATTCCATGGTTTAGACAGTGAAAGTGCCTATCAACACTTTAGGGAGTTTGATGAGGTAATCACCACCATGCACTTTGCAAATGTGACTGAAGATGTAGTAAGACTTAAATTCTTTCCTTTCACTCTTAAGGATAAAGCCAAGGGTTGGCTGTATGCATTAAGGCCAAGATCAATCGGGTCATGGAACGATATGCACAGAGAATTTATAAAAAAATTCTTCCCTACTCACAAAACGAACATGCTTAAGCGCCTTATCATGAACTTTGCCCAAAAGGAGGATGAAACCTTTTCCCAATGTTGGGAGAGATTCAAGGACCTATTAAATGCATGCCCACATCATGGCTATGAAAATTGGCGGATTATAAGTTTTTTCTATGAAGGACTGATTCCATCCATGCGCCAATTTATAGAGATGATGTGTAATGGGGAGTTCATGAATAAGGAAGCTGATGAAGCATGGGATTATCTGGAAGAATTGGCTGAAAGTGCACAATCTTGGGACACACCTAAACCAACAAATTCCAAGATTGGCCAACAAAAGGAAAAGGGAGGAATGTATGTCCTATCAGAAGAAGATAGCATAAGTGCACGGTTGGCTAGCCTTACAAGAAAGGTCGAAGCCATGGAATTAAGAAAAGGGGAAACAATCAACTCCACTGAGGTTGAAACTGTTTGTGGAATTTGTGCTGGAAATCAACATGCTACACCCGATTGTCCCACAATTGCAGCAGTCCAAGGCATTTTACAGGAACAAACAAATGCCATAAACAGTTATCAGCAGCAATATGGTGCTCCAAACTCAAACACGTATAATCCTAATTGGAAGAACCATCCCAACTTCAGTTGGAAGAATGGGCCCAATGCAAATACAAACAACACTCCAAAAGTATCACTAGAAGAGATGTTGGGTGCATTTGTATCAGTCCAGAATGAGCAAAACAAGACAAACTCTCTAAAAATAGATGGGTTCATGCAAGAGCAATTGAAATTCAATCAAAACTCAAACCAAGCCATCAATGAATTGAAAACATCTTTGGCTAGAGTTGAAGCTCACCTTAGTGTTAGAGAGAAGGGCACACTCCCTGCCCAACCTCTTCCTAATCCAAGGACCCAATATGAGATACAAGATGCAAGCTCATCCTCCCACCATACGGAACATGTCCAAGCTATCACCACTTTGAGAAGTGGGAAAGAAATTGATAAATCCAATCCGGTGAAGGCCCCCAAGCCTAAGGATCCGGAAATTCCCAAAGAGGATGATAGCCCAAACAATATTCCACAAGAGAAAGAATCGGAAAGACAATACAAGCCGGTTGCCCCATTTCCACAAAGGTTGATTTCACCTAAACCTTTAGATAAAAATCTGGAGATTCTGGAAGTTTTCAAGCAGGTGAAGATCAACATTCCGCTGTTGGATGCAATAAAACAAATACCATCTTATGCCAAATTTTTAAAGGAATTGTGTACAATCAAAAGGAAACATAATGTTCACAACAAAGTGCTTTTGGCTGAGAATTTGAGTGCCATCATCAAACAAGAGGTGCCCCAAAAATACAAAGATCCGGGTAGTCCAACCATATCATGCATCATAGGAGACTACCAGATTAAACAAGCCCTACTCGACTTGGGGGCAAGTGTGAATCTCATTCCATACTCGGTCTACGAACAACTTGGGTTAGGTGAATTGAAACCCACCAAAACCACACTCCAACTTGCTGATAGATCCATCCGGATACCGAGAGGAATGGTAGAGGATGTTCTAGTTCAAGTTGATAAATTCTACTATCCAGTAGATTTTATTGTCTTGGACACACATCCCGTGATAGGCACCGGTACTCAAATTCCTGTCATACTTGGAAGGCCGTTTCTAGCTACCTCAAACGCCATTATCAATTGTAGAAACGGACTGGTACAAATGTCCTTTGGAAATATGACTCTTGAGCTTAATATATTTGAGTTATGCAAACAACCGCGGGAAGTTGATGATGATATCCACGAACTAAACATGATCGAATCATTCGTGGAAGATACAATCCCCTTGTCACTATTTTCCGACCCTTTAGAGGCATGTGTGGCCCATCTCCATGATATGAATGATAATACAACACAAGAGATGGATGCCATTCTAGATATGATGCTGGTGCGTGAAAATAAAAGATGGAGGGCCCCAATTGAACCTTTGCCTATAAATGAGAACAAGGCCCTCCCATCCAACATTAAGGCACCAAAACTCGACCTAAAACCATTGCCAAGTGAGCTAAAATATGTCTATTTAGGTCGAGATGAGACATATCCAGTGGTGATTTCTTCCCACTTGGATGAGGAACAAGAGAGTAGGCTAATAGCCACTCTATTAGAGCACAAGAGTGCCATCGGATGGACAATTGCGGATCTCAAAGGCATAGACCCACTGATTTGCACTCACCGCATACATCTTGAGGAAAATGCAAAGACATCCCGGCAACCACAAAGACGACTAAATCCAAATATGAAGGATGTGGTTAAGGCCGAAGTGGTGAAACTATTGGATGTAGGTATCATTTACCCAATATCTGATAGCCAATGGGTGAGCCCAACTCAAGTGGTGCCAAAGAAATCCGGAATAACCATCATAGCCAATGCCAATAATGAACTCGTACCAACTAGAGTCACTACCGGTTGGAGAATGTACATTGACTACAGGAAGCTAAACACTGTCACGAGGAAAGACCACTTCCCCTTACCGTTTGTTGATCAGATTTTAGAACGGTTGGCGGGTCATTCCCACTTTTGCTTTCTTGATGGCTATTCAGGGTACAACCAAATAGAAATTGCCCGTGAAGATCAAGAAAAGACTACATTCACATGTCCATTCGGTACTTTCGCCTATCGACGAATGCCGTTTGGACTATGTAATGCCCCTGCCACCTTTCAGCGTTGCATGATGAGCATCTTTTCTGACATGGTGGGGACCATTCTTGAAGTCTTCATGGATGATTTTTCTGTATTTGGTTGTAACTTTGATGAGTGCCTCAAACACTTGAAATCTGTGCTAAAAAGATGTGAAGAAAAGAACCTTGTACTCAATTGGGAAAAGTGTCACTTCATGGTTCAAAAGGGAATTGTACTTGGTCACATTGTTTCACAAAATGGAATTGAGGTGGACAAGGCGAAAATTGATCTTATCTCTAACCTCCCACCACCCAAAAGCATACGAGATATACGGTCCTTTTTAGGACACGCAGGATTTTATAGACGGTTCATAAAGGATTTCAGTTCACTCTCTCGTCCTTTATGCAACCTACTTCAAAAGGAAAATTCATTTGAGTGGAGTGAAGAATGTCAAAAGGCCTTTACCACCCTTAAAGGCATGTTGACATGCGCCCCAATAATGCAACCACCTGATTGGAGCCTTCCTTTTGAGATTATGTGCGATGCTAGCGACTATGCTATTGGGGCCGTGTTAGGCCAAAGAAAAGATAAAAAGCCATGTGTTATCTACTATGCAAGTAGAACCCTAAACTCAGCCCAGGCAAACTACACCACTACTGAAAAGGAACTTTTAGCAGTAGTTTTTGCCTTGGAAAAGTTTAGATCCTACTTGATTGGATCCAAGATCATCGTATTCACCGACCATGCCGCGCTTAAGTATCTTCTCTCTAAGAAGGATGCTAAACCTCGGTTATTAAGATGGATCCTCCTACTCCAAGAATTCGACTTAGAAATACGTGATAAGAAAGGAGTAGAGAATGTAGTAGCTGACCACCTCTCTCGACTTGTCCTCACTGATTCCCCTGAAACGACTGCAATCAATGACATGTTTCCTGATGAACAACTTTTTGCTGTTTCCCAATTGCCATGGTATGCGGACATTGCTAATTATCTTGCTACAGGTACAATTCCTACATATTGGAAAAAGCAAGATAAGGATAGATTCTTCTCAGAGGTACGGAAATTTCTATGGGACGACCCATACTTGTTCAAGTATTGTCCCGACCAAATCATAAGGAGATGTGTCCCAGATAATGAGCAACAAAGTATCATCTCCTTCTGTCATTCTCAAGCATGTGGTGGCCATTTTTCAGCCAAAAAGACCACAGCGAAAATTCTGCAATGTGGGTTTTATTGGCCCACCATGTTCAAAGACACACATGAGTTTTGCAAAGCATGTGAACCTTGTCAGAAACTAGGAGGAATCTCCCGTAGAAATATGATGCCACTTAATCCCATTTTAATTATCGAAATTTTTGATTGTTGGGGCATCGATTTCATGGGCCCATTCCCATCTTCTTTTGGAAATTTATACATCTTACTTGCTGTTGATTATGTCTCCAAATGGGTCGAGGCCATTCCTTGCCGGAATAATGACCATAAAACGGTCATTCGATTTTTAAAAGAAAATATTCTTTCCCGGTTTGGAACACCTCGAGTCATCATAAGTGATGGAGGGTCTCACTTTTGCAATCGCCCTTTTGCAGCCTTAATGAAGAAATATGGCGTTACACACAAAGTGAGCACTCCCTATCACCCACAAACTAGTGGACAAGCTGAGATATCCAATAGGGAAATTAAACACATTTTGGAGAAAACGGTGAATCCCGATCGCAAGGATTGGTCACTTCGACTTACCGATGCGCTTTGGGCTTACCGTACTGCCTTTAAAACCCCTATTGGAATGTCTCCCTATAGACTTGTCTATGGGAAGGCTTGTCACCTACCTGTGGAATTGGAACATAAGGCATATTGGGCTATTAAGAAGATGAATTTCAATTCTGACAAGGCAAGCTCGTTACGCAAACTACAATTGAATGAACTTGCAGAAATCCGGAATGACGCTTATGAGAATGCGAGAATTTACAAGGACAAGACAAAGATATTCCATGAAAAGAATATTCTTCGCAAGACATTCACAATCAACCAAAAAGTCCTTATGTATAATTCTCGCTTACATCTATTTCCGGGAAAACTAAAATCTCGATGGACCGGTCCCTACATTGTGCAAACTGTCTATCCGTATGGGACTGTCGAGCTGTTGAATCCGAGGAACGGCAACATTTTCAAAGCAAATGGGCAGCGATTAAAGCCGTTCTTTGAGAATTTTCCTTCAGAAGGTATGTCCTTACCCCTGAATGATCCTGTGTATCAGGATGATTGATCTCCTAGTCTGATGGAGGTATAGAGTAGTTAGGATTAGGACTTTGCTGCTTTTGTTTTCGTTTTCATAGGTTTGTTAGAAGGAGGAAGATTTCCAATGTTCACTCTCTCAGGTAATATCATTCCTCACTCCCTTTTATTTTCAAATTGCTCTCATGTTTTGCTCATTGCGCATCTTTTACATTGAGGACAATGCACGATTTGGTTGGGGGGTGTAGGACCGCTTGGATGAATCCAGCATTTTGCAACATCTCAAGCAATTATGTGGAAATTTTTCGATTTTTTTCAAAAATTCGAAACTCTTTTGGAAAACATTGGTTCTATGCATTCGAGTTGATATGAGCATAAGAGGAGGAGATATGAAGTGTATAAGGCTGGATGTCTGGAATCTCTCATTGCATAATGGTTTTATATGAGAACTCCCCTATTTTTGTGATTGATAGAAAATCTGAACACTTTTACACCTAGTTCACATTACACGATTTTCATGAGTTGAAGGGATTATGAGATTTAGGGATGAGTTAGACTTTGAATTAAGGTATTGAGAAATCAGGCCGGGGTACTTTGTCCATCCTTGTCCATGGGAAAATAATGAAAGATATGGATTTCTAAAAATCCTATCTAATTTAAAAAGAAAAAGGAAAAGGAAGGATGAAATTGGGAATGTGGAAAAACGGTGGAGAATTCCGATTAGGGCTACCTACTACCAACCGGGGGATGGTCTATCCGTAACCAAAGCCGGAAATGGGACGTAGTGTGAAAGTCGTCGGAAGGACGGTAAGGCAAATCCCTGTCATTGGCTTGATGTGGCTCTATGGACCTTGAGTTCTATAGTCTACTTGATCTATGAAGAAGATAATCCTAGAAACTCGTGAGATGAATTTTCACTACCCACACTAGGTTAAATTTGTTCAAATCTTTCTATTTATCAACCAATCAGCGGGAATTTCATATGAATGCGTATTATGTTTTGAGAGTTTACGGTTTCAACCTCTGTTGCCTAATGTTTCTGAATCTTACGCTTATGAACCTTGGAATGTATAAAAGGATGGTTTCTGAAAGAGAGTTGAGTTTCGAAGAATGAGATTAGCTTCACGCATGTTTTGCTCGGGACTAGCAAAATGCTGGTTGGGGGGTGTGTTGAGCTCTTAATTATGCATATTCTAACCCCAATTCATCACTCATTGTGCAAGGTTTGTATGGTTTGGAAGCTAATTCAATGCATGTTGTGTGACTACAGGATTGAGGGTGGACTCTACTCAATTGAAGATATAATGAGCTCATTTGGAACTATTCTAATAAAGAAAGAAAGAACTAAAGAAGAAAAGAAAGCAGAAGGAAGAAAGAAAGGAAAAATACAAGAAGAAAGAGGGCTGACCGGTCGTGACCGGTCGGCCAAGAGAGCCTGACCGCTCTGGACCGGTTAGCCAGGTGCACTGGAACCATACTAAACTAGGCCGACCGGTCTTGACCGGTCGGCCATACCTGCTGGAGCTGCGCTGAAGACGTCCGACCGGTCTTGACCGGTCGGACATGGTTGCTGGACCAAGGTTGGACAAGCCCGACCGGTCATGACCGGTCGGCCATGCTTGCTGGAATGGCTGTCCATTGAGGCCGACCGGTCATGACCGGTCGGCTGTGCGTGTGGACTTAGAAACTTCCAAATTCAGTCCGATTTTCTCTGCGCTGCGTAAGTGTTACGCAAGTTCTCGATTCTTCCGAAGTTGTGGAGCTTCCAGACTATAAAAGGACACCTAGGGATCGTTCCTAGGGCATCCTAGAAGGGTTCAAGCGAGGTTGGAGGCTGTGGAAGTGAAGATTGGAGTTTCACAACTCCTTTTGGTTTGCTTTGCTGTTTTCATGTTTTTTAAGAGTTGTTTCATGTTTCCTTGGATCATGAGCAGCTAAACCTCTTAGCTAGGGCTAAGAGGTGAAGCTTGTAGTGTATCCAAGATGTTTTAATTCGTAGTTAAGTGGTTTTCACTTTGGAATTTATGATTATGAACTAAGGTTTGAAGTTTATACAAGTTTTTAAGTAATTTCTCTTAGTCTTGTGATGACTCATGGATGTTTGGATGAATTACTTATCTTCTTAATTTTTTTGCAACGGTCTAGACCTGTATGATCCGAGGAATTGGAGTGCGCTCTAGTACCAAGCTCTTCATAAAGGGACTTCATGCCAAAGTTCTAGTTTTGGTTGATTATCTGAAATATGTATGGACTGTGCATATAATTTGAATCCAGTTCAAATCATGATCTAGCCTTGTCTTGTGAGAAGACTTGAGGATGGTTATGATTGGGAATTGGACCTATAGAAAAGGTGAATGACCTATGCAATGAGCATGCTCAGATCAGCCTAGAGTTGAGTGAACTTTATGCACAGAACTTACATGTTACAGACTTCTGGTTTAACAGTTCTATCATCCGACTAGATAGACCTGACTGGTGATTCTAGTTGAGAGAATGGGAAACCACAGCGGATTGAACATCGAGGATTGCTACAAGTGAATCCTCGAACCCCTAGTGCCTTCTTATAATTGTTTACATTCAATTTAGCTAAAACTGTTAATCACACACATTCTATTCAAACTTTGATTGTTAGCTTCAATAGAAACTTGTGGATGAGTTTGTGACATCCCACATAAGTCCCTGTGGATCGACCTCGGTCTTACCGAGATTATTACTACATCGCAGCCCTACACTTGGGGAAGCGAACAGCGCTGCCAGAAGTTAGGAGGATTATCCCGTCGCAATATGATGCCTCTCACCCCAATTCAACATCTTGAAGTCTTTGACTGTTGGGGCATCGATTTCATGGGACCATTCCCCTCATCTTTTGGACATGTCTATATTCTGCTTGCCGTAGACTATGTGTCTAAATGGATAGAGGCTATCCCATGTAGAACCAACGATCATCGTACGGTTCTCAAGTTTCTCAAAGAAAATATACTTTCTAGATTTGGGACACCTCGAGCCATTATTAGTGATGGTGGTTCTCACTTTTGCAATAGACCTTTTGAAACTTTGATGAAGAAATATGGTATTAGGCACAAAGTGAGTACCCCATACCACCCACAAACAAGTGGACAAGCTGAAATCTCCAATAGGGAAATCAAGCAGATTTTAGAAAAGACGGTGAGACCGGATCGCAAGGATTGGTCCCTACGATTAGATGATGCACTTTGGGCTCACCGTACTGCCTACAAGACACCCATTGGAATGTCCCCTTATAGACTTGTCTATGGGAAAGCTTGTCACCTGCCTGTGGAGATAGAACACAAAGCCTATTGGGCAATTCGGGCCCTAAATTTTGACATAGACAAGGCTAGCTCGCTTCGCAAACTTCAATTAAATGAGCTTGATGAGATCCGGAACGATGCATATGAGAATTCGAGAATTTACAAGAGCAAGATGAAGGCCTTTCATGACAAACACATCTTAAGGAAATCTTTCCATGAAGGACAGAAAGTGCTCTTGTATAATGCCCGACTTCATCTTTTTCCGGGAAAATTACGATCTCGATGGACCGGCCCATATATTGTTAAAGAAGTTTTTCCTCATGGGGCTGTTGAGATTGAGAATGCAGCAAATGGTGACTGTTTCAAAGTTAATGGACAACGCCTTAAACCATTTGTTGAGAAATTTAATTCAGAGGACATGTCCATCTCCCTGAATGATCCTGTCTATCAGGATGATTGATCTCCTTGTCTGATGGAGGTATAGCATAGGTAGGTTTAGTTTTGTTTTACTGTTTTAGTAGGATTTAGTTGTTGGAGTTACAGACTTCCATGATCGCTCTATCAGGTACTATTGTTCTCACTCTCTCATTGTTTACCATTGCGCTCATGTTCATGCTAATTAACTATCTTTTTACATTGAGGACAATGCAAGATTTGGTTGGGGGGTGAGATGAGATCTCTCATCTAGCATATTGCAACATTTCGAGCTTCATATGCACAAAATTTTTTCGAATTTTCTAACATCTCAAAACTCTTTTAGAAAATTTTGTTTCTATACATTTACGAGGCTATGAGTAGAAGAGGAGGAGAAACGAAGTGTGTGATGTTGTAGTCTTGAATTTCTTCCAACATAATGGCTTTATATGTTAATTCCCCTATTGTTGTGATTGATAGAAAATTTGAACACCTTTACACCAAGTTCACATTACACGATTTTCATGAG
The DNA here is from genome assembly GCA_003013855.2 of Liriodendron chinense. Taxonomy (NCBI): domain Eukaryota; kingdom Viridiplantae; phylum Streptophyta; class Magnoliopsida; order Magnoliales; family Magnoliaceae; genus Liriodendron; species Liriodendron chinense. Next base: position 8,177,591 of record ML058433.1, read on the forward strand.
TGACAGGTTTATGTGATTTGTGGATTAGCTAGACTTTGGTTTGTAGGTGTTGAGCAGCCAAGCCGGGGTATTTTGTCCATCCTTGTCCATGGGAAAATAATGAAAGATATGGATTTCTACAAATCCTATCTAAGTTAAAAGAACAAGGAAAGAAAGGATGAAATCGGGAAGGAAAGAAAAATGGTGGAAAATTCCGAAAAGGGCTACCTATTACCAACCGGGGGATGGTCGAACCGTAACCAAAGCCGGAAATGGGACGTAGTGTGAAAGCCGTCGGAAGGACGGTAAGACAAATTCCTGTCATAGGCTTGCTGTTGCTCTGTGCACCTTGAAATCCTTGGTCTACTTAATCTATGAAGAAGATGATTCCAGGAACTAATGAGATGATCTTTCACTATGCACACTAGGTGGAATTTGTTCGAGTTCTTCTATTTATCAATCAATCAGCGGGGATTTCATGTAAACACTTTTTATGTTTTGAGAGTCCAAGGTTCAGCTTCTAACACCTAAGTTTTCCAAATTTTACACTTATACATCTTGGGATGGATAGAATCATGGGTTCTGGAAGAGAGTTGGATTTGGAGGTTTGAAACTGTTTCACGCATGTTTTGCTCGGGACTAGCAAAAAGCTGGTTGGGGGGTGTGTTGAACCTCCAATTTATACATTGCATTGCCCATTACACTACATAGTTTGCATGATTTTCATGGTTTAAAGGCCCACCTAACACATGTTTCTGTGATTGTAGGGATGAGAGTGGATTTCATCAAATTGAAGCCAAAAGAATATATTTGAAGACATTGGAGGAAGTCCTGAGATGGATCAAGGAAAGACGAAGAAAGAGAGAGAAAAGAAGATGAAGAAATACAAGGCTGACCGGTCGTCCGACCGGTCAGCCACATCAAAGGAATCAAGTAGAAGAGAGGCCGACCGGTCATGACCGGTCGGCCATGAACACTGAATGAAGGCTGGCCACATTGCATTGGGGCCGACCGGTCATGACCGGTCGGCCATAGGCACTAGATGAAGGATAAAACAGCCCGACCGGTCATGACCGGTCGGGCATGCACGCTGGAACAATGGACAGTCCACACCGGCCGGTCATGACCGGTCGGCTGTGCTCTCTGGAGTATTTGAAAAGCCAGGCCGACCGGTCACGACCGGTCGGTTCTGCGTAAGAAGAATCCTTTCTAATTCGGGACTCCAAATTTCACTGCGCAAGGCGTAGGATTTCGCAGAATCCGATGCAAGGGAGGATTGTTGCTATAAAAGGGCACCTAGGGGCTCTCCCTAAGGTATCAGAGAAGAGAAGGAACGTGAGTTTGGAGGCTGAAGGCGACTGTGGAGCGTCTGCAACATCTATCTTCGGGTTTTTCTAGTTTTATGCTTTATTTTTGAGTTTTTAGTTGTAGCATGACTATGCTCGGCTAAAACCTCTCAGCTAAGGCTGAGAGGTGAAGCTTGTAGCCAGTTCTATGTTAATTTCAGTTTGATTTAAGTATTTTTCAATTCAAAGTTGATTTTTCTTATGTTTCAGTCCAATAGGTGGTAGTTTGAGATGTCTTATCTGAGTTTATGTGCTCCGGACATGAATTCCTTTTAATTCTCTGAGATTATCACAGGTTGCTTGTTTAGATTCGAATTATAGTAATCCTTGAGCAGGCCATAGTCCATAGGCATGGCTGTTACTCCGCAGGCTATGAATTTGAATTCTACATTGATTGAATGGACTTGAACTTGGAAGTTCAACTTGAATTGGATGAATGTGTGTGAATGCTTTATTTTCCAACTAGATAAGAGATAGGACTTCAAATCTAGTTGTGTTCTCTACTTGGATTGACTGAATTGACATAGGATTGCTACAAGTGGATCCTTGAAAGCCTTAGTACATTATATCTCTGATTTTTCATTAAGTTATTGTTTTAATTAAACATCCCATTGAATTTGAAATTTACTCTATTAAACTGAGTTGCTGGAGTAATTAGGAAGCTGTTACTCTTTCCCTGTGGATCGACCTCGGTCTTACCGAGATTTATTACTACATCGCAGCCTTACACTTGAGGCGAGCGAACAATTGGAAGCATAAATACCACAAATAGTTTCAACAGTCCCCCTTTATTGAGTTGTATCAACTTTCCTTAATTCCATAACCTCGACCTTTCGTGTGAGATTAGCCACTCTAGAATTAGATTAGCCACTATACTCCCCAAGTAGTATAGTGGTGAGTATTACTGCCTATCACGCGGGTGACCCGGGTTCGATCCCCAGCAACGGTGCTAAAAACTTGTTCACTCCCGAAGTATAGGGTTGCGAAGTAGTAATAATTCTAAAAGACCGAGTATTGTTCCCTTAGAGATTTATGTATATGTATTCTCAGAATTTATCTAAATCAACTTATAATTAAAATCACATTAAGAACTAAATCTAAACAATAGAGAATTGGGTTTAAACAGTGAATGTGTAAGGTAATAATAATCTAAAAGGCACTAAAGCGCCAAGGATCCACTTTTGATGGTTTTCAATGCATCAACACAACTAGGTATCTCATAACTCAATCAAAATCGAATTCATATCTCTATCCAATCGAAATATAGAGCGGTTCAATCAACACTTATCTAAAACAGTTGTTCGTTTATTGATTTGATTCCCACAACAATGCTTAGGCCTTGGGCACACTCAATTGCATTGGCCAAGCCTCTTTCCAATCTAGTTGAGATTCATAACCATAGCTTTCATCAAATCCTGTCACTAGACTTGACTACGACCAATGATTCGAACTCCAATTAAATCAAAATCAATCAGCAAACATCTATCTTAGATTATAACAAAAGATTAGTACTTTAGTTTGAATGAGTTCCCACATGAAGATCGTTTCATTATACACAAGGCAATCAAAGTGTCCATCATGCCTGAAGTCGATAATAGATCCATAAACTACACAAGTAGAAACAATGCCAAAAAAGTAAGCTACTAGATTTAGATTCACTAAGAATCACATGAGCCCGGAGTCATCAAGAGATCAAAGCAAAAACTGAACTAGTACTTTATTCAAACACATATTAAGCTAAATTCTTTAATCAAAGCATAAAAAGGAAACCTAGGTTGCATCAATCCATCAAAAATGAATCAAAAGGTTCACCTCTTAGCCCTAGCCAAGAGGTTTTAGTTCATCTCTAACATCCTTGAACTAAAAGCCTCGAAAGTATAAAAACTAACTAAGAACTAGAAGAAAAGCAATAAGAAATCCTTCTCCAAAGCTTCTTTGATCTTCCCCACATCCTAGTATGCTTAGGTGAAGAGGCGAGGTCCTTTTATAGGATTCAGACTCCAATTACGAAGAACCTTCAAGAAATTTCGTAAAAATAGCGCTTTGCGCAGCAAATTTCGAAACTTCTCGGACAAGCTCAGTTACGCTGTCGACCGGTCGGGCGACCGGTCTGAATCAGTGGACGACCGTTCGTAAAACATCAAATTATGTCTAGCAAGCTTTGGAATTTTCACCCCTTCTTTGTTGAGTGCTCGACAGGTCTAACGACTGGTCTGACCAACAGTCAACCGGTCTGACGACCGGTCGTTCTTGGTCAAGTGAGTTTTGCAGCGTGAGAGGGGTCTTTGTTGAATCACCGACCGGGCGAACGACCGGTCGTGTGCCTTGGCCGGCTGGTTAGCTGACTAGTCTACAGTGTACTTTGTTGTACTTATTCCTTTTCTCCTTTGCTTCTTTCTTCTATCCTTTTGCACTTGGTTCCTTGATCTTTAAGGTATGTAAAGTGATCTTTCTAGCCTTGAATCAGTGAAATCTCCATCTCGTTCCTACAATCCCAGATCATGCATTAGAGTAGTCTTTTAAACATGTAAACTATGCATAATATGTGATGAATTGGGGTTAGAATACGCACAATTCAGAGCTCAACACACCCCCCAAGCACTATTTTGCTAGTCCCAAGCAAAACATGCGTGAAACAAATTCAATTCTCAAAATTCAACTCTCTCTTCGAAACTATGCTTCTATAAACTTTAAAACACACAAGTACAAAATTCGGAGAAGTTTGGTGGTAGAAATTGAAATCTTAAACTCTCCAAACATAATGAGCGTTCATATAGAATTGTCGTTGATTGATTGATAAATAGAAGAATCTAAACAAATTTGCCCTAGTGTGCATAGTAAATGTTCATCTCATGAATTTTCGTAATTATCTTCTTCATAGGTCAGCTAAACTATGGATCTAAAAGTGTACAAATCAACGACAAGCCTATGATAGGAATTTGCCTTACCGTCCCTCCGACGGCTTTCACACTACGTCCCATTACCGGCTTTGGTTACGGGTAGACCATCCCCTGGTTGGTAATAGGTAGCCCTTTTCAAATTTTTTCACCATATTTTCAATCATACCCATATTTTCTTTCTTTCCTTCCTTTTCATACATATTAGATATGATTTTTAGAAATTCATATCTTTCGTTCTTTTCCCAAGGGCAAGGATGGACAAAGTACCTCGGCTTGGTTCCTCAACACCTTAAATCTAAGTCCAGCAAATCCACAAATCCACATAATCCCTTCAACCATCAAAATCGTGTAATGTGAACTAGACTCAAAAGTGTTCAAACTTTCTATTAATCATATTAATAGGGGAATTCAAATAGAAAACTATCATATTATAGGTCCTTTAAGAGTTTCAAAATCTTCTCACTACATCTCTCTTTTTTTCATACTTATGACATCCCAAGTGCATATAAACACGGTTTTCCAAAGAAGTTTTGAATTTTCAGAAAAATTAAAAATTTTCTACATAATTGCTCAAAAATGTCACAAAATTTAGATTCATCTATGAACCCCCCCCCCCCCCCCCCCCCCCCCACAAAACAAAAACGTTACATTGTCCTCAATTTAACAAGATATGTTATATGCATGACATGAGAGTAATGATATAAAACAAAGGATAGTGAGAAAGAGAGATATCACCTAAAAATTGGCATGGCTTGACAAAATTGACTTGCGAAGATTGATTACTTCTAATGCTAAGTCAATTAATCAAAGCAAATCCTAATGCAATCTAATTCTAAGAAAGCAATAAAATTTTAAATCATCCTCCGTCAGACTAGGAGGTTAATCTCAATAGCTCATCCAAAAGCATAAAGTCAAGCAGAATCATTAGATGGATCAAAATGCTTCGCAGTAAAGTCATCTAAGATCCTGCTTTACAATATACATGTGTGTAAGTGATCTTGATAAGCCACTGAAAATCCCAAAAAGGAATTTCAGTGGGTTCCGTAATGTTTTCACCACATGTGTAAGAGGAGACATCTTCATATTTGTCAAAAAAAATATGTCTCCATTCAGATTTTTCTGGACAATGATATTCCAAGTATGGGTCATCCCAGGATTGGTAGAGTTCGGTATGCATGATCCATAGAGGTGAGGAAACATGAATTGATTTCTCAGCATGATAAAGTGTTGTTTCCACATCCTCCTTTCGGCTAATGTCATATGCCCATATGACTCTAAAAGTGCGACGACATCCCTTATCAATTCCACATTCTTATTAGAGGAGTAGGTCACGTCTTCTTTTAAGTGACTGAAGTAAAGAGGTGAGAGGGACTCATCTTCCAGAATTGAATTGATCATGTTTATTTTGTGAACCTCCTCATCTTCATCTTCTTGTTGGTTGTCAATATTGAAAGAATTTAACTCAATCGTCATATTGCCAAAAGACATTTGTACGACCCCACTCCTACAATTAATGATAGCGTTTGATGTAGCCTAGGAATGGGGAACTAAGTATGACAGGAATTTGAGTGCCAATATTAACCATGGGTCGTCTGTCCAAGACAATAAAGTCCGTCGGGTAGTAGACCTTGTCAACTTGGACAAGAACGTCCTCAATTACCCCTCTCGAAATACAAATCGATAGGTCAGCGAGTTATAATGTAGTTTTGGTGGATTTTAATTCACCTAAACCGAATTGTTCATAGACCGAGAAGGGGATTAAGTTCACACTTGCCCCTAGATGGAGTAAAGTGTGCTTCACTCGGTAGTCTCCAATTATGCATGATATTATCGGACTTCTGGGATCTTTGTATTTCTTAGGCATCCCGTGATTTAAAATGACGCTTACATTCTCTGTCAAAAATGCCTTCTTTTGCATATGTATTTTTCTTTTTACCATGCAAAGGTCCTTCAGAAACTTGGCATATGACGGTAATTGTTTAATGGCATTCAACAATGGGATGTTGATCTTGACTTGCTTAAAAACCTCCAAAAATTCCTGATATTTATCCTGCGGTTTGGTTGAAATCAAGTGTTAGGGGAATGGAGCGACATGCCAATATTCTTTTACTGGCTCTTTTTCATGTGAGGCGGTGCTAGGTCCATCATCCTCTTTGGAAGATACCGGATCATTAGGTGTTGAGGCCTTCACCGAGTCAGATTTTTCAATAATTTTACCACTTCTAAGAGTGGTAATGGACTTAACATGTTCTAGGTGTTGGCTAGAGGAACCAGGCACACTTATTTCGCATTGTGATTTCGGATTAGGTAGGGGTTGGGCTGGAAGAGTCCCTTCCCTTGCGTTTAAGCGAGCCTTGATTTCCTCCACCGAATTTTTGAGCTCAAGCATTATCGAATGGTTCGATTGGTTTATTTAAGCTTGGCCTTCCATAAACGCTTTTAATGTATCCTCTATAGACTTTTGAGGTGGGGCCATAGGAAATTGCGTTGGGGGCCCCCTTTGAGGATTACTTTGGTTGGTCGTGGGTCCATTCGCCTAATTAAAGTTAGGATGGTTCCTCCAACTAGAATTGTAAGTGTTTGAATTTGTAGTACTAAAAGGTCGTTAATAACTATTCAAAGCGTTCGATTGTTCGTATAAAAGTTCTCAAAAAGCAGGAATTGTTGGACAATCCCTCGTTTGATGCACATTCGAAGCACAAATACCGCAAACAGTTTCAACAACCCCCCTTTGTTGGGTTGTGTCTACTTTCCTTATTTCCACCGCCTCGACTTTTCGTGTGAGATTAGCCACTCTCGCACTCAGATCATCTTCATCATTTAAAACATAAATCCCTCCTTTCTCCTTAGTTTGGGGCTATTTTGAACTTGTCGGCTTTGATGTATCCCATGATTGTGTGTTTTTTGCTAACATATCAAAATAGTCCCAAGTTTCTTCCGTTTCCTTGTTCATGAACTCCTCATTGCACGTCATCTTCACAAATTGGCGCATGGCTGAGTTTAGTCCATCATATAAAAAACTAATCAGCCTCCATCGGTCGTAGCCATGATGTGGGCATGCGTTTAATAGCTCGTTTTACCTTTCTTAAAATTGGAAGAAGGTTTCATCATCCTTTTGAGTGAAGTTCATAATGGCTCTTCTCAGTGTATTGGTTCAATGAGCCGGAAAGAATTTTTAAAGAAACTCCCCAGTCATCTCAGCCCATGTCCCAATAGACCTCGGCTTTAAGGAATGTAGTTATGATTTGGCCTTCTCTTTCAAGGAGAAAGGAAACAATTTAAGTTTTATAGTATCCTTGGTTACATTGTCATAATGGATTGTGGCAATAACCTCTTTGAAATCCTTGATATATAAATATGCGCTTTCGGAGTCGAGTCCATGAAATTTGGAGAGAAGTTGGATCAACTCCAGTTTAAAATCAATGTTCCCCACATTGTGAGGGAAAATAATGCAAGAGAGATTTCACGCCCAATAATTCAGAAAAACTTTCCTTAATTCCATAGCCTCGACCATCCCCGGCAACGGCGCCAAAAACTTGTTCACTCCCCAAGTATAGAGTTACGAAGTAGTAATAATTCGAAAAGACCGAGTATCGTTCCCTCAAAGATTTATGCATGGGTATTCTCAGAATTTATCTAAAACAACTTATAATTAAAATCACATTAAGAACTAAATCTAAACAATAGAGAATTGGGTTTAAACAGTGATTGTGTAAGGTAATAATAATCTAAAAGGCATTAGAGCGCCAAGGATCCACTTTTGATAGTTTTTAATGAATCAACACAACTAGGTCTCTCGTAACTCAATCGGAATCGAATTCATATCTCTATTCGATCAGAATATAGAGCGGTTCAATCAACACTTATCTAAAACAGTTACTTGTTCATTGATTCGATTCCACAATAATGCTCAGGCTTGGGCACGGTCAATTGTATAGGCCAAGCCTCTTTTCAATCTAGTTGAGATTCATAACCATAGCTTTCATTAAATCCTGTCACTAGACTTGACAACGACCAATGATTCGAACTCTAATTAAATCAAAATTAATCAGCAAACATCTATCTCAGATTATAACAAAAGATTAAAACTTTAGTTTGAATGAGTTTCCACACGAAGATCGTGCCACTGTACATAAGGCAATCAAAGTGTCTATCATGCTCGGAGTCGATGATAGATCAATGAACTACACAAGCATAAACAATGCCAAAAGGTAAGCTACTAGGTTTAGATTCACTAAGAAGCACATGAGCCCGAAGTCATCAAGAGATCAAAGTAAAAAACTGAACTAGTACTTTATTCAAACTCATATTAAGCCAAATTCCTCAATCAAAGCATAAAAAGGAAACCTAAATTGTATCAATCCATCAAAAATGAATCAAAAGTTTCACCTCTTAACCCTAACTAAGAGGTTTTAGTTCATTTCTAACATCCTTGAACTAAAAGCCTCGAAACCATAAAAACTAACTAAGAACTAGAAGAAAAGCAATAAGAAATCCTTCTCCAAAGCTTCCTTGATCTTCCCCACATCCCAGTATGCTTGGGTATGAAGTGGAGAGGTCCTTTTATAGGTTTCGGACTCCAATTGCGAAGAACCTTCCAAGAAATCCCACAAAAATAGCGCTTTGCAAAGCAAATTTTAGAGCTTCTCGGACAAGCTCAGTTACACTGTCGACCGGTTGAACAACTGGTTTGAACCCATGGACGACCGGTCGTAAAATGTCAAATTATGTCCAGCAAGTTTTGAAATTTTCACCCCTTCTCTGTTGAGTGCTCGACCGGTCTGAGCAACAGTCGACCGGTCGTTCTTGGTCCAGTGAGTTTCGCAGCATGAGATGGGTCTCTGTTGAATCACCAACCGGTAGGACGACCGGTCGTGTGCCTTGGCCAACCGGTCAGCTGATCGGTTTATAGTGTACTTGATTACACTTCTTCATTTTCTCCCTTACTTCTTTCTTTGATCCTTTTGCACTTGGTTCCTTGATCTTCAATGTATGTAAAGTGCTCTTTTTAGCCTTGAATCAGTGAAATCTCCATCTCGTTCATAAAATCACAAATCATGCATTAGAGTAGTTTTTTAAACATGCAAACCATACATAATATGTGATGAATTGGGGTTAAAATATGCACAATTTAGAGCTCAACACTTTTCTGGCCCTATAGCTCTGCACTTTGGTTTTCTGACCATTTTAGATGAACTTAATTCCTTCAAGGCTTTTTCTTCACTTCTTTGTCTCATCATATCCTAGTCTCCTAATCTTTATAAATCCTTCAAATTAGCATTAAATCCTTGAAATCTCTCTTTTACCTATAAACACAAAAGTAAGCATAAGTCTTTAACTTTAATAACTTAAACTATACAATTGTGCTATGAATTGGGGTTAGAACATGCATAATTCAGGTCTCAACACTATATCAGTGTACCATGGTGGATGCATAGCAACAAAGAGTTGTTCATCAGGAAATAAGTCTTTAATGGGTGACTTGTCAATGGAATCGAGTAGGACAATGCGGGATAGATGATCTGCCACCACATTCTCTACTCCCTTCTTATCCTTAATTTCTAAGTCAAATTCTTGAAGGAGTAGGATCCATCTAAGAAAACAGGGCTTAGCATCCTTCTTAGAAAGAAGGTACTTCAGTGTTGTATGATCCGTGTATATGATGATCTTGGATTCTATCACGTAGGGCCGGAATTTGTCTAAGGCAAAAACTATGGCTAGGAGCTCTTTCTTTGTAGTTGAGTAATTAACTTGGGCAAGATTCAGAGTCCTACTCGCATAGTAGATAACATGGAACTTCTTATCTTTCTTTTGTCCTAATACCGCCCCAATAGCATAGTCGCTTGCAGCTCACAACAGTTCAAAAGGAAGCGGCCAATCTAGTGGTTGCATGATGGGTGCGGTTGTCAACATGCCTTTTAGCTTTGAAAGGCTTCTTGGCATTTGGCATTCCACTCGAATTGGTTGTCCTTTTGAAGGAGATTACATAAGGGACGAGAGACTTGGCTAAAGTCCCTAATGAATCGTCTATAAAATCCAGTGTGTACTAAGAAGGCCCGCACATCGCATATGCTCTTGGGAGGTAGTAGATTAGCAATGATCTCAATTTTGGGTTTGTCCACCTCAATTTCATTTGACGATATGATATGTCCAAGGACTATTTCCTTTTGTACCATGAAATGACACTTTTCTTAGTTCAACATAAGATTTTTCTCCTCACACCGAGTCAGGACCAACTTTAAGTGGTCAAGACACTCGTTAAACATGCAACAAAAAACTGAGAAGTTGTCCATGAAAACTTCAAGAAAATGGCTCACCATGTTGAAAAATATGCTCAACATGCATCTCTGGAAAGTGGTGGGAGCATTACATAGATCGAATGACATTCTTCGGTAAGCAAAGGTACCAAATGAGCATGTAAATGTAGGTTTCTCCTGGTCTTCGGGGCGATTTCAATCTGGTTATACCCGAAGTAGCCATCAAGGAAGCAATAGTAGGAATGACCCGCTAACCTCTTTGATCCATGAATAAGAGAGGAAAGTGGTCTTTCTTAGTGACCGTGTTTAGCTTCCTGTAATCAATACACATGCGCCAATCGATTGTAATTCTTGTCGGTATAAGATCATTGTTGGCGTTCTCTATGATGGTAACACCAGACTTCTTGGGGACAACTTGGGTTGGACTCACCCATTGGCTATTCGAGATGGGGTAGATGATACCCACATCTAGTAGCTTGAGCACCTCGGCTTTAACAACCTCCATCATGTTTGGATTTAACTGCCTTTGGGGTTGACTAGTAGTTTTGGCGTTTTCTTCAAGGTGGATATGGTGAGTACATACCGAAGGGTCCATCCTTTTAAAGTCGGTTATGGTCCATCGTATGGCTCCCCTATGTTCTTTGAGTGTCTCATTTAACTTAAGCTCTTGGTCATTTCCTAGGTGGGAATCAATAACAATTGGGAATGTCTTATCTTGACTTAATTAATAAGCATATTTCAGCTTAGATGGTAATGGGTTTAGGTCAAGCTTCAGTGGTTGAATATTAGACAGTAGAGGCTTGGATGTGGTTAATGATAATTTTTCAAATTGAGGCCTCTACCGGCTAGTATCTACTATCGGTCTTTTTCCTTCAATTGCTTGCACTTCGCATGTCATGGGGTCGTTTGAGTCCTCGAACTGTGCCAAACATGCCTCCAAACTTTCAGGTGGTTCTAGTTAGAGGAGCTCCTCTTCCTCAAATGATTCAATCATGTTTAATTCAGAGAGTTCACCATCCTCATTCCGTTGCTTTCTATACATGTATAACACATTCACCTCCAGTGTCATGTTCCTAAAAGAGGGTTGCATCACCCCATTCTGGCAATTGATAATTGCGTTTAATGTGGCCAAGAATGGCCGTCCTAAGATAACCAGTATTTGAGTGCTAGTATTAATGACCAGTTGAGTGTCTAAGACAATAAAGTCTACATGGTAGTAAAATTTATCTACTTAGACTAGCACATCCTCCACCATCTCTCTCAGTACACGGATGGATCTATCAGCGAGTTGTAATGTGGTTTTGGTGGGTTTTAGCTCACTAAGACCCAATTGCTCATATACCGAGAATGGGATCAAATTTACGCTTACACCCAAGTTTAACAAGACTCGCTCAATCCGGTAGTCTCCAATGATGCATGAAATTTCGGGCTACCGGGATCTTTATATTTTGGGGAAGTTTTATATGTGAGGATGGCACTCAATTGCTCATTCATAAAGGCTTTTTGATGCGCATTATATTTATGTTTGGTTGTGCATGGGTCTTTTAAGAACTTAGCATAAGAAGGAATCTGCTTGATTGCATCAAGCAATGGAATATTAATTTTCACTTGTTTGAAAACATTTAAAATGTTGTGAGAGTTTGTAAGAGTTTTAGGTGTAACCAACCTTGATGGAAATAGTGCAATGGGCTTATACTCATGTTCCTTTTCCTGTGGGGTTGAGCTAGGTCCATTCTCATTTTTAGAAATTACCGGATCATTGTATTTACATTTGGTTGTGCAATGGCACTCAATTGCTCATTCAAAAAGGCCTTTTGCTGCACATTGTATTTACGTTTGGTTATGCATGGGTCTTTTAAGAACTTGAAATAAGAAGGAATCTGCTTGATTGCATCAAGCAATGGGATGTTGATTTTCATTAGTTTGAAAACTTTTAAAATGTCGTGAGAGTTTGTAAGAGTTTTGGGTGTAACCAACCTTGATGGAAACGATGCAATGGGCTTGTACTCATGTTCCTTTTCCTGTGGGGCTGAGTTAAGTCCATTCTCATTTTTAGAAATTACAGGATCATTAGGCTTGTCGGCCCTCACCGGAATAGATTTGTCAATTTATTTTCCACTTCTAAGGGTGGTAATGGATTTTGCTTGCTCCACATGTTGGTTGGAGAGATTAGGGGCGCTTATCTTATTTATTATTCTGGGATTCGGCCAAGGTTGGGCCGGAAGGGTCCCTTCCCTAACGTTTAAACGTCCCTTAATTTCTTCAATGAAAACTTTGAGTTCTGGAAACATTTGTTGATTAGTTTGATTTATTTGCGTTTACCCTTGCATAAACACCTTCGAGGTATCCTCCATACTCATTTGAGGAGGGGCCATGTTTGGCATTACATTTTGATTTAGTAGCCCTCTTTTAGTGTTGGTAGGATTGGCTGTAGGGCCATTCTTCCAACTAAAATTTAGGTGATTTCTCCAATTAGGATTATACGTGTTACCCATCGGTTCATTGAAAGGCTGTTGATAGCTTTATGTGGTGTATACTTGCTCTTGTAATACTTCTTTAAAAGTAGGTATAGTTTGACAATCTTGTGTGGAGTGTTCAATAGCGGCACAAATTTCACATATGCTTTCAACATTTTCAGTGGATTTGGAAGGTCCTCCTTTTCTAAATTCCATGGCCTCTATCTTCCTTGTGAGGCTAGCTATCTTTATATTAACATCCTCATCTTCCCTAAGGATGTAGATCCAACCTTTTTCTTTTTATTGTTGAGGGTGCCTGGGATTACTAGATTTATCGGTAGTGTCCCATGATTGGGTATTGTTAGCCAAAATGTCTAAGTAACTCCATGCATCCTCAGGATCTTTACTCATGAACTCGCCATTACACATCATTTCTACGAACTAGCGAATATTTGAATTTAGTCCATCATAAAAAAAACTTATGATTCACCAAATCTCGTAGCCATGATGCGGACATGTGAGTAGCAGGTCTTTAAACCATTCCCAGCTTTGAAAGAAAGCCTCACCCTCTTTTACCAAAAAATTCATGATAGCTCATCTACGAGTATCGGTTTTATGGACCGAGAAGAATTTTTTCAAGAATTCCCGAGTCATTTCATTCATGTAGCAATAGATTGTGGCCTTAGAGAGTGGAGCCATGCCTTGGACTTTTCTTTCAAAGAGAATGGGAATAATTTAAGTTTAATTACATCCTCAGTGACATTTGCGTATTGAAGAGTAGCCACCACCTCATCAAATTCTTTCAAATATAAATATAGGCTTTCGAAATCTAGTCTATAAACCTTAGGCAAAAGTTGGATTACTCTTGGCTTAAAATCGATTGTTCCAGCATTATGGGGGAAAGTCATACATGAAGGTGTAGAAGACCTTGCCAATTACAGGTAATCACATAAGGTCCTAATCAGATGTGCATTTTGCACCTCATTCTCTCCTTGTTCCTTATAAGTCTTATTTGGGTTAGGAGGATGAGTATTGGGAGGATTTCTCAATGGAGTTTGTTGGTTAGTAGTCATATTGCTTGAACTTGCACTTTCAACTGCTTCTAAATATTTTCGAACTTGTTTATGAACTGAGAAGCCCTCAACTAGACCTCCTTCGGTTTGGAGACGGTTTGTGTGGTCGCGTTCCCAGCGGGACATAAACCGCGCAAACTACTAAAACCAAAGGAATTTTAAATTCTAAAATTAAAAATTAGAAAAACTAAGTTAAAATAATGTTACCTGGATCGATGAACTAATGTTGGGTTAAAGTCCTACAAAACAAAACACAAAACAATATTACTTAATTTGAAAAAACTTTAGACAAAACTTTAAATCTAATAATTTGAAAATCCTAACTAATCTAAAACTACAACTGTTGGAACTGAATTAAATCACACTGCTCCCCGGCAACGGCACCAAAAACTTGTTCGCTCGCCTCAAGTGTAAGGCTGCGATGTAGTAATAACTCGGTGAGACCGAGATCGATCCACAGGGAGGGTGATTAACCCAATTCCAATTAGCTTTAACTAGTTTAGAATTTTAAGTGAGATTTGGATTTAATAGAGAATTGAATTTGATGAATGATAAATTCAAAAATTTGAACTACACTAAAGCATTCAAGGATCCACTTTTGGTTATTTCTAATGTCTCAATCCAACTTGGTTTCTCAATTACTCAGTCGTCCTATCTCTATTCAACCGGAATATAAAGCATTTGAATTATGAAACAGGTTAAGGAAGATGCTTGTTTATTGATTTGATTCCTCATAATAGTGCTCAGGTACTGGCTACACCCAATTGTATAGGCTAATCCTTTTTTTTCCAATCAAGTTAAGTTTAAAATCATGGCCTTCATCAAGTCCTATCACTAAACTTGACTAAAGCCAATGATTTGAACTTCTATTAGACCAAAATCAATTAGCAAAACTCCTATCTTAGCTTCAGTCAAAGAGATGAGAGCTCTGGATTGATATAGTTCCCACATTAGGATCACATCGTCGAATACATGGCAATCAAAGAATCTATCATGGCCTAAGTCTATGATAGATTAATGCATTGTACTAATCCAACCAATAAATAGGTAAGTTATTAGATTAAATTCACCAAGCATCCCATGAGCCAAGAGACATCAAGAGATCTAAGAAAATCTTAAACTAGAACCTCATTCAAACATTAATCAAATCATTGCTCAACATTGAATCATTAAAACAAGACCTAGGGTGAATCAATCCATACAAAAACAAACCAAAAGCTTCCCCTCTTAGCTTTAGCTAAGAGATCTAGCCCATCCAAGACATGATTGAACTAGAAAATGCAAGAAAAACTAAAATAAACATAAAACTATAAAGAAATCTAAGAAAACTGAGTTGGAGAGACTCCACGTCAAGATCTACCACCTCCAGCACGTCCAGGGCTCTTCCAAGATGTTTTCAAATGAAGGTGGAGAGGTCCTTTTATAGCAAAAATCAAACCACCGCCATCGTTGCTTGCAAAACAGATTTCGACACCTACAATGTCGGACAATTTTTCATGGGTTAGGGCGCCCGACCCTGAGTCTAGGGCGCCCAAACTCCCCTGTTTCTACACTTCTTGGGTTTGCTCGAGTTTCAATTGCCGTTGATTCCTCTCCCCTTGCTTTGTCTTGGCCGAAACTTGATTCCTCATCATCATGAATCCTTAATTTTGACGTTGAATCAAGTACAATCTTGCTTCATTACCTATAAACACAAATTCATGCATAAGATGACTATTTTAATAGTTTGAAATATGTAAATGCATGATCAAATGGGGTTTAAATATGCACAATTAAATGCTCAATAGTTTCATCCGTGCCGCCAGTGAATTGGTGGTTTTCCTTCTTGCTTCGACGCATTTGAACGTCTTTAATCCATCAATCACAAGCGTCCTCATCCAAGTGGAATGTCCCGATTGAGAGTTTTCTTTCTTCAAGAATTTGCATGTAATTGAAGCGGTATTCGACATCAGAGAGCAATTCGTTGATGTGGTCATAGCTATTGAAGATGGGAAGATCTATCACCCTCTTCAAGGGTCGATATCTTTGTGTTAAGCCTTAAATTGTGCATATTTATCTACAATTTTATGCTTTAATTATCTAAAATAATGCGCTTAAAAACTGACTTTAATGTGTTTTTGTGATTACAAGAGCAAAGGAGAGATGTGAAAAAAAGGAGCTCAATAGGGAACAAATGCCTTCCATCAAGCAACGACCTACGGCTTTCCATCATCTTTCATCCATTGGCGTGCTATTGAGCTCTAAATTGTGCCTGTTCTAACCCCAATTCATCACACATTATGCATAGTTTTGAGTGTAAAAAACCTATCTTAAATGTATTTTTGTGTTTGTAGGAATGAGAGAGACCTCGTGAATTCTATGATAGAAGAACCTCTTTAGCATGCATTTAAGATCATTAGAAGAAGAGCCAAGAGGTGAAGGAAAGAAGCAAAAAATATGGAGAACAAGAGAAAGAAAAACCTCAATTCATTATCTCCACGACCAGTGTCATCCACTGTAGAGGACCGGTCGCCTGACCGGTTGAATTTCTGCAAAATTGGAAGATTTAGGCCAAAACTCACTGGACTAAAAGAGTGGGTCGATGACCGGTCACCGGACCAGTTAGCCAGAAGCCATGACCGGTCGTTTGAAGAAGAAAATTTAAAAATCAGTTGAGATTGTTGTTCTTCAAGCCATGACTGATCAACCAAGGGGCTGCGACCGATCATCTAGCACCCTGACTGCGTAACTCGTCCGCAATTTTCAGAAGATTCTGAGGCGATGGGGCATTTTTGCTATAAAAGGACACCTCTACTCTCATCTAAAATCATCCTAGAAGAGTTCTAAAGTTGCTGAAGGTGGAGAGGATCCACGTGGAGAGTCTACAACTCCTCCGACTTAGGGTTTTTCTAGTTCTTCTATGTTAGTCTTATGATTGGACCCACTTAAGCTTGAAAGCCGAAGTGTTCTTGCTTAGTTTATATTATTAAATTGTATAAGTAGGTGAAAGGAATTTCAAAAAGGTCTTAACCACCCCTAGGACTTAGCCATAATTCTAGTTGCTCCGCATCAAAGCTTCCGCATGCGTAGAGTCTTAGGTGTTATCAAAGTGACGCAATTTCACTATTCCGTTTTGAACTACGAAATGACATTTCTCCCAATTCAGAACTAAGTTATTCTCTTCACATCTTTTCAAAATAGTTTTTAAGTGCCCAAGGCACTTATCAAAATCACAACCCAACACGAAAAAATCATCCACAAAGACTTCAGGAAACTTCCCCACCATGTTAGAAAAGATACTCAACATACATCACCAAAAAGTGGCGGGGGCATTACACAGTTCGAATAGCATCCTTTGATAAGCGAAAGTGCCAAAAGGACATGTGAATGTTGTCTTCTCTTGATCTTCAAGGGCGGTCTCTATTCGGTTGTACCCTGAAATCCATCGAGGAATAAAAAATAAGAGTGACCCGCTAACCTTTCTAAGATTTGATCAACAAAAGGTAAAGGGAAGTGGTCTTTCCTCGTGACCATGTTTATCTTCTAGTAGTCAATGTACATTCTCCAACTGGTAGTGACCCTGGTTGGCATGATTTCATTGTCAGCATTGGCTATGATGGTAATCTCAGATTTCTTAGGCCCGACCTGAGTTGGACTCACCCACTGACTATCAGATATTGGGTAGATAATACCCACATCTAAACAGTTTTAACACATCGGCCTTAACCACCTCCTTCATATTTAGGTTTAGGCGTCTTTATGGTTGCCTACATGTTTTTGCATTTTCCTCAAGGTGTATGCAATGAGTACAAATCAGGGGGTCTATGCCTTTTGTTAATGTCAAATTTTGTAACGAGATCCTTCGACTTTTCTCCTTCACTCCAGCAGGAATTTCCACCACCAGACCTAAAGCAAGACAGCAAATAAGGGTGGCTGGGGACCAGCCGTTAGCCCTCCGATGCTTAAGTTAGGCCACAGTAAGAAAAGAAGCCAAGTAAACGAGACCAAGATCGAATGATGTGTGCGTACCTGCTCTCAATGGAGCCACCCCTTTATATAGATCTGAAGCAATCCAATTTGTTACGTGAGATGTCGAAATCCCGTTGATGTCGCATACGATACTGAGAATTCGCTGATTTCGTGGGATAAGATCCTATCTTTTTAGTCAGATCCAATCCCAATGACTTATTCCAACAATCACGCCCCTTGATGGTAATCCCTTGAAATCCGGCTGGAAGCCATAGTTGGAATCATAGCCTCCGAAAAGGAAGGAGACGCCTGTAGTTGGAGTCATAGCTTCCGAAAAGGAAGGAGACGCCCGTAGTTGGAGTCATAACCTCCGAAAAGGAAGGAGACGCCGACAAGACGGAAACCACCGAACTGGTTGTAGCCCTGCTTGGTGTAGCAGAGGGATTGGACAAGCTGCTCGACGGGAATCGGGTGCTAGTACTGAAAGCTAAGAGAGATTACCGCAGAAAAGCTACTCGCAGATTAGAAAGTGGTCGCGAGTCCGAGTACATACTTAGATGTGACGTCTTTCAACGACTTGTGAGAAGATCTGTTCGCGGATCGAATTTTGCCGTATTTGACTATCGGTTATGAAGACTCGAGACTTGCGAATAGCTGCTCCGTATTTTTCAATCTATGACTCCTGATCAGGCGTGCTCGAGAGTCGAATGGACGTCCCGCACTTATCCAATATTCGACTCTCGATTAGACAATCTCGAGAGTCGAGAGCGAAATGGGCATTTCCGCGTGAAATCTTATCTCCATCATTTTGCCTATAACAGATGCCCCTCAAGTCCTTGCCGCCAAGAATTCTTAAGGAAAGGACTTAGCTTACTATCACACGAAACCGCCCGCTGCTTGCATCGAGAACGGCACCCCACATGATGGGCTGGAATTAATGAACGCCAGCTTTCCGCAGCCTTTCCGCAGACGGAAAATGAAGGGGCGCTCGCCACGTGTTTGTGTAATTAATGGGCGTGCCTGCTCGAGCGCTGTGTCAAGGGAGGGACTGCCACATGTCATCAGATACGGCGGAATGATTGCCTATAAATATACGGAGTCCGCCATTTCTTTGATTTTCTACAGAAGTTTTTTCGAAAGGAACCTGCAGCCTTTTCTTTCCATTCTTCTTCCTCTTCCGGTGCTCATTTTCTTTCCTTTTTTCGGTATACTTCCTTTTTCTTCTCCTTCTTTTATTTTTATATCCCCATGGCTGGGAACTCTGACGAGACTACTGTCCCTCTTGGTGATGCCACTCCGGAGTCCTCTGCCTCCAGCAGTGCAAGGGTTTCGGCGGGGAGATACACAGCAGCCGGGTATCCTTCCGTTTTATCGGAGGACCGGCTGGCTGAGCTACGGGAGAGATACCAAATCCCTGACTCTGTAACTCTCCGCTTGCCCAGAGGTGGAGAAACACCCGACTCCCCCCCCCCCCCCCCCCCCCCCCAGGATGCGTAGCATTTTATGAGTACCAGCTTATCCTGGGGGTACGCCTTCCCCTCCATCCCTTCGTTCGCGATGTACTCCGGTGTTACAAGATTGCCCCTGGGCAGCTCATTGTGAACGGGTGGAGGGTGGTTCTGGGCTCCTTTGCCCTTTGGGCTCAGGCTGGCAACGGGGAACTCACGGCGGAGGAGTTCCTCCATATGTTTCGTCTGAAGAAAGCTCCATCCAGCGAAGGCTGGTATTATTTGTGTTACTGGCACCGGGATAATTTCGTGTTGGGGAAGCCCTCCTCGAACTATCCCGGCTGGAGGAAGCGGTGGTTCTATGCTTCCGGGAGCTGGGAGTCTGCCTCCTCCAGGGGTCCAGGAGTGACCCGGTTTTTCTGTGAAGGTAGACACAATGCCGTATTGTGCAGTTTCCTCAGAATAATTTTTAGGGTTTTGCTTCGTTTGACCATTATTTGTGCTCGCAGGTATCCCGGCATTGAGAAAACTGAATTTGAAAGGAGGGATCAACGAGAAGATTGTCAGAGTATATAAGGTGCCTGTAGGAGATAGGCATATCGAGGCTTGCTTATCTCCTCCGCGACTTGCAGCAGCAGGCCTCATATCCAGAAGAGAAGTTGAAATGACGAAGGCTGGAGAGAAGAGAGGCCTACTGCCCCGTCTGAAGGGCACAGGCTCCAAAAGGCAGAAGAGAACCCCTGCCGAACCTTCTCAATCCTCCATCCGCACGGGCAACGACCAGCCTGCCCTTCCCGCGAGCATGGCGGGGGCCCCAGCTGGGCCCACTATTCCTTCACTGGTGGTCGCACCTGGGCCACCAGTGATCAACATTGCAGATAATTCCCCAGATGGGGTGGGGTCCAACTGCCCCCCAGCTGAAGAGGCTCGAGAGCAGGTAGAGCCTCAAGAGCCGACTCCTGCTCGGGAACTGGTCCCGGCTGCCGAGCAGGGACCTGCTCGCGAGTCCATGCCTCCACCTCACGAGCAGGCCGGTTTGGTCGTTGCCCAACCGTCTGGGAGCGGGACGTACTCGATTCCACGCCACCTCCACCCTGTATGTAAATTTTTGTTCGAGAACGTCCCGCCTCACGCCTTCGGCTCTCTCCCCGAGCCAAGTCCTGAGAACCTTATCCTCGAAGCGGGGATGAGGATGGTTCAGGTAAGACTTCGTCAAGATCTGTTTCGACCTGTTGTTACGTTCCAGAACTCTTATATTTTTCATCTCTTTGCAGGGTTTAGATCTTATTCTGCGAACGAGGCGTGATATCGTTGCCGCCCGTCGCACGATAGAGGAGGCTGAGGGAAAGAGGACTGCCTTGGAAAAGGCAGTTCAAGGAAGAGATCAACTGCTCAAGGCTCGTGAGGCAGTGATCTCGAAGAGAGATGAGGAGAAAAAGATCCTCATCGAGAAGATCCAAGTCCTGACCGACAGGTATCAGGCCTTGGACTCAGACTACGTGAAGCTCACGGGTCTGAAGGAGAAGGCAGAGAGAGAGAGGGAGATCTTCCGGCAGGACAAGATCTCGTTAGAGGAGCAATTCGCGGGGGCCAGGTCGCAGCTCAAGGAGGCCTACGACAACTTGACTAGGGAGAGCACCGCTCTCGCGCAGCTTAAGGACGACTCGATCCACTGGGACGAGGAGAGAGTCGCCCTTGTAAAAATGCTCTCGGAGGAAGGTGCTCGGGCAGTTTCCGAGTTCCGGACTTCGCAGCTGTATGACGATGAACGATATGAGTCATACGATGCTGGTCGAGACTTTGCACTAAGAGTAGTCCAACGAATGATCCCATCCTTCGATATGGGGGAATTCGGTCGAGTCGCGACCATCATAGCTGCAGAAGAGCAAGCTGCTGCCGAGAACGAGGTGACTGAAGCCACGCAGGCTGGAGGGGCTCTTGAAATGGGCCCTGAAGTCGAGAGCGTGGCTCCTCCAAGCGATTGATTTCCTTTTATTTTCTTCTCTTTTGTATCTGCGATCATCTCTGTAATCATCTAATTATCAATGAAAAGATATTTTTGGAAGTGTTACTGTTTTGTTGCTGTTCTCCCTTTATCTTTCATTTTTTGCTTTATGTTGATCTTGAATGGATTCATCAGAGATGTGACCCTTTAATTCGAGCATGAGCTAAGCTGCTCGCGATTAGGATGTGACCCCGATCGCTGCCCTAATTTGAGCACGAGCTGCGGTGCTCGCATTCCGGAGTGCGATCCCTCCTCTCACCAATCGCGAGTAACTAACTCATGAAAAAAAAATGAATTAGACTCAATCCGGGGGTCGTGAGACCATGTCCACGTTGAGATAGACTGATCTATTGATTGAGATTTTGATTCTACCAAGGACAGAGGGTTGGTCAAGAGATGGTATTCATTCTCTTTGAGGCTTTTCAGGTCCATGAAAATGGAGAAGCAACCAACTAGTAATGATTTTAGTCCTACCAAAGGTAGGCAATTGGCTAAGAGGATGTGTAAGCACTCTCTTCAGGGCTATTCAGGTCCATATAAATGGAGTAGCGGCCAAAAGATATCTTTCACTTTATTCATAAAACGTTATGATAAACTACATCGAATCTAGGGGTAGTATCGTAGCAAATGCTCCACGTGCCAAGGGCGACGTACAAGCCTCCCTTGCATGTCTTCAAGATAATAAGTATCGGGTCGCACAACCCTAATAACCCGATACGGGCCTTCCCAATTCGGATCCAATGAACGAACAGGAATTCCAAGATTTTGCCTTAGGACCAAATCTCCGAACTGGAAGGATCTAGGTCGAACCTTCGCATTCCGATAACGAGCAATACGTTGTTGATATGCCGCCACTCGTACTTGGGAAGCATTTCTTCGCTCTTCCAAGAGATCGAGATGAAGTCGGAGGTTTTCCTGATTGCTCGCGGGACCGTACTATTCGATCCGATATGAGGGCACTTGAATTTCCACTGGTACTACTGCGTCAACACCAAATGCTAAGGAGAAAGGAGTTTCACCTGTCGATGTACAGGCCGTGGTTCTATAGGCCCATAACACCTCTGGCAGAAGTTCTGGCCACACCCCTTTACATTCACTTAGCTTGGTCTTTAAATGATGCTTTATGATTTTATTCACTGCCTCGACCTGCCCATTCGCCTAAGGATGATATGGAGAAGTGCGGAGATTACGTATCTTCCATTTGTCGCAAAATTCACCAAAGGCTGCGTTGTCGAACTGCGTTCTGTTATCGGTAATTATAGTATGAGGAAGTCCGAAGCGACATATGATATTTCTCCACATAAACTTAGTAGTTTGTTTTTCAGTTATTTTGGCTAATGGTTCTGCCTCGGCCCATTTGGTGAAATAATCAACCGCCACGATCGCGAACCTATTCTGTCCCTTTCCCATAGGTAAGGGCCCGATGATATCGATCCCCCACTGAGCAAAAGGCCAAGGGCTGTCGACTGGGGTCATCCGCTCAGACGGTACACGAGGTATAGGTTGATATCGTTGACACTTGTCGCATGTTTTAGAAAATTCTATGGCGTCTGCTTTCATAGTAGGCCAATAATATCCTTGCCTCATCGCTTTATATGCTAGAGATCACCCCCTGGGATGATTACCACATGCCCCCTGGTGTACTTCATTTAGAACACGATGTGCTTCTTCTGGATGAAGACACCTTAAATAAGGCAAGGAGAAGCTTTTTCGCAACAAGATTCCATCTTGTAAGGTGTACCTGGCAGCTCGAAGCCGAATTTGTCTTGCAACTTTCTTGTCTTCTGGTAGGTATCCATCTCTGAGATAGAGGATGATAGGATCCATCCAGCATGGAGACGATTGTACCGATATAACTTGCTCGAGAGTCACTTGGTCGATACTCAAGTGTTGACGGTGCTCGATGGGGATCGAATGTGATAGCTCCGATTCCGGTGCAGAAGCGAGTTTTGCCAAGGAATCGGCAAATTGGTTCTGCTCGCGAGGGATATGAAATATTTTATAAGTCTTCAGTTTGGCGAGCAGGATGAGGACACGAGACTTGTATAAGGCCATTCTTTCTTCTTTGGTCTCGAATTCGCCAAGAACTTGGTTGACAATGAGCTGGGAGTCGCTATGAATTATCAAATTCTGGACTGCGAGGACAACGGCTAGCTCGAGGCCAACAATCAGGGCCTCATATTCTGCTTCATTATTGGAGATGCGTGATTCAAAACGCAGAGCATATTGAAAATGCGACCCGTCGGGAGCCACCAAAATCAGGCCCGCTCCACTGCCAGTGGCTCGCGACGACCCGTCTACGAAGAGAGACCAAGGAGGCTGGTCGCTGGTCATAACATTATCTTCAGAAGAATACGTAAATTCAGCGATGAAGTCAGCCACGGCCTGGCCCTTGACTGCCGTCCTAGGACAGAATGAGATATCATGCTCACTGATCTCGACCGCCCATTTAGTCAAGCGTCCTGAAGCCTCAGGTTTTTGAAGGACTTGGCGTAGTGGATGATTTGTTAGTACTAAAATAGCATGGGCTTGAAAGTATGGTCGCAGTTTTCGAGCTGCCGTGATTAAGGCTAGGGCCAGTTTCTCCATATCAGAATACCTAGTTTCTGCATCAACCATTGCTCGACTGATATAATAAACGGGCCTTTGTACCCCGGAATCTTCTCTTATTAAAGCGGCACTAACGGCCGTGGAAGACACAGATAAATAAAGAATGAGTTGCTCATGTACCACAGGCTTAGATAAAATGGGGGGAGCGCTCATACATTGCTTCAGTTGTTGAAAAGCTTCTTCACATTGAGGTGTCCACTTCCAATCAGACTTGGCCGTTGCACGAAGGAGTTTGAAGAAGGGCAAGCACTTGTCAGATGCTCGCGAGATGAACCTGTTCAATGATGCGATGCGACCAGCTAGACGCTGAACGTCCTTCAGAGTCGCTGGGGATTTCATCTCTATCAATGCTTTAATCTTTTCGGGATTCGCCTCAATTCCACGTTGGCCAACCATGAACCCAAGAAATTTCCCTGCAGATACTCCAAACGCACATTTTTCTGGATTTAATTTCATCTGATACTTCCTCATCAGATCAAAGGCTTCTCGAAGATCAGGAATGTGGTCATCTTCATCGATGCTTTTTACGAGCATATCGTCAACATATACTTCCATATTCCTACCGATTTGAGCAGCGAATATTTTGTTGACAAGACGTTGATAAGTAGCCCCTGCATTTTTGAGACCGAACGGCATTACCTGGTAGCAATATAGTCCTCGATCTGTGATGAAGGCAGTATGCTGGCTATCAGGTGGATGCATCATAATCTGGTTGTAACCAGAATAAGCATCCATAAAACTGAGGAGAGCATGTCCAACTGTTGAGTCAACCAACTGGTCGATCCGCGGTGTCGGAAAACTATCTTTGGGACATGCTTTGTTCAAGTCTGAATAGTCGACGCACATCCTCCATTTGCCATTAGCTTTCCGGACGAGGACTACGTTGGCGACCCATTCTGGGTAGTCAACTTCTTTTATGAAATTAGCCGCGAGTAGCTTTTCAACTTCAGTTTTGATTGCCATTTGTCTTTCTGCAGTAAAGGCACGTCGACGCTGATGTACGGGTTTATGCTTTGGGTCAATGTTGAGACGATGTGCGATGACATCAGGATCGATGCCTGGCATATCTTTATGAGACCAAGCAAACACGTCCTTGTATTCGGTGAGGAAACGGATCAAATTTTCACGATGGATAATGTTTAAGGAGGAACCGATGTACACGATCTTAGACGGGTCGTCTTCGGTCAAGCGGATCGCCACTGTTTCCTCTCCTAGAGTTCCTGATTTCAGAGCATTTTCCCTTGGATCCAACGCGGTGGCGAGAACGTCGGATGAACCTTGAACTATTTCCATGACAGGTGTCGCTTGAGCCTTCTTTCGATCTTGGAGGGCTATCTGGTAACAGGACCGTGCCTCCTGCTGACTTCCTCGCACGACCCCGATGCCATTTGGGGTCGGAAATTTAACACATAAATATGAAGGGTGCAAGGCCGCTCCAACCTTAGTTAGAGACGGTCGCCCCAAGATGGCGTTATATGCTGATTTTCGATCCACGATGAGGAAGTTTATGAAGACGGTGGTCTTCGCTGGACTTTCCCCAAAGGTGGCTGGGAGATCGATACTTCCTTCAGGTTTTACCACCTCTCCTCCAAAGCCGACAAGAGGGGTCGATACTGGCTTGAGGAGGTCTCTGGCAAGTGTCATCTTGTCGAAAGCCTCCAAATACAGAATATCGGCCGAGCTACCTGTATCCACCATAATTCGATGAGTCAGATAATTTGATACCTTCAGTGTGACTACGATGGAATCTTCATGAGGGAAGTGAATTCCCGCTGCATCTTCGAGGGTGAACGAAATTGGAGGATGGCTAGCCTTCGATGAGTTGGACGCTTGTTCCAGCCAATAGATCTGCTGGGGTTCTTTGGACGCCTTTCGGGCGTATGCCTTTCTTGAAGCTTGAGAGTCACCCCCGCAAGCTGGACCCCCGACGATAGTGCGGATTTCTCCTGTGGGCTCGGCGTCCTCCTGGTTGGTTTGATGATGAGGTGGTTCCTTTTGGCGAGATGAGGTCTTCGCCCTTTCTGGTGATCGATTTTTACGAGCAACATAATCCTGGAGATGGCCTTTTCGAATAAGGGCTTCGATATGGTCTCGTAAAGAGATGCAGTCCTGGGTCCTATGCCCGTGATCTTTGTGAAAGTAACAGAACTTGCTCTTGTCCCTCTTCTCGGGATCGGATTTGATCTTTGCAAGCCACTTCACATATGGCTTGTGTTTAATTTCCATTAGAACCTTTTCAGGAGACTGATTGAGAGGAGTGTAATTATGATATTTACCAGAGTAAGGCCTCTTGGGAGAACGATCGCGCTGGTCACGACGGTATTTCTTATCCATAGAAGAGGCTCCTTCTGGTTTGCGCTTCTTACTCTGTACTCCATGGCGTGTCAATGCGACTTCTTCTGCATTGATATATTTCTGAGCTTTGGCTTGAAATTCTGCCATAGTTTTCGGTGGGCTTTTATCTAAGGCAAACCTGAATTTCTCACTCGTTATTCCAGCGATGAGGGCTGTAAGACCCTTTTCTT
Organism: Liriodendron chinense; assembly: GCA_003013855.2. Taxonomy (NCBI): domain Eukaryota; kingdom Viridiplantae; phylum Streptophyta; class Magnoliopsida; order Magnoliales; family Magnoliaceae; genus Liriodendron; species Liriodendron chinense. The sequence continues at coordinate 8,204,138 of ML058433.1, forward strand.
CGGTGTATCCCTCAGTTTGAACGGCTTCGGTAGTGAATCGTACTGTGAACTCCTTTATTGTTTCCCCATGCTGCTGTTTCAAATTCATCAGATGGGAGGCTGGCTTCTTAATGCGAATACTTCCCATGAATTGAGAAAGAAATATCTCCGATAATTGGGAAAAGAAACTGATGGAACGAGGCTTTAACCCCCGAAACCACGTACGAGCCGCTTCCTTTAATGTAAGGGGAAAAGCCCTACACATGATTTCTGAACCATGTCCCTCCAACTCCATGAGGGACCTGTATGTTTCCAGATGTTCCAGAGGATCGCCAATGCCGGTATACGGAGCGATAACAGGCGCTCGATACTTTCTGGGCAACGGGGCTTCCATGACCTCTCTAGTGAAGGGAGATTCAGATTGATGTATCGCCGCCATGACAGCAGATGGCCGATTTGCCTGGTATCTCTGTTCCATGACATCAAAACGATCTTGGATTCTTTTGAGATCTCCTTCCCATGGCAGGGTATAGCTAGACGTTTCGGCGGTGGAGCCTTGCGGTTGAGGTTGTCGAGACGAACTGGAATGTATGGAATGTGGAGACGGCACAGGGGGATGGCCGCCAAGTGGTGGGACCTGTGGTTCATCCATAGAATGTCTGGAAGCAACTGGTATGGGTGGCGGTGGTAACCCTTCGGAGGGTTGTCTTTGCGGTTCAGGGAAGTGCTGATCAAGCCGATTTGACAGCGCCTGAACTCCGGCGTTTAGAGTTAGGAGAGTGTTTCCGAGGAATCGTAGGACATCATCTTGATTTTCAGAGGCCTCCAATAATGGATTTGTTGATGGCATATTTGGGGCTCCTTGAGGGATATCCGTCGGAACAGGTGGGAGGGCAGGTGCGGATTCCGTCTCATCAGGCGGAGGTGGTGCCTGCCTCAAAGTTGAAGGATGAACAGTCTTTTTAGGAGGCATCACCGAAGGATTTTGATCGGTGGTTAACACGATTGATTTTGACGATCAAGTCGTTCCCACAGACGGCGCCAAACTGTTAATGTCAAATTTTGTAACGAGATCCTTCGACTTTTCTCCTTCACTCCAGCAGGAATTTCCACCACCAGACCTAAAGCAAGACAGCAAATAAGGGTGGCTGGGGACCAGCCGTTAGCCCTCCGATGCTTAAGTTAGGCCACAGTAAGAAAAGAAGCCAAGTAAACGAGACCAAGATCGAATGATGTGTGCGTACCTACTCTCAATGGAGCCACCCCTTTATATAGATCTGAAGCAATCCAATTTGTTACGTGAGATGTCGAAATCCCGTTGATGTCGCATACGATACTGAGAATTCGCTGATTTCGTGGGATAAGATCCTATCTTTTTAGTCAGATCCAATCCCAATGACTTATTCCAACAATCACGCCCCTTGATGGTAATCCCTTGAAATCCGGCTGGAAGCCATAGTTGGAATCATAGCCTCCGAAAAGGAAGGAGACGCCTGTAGTTGGAGTCATAGCTTCCGAAAAGGAAGGAGACGCCCGTAGTTGGAGTCATAACCTCCGAAAAGGAAGGAGACGCCGACAAGACGGAAACCACCGAACTGGTTGTAGCCCTGCTTGGTGTAGCAGAGGGATTGGACAAGCTGCTTGACGGGAATCGGGTGCTAGTACTGAAAGCTAAGAGAGATTACCGCAGAAAAGCTACTCGCAGATTAGAAAGTGGTCGCGAGTCCGAGTACATACTTAGATGTGACGTCTTTCAACGACTTGTGAGAAGATCTGTTCGCGGATCGAATTTTGCCGTATTTGACTATCGGTTATGAAGACTCGAGACTTGCGAATAGCTGCTCCGTATTTTTCAATCTATGACTCCTGATTAGGCGTGCTCGAGAGTCGAATGGACGTCCTGCACTTATCCAATATTCGACTCTCGATTAGACAATCTCGAGAGTCGAGAGCGAAATGGGCATTTCCGCGTGAAATCTTATCTCCATCATTTTGCCTATAACACCTTTATGATCCGCAATTGTCCACCTGATGGCTTTATTGTATTCTCTAAGAGTAGTAATCAATCTACTCTCTTGTTCCTCATCCAAGTGGGAAGAACTCACCACTGTATATGTCTCATTCGACCTAAATAAACATATTTAGATCCGTAAGCAATGGTTTTAGGACAAGATTCGGTGTCTTGATACTAGACAAAAGGGGCTTGTTTTTTGTTAAGGGAAATTCTTGAAAAGGTGCCTTCCACCAGCTAATTTCAAGTACTGGCACAAAATCTAAAAGAGCATTCATCTCCCGTATTATATCATCATTAATGTCAGGGGAGTGGGCCAAGCACGCTTCTAAGTGATTGGAGTAAAATGTTAAGAGGAACTTGTCCTTCATGAATGAGTCAATCAAGTTAATTTCGTGGATCTCCTCATCTCCACCCATGGTTGTTTGCACAAATTGAAATATTCAGGTCATATGTCATATTTCCAAAGGACATTTGTATAAGCTCATTCCTACAATTGATTATTGTGTTTAATGTGGCTAGGAAGGGGCGACCAACTATGACAGGAATTTGAGTACCGGCACTAAGAATGGGTTGTGTATCCAAGACAATAAAATCCACCGGATAGTAGAATTTATCAACTTGAACAAGCACATCCTCTATCACCCCTCTCGGTATACAAATTAAGCGATTAGCAAGTTGGAGTATGGTTTTGATGGGTTTTAATTCACTCAAACCTAATTGCTCGTAGACCAAGTATGGGATGAGGTTTACACTTGCCCCCAAATTGAGTAAAACTTGTTTAATCCGGTAGTCACCTATTATGGATGATATGGTCGGACTACCCAGATCTTTAATTTTTAGGGCACCTCTTCTTTAATGATGACACTCACTTTCTCAGTAAAAAATACCATATTATCGACATTGTGTTTTCTTTTGATCGTGCAAAGTTCCTTTGAAATTTGGCATAAGATGGTATTTGTTTTATAGCATCCAACAACAAAATGTTGATTTCACTTGCTTAAAAACCTCTAAAATATCCAGATTTTTGTCTAAAGGTTTGAGTGGGATCAACCTTTGAGGCAAATGAGCAACCAGATTGAATTACTTTTCCGATTCTTTGTCATATGGGGCAATGCTATATCCATCATCCTTTTTGGCAATTATCGGATCATTAGGCTTTGGAGCACCGGACTAGATTTTTTAATTGTTTTGTCACTCCTCAAGGTGGTGATACATTTGGCATGCTCCATATGCTGGGAGGATGAGTTAGGATCTTGTATCTCGAATTGGGTTTTTGGGTTAGGGAGATGTTGAGCAGGAAATGTGCCCTTTTCCTTAATACTAAGATGAGATTCAACTCTTTCCATAGAATCTTTCAAGTCATTAACGACCTAAGATGTAATTTGGTTGAATCTTGGTTTCTCTTGCATAAACCCATATAATTTTAAAGAATTGTTCTTGTTATACTCAACTTGAACAAACACAAATGCACCCAATATTTCTCAAGTGTAGCCTTAGGTGTGACCACAAGGGATGGCCCTACCATTGGTTGTACTTGAGGGATGTTGTTTGAATTTTCGGTTGGTCCATTCCTCCAACTAAAGTTGGGATGGTTCCTCCAACTTAGATTATACATGTTTGAATTTGGAGCACTAAATGGTAGTTGATAGTTGTTTATGGCATTCGATTGTTCTTGTAAAATTTCTTGAAACATAGGAATTGTAGGACAATCTTATGTTGCATGTAAATTGGTGGCACAAATACCACAAGCACTATCAACGACCTCACTAGGTTTAATCTTCTCTCCTTTTTTCAACTCCATGGCCTCAACTTTTCTAGTGAGGCTAGCTACTCTTGCACTCATATCGTCTACCTCCGTAAGGAGATAGATACCTCACTTTTCTCTTTGTTGGCCTATTTTGGGATTTGTTGGTTTAGATGTGTCCCATGACTGTGCATTCTCAACCAACATATCAAAGTAATCTCATACCTCATCGGCTTCTTTATTCATGAATTCCCCATTGCACATCATCTCTATGAATTGACGCATAGGCGAAGTCAGTCCATCATAGAAAAAGCTTATTACCTGCCAACTTTCGTAGCCATGATGTTACCATGCATTCAAAAGGTCCTTAAACCTCTTCCAACATTGGAAGAAGGTTTCGTCCTCTTTTGGGGTTAAAATTCATGATTGATCGTCTCAACATATTGGTCTTATGAGTCGAAAAGAACTTTTTAATGAACTCTCGAGTCATTTCGGCCCATGTACCAATTGATCGTGGCCTCAATGCATGAAGCCAAGCCTTTGATTTTTCTTTAAGAGAGAAGGGAAATAGCTTAAGTCTTACGGTGTCATCCGACATGTTTGCAAATTGTAATGTAACTATCACTTCATCAAACTCTTTAAGGCGTTCATAGGCACCTTCATTTTCAAGTTCATGAAATTTGGGAAGGAGTTGGATTACCCCCGGTTTGAAGTCTACATTCCATGCATTGTACGGAAAGATTATGCAAGAGGGAGTGCTTGCTCTCGTAGGTTGCAAATAATCACATAGAGTCCTAGGTTGAAGAACATTCTCAACTTCATTCTCTCTTGTTTCAGTTGAATTTTGGGCTGGTTTTGCTATTGGCTAACCCTTTAGTTGGGTTGATTTTCAGCCATACTTCTAGATGAATTTGGAAAATTTAAACGTTTCTTTGCTTGTGGTTCTCTATCAATCCCTTTTACAATTCCTCCTTCACTTAACAAGTGGTGAGTGTCATCATGGACCCAATGGGGCATGAATCACTTAACACAATCCTAAAATCTATCCTACTACTACTTCTAGAAAAGAGAAACTAAAAAGTGAGAGGTTAGAAAGATAGAACCTGAGTTGTAGACTTAAGTTAGAATCCTACAAATATGGAAAAAACTAAGAGTCTTGCATTTAAGAAAAACTATCCTAGAGATAAAAACAAATCCTAAATCTATTTTAACACAATCTTAATAAAATTATTCTCAAAAAATTTTGTAAACATTGTATAAATCACTGACAACAGTGCCAAAAACTTGTTCACCAACCCCAAGTGCAAGGTTGCGAAGTAATAATAATTCAAAAAGACCGAGATCGTCCTCAGGGATTATATTGGAGTTAAAAAAAAACTTCTGAAAACAATCTAAATTAAGATTTAGTTAGGGAACACTAAACATGAAAATCTGTATTGAATGAATGGGTTAAAAACAATAAACTAAAAAGATGAATGCGATAATCTAAAAATACTAGAGCACCAAAGATCCACTTATAACCATCCTCAATGCGTAATTTAACTAGGTTTCCCAATTACACAATTAGAAATCTAATCCTATCCAGTCGAAATATGGAGCGGTTAATACATTAAAACAATCTAAAATAGATTTTGTTCATCAACATGATTCCTTCAATAAAGTTCAGGTATTGGGCACACTCAATTGTATAGGCCAGTCCTCTTTCCAATAGTGTAAGATCATAATCATGGTCATCCTCAAATTCTATCACTAGACTTGATTAATACCACAATCTAAACTTGAATCAAATCACAACAATGAGCAAACAACTATCTTAATTAGAAAAATAAAAAGATAAGAACTTTGGTTTAAATAGTTTCAAATTAAGACCCAAGTTCTAGAGTGTAGGTAATTCAATTCCTCGAATTATATAGGTCTAGATCTTACAAAAAAAAGTAAGACTCTAAGTTTAAATCTTCTAAGCATCACATGAAACTAAAGCCATTAAGAGATCAAAGAAAAACTGAACTTAGAACTTCATTCAAACTTAAATAAACTTTTGTTCAACATTAAATCTAAAAGTAAAACCTAAAATCAAATCAAAGTATTAAGAATACTACAAGCTTCACCTTTGAGCCTTAACTAAGAGGTCTAGCCAATTATAGACATGATTGAACTAGAAACAAACCGAAAACTAAGAAAAACATAAGAAAACTAGAAGAAAAATCAGTCGGAGGAGTTGTAGACTCTCTACTTTGATCCTCTCCACCTCCAGCATGAATAGAACTCTTTTAAGATGCCTTGGGACGATTGTAAAGGTGTCCTTTCATAGAAAAATACACCACCGCTTCAAAATCTTCTGGAATTACGTAAGAAGTTACGCAGTCAGGGCAGTGCCGACCGGTCGCAGCCTCCTGGCCGACCGGTCTTGCTTAAGAGCTAATAGACTTAGCTGATTTTTAAAATCGGGTTGCACAGCCGACTGGTTAGACGACCAGTCGTGGCTTCTGGCTGACTGGTCTGACGACCAGTTGCGACCCATCCGATTTAGTCCAGAAAGGTTCAGCAATTTTTCATTATAATCAACTCGTCTTAGAGAAATTCGACCGGTCGTGGGTAGTGGACAACCGGTCGTAAGGACTTCTTTTTTAGATTTTTCCTTTTTTTCTTCTTCTTTCTTCCTTACTTCTTTCCTCCACCTCTTGGCTCTTCTGTCATTGATCTTCAATGCATCTAAAGTGGTCCTTTTTGTTAGTGCACTTTTCTGTGGCATACTAGTGCACCTTGTTTGTCAATTACTTAGGTCAGTGAGTCTAGTGTCGGTTGAGCTTAATGAAGACGAAGACCAAAGACTCAAGATGGACCGGCTGCATCAAGAAAGAAGAAACAGGTAAAAGTGATGCCTTGGTGTGCCTTACCTTGACCAAAACCTAACCCATAACCTCTTAGATGACTTGCACCAACTAGGTATACCTTTAGTCGTCATCATTAGTCTTAGAACTCCATGAAAAACATGATAAATTAGACTAATTAAAGAGGTGGAAACTGTTGTAATCAAAACAGCTCAAACAGCAGTTTCCGATTGATCTCCGATCAATCGGGCGTTGGCTCCGATTGGACTCCGATCCATCGGACAATCTTTCGAGCCATCGAAAGGGGTCAGTCTGATCAATCGGACCATGTTCTGATCAATTGAAATATCCTCCAGAGAATTCTCTGGACTAAAATCCGATCAATCGGACATATCTCCTATCAATCGGACTGGTCTCCGATCAATCGAAAATGCGCGAATCTGCCCTTTTTTTACCATTGGAAGAAAATCTATTTAAAGATGGGGGTTCTTTTTTGAGCTGAGAGAGGGGATTTGAGGAGATAGAAGCCACCATTGCTAGAGATCATTAAAGGCTCTATTGCAAACCCAAAGCAAGTCATTCTCCTTGTGTTTTCATCACAAGCTTGGGCCATTCAATGGCATCTTGAGAATGGACTTGTTCCCTCTTGATTCCTAGGGTTTAGACACCTTGATCATAGTTAAATCCCTTATCCAAACACTACCTAGGAGTCTATATAGGTGTATTCCTCTAAGAAACCTATTTCCTACCATTTGTAGAGGATTCACCATTCCCTAGCACCTTGGGCATCTCCAATGGAGCATCACATGCAAGGTAGCTGATCTTGGAGCTGAAGCCTTGGCAAAGCAGCGGTGTCAAAGATCGGGGGAGCACAAGGGGAGCCGATTCAAGCACGGGAGAGCGAGAAGAAGCAACCCAAAGCGGCTCTACAAAGGGGCTCAATCCGACAAGTAAGGTTGTCTTGTTAGGAGTCCATCCACTCAATTCCCTGTGGGAGTTGAGTGTAGAGTTTGTTTGACAAACTCAAACTAGGGTCGTTAGCCGATCCTTAGCCTATTAGTCGGCCTAAATTCAGGGACGTCAGCCGTTCCTTGGCTCGTTAGTCGGCCTAAACAAAGTCTCGAAGGGGGAGCCACCAACACGGGTGCAAACGTGTAGGTTGAGAGGAACCTATAAACTCCCCGGTTGGGTGGATCCGGTTAAAACACCATGGTTAGGAGGAACCAGATTTAAACTCCCCAGTGAATGCCGGTGTGCTCAAAGGGGTTGAGTACTTGAACCGGGAGTGGAGTAGACACGTAGTCGAACCACTATACATCCTTGTGTTTGTGATTGTTTTTTAGCACATTTCTCTTTATGCATTAAGTTTAACTTGTTAATTATGAATGCTTAGTTAGGAATGTATGCTAGGCACTTGATAGGCACATGCACACACATGATGTACTTTCACTACCTCATGTTGACTTGAGCATTTCTTGATCCATCCTCTATAGTCTACATGAGTTGTTTAGACTAGGTTGCTAATTGTACTTATCGTTTGCTAGTCTCTTGATTGGACCCACTTAGGCTTGGAAGCCGAAGTGTTAATCGCTTACGTAGCTTAATTTGTTGAATTGTTTAAGTAGGCGAAAAGAGTTTTAAAAAAGGTCCTAATCACCCTCCTCCTATAGGTTTAGCCATAATTCTAGTTGCTCTTTAAGCTTCCACACGTATATGCATAGGGTGTCGTGTTAGACTACCCGACGCAATTTCAATTGGTATCAGAGCAGGTTGCCCTTCAAGGACGTAACCGCCTAGAGTAAGATCCGATACCGGAGCACTAGCATCATGTCTAACCGAGATGGGAGTACCACCAACCGTCCACCTTTCTTTGACGGATCCAACTATGCTTATCGGAAGGCTAGAATGAGAATTTTTCTCCAATCCATGGACCGTCCGGTGTGGCTTAGCACACAAACTGGATATACCTTGCCCACCGAGCAAGTGGAGGTTGATGGGAAATACATTGTCATTCCCAAAGATTATTCCAAATGGGATAACATAGAGAGAGCTCAATACATGGCAAATGCCAAAGCTCTCAATATGATTTGCTATGCGGTTTCCCCGGATGAATTTCAGCGCATTCTCACATGCGCAACTACAAAAGAAGCGTGGGATATACTTGAGGTTACCCACGATGGAACTAGCACAGTAAGACGCTCGAAGCTTCAGCTCTTAACCACCAAATTTGAAAACATTAGGATGGAAGAGACTGAAACCTTCATGGAGTTTTATACTAAATTGTCAGATATTTGTAACTTCATGTTTGTCTTGGGTGACCGGGTTCTGGAAGGAAGAATTTGTAGAAAAAACTTAGGTCCCTCCCGAAAAGATTTGACTCCAAGATAGTTGCCTTAGAGGAGTGTAGAGACATAGATAACATGAAAGTAGAAGAACTCATAGGTTCCCTACAAACTCATGAACTACACCTTAAGGCCCCCTCTAGAAAGAAAAACATCGCTCTAAAGTCCTCTCACAAACATAAGAAAATTAAGAGTGAGTTGGAGGAAGATAGTGATGATGAGGATGATGAGGAAGAAAAATTGAACAAAAAATTCAAGAGATTCCTCAAATTTGATAGAGGGAATAGCCGTGACAAGAAGGACAAGAAGGGTGAAAAACATAAAGGAAAATCATCCAAACCTTCATCCGTCCGTTGTTACGGTTGCGGTCGTCGTGGCCATATCACTCCGGAATGTCCTGAAGGGCCTAAACCAAAAGGCAAAAAGGCAATGGCTGCCACTTGGATGAAACGGAGGAGTCCGAATCCAAATCTGATGACTCCGCTAGTGATGAGAGACAACATAAAGATCTAGCTCTCCCGGCTTTCACCACTACCTCTCTTCCCTCTTATCTAAGAGGGGATCCCGACCACTATCCCTTCTAGGAGTAGAAGGAGTTCCCAACCCCTCACCTCATGCTACATTTTATGAGGGTGTTGAGGAAATTAGTTACCCTTAGGCATATCAAACTAAACATAGTTAGTGAGGGTAGCTAGAAATGTTTAAATAGGTAAATCTGAGTATTTCAGCCTCATTTCTGTGTGTATGGGCAAATCAGAGGATTCAAGCCTCATTAGTCTAAATTTTGATAATTTAGCCTTGCTTTTATTTGATACATTTGCTTGTTAGATTATCGTCATGCTTAGATTAGCTAATCATCTTGAGTTTTATGCTTCATTGTATGCTAATATTTGCTTAGTATTGGTCTTGATATACCAATAGGGGAGGTTGGTTGATTGGGCTATAAGCCCTTGAGCTTTAATGCTTAATGTATATCATAGATGACCAATTATGCATGATTAACTATGGTTAGATAAGTTACATTTTCTTGTTAATCATGTTCCTTAGCATGCTCCATGTTTTATATGATCATGCACCCTGTATTCTCTCTAGTTAGCATGTGCTTATAGTTATAACTGTGACATACTATCTTCTCTTACCTTAACCTTAATTGATATATCATTAAGAGGGAAAGAATAGTTTGTCAATTGCTAACAAAAAGGGGGAGAAAGATCAAGTCCCACCAAAACTAGTTTGCTATGTTTTGTGATACAGGGATTGACCGGTTATGGGGGAGCAATCTGAAGAGGAGCAGCTTAGTTTAGGCATGTCAAGAGTCCTGTATTTAATTTTATATCAATGTAATCTCTTGTACATGTATTTTGTTTTGGTAGGTTAGGTTTTTGTAAGTAATTGACAAAGGGGGAGATTGTTAGTGCACTTTTCTGTGGCATACTAGTGCACCTTGTTTGTCAATTACTTAGGTCAGTGAGTCCAGTGTCAGTTGAGCTTAATGAAGACGAAGACCAAAGACTCAAGATGGACCGGCTGCATCAAGAAAGAAGAAACAGGTAAAAGTGATGCCTTGGTGTGCCTTGCCTTGACCAAAACCTAACCCATAACCTCTTAGATGACTTGCACCAACTAGGTATACCTTTAGTCGTCATCATTCGTCTTAGAACTCCATGAAAAATATGATAAATTAGACTAATTAAAGAGGTGGAAGCTGCTGTAATCAAAACAGCTCAAACAGCAGTTTTCGATTGATCTCCGATCAATCGGACGTTGGCTCCGATTGGACTCCGATCCATCGGACAGTCTTCCGAGCCATCGGAAGGGGTCAGTCCGATCAATCGGACCATGTTCTGATCAATCGGAATATCCTCCAGAGAATTCTCTGGACTAAAATCCGATCAATCGGACATGTCTCCGATCAATCGGACCTTCTTCCGATCAATCGGAAATGCGTGAATCTTTTCGTCTACTTAAACAATTCAACAAATTAAACTACGTAAGCGAAAAGAGTTTTAAAAAAGGTCTTAATCACCCCCTCCTATAGGTTTAGCCATAATTCTAGTTTCTCTTTAAGCTTCCGCACGTGTATGCATAGGGTGTCGTGTTAGACTACCCGACGAAATTTCACTTTTAACCTTGAATTCATAAGGTCTCTCCTCATTCCTACAAACACAAATACCCCTATAAGATAAGTCTTTTAACAGTTCAATTAGACTAAACGAGTGATGAATTGGGGTATAAATATGTACAATTCAGAGCTTAACAGTTAGTGATCAGGCAGACATGATGAGCGAGATGATCATAATGCTCCTCCATCAGGGTACCACTCAAGCACAATCGCCACCAGCCAACCTATCAATGGAAGAGTCACAAAAACTGGCGGGAGTCCCTTTAGTAGAAGAGCCTCAAATTTCATCCAGGATAGTACCAAGGGAAAGAGTGCCCACACCGTCAATGCAGATCAGGCAGGAAGAGCTGCCATAGACAATAGCCAATGCAATCAGGCAAGAAAAAGAGAAAGAGAAAGAGAATAGCGAAAGATATACTTATCATGTCCCTTATCCACCCGAAGTATGAAATTACGTCAGTAGTCTAACACGACACCTTCGTATGTGCGAAAGCTTAAAGAGCAACTAAAATTATAACTAAGTCCTATAGGGGGGATTAGGACCTTTTGAAATTCTTTTCGCCTACTTACACAATTTTAACAAATTAAACTAAGTAAGAATACTTCGGCTTCCAAGCCTAAGTGGGTCCAATCTCAAGACTAGCATATGGTTTAAGCAATAAACAACCTAGTCTAAGCATGCATAGATAATCAAATGATTTAACTAATCAAGCTCCTAATCTATGTAACCTATGTAGACTTATGAGAATGGATCCATGAGCTTAAGTCTACACAATGAAAGTACATATTGTGTGGGGATGTGCCTATCTAGTGTCTAGCATACATTCTTATCAAGCATACATAATTAACAATTAAACATTTAATGCTAAGATAATAATGTGCTCAATCAATCACAAACACAAGCATGTATAGTGGTTCGACTTTAGGTCTACTCCACTCCCGGTTCAAGTACTCAACTCCTTTGAGCACTGTACGCTCGCCTCAAGTGTAAGGCTGCGATGTAGTAATAAATCTCGGTAAGACCGAGATCGATCCATAGGGAAAGAGGTAAACAATTTCAACTAATCTAATAACTAGAATCTAAGAAGTTTAGAAAAATAGTTTTTCACATGAAATAGGAAAAATCTGAAAATAAGAAGAACTAGATCATCAAGGATCCACTTGTAGTAGTCCAATGCCAATCCATTCATCCAAGCACAACACAATTAGAATCAAAGTCATATCTCTCATCTAATTGAAGGATATAACATTCAAGCACAAACAGTCCCACTTAAATCTGAAAATCAGATTTCTAGTTCTAATGAAGCACATAGAACTTGAACTTGTAGCCTTCGGAGTAACAGCCATGTCAAGAGACTATGGCATGCTCAAGGGTTACTACAATTCGAATTTAAATAACTCAATCATGGTAATCTCAGAAAATTGCAAGGAACTCATATCTGGAGTACACAAACTCTCACAAAACTTCTAAAAAACCAAACTTTATTCAAACTAGAACTTGAAAATCCATAAATAAGTAAAGGGTACTTGAAGAAACGAATTAAAGCATTGAAACAAACTCCAAACTTCACCTCTTAGCTCTAGCTAAGAGGTTAGCTAAAAGAAAACATTAAAAACTAGAAACTAGAACTTGAAGAAGAAGAAAACTAGTTGTAAGAGGCTAGGAAGCCTCCTAGGTCTTGATCTCTTTGCTCCCCATGTTGCTAGATGGGTTAGGAAGAGGCTGCAGGTGTCCTTTTATAGCTTAGAGGCATCACCGACTTGGAAGAAATGTGGAACTACGGAGTCCTCCCGCACTTAGGAAACCCAAAAATCAGAATTTAGAAGGTTGCACTCACTGTCTATATGTGGCCGACCGGTCGAACTGGGCTGGCCAACCGGTCTTTACCTGCCTTTTGTCAGTCCAGGGAGCTGACTACCTATTGGCCCACCGGTCTTGACTGGTCGGGCCTTCTTGGCTGACCGGTCTTAACCAGTCGGGCCTTCTGTTTTCTTCATTTTCCTTCTTTCTTTCTTCCTCTTCCTCCTCTCTTTCTTCACCATTCTTTGGCCCACCTTTGATCCTCATCAAAAGGCTCCTAAATGTGCTCCTTTTGGTCTCCAATTGGGCGAAGTCGCTCTCATTCCTACAATCACAAAATAAGCATTAGATGGGCTTTTTAAACATGAAAACCATGCATATAATGTGATGTAATGGGTTGGCAAATGTATAAATTGGAGGTTCAACACACCCCCCAACCAGTTTTTTGCTAGTCCCGGGCAAAACAAGCGTGAAACAAGTTCAAACCTCCAAAAACCAACTCTCCTTCAGAAACTATGTTTTTATCCATTCCATGACATACAAGTGTAAAATTCAGAAAAACTTAGGTGATAGAAGTTGAAACCTTAAACACTCAAAACACAGTAAGTGTCCATATGAAATTCCCGCTGATTGATTGATAAATAAAAGAACTCGAACAAATTCAACCTAGTGTGCATAGTGAAAGTTCATCTCATGAATTTCTGGGATTATCTTCTCCATAGATCAACTAAACTACGGATTTCAAGGTGTACAGAGCAACAACAAGCCTATGACAGGAATTTGCCTTACCGTCCTTCCGACGGCTTTCACACTTACGTCCCATTTTCGGCTTTGGTTACGGGTAGACCATCCCCCGATTGGTAATAGGTAGCCCTTTTTGAAATTTTCCACCATGTTTTCCATCATTCCCAATTTTCATCCTTCCTTTTCCTTTTTCTTTTTCATTAGATAGGATTTTTAGAAATCTGTGTCTTTCATTATTTTCTCATGGACAAGGATGGACAAAGTACCCCGGTTTGGCTTCTCAACACCTTAAATCAAAGTCTAGTTAATCCACAAATCACATAATCCTTTCAACCCATGAAAATCGTGTAATGTGAACTAGTTGTAAGAGTGTTCAAATTTTCTATCAATCACATAGGGGAATTCACATATAAAACCATTATATTAAGAGAAGTTCAAAGCTTGCAACATCACTCACTTCGTATCTCCTCTTCTTATACTCGTATCATCTCGAATGCATAGAAACAAAGTTTTCCAAAAGAGTTTTGAATTTTTAGAAAATTCGAGAAAAATTTTGCACATATGATGCTCGAAATGTTGCAAAAGCTAAATGAGGAATCTCATCTCACCCCCCAACCAAAATCTTACATTGTCCTCAATGTAACAAGATAGGCAATAAGCATGACATGAGAGCAATGAAATAAAACAAAGGAGAGTGAGAATGAGAATACCTGAGGTAACAAGTTCATCAATTCTAGCATCTTCCATCATCTCGATGAGAGTTATTCAATCCTAATTGCAGAAAATAGATCCTAACCTACCTACTTACCTTTGATTAGTCCGATCGACTACATGATCAAATTTGAGCAGGATCTTCATGAATTTCAATAAATTTCTCATGAGGACCATCCAAAGTCCTGCTCGACAGTAAACATGAGTACTTTTCTTCATTGAAGTCCAATACTTATGTGCACCACATGCATGATAGGAGGAGATAAATGCAGCAAACAGATATCTCCTCAAATTCTGGACTGGGTTGTAATTGATTAAAAACGGGTCCTCCATAATCCTCAATGGGCTGAAGAATCCATGATGGTGGAGAGACATTCATCGTGTATTCTTCAGTTAAAGTTGTCTCCCCCATAATTTCTAAATTATACGATGCTTCCATAAACAATGGTAAAGAGTGTAAATCAGTAGAATCGTGTTCTTCAGGCACCGACACCGTGTCTAACAAAATGTCCAACTCCTTAATCGTCTCATCATCAAGATCATAAGAGTGGGCCAAGCATTTCTCTAGGAAATCGAGATAGTCGGATGAAAGATCATGATCTTGCTTGAGTGAGTGCAAAAATTCAGTTTTGATGGTGATGGACTCCCCCTCCATGGAGTGGAATTCTTCCAAACTAGGTTCTCCATAACTAGTATGAGGCACCAAGTTGGAAGTATGCAAGGCTTTAACAATTTCTTGAATAATGGGGTCGTTTGAATTTTTAAAGTGTGCCAAGCATTCGTCCAAAGAATATAAATTTTTACTCATGGGAGTTTCATTCTCCACATTAAAATTAAGCATGTCAAGTTGGTGGAGTGACTCAAAAATATCAACCTCGGCCATCTCTCTAGCATGCATATCCTCTAGAGACTCATAATCAGTATGCCCTTAGGAAAAAGAAACCATAGGTTCATAAGCATCCACCGAACCCTCATTGTAAGTAACCCTACTATCGCTTTCAGGTTTAATGGATTCCTCGGGTTCGTCAACCGTCATTGAAATCTCTTCATCATTAAGTTCAAAGCATCCAAAAGAGATTGTGGACTCACCATAATTGATGATGACATTTGGATCATCGAGATCAATCTCCTCTAAAAGTCTATGCAATAAATTCAAAGAAGGTGGGACTTGGGTAGCCCCATCCTCCTCATGAAAGGGGATTGATTCGATGCCCCCAATTTCGGGCTCAACGTCTTCACAAGATGGCAAGTAAGCTTGATTTGATTATTCATCTACATACTCTTTCCATATTTCCTTAAGCATTTGTGTATACATGTCATCACAAGAGGAATACATTTTAGGGTGATTGTGAATAACCACGATAAGTTCTTCCCTTGAACAAGGAGAATGGTGATTTTCCCAATTAAGACCGTACGCATTGTAGGATGAAGAGTTATATGATGATTGATAGGCATATCCATACAAGTGATCACGCATTGTCTTAACTGATTGGCTACTATTCACCCATTCCTTTTATTGTTGCACACCTCCTACCATAACCGGTGGAACACTCATGTTATTTTCAATTCGGTAATCACGTAATATTTTCCCCGGATGATCATTATTCAATTTTGCTTAGTTCTGGTATTCCCCCATCATCATACGGTGTATCTCAACATGTGTATTACTTTCATTAATGTAATCACGCATCGTCTTATGTGGGGGGATAGTGGAGGTTCTTTGAATCTCAGAAAAATACTCATGCTTGGAGGGATCCCGATCACAATGAGTTAGGGTCCCCCAATCTGACGTCTCATCCTCCAAAAGGTACTTGTACGCACCATTCATTCAATCATACATGATGAAATTTTAAGGAATTGGAAACTACTCTAATCTAGAAAAAAAAACAAAAAGAAGGGAGATGGGGAGATGTTACCCGTGAAGGTGAGAACTATGTCAGCAACAATGTCCTGCACAAACAAAAATGATTAGTAATCTAGAAAAAAATCAGAAAATCTACTTCTATAAAAACTGAAAATCCTACCTAACTAAAACTACTCTATAGCTACTAAAACAATTAGAACTGTTTAACCTTTTCCTCGGCTACGGCACCAAAAACTTATTCGCTCGCCTCAAGTGTAAGGTTGTGATGTAGTAATAAATCTCGGTAAGACTGAGATCGATCCACAGGAAAAGAGGTAAACAATTCCAACTAATCTAATAACTAGAATCTAAGAAGTTTAGGAAAATAGTTTTTCACATGAAATAGGAAAATTTTGAAAATAAGAAGAACTAGATCATCAAGGATCCACTTGTAGTAGTCCAATACCAATCCATTCATCCAAACACAACACAATTAGAATCAAAGTCCTATCTCTCATTTAATTGGAGGATATAACATTCAAGCACAAATAGTCCCACTTAAACCTGAAAATCAGATTTCTAGTTCTAATGAAGCACATAGAACTTGAACTTGTAGCCTTCGGAGTAACAGCCATGCCAAGAGACTATGACATGCTCAAGGGTTACTACAATTCGAATTCAAACAACCCAATGATAGTAATCTCAGAGAATTGCAAGGAACTCATGTCCGAAGTACACAAACTCTCACAAAACTTCTAAAAAACCAAACTTTATTCAAACTAGAACTTGAAAATCCATAAATAAGTAAAGGGTACTTGAAGAAACGAATTAAAGCATTAAAACAAACTACAAACTTAAGGTTAGCTAAAAGAAAACATTAAAAACTAGAAACTAGAACTTGAAGAAGAAGAAAACTAGTTGTTGGAGGCTAGGAAGCCTTCTAAGTCTTGATCTCTTTACTCCCCACATTGCTAGATGGGTTAGGAAGAGGCTGCAGGTGTCCTTTTATAGCTTAGAGGCGTCACCAACTTGGAAGAAACGCGGAACTACGGAGTCCTCCCGCACTTACGAAACCCAAAAATTGAAATTTAGAAGGTTGCACTCGCTGTCTATATGTGGCCAACTGGTCTTGACCGGTCGGACTGGGCTGGCCGACCGGTCTTTTGTCAATCCAGGGAGCTGACTACCTGTTGGCCAATCAGTCTTGACCGGTCAGGCCTTCTGTTTTCTTCATTTTCCTTCTTTCTTTCTTCCTCTTCCTCCTCTCTTTCTTCACCATTCTTTGGCCCACCTTTGATCCTCATCAAAAGACTCCTAAATGTGCTCCTTTTGGTCTCCAATTGGGCGAACTCGCTCTCATTCCTACAATCACAAAACAAGCATTAGATGGGCTTTTAAACATGAAAACCATGCATATAATGTGATGTAATGGGTTGGCAAATGTATAAATTGGAGGTTCAACAAGCACACCGGCATTCACTATCGGAGGTTTTAAATGAGGTTCACCTCTCAACCTTTACACGAAAATTTTCCCGGTTCACCTCTCAACCATAAGCGGAGTTTTGGACAAAGGGCTAACTCTTAACCCAAATGGAGTTTTGGACATAGGCTAATTGTCAACCCAATGCACGTTCACTCCCGTGTTGGAGGCTCCCCCTTGGAGACTTTGTTTAGGCTCGGCAAACAAGCCAAGGAGCACCAAACAGCCCCTAGTCTTTAGGCCGACAAACAAGCCAAGGAACGGCGAACGTCCCTTGTTCGAGTTTGACAAACAAACTCTATACTCAACTCCCACACGGAATTGAGTGGATGGGTGTTGAGCTCTTAATTGTGCATATTCTAACCCCAATTCATCACTCATTATGCACGGTTTACATGTTTAAAGGACTATGCTAGGGCGTGATTTGTGATTGTAGGAACCAGAAGGAGATGTCACCAATTGAAGGCTAAATGTAGCTCCTTACAAGCATTGAAGACCATTGGATCAAGCATGAAGAAGGACCAAAGAAAGCCAAGGCAAGGAGAGAAGAGAAAAGAAGAAAGAAAGAAAGAAATAGAGAGGAAAAGAAGCCAGACCGGTTGGCTGACCGGTCGGCCACCATTTACCTGCCAAAAATAGGACTGCCCAGCCCGACCGGTCATGACCGGTCGGGCATAGTTGCTGGACCACTCAGGAACGCAGCCGACCGGTCATGACCGGTCGGCCATTGCTGCTGGAAAAGAGCCAAGCCAGTCCGACTGGTCATGACCGGTCGGCCAGCGTAAACAGCTTGTTTCTATTTTGGATCTCCGGGATTTTCTGCGCAAGTACGTAGTTTTACACGAAATTTGGAGTTCTCTTACGTATTGGACTCCTCCAAGCTATAAAAGGATATCTTCCCTTCATACAAGAGGAGACTACGACGTGGGGATTGCTGAGGAGACGGATTCTACTTCGAATTTCTAGTTTTCTTCCTGTTTTAGTTATTTTCTATGTTTTTAGAGGCTTCTAGTTCAAGGATGTTAGAGATGAACTAAAACCTCTTAGCTAGAGCTAAGAGGTGAAGCTTTTAATTCGTTTTTGATGGATTAATACAACCTAGGTTTCCTTTTATGTTTTAATTGAAGAATTTTAGTTCAATTTGAGTTTGATTCAAGTACTATGTTGGTTTCTACTTTGATCTCTTGATGACTCTGGGCTCATGTGATTCTTAGTGATTCTAAGCTTAGTATCTTAGCTTTTGAGCATTGTTTATACTTGTGTAATGCATTGATCTACCATTGACTCCGGGCATGGTAGACGCTTTGATTGCCTTGTATGCAATGGCCTGATTTTCATGTGGGAACTCATGCAACTAAAATTCTTATCTTTTGTATGATCTGGAATAATTGTTTATTAATTGATTTTGATTTAATTAGAGTTCAAATCATGAGTTGTAATCAGGTCTAGTGACAGGACTTGGTGAAAGCTATGGTTGTGAATCTCAACTAGATTGGAAAGAGGCTTGGCCTATACAATTGAGTGTGCCCAAGGCCTGAGCATGGTTGTGGGAATCAAATCAGTTAATAAGCACTTGTTTTAGATAATTGTGATTGAACTGCTCTATATTCCAATCGGATAGAGAAAGGAATTTGATTCCGATTGAGTCATGAGAGACCTAGTTGTGTTGATGCATTGAAACTTATCAAAAGTGGATCCTTGGCGCTCTAGTGCATTTTTAGGTTGAAATTACCTTAACCATTCACTGTTTAAACTCAATTCATTGTTTTCTAGCTTTAGTTCATAATAGGATCTTAATTACTAGTTATTTTCGTTAAATCCTAAGAATACCCATTCATAAATCTCTGTGGGAACGATACTCGGTCTTTCCGAATTATTACTACTTCGCAACCCTACACTTGGGGAGTGAACAATGGGTTCTCAACAAAGACAACCTTACTTGTCGGATGAGCCCCTTGTTCAACGCCTGTTCGAGTTGCTTGATCTCCGCTCTCCCGTGCTTCAATAAGCTTCCCTTGCTCCCTCGATCGTGTTATCGTTGCGTTGCCAATGCCTCAACTACACTCGATCAATCACCTTACTTGTGATGCCTTTGAGATGCCCAAGGTGATAGGAGGGTAGGTTTGAGAACTCTACAACTAATAGGAATGGGTTGCCTAGAGTTGTTCACCTATAACGATCTCATCTTAGAGATTTGGATATGGCTTTGACTATCAAGAAAGATCCAAGCTCTAAAGATCAAGAGGGGATGAAGGTCATCTTCTTCATAAGCTTAGAATGCTCCAATCTTATGTTTAAAGCACAAGGAAGATACCTTGCATAGGTTGGGAATGAGCCTCAAATGGTTTCCAACAATGGTGGCTTCACTCCTCTTAAAATCCCTCTCCTTTGCTCAACAAATACCCCAAGCCATTTTATAAAGGAGGTCTAAATGGAAACAAAACGGGAAAAAATGGCTAGTTTCGACCTGTCCCGACCAGTCAAGATCGGTCGGCCAGGGTTGGAACAGACAGTGAGCTTGCTGTCTAAAGGGGGGGTCTGTCCGACCAGTCAAGACTGATCGGTCCAATGGTCTACACACACAACTTGCATTGTTGTCTAGATTGGGTTAGTTTGACCGGTCTTGACAGGTCGGTCCAGTCCAGCTGACCGGTCGGACAGGCCAGTGAACAGCCAAATGGTTTTGTTGTCCACTACTTCAGTGCCCAATCTATATGGCCAAGGTTTAGATAGTCTTTTAGTACACCTAGGGCCAATCTAAAGATGACTAAAGGATTTTCTAAGGGTTTAAGGTCATCAAAGGGATTGGGTCATGGTTTTGGTCAAGGTTCAAGGCACACCAAGGCATCACTTTTACCTGTTTCTTCTTCCTTGATGTAGCAGGGCCACTTGAGTCTTCGGTCTTCATCTTCATTAAGCTCAACCGACACTAGACTAACTGACCTAAGTGATTGACAAACAAGGTGCACTAGTATGCCACTGAAAAGTACACTAACGATCTCCCCCTTTGTCAATTACTTACAAAAATCTAACCTCCAAAACAAATACATGAACAAAAGATTACATTGATAATGAAATAAATACAGGACTCTTGACATGCCTAACTAAGCAACTCCTCTTCAGTTTGCTCCCCCATAACCTGTCAATCCCTGCATCACAAAACATAGCAAACTAGTTTTGGTGGGACTTGATCTTTCGCCCCCTTTTTATCAGCAATTGACAAACTAATCTCTCCCCCTTAATGATATATCAATTAAGGTTAAGGTAAGAGTAGATAGTATGTTTAAGTTAAAACAATAAGTACATGCTAACAAGAAGAGTATAGGGTGCATGAACTTTAAAACATGGAGCATGCTACAGAATATGATTAACAAGAAAATGTAACTATCTAGGCATAGTTAATCATGCATAATTGGTCAAAGATATACATATGCAATAATAGCACAAGGGCTTATAGCCCAATCAACCAACCTCCCCTATTGGTATATCAAGACCAATACTAAGCAAAGATTAGCATACAATGAAGCATAAAACTCAAGATGATTAGGTAATCTAAGCAGTGAGATAGTCTATCAGCAAATATAGAAAATAAAAGCAAGGTTAAACTACCAAATATGGGCTAATGAGACTTGAATTCTCTGATTTGCCTGTACACACAAAAATGAGGCTGAAATCCTTAGATATTCCTATACAAACACTTTCTAGCTACCCTTACTAACTACGTTTAGTTTGAAAGGCCTAAGGGTAACTAATTTCCTTAACACCCTCATAAAATGTAGCATGAAGTGAGGGGTTGGGAACTCCTACTCCTAGAAGGGATAGTGTTGAACCTCCAATTTATACATTGTATAGGTCATTCCATCACATTATATGCATGGTTTGCATGTTTAAAAGGTCCATCTAATGTAGGTTTTGTGATTGTAGGAATGAGAGCAGACTTCACCTAATCGGAGATCAAAAGGAGACATTTAGGAGCCTTGGATGAAGACCCAAGGTGGGCCAAAGAAAGAATAAAGCAAAGAGAGAGCAAGGAGAGAAGAAAAGAAAGAAAAAAGAATGCAGAAAATGGGTCCGACCGGTCAAGAAGGCCCGACCGATCTGCTGCACTCCCTGGACACTTAACGGACAGGCTAGACCGGTCAAGACCGGTCAGCCATGCAATTTCAGACTTTCAGATTTCAAACAGCAGGCTATTCCCATTTTTGAATTTTCAGCCCAGTTTTTTGAGGCCTTATTGATGATATTTGGAAATCCAATACATCCATGTCGAAGAGGAGCTCGACGCCGAAATAACCCAAGTGGTTTCGTGTCGATCGGAGCTACGGATTGACCGTGGTGGCCAAAACAATACGAACTGTCTAGAAAGTTCCAGATTCCGCCTACTCAATCTGGGCCTTTCCAGGTGGCCCATCATTAATGATATGAAGAATATACTTTGACCAACTTCTAAACCATATCTATATATAAATAACCACAAAGTTTCAGATCAAAAGGATGTGTGGTTTGATCGTACCGGTTGAAGAAAGATGGACCATCCAGAAATATTCAACTGTGCAGATTTTATAAAAGCCCTAAGTGTTCTAATTTTCAGACCACATTCTGAAATCGTTTTGGACAATCTAATCCATTCATCATGTAAAGGAGGACATTTTCTACCAATTTTCAAAATTTGAGATCAATCCGACCTCTGTACACTCCGGGGCATTGAAAGCAAGATGACTGGTTCTTAAGGTACCAAAATTGCGTGATTTTGAGAGGCGGTCGCTGATCTGATTGGTGGGCCAATTCAGAAGATAATTTTGAAAATCTAAATCATCTATGAGGAAGATCACATTACAAGGAAGCTACAAATCAAATTTGAAGGCAATCCGACCATTGGTTAAGCCGTACGAAGTGAAACAAAATCTGTTATGTTGCGGTACTCTTGCTGTATTATAAAAGGAGGTGTTCTCTTCTATTCTAAAGCAAGCAAGGATGTGGGAAGAAAGGAGTTCAAGTCCTAGGAGGCTACCTAGCCTCCTACAGCTAGTTTTTCTTCATTTTCTTAGTTCTAGTTCTACTTTTAATATGCTTTTTCTTAGTTAACCTCTTAGCTAGAGCTAGAGGTGAAATTTGTAGTTGGTTTCAATGCTTTAATTCGTTCTTCAAGTATCCTTTACTTATTTATAGATTTTCAAGTTCTACTTTGAATAAAGTTTGGTTTTTTTGGAAGTTTTGTGAGAGTTTGTGTGCTCTGGACACAAGTTCCTTGCAATTCTCTAAGATTACCATGATTGGGTTGTTTGAATTTGAATTGTAGTAACCCTTGAGCATGTCATAGTCTCTTGGCATGGCTGTTACCCTGAAGGCTACAAGTTTAAGTTCTATGTGCTTCATTGGAACTAGAAATCTGATTTTCAGATTTAAGTGGGACTATTTGTGCTTGAATGTTATATCCTCCAATTAGATGAGAGATAGTACTTTGATTCTAATTATGTTGTGCTTGGATGAATGGATTGGCATTGGACTTGAGGTGAGCGAACAGATAGTGGTCGAGATCCTCTCTTATGTTAGGGGGAAGAGAGGTAGTAGTGGAAGTCATTCGGGCTTTATCAATATTTTGGCTTCCATCACTAGTGAAGTCATTAGATTTGAATTCGGACTCCTCTGTATCATCGCAAGTGCCAGTCATTACCTTTTTTCCTTTCGGTTTAGGTCTGTTTGGACATTCCAGGGCAATGTGGCCACGATGACCGCAACCATAACATCGGACGGATGTAGATTTGGATGATTTCCCTTTATGTTTATCACCCTTCTTGTCCTTCTTGTCACGGCTACTCCCCCTATCAAATTTGAGGAATTTCTTGAATTTTTTGTTTAACTTTTTTTCTTCATCATCCTCATCATCATTATCTTCCTTCGACTCACTCTTAATTTTCTTATGTTTGTGAGAGAACTTTAAAGTGATGCTTTTCTTTCTAGATGGGGCCTTAAAGTGTAGTTCATGAGTTTGTAGGGAACCTATAAGGTCTTCTACTTTCATGTTATCTATGTCTCTACACTCTTCTAAGGCTACTACCTTGGTGTTAAATCTTTTCGGGAGGGACCTAAGTATTTTTCTATATATACGTTCTTCCGAAACTCGATCACCCAAGACAAACATAAAGTTGCAAATATCAGAAAATTTTGTATAAAACTCCATGAAGTTTTTAGTCTCTTTCATCCTAATGTTTTCAAGTTTGGTGGTTAAGAGCTGAAGCTTCGAGCATCTTACTGTGCTAGTTCCCTTGTGGGTAACCTCAAGTATATCTCACGCTTCTTTTATAGTTGCGCATGTAAGAATGCGCTGAAATTCATCTGATAAGACCGTACAACAAATCGCATTGAGAGTTTTGGCGTTTGTCAAGTATTGAGCTCTCTCACTGTCATTCCATTTTTCATCATCTCTGAGAATGACAATGTATTTCCCATCAACCTCCACTTGTTTGGTGGGCAAGGCATATCCACGTTGTGTGCTTAAGCATGCGGGATGGTCCACGGATTGTAAGAAAATTCTCATCATAGCCTTCCAATAGGCATAGTTGGACCTGTCAAATTATGGTGGATGGTTGGTGGTACCCGCATCTCGGTTAGACATCATGCTAGTGCTCCGATCCCGAATCTTACTCTAGACGGTTAAGTCCTTAAAGAGCAACCCGCTCTGATACCAATTGAAATTATGTCGATAGTCTAACACGACACCTTCGTATGTGCGGAAGCTTAAAGAGCAACTAGAATTATGGCTAAGTCCTATAGAGGGGATTAGAACCTTTTGAAATTCTTTTCAGCTACTTAAACAATTTTAACAAATTAAACTAAGTAAGCAAGAACACTTCGGCTTCCAAGCCTAAGTGGGTCCAATCACAAGACTAGCATATGGTTTAAGCAATAAACAACATAGTCTAAGTATGCATAGATAATCAAATGATTAAACTAATCAAGCTCCTAATCTATGCAGCCTATGTAAACTTATAAGAATTGATCAATGAGCTCAAGTCTACACAACTAGTGAAAGTACATCTTGTGTGGGGATGTGCCTATCTAGTGTCTAGCATACATTCTTATGAAATATACATAATTAACAATTAAACATTCAATGCTAAGATAACAATGTGCTCAATTAATCATAAACACAAGCATGTATAGTGGTTCAACTTTGGGTCTACTCCACTCCCGGTTCAAGTACTCAACTCCTTTGAAAACACCGGCATTCACTATCAGAGGTTTTAAATGAGGTTCACCTCTCAACCTTTACACAGAGGTTTTCCCAGCTCACCTCTCAACCATAACCGGAGTTTTGGACGAAGGGCTAACTCTCAACCCAAACGGAGTTTTGGACATAGGCTAACTGTCAACCCAATGCATGTTCACTCCCGTGTCGAAGGCTCCCCCTTGGAGACTTTGTTTAGGCCCAACAAACAAACCAAGGAGCACCAAACAGCCCCTAGTCTTTAGGCCGACAAACAAGCCAAGGTACGACCAACGTCCCTAGTTCAAGTTTGACAAACAAACTCTACACTCAACTCCCACAAGGAATTGAGTGGATGGACTCTCAACAAAGACAACATTGTTGGATGATCCCTTTGTTCAGAGCCTGTTCGGGTTGCTTGATCTCCACTCTCCTGTGCTTCAATCAGCTTCCCTTACTCCCTCGATCGTGTTGTCGTTGCATCGCGGGATTGGGTGATGGTTTTGGTCAAGGTTCAAGGCACACCAAGGCATCACTTTTACCTATTTCTTCTTCCTTGATGCAGCAGGGCCACTTGAGTCTTCGATCTTCGTCTTTATTAAGCTCAACCGACACTAGACTCACTAGCCTAAGCGATTAACAAACAAGGTGCACTAGTATGCCACTGAAAAGTGCACTAACAAAGTAGATGGTGTATCATTACCAACATATTTCAAGCATCGGACTTCTCCAAGTTTAATGGTCGAGGGTCACCAGAAAAGCACTTAACCCATTTTATGACTATGATGGGCAACTTCGCCCCAATCCCTCAGTACTGCCTCAGACTGTTTAAATTGACGTTAACTGGGTAGGCATTCAGGTGGTATGCCAAATTACTAATATGATCGATGAAAATGTGGGACAATATACAAGAAGCATTTATCACCAAGTTCTTTTAATTAGAGAGAAGAGTGATGTTGACAGACCTAGCTTTCATCCAGTAGTAGGCAACAAGAGCTCGTGGATAAGTTTATGGAATGATGGCGATCGACTGTGGCCATGTGTGGGGAGTTGCCTAGCGAGGAACAATAGGTGCGAATGTACATGAGAGTTATGTACCCCTCTATTACTTATAGGCTAGTGAGAAGCAATTTGCGCACATTTCGAGATTTGGCTACGAAGGCTCATTTAGTAGAGGAAGCAGTGTCTAAAGCACCGTTCAGAAGTGATCGCACAAGGAGAGATCCAGGGTGCATGCTCATATCAAACTATGCTGATAAGAGAAAAGACTTCAGAGATAAGAACAGAAGTTTGCCAAATAAGAGAGGAGAAGAAGCCCATAGACCAAGAGTAGGAGAAAAGGTAAATCAACGACCTACTATCATAGAAGAGAAGGACAAAGCTAACGGTCCCTACTCATTTCAGATAGAGGACCTAATTCCCTTGATGGAAAGGCTTGTTGAATGAATTATGAAGTGGCCAGAACTCGTGCGCCCAAGCAAAGTGGGGTGTGTACGAGACCCTAGGTATTATCAGTATCACTGGGTTATCAGCCATGTTGAACTCTAAATTTTTCATATTCTAACCCCAATTCATCACTTATTATGGATGATTTCTCTAATTAAATATATGTTTAATGCATACTTTTGTGATTGTAAGAATAAGAGAAAGACTTCACTAAGTTGATGATTAAAAGACCTTCTAGATTCACATTGAAGACATGAGAAGATGGGCCAAGAGATGGAGAGAAGATGTAAGGAGAAAAGAAAGGAAAAAGAAGAAAAAAAAAAACAAAGGACCAAACTATTCGATCGGTCGGCTGACCAGTCATTCACAGGTTCGACCGGTCATGACCGGTCGGCCAAACAGTTTGGATGGGTAGAACCTTGCTGGACCAAGCACTAGACGGGTCCGACCGGTCAGCCATGCACAAAAATTTCAAAAATCTGTTAAGTGGCCCACTGACTCTACTGCATAAATTCTTACACAATTCTGGAAGTTTCTATGGTGGTGGCGCACAATTGTTATAAAAGGACACCTCTAGGTCTATCTAAAATCATCTTAGAAGAGATCTACAGTCGCTGGAGGTAGAGATGATCGTCGTGAAGCATCTACAACTCTTCTAACATAGGGTTTTTCTAGTTTTCTATGCTTTTACTTAGTTTTTCTTTCAATTTTAGTTCAAATATGGCAATGCTCGGCTAGAACCTCTTAACTAGGGCTAAGAGGTGAATCTTGTAGTTAGTTTTGATGTTTAATTCGTTTATTTAAGTACTATTTACTTAATTTTGAATTTTCAAGTTCTAGTTTGAATAAAGTTTGGATTTTTTTGAAGCTTTGTGAGAGTTTATGTGCTTTGGACATGAGTTCCATGCAATTCTCTGAGATTATCATGAATGGTTTGATGATATTCGAATTGTAGTAACCTTGTAGCATTTCATGATCTCTTAGTAAGGTTGTTACTTCGAAGGCTACAATTTCAAGTTCTCTATGCTTCAGTAGAATTAGAAATCTGATTTCCAGATTTAAGTGAGACTATTTGTATGTTGAATGAAATATCTTCCAATTAG
Source organism: Liriodendron chinense (assembly GCA_003013855.2). Lineage (NCBI taxonomy): Eukaryota > Viridiplantae > Streptophyta > Magnoliopsida > Magnoliales > Magnoliaceae > Liriodendron > Liriodendron chinense. Next base: position 8,231,505 of record ML058433.1, read on the forward strand.
ATGAGAGATGGGACTTTGATTTTAATTGTGTTTATGCTTGGATGAATGGATTGGAATTGGGCTACTACAAGTGGATCATTAGTGCTTTAGTTTCTCTTTACTTCTCAGATTTTTCCTATTTACCTTTCTATTTTAATCCTAGTTCTTAAGCTCTGAAATTCCAAATCTATTTAGATTGAAGTTATTAGAATAGTCTAAATTAATTTACCTTTTCCATGTGGATTGATCTCGATCTCATGATTAAGTTATCATTACATCGCAGCCTTGCACTTGAGGTGAGAGAACAAGTTTTTGGCGCCGTTGCCGGAGAATAGGTTAAACAGTTCTAATTGTTCTAGTAGCTATAGAGTAGTCTTAATTAGGTAGAATTTTCAATTTTTTTCTATAGTAAGGTTTTCTTATTTTCTAGAACTAACATTCTCTTGTTTGTTTTGTAGGAGCTTAATTAACCTAGTTCAAGCGCATTGGTTAATATCCTTCTAACTTAGAACTTTTTCTATTTCAGTTTTTCAGACTTTTAGTTTTAGGCTTTAGGTTTAGTTTTTAGTTTGTGTTTTTGTGATTTATGTCTTGTTGGGAACATGACCACACAAATTGTCTCCAAACCAAGTGTGGAATAGTTGAGCCACTCACAGTTGGCAAATAAGTTAGAAAATATCTGAAACTTTGTGAAAGTTTGGGAGACATGGCCAAAAATCAAACACGATTAAGGAATCCTCCCCCTCCTACTCCAACCACAAACGCTAATCGAGAAGAAGAATTATGGGATTACTTACAACCGGCACGTGCTACTACACACTCATGTGTGGTTTTTAAAATCATTGGAGGAAACATTGATATTAAGCCGGGAGTCACTCAACTCTTACCCAAGTTTCATGGGCTCGACTCTAAGAGCTCAATTCACTTCTAGCCATTCTCAATGCATAATTCAACTAGGTCTTTTAACTACACAATTGAAATCGAAGTCTTATCTCTATCTAGCCGGAATACGGAGCGGTGAAATCATCATAACATATCCAAAACAAACTCTTGTTTATTGATATATTTTCCTCAATAAGACTTAGGCATTGAGCACACCTCAATTGTACAGGCCAATCCTTTATCCAACAAGTTAAGATCATAACCATGGTCTTCCTCAAATCCCACCACTAGACTTGATTAGAACCCTTGATTTGAACTTTAATCAAACATATATTAAATAAGCAAAGCATCCATCTCAGATTCATTCAAAAGATAAGAACTTTGGTTGAAACATGCAATTCCCACATTAAGAACCATGTTTAAGAGCATAGGGAATTCAAAGCAACTACAATGCCCAAAGTTCATGGTAGATCAATGAACTTTATAGATCTAAACAATACAAAATAAGTAAGTTATCTAGATTTAGAACCTCTAAACATCCAATGAGCCCGAAGTCATCAATAAATCAAAGAAGAATTAAAACTAGACTTTTATTCAAACTTAAATCGAACCATGTTCATCATTAAATTCAAAAGCGAAACCTACTTTAAATTAAAGCATTAAAAACGAACTACAAGCTTCACCTCTTAGCTCTAACTAAGAGGTTTTAGTTCATCTCTAACATCCTTGAACTAAAATCTCTGAAAAACATGAAAACCAACTAGAAAGATAGAAGAAAAATAAGAAAACTTGAAATAGAATCCTTCTCTGAAACCTCCTAGTCTTCCCTCCTGTCCTAGATGATCTTAAAAGAGAAGAGAAGCTCCTATTTTATAGCAAAAATCCACCACCACCTCAATTTGTGTAAGAATTTACGCACTTATGTCGGTTGACGACCAGTCGTGGCTCAAAAGCCAATGATGAAAACTGGAAATCGGACTTCTGGTTCTTCTGGACGACCAGTCGTGGCGTATGGCCAACCAGTCGTTAATGCTTCAAAATATTCCAACGAGCAATGGTCAGATTTATTCAAAATTCGACCAGTCTTGAGCTCTAGATGACCAGTCATGCGATCGATCATGTGTGCACTCTAGATGTCCAGCAAGAAAATCTCCTCTGCAAATTTCTAACCTATCTTGCCTTCCAATGATCGGTTGTGCGACTGGTCGTGCAGTCTAGCCGACCGATCGTGAGTTGTGAATTGCAGATTTCTTCTTTTTCTTTTCTTCTTTTTCTTTTCTTCCCTTCCTTCTTTCTTTGCTTGCTTTCTCTTGATCTTCCAACATGTATAAAAGATATCCATTGAGCTCCATTCCTGCAAATCTCTCTTTTATACCTACAATCACAAAAACACATTAAAGTAGTCTTTAAAATACATTATTTAATGTAGTAGAAGCATGGAATTGGGGATAAATATTCACAATTCAAGACTTAACACTCGTACAGTCACTCCCGATGAAATAAGATAAATGATAGCTGAAACTGTTCGCTTTAAGGGAGAAAGAAATCATAAGGACAAGTTTCGATATCAGACTCCTTACTCTAGAGAAGTTGAAGACATACCGTTTCCAATCAACTTTAAATGTCTGAAATTTCAAAAGTTTGATGGCGAAGGTGTTCACAAGCCTTAACTATAAGGCCGTGATGTAGTAATTTTCGGGAGAGACTGAGATCGTCCTCAGGGATTTATGTAGGGATTCACATGATATTCTCAAAATAACTTAGAATTGGGATTGAATTAATAACTAAATTTGAAAGTGAGTTGAATTGAGTGAATTATGATTAAAACAGTAAATAAAAGTGAATTCAATAAGGTGAAAGGTACTAGAGCGCTAAGGATCCACTTATAGCCACCTTCAATGCATTGATTCATTAGATTTCTAATACACAACTGGAATTAGAGTTTCATCTTATCTAGCCGGAATATAGAGCAGTTAAATCATAATAATCTAATATAGATAGACCTTCATCGATATAGTTCACACTTGAAGCTTAGGTATTGGGTGCAGGGAATCCATTCCCTTGGACTATATAGCCAAATCCCCTAACAAAACATGTAAAATCACAACTATAGTCTTCTCTAATCTTATCACTAGATTAAAGTAGAACCATAACTAATATCAATCAATAGTGCCATCCATATCAGATTTAGACAAAAGATAAGAACTTAGCTTTGAAATAGTTGAACTTGAATCAAACTAATATCAATCAATAGTTCCATCCAACTCAAATTTAGACGAAAGATAAGAACTTAGCTTTGAAATAGTTCCCACATTAAGAACCATGTTCTAGATCTCAGGAATTTAAAGTAACCAACATGCCCGGAGTCTATGGTAGATCAATGAATTATACAGTTCTAAATAATGCAAAATAGTTAAGTAAAATAGATTTAAAACTTCTAAGCATCACAGGAGCCCTTAATCATCAATATATCAAAGAAGAACTAGAACTAGAACTTCATTCAAACTAAAATCAAATCAAATTCTTCATTAAAGCATAAAATAAAACCTAGATTGAATCAACACATCAAAATCGAACTACAAGCTTCACCTCTTAGCCCTAGCTAAGAGGTTTTAGTTCATCTCTAGCATCCTTAAGCTAAAATCTAAAAAAAAAAAAAAGATATAAAAAGATAACTAGAACTAAAACTAAAAGAAAATTAGAAAACTTGAAATAGAACTCCTCCTCTAAAGCTCCTAGGCAATCCTCCACATCCATGATGCCTTTAGAAGAGAAGAGAGGTCCCCTTATACAGAAAATTCTGCCACTGCCTCAAGTTGCAAAAGGATTTACGCACTTGCACCATCAGCTTCGATGGATGCTTCGATGGATCAAACAATGCTTCAATGGATCAAAATGTGGTTCGATGGATTGACGATTAGTCCAGTGAGTTGCAATCTTTTATAGCTTCTGAAATGTGATTTTACAATGGATCGAAGATCTTTCTATGAGGGATTGAAACTCCTTACGATAGATCGAAATCAGTCTAAAGAGTTGTTCAAAATTTCAGTTTTTCCGGTATGTTTGATAGGTCTTTCGATGGATCAAAGACTAATCGAACTACCAATCGAAGCTATCTATTTCTGCAATTGTTGATTTTGAACTTTAAAATTCCTTCCACTTAGATTCTTTCTTTCTTCTTTTCTTGTATCCAAGTTGATTTCCCATCTTAAGTAAATGTCCTCTTTTAAGCTCCTTTCATTTAAATCTCTCTTGTTCCTATAATCACAAAAACACATTAAAGTTAGTCTTCAAACATACTGTTTTATGTAATATGAGCATGGAATTGGAGATAAATATACACAATTCAAGGCTCAACATACACCCCAACCTACATTTTGCTAGTCCCAAGCAAAACATGCGAAGAATCATTCATCTCTCAAATTCCAAACCTTTCTAAGAAGATAAACTTTTATGCAACCCAAGTCATGTAAAAGTGAAATTCAGAGATATTTAGTAGTAAGATATTGAAATACCTATCTTCTAATGATTTAGTGAGTGTTCAGACTGAGTTCCAACTAATTGATTAATAAATAGAGTAATTCAAACAACCATGGTCTAGGTTTCTTAGTGCATTCATAACTGATCATTTTTTCCACGATTACCCTTCATTCCATGAGTTAATTGAATTACAAGTTTAAAGATAGATCAACACAAGTCTATGACAAGAGTTTGCCTTACAATTCTATCAGCGACTTTCACACTAATCTCATTACCTTTTTTATGGTCATGGGTAGCCATTTTCGATATTTCTCTCTTTTTTTTCAAGATTTTACAATTCCGCTTTCTTTTTTTCTTTTTAAAAATCAATAGACAAAGATTCTAAAAGGGTCACTTCGTACTAAAGCACTAAGCACGTAATGATAATGACATAGGATAGCGATATAGGATCGAAATCCTTTCCCTAGATTACTTCAACTTCTCATATTTCCTCATGAATATGATGGACAAAACTCCCCGGCTTGGTTCCTAATACTTTCAAACTATAATCCAATCAAAACCTTCATAACATCTAGCCTAATCTTTACAAATGAGAGTTAATTGTAATCCAATCTAAACCTTTATAACATCCAGCCTAATCCTTATGAATGAGAGTTAATTATGTAATATGTACTAGAATTCAATGATATTTAAACTTTCTATCAGTCAAATAATGGAATGACCTCATTCGAAATGACTAAATCAATCAGATTGTAAGCTTTCAAAATCAAATTACTTCATATCTCATTATCTCATATTCATATAAGCTTGAATTTATGAAAATTTTACTTTGTAAGACAGTTTCAAAATCAGAAAATTGAAGAATTTTCAATTTTTTAGCTCAAAACTAAACAAATTAACTAGAATTCCTTTGGAATCTCACCCCCAACCTAAAATCCTATATTGTCCTCAATGTAAAAGATATGCAATGAAATACAAAAGAAGACAACGAAAATAAAGGAGAGTGGGTAAGAAAGAGAGTACATGAACAATGATGGCGGAAAAATTCTTATGCAAAAGAGAGATCTTCTAATCTTCTAAATCCTAAAACTACTAAGCAAAGAAAATTTACTCTAATCCAATCTTATGAAAGCAATAAAAAGCTAAACCAACCTCCCTCAAACTAGAAGGTCAATCCTGGTAAATAAGATCTCTCAGAGACATGGACGTATCTTTTAAAGAAAAAATTTCGATAAATGGCTTTAATCGCTGACCGCTCACTTTAAAAATGTTGCAATTCCTTGGATTCAATATCTCGATGGTCCCATATGGATAGACAATTTTCACAATAAAGGACCGGTCCATCAAAACCTCAACTTTTTCGGAAACAAATGTAATCAAGAATTGTACAAATGGACTTTTTGTTTATCGTGAAAAATTTACAAAATATTTTTTTTTTATGGAACACCTTCATCTTGTCCTCGTAAATCCTCGAATTCTCATAAGCATTGTTCCGAATTTCTGTGAGTTCATTCAATTGGAATTTGCGTAGCGTGCTTGCTTTATCATATCAAAATTCATTCTCTTAATCGTCTAGTAAGGCTTATGCTCAAACTCTACAGGCAAGTGACAAGCCTTCCCATAGACAAGTTTATAGGGTGACTTACAGCGGGAGTCTTAAAAGTTGTACGGTAACCCCAGAGTGCATCGGTTAATCTCAGCGACCAATCCTTACGATCTGAATTTACTCTTTGTTAGTGCATTGATTTGTGCATTGTATTGTCAATTGCGTGAACGTATGAGTCAGTCAAGTCTTGTGAGCCCCGACGAAGATGAAGTCTCAAGACTTGAAGACCAAAGCAGCTTTCCGCACTCAAGTTCAAGCCAGATCATGCTCGGAAGGTAAGTTGCATATAGACAGCCTATAGGATCCCAAAACATCCAAGTCCATGGCATTCGAATCGTATTTTAGTGTTTGTCAGTTGATCCACGGACTTAAGGTCAAAATGATCAGTCTTGGACCTCCATTTTGTAGGTGCCAATCAGTTGAAAAAGATAGGAAAATCATCTCTATGTGCACCAATAAAGACAAGGGAGTTCACCCCATTTCAGGCCATGAAATTAAGCCTGACGACTGGTCAGGCGACCGGTCGGCTGTAGGATTCAGACAGAAAGCTTTTAAAAGGAAAATAATCTTATTTCTGTCTGGCTGAGAACCGGTATGAGGACCTGTCGCTGGTCTCCTAGGACCGGTCGCACGACCAGTCGTATTTGGACGAAAACTGTCCAGCAACCAATTGAAAAAATAGTTTAAAGGGAGACCGGTCGTACGACCGGTCGCTGACCTCCCTAGACCGGTCGCATGACCGGTCGCAAATAGACCAAAATCGTCCAGAGACCTCAGGGGTTCATTTCATAGAGGAGACTGGTCTTAAGACCGGTCGGAGGCTCCACTAAGACCGGTCTTTGGCCTTTTTAGACAGGTCACACGTGACTGTTTTCTATATGTTGGAGCCCGATTCTTGGAGCCTATAAAGGCATATTTCGAGGGCTTTGAGGGTATCACTTGCACACCCATTTAGAGCATTAAGAGAGGCTATTAAAACCTTCATCTACTCTCTTTTGCTCATCCTTATCTTGAGTTGATCCTTCAAACCTAGCCAATTTATGGCACTACATTGAGTATTCAAAGCTTGGTTTGAACAATGAACTCAAGCATGGCTTTCATGGCTGTCCCTATCATTGAATCTTCATCTTGAAGTCATTTATAGCCATTGAATGATCCGATTGATGGTTCCGTCATTAACCATTGCATTGTAATAGGCATATGGAACATCAATACCTTCTCCCACCTACCCGGCACTAGTTTAGGAACATCATATGCATTGGTAGCTGATCGTGGGAGCTTGGAGAGGAGTTAAAGCCTTCATGAAAGCTGAAGCTACTCATCAACGGAGAGTCTATTGTTTGATTCCCCCTTCTTGTTGAGATTGGGGTCTAGAGATTGTGACCCAATCTCAGAGTTGTCCTTGAGTAGGACGTGTAAGTCCTTGCGTAGGCCTCCGACACTGGAGAATACGTGCGTAGGAGTTGAGAAGTCCTGGTGTAGGCATTTACCTTGTGTAGGTTGTAAAGGTTGAGATGTGAACCTCATTTAAAACCTCCGATAGTGAATGTCGGTGTATTCAAAGGAGTTGGGTACTTGAACCGGGAGTGGAGTAGACTTATCGTCGAATCACTATACATTGTGTGCAATGTGGTGAATGCATTTTGTCTATTATTGTTCCTTGTTGATCAATCTTATAAGTCCTTAACTGTATGCCCATCTTGTGTTTGACAAAATGCTCATATGCCATCTTTGATAGATTAGTTCAAGTCTGCATATCAACTGTTTGATCAAATGCTTCACTTAGCATAGTTGATCATTTAGAAATATCTTATTTGATCTATTTACTTGCATTCACATACATTATATTGGTAAATTGATTTGTGAATGCTCTTGAGGTTTCAAGTGATAAGGAATTTGTAAAAAGTCCTATTCACCCCCCCCCCCCCCCCCCCCCCCCAGGACATAAGCATACCTTCAAGCTTATCTCACTACGGTAAAACCGCAATTTTAGTTGGTATCAGAGCGATTTCCTCTATAAGGGCTTAACCACCTAGAGGTTGATCCTAGAGTAAGCTTGAAAATATGTCTATGGAAGACTCCACTTCTATCACCAAACCACCATTCTTCAATGGATCCAACTATCCATATTGGAAAGCTCGAATGCGCATCTTTTTAGAATCCATCGATTTGGATGTATGGCACATGGTTGAATTTAGTTATAAAGTCCCAATGGATACCATATGAAAGGAAGGTGAACCGGTTGTCTTAGACCAAGAGAGAAGGCCATGTGGACTGATTTTGATAAAGCTCAACGTGTTCTTAATGCTAAAGGCTTAAATGCCATTTTCTGTTCAGTCTCTAGAAATGAATTTGCTCGCATCCAAAATTGTCAAACTAGTAAGGAAGCATGGAACCTTCTAGAAGTAACTCATGAAAGGACAAGCATAGTCAAAAGATCTAAACTCTAACTCCTTACAACACAATTTGAGAATATCAAAATGGAGGAGAATGAAACCTTCATGGAATTTTTCACACATCTAAATAGCATCACCAATGACATGTGTGGACTAGGAGAGAAGGTTCCGGATAGCAAAATTTGTAGACAAATCTTAAGATCTCTACCGGAACGCTTCTCATCTAAAGTCGTTGCTCTAGAAGAGTGTAGGAACCTAGACACTATGAAAGTTGAAGAACTTCTAGGATCCCTTCAAACCCATGAGCTTCATTTCAGACCTTCCACAAAATCCAAATATTCAGTCTTCAAATCCTCTCACAAAGCACATACATCTAAAGAAAATGATGATGAGGAAATGGACTTAGAAGAAATGGCTTTTATGGCTAAAAGATTCCAAAAATTCTTCAAAAACAAGAGCCACCATAAGGAAGGAAGGCATTTTAATCATAAGAACTGTACAGGTACATCCTTCAGAAGATCAAAAGAGCCAAAATGCTATAATTGTGTGAAGTATGGTCACATTGCTCCCAATTGCTCAGAAAATGATGAAAAGAACCATAAAGGGAGAAAGGCCATGGTTGCCACTTGGGATGACACTAGCTCGGAATCCGATACCTATGATTCCTATAATGATGGTGGACAAAGATCGGTGAAAGCTCTTATGATCTCCACCACCACAATCCTCCCTGAAAATGAGAAAGAGGGAGATAATGTTAACCATACCTCCTCAAGTGATGATGAGAGTGAGGATGATGAACTTCAAGAAGTCTATAACTAACTGTATATCGAAAATATGAACACCATAAAAAAGTTGGGACAAATGAAGGCTGAAAATGATAAACTGACCAAAAATCTTGATGGTCTGAAAATTGAGAATCATAAGTTGGGTCAAGATCTAGAAGAGCTGAAAAAGAAGAACGAAGCTCTTGAACTTGAAAAAGAAAAATTCATAAATGGTGAGACCCGTGATAAACATGTGAGTCTTGAAAAAGATCTCAAAGAGGCAAAAGCTGAAATTGATCGTCTTAAATGTCAAGTTGTTAACTCTAGAAGACGTTTCGCCCAAGGAGAAGAAAATCTTGAAAAGCTCTTGGGCATGGGGAGATCACCTATGGACAGAAGAGGAATTGGTTTTAACAGTCATATCTCTAAGACTGCTTTTGTCCCTCCTATGGTGAGAAAGAATTATGGTGCGTCAGGAAGTAAAACCAAAGCATCCCCTATTTGTCATGCTTGTGGTGATGTGGGTCACTTGAAACTTGAATGTCTGGCCTTTAGACGCCCACAGCTCTCTCCCTCCCAGCGCAAGATAGGTAAATCTTTTTCAAAAGGGAGAAAAGCGCACCGCACTTGGAGTCCCCCTAAGAATCAAAAGAATATGGGGAGAAATTTTTCGACTCCACCAAGGAACGATGCTCAAATGAAAGTTTTGCTCAAACAAGTAGCCCTAATCATTGATAAGACAAACAAAATGATAAATAAAATGAGGATGGGCTATGAGCAATCATATGAAATGAACAGCTCTCCCGGAAAGAGGAGAACTCTTAATAGATCCTCATATGACCCCGACACAATGAAAGTTGTTGCCAAATGGGTCATGAAGGAAAAGTGATCTTACAATCTTATGCCAGCCCCATGAATTTGATCAATCTGTAATATCTTGGAATTTCATTGGTGGCTGTGCATTGGGGATTGGCTAACAAATTATCTGTTTTGCAGGTTATTAACCTTTAGATAAACGTGGTTTAAAATTTTATATTAAAATCTGAGGTTCTTAGCCTCATCATTTATGAGCCTAATAGGTATATCTAGATTTCAGATCCTTCATCTCAGTTTGTCTTAAAATTAGTTCTGTTTTGGCATCATAATTTCGTAAATCATATGGCCAATCCTTCTTTTGATATGTACTGATGATGTACCATTGGTCATCCTAAATAGCATAATTTTGTCACAATCAAACCAGGTTTAAAGAATCGAAAGAAAGTCCAGTTGTGCAGATTGTCAAAAAGTGCACAGAATATGCTAATTAGGGCCTACGACCGGTCGGGCGACCGGTCGTGGACCGGACAGCGGGCACGGATTGGGGGCGTTTAAAAGAAATCGGGCTGCCCCAAATCATTTCTATTCCCATTTTTTCCTCCTCCTCTTTCATCCTAGAGGTCTCACCAGCCCTCCTCAAGCTTCCCTAGGTCTCCAATCGAAGATTAAAGCCTTCCTACGTGGTACATTGTCTTCCAAATCAAAGTCTTCATCATCTTCTTCATTGGTAAGGGTTTTTAGTTTTGTTCTTCCTTGTTGTATCCTTCTCTTTTGATTCCTAGGGCATATTTGTGTGGATTGTACGGCCCTATTATGTCTTCTCGTGGGAGGAAAGATGCATCCCCTCCTCGGCGTGAACGCTGTTCGAAAATCCAACACGATGAGGGGCCCCCACATCCCACATCCAAGAAGATGGTTTCCAAAGGAAAAGGGGTTGCTTCATCGTCTAAATCTCCTTCCAAACCCCGTCCTACTGGATCAGACACATCACATTTTGTCAATTGGCACAATTTTAAAAATCGTGATGTTCTTTGTGAAAAAATCCGCCAAACTTGAGGACTTGGAACCGTATCGGGTGGTCCAGCTTTTAGATATAATAGGTTGGGAGCCTGTGCTCCATATGGGCGGTCCTGTTCAGAAAGAAGTAGTCAGAAAATTCTATTCCTGTTGTCGCATCATTCCCGATGACTCTTCTTCTTTTGAAGTCCATTTCGTTGACAGGATTTGGACATTCGGTCTTCCTGCCATAGTTGAGGCTACTGGCGTATCTATTATTGATGAGGATGAGCTCTCTGATGATGAGGAGACCGAACCCGCCTCTAGAGACACCATGACTAGAGCTTTATGCAATGGAGTGTGCCCTAGATGGGTTAACAACAATGCTCTTTGTGCCTCGTCAATGTCTTGGGATTATCGTCTTATTCACAACATATTATTCGAGAACGTATTCCCGAGGAAGAGCAACAAGGCCGACCTTCCCGAAGACATGGTCACTATTCTTTATAATGTCAGTCAGGGCCGTCGAATGTGTCTTCCCTCTCGTATTATGAAAGTCATTCGGTCCGCCATCTTGGTGTCTGATGGTCTGTCGGCGGGTCTTCCTTTTGGGTATCTCATCTGTAGGTTGGCCAAAACGGTAGGACTTATTAATCCCTCAGATATGTATCCCATTCTAAATTGCTCTATTATAACCAAAATGCACAAGACACAAGAGGAACTCCAGCGTTGACTTCAGGAGGCTCAACCGCAACGTGAGGCCCCTCCAGGTTCCTTCGAGCCATCACAGCCTGGAGCAGTAGCGACATCATCCGATCCCTCCATCAATCCTCGTTTCACTCCTGGACGCTTCAGTACGCCCCCACGGGCATTCTCCCGTCGTAGCTCACCTGCCGCAGACTCTTTAGCTTATACTGTTGAGCTACGCCACCTTCAGGACCATCTTACACGGAGACTTGATCGGATCGAGTAGAGGATGGATCAGACCGAGTCTCAGTTGTTTCAGAGACAGGCCACTCTACTCGTGCAGCACGAGGCTATTACGGCTCGCCTTGCCCAGATTGACAGGCGTTTGGAGGCTTTGGAGCGAGCTGCTCGTGGCGATGCACCGCCACCAGACCTGGGCGACGGGACTGATTTTTAGCATTGTTGTATCATGTGTCTTGGTCAGGAGTATCTTTTTGGGTGACCAAGACACTTGTGTCGCTCGTCATGTTTTGTATTTATACATTTTAGATGACTTTTAGACCATTTGATGTCTGAGCTTTCCAGTTATATCTAGTTATGACATCACTTATTTGGATTTTCATCTTTTTGAGCTTTATTTATTCATCTTTTGAAAATAGTGGTATTCTCTATGCTTGGTATTGCTATATTTATGAGTCTATTGGTTTCTCTTGATATATTGATAGGGGAAGGTTGGATGGTTTGGGCATTAAGCTCTTATGACTCATGGTTCTGTTTAACATAGCTTTATTGTGTTTCATTGATCTTGATATACATGCCAGTTGGGGTGGTTGGTTGATTGGGCGAAAGGCCCTTTGTGCGTAATGATTAATTGTATATCAGGTTTCTATGTGTTGCTTCTATTCTCCCATATGTTTCATGATCTATCTCTCCTAATTCATGGTTTAGCTTCACTGCTCTTATAGGCAAATCTTTTTTAAGCTAACATTTGTCAACGACTGACAAAAAGGGGGAGAACTATATCCCACCAAGAAGCCGATTTATATAGTTTTGTAGGCTTTCTTAGGTGCAGATGTTGAGGGGGAGAAATTGAAGACATTTCGAGTTTGTACATGTCTCTTTATAATGTTTTAAATGTAAATTTTGTTCTGACATGTAATTGGGTGTAATTGTCTTTCTGTTTTGGGATGTTCATGATACGGAGATCATGAATTGTCTTAGTATGAGTTTTGTCATGTAATTGACAAAGGGGGAGATTGTTAGTGCACTGATTTGTACATTGTATTGTCAATTGCGTGAACGTATGAGTCAGTCAAGTCTTGTGAACCCCGACGAAGATGAAGTCTCAAGACTTGAAGACCAAAGCAGCTTTCCACACTCAAGTTCAAGCCAAATCAAGCTCGGAAGGTAAGTTGCATATAGACAGCCTATAGGATCCCAAAACATCTAAGTCCATGGCATTCGAATCGCATTTTATGTTTGCCAGTTGATCCACGGATTTAAGGTCAAAATGATCAGTCTTGGACCTCCATTTTGTAGGTGTCAATCAGTTGAAAAAGATAGGAAAATCATCTCTATGTGTACCAATAAAGACAAGGGAGTTCACCCCATTTCACGCCGTGAAATTAAGCCTGACGACCGGTCGGCTGTAGCAGGATTCAGACAGAAAGCTTTTAAAAGGAAAATAATCTTATTTCTGTCTGGCTGAGGACCGGTCTGAGGACCGGTCGCTGGTCTCCTAGGACTGGTCGTATTTGGATGAAAACTGTCCAGCAACCAATTGAAAAAATAGTTTAAAGGGAGACCGGTAGTACGACCGGTCGCTGAGCAAATAGACCAAAATCATCCAGAGACCTCAGGGGTTCATTTCATAGAGGAGAACGGTCGTACGACTGGTCGTCAGACCGGTCGGAAGCTCCACTAAGACCGGTCTTTGGGCTTTTTAGACAGGTCGCACGTGATCGTTTTCTATCTGTTGGAGCCCGATTCTTGGAATGTATAAAGGCATATTTCGAGGGCTTTGAGGGTATCACTTGCACACCCATTTAGAGCATTAAGAGAGGCTATTAAGACCTTCATCTAATCTCTTTTGCTCGTCCTTATCTTGAGTTGATCCTTCAAACTTAGCCAGTTTATGGCACTACATTGAGTATTCAAAGCTCGATTTGAACAATGAACTCAAGCATGGAATTCATGGCTGTCCCTATCATTGAATCTTCATCTTGAAGTCATTTATAGCCATTGAATGATCCGATTGATGGTTCCTACATTAACCATTGCATTGTAATAGGCATATGGAACATCAATAACTTCTCCCACCTACCCGGCACTAGTCTAGGAACATCATATGCATTGGTAGCTGATCGTGAGAGCTTAGAGAGGAGTTAAAGCATTCGTGAAAACTGAAGCTACTCATCAACGGCGCTGAATCGGGGTTCATCTCTTGTAAGTGTTTACGCTTATAGAGTCCGTTGTTTGATTCCCCCTTCTTGTTGAGATTGGGGTCTAGAGATTGTGACCCAATCTCGGAGTTGTCCTTGAGTAGGACATGTAAGTCCTTGCGTAGGCCTCTGACAGAGGAGAATACGTGCGTAGGAGTTGAGAAGTCCTGGTGTAGGCATTTACCTTGTGTAGGTTGTAAAGGTTGAGAGGTGAACCTCATTTAAAACCTCCGATAGTGAATGCCGGTGTACTCAAAGGAGTTGGGTACTTGAACCGGGAGTGGAGTAGACTTATCGTCGAATCACTATACATCGTGTGCAATGTAGTGAATGCATTTTGTCTATTATTGTTCCTTGTTGATCAATCTTATAAGTCCTTAACTGTATGCCCATCTTGTGTTTGACAAAATGCTCATATGCCATCTTTGATAGATTAGTTCAAGTATGCATATCAACTGTTTGATCAAATGCTTCACTTAGCATAGTTGATCATTTAGAAATATCTTATTTGATCTATTTACTTGCATTCACATACATTATATTGGTAAATTGATTTGTGAATGCTCTTGAGGTTTTAAGTGATAAGGAATTTGTAAAAAGTCCTATTCACCCCCCCTCTAGGACAAAAGCATACTTCAAGCTTATCTCACTAGCGGTAAAACCGCAATTTCACTCTTTCCTCCAATATGTGCTTAATCTCCCTATTATATATCTCGGCTTGTCCACTTATTTGTGGATGATAGGGGGGTGCTTACCTTGTGAATAATATCATATTTCTTCGTTAGGGCTTCAAAAGGTCTATTACAAAAGTGTGACCCTCCATCACTTATAATGGATCAAGGCATTCTGAACCAGGCAAAAATGTTTTCTTTTAAATTTTATGGTCATTATTTCGGCACGAAATTGCCTCAACCCATTTAAAGATATGGTTTATTGTAAGTAAAATGTATAAATTTTTAAAATATGAGGGGAACATTCCCATGAAATCGATGCCCCAACAATCAAAGATTTCTACTGTTAAGATTGGATTGAGTGGGATCATATTTCGATGGGATATTCCTCCCAATTTCTGATAAAGCTCACATGCCTTACAAAACTCATTAGCATCTTTGAACACTATATGCCAATAAAACCCACATTATAGAATTTTGGTGGTGTTCTTCCTAACCAAAAAGTAGCCACCACATGCCTGAGAATGACAAAAGGAGATGGAATTATTTGTCTCATGATCCAGCACACATCTCCTTATAATTTGATATGGATAGTACTTAAATAAGTGTGGGTCATCCCAAAAGAAGTGTTTTACCTCAGTGAAGAACTTATTCTTATCTTGCTTTGACCAATGAGTAGGAATTGTACTTATAGCAAGATAGTTAGCAATGTCTGCATACCAAGGCAAGTGAGAAACTTTGAAAAGTTGTTCATCAAGGACATGTCATTAATGGGTGTTGTCTTTGTGGAATCGGTGAGAACAAGCCTATATGGTCGGCCACTACGTTCTCTACTCCCTTCTTATCTCATATTTCTAAATTGAACTCTTATAATAGAAGAATCCATCTCAACAAGCGGGGCTTAACATCCTTCTTGGAAAGAAAGTACTTGAGCATCACATGGTTAGTGTAGATGATAATCTTGGATCCTATCAAGTCGGACCTAAATTTGTCCAAAGAAAGCAGCACAGCTAAGAGTTCCTTCTCCGTAGTTTTCTTGGGCCGCATTTAAGGTTCTACTTGCATAGTAGATAACATAGGGCTTCTTCTCCTTTCTCTAACCTAATACCTGCTCCAATATATAGCATAGTCATTAGCGTCACACACGATCTCAAAAGGAATGCTCCAATTAGGTGGTTGCATTATATGAGCACATGTCAACATACATTTTAATTGAACAAAGGCATTTTGACACTCCTCATTCCACTCGAATGAGGTTTTCTTTTAAAGGATGTTACATAAAGGACGAGAGATGAGACTAAAGTTCTTTATAAACCTCCTATAGAATCCAATGCGTCCCAAGAAGGACCACACATTTCATGCGCTTTTGGGTGGTGGAAGGTTAGAGATGAGATCGATCTTAGCTTTGTCCACCTTGATCCCCTTGAACAATATGATGTGTCGAAGGACAATTCCCTTTTGAACCATGAAGTGGCGCTTCTCCCAATTTAGCATAAGGTTCTTCTCTTCACATCTCTTTAAAATAATTTTTAAATCCCCAAGGCACTCATCAAAGACAATCAAATATTTTTTTTTAAAAATTCATGAAGACTTCGAGAAATTTTCCAACCATGTCAGAGAAAATAATCAGCATGCACCGCTAAAAAGTGACGGGAGCATTGCACAATCTAAATGGCATCCTCCGGTAAGTGAAAGTGCCAAAAGGACATGTGAATGTCGTATTCTCTTGATCTTCAGGGGCAGTCTCTATTTGATTGTACCCTAAATATCCATCAAGGAAGCAAAAATAAGAATGACTCATTAACCTCTCTAAGATTTGATCAACGAAAGGTAAGGGAAGTCGTATTTCCTCATAACGGTGTTCACCTTCCTGTAGTTAATGTACATTCTCCAACCAGTAGTGACCCTAGTTGGCATGAGTTCATTGTCAGCATTGGCTACAATGGTAATTTTGAATTTCATAGGCATAACTTGAGTTGGGCTCACTCATTGGCTATCGAATATTGGGTACGATGGTAATTCCGAATTTCATAGGCACAACCTGAGTTGGGCTCACCCATTGGCTATTAGATATTGGGTATATAATACCCATATCTAATAGTTTCAACACCTCGGCCTTAACCATTTCCTTCACATTTGGATTTAGGTGTCTTTGTGGTTGCCTTGATGTTTTCGCATTCTCCTCAAGGTGTATGCGGTGAGTACAAATCAGGGATCAATGCCTTTAAGATTCACAATTGTCCACCCGATGGCATTCTTATGCTCTCTACAAGTAGTGATCAACTTACTCTCTTACTCGTCATCCAAGTTGAAAGAAATCACCACTGGATATGTCTCCTCTCGACCAAAGTAAGAATATTTAAGATCCGATGGCAACGATTTTAGGTCAAGCTTCAGCGCCTTGATACTATATGATAAAGGCTTGTTGTCGGTTAAAGGCAATGGTTCAAATGGTGCATTCCACCAGCTAGTTTCAAGTACTAGCATGAAATCTAACAGGGCATCCATCTCCCGAATTATGTCATCATCAATTTCAGGAGAGTGGGCCAAACAAACTTATAAGTGATAAAAAAAAAAAAAAAGAGTTAAGAGGGATGTGTCTTCCACACATGCATTTATTAAATTAATCTCATAGACCTCCCCGTCATTATTCCCGAGTTGTTTGCACATATTGAAAACGTTAAGCTCAAACGTCATGTTTCTAAATGACATCTTTACAATCTCATTCCTATAATTGATTATGGCATTTGATGTACCTAGGAACGGGCGGAGTGCCAGCATTGACTACAGGATATGTATCCAAGACAATAAAATTTACTAGGTAGTAGAATCTATCAACTTGGACAAACACATCCTCAATCACTCCTTTCGATATATGGATTGATCGACTGGCTAGTCGAAGTGTGGTTTTGGTGGGTTTTAATTCACCAAAACCCAATTATTCGTTGACCCAGTAGGGGATCAAATTTACACTTGCCCCCAAATCAAGTAAAGCTTGATCCACATGGTAGTTACCAATCGCACATGATATGATTGGGCCTACCGAGATCCTTATATTTCTGAGGCACATCTTGTTGAAGGATGGCACTCATTTTTTCTGTCAAAAAGACTTTCTTTTGTACATTTAATTTTCACTTAACCGTACAAAGGTTATTTAAAAATTTGGCTTATGACGGTATTTGTTTAATGGCATTCAACAATGGAATGTTGATTTTAATTTGTTTAAAAACCTCCAAAATGTCTTGATTTTTGTCTAGAGGTTTGGGTGGAATATTCAACTGTTGTGGGAATGGATCAACGGGCTTGTATTCTTTCATCGACTCTTCTTCATGTAAGGTTGTGCTCGGTCCATCATCCTCTTTAGAGATTATTGAATCATTAGGCTTTGGGGCCTTCACCGATTTAGATTTTTTTATTATTTTACCACTTCTAAGAGTGGTGGAGGACTTAGTATGTTCTAAGTGTTGGTTGGAGGAATTTTGTGTGCTCATCTCGCACTAATGTGTTTTCGGATTGGGTTGGGGTTGGGCCGGAAAGGTTGGCGACAAGGTTGGGAAAGAGAGGAAGAGAAATGAGAGGGGGAGAGATTTTGCGACGAGGTTGCGGTAGGAGAGAGATGAGAGATTTGGGGATTGGGTGCAGCGGGAAGAGTTTAGGGCTTTTTTTTATTATTATTATAACTAGAATTCTACGGGTCGAACCAGGCCGATCCGAACCAGGCCGATCCAAACCAAGCCAAGCCAAGCTTTAGGCCAGGCCGGGCCAGCAGTGGAAGAGTTTGGGTTTGGCCCGTTTATTAAACGGGCCGTGTTGGGGTGCCTTGTAGCTGGCTCAAACTCCACTTCAAATCCAGTCAAACCAGGCTTTTTCGATATGGGTCGGGCCGAACTTTTAAGTTGGCACAATTTGTGCCCAGCTCTAAGGATAGGTCACCAGCTAGCTAGTTGATGTAAAAGCTCTATGGGCCCCACCATGATATATGTATTCTATCCGGGCCGTTCGTTCATTGTGCCAGCTCAGTTTAGGTCACAAGCCCAAAAAAATGAGGCAAATCTAAATCTGAGGTTGACTACATCAGAGGAAACAGTTGTGATTGAACTCGTAGTCAAGCTGATATTTGTGTTTTCACTTCATCCATGTCTGTGTAAACCAATGAACAGGTTGGATGATATAAACATCACTTTGTGGGCCCTAGGAAGGTTTCAATGGTGAACCTCATTGCTCCCATTGTTTTCTATGGTGTGGTCCACTTGAGCTTTGGATCTGCGTCATGGCTCATCTCTTAAAATGAGCTTGGAAAAATGAGGTTTGACATTGTGGTGGGCCCACAGAGCTTTGACACAGCTAGCTGGCTAGTGTTGGGGTCAGCAGCCCAACCGCAACCGTGGTGCTGGAGCTAATGTCGCATCCCCCAACCGATTACTAACCCCTTCAGCTTAAATACACGCCACGTGCCATCTTGCCATAAAATCTGTAACAAGTTATTTGATGAAAATCTAGAGAGAGAAACTTTGATACTTTGGTAGATAATGACGGATGATATCCATGAACCTGGAAATTGCAAACGTAGCATTCAAGCAAGTCATGTAAACTGTCCAAATTTAGATGCATCATGAACCAAATTAAATTACCTCTTAATCAATTATCTGACCATCAGATTGGTGGACATTAATCCAACGGTCCAGGTTAGAAATGTTCATCCAATCTGGATTTGCCACTTAGTACTAGTGGTTCCAAAATTTACTCGGTCTAAGTTGCCTTCATATATACCACATTTACAACTTTTGGGTGCGTGCGTATCAAGCGTCATACACCATCTGAGTATCATATGAACCCAAATTTTGATACCGTAGCTGGGACGCCGATTGCTCTTGCCCCCACGGTTAAGTTCCCGAGGTTGGAAGCTATGTGGGGTCCACAGAGATGCCCGTCACCAATCCACTGTGTCCATCACTCTTGCAAGACCACAATAGGACAATAATCCAAAATTCAGTCAAATCCAAAACTCATATGGGCCACACCACACGAAACCGTAGGAATGGAAATGTCGACGGTTGAAACCTTCCTGGAGCAGTCCATGATGTTCATATTCTATCCAAACCGTTGATAGGGTTAGGACCACTCAGATAAACTGTAGGAACAAATATTATTCTGATACAAAACTTCTGTGGCCTCCACAATGTTTGCAATGGTGGGCGTTCAATCTCTGCTATTCGTGTGGTGTGGCCCACATGAAGTTTGGATCTGGTGAATTTTTAGTTTTTCATAATATTGTTTTCTTGCAAAACTGACGGACGGAGTGGATTTCCGAAGGGGCATTTATGTGGGCCCCACACAGCTTCCTACTCCGTTGGAGAGATGATATGCGGGCACTCGGTAGTAACTGAAAATGCAGAACATCCAACAGTGCTATTTCATGAAAGAGTGTCTGCGATTGATTTTGTGATTGTGAATTTGTGACGATGGATTCCACAATAATCTGAGTTAATGCATATTAGGATTTTAGTGGTTGCATATCGAGCATCGTACGTATTCTACCAGAGTATCGAATAACCCTCGACAGAGCTTTTCAAAGTGTGGCCTTAGTTTCACGACACGCGTACCAATCTCAACCCTAACGGGAGCGAATTAGGTGTTACCCTGGTAACACCTTAGTGGGTGTTACGCCTACCGTGTGGGGCCTACCTTGATGTATTTTTTTATATCCATGCCGTCCATCTGTTGTTACGCCTAATGCTAAAACAAGATCCAAAATTATAATAAGATCCAAATCTCAGGTAGACCATACCAGTAGAAAGAGTGATGAATAATCATTAAAAGCATTTTGCGGGTCATAAAAGTTTTAGATCAAGCTGATATTTAAATTTTCCCTTCATCCAGACCTTCGTGACATTATGAAGATCTTGGATTGCAAATCAACATTACCAAAACCTTACGATGGGCTCTTTGGAATTTTTAATGGTGGGCTCTCAATCAGCACTGTTTCCAGTGGTATGGTCCACTTGAGATTTGATTTGCATAATTTTTGGAATATCATCCTAAAATGGGCTGGAGAAACAGATGGACGGCGTGGATATACAAAATGCTATCCATGTGAGTCACACGGTAGGGATAACATCCACAAAGCTGTTCCCGGGGTAACACATAATTCGCTCCCAACCACCCTAAGGATCGGTCGATGTATGCCTGCCAGCATTTACAAATTTGCCCTTCCGTGGCGGGAAAGTATACGAGTTTTGCGTCTGTCGCAACGAACGACCCAGCGTCTATCGCCCGCGAGTGTAGCCCAGATTCTAAGAGAGTGGGATGCTTTGAGCCATTCATATTATCGCTAGTATCTATTATACCATTGTTGCCGTGCATGTGCATATAAATTGAATGCTAGGCCTGCGAGAGTTGTGTTGATCTCGAATCAAGCTGAATGCTTGTGAGTTCCGTGAAAATTAACCAAACTATTCAGCCATCTATTGTTAAAACGACTAAGTAACAAGTTTTATTTATTTATTTATTTTTTTAATGTAAAGACTGATTTTTTTCTTTCAATCGTGATAACTTAGGTTGTATTTCCCTGGCATAATCTATAAAAAATATAGAAACTAAAAATAAAGGCTTGATGTCGATTTTATTAATTTAAATTTGACTGCAATACAATTGACAAAAATAAATAAATAAGTAGAAGAAATTACTAGCGGTGATTTGTGCTGGTGAAATGGTCGTGGCTTATGGTCAGCAGGTCATGATCCTAGACAATTGTGAGATGATTGCGAGATATACCAGACGTTATTGGGACTGTCATGGCTTATGGTTAGCAGGTCGTGATCGGAGAATTACTAGGTAAGAACTCAATGTTGGAGAAGAATGCACAAACCTTCGGATCTCACAATCCTCAACTAATTGAATTATGGAATATCAATGCACAACAACAAATAAACAATCACCACACATAATAGATGACTTTTTACGTAGAAAACCCTCTAAGAATAGAGGTAAAAATGACGGGACTTCATCTAATCAACAAATCAATTATGTAAAGCAAGTTACATAGTGATCACGAGCTTATATAATACTCGGATCCAATAAACTTCACCCCAATGGCAGATTACGATCAAAGAGACTGGTAAATAAAAAATATATCATCGACTGAGATGAACTTAAAGAGGCTATGAACGAGAACCAACGACGTGGATGAACTTCACGAATCCGTTCTTCTTCTCTTTCTTCAATCTTCCTCTATCTCTATCTCTCAAACTTTTCTTTTCTCTCTAAACATGTTCCTTAATTTCCATCTAGAACGCGCTTATATAGCTTATATAGCACTAATTAGCCAAGATTAGAAACACAATGCGCAAACCGCATCAAACAATCGCATGGCTGTCGGTCGACCGACCTGTGGGTTTGGTCGCCCGACCATGGAAAAAAGTAGTCCGGCGACTAACGCTCCAAGTTTGGGAATTTCAGTCGACCAATCACCATTTTCGTCGGTTGCCCCGACATTGTCCCAAACTATCCAGTGAGCAACTGTCGAACTCGAGGAATTTTGGTCACCCGAGTTAGGGGTGGTTGGTTGACCGATGACCTCCTCAATTAAAGGTACACTCATGAGGAGGTACACTCCAACACTCAATAATTTAAGGGTTCTAACGATAAGGTTGTAGATATTTATATTAAACCTGTTGGCTTACTGTAGCAGTTCGCTAAACAATAGCTGAAAACAAAGCTAAGAAGCTAAAAACCAAAGACTCCGAACTTGCTGCAATATAACGCTGGATAGAAGTAGAGGAAACTAAAATCAAACTAATTTGAATAGATGTCAATGAGGGACAAAAGTGATATAAGTAGCGTAGAGCTGGAGGGTTTGTATGTGAATATTATATTGGCGTGAGGCCTTACGCCCTTCTTCTTGTGCTGTTTTTATAGTTTTTAAAGAAGTGGTGGTCATGCATATATAAGATCTTGGAACTTGTCTAAGAGTCTTTTAATTAGATAGCAACATTTTCAGTGACATGTCCTATTCGATTTTTGAGTCTTTGTGGTATTATGCTACAGTAGTGATATTTTTGTCTACGGACGACTTCCTGCTTATTTTTACTTTCGTTTCTGTGGCTCTTAAAATATTCTTGGATGTTTTCCTTTGGTATTTCTTTCTCAACAAAGAGTTATGGAACAATACTTAATTTGACGAAGGCCATATCGTGCAGTAACTGGTTAAACGAAAGATCAACAATGACGTCTTCGGCAAAACTTCTCCTACGCACTACTAATAGGACGAAAACTTGTTTTTGTTGGTCACATGTCTTGAGATAAACAACCATCTTTAAGATTTTTGGCTGTAAACGCCTTTGGGTGCCTGACTTTGCTGGTAGGATGCATGTCCCAATAAATAAGCATCCATGCTCTTTCTCAGTTGCGAGTATATTTTCTCTTCCATTTCCATATTGGTGTGCTGACATGTGGTGACTTCTCAATCGTTGTTATGGGTTGTGTCCGGCTAGGTATACAACACCCTTAACCATGCATCAGTTATGGTCCCAACGTTTGATTTCGAACATGAGCAATTGAAAGTAGTTTTCTTTTCGTAATTGGTTCATATCAATGATCTGGATTGCCAAATTGTAGGGATCATTTGTACGAACTAATTAGGCCTCATACATGCCTAACCGTGTACCACAACATACTTTGATACTCCATTCGAGTGTGAAGTTGATACTCAGGCACTAGGAAATTGTTCACATCTCATGAGATCAGTAACTCATTAAAACAACCAAATTGTCAGTTCTAATTTAGATGTAGCATAAATTAAAACTCTTGTTGAATTGAACTCTCAGCATGGGAGATTGTTGGACATTTATGAGACAGTTGAAAAGAATTAAAACTTGTCAAGGGTCTGAATTCAAAAAGCAAATGTCTATTGATCCGGTAGTCGATCTGACTTCAGAACGATAACGGATTAATTTGACACAATGTAAGCCAGGTGTAAAATTTCTAGCGCCTGCATATCAAGCATCACGCTCTATCAGAGTATCGACCAACATGTCTGAAGATTGCACAGTGACATATCTATAATGGTATACACACACATGTCACCTATCTATAGTGGTATATACATGTGGTGGACTGAGTGAAGATAGCCTCGTTTCAACACGGAGGTAGGGGTGTCAATGGGCCGGGTTAGGGTCGGGCCAAGCTCTATCCAAGCTCAGCCCATCTCTCTCCACATATGCCCAAACCTAGCCCGGACCCGTGACTGGCCACAATAGTCTAGCCCAAGCCCGGCCCAAGGTATAAATGCAGGGTCCAGCCCGAACCCAGCCTTAGACCAAGCCTGACCTTTTACATAGAGAGAAATTATCCTTCATGAAAAAAATTATTAACACACTATAAAAAATAAAAGAAGTTTTAAAAAGGAGATGAATTTTTAGAAAAAAATTGTATATAATTTAAATTTTGAAAGGAGGGTAGATATTTTAATTTTAATTTTAAATTAAAACATATATTTGGGTCGGGCCGGGTTGTCAGGCTTTTGAATAGCTAGTACAAGTCTGGCCTGTTTGAAAAACGGGATTATACTTCAGGCCCGAACCCGACCCGCAGGCCTAATAGTCTAGTCCAAGCCCGGCACAAGGCAGGTCAAGCCGGATAGCTCGTCGGGCCAACCCGATCCATTGACAGCCCTACACGGAGGTCATGGTATGGATTCCCATAGTGGAGGTGGCTAACATTGTGATGTGACTAATAGGGGTGGGTGGGTGTACAAATAATGGGGTGTGTGAACTAACCCAAAAAAAAAAAAAAAAAAATTGTGGTGTATATATATATATATATATATATATATATATATATATATATATATATATATATATATATATATATATATATATATATATATATGAGAAATGGTACCATGAGGACGAGCTGTATGGGCCCCACCATGATGTGAGTCAGACATCTACCCCATCAGTCAGATGCACCACTCCATGGTGGGCCATGGGCTTAAAAATAAGGGTAATTCATGAATTAGGTGGGCCACCCCGCAAACAACAGTTGAGAGGGGTTACCTGCCCATTAAAACTTTCATGATCGTTTATTGGGCCCACCAAGATGTGGTTCACAAATCTAGCCCGTCCATTGTGTGTGTCCAACTTGGATGAGGGGTCTGACCAAGTTTCAATCCAAAACTCAGGTGGGCCCCACAAGTGATTTTAGATGTTTTAGGCATGTCTTCACATGGTTTTAGATGGGACGGCCCACCTGAGTTCCATATACAGCTGATTTTTTTGATATCCCATAACCTAAAGGGGACCCATCAAATGCATAGTATTGATGTTTGACACACATCATGGTGGGGCCCACACAGCTCGACCTTATGGTATCATTTTCCCATATATATTCTCCCAAGAACTCGTGAGCACTCTTTCAGGACTTATCACATGTGATGTGAGCCCAAATCCATGCCGTCCACGTGATGCAGCACCCCAAAAAAACCTTCAGGGCCCAACTTTTAACCCAGTCCAAAACTTTAGTGCATCCATGATTTGCCTCTCTGCTACGGCCCACCAAAGTTTTGGAGTGACGCGTCACGTGGACGGCTCAGATTTTGAGCTCATATCATGTGTGATGAGTTCTCAAAAAGCGTTCACGAGTTCTCATGAGAACTGGTGTGCAGGTGGGCACTCTCTCTCTCTCTCTCTCTCTCTCTCTCTCTCTCTCTCTCTCTCTCTATATATATATATATATATATATATATATATATATATATATATATGAAATTATATAACAGTCATTGTGTATGGTCAGCAGCTAGTTTGGGAGCTTGTAAATGGAAAATGGATTTGGAGGTAAATGAATTGGTGGTAAATGACTTCACACGGTTGTGTTTGGATGTAAGTAAATGAGATGCATTTGTATTCAAAATAATATGTTTGGATGGGAGTAAATGAAAAGAATTGGAATGTATTTGAATTTTTCAATATATTTACGGGAATATATATGATATCTCAAATCATCTTTAATATCCCAACTTAATGTACAAATGGCATATTTAATAGAATGATTGTAATAAGACCATTAAAATATATACTTCAAAAAACAATGAGGAAATTTCAAGCCTCAGGTAGGCCACAAATGTAAGGATCACAAACAACAACTTGCAAATGTTTTTTTAACCATCCATTTAAATGGCCATCCTTTATATGGTTTGGATCATTCTTTTGGTGTGATTTTCAGATGTAGTTGATATTTAGATTATTAGGGAGTATATGTCTTGCCTACTAGCCCAGCTGGAAGACTCCTTGGTGTTTCAACAGCAGGTTTTAGGTTCAAATGTTAAGGAGACACTAATTGCACTGGTGGGTGTATCGTGTGACTAATAGTGTGGGTGCGTTGCACAACTAACAGAGTGGGTGCATCGCATGACTAACAAAAAAAATAAAAAGATTATTGGGGATTGTTATTAGTGTGACACATATACGGTGGACATGTGCATAATGACACCTTTGTTTACATGTGCGACTCCCCAAAGAAGCTCAAAAAGGCATTTCACCTCCATTTACTTCTAAATTCTCTCTCAATGATTTCATTTACATGCAGATTTACTCCCATTTCATTTCATTTCATTTATGTCCATTTAACTTCCATCTCAACACACCCCAATTGTCATTTACCTCCGTCTACTCCCAATTCCACTCATAATTTACCTCCATTTACTCCTATCCAAACAGTAGTGTATGTTAGGCCTGCACACAAGTTGGGTTAGGGTTGGGTTGGGCCCAACTCTGGATCGAACCTAAATATATTTAAAGGTCCGGTTTCGGTCGGGTCGTGATCAGGTTGGGCTAACCCAACTCTAACCCTACCCTACTTGTAAAAGGGTCAACCCTAACCCTACCCTACCCTATATGCTAAACCGGGTCGGGTCGGGTTAGGTCGGGTTAGGACTATGTTTCTATGGTGTGATCCATGTGAGATTTGAGTCAGCTTCATTTTTGGTATCATATCCTAAAATGATCTTTCAAAATAGTTGGACGGTGTGGATTTAAGACACATAGTCAGGGGCCACCCACCTTGGTGGATCCTAGATATCACCTAATTCGCTCCCTGTGACTGTGAGATGAGCATAGCTTG
Organism: Liriodendron chinense; assembly: GCA_003013855.2. Lineage (NCBI taxonomy): Eukaryota > Viridiplantae > Streptophyta > Magnoliopsida > Magnoliales > Magnoliaceae > Liriodendron > Liriodendron chinense. The sequence goes on from ML058433.1 coordinate 8,258,343, forward strand.
GGTGAGAGTCGGTGAGACCCCGGCACCAGCCATGTGGGTGAGACCCTGACCATGAGGCTCACCTCAATGTATATATTGTAAATCCATGCCGTCCATCTATGTTTCCATATTATTATAGGACATGGTCCCAAAAAAGAAGCAGATAAAAGCTTTAGGTAGACTACACCACAAAAATCAGTGGTCATTGAACTCCCACCATTAAAAGATTCTAGAGTCGACCCTAATGTTTATTGACCATTCAACCTATTGATAATGCCATATAGATATTTATAAAAGCAATAAATTAGTATAAACGGGGCGGTTCGGGTCGGGTGGAACGGTTCGGGTATACACGGGTTGGGGTACAGGTCAAGTCGGGAGGTTTTGGCATGTACCGTAAATCATACTTAAATTAAAAACGGTCCAACCGCATCCACCCAAGACCAGACCTTTTTCTTAGCCAGGTTGGGACGGATTGGGTTTCTACCGGGTCAGGTCAGGTCGGGCGGGTTAACCAGGCTGATGTGCAGCCCTAGTGCATGTCACTTGAATTTAAGTGCCTGCCTGTGAACGTGAATTTTCTGTGAATACAGCCTCTTTGTCTCACTATAATATTTGTGTGACGTCCACTCCAGATGTCAGTTTTGCCAAGTTATTTGGCCCATCATGATACCCGTGTGATATCCACTCCGTCTTTCAGCTGTTAAGACACGCGCCCAAAAAGTAAGCAGATCCAAAACTCAAGTAAATAGTCGGTATGAAACGCCTACTGTTGTAATCTTCTTAGGCCACTGTAATTTTTATTAGCCGTCCATCCGATTATAAGGTGATCTTCTATTCCCACTGTTTCTTATGTCATGGCTTACTTGAGTTTTAAATATCCCTAATTTAGGGCTTATGGCTTAACACGAGCCAGCAAAGCTAATGGGCTGGGCAGACGTAACACAGATCACTGTGGACACTGCAGTCTCCAGCGATGAGGTTCATAGGGACTCCCTGTGACCCCATTACGGAAATTCGGGTCACCTTCGTATCAAGTATCAACCATCACAACCAGTCAAGATTATCAAATAACTCTTTCTTGGAAGCGGACTGCTTACTGAGTAACTGAGTATGCTATACTCTATGAGGTCCATCGTGATGTATATGTCTTATCCATGCCATCCATACGTTTCACCGTATCATTTTAGAGCATGATCCTAAAACTAAAGCATATACAAAGCTCGAGTGGACCACAACACAAGAAACGGTGTGAATTGAATGCTTACCGTTATAAAATCTTGGTCCATAAATGTTTCGGATCAAGCTGATATTCCCCCCCTAATTCAGGTCCAATGCGGCCTTATGAACAGGTTGGATGAGAAATAAACATCAGTCTTCAGAGGTTTTCAATGGTGAACGTTATTATCCAACTGTTTCCTGTGGTGTGGTCCACTTGAGCTTCAATTTTGTGATCATACTTGAAATTAGCTGGAAAAAAAAACGGGTGGACGGCGTGGATGAGACAGATACATCCACGGTGGGCCCCGCAGAGTTTACACGTGCTAGCGCGCAATCCGCTTCCCTCTCCCCTTCTTGTGACTTGTGAGAGGTGAGAAGTGAGCCACGAGGGCAGTTAAGGAATTTCCGGCATCATGGTTTCAGGGTTTTAGCTACAGTCGCCTACCAAAACCTCTTTCAGGACTTTGCGTTTCTCCAATGAAGACGTGGTCGCATTTCCAGCGTCCAATGCCAGCCATGACTTCTTCGATTCTTGAAAGCGAATCTCCACTCGATTTTCAAAATACAGAGCAAGGATCCAAAGCCCAATTCACGTTTCTTCTCGTCTCCTTTTTCTCTCAGAAATCTTCATTTGAGTGTGAGAGCTCTGGAGAGAACCGAAGCGAAATGAAGGGAGTTTTGGCTTGATTCTTGAATTCAATCCAGAGAGGTAAAAACCCATTTCTTTTCATCTTTTCATATTTTCAAATTTCAATTGAATTTGGGAGAACAAACGATCTCAATCTTGAATTCCAACCTGGAAAGGAAAAAAAAAAAAAAAATCTTTTCACATCCTCTTCTTTTCGAATTTGGTTCAGTTTCGCTTGAAATTTAAGTGGAGTGAAGGAAACTGAAGGGAATATGAGAGGATTCTTGATTTGATTTTCAAATTCTGTACATACAGAAAAAACCGATTTCAGAAGTTTCCCAGATTTCATCTGAATTTGGGAGATCTGTGAAGGTGAGATTTTTGCAGAGAAATGGGGGTTTTTGAAGAGAGGAATTGGAAAAGAAGGGAGGATTGGAGTGAGAAAATGATAGGAATTGATGGAAGGAATCGTAAGGAGGAAGAGAAGGGATTGAGGATTTTCTCGCCTGGGTATTATGCGGTTTGTGCAGCGGGAGGAACAGTCAGTGCAGGGATGACCCATCTCGCCATCACACCTCTCGACGTCTTGAAAGTGAATATGCAGGTGACCATGATCTGAACAAGGACTTTTTTATTTTTGGTTATTTCTGTTTGCAGATATTGTTTAATTTTCAGAAATTTAGCATGCTTTTGCCTAAGGAGATTCCAATTTCTTGTATGTCTGAGCTTTGTTTTTAATTTTTAATTTTTATGTATTTATTTGGTGTGTTTGGCATTTTTAGGGGCTGGTTCCACGACAAGTAGAATAAGCTTATTTGATAACTATGTGTGTGGGGCCTACCATGACGCTGGACACAAATCCAGTCCATCCATAAGGGATCTTTTGGATGGTGGTAAATGGTTTATTAGTAAATCACTTAAATGCTAGTAAATGATTTACAACTGTCTGTTTGGCTTTAAGTTGTAAACGATTTACTAGTAAATCATTTACAATGTTTGGATAGCCTGTAAATGGTTGCTAGTAAGTCATTTGCAGTGTAAAATTAAAAAAAAAAAGAGCCATTTGCATTTACCAGCTACGGTTTCATTTACTAGTAAATGAAATCTCAGCGTTTTGCTAGTAAATGAGAAGGGACATTTGCTAGTTAATCACTTACAAGTAGTAAATGATTTACTAGCAAATGAGGGCATCCAAATACAATTAGTGATGATTTACTAGTAAACCATTTACAAGCTATCCAAACGACCCCTAAGGTGCCTTTTGAGTTCACCCTGTATACCAAAAATCAGGCCAATGGAAAACATGGGTGTTCAT